>CAWUFW010001998.1:1233503-2467006 GCA_963921515.1 Calotriton arnoldi
AGCTTCCTTCAAAGACATGTACCAAGTGTGGTGCTCAGGGCCAGTGGAATCTTGCTTTAAAGACATGGAACAAATGTGGTACTACAGGGCCAGCCAGTTCAAGTTTTCTTCAAAGACATGGAACAAGTGTGGCGCTAGACAGCACCATTTAACACCTCCATTTGATGCAACTAGAAGCAGCATTTCAAATTTGTTACAAGTGTCAGGAACAGCACAGGTGTATGAGAGAAAGCTTGACTCAGATGCTTAGTAAGATTTCCACGCACAAAACAGGTGCAGCACCTTGCTGGTGTAACTGCTTCATTCAGACCCATAGAACATACTGATTTGGTCAGAAACAATGCAAGCTTCCTTTGTTAACACAAAACATGCACAGCATCTACAGCAGCAGCCCAAGCCTGAATGTAAACACATACACACAGTTTTCAACATTTGGCAGCAGTGCAAGTTAAGATATCCTCAGATACAAAACAGGTATCACACTGGCAGAAGCACCTAAGCTTATTTCAGGCACAGAATACACAGAGTAAAATATAGAGGTAGGTGATCCATTGAAGGCTTGAGCCAAATCCTAGGCTCTGGTTCAGCTCCAGCCACTGGCGTAACGAAACTTGAAGGGGCACCCCTGCAAGGCACGTGGAGGGGCCCCCTCAGGACACAGTCATGAGCTCTCCGGCCAGAGTAATGTGCTGAGGGGGCCCCCTGGAGCTCGGGGGCCCCCCCGCATGGCGGGGGCTGCGGGGGCCTGTGTTACGCCACTGGCTCCAGCTCATTTATTGTGAATTCCTTCCCTGGGGAAGTCACTAAACTTTGTAATGACTCGTTATACTTTCAGTGTTTGCTTTGCATATATTTAAAAAGATTGGAACTTCTTAATAATTAATTTTTATAACAATTGTTTTGATGGGTCGGCTCCTCAAGGGGTTGCAGCCCTAGAGGCACCTATAGAACTGATTATGGGAGAACATCGGAAACCAACGGAGATCCTTTGGGTAGGGGATTTCAATGCCCATTGCTGTCCAATAATTACAAAATCAGTATGTGGTTTAATAGACAATAAGGATGATCCACTGGTGCATTTTAAGCACAATGACTATGTTAGCACCTTAAATAATTCCTTAGTTAAATATAACCTCATGATGGTGAATGAGCTAAGGGAGATTGGAGGCCTGGCCCGACCAATGTGAGGTTGTTTTTACTGGCTTTAGTGACCATTTAAAATTGAGTTGAGTCCTGAAGGTGGAGGGTAATGGAAAGTCCTGTATGAGAGTAGGGTTTAGGTTAATTCTACGGAGGAAAAATGGGTGTACTATTAAATGGGATAAAATAGATAAGACAACCTTTCTGTCCAGTGTTCTCCGTGATCAACAGCAGGAAGTCTCCCTATGCTTATACCCGCATGCCGATTCTTCTGTGATTATGGCAGCCTCCATGGACTGCTACAGTTAGCCAAGCCTTGACTACAGGATTGGACCACGCAAAGTCTCAGCATGGGTTCTGGTTTAATTTGACTTCTACTAAAGCCCGATTACTAATCTCCACGCTGCTCTACGCTTGGTGCCGAGAAACAGAGACCTTTTTAGAAGTGCCTAGGGGTGCCAGGGATGCTAGGACAAGGGAGATTAAGGAGAAAGTGTGGTGTGACCTACAGGTAGCCAGTCTTAAACAAGCATTGGCATAGCCAATAGGTCTCGCCTTTGGGACCTTATAAGTGTTTAGCAATGCAGTACATTATCCCCCACTGGCATGCCCACACACTGAGCCTTAAATAATATAGCGCCACATACCTCGGAAGAGCGCAGAGAAGTATGTTTTTTGCCTCCGCTAGGCTCGACCTAAAAAATGGCATGTGGGGGAAGGAGAGTGACAGGATGTAGACAGCATAAAGTTAAGTTATGCTGAGTGCTTATTTGGTTATTGCCAACTTTATTGCGGACAGGATGTTGTGTTTGCGGAAGTAATTGAGGCGAAATTCATTTCAAGAGAATGCATCACAAGGGGGCGCTTCTCAAGACAGCGCAGAACTGGGTCGGAGTCAGTCATGTGTCAGACTACACAAGACTTATTCTATCCCAAGCCTGCCGCTAAACCTACGGGCCTGCCAGGTATGTACATTAACTCTGCAGGCAAGGCGACTACACCTGTACAAAGCTATGAAAAGATATTTAAAATTAAAAGAGGAATGGAAGAGTCAGTCGCCAGCGCAGCGGTATATCGAGTGACTGGATTTGAGAGAGGGGCAGCGCGGTGGGCAGGCACAGGCCTGGGGGTGACAGACACTGGCGCGAGCTCCATCTTGTATAAGGCGAGTGGTGGGTGGGGCAAGATCCCACGGCCCGTGGAGGAAGAGACAGGGTACTGAGTATCAGATCCAGGGCTGGCACGTGACGAGCCTCCTCGAGCCACTTCAATTGGGACTGGGTTTAGAGGCGCCTGGGAAAAGGAGAGGTACAGAGGAAAGATTTAATTGGGAGCTGGGCAAGAAAGTAGTAAGACGACCCATGCAGCTCTTGAATCATTCATGGAGATTAATCCACAGGCTCGAGCTCAGTTATATTAAAGTGCCCACGCAAATACCCCCCAAAACAGTACTCGAAGCAAGTGCCACATACCTGCAATATTTCCCAAAGCCCACACCGCTTGCTCGCTGATGTGCGCATGTGGAGACGCCAAGAGGGAGATGAATGCGGGGATAGCGCCGCCCTCCACCACAGCCCTGGTCTGGTCCGAAGTGCCGGAGGCAATGTTGGTGAGGGCCCAGGACACCTCAAACTGAATGGGGCTACAGTCCGTACGGCCCAAAAAAGGCACAAACTTTGGAATCAAACCAGCCCGGATAATGCTGTCAATAGGAGGCTGTTTCTCTCGGGAAAGGAGTTTCCTGTGAACAGAATATACATTCAGAAGATGGCAATGGTTACAAGTGAAACCCTGAGCACCAAGACCACAACAGTAAGCAGTTTGTCGGGCAATCACTACGACACACTTGGATACAATAGTTACACAGATGGCAGCAGGTGTTTCAATCGTTCGGTCAACAAAACGGGAATACAATGCCAAGCACTTTTAAAGCACAAAGTGCTGGAATAGACTACTTAACTTATTTTACATTACACAACCACTACGTTCAAACCGTGATCTGCCTCAAGCTGCAAAACACACAATATGTCCGTGGCAGCTGCAATCGGGAACCGCACGGTGGAGCGACAATTATATTGGCCAAGGGGTAATTACAGATGATCAGTATGGGAGGGGACTAGGAGCACATTACACAGTCACACAATGGCGGTTTCTGGCACATGGCTGCGATATTGACGAGTTACAGGAGCATTCCATCCTCCCAAGGGAGGGATTCAACACAAGGAAGCTTCTGGGAGCCAGTCACCTTTAGATACACTGACCAGCAGTGGGGAGACTTCAGTTAAACAACGCTGAATGTATGAATAACAAGCTAACGGTCTGATGGGCGTTTGTTGCCTGGCACTGGACGGACGGTGTGTGCAGCCACTTCCAGGGTGCAAGCTCACCCTCTCTTCAACATGTGTGTAGAGGAACCCAATTTGACAATTGAGGCGAACCTAAACTACAGCTCCCAGAATGCACTGGGTTTGGAGGAGTGCTTAAGACTGAAACACGAGGTCTTTAATGACATTGCGTCATCTGGTAACCTTACCCACGAGTCTTGCTGTGTAACAACCTCCAGAAAGCACGCAATCTCAGTACACGTGTACCCGTGGTGCTGCCCCGATATCTTAGCTCAGAAGTCGGCAGATAAATGGAGAAAACTAGGCAGCTAAGTCGAGACAAAGACTAAAATAGAAAGGGAAAAAAGAAAAAAAAAAATCACAAGTGTTGAGAAAAAAATCCCAGACGAGACTGCGGAAACAAGAGAAAACGGAAACAGACAATGAGTGAATGCAAATGAGGGATGCATCCGGCTCGCTCCTGTGTAGAGGGCGAGGGGCGGGGCTTATAGACAAGCACAGGAAAAGCTTCTGATCCTGGGGGCAGGGGCCAGACAAGAAAAGGAAATGCTAGAGTTTTGGGGGTGTGCAGTCATGACATTTCTCACAAAAAGAACTGGGAGGGGGTAACCCTCTCATACAGCAGGCTGTGGGGATGTGTGGCCGGGAGCCCATGACACACACGCCAAGCTTTGGGGGAGGGGGTTGATGACACAATGCTGGTCTGCCAAAAACTCATTCACCATCGGCTGTGAGTGACTCAATCCAGATGTAAAAATAAAAGATCCACTTGATGTTTAATGTAGCACTGCATAGCGCGCAGAAGGCAGGTTCGATGCGCTCCCATTTTGAAGAGATACAGGAACCGCAATCAAAAGTGGTGAAATGCTAAGTTCAAGGTCACAAAGTCTATAAAAGTGAGGATGCGATTGAAAAACTACATTCCTCGCTCCCAGGGAGATACCTCGCTGTTTAATTATTTCAAAAGCAAGTAAATTCGTCCTTATTGGGAAAAGCAGAAGTTAACAGCAGAGTGATAAAAAAAACATATGGCGCCTGCTCCTGTAGACGCTGAGGGCATGTCTGGCGTTTCCCTTGCGGGAGCGAGCAGCAAGGCGCGATAATTGCTAACAGATGGCGCCTATGCTCGCTCCTGCAAGGGAAACGCCAAACGTGCACGAGTGCCCATAGACAGCAGTGCAAACATGCACGAGTTTTAGCCAAAGTGCTGAGCGATGCCAAGAGGTCTCTCTAAGCAGCGCTTGCATGCTGCGTAGGCGAGACCTAAAAAGATAATACTGATTTTTGGAGGGTGGTGAATTCCCCTTACTTTAGGGAACTGGCAGACCCCTCAACTGATGTGGACATTCAGGATTTGCAGTGAGTCGAGCACTTCTCTAACATTTTTTTAAGTGACCCAGGGACTCCAGTGGGAGGTGCACAGCTGGAGAGAGGTGCTGATACCAAACCCCTGGCATTTGACCTGGAGGAGGTGATGTTAGCCTTAAGAGGAAGTCGTACAGGCAAGACCCCTGGACCAGATGGGGTTCCTGTGGATATGTATCTGGAATGTCAGGACTGGTCGGGCGCATTGATCACAAACATCTTTAACGTCATACCAAGGGTGGAATCACGTTGACGTGGAAAAGATCAGTTGTTGTCCCTATTTATAAAAAAGGGGAGTGGTCACTTCTCAAGAATTATAGACCAATTTCCCTCCAGCGTCAAGATCATGGGACACATCCTGCTTTATAGATTAGAAGTTTGGGCAACCACTAATAACATCTTGGTAGACACCCAATTTGGTTTTAAGAAGGGGATGGGGACAATAGACCAATGTTTAAACTTGAGTCTGATAATAGCTAAGAATGCTGTCATTAAGAAAATTACTTTGTTCATGGCATTCATGGACTTAATGGCTGAGTTTGGTTGTGTTTCCCATTCAAAGCTGTGGGTGGCCATGACAGAGATGGGCATTGAGGAGGACGTCATCATGTTTTTTAGACAATTATATTTGGAGTCCAAAGCATGTGTGCGTTATAGAAGGAATGATGAGTGCACGTATCTGAAAGAGACACGTTAGTGACAGATTCCTTACCTTAGAATATCCCCAGGCGTCAGGCTGGATCCGGAAAGTTTTTGCGTAGCAGTACCCTTGCGCGTCGGTAGGCGGCGTCGTGCGGCTCTGCGTCCGTCGTCGGCGTCGTGATCGCCGGGATGACGTCGCGGGCAGTACTTAGACGCCGCCCCTGCGCGCTGACGTCAGTTCTTCTTTTTCCGCGCCAGTAAGCGCAGATCCGGGAAGAGCAGTGCCCTAGTCAATTTTTGACTAAATTTTTTGGGGTGATTTTTCACTGTTTTCTTTTCGAGTCGTCGACTCCTAGGTGTCGATAGGGATGCCCGGCTTCAAGCCATGCGACGTCTGTGGTCGAATGATGTCGATCACAGACCCGCACTTAGAGTGTCTCTTCTGTCTCGGCCGAGACCACGACACGAAGTCGTGCCCTGACTGCCGGAAGCTTCACCCGAAGGCTTTGCGAGAGCGGTCTCGAAAGCTACTCGAGGTCCAGCAGTCGGCTCCGCGCCACACCAAGCCCCGGTCCCGGGAGAGGTCGAGGGGCCGGTCGCGGAGTCCCCGCCGGTCGTCGGAGTCCAAGTCTTCGCGCTCCTCGGGTAAGTCGAAGCACAAAAAGTCTAAGAGGCATCATCGCTCTAAGACTTCACCTCGCCGGTCTCACGACTCGGCTGAGGCCCCTGTCGGCACCGCCCCCGCGGCCCTGGACGTGCCTGTCGAGCCGCCCCCGCATTACCCGTCCTTTCCGGGTTCGGGGGCGACTCCGGCCCAAGTACAGGAATTCCTGTCGGCCATGGCCCGCCTCTTCGGGCCTCAAGGTCCCTCTGGTGCGCCTTCGGGCCCCGCGGGCCCTAATGGGGTTGCTCCGGCGTCGCCGACGACTCCGGTCCCGGCGTCGCCTGTCCCACCAGCCTTGATCCCGGCCTCGGCTCCGGCCCCGGTCTCGATCCCGGCCCCGGTGGTGCCGCAACCCCCATCGACGCCGGTTGACCTAACCACGCCTCCGCCGACGTCCCCGGTGCCGTTTCCGACGCCGTCCAGGGCTCCGGACGGCGTTGTTCCCCAGCTCTTTCCGGGTCTGGACATGGAGCCGGACCGGCATCGCCGGATCCGGCGCCGACGAGACCTTGGGTCCCAAATGTCCCTCCTCCTCCATATTTTTCACTAGAGGAGGACCAGGAGAGCTGGGAGGGGTCAGAAGACCCTCTCACACGGCAGTGTGAGTATGATCAGGACTGGGCAGAGGAACTTGGGGATGCCAGTGGTCTAGATACTTCCCCTGACACTGGCATGCTGTCTCCTCCCATGGCTACGGAGGAGGGAGCAAATTTTGCAACGGTGTTGCGTAGAGCAGCTGGAGCCTTGCACCTCCAATTGCCTACTCTGGCTGTCAAGACTAATCTCTTGACGGAAGTGCTTCAGCCGGCAGCCTCCTCTGCGGAGACTGTGCTGCCGTTTAATGATGCACTGATTGACGTTCTTTTGGGCACCTGGTCCAAGCCCACCACAGGGGCTCCTGTGGATAGGAACGTGGCCCGACGCCATCGCCCTGCTCCGGGCGACCCCGTGTTTCTCTCCCAACATCCCACCCCCGAGAGCTTGGTTGTCCAAGCCTCTGCCTCCCAAACCGCCTTCCCTACCGCCCTCCGGATAGGGTATCCAAACGCCTGGACCAATTTGGGAAGAAGGCCTTTTCTTCCTCCAGTGCTGGCTTGCGGTCGGTGAACACCGCTTGCCTTTGGGCCGATATACCCACTCCCTGTGGGATTCGGTGGTGACTGTTTTGCCCCAGTGTTCTGAGGAGGTCCAGACACTGCTTACCCGCGCCATTGCGGAAGGTAGGGATGCGGCAAAGTACACCATACGTTGTGGCCTTGATACCGCCGACTCGCTGGGCAGATCGCTTGCAACGACGGTGGCGCTGCGTCGCCACGCCTGGCTGAGGACCACTGGTTTCTCGGGTGATGTCCAGAATACACTCATGGACATGCCCTTTGATGGAGTCGGTCTTTTGGTTCCAAAGCAGACCATGCGCTGGAGCGTTTTAAGGACTCACGGGCTACTGCCAAGTCCCTGGGCCTTTCTGTTGTGCGCCCTCCGCTAACCTCTGCTTTTCGCCCCTTTCGTGGCCACGGAAGGGGCGCCCAGTCACGTCAGCAGCCCAGCCACCGGCCCGCGCAGCAAGCGCCTTCGTGTGGCCGAGGACGTGGATACCGCCGTGGCGGTTCGGGCAACCAGCGTGCGGGTCAGGCCGCCACCTCCAACCCGTCCGCGGCCTCCAAGCCCTCCTAGTCCCTCCTTTCAGGTGCACAGCACGCCAGTAGGGGGCAGGGTCCGCCATCATCTTCACCACTGGCGTCCCATCACCTCGGACAGATGGGTCTTGGACATTGTCTGAAGGGGCTACTCCCTCCCTTCGAGACCGCCCCCCAGCCATGCCACCTCAATTCCACCGCATGTCAGGGGATCACTTGATGCTTCTGCAGAAGGAAGTCATGGCCCTCTTGGCCAAGAGGGCCATCGAGCGTGTTCCGACCCCAGAAGTAGGGCGTGGTTGCTACTCCCACTACTTTCTGGTGCCCAAAAAGGACAAGGAGGACATGCGTCCTATCTTGGACCTCCGGAACGTCAATCGCTTCCTCCGGAAGGAGAAGTTCAAGATGCTCACCCTAGCTCAGGTCTTGACTGCCCTCAACCCTGGAGACTGGTTGGTAGCGTTGGACTTGCAGGACGCTTATTTCCACATCCCCGTCCTGCCGGCCCACCGGCGTTACCTGCGGTTCACGGTAGGCCTCGAGCATTTTCAGTTCACCGTGCTCCCCTTTGGCCTTACCAGTGCCCCTCGGGTGTTCACGAAAGTGATGGTGATGGTCGCAGCTCATCTGCGCCAGGCAGGGGTTTCAGTCTTCCCCTACCTCGACGACTGGCTGCTGAAGGCGGGCTCGTCCCAGGCAGTCGTCTCCCACCTCCAGACTACGGCCGAACTCCTGCACTCGCTGGGGTTCTCCATCAATGTGCCGAAGTCGCATCTGATTCCTTCTCCACAGCTCCTTTTCATCGGAGCAGTTCTGGACACAACGCAGTTTCGGGCCTATCCTCCCGAACGGCGAGTCCGGGATATTCAGGCTATGATTCCGATCTTTCAGCCTTTATCCTGGGTTTCGGCACGGATGACCCTGAGGCTGCTGGGCCTCATGGCCTCCTGCATCCTGCTAGTCGATCATGCCAGATGGCATATGCGGGCTCTGCAGTGGGACCTGAAGTTCCAGTGGGCGCAGCACCAGGGCAACCTGTCCGATCACGTCCAGATCTCGGAGGGGACTGCAAAACAGTTGCAGTGGTGGCTCTCGAACCGGCAATGGGTCATGGGCAGATCCCTCTCCCTTCCCCAGCCAGAGCACACAGTTGTGACGGACGCGTCCCTTCTGGGATGGGGCGGTCACATGGGAGAGGCGGAGATCAGAGGCCTCTGGTCTCCGGCGGAGTCCCGGCTCCATATCCACCTTCTGGAGCTCCGGGCGATCCGACTTGCACTCAAGGCATTCCTTCCCTCTGTCAAAGGGAAGGTAGTGCAGGTGTTCACAGACAACACCACCGCCATGTGGTACTGCAACAAACAAGGCGGGGTGGGGTCGTGGACCCTCTGTCAGGAGGCTCTGCGCCTCTGGACATGGTTGGAACATCAGGGCATGTTCCTGATGGTTCAACACCTGGCAGGTTCCCTGAACGCCAGGGCGGACGAACTCAGCCGCAGGTGCATGATGGATCACGAATGGCGTCTTCACTCGGAAGTGGCGCAAGGACTCTTTCTTCAGTGGGGAGAGCCTTGGTTAGATCTATTCGCCACCGAAGAGAACGCGCAATGTCATCAGTTCTGCGCGTTGAAATTTCCAAGGCAGCACTCGCTCGGCGACGCTTTTCGTCTCGAGTGGAGTTGCGGTCTGTTGTACGCCTTTCCGCCTATACCACTTCTACCCAGAGTGTTGAAGAAGATTCGGCACGACCGGGCCCAAGTCATTCTTGTGGCTCTGGACTGGGCTCGAAGAGTTTGGTATCCCGAGCTACTCAGTATGAGCGTAGATCCCCCGATCCGTCTGCCTCTTTGGGAGGATCTTCTGTCGCAGCAGCAGGGGACGGTCCTCCACCCGAACCTGTCCAGCCTCCACCTGCTTGCATGGCGATTGAGCGGCGGCAGTTGATTCCTTTCGACTTGCCTCCCGAAGTTTGTGATGTAATTCTGGCAGCCAGGCGTCCCTCCACTAAGGTGGTATACGCCTGCAGGTGGAACAAGTTTGTGGCATGGTGCACAGCAAAGGCTGTGAATCCCCTTTCTGCCCCTCTTTCTGAGGTTCTTCTGTTCCTTCTTTCCCTGGCCCAACAGGGTTCTGGCCTGGGTACCATCAAGGGCTATCTTTGTGCTATCTCGGCCTTCCTCAGGCTTCCTGATCAGCCCTCCCTTTTCAAGTCCCCTGTTGTTAACCGGTTTCTAAAAGGCATTACACACCTCTTCCCTCCTGTTCCATTTGTGATGCCTCAGTGGGACTTGAACTTGGTTCTTACCTTTCTTATGTGCGCTCCCTTTGAGCCTCTGCACAACTGTCCTCCTCGTCTTCTGACTCTGAAGCCAGCCATTCTGGTGGCCATCACCTCCGCTCGGCGGGTGAGTGAGCTCCAGGCTCTTTCATGCAAACCTCCCTTTCTGTCTGTTCATCCAGACAAGGTTGTTCTTCGGACGCGTCCGTCCTTCTTGCCAAAGGTGGTTACTGCCTTCCACATTGGGCAGACCATCACTTTGCCCACCTTCTTTCCGCCTCTGCATCCTTCCAGAGAGGAAGAGAGGCTCCACCGTCTGGACCCAAAACGTGCGCTTTCCTTTTACCTCAACCGCACACAACACTTCCGGGTGGATGACCAGCTCTTTGTTGGCTACGTGGGCGCCAAAAAAAGTCGGGCGGTGCACAAGAGAACCATCTCCCGCTGGGTAACCTTGTGTATCAAAGCCTGCTATTCTTTGGCTAAGAAGGAACCGCCTGTTGGGCTGCGTGCCCATTCCACCAGGGCAACGGCTGCTACCACGGCTTTGGGCCGCGGTGTTCCGCTGCAGGATATCTGTCAGGCAGCTACGTGGGCCTCGCTGCACACGTTTACAAAGCATTACTGCCTTGACAGTCAGGTCCGGAGGGACGGCTTCTTTGGCCGTTCTGTCCTCCGGGACTTCCTTGTCTGATCTTTGTTCGCAGACCCACCACCGGGGTTGGTATTGCTGGGGTATCTATTCTAAGGTAAGGAATCTGTCACTAACGTGTCTCTTTCAGATGCACAAGTTACTAACTTGTGTAACGATATATCTGTAAGAGACAGTAGTTAGTGACAGATTCCTTACTGCCCCACCCATCCTCCCCGTTCTGCGAACTGATTTCTAGGGTTAAGGACATCCCTTTCAGGGCCCTAGTATTTTTCAGACACCTATGTCAGCTTCTTGCATGGCTCTGCGTTCCTGGCGCGGAAAGTCGTGTACAGAACTGACGTCAGCGTGCAGGGGCGGCGTCTAAGTATTGCCCGCGACGTCATCCCGGCGATCACGACGCCGACGACAGACGCAGAGCCGCACGACGCCGCCTACCGACGCGCAAGGGTACTGCTATGCAAAAACTTTCCGGATCCAGCCTGACGCCTGGGGATATTCTAAGGTAAGGAATCTGTCACTAACTACTGTCTCTTACAGATATATGGTTACACAAGTTAGTAACTTGTGCTTCTGTTCCGTATTGAGCGATTTGTGGGGTAAGGATGTGTTCTTGTCCCATCCTCTTTACTCTGTACACAAACAGAATCAAAGCAGTTCTTATCCTCAGATCCAGAGATACCCCCTATGTTGGATCTCATCCCCTGTCAATCCTCCTATATGCAGATGACGCTGTTTTAGTTGCAAGAACTGGGATGGCGATGCAGGGGTACATTGATAACTATATTTGTCTTATGAGGGACCTAGACTTGCAAATCAGTGAAAGTAACATTTTTATTATGACCTGTGGTAAGAGACCCAAGATAAGACCTTCATTTTACAATAACAGCATCAGAGTAACTGAGACAGAGACCTTTTCTTATTTAGGAGTCCTTTTTGATGCCAAATACAAGTGGAACACCATGGTTTCTAATAGATGGGCTATGTTTGAAAAGACATTAGTAGGGACACAGAGTTTTTGTAAGGAGCTGGAAACCAAACCTGTGAAGGTGCTGTTCACTATCTATACAGCAAAGTCAGTGTTGACTGCCACATATGGGGCAGGAATTTGGGACATGGTTGATAGCTATGATATACAACGGGTTGAAAACTCTTTTCTCAAAAAACTATTTTCTCAAAAAACTATTTTCTCAAAAAAACTCTTAGCGGTTCCGTGTGGCTATCCAAATTCTATTTGTCATGAGGAGCTTGGTATTCCTTTTATAGAGGATAAAATTAAATTAGCACCAGTTTTGCTCTGGCGATCCATCTGGGTCAGGGATTCCTTCCCACTAAATCAACTTGTTATTGAGGATTGTTTAAAGTGCATGTAGCCCTTGAGATACCCTGGCTACTGTATTTTAAATCAGCCCTGGATAAGATTGAGCTATCAGATCTATTTACCTCTCCCTGCGCTTGTAGGGGTTACGCTAAGGCTAGGCTGATCAAAAGGTTTCTGGCCAAGGTTATGTCAAAAAGAGTAGTGACTAATGGACATAAAACTACTGTATCCTTTTATAAGCTGGTTCCCACACAGCAAGGTACCAATTCTATCTATCTTCTATTCAGAATCAGCAGCATCGATTTGTTTTAACTAGATCATGTTTTAATTACCTTCCCCTTATGGTGGGATACCCCTCAAACTACTATTCGATTTCAGAGCTTGCCCCCTGCGACTGTGAATCTATCCAAACAAATTTGCACTTCGTGTTTTTCTGCCCTTTCTATAAGATTCCGAGGAAAAATACGAGTTTACCACTTTTTAAATTATTTAAATTTCGTCAGTGCAGGCCAGCGCTACAATTCCTCCTGCAGCTACATCGTCCTCTGGTATGTTATTCCATGGCAACCTTTACATGGCAGATTTTGAAACTTGGAAGGAATGCAGGAAGTAGTTAGGAGATAGGTCAGTTTGGCACTGGTTAATCTCTGAGTTGGCAGGTGAATGGAGGCATGTAAATGGATAGAAGGAAGGGGGGGCAACCCCAGTTGAATATGCACTTATTGCTTGTATTTACAGTGATTTTTATAAATGATTCTTTTGTATCATGATATCATGATTTCTGTGATGGCAACTGAATGAATTTTATGCTTTTTGTATTTTGATTTTATGATGTTTGTGATGTTGTGATGGCTATGGAATGTATTTTATTTTCTTGTTTTCTTTTATCTTGAGCTGTGCTTTTCTGCTGCAGAAATGCAGCGAATAAAGATATTTGATTGATTGATATTGTGCGTGCAGAAAATGCTTGTTCTTACATCTGACTGATTCAGATATGAAAAGTGTGTTATACTGACCATGGAGGTTCCCATTACGGTGGTGGTTCGACTATTCCTGTACATGCCATTTTGTATTTGGCCATGACAGCATCCCGGTCTCTCGCCTCGATCCTGTTCGAATGGGTGTGTCCTAAATATTTTCACAATGTATTACATCGAACACTTTCTGATGGATACATCTGCCTGTGGATTCTTCACCTTTTGAATTACCCCTGCGCCAGCATTCCACGGAAACTCTTTTTCAAGCTCTCCCACGTCGACGAGGACGTCACAATGGAACGGCTACACACGCGATTCCGTGCGACGTCATCGGAGCCATAAGAAGACCTCGTCGGCATGCTGACGTCAGTTCCCTTTCTTCCGCGCCGTCGACGCGTAACGGTTTTCTGGGACTCTCCAATTGGTTTCGTATTACTTTGTTTCTACTTCACTCTTGGTGTAGCAGTGTGATGGCTACTTTGAAGAAGCCTGGATTCAAGCCTTGCAGGGAGTGTGGGGGACATATGTCCATCAAGGATCCCCACGATGACTGTCTCTGGT
This sequence comes from Calotriton arnoldi, assembly GCA_963921515.1. Taxonomy (NCBI): domain Eukaryota; kingdom Metazoa; phylum Chordata; class Amphibia; order Caudata; family Salamandridae; genus Calotriton; species Calotriton arnoldi. The sequence continues at coordinate 1,247,086 of CAWUFW010001998.1, forward strand.
GCCTTTCGTCGGACCAAGACATCGAAGGATGTTCCGGCTGTCGGAAGATGAATCCGGAGGCGCTGAAAGAGCGTGAGGCCAAGCTTTTCATGACACGGGCGAAAAAGGAGAAGAGGGGTCACAAGAGATCTAAATTGAAGTCGTCAACCTTGCATACCTCAAAGTCGAGGAAACACAAGAAGAAGCGAAGGCATGGATCTCAACGTCGATCTTCGAAGGGTAGGGCTTCGAGGTCGATTTCTCCAGCTCTGCAACATCATGCTAAGGATGTCATCTCGCCGTCGTCTTCTCCTTCTCCACAGGCGACTCCGACCCATTCTCCGACGCCTAGGGGTTCACCGGCGCCCAGGGTTCCTCCGGCGCCCAGGGAGTCTTCTCCTGTTCCTGAGACTTAGTCTGTACCGGATCCAATGTCCCCGGAGCCGCAGCCAAAGCCCGCCACGTGGCCTCGAATGGATCCAGAACCGGTGGTTCCAGATCCTTATCCACCCTTTCCAGGTACAGGGTTGGATCCGTCGCATTTTCTCAATGCGATGTTTGGCATGTTTGTCAAGGCATCTACCCTACCGGTGCGCTCTCTGGCCCCGTGGGTCCCCTTGCCTATAATTTGGGCATCCCTCAACAATATGCCCAGGCACCTTTCATGCCCTTTATGCCGACAGCGCCGTCATGGCAGTTTCCGGCTCCAAGATTTTCGACGCCGATACCACAGTCTCCGGAGTTGTCTGGTGTTGGGCTGACACCTTCTCGGCTTCGAGCAGCGCCGTTGCCCACTTCCGAGGGTCCTTCTTCGACACCGGTGTAAATGTCTCCAGCGCCGCGCCTGCCGCCGCTGACGCAGATCCCGAAAATGCGCTCCAGGAGTGAAGCCCAAAGGCTTCTGGATGAAGAGGAGTACCAGCAGGAAGAGGTGGAAGAAGGAGAAATCCTCGACTCAGTTGATGAATTCGAGGACCTTCGGGAAGCCAGTGGCTTAGTCACTTCCCCGGAGTCGGAGCTATCATCCCCGAGAGCCTTACCTTCACAGGATGTTGCACCATACCATGCTGTCATCAGAAAAGCTGCTGACCTTTTGGACCTTCAACTGCCCACAGCTGAGATCAGGTCAAATATACTTACTGAGGAGTTGCATTCTCTATCTTCTATTGTGGAACCTCTGTTGCCTTTTAATAAGACTTTGACCGAGCCAATTCTGGAGGTGTGGCAGAAATCCTTATCTGCCCCTGCTGTTTCAAGGACTATGGCAAGATGATATAAGCCTGCTCCCTGTGATCCAGCTTTCCTTACTGCCCATTCTTTGCCAGAAAGCTTGGTAGTACAGGCTTCTTGTTCTAAGCAGTCGGATGGGTCTTTCCCCACCATTCCGGGGGACAGGGACTCAAAGAAATTGGAGCAGTATGCCAAGAAGGTTTTCTCCTCGGCACGTATGGCATTAAAGTCAACTAATGCCACATGCTTGTTGGGGAGGTATATCCATGCCTTAATGAACTCGGCTAAACAGTTGGCACCTAAGTTACCAGAGGATGACCGTGGTTACTTTTTGGAAGTTTTGGCAGACATGCAGGCTGCAGTCCATCAGGTAATCCAGTCCGGCTGGATACTACAGGTACTGTAGCCAGGGTGATGGGTTCCTCCGTGGCTACCAGGAGGCATACCTGGCTCAGGTCTGCGGGGTTCTCTCCGGATGTGCAGGCTACTCTTCTTGATCTGCCTTTTGATGGGTCCAGACTCTTTGGTTCAAAGGCGGATTCAGATCTACAACATTTCAAGGACAGTAGAGCTACTGCAAAATCCTTAGGACTGCAGTCCCAACCCAGGGGTTATGGATATAGGAGGTACCAAGGTTTTGGGAAGACGGCTTCCTTTCGAGGCCGTCAGCAGCCACAGCAGCAGCAGCAGAACCCTCTGTACAAATCGTACAGAGGAAAGGGTAGAGGCCGTCTGCGTGTAACCTTCTGGCAGCAGTCCTCCTCCTCTTCTTCCTCCCCTGTCCCTACCACTGGTACCACGGGAAAGCAGCTTTAGATCCCCCATCTTGGAGAATGTTGGTCCATTTTCTACAAGATTTTCTACAAGATTGGAAATCTGGAAAGATTGGAAATCTATGACATCAGACCTTTGGGTTTTGAATCTTGTAGAGAATGGGTACACCCTACCCTTCCAAGAGTTTCCACCTACTTACCCTCCTCGCCAGGGCTGGTGTTCAGAGGACCATTTGCTGCTCCTGCAGCAGGAGGTTCTTGCATTACTACAGAAAGGTGCAATAGAGGTGGTTCCGGAGCAGGAAAGAGGTCAGGGATGTTACTCCTGTTATTTCCTGATCCCCAAGAAGGACGGCAGGTTAAGACCGATCCTAGACCTCAGGGTCTTGAATTTTTACCTCAAGCAGGAGAAATTCAAGATGTTGACCCTAGCTCAGGTTCTTCTGGCACTGCAACAAGAAGACTGGATGGTGTCGATCGATTTACAGGATGCGTATTTTCACATTCCCATCCTGAAGTCGCATCGGAAGTATCTCCGTTTTACGGTAGGGTCTCAGCACTACCAGTTTGCGGTCCTCCTGTTCTGCCTTACTTCCGCACCTCGGGTCTTCACAAAGGTGATGGCGGTTTTGGCAACTCATCTCAGAAGGTCGGGGATTCCCGTTTCCCCTAGCTGGACGACTGGCTGCTCAAAGCAAAGTCGCCAGATATGGTGCTGCATCATCTGCAGGTAACAACACAGCTGTTGTTCGACTTGGGTTTTCAATAAATGTACCCAAATCTCACCTGGTGCCCTCTCAGTGCTGTCTGTTCATAGGGGCAGTACTGAACACTACTGTGTGTCGGGCTTTCCCGCCTCCGCAGAGGATTCTTGACATTCAGGAGATGATTGTTTCACGATGGAGCGGTTGTTCCAGTACTGAAGGTCCTACGCCTGCTCGGTCTGTTCGCTTCCTGAATACTGTTGATCAACCATGCATGCTGGCAGATGAGGGCACTCCAGTGGTGCCTCCACAGGCAGGAGTATCAGTACAATGGAGATCTCAGGGAGATGGTCAGAATCTCCAGAGACACTGCAGGGGAGCTGTCTTGGTGGAGTATGCAGGGCAGCCAGTCTCAAGGGAAGCCTTTTCAACTTCCTCCACCGGTGGCCATGTGATCACGGATGCCTCTACTCTAGGGTGGGGTGCTCATCTGGTGATCAAGGGATCTGGTGATCAAGGGTCTTCTGTCTCCGGAGGAAAGGTTGCTTCACATCAACCTTCTGGAATTGCGGGCAATACGTTTGGCTCTCAAGGCCTTCCTTCCCTCCCTTCGCAGTCAGTATGTTCAAGTCCTGATGGACAACACTTCCGAGATGTGGTACATAAACAAACGGGGAGGTGTAGGGTTGTATCGTCTCTGCAGAGAGGCTCTGCTACTCTGCTCCTGGGCTCAGGGCTATCAGATTTGTGTAATTGCAAATCATCTGGCCGGGGTGCTAAATGTGCGTGAGGACAGTCTCAGTCGGCGATACTCAGCCGATCATGCGTGGCGGCTTCATCCGGAGGTGGTCCATCACATCTTAGGCATGTGGGGGTTTACTCGGTTGGAACTTTTTGCCACTCAAGAGAATGTGCACTGCCCGTTGTTCTGCAGTCTTCAGTATCCAATGCGGGGAGCGTTAGGGGATGCGCTTCAATTGGATTGGGGCTCACAAGTCCTTTACGCGTTTCTCCCCATACCCTTGATTCCTCGAGTTCTGTGGAAGATTCGCCAAGACCGGGCCCCAGTCCCATTGATTGCCCCAGATTGGCCAAGAAGGGTGTGGTACACTGACCTTCTTCACCTCTCATCGCACCCTCCGCTCCCTCTCCCTCTCAGGGCAGAGCTCCTCTCACAGTCGCAGGGGCAGGTTTTACACCCCCACCTCCAGAGCCTGCACCTTCATGCCTGGAGATTGAACAGGGCTATGTGAGTTCTTTCTCTCTCCCACCGGATGTGGTGGATGTTATTTTATCATCCAGGAGACACTCCACCAAATCTATTTATTCCTCTAGATTGTCCAAGTTTGTGAAGTGGTGTGGAGAGAGATCCATTGATCCTTTGAAGGCCCATTTATCTGATGTACTTGGTTTTTCACTTTCCTTGGCCCAGCAAGGTTGTGCTGTGGCTAGGGTTAAGGGTTACTTGTCGGCCTTGTCAGCTTTCCTTTGTTTGCCGGACCAGTCGTCTTTCTTTAAGTCCCCCATTGTCATGAGGTTCATTAAGGGCCTCACCAATAGGTTCCCTCCCGCTCCCTTTATTATGCCTCAGTGTGATTTGAATTTAGTACTTACATTTCTGATGGGGTCTCCTTTTGAGCCTCTTCATAGTTGCCCTTTGAGGCTTTTTACTTTCAAGACAGTTTTCCTGATTGCGATTACCTCTGCCAGAAGGGTAAGTGAGCTTCAGGCTCTTAGTTTTAAACCCCCTTTTTTAAACATTCATGCAGATAAGATGGTTCTCAGGACCAGGGCTGCTTTCCTGCCTAAGGTGGTTACTCCTTTCCATCTTGGACAGTCTATTACCTTACCTACCTTCTATCCTCCCCCTCACCCTTCCAAGGAGGAGGAGTGACTTCACCACCTGGACCCTAGCAGGGCAGTCAGCTTCTATCTGGACAGAACTAAGGACTTAAGGTTTGACTACCATCTCTTCATTGGTTATGTGGGAAGAATGAAGGGCAAAGCTGTCCACAAACAAACACCCTCCAGGTGGATCATCTTGTGCATCAAGATCTGCTATGCCTTGGCCAAGAAGAAGCCGCCTGAAGGTATTAGAGCTCATTCCACCAGAGATAAGTCATCATCTTCTGCTTTGGCCAGAGGTGTCCCTGTTGTAGACATCTGCAAGGTGGCAACTTGGGCCTCCCTCCACACTTTTGCAAAGCATTACTGCTTAGATTCGGAGGTTAGGAGGGATGGCCATTTTGCACGTTTTGTGCTGCAGGAATTTTTGGTATAGGTAGGTGGACACCCTCCTCCGGGAGAGGAACAGCTTGGGGATTCAATTCAAAAGGTGAGGAATCCACAGGCAGATGTATCCTTCAGAAGAACAAGTTACTTACCTTTGGTTACACTTTTTCTGGTGGATACAGTATCTGCCCGTGGACTCCTCACTGTCCCACCTGCCTCCCCGTTGTCCACCTGCATATACCAAAAAAAGTTCTTATGGTTTGAGATTGTTGTTTTTCATTTGTTGCTTGCCATACAGTTTGTTGTTAGGAAATGCTTTGATTTTTAGCTTTTCCTCTTTACCTGTATACTGTATGTATTTGTATATATATATATATATATATATTTTGTATACTGTGTATACTTGTATTATGTTGTCGGTCTGCCCGTTCGCCTCGAGGGCACGGAAAAAATAGATGGAACTGAAGTCAGCACGCTGACGAGGTCGTCTTATTGCTCCGATGACGTCACTCGGAGTCGCGTGCGGAGCTGTTCCATTGTGACGTCCTCGTCGACGTGGGAGAGCTAGAAAAAGAGTTTCCGTGGAATGCTGGAGCAGGGATAATGTAAAAGGTGAGGAATCCACAGGCAGATACTGTATCCACCAGAAAAAGCGTTACCGAAGGTAAGTAATTTGTTCTTCATTCATATACCAAATTGAAGGTGTTGTACGAGATTGATTTCTAAATTTCCCCGTGAAAGTTAAAAATACATGCATATATTTTCACTTTATGTTTATTGTAAACATTTTACGGAATATACATGATTCGTTGTCAGGTAATTTGGCAAGAAATCCTATTTTGTTTCTGTGTAGAATGACTTCGGGCCTGACTTAGACTTTGGCGGATGGGATATTCCGTCACAAACGTGCTCTTCTTCCTTATTGACTGTCTAAATGTTACTGTTTAAAATGCTGCAGATATATTTCTCCAATGTGATTCTTGCATTTCACATTTTTTTGGTCTAGTCTAGAGAGAGCATTAGTTGTTTCGCCAGTCTCATGTAATGAAGAAATCATAAACAAAAGTTCATACATATATTCATAAATCGAGGGGCCTTGAGCCAGCCCTCTCCTATTGGTCTGTTCAACTGCTATTTACATTTCATTTCCTCCCACCACATTATACTACACAGCATGGGAAAACTTAAACCCTCTTCAGATATTGGCTGTCTTTAAACTTTTATCTGATCACTTGTGCACGCTTGCCAAAAAAATGGGCATCAGTGTCTGAAATGGTGGGCCAGTACTTTATTTTGCCAATGTTTTTTTAGTCATACTCGTGTTTTACCTATATTGCCAAAGTATAGTATTTCAAAGCCAATGCTACCTTTTCTATGAGCCGATAAGAATAATATTGCTCTGTGATGTGCATTAAAACTAAAAAGGTTGTCTGCACCTATTCTAAGTACACTTGCTTTCTAGAAAGCACCCGTAATGTTCTACTAAAATTATCTGTGATTTATTTTATTTACTTTTTTATTGGAAGCATAAGTCTGCTATGTTTAGGTAGCGGTATGTTTTCGCTTTTTCTTCTTTATTTTTGTGGCCTATATTTGCAATAAAAAATGTAATTATAGCACCAGTTTGCCAAGCATAAGCCTATTGGTTTTACCAGCGCTTGTTTGTATACAAGCATGGTGCCACTTTTAACAAGTTTTGGGAAATTGTCCTGAGCATATTTCTGAAGTGAATAGCCATCTCTCTTCTCTCTTTCTCTCTCACAGACACTCATTGTGATGTGCATTGGCAGGTGCTCTCGCTTTGTGGGCCTCAGCCTAACATCTCTGGCCTTGGTGTCCATTACTGCCAATGCCTTGCTGCTTTTCCCCAGTTGGAGCTGGAAGTACTTGGCAGGAGGTCTCATCACCACACAAGCCCTTCTCCTTCCCGGAATCTGGGGTGGAGGCCTAATGGTAATTGATTAATGTATTCAATATGTGTTATGAAGTTCCTCAATGCCACCCAATGTCCATTCAGTAGAACTTTAGGAAAGAAGAAAAGCCACTGACACATTTTGTAACAAGAAGTGCTGTGCATTCCTAGGCTTGCACTTTTCAGCTTCTTTTAACCAATCCCACATTGGGAGCAGTGTTTTATTTGTTACTTTATGCTGTAAAACATTTTTGTAATGCATTATGTCCCCAAGGCTTCTTCCTTTATGATATTTAACATTAGAGTAACAATGGCTGCTAGATGATTGCAGGTGCGTGCATGGAGTAGGGGAGAGCAGGCATAAATACATATGTGTATTTTGAATTGCCCTGATTATTTATTGGTGATCCTCATTACTTCAGGTTCAATTCGTCCTTGCCTTCATCCTTAGGCTTTGAGGTTTTGAGGTGAATGAAGCAACATTCTGGAGACATGCATCTCTCTATCTAGAATTAGAGAAGGTTTTTCTTTTAGATCATATGGCATAATTTTAGTGTTTTTACTTAAATCCTGGTCTCCTTTGGCTACAAAACAGGCCCATGCTATTTCTGTTCCTGTAGAATACCAAGTTAGCTCAGCATGATAGGAGGGCTATGATCAATAGGACAGGAGGATTAGATGTAAGACTGTGAAGAGAAAGACTTGGATTAGTGAAGTTCATCAGTAGGAGGGAGATCACCTCTTGTCCGATTAACTTCTTGTAGTCCTTACTCTGTTATTCCATGCTCAGTGCTTCTCCACCAGTCAAGAAGTGATTTAGAGGCCCACGCCCAAGCAAAATGCCTTCCATGCACTATGAGCCCCTGGCCACCCTTTGGGAAAATGTTTGCCTTGTTCTTTTATTAAAGAAAACCCATAATAGATATTCTCATTGCCCAGCTGACAAAGGTTATCCTTGGAGCCAGTTTTTGGTGGTGGTCCATGGAAGGCACTTGATTACCAACACAGAAAAGCAAACTCCAACATGCTTCTTACGCCGACGCCAGCTTACCTTGGAGCTGTGACCTAAAAGCCCACAAGAATGGGAGAAAGCAGAAGCATTGAGGACGGCATTATAGGAATAATGAATCCCCTTCAGTAGTGACCTGAAAAGAAATCTAAAATTCAAGAGGCGATGGCAGAACACAATCAGAAAAGCTAGGTTTTTACCATTTTCCTAAATTATCTCTGATGGATTTGGAAAGTTTGATCTGCACAGTAGCTCCAAGGTCCCTGAAGGATTTTCCACCATATAGGACACAGCTGAACTGAGGCACCATCGAGAGTCTGTGGGAAGCCATACATAGCTTTCCATTAGCCTTGTGTTGGATGGCATTCATAGTCAAACATAGGGTGTTAGCCATTGTTGAACATTTTCTATATTAGGCAAAGGAATTAAAAGTCAATCATTTACTTAAGGGCCAGCCAATACAATAATCTAGTCTTTGCAGATTCATATTTGCAAAAACCAAATATTATTCTAGGTGCAACGTTCTGAACATATTGAAATTTAACTAGTTTTTTTTCACCAGTACAGAGGAGGATGGCGCGGTAATAATTAATGTGGAAGTGAATAAATGCATAGATGATAAAACCTTGTGGGCAACTGACAGAAGTGGAAAGCTATGTTGGAGGGTGCAAAGATAGAATTATGTTTTGACACAGCTGAAACACACATCTCTCGGTAACGTTAGGTGTCCTCTAGGATACAATGTTTTTTTACTAGTGGGAGCTGTTCAATGCATGCAACCATACAGGACGGCAAGAGTAGATTATTCCAGACATTGGGAGAGTTGCAAATGAGCAAAGTTTATCATTTGGATGAGTTTAACTTAAAGTAGTTCAAGGACTACAAACTCCAGATCTTTTCCAAGGCCTGAGGGAGAGCATTCTTTACATGGTCTTGACCTGTCACAACATTCAACATCTGCATTTGCAGACCGGAAAAAGGACATTCCCATCTTATGAAGCAGATGAGCCGAAGGCCCAAAGGGTAGGTTGAACAAAAGGGGGGAAGGAAAGAACACTTGGGAACCACCCAGGAAACAGGACTGCTAATAGAGGTGTAGGGATCAACTGTACCATATGGACCATGTCAGAAAAAACGAGTGGAGCCAACTTACCACAGATCCTCCAATAGGTTTCACTGTGAAATGGTATAAGTGGGTTTGATGGTGGACCGTGCCAAAGGCTGTAGAGAAATCTAATAGGCCGACACCAACTTGTCCACCAGCATTGTTAATTCATTCAGTACCAAAAACACCCCAAAATCAGTAATAAGGCCAGAAAGAAATCCAGTAGTTCAATGGTCTAGTAGCAATTATTTGCTACAAAGCTATGATGTGGGGAGTTATGACTCTCTCAATAAGCTTGGCAATGTAAGGAGCAGCTACGTTGACAAGATTTTGGATGGATCCAAAGGGCGATAATTGTCATTTTCATAGGCAAGGGTCAAATTACAGTCATTGTAAGCTCAATATGCCGGCCGACAGGGAAGAGTTTATTATGATCTGGATAATGTGACTATCAGTGTCCACAAGTAATTTAAGAAACTTCTCAGGGCAGATGTCTTAGATGAGCCACAAGTCTTGCTTATGAGCATAAGATTAAGTTCCTTGAAAGAGGTGACGCTTGGGCATGGAAATGTGTTTCTCTTCCCTTAACATGTGACTTTATTATAGGAAAAGAGGGACAGGGAGTCAGTCAACTAGTTCTTGAGAGGGGATAACTTTCTTTCTCACTGCCTTGGGATGTGAAAGATTGTGAACCGTCTTGTACAGCTCTTAGGTGAGGTAATTGCTGCTTCAATCTTGCAGCCAAAAACATTTTCAACTCTGATTAAGAGGCTGAAGTTTCCTAAATGGCGTCGGAAAGAGACAGTCTCCTTCCTGTACGACCTACACCAATTTGTTTCCATCCTCCATAACCAAACTATTTCTTCTTTCGGTTTTGGGGAAATCAATGACTTTCTATAAACTTCATCAGACCCCATTTGCATGACCACTGGGCAGACAGTGGCTATTGGGCTCCAACTGTGGTGCTTGATGTCATTTTCCACTGGTGTCCTGGTGTCCACCCTACTATGGCTCTGCAAACTTGGCCAACCCTTTCTGCACTTGAATCTCAGGTTAGCAAGGACGAGCAGTTACAGAATTAACAGGGAGGTAGCACATTGGCTGATTGACCAAAATATCAAAGATAAAATATTGTGTGGCTGAAATATTCTGGTGAGAATATCAAGGACAAGAATATTGTGAAGGTACGTTTCTGTGGAACTGGTGGCCTTGATTTACCATGACATATACAGTACCCAGGGGTGAACATTTACAGACATCACTCTGATATAATGATGGACAATGTAGATAGGGTACTGGCTAATTCTTGTGCCTCTGCGAGCTTTTGGAGGAAACAACCACTATCCCCTTTAGGTAGGATCTCTTTGTCCAAATTGATCCTATTGCTCGATTCCTATATTACTTTATCACCATACCGGTGGTACTCAAACATCTTTTCTCTTGTGAGCTTGCATCGTTTCTTGGGAATTTTATTTGGAACCAGGGCAGACATTGGGTTGCCTTGCCCAATAATTTTGCCCATTGATGAAGGTGGCCTCAGTGCTCCAGATTCTGAGACCTACTACATAGTCGCCAGCTTCAATTGGTAAGCCTATGGCTGACTTCACCCTTTACACCTGAGCTACATTATCTTACACCCTCCTTTGGAAACACCTAGTTTACAGAACTCTTATTTAGCAACAGTCGACCCCTGATGCAGACATTTTGAAAGGTCAAACATACAATACCCTTACACTCCAGAGCTCCCCATTAGGACCCTGTATGGATATCATCATCCCTGAGAGAAAATCAGCATATCTGCGTGGATCGAAGCCGGCGTCACGCAGATTGGGCAACTGGGTGAATCTGGGCACCTTATGAGTTTCGGAGAATTACTACAATATATACAAATCCCCTCGATCAGTGTTTGAAGCATGCCACCTTATCAAATGTAAACCGATCCATTTGGGGTCCCTCCTGCGAGGAGCCTGAGGTAGACCACAAACTACTGACACTTCTGACCTGAGAAGGGGCTCACCATATGGCCTCTCATTTCTGTATATCTCTGAAATCCGTTCACTTGGAGAAGCTCTCAGAGCTGGTTGGGAATATGACCTTGGTATAACATTCACGGATAAGGACTGGGCAAACACATTTAAATATGTGGGAAGAGCTTTAAGAAATGCCTGGCTTAAAATGCTACAATTTAATTATCTTCATCGCACAGATTTATCCCAAGCTAGACTGCATAAAATGGTCCCCTTAGTATCTGATGCCTGCCATAAATGTGCAGGCCCTTACGCCACATTTACACACATGGAATGGTCATGCTTGGTATTGGGAAATTCTGTGTCACCATTACAGACTTACTTTCAATCTGGACGGGTTAAACGAAACTTATTAGACCCCAAGAACTGTCTCTTGGGAGGGAGCATGGCTAGCAGCCAGTCAAGATGGCCGCATCTTAAGCGAGCTCTGGCGACCTGCGTATAAATCCCTGAATATCCGTACAAATATCCGATTGTCAAACTGCTTGATGGTGTAGAGGATTCCCTTTGCTGCATCGGAGGGTTGGACTGCGTTCCTGATCCCCACATCGGATCATTAGAGGAGATTGCCTTTAGCGGCCGTGGCCACGAGGTGCGGCCTAACGAGAGGTGGATCGACCTGCAGAGTGGAGCCCGGTGGAGGTGCGGAAAGGGCCAGCACCACCTGGGGGGGCTCCAGGACTGGCTGCCACTGAGATGCAGGTGAGGGGGCCCTGTAGCCGGGAGCCTGCCCGGAGCTGGAGGTGGAGGGGTGAATGACTCCATCCCCCAAAGCGAAGTGAACCGTTGCGTGCGAGCCGAGGGCTGCGGCAGACATCAGTTAGAGTCCGCTCGGCAGGGGAGCCGTGGCTGAGGAAAGGTGCATGCGGTGGGGGACGGCTGTCAACCAGGGCCCATGGTGAAGACATGGGGCCATTCTTTGGCCAAGACGGCAACTGTGGAGCAGTGAGGCCGAGACTACTGCGGAGGCCCCACTGTTCGGACCTACACCACGGAGGGCTCTGAAGGCTCTGGGGCTTGGTTCGAGTGGTGCAAGTGAAACGGAGGTGGTCAGTGGTTCGGTGGCCCCCGTTACAGCATTGTTGGCGGACAGAGATGTCTTTGGGCGGCCCCCCCGCCCTCCCCTCTTCAAGGGGCAAATTTGTGAATGCAATTTATCCCGGGACGCGGGGCACGAAGTAAGCCCGGAGAGGGCCATTGGACTGGATTGAGCTGGGGGTGAAGGAAGTGGCCCTTATGGGCCACCCGGGTTACTTACAACCTCCTGCTATGCCGTCCCAAGTAATGAAGAGTCGGTCAGACAGTAGAGAATACAAACACACCTTTATTAGCAAATACTCTGCAGAGGAGTCCAATCTGACATGCACCCTAAGATGTCTGCCGAGGGACTGACCCCCCAACAGTCTGAAGTAAGTAATCATTCCTCCCAAGGAGCCTCCACCACGCCCACAGTGGAAAGTTACCGGCCTGGGCCGAACATGAACAATGGAGGCACAGGAGGATGGGCTACCACTTGCCAGATGGGTACATGCTATCTGCACTTCGAGGTCATCACACTGAGTCTCAGCGTCTCCCAACGTGGGAGCATAACTACACACTCAGATAGGTATGCGAAGGCAGAATGGCCTATTCATTAGTAAGTCGGAAAACAGCCTTGAACAGGAGAGAAATAATAACGGAATACAGTGTTCTGCTGAGGCAAGCAATACGAATGATGAGGCCTAGTTCAGACACAGCCTAAGCAGCTTAATAGGGATTACGAAATACAAAATGGAGTCACACTTACTAACTAAAGCTTGCACGTTGCAGGGATAACTCAGTGGGTTGCATAACGTGAATACAAATGGCATCTATTTAGCCACACACTGCAAACCTAATATAACATGAAACAAGTGCATTGCGGGAATGGGATTTTCAAACCTAACAGACCCTCCTTTTAGCATGGGTGGCTAAATGCTTTATTGGGCTATCCGGTAGGGTCTTTACAATTCAAGGTGGGGAGAAAGGAATTGCATAGTCACTCAAGTTACGAAGGAGCACAAAGCAACACAGGAGCATCAAAATCACTTAATATTAACAGATGCCCTCATCTATGAGCATGATGTCCTGGATGTCCTGCATCATCATAGTGGAGACCTTGTTATCTTGTCTTGACAATTTAAGGGTAGGGGCAAGTTTACTCACACAATAGGTGCAACAGGCTGGAAGACAGTTAATACATAGGCAACATGTAAAGATGACACCTGCGATGGCTATTAGGACAAGTAATATCTTCCAACCCCATGATGTCAGTAGACCCCAGAACCACCCTGTCAAGGACCATGACCCATTATCTTGGTGAATGTCAGATGCAAGCTTGTGGAGCTTCTGTATAGCAGAATATACAGTGGGGGCGTGGTCAGGAATGTAGACGCAGCAACTGCTACCGATGACGCGACAAGCTCCACCCCTATCTGCGAGAATGACGTCTAAAACCATCTGGTTTTGAAAAGCAATGAGTCTCGTAGCCTGAAGCTCTACCGTAATGTTGGTCAGTATTCCTGCCATCATGTTGATAACCCCCTCTACCACCCGGGTGAGTCGTCTAATATTGAGGCTATTGGCCATAGGGCCCCAGAAGGGTAGAATGCCTTTCATTGCGTCAGTAAACTGTTGCAAGGTTGTGTCAGTTTGGTCTATGTCGTCTGTACTAATCATCCTCTTAAACCGGGAGGCTAGGGCACCTCTACGCTGTAGGCGATGAGTTTTGTGGTAGTTGGGAGGGGATATATAAACTGGGGGAAGGAGGTCGGAAAGGTAGCACCGCCTGGACCATCCCTCAGGGAGCCACACATAACCACGAGCACCACAAACAAAATAAACATTAGGCGGCAGGATCAAGGACGGACTTTTGGGCATCCTCAATATAGAAGTGGTGTTGCATCTACTGTCTCCCACCTCTATGTCTCCTGCCCCTTGAACGCAAAAAGGAGCCAGTACATCTACCACTGCCAGGGGTATGGGCTTATCTTCGGTGACATTGCGGGCTTGGAAGCATTGATAATATTCTGATACATTGAACTGCGAGAACCCATCCCTGTCCATCTCTGTTCTGTTTGCATTTCTACCTCGATCTGCTGCTCTGAGGGGGAAACAACCTTTACTACGCATGCATTACATCGCATGCCATTAGATCGCAGTCTTTACAACGCAAGTCGTTACAACGACTTGCGTTGGAGGGCGCTATAGGACAAGGAATAGTTTAATTTACTATCCAACACCTGCCCTACTGTACTATCAAGGAAAGCAAAATTATTGCGACAAACACTATTTTACTCTTAGTGGACCAAGAAGACCAAACAGGTCCATCTGAAGTGGGACGCGGAGCCGCAAAGGGCTATTCCTCATCATGGGTAGGGCGACCAAAAGGATACATTTTCAAAGCTTCAAAAGCAACTTATATGCGTCACAGTAAAAAAATCACAGGCTGGAGCCACAAAAATACAACCGACCAGAGGGGTAGAAATCCCCCAGTGTCCTTCAGAGTCTCACTGGCAGGCTCCTATTGTTCATCAACGACGGTGCTATGAAGCACTCCCACGGGGGAGCTGCGTGATCGCATCCCTTGCTGGAAAACAAATCCTCTTCTTTCAGGATAGGGCACCCTCCCTCCTGGGCAAATACCCTGAACGATCCTGTCCAGTGTCTAGGGCAGTGCACCTGTGTTGTTCACTCTAATCTAAAGCAGGCACCATAGACATAGCACCTCGGCCCTAAGCTCAAGTCCTTCCCTAACTCCTGGACTATCCTACTGGCGCACTGTCCTTCCGTCGAGGCCGCAAGTAGTACCTGACAACCCCAGGCTCTTCTTCGTCAGCAAAAAGGGGAAGAAATTCAGGCTCAGCAGGGCATAGAGACTCAGGTGTCTGTGCACTAGAAGTGGGAGCATCTGGGGCGGCCCTTATCTCTGGGGGGACCGCCTCAATTAAGGCCTTGTCGCTTTCTTGGTCTGTCTGCGTCCACCTCAATCGGGCGTCAGAGAAAGGAATGAAACGGGGCACTCGCTCCCATTCCTGGTCAGCGATGCCTTCAAGGGCCCACTGATCATACGGAAGTGGTAGAGGTACCCTCTTCACGTGCGATGCATGCACCCAGTGCTTCCGGCCTTCAAGCTTCCCGGCAGTGTGGGTTGCGAGCAGGATAAGCAGGGGCTCTTTCCACCTCGGCTCCAGGCAGTTCTTCCGTTGAAAATTCTTAACCATAACAAAATTCCCGGGTTATAGCTGATGCCTGGGCCCCTCTGGTACTGGTTGCAGCGTGGCGTGAATCTGTTGGTGGACAGAACGGAGATCTTTAGACAATTCATACAGATAATCTATCAACAGGGGGTACTCTATCTCGGAGAAGCGCTTGCGTCTTGGGATGCCCCCGACGTTGGCGGGGCGCCCAAAGACCACCTCGTACGGGGACAACCCTGTTCTAGAATGCGCTGTCACTCTGGTGGATAACAAAGCCAAAGGTAATGCATCTGGCCATCGCAATCCTGTGCTTTCTTGGATCTTTGCTAACTTCAGTTTGAGAGTACCATTGTACTTCTCAACCAGGCCTGCTGACTGGGGGTGGTTCGCTGCATGAAACTTCTGCTTAATATGCAAGCCCTTGCACACCAATTCAATGACTTTTGAGTTGAAGTGACTTCCGGTGGCAATCCGTAGCGTGGGAAGAACTCTTTTAAGAGCGCCTTCGCCGTCGCCATGGCGGTATTCTCCTTAGTGGGGTAAGCCTCAATCCATTTACTGAATGCACAAATCACCACTAGCACATACTTCAAGTTGTTAACTCATTCCATTTCGATGAAATCCATCTGGAGAACCTCGAAAGGGAAGGAAGGCGGTGCAAAATTACCTGCGGGTGTAGGAATTCCTTTCCCAGGATTATGTTTCAGACGAATGATGCAGTGTTTCACTAGGTGTGTGGCTACTTTAGGGATATTATCGTTTCGCCATACTGGGTCTAGTAGCTTACATATTCCTTTGGCACTAATGTGTGCTGGGCCGTGGGCCATAGTGACGACAGGGAGCACATAGGCATTCGGCAGCAACCATCTCTGCTGCCCAGACAAGTCAGTCCAACACCCATACTCATCCAAACGCCCTGTCCTCTCCTCCCATACTGCCAATTCATCTACTGTTGCCTCGCCCTGTATTTCCACGACATTTTCCAATGTGTCCTCAAACATTCCATTGTCTGGAATCCACCTAGTGAGATCTGCCACAAACATCTTTTTCATCTTCGATCTAGCTGTCTCCTTAGCTGTCTGATCCGCAAACGCATTGCCCCTTCCAACATCGTCTGTTACTGCTTTGTGAGCGCTACATTTTATTATTGCCAGCTTATCAGGAAGTGTCAATGCTGACAACAGTCTATGTATCAATGAACCATGTTGTATTCGCAGCCCATGCGAAGTCAAGAACCCTCTCTCCGCCCAGAGGCGCCCGAAATTATGAGCCACCCCAAAGGCGTACTGGCTGTCGGTGTAGACATTGACAGTCAGTCCCTCACTTAACTCGCAAGCCCTAAGGAGGGCAACTAACTCTGCAGCCTGAGCCGATTGGTATGGGATACGGGATGTCTCAACTACAGTGTGTAATGTTGTGATTGCATAAGCTGCAGTGGTAGTGCCACCTAGTAGTTTGAAACAAGAGCCATCGACATATAGTTCCCCTTGGGGGTCAGATAAGGGAACATCAGTCGGGTCTACCCGTCCCTTCGTTTCTTCCTCAGTCCGAAATAAACAATCATGGACATCATTGTCCTTTTCTTCTGAAGGGAGGGGTAGTAACGTGGCTGGGTTCAGAGTAGCACATCGTTTGATGGTAATGTGCGGAGCAAACAAGGTTAACTCGTATCCAGTGAGAAGCACACTAGGAAGGTGCTGTGTCTTTGTCTTATTCACCAGTGTGTCCACAGCATGAGGTACCATGACTTTGAGATCCGTATCAAGGACGAGCCCTGCCGATTGTCTGATAGAAACTGCCACCGCCGCAGCACCCCTCAGGCAGCTCGGGAGAGCTCTGGCGACGTTATCAAGAATAGCAGAGAAATAGGCACAGGGTCTCTGCTTACCACCGAAACCCTGTGTTAGAACAGAAAGCGTGCAACCGTCTGCCTCATGTACATAAAGCACAAAAGGCTTCTGGTAATCAGGAGTACCAAGCACAGGAGCAGAGCACAGCGCAACCTTTAATTGCTCAAAAGCTTGCTGGCATGCAGATGTCCAAGGCAAGGGTTCATGCACGTCTTTAGTGGTCAGGTAAAGGAGGGGTTTTGTTAGTAGGGAATAGTTAGGGATCCAATGCCGACAATACGAAGTTATCCCAATAAACGTGCGTACCTCGCGTTGGGTCTTAGGAACATGCATATCAGTAATAGCAGCTATGCGTTCAGGTGTTCCTCCTTCGAAAGTAGGTGACCTAAATAGGTGACCTCCTGTCGACAATATTGAAATTTTGAGAGTGACACCTTGTGTCCATGGTGTGCCAAATGTAACAGTAATTTAACCGTGGCTTCTTTACAACCATCCTCAGGGTCCGAAGCCACAAGGAGATCGTCAACGTACTGCAACACAGTGAAAATGCCTCCAATCTTGACGCCACAGCTTGCCTGGCAGATTTGGCCACACTTGATCTCTTGAAGATTAACAACGCCCCCACCCACTCAGCGGGGCACACTTTCAATCTTATCTTAGCCAATTCCCTAACATTATCTGTGGGGAAACTCGTCCATTGACTTGGTCAGACAATTCTTTGGTGGATTTCCAAATCATGAGTCCTAGAAATCACTCCACCTCTAAATCCCACGCCACGAGCTGGTACAGGCCATGGCATAAACTTAAACCTGACCAAATCTAGACTCTTTTCTGCTCCTGGAACACTGACACTGACACGAATAGTGTAGAAGAACAACTAGCTCATTTCAATTCCATCTTACAATCCACTGTAGATCACGTAGCGCCCCTGAAACAGCAGACCCACCCTCTCAAACATTCTCTTACCAGTTGGTATTCCCCTCTCCTCCGGGCTGAAAAGAGCCAATGTAAGAAATTGGAACGGAAATGGCGACACTCACACAATGCACAGGATAAAGAGAGATTCAAAGCTGCACTGTCTTCCTATCATAAAAATTTAAAGTCCGCACGTAAATTGCACATTGCAAATCAATTAGAGCAGGCTGGGAACAACTCAAGGACCCTATATCAAATCCTGAAGACCTTCACTAACCCCAAGGCATGCGACACTGCAGATGATCCCTCTCAATCGCTGTCTGACAATATAGCGTCCTTTTTAACCCAGAAAATTGATGCTATTTACCATAAAATTATCACATCCAGTGGAATTCCTAATAATCCCCCTACAGAACGCCCAGTAACCTCTGTCAATACCGCGCATTTGCACTTTTTTCCTTTACTTACCCCGGAAGAGGTAGAATCTCTTCTAACTAAAGTTAAATCTAGGTCCCCTTAGATGTAATCCCAGCAAAGATCACCTCCCGACTAGCTAAACAGCTAGCCACACCTATTTGCACCATCCTCAACAGCTCTTTGAGGGTTGGCAAACTCCCTCCCGAATGGAAAGCAGCACAAGTTGTTCCCATCCGAAAAAACCTTAAGGTTCCCACAACCGAGCTGTCTAATTATCGTCCCATTTCTCTGCTCCCCCTTCAGAGTAAGCTTCTCGAAAAACACATAAACAGGTACTTGTCTGATTTTGTTGAAACCTCGCATTGCCTGGATGTATCCCAGTCAGGTTTCCGGGCCAAGCACAGTACCGAGTCCGCCCTGATTGAGGTAACTGATAACATCAGAATGGCACTGGACAATGGTCAGGCAGCACTTTTAGTGCTGCCTGACCCATCAGCGGCGTTTGACACCATCTCGCACCAAATCCTACTGGAGAGACTTCAGGACATCGGGGTTAAAGGGGTTGCACTGAAATGGTTGACAGACTTTCTAACAGACAGAACCCAGACAGTCACATTGGGCACTTTTAGATCTAAGACCACCAAAGTTACCAAGGGAGTGCCGCAGGGCTCCTGTCTGAGCCCTACCCTTTTTAACATCTATGTTACTCCCTTGGCTAAACTAATGAGGACCCTAGGGTTCAGTCCCATCTCTTACTTGGACGACACCCAGCTCCTACTCACCTTTGATAAATCCAGTCCTAACATACAACTCATCTTCTCAAAGGGCATGAAGACCATTGCCACCTGGATGAGGGCCAACTTCCTTCAATTGAATGCAGAGAAATCGGAGATTATGTTGTTTGGAGGTGCAGCAATAAGCTGGATACCCAGTTGGTGGCCGGAGGAACTGGGCACGGCTCCCACCCCGAAAGCAGTGATCAAGAATCTGGGAATCCGTATTGACCGGAATCTTACGCTTGAAGCACATGCCACCACCACCACAGGTTACAAGTTACAAGTAGTCCAGAATACAGCAGCCCGACTAGTAGCAAGTGCCCCTCCCAGAACCGCCTCTATACCATTACTTAACAAACTTCATTGGCTCCCTGTGAGAAAACGGGTGAAGTTCAAGATCTGCTGCACTGTTTTTAAAGCCCTCAATGGCCTTGGGCCTTCCTACCTGTCTGACAAATTGTTAAAGTATACTTCCTCTCGGCCCCTTCGATCAGGCTCTAAGCTACTCCTCTGCACCCCGAGAATTCAAAAAGCTCGCATGGGTGGCAAGTAATTTATTTACCTTGCATCGACTTTCTGGAACGAACTTCCCCGCCAACTACGTGATTGCCAGAGCCTTCCACATTTCAGGAAGCTGCTAAAAACCCATCTTTTCTGAGGCTCACTCGTTTGGCTGTAGCATGCTGCCCCAGCGCGGAGATACCCCTGATGGGGTGATTTGGGCGCTATATAAATCAATAAATATCAAATATCAACAGCACATTACCAAGGAGAAGCTCCAAGGAATTCAATTGAGCTTTTAAAGCCTGACTATAGATACTCAGACTTTCTGTATAGCCTTGTGGAGCACAGCAGAATCTAAAGCTCCTCCCGGCTTTTGCAAATCCAAACAGATATCTGCTATCTGTATGGATTGGAATGCTGAAGAAAGCATTCTTCAAATCTATTACTGAAAAGAATTTGGCTCACGGGGGAATCATTGTCAAGATCATGGTAACGTCTGGGACTGCAGGATACTGGGGAACCACTATTTTGTTAACCTCTCTAAGGTCAATGACAAAGCGGTAAACATCAGGGTGGGCATCAAAAGAATCCAAAGGTGCCTTTTTGAGTATAGGAAGGATTGGGCTATTACACACATTGGTTACTGTCTCTTCAACCACACCAGACTTAATCAAATCCTGTATTATTTGCAATAAGGCCTTTTCTCCTGCCTGGGATATCTTGTACTGGGGAATACGCGGCAATTTAGCATTATCTTTGATCTGAATAGAGACTGGTGGGATATGGAGCAACCCCACATCCGTGTCTCCTGTAGCCCATAATGAGCGGAGCACATCTTTAAACTCGACGGGAAGTGGGGCATCCTTTGCAAGGCATTGCTTGGCACGGGCCACTCGCGGTCCAATAGTCATGTAAGCACCGTCTGGAGAGCAAAAAATTGTCGCATGCAACCTTTTTAACAAATCCAATCCTAAGAAATTCTCCCCACAATTTGATGTTAATAGGAATGGTGAGTCAACCGTAAAGGGGCCAATAGTCAAAGCAAGAGGTTTGGAAATGGGGCTAACAACCGGCACGCCTGAGAAACCCACAGAAACATTGTTTTGGCCAGACAGAGCTGCCCCCGGGACCAGTGAACAGGAAACAGAGCTATTCATAGCCCCTGTATCGACTAAGAATTTCTCGGTCGTACCATGTAAATCTGCAGTGACATAGGGTCCACACTGATCTACAGGCACCGGAACTGGTCCCTTACCATCTCCCTGGCTGTCCTAGCTGTGAGACATCCCTGTCACTTCGTCCATGTCATAGTCGTCATGATAGTACTGTCTCCCTCGGGGGTGGTCGAAGTAGTTCCCGCTCTATTAGATGATGTGTTCTCTGATCGCATGTCCCCACGGCCTCCTCCTCCCCATTTCCACGTCCTCCAGACCCCCCACCTCTCGGGGCCTCACCTCTCTGTGACCGCTCCGGGCACTCATTCCGCCAATGTCCCTCCCGCTTGCAATATGCACATTGATTGAGCCCAAGGGGTGCATTCGAAGTACCACCCCTATTAGTCCAGGGCAGCCGCTGGGCCGAACCCGAACCTCTTCCTCTTCCCCTCGCAACTTGCTGCATCAACACCCACGTCTTCAAATCCTTCAACTTTTTCTCCACTCTTTCCTTGTCCTCATTCTCTCTATGCTCGTAGTACTGTGCCATACTCAAAATCACTGACGGGGAAGAGGTGCTTCAAGTGCTTTCTGAAGCCTGCAACCTAGTCGCAATCTCAGGAAGCAAGTTGTTAACAAACCTGCTGACAAACAACCGTACACCACCCTCCAATGACAGATCCTGGCCACTAAAGTCGAGAAACACCCCTTCAAACCTAGTAAAGAAATCAGACACACTCTCGTCCTTCTTCTGATGACAAGCAGTCAACTTGTCCGAATCTACTCGTCTCGGCGGGATAAGGGAATGCATATAAGTGATAATGCGACCCGGTAAAGCCAATATCTCCGCCTTCGGCTTGTCACCGGGCTTGCGGTCCTTATCCCACGCCCTGATCTGATCCCATGTTCCTCCCAATTCCCCCACATGGTCCTGTGTATGCACTTGTCTCCATATATCCACCGGTACCAACAAGCCAAAGAACAACTCAATATCTGCTAACGTCATCACCGTGCAGGAGGCCGCCTCTGTCAACTCTTTGTAGTACGCAGTCGGGTTTTTTCGAGGGTCCGGCAACTGACTTTTAAGGGATATTACCTCACTCCTCTTCCAAGGAGTATAGATCCACTGTTCCTGAAACCAAGCATCAACTCGTGACCTAATTACAGTATTCGTGGAGTCGCGCAGTTCTGGTATCTCAGGATGATAAATGGGATGGACCTCCCTCATGGGGCACTGGGTCACCATCGTTGGAACCTTTTGGAGCAATCTGCCCCGATAACCCACCAATGTCGTTACATTGCTGAAAACCTCATTAGGAGCCATACCTGCAGCATATACCCTGTCTCGTATGTCATAGATGATCTGCGGTGCAATACCCTGAAAACACTGTTCTCACAGTCCTATTAACGTGGCCGACTTGTGCGTAAGGGCATGCTGCTGTACAAAGGGCTCATAATCTTTCATCACACTTCACACATCTTCCACACTATAGATCGGGCTCCGAGCCCACTGAGCCGCCTGATTCGCCACCATTTGCTTCTCCTCATCACCCACAGCAGAACGCACCAACACTTTGTCCATATGGTCCCGTGCTGCCACCCAATTCCCTTCATGAATCCCCCGTAAAGGGGTTTCGCCATTCAGCAGTGTGTGGGGCATCATACTCGAGGGAGAAAGAGCAGATGAGGAAACAGGTATCATCATGTAAGGAGACAGTGTTGTAGGAGTGAAAGGGGGTGTAGCGGTAGATACAGAGTCAGTAGACGGAACAGGAGAGCTAACGGCTCCTGCCCCTGTTACTGGGGTGAGCAGAGAGGAAGCAGGCGGGGCTGGGGCCGAAGCAGTTGGACTAGAAGCAGAAGTACTAGAAAGAGTGGCACCAGAGGCTGGGGACTGAGATGCTGGAACCCTTGGGTATATCCGCTCGGGAGCGTAAGGTGGAGGAGTGCGAGAATCCAATAGCTCTTCAATGAAAACGTCACCTTCCTCCCTAGAAACATAGCATCTATCTGTCTGTAATTGGAATTTTCTATCTGCACATTCTATGCCCTTCTCTATCTTTTCCCTTTCATAGGCCACTGCTTTCTGCGTTATAGTCTGCGTCTGTCTCTTCCGGGCCTCTTTCTCTGCTCTCATACGCCGCTGCTTTGCTTCCTTCTGCCATACTCTCAGGGAATCAAACTCGACTGTCTGCTCTTTTTAGCGAACAACTTGTCCTGCAAGAAATTCAATTTTTGCTCATCAAACGAGCCAGTAAGTGGCCATTGTAACTCAGCATTGTCCCTCGTATATTTATTCCACAATGTGCTAAACATAATAGGGCCAATACCGTGCTTGACGTATACATCAAAATTTGGGGTACCCTCCGGAGGCGCAGGCTGACTCTCTTCCAATCGAGCCTCAGTAGAACAACACCAACATCCAAAACACCCCAATTTGCTTAAACAAGGCATCTTAATATAAGACACATGCACTGTCCCTAACGGACAAGTATAACACTAGCAACGGTAATATAAAGGAGAGAGAAATGATAAAAAATAAAAATAAATTATTCCAGAACGAAACCAAATGGTCCGAAGACCACTCCCTACAGTCCGGAGACTGTACCAAGTTCAAGAAGACAGGCTCTAGCCCCAGACCTTTTCAAGCATTGACCAAATTACCAGTTGGCCTGGCAGAGTGTTTGCGAACAATCCCAGACCTTTTCAAGCGCGGGCCAAATTTCCAGTTGGTCTGGTAGACTGCTCACAAACACTCTGTGCCTTTGCAAGGGTCTGCAGACCCACCAAGTTCAAGACAAGACAGCCCGAAGACAGTACCAAGACACAGCCCTTCGGCTCATGCCATTGAAGCAAGGCAGTCTGAAAACTGCACCAAGACAGTCCGGAGACTGTACAAAGACACAGCCCGTAGGCTCATGCCGTTCAGGAATGGCGCCATTTTTCCAAGAATCAAATCACTCACCTGGTGCACACAGGTCGAGTCAAGTTATTCTCCACTGCCGACTCTTCGGACCAAACGGTCAACTCCAAGGTTTCGCCTTCTCAGGACCCCAGCCGGTGACCACTAGACGAGGAGTCGCCAGATCAGGCGGGCGGAGCAGCTGCGAGAACCAAGCTCGATCGTGTGGGGTACCCCGATCCGCCTGACCGACCAGACGCAACCCCGACCCTGCAACCTGATTACGAGCTGGATCACCTTGCGGGGTCCCTGTTTGGGCGCCAAGTGAAGGAAGTGGCCCTTAGGGGCCACCCGGGTTACTTACAACCTCCTGCTATGCCTTCCCAAGTAATGAACAGTCGGTCAGACAGTAGAGAATACAAACACACCTTTATTAGCAAATACTCTGCAGAGGAGTCCAATTTGACCTGCACCCTAAGATGTCTGCCGAGGGACTGACCCCCCAGCAGTCTGAAGTGAGTAATCATTCCTCCCAAGGAGCCTCCAACCACGCCCACAGTGGAAAGTTACCGGCCTCGGCCGAACATGAACAATGGAGGCACAGGAGGATGGGCTACCACTTGTCAGATGGGTACATGCTATCTGCACTTCGAGGTCATCGCGCTGAGTCTCAGCGTCTCCCAACGTGGGAGCAGAACTACACACTCCAGATATGTATGCGAAGGCAGAATGGCCTATTCCTTAGTAAGTCGGAAAACAGCCTTGAACAGGAGAGAAATAATAACAAAATACAGTGTTCTGCTGAGGCAAGCAATACGAATGAGGCCTAGTTCAGACACAGCCTAAGCAGCTTAATAGGGATTACGAAATACAAAATGGAGTCACACTTGCTAACTAAAGCTTGCACGTTGCAGGGATAACTCAGTGGGTTGCATAACGTGAATACAAATGGCATCTATTTAGCCACACACTGGACTGCTAACCTAATATAACATGAAACGAGTGCATTGCGGGAATGGGATTTTCAAACCTAACAGGGGCTGGGAGGGCCCTGTGTATATGAGAGGAGTCACCTTGCCAAGCACTAAGATCGGGCACTGCCCCCCGTTCCGGTGAGATTATCACCAGAGACGAGCACAATCGAACACCACGGTGCAGAGACGTGAAGCAACATTGTGGTGGGAGTGCAACTCCAGCATCCCCCGGACCATTATTGGAGGGGTGGGCGAGGGTGCCCTGCCGCGGGGTGCGACAGCCGTGGTACATAGTCCAAGGCAAATACGATGTCCGGACACAAAGGGTCCAGAGCACCAAATGAAACTGGTTACATTTGCACAGCCCAAGACAAATGCCCCGCTGGAGGGGGGAGATGAGCAACAGCAGAGACCGGCTGCGGAGGAGGGAGCCGTCACACTACAAGATATAATGGTGGCGATTCAAGGGGTACGTTCAGCTCTGGAAAATAAAATTGACACAGTCGCTTCTGAAGTTACGTTGATGCATGCAGACCTGCACAATCTGGGCAACTGCGTCAAGACTACCGAAGACTCTATAGCCACGCTCCAAACCTCCACTAGAATGCTTGAAGTTCAAGTAAAAGAGTTCCGGGCTACCACTGCTACTCTGGAGGTGAAACTAGAAGACTTTGAAGGACACGCACTCAGAAACAATGTCAGAATCCTAGTGGTGCCGGAATGGGTAGAAGGCCTGGCCACGGATGTCTTTGACAAGGATCTTATTGTAAAACAGCTGCAGCCACCTTTCTAATTACTTCTCCCTGGAGCGAGCGCACTGAGTTCCGGGGGGCCCACCACGACCGGGGGTGCCCCTGAGCCCTAGAGTGGAAAGGATTTTCAGCTTTAGAGACAGAGATGTAATACTACAGACTGCCCACTCAAATATGAAAATGCCACAGTCACATTTTTCCCAGACTTTACGATTAAAGTTCAAAGATTGCGATCTTCCTTCCTGGAAGTTAAGAAGGCCCTACGGGAGAAAAAACTAAAATATGCAATGTTGTTTCTGGCCAAGCTCCGAGTGGCAGCAGAGGGGAAGACATGGTTTTTTGACTCCCCTGAAGAAGCCTGGAGATAACTGGATGGCTGGTGACACCCTGGGAGTAGACGACCTAACACCCACGGTCAGAAAAGAAACAAGAAAAGACAGCAACAGGGACTACAACAAAGTCAGGAGACAGATGCTGATGAGGAGGGAACCTCTGACACTTTACCGCCGTAGGAATTCCATCCGGACCTGTTAAGACTCTGGGATATTCTAGGGTCCGTTTACGTCTAGCAGGGCCACACAGTGACTTGGACGGAGATAGTAAGTTTGGACTCACGAGGGCCCACCGGGCATCCATGCAATGTCACGACCTTGGGTTCAAGTGCCTAGCTGAAAACCACTTCCCCGCATTGCTGCACCGAGGTTTTGATTTTATGAAGAGATGCTGAGATGGCCTGGGACCCTGCCGGGTTCCAACTGAACTGCTGCAGTGTGGTAAACCCTTTATATGCATGACTAGGGGGGTGCGGCGGGTGGAGACACGCTCCACAACACCTGGACATGAGGGATGGGGTACACATGCGCTCTGCAAAGTTGGGGGGTGGGCGGTTTTGAGTCCACGATGCAGGGAGGCAGGAAGGGGGGAGGAGGGGGAATGTTACTTAAGTTGTTTTTATGTGTTTTATTGGCTTGGTATGTTGATGACAGTGATGTTGTTACAAGGCAAATGTCTCAAGTATATAGGCGGTGCAAGGCAGGACATCTCTCAGGCAGACCCATGGATGTGTGTAGGGGGTCACATGCTGTTTCTAGGCACTCCATGCTTAGAACAAGAATCTCTCCCAGGAACCCCAGTCTGCCGGCTGAAATGTCCAGATGCTATATATGCAAGGTATCACGAATAATGTCCAAGTCTCCTGCAGCTTTAAAATCCTTTCTTGGAATGTGAATGGTCGGGGGATAACAATTAAAGGGGGGGGGTGGTGCTACAACACTTAAAACGCCACTTACCCGGAACCACCTATTGTGCGCTTAATAGATGGGGTTACAAATTAGCAGCACATGCAGGCTATACTAGAGGCTCGAGAGAGAGAGGTGGGTATCCTTCTGCTCAAATCCTTCCTATTTACATACAGAATATCACGCATGACCCATACAGGCGATTCGTGGCACTATCGAGACATTGGGCGGGCCGGATGTTGAATATAATTTCCCTCTACATCCCCCAAGACTCTATGCCCCCACACTGAGCGAGCCCAGGTCTGTCAGTTTGCTGCAGGGAGAGCTGCTCATTGGGGGAGACTGTAATGCAGCCATCAGTGGGGGGGAAATGGAGTGCTGGCCTGCAAGACAGAGAGACCCCTCCGGAAAGATGCTAGTGGACTTTCTGTTGGCAATTGGCCTGGTAGACATGTGGCGGATGCGCCATCCACTAGCCAGCCAGTATACATTTCATTCTGGCATGCATGGAAGTGTATCACGTATTGATTATATGTTTGGGCTGGCAACACAACTACCGACATTCTATGAGGTGAACCTCCTCCCGAGGGGAATCTCGGATCACAAGGCTCTGCTCAATTTATGGCAGAAGACCTGCATCCAGGTGCCACTCATCCGAGCCGGCCAACAAAAGGTTACGGCCTGTTGTTCTGAAGAAAATGAGGGTTCGGTAGAATCAGCCAATTTTCTATGGGAGGCCTTCAAGGCGATAAGAGGTCAAGGGGTTTCCTTAATAGCGGGTCATAGAAAAAAAGGAACTGTAGCAGCTGGAGGCGTTAGAAGGAGAGATCCAGAAATTGGAGTCTGAGCTGCTATTGCCAGACCACACAAATGCACAGCACAGGCTACAAGGTAAACAGATAGAGTATAGAGATATCGCTGAGGAGGCAGCCAGAGCAGAACACAGAGCGACCTTACATTGCTTATATGAGGTAGGTGATAGAGCGAGTGAACTTCTGGTGTGGTTGGATTAAAGGGAAGCAGCTTCTAAATGGGTATTTGAGATTATTTCAGATAATGGGGAGTCAATTAGGGACAGACAGGGGATAGCCGGTGTCTTTGCAACATACTACAGGAAGCTGTCACAAACCGCCAAGAATGAAGCGCGGGAGCTATTGGTCACTCATCACATGTCCTCCCTGAGGGCACCTGACAAAGATAGTTTAGAGACAGACCATACGGATAGTGAAGTAGTTCAGGCCATCAAACCGCTGAAAGCTGGGAAAGCAATGGGCCCGAATGGCCTGCCGATTGAATTGTATAAATTAACAGCATCCAAGACCGCCCCTTATCTAGTGAAGATGTATCAGAAAAGTCTTAACATTGGGAAATTACCGGATAATCAAAGACTTGCTACATTGTAGTGATATATAAAACCGGTAAGCCACCGGAGAGTTGCACTTCTTATAGACCGATTTCCCTGCTGAATGAAAATTAAGATTTTAGCGAAAGTGCCGGCAACCTGATTAGCTCCAGTGTTGCATAAGTTGATCTATCCGGATCAATCAGGATTCATGCCTGGTAGAAATACTGTGCTCAACCTGGAGTTTTGGGAAGGGCGGAAAATATTCAGGAGGAGGCTGCTGTAGTGTCATTAGTCATGATAGAGTGGCCCTTCCTGTTCGCTGTCCTTGAGAGATTGGGGTTCGGACAACATTTTTTTTGCATGGGTACGACTTTTGTATACAGGCCCCTTAGCACAAGTGACAGTGAATGGGAGGCGATCTGCAGTTTTTAAATTACAAAGGGGCATGAGACAGGGATGTCCCGTCTCCCCGTTGATCTTCGCTTTAGTTCTAAAGCCACTGGTGGTGTGGATACAGGGAGACCCGCTAATTAGAGGGTTCAGATGGGCTGAGGACTGGGAAGATAAGATCTCACTTTATGCAGATGACATCCTTCTCTACGTGGCAAACCCTTACTACTCCCTACACAGGGTACTCCATATTTTTACCTTGTATCAAAATTATTCAGGTTATATTATAAGTGGCTGATATATGTCCTCCGTGGCCCGAGACCGCAACTTCCCAGATCATGTACAGCAAGAGTTGTGACATAGGAATTTTGATATTTGGGGATATAGATTACCAGAGACCCTGCGGTTGTTTTGTGAGCACAATTTAGAACCCCCCCGCGTCTACTCCGGGAAGATGCACAGCATTGGAGGACTTTACCCTTGTCGCTGTTAGGAAATGCTTCCCTATATAAAATGATGACATTGCTTACTTTTTATATATTTTACAAAATACACCCTATCTAGTTTCCCCTACATATTTTCAAGCGGTAGAAGCGGTGCTGCAAATGCTCATTTGGGATGGAGGAACACCATGGATAGCTTTACAAAAATTGACAAGGAGCTGGTATGATGGAGGGATTGCTCTTCTGGTGCTTCAGTACTATTACTTGGGCAGCGCAACTTACAGTGATTAACCACTGGGTCCACCTAGCACAGGACAAATTGGCCTATAGGATGGACAGGTATAATATACGATCAGGGGGGCCATCTTAGAGCCATCTATGGGGGAAGCGAGAGAGGCATCAAAAACCATCCCAACCTCAGAGACTGTTAAATTATGGCATTGGCGACACTAGGGTGGCGAGATGAGATCAACCAAGCCACTCCGCTATGTGACTCGGCACAGCTGGGACATCCGGCAAACTACCCAGGCTTTGATAACACGGCCCAGCACAGGTTCGACGAGGAGGCTGCCCTCCAGCCCTGAGGAGACCGATCCTGCACCAGGCTGCACTTTCAGAGAGCCGGGTAAGCCCTTACTATTCAGCCCCTTCGCAGCACTGATCAGGCATCCGCTCATTGGGGCCTACTCCATTACGGGGCCTGCCTACTCTGTGGTCTGTCCCTTGTGGCAACGGCACCTACTGTGAGTTGCTGGGCCCCTTTGGGCTCCCAGTGTTTGGGCATGTTACCTGCCTCTGCAGCTAAGGCATCCATGGGCGGGCCTTGAAGGATCTCCCCCAGCGCAGTCCTGCCTCACTCGCCTTATGGGAGATGAACGGCAGCACCCTGTACATTAAGATGCAGAGGTGGTGACCTGCCTTCCTGCTCACAGTTCCCCTACTTCCTTCCACAGAGACTGCCAGTACCAGTCTGTGGGGTGAATTGCTGGGCCCTGTGGTCCACTAACATCAACTCAGGGTGCATCCTGCTCCCTGCTCCTGCTGTGCCCCAACATGCACAACAGTGCAGCCTGCTTCTTTGGAGGTTCCTCAACATAGCTTGCCCCACCTAATACATGCAGAACAAGAATCCTCCCGGCTGAAGCCACATAGGCATGTCTACCCTGCTCTACTTTCCCCTTATCTACTTCTATCTCATAATCACATCTTCCAAAGGCAAGCGGGACCAATCGGTCAGGGAAATGCTCACCCGCTCTACGCCTGCTCAGCATAAAAAAGCAGCGCCGAGCTCTCAGCCCCCCTTCACACTGAGCAGACGGAACTGCTGGATGCAGACCATGCCCCAGTGTCTCGGGATTTCTTAACCTCTCTCTTTGACTCCCTGAAGATGGATCTTCAAGCCCTTAAAAACGACCTTTCATAAGACATGCAGGAAATGCGCCAAAACCTGCCCTCACTTGGAGATCCCGTAATCCATTTGAGGTTTCATTGTCCTCCAATGTGAAAAGAGTTGGAGATACTACGTCAAGAAATTATACGCCTGCATGAACGGCAAGATGAGCTAAGGGCTCAGACAGAGGATCTTGAAAATAGGTCCCACTGTAATAACATTCATCTCAGAGGGGTTCCATCAGGGGCAGAGAGCACTGACATAAGAAAATACACCCAGGTGCTTTTCTGCTCCATCTTGGAGTGGGACTACAATGCTGAACTGCGCCTCGATACGGTCCACTGGGTCTGCCGGCCCTGGGGCGCAGAGTCCTAGTCCTCAGACATACTGGCCTGTGTTCATGTCTAAGAGCCGCCAGAATGAAACAACCCATCAACTTAAGAGGGCACACCATAGGCCTCTTTCAGGATGTCTCTCTCATTACCCTCCAACGTCTCAGAGAATTCAGGCCAGAGACTGATTTCCTACGTTCCAAGGAGGAGTCCTACAGATTGGGACACCCCTTCAGACTGATCTTCTGTTGCGAGGGTCAATTCCACCAACTGCGACCACTGAAAGAGGCTCACCGGGTCCTGGGCCTCTCTGAGGAGAGAGTTTGCTCCACTACAAGGGCTCCCCCTGTGACTCTCAGACACAAGCATTAGCATAGCAGACCTCGGGAAGGCACAAGCAGCTCCCATGCTCTGGCCCTGAGGAGCGAGCACAAGAGCGGCAAGATGTAATAGATTAACTTGCCTCCGGCATGGGGGCAGGCTGACCTGATAACACCCCTCACTGGTCATTTGCTGACTGCTATGATAATCTGCTGACACTTTTAATACGGACGGCGGGGAGACATAGCTCTAGTGGAATGAGCTCTAATGCCTTCAGGCGACTCCTTCTTGGACAAGGCGTAGCAGATCTTATTGCACAAGATGATCCACCAGGGCAAATCTTTGAGGTAGTCTAAGTCTTCTTCTTTGGCTTTAGCTAGAGGTGTCCCTGTTGTAGACATCTGCAAGGCAGCAACATGGGCCTCCCTCCATACCTTTGTGAAGCACTACTGCTTGGATTTAGAGGCGAGGAGTGATGGCCATTTTGCACATTTTGTGCTGCAAGATGTTTTGGTATAGGTAGGCGGACACCCTCCTCCGGGAGCGGGACTCCTTGGGGACTCAATTCGAAAGGTGAAGAATCCACAAGCAGATGTATCCATCAGAAGTACAAGTTACTTACCTTTGGTGACACTTTTTCTGGTGGATACAGTATCTGCCTGTGGATTCCTCCCTGACCCTCCCACCTCCCCGTTGTCTGCCTTTCTATACCGAAAAGAATTTTGAATATGACATTACTGGTATTTCATTGTCTTTTGAAATTATATGTAGTTTGTTGCTAGGAAATGTCTAGTATTTCCAGTCTCTTTTCTCCTTTAAATAATATACTGTGTATATTGG
This sequence comes from Calotriton arnoldi, assembly GCA_963921515.1. Classification (NCBI taxonomy): domain Eukaryota; kingdom Metazoa; phylum Chordata; class Amphibia; order Caudata; family Salamandridae; genus Calotriton; species Calotriton arnoldi. Next base: position 1,278,817 of record CAWUFW010001998.1, read on the forward strand.
TGCATATGTTGTATACTGTGAATATTTGCGAAATGTTGTCGGTTCATCCGTTTGCCTAGAAGGCACGGAAAAAATAGGTGGAACTGACGTCAGCACGCCGACGAGGGCTTCTTATGGCTCTTATGACATCATACAGAGTCACAAGCGGAGCCGTGCTTCTTTGACATCCTCGTTGACTTGGGAGAGCTATGAAAAAAGTTTGTGGAATGCTCGTGCAAGGGTTATTCGAAAGGTGAGGAATCCACAGGCAGATACTGTATCCACCAGAAAAAGCATTACCGAAGGTAAGTAACTTGTCTTCAGTCTCCCTCGATGGTTACAGCCATACAGAAGACAATCCTAGACTACCTACAGACCAATGATACTGATCAGGTCACAGCCTCCCTGTGGGAGGCATTTAAACTAGTAGTTTGAGGGGAATTTATCGCCATATCCGCTTCTGGGAATCGTTCTCGGAAAGAAAAACAGCAGATCTTTGAGCTGAAAGTTCTAGAGCTTGAGGCAATCCACATGCCACCGCGGGTCTGGAGAGAGCTGGGATGAACATGCTTTCTCCTCAAATGATTAGATTTAGACAGAGCAGAATACCCCCTAGTTCATTTAAAGCACAAGTTCTATCTTGGTAGCAATCGCTGTGGACAATTCCTAGCGCACCGCTTGCGGACCAAGATTTATTCTGGGTCTATCCAAGTGATCCGTCCTACACGAACATGCTAATCTTGTTCATAGCTTGCCTGAAACTCATGAATTCCCCGGGGCCCAATGGCTCCCTCCCCCCCCCCAAAATTTTACAAAACCTTTTGCCAAGAGCTAGCTCCGGTCCTCACCAGACTTTTTAAATCCTTCTCCACTACGAGCTCCCTCACGGATTCTATGCCGGAGGCCTCAATCTCAGTCATCCCTAAACCAGGCAAGGATCTGACGCTCAGCCCTTCATCCCTTTTAAACATTGATGCCAAATTATTCACAAGCATACTGACCCAGCGCCTTAATGCTCACATGCCAAGGTTGATCTCTCCCGATCAGGCTGGCTTCATACCAGCATGCCAATGCAGAGACAATACTAGAGGCATCTATCACCTACTAGATAAAGTATTGAGAACACAAAGCGAAGCCCTTCTCCTCTCAATAGATGTGAATAAGGTGTTCGGTAGAGTCCACTGGCTCTACCTCTTGAGGACCCTGGAGCTTTTTGACTTTGGAAATGGGTTCATACGATGGATTAAAAGCATCTACAGCTCCCCTTGCGCAGCGGTGTGCATCAACAGACTCTCATCCCTGTGTTTCCCTGTCTGCTGTGGCACATGACAGGGCTGTACCCTCCCCTCCTTTTTGCCCTGTATATGGAGCCCCTTGCCCAACATGTACTAGCTCATCCTGATATCACTGGTATCCGGTTCGGGGTGAATAGCACCTCGTCAGCTTTTACGCTGATAATGTGATCCTAGCCATCTTGAACCCACAGGTATCTCTCCCTGCCTTGGTCATGAAGCTTCAGACCTTTGGTGTCATCTCTGGCTTCAAGGTCAACATGTAAAAATTGCAAATCTTGAATCTCTCTGTCTTGCCTCCGACTGAACATCTTCTACGTTCCCAATTCCCATTTGAATGGGCCTCTGACTTTATCCCCCACCTTGGGATCAAATTGGCAAATTTCATCCCCAAAACATTTTCTATAAATTACAACACCTTGGCCAAGCATATTTGGTCAGATATACACAATTGGGAGCGCTTGGGACTTTCCTGGCTTGGCAGAGTTGCAGCTACTAAAATGACCACTTTACCATGCATTCTTTACCTGTTTCATAACCTTCCGCTGGCCCCGCCTAAACTCGCCCTTCGATCAATGCAGGTTGACATGTATCGCAGCGCCAGGATGCCCGTAGGGTTACAGCGCGCTTTATAAATGTGCTTACATTACATTACATCAATAGGTTTGTTTGTAGGGGGAAGAAGCCTTGTCTCCACAAACATCTTTTATACCGCCCAACCCGTAAAGGTGGCCTCGCAATGCCTTCCTTGCTCCGGTATTATCAGGCCTCACAATTACGGTTCTTAGTAGAATGGAGCTGGCCGCTCACTTAGAAGCACTGGTGTTTCATGGACCTGGCAGTGGTAGGTTCCCACATCTGGAAGGCACCCTGGCTTTAAATACGTATACATGTAGTAAAATTGATCAGCATATTTGCGGGGTAACTGACTTGAGTGAGTCTGTGATTACCCATTTCAATCATCACAAATATGGTTTAACATTTTAAATAGCCTTCTGTTGATTTGGGACTTAGTTTTAATAAATCCATTATATCTTTCCTCTGGACAAATTATCCCAACCTTTTTTCGGTCTGGTTTTACCTCGACAATTGATTTTATAATTATCCCTGCAAATTTTAAGAAATGTGTGAAGAATATCCTGGTGCATCTGACCGAATTTAATGACCATGCTCAAATTCATTGTTCCTTCTCCTGGTCATATCTTAGTAAACCAAGCTCACTCTCTGCCCTATACCGCTTTTATCTAGAATTAATGGTTTTACCTTAAAATGGCAAAAAATTGATTCTTTTCTCCCCTTGGTTGTAGGGGAAATGTTACAGGATATTCAAACCTGCTTAGAGCCACAAACAAGTAGCTTACAAGTGGTGGTCGCTTTCAGTAGAATTTTAACTTGCATTAAAACCCATCTATTTCGACCAGTCTTTCAAAAGTCCTCACAGTCTAATAAATGGTTCAGGGTTAACTGCTCTAAGGCATCTAGGGAATTGGGGAATGCCCTTAAAATATGTCCTAGAAATCGAACACAGATGAGAGACCTTAGGGCAAAATATAAACTGGCAAGAGGAGTGAGGAAGAGGCAATTTCGGGAGGAAGCATGTGAAAGTCTGAGACAAGCATCACTGAGTAAAGACAGCAATGCTTTCTGGAAAGCGACCAACGTTCCATTCTTGAAAGGCGGGGGTGGTCCATCTCTTGATCTTCATGTAGACGAAATAACTTGGTTAACACACTTACAATATATATTCCATGCTCAATCAGAAGGTAATGGTACGGCTTCAGTAACTTCCTCTCCTACTTCCCTGGCGTTGGAGTTTTCATACGAGGAAATTGAACTCGCCCTTTTACAATCACCCACCATAAAGGCAGCCGGACCAGATGGTGTCCCACTGGATATCTTTCTTGCAAATAAACCATTATGGGCCCCACTTTTGACCCTAGTTGTTAGCGCTGTAGCCAAAACGGGTCCCCCGTCATTGTGGAAACAATCACTGATCATTCCAATTTTTAGGAAAGGAGATCTCTCGAATCCAGCTAATTATAGTCCAATCTCCTTACTGGATAGTACAGCCAAGTTAATGGGGAGGCTGTTACTAAATAGGTTGGAGAGTTGGGCGGTTGAAAATAATGTCATGGCTGAGATTCAATATGGTTTTGGACAGGGAAGGGGGACGGTAGATCAGTGTTTAAATGTAGCCCTAATTGCAGCTAAATATGCTTGCACAAAAAAAGGTCCTCTATATCTGGCCTTTATGGACCTGTCCGCGGCCTTCGACTCCGTGATCCACCGCAAATTGTGGGGTGCCATGAAGTCGATGGGCATGGATAACTCCATAATCCTTTTTTATTAGGGAGCTCTACAGAGACGCAGGGGCTTTAATTAGATACGGGATACAGGGCAAATGTACAAACTCTTTCAGAATTGAAAGGGCGTACGTCAGGGTTGCGTCCTTGCCCCATTCCTCTTCTTGTTATACACTAATAATTTAAGCAAAGTACTTAGCCACCTACAGCTGGGACGTCCTTACATTCAGTACTAACCCGTGCCCGCACTGCTATATGCCGATGACGTGGTCCTTATGGCCAGAACTACTAGGGCCCTTCAGCGATCCATTGGTATTTATTCCGAATCAATGGCAAAATTGGGACTTTCGGTAAATAAATTAAAACATTTTGTGATGGTAGTTGGTACCGGAAAGAAAAAACGAATGCCCCTACAATTTGATACTAAAACGCTGGAACGTGTGGAGAATTTTATGTATTTGGGAATATTTTTCGATGCTAAATTAATTGGTCGGCAATTGTTTTAAACAGGATGACCCTTATGAAAAAACGTTTAGCAGCACTGTGGACATTCGCTTCCAAATTAGGAAAGAAGCCGTGTAAGGAAATGTTGGACATCTATCGGGCAAAATCAGTATCTACAGCATCATATGGTGCTGCAATTTGGGGTACAGCTCAAGTTGATGTTATCCAGGCAGTTGAGGATAAATTCTTAAAAAATTTGCTGTCAATCCCACCCTCCTGCCCGAACATCATTGTTCATAAAGAGCTAGGCCTACCGTTTATAACTGATCTTATTAAACACTTCCCGCTTTTACTATGGCTAACTTTTTGGAAAAGGGACTCAGCTACATTAAACCAAATGGTGCTTGGGGATTTACTTACTCTTGACCGATCGGCCAGTATTCATTGGTTAGCCTATGTAAAGCAGACCTTTAAAGATCTGGACCTACTATTCCTGTTTGAATCTCCATCTCATTGTTTGCTGTTCCCCAAATCAAGACTAAAAGATCTATTCATTGCTAAGTCGGATTATGATAGGTGGCAACAAAACCAATCTAAACTTACAATACTAACTAACCAGGCATTGCCCTCTCTAGCATTGGGTCATGCCTCCTATTTTTCTTTTGTCTCTAATAATTTACATTGATTTTTATTGTTGAGGATGAGATTGAACATCTTTCCCCTAATGGTTGGCTACCCATCTCAGGTTTATTCATTCAATCAATTATTTCCTTGTCCATGCGATGAGAGGCCTACCCAATCCATTTCTAACATTTTATTCTTCTACTTATTTTATAAGCTAGAAAGATTTTTTTTTTCTTATTCCTATGCTGAGAAAACTGAGTTTAAATTCGCATTCTTATGCTCTTGGTGTAATAAACTCTCTAGAAACCTCATTTATATGCCATATGACCGTGCTTCCTGCAATCAATCTTACAAATTAGAAATAAGTCATCTGCAAGAGGGGTTGTTATATCTGATCATGTTTCCTCGGACACGGATCTTAATGTATTGTAGGTGTAATGTTGTGGTGTTATTGTTATTACATTTGAAGTAGGTGCCTTGTTTTTTTTTAGAGACTGTCTAAGCCATAGAGGCCGCTTATTAATTCATCCAACATTGTTTTTTAAAATTTCAAATAGATTTGTTGCATATGTTTTATCTGTTGTGTATTTAATATTTGTACTTTTATGCATTTATCAAATGCGAATAAAGTTGATTTGAATTGAATTGAACCATGGCTTCCTGGAAAGCATAGGGCGTGGGGACTTAACTCTTACCCGGTCACGAGCTCTGTCTTTCGAGTATGGGATGCTGTGGCGACCAGAGCGGGGCTGACATCCTTCCCTTCTTCAATGACTCCCATCCTAAATAACCCAGAGTTTACCACAGGGCTGCACCCTGTTCGGTTTCGACGTTGGCATGTTGGCATCTGCAAGCGGATTGGCTCCATGTTTGACTCTTAAGGGATAATGCCCTTCAACTAAATAAAAATTGATTATGACTTGGAGGAAGCAGACCGCGTTCCAAACCTTCTTGTCCGCCTCTAGGTGATGCAGACTTCTTTCCGGCCCCATGCAGAAAGACCTTTGATAGACTTTGAAAAATGGCTAATACTCCAGAAAAATTACAGACGATGCATTCTTGTTGTGGCACTGACTCTGCTGCCGTGTGGGGACTCGGTGTCCCAGAACTCTTGTTGCGGAGGAGGAGGAGGAGCACAACTGGATGCCAGCACTAAAAAGCGCTGTTTGCCTCCCGCGCCGCAGGAAATCCATTCTTGTTGTGGCACTGACTCTGCTGCCATGTGGGGACTCAGTGTCCCAGAACTCTTGTTGCGGAGGAGGAGGAGCACAGCAGGACGCCCGCGCTGCACTAAAAGGCGCAGTCTACCTTCAGCGGCGTGGGAAATCCATTCTTGTTGTGGCACTGACTCTGCTGCTGTGTGGGGAGTCGGTGTCCCAGAACTCTTGTGGAGGAGGAGGAGCACAGCGGGACGCCCGCGCCGTGCTGAAAAGTGCAGTCTGCTTTCCGCGGTGCGGGAAATCCATTCTTGTTATGGCACTGACTCTCCTGCCGTGTGGGGACTCGGTGTCCCAGAACTCTTGTTGTGGAGGAGGAGGAGCACAGCGGGATGCCCGCGCCATGCTGAAAAGCGCAGTCTGCCTTCCGTGGCACGGGAAATCCATTCTTATTATGGCACTGACTCTGCTGCCGTGTGGGGACTCGGTGTCCCAGAACTCTTGTTGTGGAGAAGGAGGAGCACAGCTGAATGCCTGCGCTGCGCAGAAAAGTGCAGTCTGCCTCCTGCCGTGCGGGACGCGTGCGGGCCAAGGGCAGTCCCGTCCACGCCCGTCAGAGACCGGAGGAGCCTGGGCTGGGCCTACCCTCTTGGTCTCTTTACTTCTTAACATTTTAACATCTTACTGCAACAACTCACTATTCGGCTCATCAAGAGAGGTGCAGGTCGGCATTGATCGTAGCGAGAGCTGCAGCTGGATCATTCAACTCACCTTGTGTTATACTTTTGGTACCCCAAACATTTTTTTGTCGCTGGCTGTAGTGTTACAGCGCCTAGGTGATTTGTGGACTCTCTGAACTGATCGTAAGGCACCTCAGGCTTGCTCTAGCTGTTTTATCGTGTGCTATAGTCCCCCGCTGGATTTCCGTGCACCAACTTATAGTACGCACACGGTTCTAGCTCATTGTACGCCCACAGTTGAAGAAGTGCAGTGTGGACATTTGTTTGGATCTGCTATGGGGAAACGCAAAGTCATCAAGGAATCTGGGAGAGCTGCAACAGGCACAGTAGTGACTATGAATTCTGATGGATACATCTGCCTGTGGATGCCTCACCTTTTGAATACCCCATGCGCCAGCATTTCCGCGCAAATTCTTTTCCTAGCTCTCCCACGTCAACAAGGACATCATAATAACACGGCTCTGCTCGCGACTCCGTATGACGTCATCGGAGCCATAAGAAGACCTCGTCGGCGTGCTGACGTCAGTTCCCTTTTTTCCGCGCCGTCGACGCGTAACAGTTTTTTCTGGGACTCTCCATTTTCAACGAGATTACTTTGTTTCCCTTACGATTTCCAGGTGGAAATGGCTTCTTCAAAGAAATCTGGTTTCAAGCCCTGCAGAGTGCGGTGGGCATATGTCGATTACAGATCCTCATGATGACTGTCTTTGGTGCTTGTCTTCTGATCACGACGTCGATGGGTGTTCGTGTTGTAGGAAAATGAATCCAAAGGCATTGAAAGAGCAGGAGGCGAAGCTCTTTATGGCAAAGGCGAAGAAGGAAAAGAGAGGTCGCTAGCATTCGAAGTCATCAACTTCACATACTTCTAGATCAAAGAAGCATAAGAAACCGAAGAAGAGGCACAGTTCTCGACGTTGCTCTCCTAAGGTTGTGGCTTCCAGGTCGACTTCTCCTGTTCAGCGGCGCCGGGGAAGGGACTTTGTTTCTCCGTCGCCTTCTCCTTCTCCGCAAGCGGCTTCGATGCATACGCCGACTCCGAGGGATTCACCGCCGTCGAGAGGTTCTTCGACGCCCAGAGGGTCTCCGGCGCCAGGAAAGTCTTCGGCGCCCAGAGGTTCGGCGGTGCCCAGGGAGTCTTCTCCTGTACCTGTGGCTTCGCCTGAGCGGGCGCCGTCTTCACCGGCTCCGCAAAACCAGCCTCCGGTTTGTCCTCATATGGATCCTTACCCTCCTTTCCCAGGACCTGGGACTGATCCCACGCATTTTTTAAATGCTGTGTATGGCATGTTTGCTAGGGCATCCTACCCTACCGGTGCGCCTTCTGGCCCCGTGGGTCCGCTTGCCTTCAACTTGGGTGTTCCCCAGCAGTACGCCCAGGCGCCCTTTGTGCCTTTTATGCCGACTGCTCCTTCCTGGCAGTTTCCGGCGCTGAGGTTTTCGACTCCGAATCCTCAGACTCTGTCTGGTGTCGATTCGGCTCCACCTCGGATTCGTACGGCGCCGTTGCCTGTTTCAGAAGGGCCTCCTTCGACGCCGGTTCCTTTGTCTCTGGCGCCGCGGACGGCGCCACCGACGCCGATACCGAAGCATCGTTCCAGAAGAGATGCTCAAGAAAAATATGCTGGAAACAGAGGAACATTTATTCCTTAAATGCCTGAATCCCATCATCCCCACGTTCTATTACCTACCAAAGGTCCACAAGGACTTAGTGAACCCCCCCTGGTAGACCGATTGTGGCATCACAAGGTAGTCTAACTGAACACATGTCCATGTACATTGACTTCTTTCTTGCCCAACATGTGGTGCAATTGAAGTCGTATATAAGAGACACCAAGGACTTTTTGGGGCACATTGACAAAATTGAATGGGAAGAGGGCTTTTCTCTCATGGTCTTGGACATCACGAGCCTTTATACCTGCATAGCTCATAAAGATGGTTTGAAAGCGGCACAGTATTTCCTGGACAATCGGCCCCTTAAATTCACCCAACATACGAGCATGTTGATAATATATTATTGTTTAGACAGAAATCAATAAAGGTTTCTTTTTCAGAATCAGTTTTACAAACAGGTCTCAGGGACGGCGATTGCACCTGCTTCGCCCCCAGCTATGCGAACTTGTTCGTTGGCTGGTGGGAGGAGCAGGTGGCCTGGGCAGTGCCCAATAAAACATGGACAGACAGGATTATTTGTTGGTACCGCTACATTGATGACCTTTTTATTGTCTTTAGAGGATCACCTGCAATGGCAAAATCTTTCGTTGAGGTGTTGAACCTCAATGATGTAAATTTGAAATTCTCTGGGGAGATAAGCACTGAATCAGTCAACTATTTAGATCTCAATGTATATGTAGCGGAGGGAAAGTTGCACACTAGGTTCCATAGAAAATCTACGGCTGGCAATTCCACCTTATATGCTACGAGCAGCCATCCGAAAAAACTGATCAACAGTATCCCTTACGGAGAACTGTTGAGACTGAAAAGAAATAATACAAGTGAGTGCGAATTCAAACTGACAGCGGAAGCAAGTATGGAACGCTTCAGACAGAGAGGGTATACTGAGGAAGTACTTCAACATGCCATGCAGAGGGTTAGCTCTATAAAAAGAGCTGACCTACTAACTGAAAGGGCTGATGGCAAAACTAAAAAGGACATTGGGTCAACTGATTCTAATGGCAAGTTTCGCATGATCACGACCTATTCTGAGAATGCTGGTCAATTACAACGCATTCTTAGAAGAAACTGGCACACTCTTCTTTCAGATAATGTGATAGGGCCAGACTTGCCTTCTAACCCTCTAGTGACATTCAGAAAAGCGAGATCACTACGCAATGACCTGGTACATAGTCATCTAAGTATCGAGACCTCTAAGTCTTTACTGAAACCATTAAATGGGTTTTATCCGTGTGGGAAATGCAAGGCCTGTAACAGAGCAAACGCATTTTGACCTATAATATCCCGGGCCTAATGACACCGAAAAAGATAAGGAAATTCTTGACCTGCTCCACACCCTACACGGTGTATTGCCTCACATATCCTTGCGGGCTCCGCTACATTGGTAGCACTATTTGCCCTGTGAAAATTCAAATATTGGAACACCAGAGAGCAATATCCAATGGTGATGAGACTTACCCCGTTGCGAGACATTTTAACAAGGAGCACAATCGCAACAGGGACTTATTTGACCTATCACTGTATTGATCATGTATCAGGGAACCCCAGGGGAGGTAATAGGATTCTGAGGCTGAGACGCCTGGAATCCCGTTGTATTATCAATTTGCAAACTAAACACCCGTGGGGCTTAAATAGTAGTGAGGAGCTAGCGGTTCATTTAGGTGATTGAGAGTGAATTCGTCCTGATAAATTTGGAAGATCTATTTCATCGCTTGGAATATGTATTTCAGTATTATGTTCCATGATTGCATACCCCCTTCGAGTGTACTATGTGAGATATTATTGATCAAGAATGAGTATATTTTGTCTTCCTTTAGGATGGAATAATTAATTTTTGTGTTTAGAAAAATATGAGAGTGGGCAGAGTCCCATGTAGAAACAATTGCAATGCATCACATACAAGATATTAATATGCTGCCATTAGTGGGTTTTGTATAAGAATTTGTGCATGAAAACATCCGGATTGTATGAATAGAGAATGTATTATATGCCCATTCAGGGCTTTATTAGTCAGACATACTTAGGCATCTTAGAATTGCCCATCCAGGGCAGGTTGACAACATACGGTGCGCAATGGAAGTGAAGACGCTGGGAAGGCGAACCTTTTATTGTGCATCAAGCCCATACAGGGCACCATTATGGTTATGCATGATTTAGATAGCAATATGTTATCAGATTTTGAATATATTAGTGGCCGGTCATGCTATGAATTTGTATGACAGAGCAGGTACTGAGATGCTTACTGTCTGTGCACATTTCAAAATGGCGGAATTTTAGTGCTGACGATATGTGTGATTTCAACATGTTGTCCTTTTACTATGTTGAGTATCCGGAAATGCATTGTGAATTTGACGTACACATGTATAAAATAATGGCGGCCCCGGCGTTCTCGGTTAACATCGAGAAACGCGGTTGCCAAAACGCGTCGAGTCCGTGGTGAATAAATTTACGGAACTCGCCCCCGAGAGTGCTGTCTTCCTTGAGGGTACGATTACCCGGTAGAGTTTGGAGCTGTAATGTTTTATGCGGGAGCACCCCCGCATTGACAGGCACCCGTACGTGTGCGCATTGGGCTGGTGATTTGGAAGCTGGTAATATATATATATATATATATATATATATATATATATATATATATATACCATGTATATATATATATATATACCATGTATACTTGTGAAAATGTTGTCGGTCCGCCCGTTTGCCCCGAGGGCACGGAAAAAATGGGTGGAACTGACGTCAGCACGCCGACGAGGTCTTCTTATGGCTCCGATGACGTCATACGGAGTCGCGAGCAGAGCCGTGTTATTATGACGTCCTCATCGACGTGGGAGAGCTAGGAAAAGAATTTCCGTGGAAATGCTGGCGCATGGGGTATTCAAAAGGTGAGGAATCCACAGGCAGATACTGTATCCACCAGAAAAAGTGTTACCGAAGGTAAGTAACTTGTTCTTCTTTCCTACAGAGGGCGGCTGGAGTGCTTGATAAAGAGATAGCGCTGGTAACCCGGCGTCTCTCCCGGTCCCCTACGAACCATATTCTTCGTAATTTTCCTGGGACGCCCGTGATCCCGGATAACGCCAGCAATCCATCAATTAGAACTGCAGCACAAGAAGCAGAGGGCTTGGTCGGCTGTACGGGTGGCCAGCACATACTTCTTTCACCCTCCATTGTGGTTACTTGCACTGGGGGGCTGAAGTATCCCCAACTCAGAAGCAAGCGGCCAGTAGTCTTGATAAGCAACCAACAACCCTTGCACCTGTTGTGCAAGGGAGAATAGGTGGAAGAGAGATGGCCAGCTTAGGACTAGGTACGAAAAGAAAGGGCCAAAAGCCTGGGGGAAAGGCCAAAAGGCCAAGAGCTGAGGAGTCATGCCAGAAAGTACCCAATGACCAAGCAATTACAAAGGTAGACATGGCGATTATATTGGAATATTTTCAGGACTCATTCAGGGTTATATTGGACTCAAAATTTGATTCACACTCCAACGTCTCACCTCTTTAGAAAAGGGATTTTGGCTTTAAACATTGCATTTCTTAGAGGATGGAGGCTTTTAATATGGATTCAAGAATCCCAGCGGGCCACCAGGTAACCGAGGGAGCTTACACAGTTACTCCACACCTAAACACTCGGATGCACCCATCCCCTCCCCCAAAGCGACCTATGGGGCTTGCCATTAACCACCCACATAACTCACGGTCCCCGCCTTTGTTACAGAATCGAATGGATTCAGGTTTAGGCTCAAGGTCAGGACCCAGGGGAAGGGCGCCCACCACGGATCCCATTAACTCCGAGAGTCATAGAGTGAGGGAAATATCGCATGGTAGAGAGGGGGGCCCTGATTGGAATCTAGTTGATGTACATCTTTCACCGGAATCAACACCATACGTTGTGATCCTGGGGAACGTGCCATCCCTTCCCCAGGGTGTCAAGGAAGACTATTCTCAATTGAAGAATAAAGTTCTACACTGGCTGGCCCATAATACTGCCTTGGGTATAAGGGTGGAAAAACACATCATTATGGCGTGAAGGATCGATTGGGTAGGAAGCTCCTACAAGACCTATAAAGGAGACTGCGTTATTATCAATTTTAACAGGTTGCACGTCGCAGAAAGGATCTTGGCCTCAGCCCCGATTGACGCCTCTCTTGGCCCTCAGACTTCGATCATGGCCCTTTCTCTCAGATTCTTTTACAAACCTGATCCCTCCGGTCGGAACAACAGGATCCATAATAGTGGGGCCCCGTTTGGAAGGCAGATACCCTCTCTCCTGCCTTCCACGCTTACAAACCTGAACTCGAACTATTCTCAATGGACATCGCAAGGTGGGCAGAAATTTGCACCACCTTTTATGGAGCTATCAAATCGCTTCGCACCCCTGGGTGCCTTGGACACCTGCGATTGACTTAGGGGGACTGGTCGTGCGAAATGGGGCTATTAAACACACAGCAGGATAATTGCCAGCACGGCGATGGGACCCTGTGCGGAATGACCTCTAACTTTATCTCCTGGAATGTTGCTGGTTTAGCTAACAAATTCCTTGACCCCTCATGATCCTATTTATAAAAAAGTTCAGCTTGATCTGTTTGCAAGAAACATGGGTGATTGGGAATAGTTTCCCTCTGGAGGGTTACAAGTCCTATTTTGTACTGGCTACTCCTTCAACCTCAGGAAGATCCAGGGGTGGCCTCGCAATTTATGTTTCTCTAGCAATAGAGTGTAAGATATCAATGTTGTCCACTGAGAGCCCGTGCTTACAGTCATTGTTGCTGTGTAATGGGTCGTGTATGGGCTCTTGAATTTATATAATGCTATGGCTTGTCCCATGGGTGTGTGTAACATCTCCCTGTTGGGCTCCTGCTTAAGGAATCAGCTTAATGTAGTGTCAAATAATCTTGTGATTGCCGGGGATTTTAACATTCATTTATGCGGGGACCCGAGGATAACTAGTCTGATAGATTTGGGTTGCCCACGTGTGAGGGGGATTCACTTTGAACATAATGCACAAGGCGATCTAGTTAATGATCTTTGACATGAATTCGATTTATCTTCGGCGATGGGCACAATAGGTCCCCGCAGTAAGGCCCTCACTCCATCGTTCGATGGGAGGGGAGGTGGTTCATTTATTGATTTCATTTTGGTATCAACGCCTCTCCTCGAACAAATCTCGGGATTTACCATCAAGGCCAGCATACACAGTGTCCATAACCCTTTAAGTGTCCACATTAGTGGGCCTTTACTAGCTCACAGAAGGGGGGGTTGGGCAGAGTGGGGTATTGAAGACGACGGATGAAGAAAGAAGGCTAAAATGGGCCCAGATAACCTAAGAGTCACTTTATGAATCACTAACCACCTCATGTGCTAATGAGTTATCTCTGTATATAGCACCACTAACGGCTTCATACGAGGTTATTAAAGCCTTTAATATTATCTCCGCTAATATAAGAGACCTTCTCAGTTCTCCCACACGACAACCTGTTACTCAGGCTCCTAGATGGTTTGATTCTGATCCAGTGCAGCTAGGAAAATTGAAGGAAGCACTAAGCAAGAGTCCAAGAGATATCACTTTAATTAGAACTTGTCGAAGGGAGTATAAGACAGAATTAACTAGACGCAGGGCAACGTTAAAAGTGGAAATATGGAGGGAGCTAATCGAGGTTAGTACTCTGAAAAATATCTCTAGGTTTTAGAGTATAATAAATAGCCCATTTTTGAATGAAGATGTAGGAAAAGCGGTGGGCGCCATATCACAGAGGAGGATTGGGTGCTCCACTTTGAAGCCATGTTCCAGTGTCCTCCTGATTTAAACAGTTTCAATTGATGTGAGGTAGGCAACTCAGTACTGGTCTTCAAAGTAGAAGAGGTCAAGAAAGGTATTGTCGGGTTGTCAAACAATAACGCCCTGGGCCCAAATGGCATCCCCCCAGATCTTTATAAATCTGACCCAAACTTTTGGGCACCCGTCCTCACAGCGGTCATTAATGCAGTGGTAAAAACTGGCCCCTCTGAATCCTGGGCCACTTCCACCATAGTGCCAGTATTCAAAAAGGGTAATTGAGATAGTACTCATTGCTACAGACCAATATCTTTGTTGAACTCTATGGTCAAGGTGGTGGGTCGAGTTCTCCTAGGTAGACTAACTAGCTGGGCAGAGGAAAATGATATTTTGACTGACGTCCAGTACGGGTTCCGTCCTGGGCAGTCCACCGTAGCTCAGTGCCTCAATTTATTTATGATTCTTGATAAATAGACAGCTGCCTGCCCCGGTACCATCTATTTGGCTTTCATGGATCTGTCGTCTGCGTTTGACCACGTGATCAGAGTTAAGCTTTGGCAGACCATGTTGGCCATCGGGGTGGATGGGGATATAGTTCATTTCTTGGAGGACCTCCACAGAGACACAAAGGCTGAGGTTAGATATTCACAAGATCTCAGGGTCTCCCGCCAGATCTTAATAAAAAGAGGAGTACATCAAGGGTGTATTTTAGCCCCTTTTTTGTTCAATTTGTATATTAACAAATAGGAAAAAGTTCTATTAGAGACAAAGGTAGATTACCCTCACGTGGGTCGGCGTGGCCTACCAGTTTTATTATACGCGGGTGATTCGGTCCTTATGTCTCGGACCGCAAGAGGGCTGCAAGTACTGCTTAACTCTTTTTCCTCCTTTATGGTGGATTTGGACCTGTCAATAAACTATTCCAAATCCTATGTGATGCAGGTGGGACACCGTTCCAGAAAGCTTTATCGGTTCATGTTGGATCTGCCCAAGTTCCCTGTATGGATGTTTTCTCGTATCTTGGGGTACTGATAGATGAAAAGATTAAATGGGGGGCCACTAAAACAGAGAAAGAGGGGAGACATAGTGCGTGCTAATACGGCTATTTTTAATTTTGCTTCACGATTAGGTACCGATTGGAGACCGATTGCTGCACTCCTCCAGTTACATCAGGCTCAATGTATCACTAAAGCTTCCTATGGTAGCAAAATATGGGGTTACTTATGTTGCTATGGATGAGTTACAAGTGGCTGAGAATACTTTTTTGAAACGCCTTTTATATGTACCCCAGGGAACATCTAATATGGTGGTACATGAAGAACTGGGGGTGCCCTACCTTTCAGATCTGTTGGCTCTTCGCCCCTTAATACTATGGTTGAAGACCTGGTTGAATGAAGGTCCGTCCTTAAGTAAACTGATTTTGAAGGAGTCCATGGCTCTTGACCATGCTCACCACATTCCGTGGCTTAACTATATAAAGAGAGGTTTTGAAAGACTGGAAAGAACCGACTTATTTACTAACCCAGACACAGTGATCAAGAAAGACCTGGGATGGGTGAGGGAGACTTTTCATAAACATAGGACACTAGATAGGGAAGAGTGCGAACTTAGGAAACCTAGTGTCCGTAAATTCATTATCTTGAAAACTGTACAATCGACCGAGTTATATCTTCTAGGGCCTCTCAGTACATATGAGCGTTTCTTACTGACCAGGTTTCGCTATGATCTCTTCTACCTCTTGTTGGCAGAGCCACGCAGGTGTAGTAGAGGTCAGATTTTAGAGTCCTGTGGCTGCGATGGTAAGTCTCCACAGGACATGTTTCATTTTTTGTTTTGTAAGTATTATGTGACTCCCCAGAAAACTTTTATTATCCCTATTTTAAAAAGACTGGAGTTTAAGCAGGTGCAACCAACCTTTGTTTATTTACAATTGTTGTCTGGTGAAACAGTCCTCTTTGTTCTTAATTTTTTTAAATCAGCTGTGAGGCTGAGAGCCTGTTGTGACTAATTGACAGTGGCTTTTAAATGACGGTATAGTGCTTTATTAGGCACATTGGTGATATATCCATATTAGTTAGGGATCTTGTGCTCATCCTGGTTTCTGGTTCTCTGTTTTAATATTTCTTTGTATATGCATTTTATAACATATTTTTATGTATTGTATGAGATTTTAAAGCTAGATTTGTTATTTATGTGATTTTGCATAAATAATTTGTTTTAGATTATATTCATTACTATGCACGGTTTTAGAATACTTTTATGGTTATATGCAGAAACCGAATAAAGTGTACTTGATTGATTGATTGACTGACAGATGATGCATCACTGAGCTGCATGCCATCCTTAGTAGAGGGGAGACTACTACTCGCTCTCCGGGGCAGAGGAGGTGGAAGGGGAAAATTGGCAGAACACTCACCAATGAAGAATGTGCAGACATTTTCCACAGGGCCTGGCATTCTGCACACAACATGTCTAGCAAAGAAACAGCATACAAAATCATATCCTATTGGTATCTGACCCCTGCAGAAATTGGCTATTGGAACTCTGAGCGCTCTAAGGAATGCTGAAGGGGCCGTGGGGGGACAGGTACCCTACTACACCTTCTATGGCACTGCCCCAAACTCACTTGCTTTTCGGACCAGGCCCTTGATGACATCGACAGGGCGTCCAAGACTACGATCCCTCGATTCCCTGCATACACAATCCTGGGGCTGCTTAACCCCCTGACGTTTCAACTCCACTTGCGCAGAAGGAAGCATATGGCATTAGTTTTAGGGGCAGCACACCAAGTATTCCTTGCTCTCTGGGAAACAGAAAAAAAGCCCTCTCCATACAAAATGGCTACACAAACTCTGGTTCATTCTAGGCATGGAAAGGATGTTTCTAACAATGGACCTGAGATCAGATGACTATGCCACAGAGTGGGCCCCTTTTATATGCCTTCTATCTACTGAATTCACCTAAGTGACATGTCCAATCTACCTGAAATTACTTCGGCTGTTACCCCCACCTGGCCTCCCTTCGTCTTCTACCTCCGCCTAAAATGTCCCGAGCCACCAGCCTTTGACATGACGAACTCCTTCTCAGACCACCTACCTATACCATATGAAAGATTGGGGTGAGGGAGGTTTGTTATTGGGGCTTCTTCTGATTCTCATGGTTAATTGCCTTAATATCGCTGCCCGCCCCGGGTTGTAGGCAAGACACTGTGCATACACACTTTTCTGATTACTGTATGCTGCTAGCCCCTCGGGTTGTAGGCGTTTAGCTGTATTAAAACTTTGTTGTGACACTAATAACGAGAATTGATCCATAAAAATGGGTGCAGGCTGAGGATGCTGTGATCTGCCCCTATGCCTCCGCCAAAGGAAACCTGAGGAACTGACAGAATGGGACATTACGCTGCTCCACTTAAACCCCAAACCGATGACAAACCACCTTGAGTTGAGGTGGTCTCTTCTTCTTGACAGGTATTTATACTGAAATTATTGTAGCTGTAAACCTTTCTCCTGATTGACTAATCATTATACTTCTGTGAAGGTCTCTCTCTTAATATAATAAATGCTGTTGCAATAAATTAAATAGAAATGTCATGCAGCATAGTATGTTACTCTCCCCTGTTTTATGGCATGATAGGTTCATTACATCAACTGATACCCTCTTGGTAAATGCTATTTTCAATTATATGCTGTATATAAACCATACCTTGTAATATTTGAAAATAAAGTATATTGTTTTTAAAAAAAACTGTACGTTTTGATGGGTAAGCAAAGTTTTACTATGCTTAACTCCACATGTATGTACCATGACGACATATATAGCTCTATTACATGCTGTATATGAATCGTACCGTGTCATGTTTTAAAATAAAATACACGTTTAAAAAAAGATATGTTTCTATGGGTAGTAAAGTTTTACTATGATTAACTCCACATGTATATAGCTGGACCACATATATGTCTTAAAGGTGTGTAGATGTGGAGTTAAGAATAGGGAATTTATACTTACCTATTTGCACTTATCTTCTCAATATTTTGGCCACAATATTTTGGCCACAAAATATTTTTGTTCTTGATATTCTGTTAGACAACCATGCAAGGTTTCACAGGCTCAGAATTCAACATTCAGCCAACAGACATAATAACTTTGATGTCCAGAGCAATGCTTGTCTTTTTGAAAGAGAAAGTACTTTTAATTACACCACAGTATTAAATAGCACATAATTCATTAGTGAATACTGGCTAATACCCTAGATAATGCTTTACCCTATCCTCCCTCTTCATGCTATACCCGACCAGGATGACATATCTAGGATTGTCCCCCGCAAGTCTTGCTAGAACCATGAATAAGGCTCAGGGACAGATTACCTTTCCTCACAAGTCAAGTATGCTTTTAGTTGTCTATTCTTGTTCTTACCCCTATTATCGTTAACTGTCGCACTCACCTCAGCATGATTGGAGTGGAAATAGTCTGACTGTAGGTTGGGGCTTGCTGTAATCCTATGTGCCTCAGCAGCAGCCACCGGAGAGGTTGAGCACAGGTTCTGTCTTCATCAAGCATGGATGCCCCACAATGTCTGATGCCAACCCGGGCTGATACACATGATGAGGCAGTTGCAGCCACCCCTAGCTGAACCAAATGGTAGGCAGTTACAGCCCTGACCCGGCCAAATGCACATGCAAGGTAGATTCAGTATGCCTTAGGCTGATGCAAGGAAGTACATAGTGTTTCACGGTTCTCACCAAGAACCGTGGAGAGACTGGGATACCCTCTGTAGCATGGTTCTCTCCTAGTTTCGGTTTCTCAGGCCCTTCACTTTCTATGGGTATTCCTCAGGCCAAGAAAAAGCTGAACTTCTCCTCCCGGACAGCCTCTCCTCCTGCAGGGCCAGGCAGTCACCTGCCCTTTCTCAGCAGGCAGAGAGGTTTCTATGTAACAGGCAGACCCTCAGTATCTCCAGCAGAAAGTGCAGCCTTCAGGTAATGTCCCTTTACCTCTAAGAGGCTGGTTGGTAGGCAGCCACTCAGCAGTCCTTTGAGTAATTCTGTGATAAACCTTCTTCCTTGGCATGAAGAACTTGGAACTGGAACCAAGGGGGGTTATTTGTGCCCCACTTTATACACAATTTCTAGACAAAAACAGGGGTTTTGATCCACTGTCTCAATCTTCAGAACAATTTTAGGGTGGTTGTCTTTCATCTCACCTTCTCCGGTTGCTCTCCAGAGACAGCTTTTGTGTAAAGTGATGCTTCTCACAGAAAGTAGCACTAGAGCTGTGTCCAAACTAGTACTCCAACAACATGGACATAATCAGCGTAAGATTTCTGCATCTGACTTTCATCAGTGTCTCCGAAGCAGTAATCAGCAGCAGAAAATAGGGCAGGCAACTCCTGTAGTTGGGTACTCAGGGTAAGGGTCTGTGCCTGTATACCATAAAGGGGACATCCCTATCACAACAGATGCTACTCTCTGTTCTGACTACCCAGATCTTTGCTTCTTCATTAGAAAAGCCTGGTTCTTGGATTGGCAAAACCAGCATGAAACTTCATCTGCAGTCCTATGCTTCACTGTGAAATTAAGGCATTGCAATGCGATAGATGATCTCATCAACTTGTAATTCTCACCGGTTATTGCCATCTACCAATTGAGTGGTATGTGATATGCCTACACCAGAAATTTGGTACTAAAGAGGAAAGTCGGAACCTACTCATCCAAAGCATTCTTGTTCAATGGTCACCTAATTCTGTTTCCTAGAAAGTAGTCTATGGCTAATGAAAGGCACTGGACAAACTCTGCCCTTAATGTCAATTTGAGCCAGGACTGTTCAAAATCCTTTATTTGGCATCATGTAAGGACTAACCACATGTAGGTGCATCATATAGTGCTCTTGTCAGGTCCTCAAAGGTCTTCTGACATTCTGCAGTCCTAATCAGCTTCTAAGGCTGCTTCTTGCTTCTCAATCAGTTGCAGGGCTTTGGGCTGCTCAGCGATGCCATCATCAAGCTCAGAAATACGGCGTTAATTACTGTCTACTCTCTCCACAAATCTGTCTAGGTGGTTTTGCATAAAGTTTACCCGGGAGGTGAGGTGCTTACCGTGCAGATGGGGATTTGAGGTAAACAGGAAGTGAATAGATACCAGTAGCTCTTTGTTAACCAAGGGCTGATATTAACAAAGTGGCATAACACAACTGTGGAGTAGCCCCAGTGCACCAATAATTGCAGAATGGAACAGGAGCATGGACTTGTGCATTGCTGTGGAGAGATTGGCAAAAAGGGGAAGGGGTTAACCAAAAGAAATTGACAAAATGGTATGGGTTTGAGTAAGGGGCCAGGATCATCTGAGCTGAGCACAGAGCGTTTTCCAACGCCCTTTTTGTTCATCACCTATAAGCGCTAAGAGGTGACTAAAGCGAAAGACGGGCTCTCTTAAAGACCATGCTTCAAGTCATGTATTTCTGACCTGCCTGGAAGATATGGATGTGTTTTTTCATATCTTTGAAAGGACGAGGTTGACGAAAGAGTATATTACTGTCATCCACGGTAATCATCACTAATACAATTATTAGTGTTTCATCTGACCTTACAATTAAAATAAATAAAATGTGTTTAAAAATCTTCAGCTAACTTGGAATGACGTCCGAACTGCGCCAACCGTCTCTGTTTTCCTTAGTGCCAACTCGTAGCTCAGAAGCATACTAGATAATATTAGCCCAGCTCCTCATTCATAAACTTCTGTCTCCTTTTGCGTTCCTAGGTACTTCTGGCAGCCACTCACATTACAGCTGTAGGAAGCAAACTCCACTTCTTCAAATGCTGTGGACCCCTCTGGGATGTAAGTAAAATGAGTTACCATCTCTGTGAACGTTATTATTTGTCATGTGCCCATCTAGGAGCCATCATACCTTTTATACCTAGGATTTACAATAATCAACAAATTTAAGAATGCTGCAAAAATTCAATGGTGCAAATAATATTTGTGCCAGATGTCATCTGAATTTTTGCTCTAAATTGTTATTTTTGGATGAAAAACATTTAATAACGTGCTTACGAGATATTTCACCATTTTTTTGTTCCATATTTTCTAGTCTGCATGTGCCTTTACCGCCATGTATGAGTTGGTGGTATATGGCAGCGCAGAACCTCAAGAGAGTACATTCAGTTTATGCACAGCTATACATTGGTGCTTGTGCTAATTTCGCACAGTTACTGTTCGCTCCTTTTTTTATCACCATAGCTTGGGTTCAGAGTTTTAAGGGCTTACTTAAAGGGTCTTTCAGTCATCTCTTTCATCCATTAGTTTGTTGTGCCATCCACATTTTGCTTATGGCCACTAAAGCGCACAGCATGGGGCAATGGTTCAGCCTACTTCAGCAACTGGATAACTTAACTTTGAGTGACCGTTTTTTGTCCTTTCACAAGGAGCACATCCACAGCAAGGGTTCCCTTCAGTGCCAGTGTCTTTGTTTGTACTTAATTATTACTTTATTGTTGCTCTTGTGTTCAGAGCCTGATGTGATAGCAGGATGCTTTCTTCAAAGCACAGGACACATTCCAGCATGATCAGTTCCTGCTCCTGCTAATGATGTAAATTCCTTTTGGAGCTGTTTTTTCTTATCCGATTGCTACTATTTCAGAGTATACTAGATTGTGTCCATTTGAATCTATTCTTTATAAAGTAATTCTCATTTTAAGGTTCACACAGTGAATGCATTTATAACTGCACTCCAGTATGAATTTGTATTGAGGACTACAGCTATGCTTCTAATCCAATTTAGTCTGTATGTCCTGATTGTATGTCTTTTTATTTTGCTTTCAATGCTCTCTTGTATGTCGAGCTTATAAAGATATTCAACTATTATATCACTAATTGAATCTATCTATCTATCTATCTATCTATCTATCTATCCATCTATCTATCTATCTTTGCAAAGCTAACTGTCTGTCTATACAGCCCTTTTTGTCTGTCTTGCAAGCCTCTCTATCAATGTTTTCAACCTTCTCTATTTGTAATATTGATTTACAAAAACATTACAAAAAAGAAATAGCAAAGGCAAGAGGCTTGAAGCTAACACCAGATCGATTGGCCTTTTATGTCGGGTGTTAGTTTGACGTTTTGGTTTTCCTAAATTTATGTGTATAACATAGTTACTTATAGGGGTTTTCAGACAGACTTCATCCATAAGTCTAGCGTTGTGTCATTCGTGTTTACTCCACCCACAGCCCATTTCAGCTGTTTTCTGTCTTTGCTGTGAGTTACAACATGTTTCCTTTTCACAAAGAGCACATCCACACACAAAGAAGTTCCCATTAGTGCCAGGGGCTACTATGGCAATTTGCGCCTTTTTGGACCAAAAACTATTTTTCCTTTTACTCAATGTTCTTTAGATTGATGAGGGCCTGGCTGCCTCCGTAATAATAAAGGTTTTGCCACAACAAAACAAGAATTGCCAAAGTTAAAAGGCTGGTGATCAACGCCAAACATCTTGGCCTTGCCAACATTACTTCATGCATATCCATACTCGACTTACGAGAACGGGCCATTAATTACCTGCTAAAGCCCCATAGAAAATGTTTTTAAATAACCTTTCTGTGCTAAAAGATTGGCCTTAACCAAAAAAAGAAACTTATGTGCACTTTTGCTACGCTCTGCCCTGGACATAAATGATAATGCTCTGTTCTTCACAGTACACCTACTGGTACATGTTGAATAACCGGGACTATTCTCCATGCTGCACATCCGTGCAAGTTGTATATTCTACTCATCTCTCTGGTCGTGATTCATTCTACAGATATAGTGCACTGAAATAGCTTCATCCTGCATGTATCTAATATTGACCCATTCTACAGACCCCTGCTGGTGAAGTCTTCTGCACTTCTCTAGTAGTGATCTATTCTGCACAATGCTGACAGTTTTAGATTATTCACACCTTGCTAATCAGTTCTGTTCATCTCTGATAGAAGTCTTTGCTGCACACCTCTAAAAGTGATTCATTTTCCACACATCTGTAAGAGCTCCGTTCTGCTCTCCTCTGGTAGTGTTCTATTCTGAACTTACAAGACATTAATTCATTTCCATATCTTTCATAGTGCTGTATTCCACACTCCTCTGACAGTACTCCATTCTGCACTCAACTAGTGCGCCATTTTGCACTCCTCTTATAGTACTCTATTCCGGATTCGACTCATGGTGCTCTGTTCCGCACAATGTTGAGTATTCTGTTCTGCATCTTTGCAATATGTTCCATTCTGTGCACCTCTGCTAGTTGTGAACTGTGAACACCTCTGCATGCACTTCGTTCTGCACACTTGGCCCCTTCTCTACAACTGATAGTATTTTATTCTGCACTTCTCTGAAAGTGAGCAATTCTTCCCACCACTAATATAGCTTCACTCTATTCACATTTGATAGTGATCGATTCCAAATACCTTTGCTTGTAATCCATACTGCACACTTCTTGCATTGCTGCATCCGGCACACCTATGATAATGCTCCATTTTGCAAACCTTTTGGTAGTGCCCTATTTCTATCACACCATTAAAAGTGCTTCCTTGAGCAACCAGTAATAATAACTCCATCTCTGACAATAGTGGTTTCTATGGGGAGGCAACCTTAACAATGCTGTCTTTAATCAATCAATCAGTAAGGGTTGCTGAAGCGTGCTACTTACCCAGGAGGGTCTCAAGGCGCTGGGTGGGGGAGGGGGGGTCGAGCAGCTCCGTGGTCATTCGAAGAGCCAGGTCTTGAGATCTTTCTGATTAAGTGCAGTTGCGGGCTTCGTCTGATGCGGAGGGGGAGTTCGTTCTAGGTCTTGGCCGCAATGTAGGAGAAGGATCTGCCACCCGCTCTGGCCCTGTGGATGCGGGGGACTGTGGATAGGGCTAGGTCGGCAGATCAGAGGTTTCTCTTGGGGGCGTGGAAGGAGATTCTTTCATTGAGTTATTGGGGTCCGGTGTTGTAGAGGGCTTTGTAGGCGTGTGTGAGCAGCTTGAAGGTTATTCTTTTTTCGACAGGAAGCCAGTGGAGGTCGCAGAGGTGTTGGGTGATGTGGTCATGTTGTGGGATGTCGAGGACAAGTCTGGCTGCTGCGTTCTGGACGGTCTGGAGTTTGCGGGGAGTGTTTTGTTGATTCCGGCGTAGAGCGCGTTTCCGTAGTCCAGTCTGCTGGTGATGAGTGCATGGGTGACGGTCTTCCTGGAGTCAAGGGGATCCATTTGAATGTCTTGCGTAGTATGCAGAGGGTGTTGAAGCATGTGGAGAACACAGTGTTGATCTGGCGGTTCAAGGTGAGTGAAGAGTCTAGTATGATGTTGAGGTTGTGAGCGTGGTCCGTAGGGGTGGGTGGGTTTCCAAGGGTGGGGGCCACCAGGTGTTGTCCCAAGCGGAGCGGGTGGAGCCGAGAATAAAGACTTCTGTTTTCTCCTAGTTGAGCTTCAGGCAGCTGCTGCTTATCCAGGTTGCGACGTCCTTCAGCCCTTCTTGGAAACTGTGCCTGGTGATGTTGGGTTCCTTGGTGAGGGAGAGTATGAGCTGGGTGTCGTCGGCGTATGAGACTATGTTGAGTCCGTGTTTTCTGACGATGGTTGCGAGGGGGGCCATGTAGACATTGAAGAGCGTGGGGCTGAGGGAGGATCCTTGGGGTACTCTGTATCTGATCTCTGGAAGTTCGGAGAGGAAGGGCGGGAGTCTTCTTCTTTGTGTTCTGCCTGAGAGGAAAGATCGAATCCAGTCTAAGGCAGTTCCCTGGATGCCGGCATCTTGGAGTCTAGCAGCTAGTGTGCAGTGGGAGACGGTGTAGAAGGCTGCTGAGAGGTCGAGGAAGATGAAGACTGCTGTGTGACCTTGGTCGAGGAGGGAGCGGAGGCCCTCGGTGGCGGCTATGAGGGCGGTCTCGGTGCTGTGGTTGCTGCGGAATCCGGATTGAGAGGTGTCGAGGATGTCGTTGGTTTCTATGAAGTGCGCTAGCTGGGTGTTGACAACTTTCTCTATGACTTTGGCAGCAAAGGGGAAAAGAGAGATGGGCCTGAAGTTCTTGAGGTCTGTATGGTCTGCGGAGAGCTTCTTGAGGAGGGGTTTGACTTCGGCGCGTTTCAGTCATCTGGGAATGTGGCGGTCTTGAGGGAGCAGTTGATTGTTCGGCGTAGTTCGGGTGCGATGACGGCGGCGGCCCTGTGGAAGATGTGCGGCGGGCAGGGGTCAGTGGGTGCTCCAGAGTGGCTGCTTTTCATAGTCTTTGCGGTGTGTTTTGTGGTGAGAGGGGTCCAGGTGAGGAGGGTCAGCTGGATGGCGTCGCTGGTGGGGGGGGTGTTGGGTCGGTGCTATGGTCTTGGATGTCAAAGTTGTCGTAGAGCTTCTTGATCTTGTGGTAGAAGAAGGAGCTGAGCTTACAACTAAATGCCTTTACCACACATCCTTTACCATGCAATACATTTACCATGCATTGCCTTTACCATGCTTGCCTTTACCACAAAAATGACTTTACTACACTTTCCTTTACAACGAAAGGTAAGTATATTCAATGTAATTGTGTGTGTGTATATATTATCTACTGGCGGTCGCCAGTAGATAGTTATAGTTAGGAACTATTTTCCATAGGAAATACGCAACATTCTATTTGAAATAACTCTGGCGTCGGGGTGATTCGCCAAGCGGGGGCCGAGAAAAAGGGGGTCCCAAAACGTGTTTTCCCCATTCATTTTCCCATAGGAAACTTTAGCCACGGCTACAGCTCGAACTGCTGAACGGAATTACACCAAATTTGGCAAAGAGGTAGTTCTTGGTTCAGAAAGAACCCTTTTGTTAAATGGTGTAAATCCGTTCAGTAGTTCCTGAGAAAATCAAAAGGAAAATCACATATATATCTATGGCCGCGTAGGGTCCGCGTACCCTCCCGATCATGAGCTGCATGCTAATTGGCTGTCAACACTCCAAATCAGGAAGTGTTGGCAGCCATTTTGTCCCTCGGTAGAACCGAGGGACAGAAACAAGTGCGCAAAACACACAAAGGGGGCAGGGTAGAAACACCCTGACCTCCTAGGTCTGCTCAGGGGGTCCCACAAGGACCCCCTGGGCAGAAAAAAGCATTTTTTTTTTTAAAAATCGGCGGGATGCGCTTAGGGTGTGCGGATCCCGCCGATAAAAATAAATAAATCGCAACTGCGCAAACGCAAAAAGGGGACAGGGGAGAAACGCCCTGACCCCCTAGGTCTGCTCAGGGGGTCCCACAAGGACCCCCTGGGCAGAAAAAAGCATTTAAAAAAAATAATAAAAATCGGCGGGATGCGCTTAGGGTGCGCGGATCCCGCCGATAAAAAAAAAAATCAAAGCGCGGTCTCCCGCGCTTCGATGCTATTTTGCCCCCGGGTGGCCCAAGTCCCGGGGGCATGCGGGGTTTATTTAAATAATGCTGGGGGGGCCTCTAAGGGCCCCCCAAGCCCCGGGAACCGCCACCCCCTGGGGCTTTCAATTTAAAATGGTGCGGGAGGGCACTCGGCCCTCCAGGAGCCACGGGGACCACCACCTCCCCGGGGCTTCTTTTTTTTAAAAACATTTCCTGTGTGGGGGGGCTTGAGCCCCCCACATGCAGGAAATGTTTTTTGAAAAGTAATTCTAACCGTACTTACCAGTAACTTGAATTTCCTTCCATAGGCTAACATTGACTGGTTTCACTTGGAAATTCTTCTGTGTGGAGTTTTGGAACTTTATAATATTCCTCTAAAATCAGCCAAACTACGAATTCCGATTTACTCACCTGTTATCAGGAGAGACCTCAGTGCTGCATCTTTGAGCCCAGTACTGATCCTGAAAAGTAATTCTAACCGTACTTACCAGTAACTTGAATTTCCTTCCATAGGCTAACATTGACTGGTTTCACTTGGAAATTCTTCTAAGTGTGGAGTTTTGGAACTTTATAATATTCCTCTAAAATCAGCCGAACTACGAATTCCAATTTACTCACCTGTTATCAGGAGAGAACCCGGTGCTGCATCTTTTAGCCCAGTACTGACCCTGAAAAGTAATTCTAACCGTATTTACCAGTACCTTGAATTTCCTTCCATAGGAATCCATTGTCTGGTTTTCAGCAGAAAAGTTTCAAAGTGTCGATTTTCACAAACTACAAATATTCCTTAAAAATCGCCTGTATGACTTAAACGCATTCTTTCAACTGTTTACAGGAGATGCACCAGTGCTGGATCCAGGATCCACCACTGAGTAAGAAAAAGTAACGATAACACTACTTACCTGCTAAGTGAATTTCCTCCCATAGGATAACATTGGTGATTCTATGTGAAAAAGTTTCTAAGTGTCAACTTTTAAAATACAATAATATTCCTTAAAAATCACTACTGTAACCAAAACTCTTTTACTCAACTGTTTACAGGAGATGTCCCAGGACTGAATCTAGGATCCAGTCCTGTGGTTAGAAAAGTAATCCATAAAGTAACTAATTGCATTTAACTAGAAATTCACATTGAGCTCAATGTTGCATTGTGTTTGAAATTGTGTTGCCCATTGCAACAACTGTAACTACTGTACTTAAAAGTCTATTGCCTATTTGCAAAGTATTTAAACTAAAGTAATTCATTCTGAGAAAGTATATTTTGTAATGTAATGTATAATGTAATTACAATGTAATTTAAAAATAAAATATCTAAAAATAAATAGTTTAAAAAAATGTAGTAAATCAGTATCAACAAAATAAATATAACAATTAATACATTTAAAAATTGTCATTTACAAAACCTTTGAAATTCACTGAAAAAAACCATAGGTTTCAGGCATGTTATAGTTAGAAATTAGCATTTAAAAAACCTTTGAAATTCACTGAAAAAACCATAGGTTTCAGGCATGTTATAGTTAGAAATTAGCATTTAAAAACCTTAGAAATTCACTGAAAAAACCATAGGTTTTAGGGACAGTTATAGTTAGTTGGACATTGCACTCGTACAAAACCCGTGAAATTCCCCCATTATAGTTAGTTCAGCTAACTATAACTCGCGCCCCCGCAATGCACTGCTGATGACGTCACATATTACATCACTCATGACATGGTCAGTGACATCAATGATGACATCTCAAATGACATCACTGATGACATCACTGATGACATCATCCACGTGATAATCTGATGCACCTCAACACACCCTAATATAACCTTTGATACACCCACTCTAAATTACAGACTGCCATTCGCAAAACCATAGACACTCCAACACCAATAACTACATACCCACTCACTGATTCTTAGGTCTACACACACATCCACTCACTCACCAGTACAGTCACTCATACTTACGGTCACTCAGTACAGGACTATCATATGCACTCATACTCCTATATAGACACTCAAACACCGCCAGTCATCCATAGAGGTACTCACACACCTAGTCAGTCATGCAAATAATTAAACACACTGCCCTTTACTCACCTATACAGTTATACACACACCAGCTCACTTACTCATACAAATACTAGCACATTCTTACGCTCTCATACAATCACTGATACAAGCACACACTCATCCATACAGTCACTCTCACAATCACACACTCTCGCTTATAGCTATTTATATACTCCAACACACATATATACTGCCTTTCACATATGTAGTTACTCACACATGTACCACTGGGACATACATTCACTCACTAACACACTCTTACACACACTTACCCACCCATACAGTCTAACACAGATGCACTCTTGAAACCATCCACCCAGTGAATCACCCACTCACACATCTATGCACAGTCGCACACACCCCACCCACACAAACACTCAGGCACCCATACAGATACTCAGACAACCAATCAATAACTCATATAGACACTCATGTAGCTATTCACAAACCCATGCAGCCACTTACACAGCAACAGACAGACGGATACAGACATTCACCCAGTTTAGTCACTAACCCATGCATTCAGTAAGATACGTTTAATCACTCACTTATAGAGTTAGTCACGCACCTAGTAAATCATCCATACAGACACTTATACACCCACTCATTCTTCAATACGCCTTTCCCTATATATATTAAAAATATTTAAACTTTACAGAAACACAGTCACTGGATGATGTCATCAGTGATGTCATTTGAGATGTCATCAGTGATGTCACTGACCATGTCATGAGTGATGTAATATGTGACGTCATCAGCAGTGCATTGCGGGCGTGAGTAATAGTTAGCTGAACTAACTATAACGGGGAATTTCACGGGTTTTGTACGAGTGCAATGTCCAACTAACTATAACTGTCCCTAAAACATATGGTTTTTTCAGTGAATATATATATAAACACAAAAAAACAAAGGTTACAGGGATGTTATAGATAGTGTCAGATTTGACTCATACAAAACCAGAGAAATTCAACAGTTATAGTTACCTGAGTTAACTATAACTCGCGTCCCCCACAATGCACTGCTTATGACCTCACATATTACATCACTCATGACATGGTCAGTGACTTCACCCACATCATCCACAGCATCTCTGACGCACCCACTCACACCCTTATAGAATCTTTTATACACCACTGCCACGTCCACACAACCATTCAATCACACAGCCACTTACTCACCTGAACAGTTACACACACACTCGCTTACTTACTAATACAAATAGTAACATGTAGCCACTCACCTATACAGCCACTGACAGAAGCATGTACCTAGCCATATAGCCGCTCTCACATTCACTCACTCACGCATATAGTCAATTATATATGCAGTCACTCATATATACTGCCTTTCACATACCCAGTTACTCACCCATAATGACACAAGTATTCAATCACTGACAAAGCCATACAGATACTCACTCACCCATACAGCTTCTCACACACGCACTCACTACCATATACAGCCACTGACTCACCCATTCACTTATCCATACAGGCAGTCACACACCTCCTCACCCACACACACAGACACCCAGACAACTATAGAGATAGTCGGACAACCAATCACTCATATAGCCATTCATGCACCCACTAACACACTCATACACCCACTTAGACATCAACTGACAGACAGATACACACATTCACACAACCATTCACTCACCCATACATTCACTGAGACACCTAATCACTGACTTATACAGTCAGTCATGCACCCACTCAGTCACCCATACAGTCACTCATACACCCACTGATTCACCAATACACCTTGGTATATATATATAGCACTCATAAACATTTTAAAAACACACAGTCACTGGATGATGTCATCAGTGATGTCATCAGTGATGTCACTGACCATGTAATGACTGATGTAATATGTGAGGTCATAAGCAGTGCATTTCGAGGGCGCAGGTTATAGTTAACTCAGGTAACTAGAACGGCTGAATTTATCTGGCTTTGTATGAGTAAAATCTGCCCCCAACTATAACGTCCATATAACCTTTTTTTGTGAATTTGTAAGGTTTTTTTAATTCTATTTGCTAAGTATAATGTCCCTGTAACCTTTGTTTTTTTAGTGAATATCTATGGTTTTTTAACAAGCAATCACATTTGCAGAGTGGTGGAGAAAAGGGGCTGGGCCCCTGACCAGCTCTCAGGAATTCAGCTGTGTAGGACTTACAGGAGGTACCAGGAGGGCTTCTTGGCCCCCAAGGTCCCTCTGGAGCCAAGGGGACATTATCCCCCAACTAGTCGTGCACCAGGAGGCACACTTGCAGAGTGGTCGAAAAAGGGGCACATCCTCGAACCACCTCTCAGCAATCCCATTGTGTGGGTCTTACTGGAGGTAACAGGTGCGCTAGTTGGCCCCTATGGACCCTCAGCAGCAAAGAGGACTTCATCACCCAACCTAGAGCGCGCCAGGAGGCACGTTTGCAGAGTAGTGGAGAAAAGGGGCGGGGCCTCCGGCGAGTTGCCGACTTCTGTTTTTTTTTTTAATTTTAGGAAGGGGGCTGTGTAGCCTCCCTTCCTTTGCCCCCTTTGGACCCCAGGGTAACCATCCCCCAAGGCCCGAGCCATTTTTTTGTGTTGTAATTAAATGAAATGGGAGTGGGGCTGCGCGGCCCCCCTCCAGAGGCTGATTTCAGCCCCAGGGACCCCATCCCCCAGGGCCCGGCCATTTCTTTTCTTTATTTCAAGGGAGGGGGGCCGAGCGGCTCCCCTCCCGGGCCATTTTAGGCCCCGGGGACCACATCTCCTAGGGCCAGGACCTTTCTTTTTTTTTTAGGGAGTGGAGCCACGCAACCCCCCTTCGTAGGCCAATTTTGGCCTCGGAGACCCCATCCCCCGGGGCCCAGCCATTTCTTTTTTTTTTTAAACGGAGGGGGGCCGAGCGGCCCTCTCCAGGACCATTCTCGGCCCCGGGGACCACATCCCCCTGGGCATGGCCAGCTGGTTGGGCACCACGGGGGGAGCCTGAAGCCCCTGTAGTCCCGGCCGGCTCCTGTGGTAACATCCAGCTCCTTGGGTGTAAAAAGCCAAGTGTGTTCCGCTTTGAACAAGCAAGAGCAAAATGCTCTTGCTTGTTCAAAGCAGAGCACACTGTTTGCTATAGGATGGCAGAAGCAGTGCTCCCGCCATCCCATAGCAAACTGCAACGTCTCGGGGGTGGACACCCCGGGACATTGCTGGAGCCAGCCCTGGGGGGTGGTGGTTTCAGGGCCATTTACAGCTCCAGGAGGGGGGCCACGCGGCCCCCCACTCCCATCTTAAAAATAGCTCCAGGGAGGTGGTGGTCCCCGGTGCAGCGGAGGGGCGCGTGGCCCCACTATTTAAGTATAGTAGCCCCAGAGAGGTGGCAGTCCCCGGGGTGATGTGGGGGGCCAGAGCCCCCCACGCATCTTATTTACAAATAGACCTGGGGAGGTGGCGGTCCCGGGGCTGCGTGGGGGGGCTGGAGCCCCCCACGCATTATAATTAAAAATATCTCCTCGGAGGTGGTGGTCACTGGAGCTGCTGGGGGCGCATGGCCCTCAGTATTTCAAACAATTCACCCCGGGGAGGTGGTGGTCCTCGGGCTGTGGGCGCCTTAATTTTTTTATTGTCCCCGGGAACTGGTCCACCCAGGGGCCTAAATTAAATGAATTGCGGGCTTACTGAAGGTAACAGGTGTGCTAGCTGGCCCCGAAGGACCCTCATTTTTTGTGTTGCAATTAAATGAAATGGGAGGGGGGCTACACATTCACCCTAGGCATATGCATATGTATGTATGTGTATATATTTATATATACATATATATATATTTTTTTTTTTAAAGAGGAGGGGGGCCCATTCCCTGGGGCCAAGCAATTTCTTTTTGTTTTTTATTTCAAGGGAGGGAGGCCTCCCGGTCCATTTTCAGCCCCGGGGACCCCGCCCCCCAGGGCCAGGCCATTTCTTTTTTTTTTTTTTTAGGGAGGGGGGCTGCACGGCCCCCTTCCCAGGCTGATTTTGGCCCCTGGGACTTTACCTCTAGCGCCCGGCCAATTCTTTTTTCTTTTTAAAGGGAGAGGGGCCAAGTTGCCCCCCTCCAGGGCCATTTTCGGCCCTGTGGACCCTATCCCCCGGGGCATGGCCAGCTGGTTGAGCATCGGTGTTGAGCCTGGCCCCCCACATTTCACACAATTAACCCCGGGAAGGTGGCGGTCCCTGGGGCTGTGTGGTGGGGCTGAAGCCCCCCATGCATTATAATTAAGAATAGCCGCTGGGAGGTGGCGGTCCCCGGGGCTGCGGGGTCTGTGTGGCCCTGCTGCATTTCACACAATTAGCCCGGTGGAGGTGGCGGTCCCCAGGGCTGCATGGGGAGGCTAGAGCCCTCCACACATTATAATTAAGAAAAGCCATGGGGAGGTGGCGGTCCCTGGGGCTGCGGGGGGCACGTGGCCCTACTGCATTTCAAACAATTATCCCATGATTTTTTGGGCTTTGGGGGTCTCTGTGGGACCCCTTGAACAGGCCTAGGGAGTCAGGGTGATTCTACCCTGCCCCCTTTTATTTTTTAAAAAAAAGGTTTTTGCTTGCTTTTCCTGGTTTGAAGTATTGCCAGTCAACCAGATCTCAGGCATGAGATCGGGAGGATTCACGGATCCGCCGCGGCCACAGTTGTCTATCTGAGAAATCTTTTAATTTTGAGAAACTACTGAACGGATTTACACCATTTAACAATAAGAGGGCTTTCTGGACAAAGAGCTACCTTTGTGCCAAATTTGGTGTAATTCCATTCAGCAGTTTGGGCTGTAGCCCAGTCAAAAGCTTCCTACGGAAATTAACATGTGTATTGGGACCCGCCTTTTTTCTTGCCCCCGCTTGACAGATCACCCTGAAATTCTCAAGACAGCAGCTGACGTGACTGACCCATTAGTTTTGAAAACTTTGCGAAGATTCGTCAAACAGCGCCAAAGTTATTGGCAAATCAAAAAATGTTCTTCCTATGGAAACTAGGTCCTAACTATAACTACCTACTGGCGACTGCAAATAGGTTTTTTATATATATAGCTGAACTAACTATAACGGGGGAATTTCACGGGTTTTGTACGAGTGCAATGTCCAACTAACTATAACTGTCCCTAAAACCTATGGTTTTTTCAGTGAATTTCAAAGGTTTTTTAAATGCTAATTTCTAACTATAACATGTCTGAAACCTATGGTTTTTTTCAGTGAATTTCAAAGGTTTTGTAAATGACAATTTTTAAATGTATTAATTGTTATATTTATTTTTTGATACTGATTTACTACATTTTTTTAAACTATTTATTTTTAGATATTTTATTTTTAAATTACATTGTAATTACATTATACATTACATTACAAAATATACTTTCTCAGAATGAATTACTTTAGTTTAAATACTTTGCAAATAGGCAATAGACTTTTAAGTACAGTAGTTACAGTTGTTGCAATGGGCAACACAATTTCAAACACAATGCAACATTGAGCTCAATGTGAATTTCTAGTTAAATGCAATTAGTTACTTTATGGATTACTTTTCTAACCACAGGACTGGATCCTAGATTCAGTCCTGGGACATCTCCTGTAAACAGTTGAGTAAAAGAGTTTTGGTTACAGTAGTGATTTTTAAGGAATATTATTGTATTTTAAAAGTTGACAGAAACTTTTTCACATAGAATCACCAATGTTATCCTATGGGAGGAAATTCACTTAGCAGGTAAGTAGTGTTATCGTTACTTTTTCTTACTCAGTGGTGGATCCTGGATCCAGCACTGGTGCATCTCATGTAAACAGTTGAAAGAATGCGTTTAAGTCATACAGGCGATTTTTAAGGAATATTTGTAGTTTGTGAAAATCGACACTTTGAAACTTTTCTGCTGAAAACCAGACAATGGATTCCTATGGAGGGAAATATAAGTTACTGGTAAGTACGGTTAGAATTACTTTTCAGGGTCAGTGCTGGGCTAAAAGATGCAGCACTGGGTTACCTCCTGATAACAGGTAAGTAAATCGGAATTCGTTGTTCGGATGATTTTAGGTGAATATTTTAAAGTTCCAAAACTCCACACTTAGAAACTTTTCCAGCAAAAAGCAGGCAATGATATCCTATGGAAGGAAATTCAAGTTACTGGTAAGTACGGTTAGAATTACTTTTCAGGATCTGTACTGGGCTCAAAGATGCAGCACTGAGGTCTCTCCTGATAACAGGTGAGTAAATCGGAATTCGTAGTTCGGCTGATTTTAGAGGAATATTTGCACAATGTTGAATAAAGGGGGTGGGGCCTGAGGATGCATGTCTGCAAACATGCCCTGTGGCGCGTTTTAAGTTGGAGAATTAATTCCTCCTCAATCCCGAGGGTCCCTAGAGGCCAACTAGCCCACCAGGTACCTCCAGTATGCGCCAGAGAGCTGCATTGCAGAGAGGTGTTCAGAGGCCATGCCCCTTTTTACAACACTCTGCAACGCAGCTCCGTGGCGCTTACTGGAGGTACCTGGTAGGCTAGTTGGCCCCGGGGGCTGGCGGTCCCCGGGGCTAGGGGGGCCTTCGAGGCCCCCCAAAATTATATATAAACCCACCCCCCGCATGCCCCCGGGACTTGGCCAACCCGGGGGCAAAATAGCATCGAAGCTCGGGAGACCGCGCTTCGATTATTATTTTTTTTTTTATCGGTGGGATCCGCGCACCCTAAGCGCATCCCGCCGATTTAAATAAAAAAAAATTCTTTTTTCTGCCCAGGGGGTCCTTGTGGGACCCCCTGAGCACACCTAGGGGGTCAGGGTGTTTCTACCCTGCCCCCTTTGTGCGTTTTGCGCACTTGTTTCTGTGCCTCTAATCACGGCGGGATCCGCGCACCCTAAGCGCATCCCACCGTTTAAAAAAAAAAAATGCTTTTTTCTGCCCAGGGGGTCCATGTGGGACCCCCTGAGCAGACCTAGGGGGTCAGGGTGTTTCTACCCTGCCCCCTTTTTGCGCTTTGCGCACTTGTTTCTGTCCCTCGGTTCTACCGAGGGACAAAATGGCTGCCAACACTTCCTGATTTGGAGTGTTGACAGCCACTTGACAGCCAATTAGCATGCAGCTCGTGATCAGGACGGTGTGTGCAGGGTGTGCTCAGGGTACGCGGACCCTACTCGGCCATAGATATATATGTGACTTTACTTATGATTTTCTCAGAAACTACTGAACGGATTTACACCATTTAAGCAAAAGGCACGACACTGAACCAAGGGCTACCTCTTTGCCAAATTTGGTGTAATTCCGTTCAGCAGTTCGGGCTGTAGCTGCGATGAAAGGTTCCTATGGAAAAATGAATGGGGAAAACGCGTTTTGGGACCCCCCTTTTTTCTCAGCCCCCGCTTGACGAATCACCCCGAGACTTTCAGGATAGGAGCGGACCGGAGCGCCCCAACAAGTTGGAAGCTTTCGCGAAGATTTGTCAACCGGCGCCAACGTTATTGCAAATAGAATGTTGCGGATTTCCTATGGAAAATAGGTCCTAACTATAACTATCTACTGGCGACCGCCAGTAGATAATATATATATATAGAGAGAGAGAGAGTTTCACTTAAAAAAGCAAAGATTAAAGTAGTGTTATAGTTTGTGTATTACTGATGAGTGATCCCATTTCTAACATATATTATGTGAGTGGCTGTCTGACTGTGTGTATCCGTGTGTGAGTGGATGTCTGAGTGGCTGTATGGAAGTGCGAGTGAGTATGTGAGTGTCTTTATAAGTAGCTGTATGGGTGAATAAGTCAGTGTGTTAGTAGCTGCATGGGTGACACACACACGCATATATATATATTCACTGAAAACCCAAAGGTTACAGGGCCATTATAGTTAGGTTCAGATTTTACACACACAAAACCATAGAAATCCAGCAGTTATAGTTATCACAAGTAACTATAACTTGTTCCCTAACGTAACTATAACTCGCAACCCCGCCATGCACAGTTTTTCATCAATAATTTTACTGCAAATGTTGCATTGATATTATCAATGATGTCATTACATCAGTCATGACATCTTCTATATGTTTGATAATTAGCAGTGTATAGTGAGGGTGCGAGTTATAGGTACCTCAGGGCATGAGTTATAGTTACTTGAGATAACTATAATTATAACTGCTGAATTACTATGATTTTGTATGTGTAAAATCTGAACCTAACTATCACAAGTTTGTTCCTTTACTGAATTCTCTCCTGTTACAGCAGAGCAGATAGCCATCTTGGTTAGTAAGGCAAAGTCTGGCTCGTCTTCCGACCCTTTCCCTCCCTTGGTTCTGAAACCTATCCCAGACATGATAGGTGCACATCTCGCAGCTAGCTGCAGCTCCATGTTTATTTCCTGAGTTTTCCCTACTCAGTGGAAAATTGCCTCTATTCTTCCGCTTTTAAAGAAACCCATCCTGAACCCAGTTGATGCCAACAATTACCTGCCCATTTCGTGCATTCTACTTCCCTTTAAACTAGTGGAAAAGTTACGAATTCTCAGCTTACATAGTACATACAAGAGAATCAATTGCTGGATCAGATTCAATTCGGTTTCGGGTCTGGGCATAGCACAGAGTCAGCTTTGATTAAAGCAACGGAGGAGATTAGGGTCGCGCTGGACAGAGGTGGAGCTGCGGCACTTATTCTCCTCGATTTGTCAGCAGCATTTGTTATGATTGATCACAGGATGTTGATCAGCTGTATCAGTACTATGGGTATCAAGAATAAGGGCAAATCTCTACTGACTTCTTTTCTCTCTGACAGACTACAATCAATAGCACTGGGTCATTATGAGTCCTCTTCTTTTTCTTTCCTGTGTGGGGTCCTGCAGGGTTCGTCTATCAGCCCAACACTGTTTAACATTTATGTTACAGAATTGATCCTTTTGGTTGAATCTTTAGGCCTTTCCCTAACCTCGTACTCAGATGATACTCAAATCGTCCTGTCAGCCTTCAAAAACAATACTGAGGTATTTGCCAATTTCCATGATTGTATGTTGGCAATAAGTCCTTGGATGAACAGACACTGCCTTAAACTTAATTCAAAATAAGCTAAGGTGGTTCTGTTTGGTAATCTTTCTCCAGCCTGGTCTCCTATTTGATGGCCAGAAGAAATGGGCCCTCCCCTATCCCAGGCAAACAATACTGGAATTTTAATAGATGGAAAGCTAAACTTTGGGCCACAAGTCAATTATTTGGTCTCCTCCTGCTTCTAACTGCTTAGAATGATTAAGAAATGATTTCCTTTCATCCCAGCGCATTCTAGAAAGGCAGTAACTACTGCGTTAGTTCTTTCAAAATTAGATTACTGCAATGGCCTTTATGTTATTATGCAGGAACAAAACCTTAAGAAGCTACAGATGGGGCAGAATGCGGCTGCTAGTCTCCTTTCTGGAACTCCTAAATTCAAATCTGTTGCTAAGGAAATTCAGCGGTTACATTGGCTTCCAGTAAAAAGCCGTATCAAATTTAAGGCCCTTTGCACTGCCTACAAAGCATTACATAAAATTGTCTCTGAGTTCTTGAAGCACTCCTTTGAATGGTATGTCCTTATCAGGCGACTGCATTCCCTGGGGGCAAATCTAAAGATTGTTCCCAGATTCTGCAGTCAACTGGGGAGGCAGAAGCTTTGTTGCTGGAACCACTAAGCTCTGGAACAACCTGCCCCCTTACATCAGAGCTATGCCCACGCTGATCATCTTTAGGAAGGAGCTAAAAACTTGGCTCTTTATCAATTAGACTCCTTTACCCTCTCTTAAGAAGTCAGCGCCAAGACACCTAAGAGAAGATGTGCACTTAATAAATTGCTGTAACATAACATAACGTCGTAACCTTTGTTTTTTTTTTAGCGAATTTTGAAGTTTTTTTTAAAGGTTATTTCCTAATTATAAAGTCCCTGTAACCTTTGTTTTTTTCAGTGAATTTCTAGTTTTTTTTAAAGGTAAAGTAATATTTAATTACCATATGTTAATCCAACCGCTGCCGTACACGGTGGGGGGTGGCTGCAGGGCCTGGCCTTTGGCCATGCACAGTGAGGGGTTGGCCACAGGCCAGGCCCAGTGGTCAACCCTTTGCATGGGGACTGCATCCCTGAGGACCCATCCCTTGGGACCCGGTGCCTTCTTTAGGGGAAGGGGGCAGGTAGAACCCCTCCCCGGTGCTTTTGGCCCTGTGGGGCCCCATAAACAGCAACATATTTCAGGGGGAGAGGGCCCCAGGGATGTTATCCTCCAAGGCCTTGCTAAATAAAGAAATGGATGGGGCACCGCTGGGCTCCCCTCTCCAGGCCGATATACGACCCAAGGACCCCATCCCCCAGGACCCAATGCATTTTTTTTAGGGCAGTGTGCATGTTGCCCCCCTCCCCGGGCTAATTTTGGCCTCGGACCCCATCTACTGGGGCCTGGTACTATATTTATGGGGGAGGGGGGTTCGTGACCTCCCTCCCCAAGCCGATTTTGGCCACGGGGACCCCATCCCGGGGGTTTGGCCAAAAGTGGGTGGGTGCCCTTGTAGCCACACAGGGCACCCACCACAATTTTGTTGGAAGCCGTGGGGGACCCCCCCTCTCCTGGTCGATATAGGCCCCAAGGACCCCATCCCCCAGGGCCTAGTGCAGTTTATTTAGGGGAAGGGTGCATGGTGCCACCCTCCCTGGGCTAATTTTGGCCTTGAGGAACCCATCCCCTGGGGCCTGGTACTATATTTAAGGGGGGGTACGTGGCTTCCCTCCCAATGCTGATTTGAACCTCGGGGACCCGATCCCCAGGGCCTGGCCAAAGGAGGGTGGGTGCCCTGGTACCCACCCAGGGCACCCACCACACATGTGTTGGGGGCTGCAGGGGGGAGCCCCATGGCCCCTGCAGCCCCAGACATCTTCCTGCCTCCAGCGGGAGCTAAAAATGCTGCTCTCTGTGGGCGAGAGCAATCTTTTCATCTATTTCCCACCCTTCTTATCTACAGGCAGGAAAACAGATGAAAAGTATGCTCCCAGGGGGCTGGAGCATTTTTCATGCTCCCGCCCGCTGAGAGCGGACTTGGTTTTTGCTCCGGCTTGGTGGGAGATTTACATTGCTCCCGCCAAACGAGAGCAGACACAGGTTTTCCAGCCCAGGCCAGTGTGGGCAGGGAAACCACTGTGTCCCAGGGCTGGACTCCCTGGGAAATAGCATGAGCTAGCCCTGGGGGAGGGGACCTGTAGGGCCAATTAATGGCTAAGGGAGGGGGGGGCCACGTGGCTCCCACCCCTTTGCACTTATGGGCAAGCCCCGGGGCTGAAATCGGCCCAGGGAGGGGGGCTGCATGCCCACCCTCCCTCTTTTTTAATAAGGGCAGGCCCCAGGGCCAAAATCAGCACAGGAGGGGCGTTGTGAGGCTCCCCTCCACCCCCAAAATATATATATATATATGTTTATTCTCCCCCCCCCCCCAGGACCTGGACCACCTGGGGGGCTTAAAAAAAAAATAGGTGCGAAAGAAAAAAAATTGCACGGATCCTCCGAGAATTCAGGGCACAATAAAAAAAATTGTTGGCCCCAGGCAGCCACCAGTAGGTAATGCATGTTTGTAAATGTACATATATTTATGTATATAGATATATATATATATATATATATTCACTGAAAAAACCATAGGTTTCAGGCACGTTATAGTTAGAAATTAGCATTTAAAAACCTTAGAAATTCACTGAAAAACCATAAGGTTTTAGGGACAGTTATAGTTAGTTGGACATTGCACTCGTACAAAACCCGTGAAATTCCCCCGTTATAGTTAGTTCAGGTAACTATAACTCGCGCCCCGCAATGCACTGCTGATGACGTCACATATTACATCACTCATGACATGGTCAGTGACATCACTGATGACATCACTGATGACATCTCAAATGACATCACTGATGACATCACTGATGACATCATCCAGTGACTGTGTGTTTCTGTAAAGTTTAAATATGTTTAATATATATAGGGAAAGGCGTATTGAAGAATGAGTGGGTGTAGAAGCGCCTGAATGGATGATTTAGTAGGTGCGTGACTGAGTCTATAAGTGAGTGATTAAACGTATCTTACTGGATGCATGGGTGAGTGACTAAACTGTGTGAATGTCTGTATCCGTCTGTCTGTTGTTGTGTAAGCAACTGCATGGGTTTCTGACTAGCTAAATCAGTGTCTATATGGGTTATGGATTGGTTCTCTGAGTATCTGTATGGGTGCCTCAGTGTTTGTGTGGGTGGGGTGTGTGTGACTCTGTGCATAGATGTGTGAGTGGGTGATTCACTGGGTGCATGGTTTCAAGAGTGCGTCTGTGATGGACTGTATGGGTGGGTGAGTGTGTGTATGGGTGTGTTAGTGATTGAATGTATATCTCAGTGGTACATGTGTGAGTAACTACATATGTGAAAGGCAGTATATATGTTGGTTGGAGTATATAAATGGCTATAAGTGAGAGTGTGTGATTGTGAGAGTGGCTATATGGATGAGTGTGTACTTGCATCAGTGATTGCATAGGAGCGTAAGAATGTGCTAGTATTTTTATGAGTAAGTGAGCTGGTGTGTATAACTGTATAGGTGAGTAAATTGGAGTGTGATTAATTATTTGCATGACTGACTAGGTGTGTGAGTACCTCTATGGATGAGTTGCGTTGTGTGAGTGTTTATATAGGTGTA
Source organism: Calotriton arnoldi (assembly GCA_963921515.1). Lineage (NCBI taxonomy): Eukaryota > Metazoa > Chordata > Amphibia > Caudata > Salamandridae > Calotriton > Calotriton arnoldi. The sequence continues at coordinate 1,319,846 of CAWUFW010001998.1, forward strand.
TGAGTGCATATGATAGTCCTGTACTGAGTGACCGTAAGTATGAGTGACTGTACGGGTGAGTGAGTAGATGTGTGTGTACTTATTGGTATTGGAGTGTGTATCGTTTTGAGAATGGCAGTCTGTAATTTAGAGTGGGTGTTTCAAAACTTATATTAGGGTGTGAGAAGATGCATTAAATTCTCACATGGATGATGTCATCAGTGATGTCATCAGTGATGTCATTTGAGATGTCATCAGTGATGTCATCAGTGATGTCACTGACCATGTCATGAGTGATGTAATATGTGACGTCATCAGCAGTGCATTGTTGGGCGCGAGTTATAGTTACCTGAACTAACTATAACGGGGGAATTTCACGGGTTTTGTACGAGTGCAATGTCCAACTAACTATAACTGTCCCTAAAACCTTATGGTTTTTTCAGTGAATTTCTAAGGTTTTTTAAATGCTAATTTCTAACTATAACGTGCCTGAAACCTATGGTTTTTTCAGTGAATTTCAAAGGTTTTTTAAATGCTAATTTCTAACTATAACGTGTCTGAAACCTATGGTTTTTTCAGTGAATTTCAAAGGTTTTTTAAATGCTAATTCCTAACTATAACATGTATGAAACCTACGGTCTTTTCAGTGAATTTCAAAGGTTTTGTAAATGACAATTTTTAAATGTATTAATTGTTATATTTATTTTTTTCATACTGATTTACTACATTTTTAGAAACAATTTTTTTTACATATTTTATTTTTTAAATTACATTGTAATTACATTATACATTACAAAAATACTTTCTCAGAATGAATTACTTTAGTTTAAATACTTTGCACATAGGCAATAGACTTTTAAGTACAGTAGTTACAGTTGTTGCAATGGGCAACACATTTTCAAACACAATGCAACATTCAGCTCAATGTGAATTTCTAGTTAAATGCAATTAGTTACTTTATGGATTACTTTTCTAACCACAGGACTGGATCCTAGATTCAGTCCTGGGACATCTCCTGTAAACAGTTGAGTAAAAACGTTTTGGTTACAGTAGTGATTTTTAAGGAATATTATTGTATTTTAAAAGTTGACACTTAGAAACTTTTTCTCATAGAATCACCAATGTTATCCTATGGAAGGAAATTCACTTAGCAGGTAAAAACTGTTATCGTTACTTTTTCTTACTCAGTGTTGGATCCTGGATCCAGCACTGGTGCATCTCCTGTAAACAGTTGAAAGAATGCGTTTAAGTCATACAGGCGATTTTTAAGGAATATTTGTAGTTTGTGAAAATCGACACTTCGAAACTTTTCTGCTGAAAACCAGACAATGGATTCCTATGGAAGGAAATTTAAGTTACTGGTAAGTACGGTTAAAATTACTTTTCAGGATTAGTACTGGGCTGAAAGATGCAGCACTGAGGTCTCTCCTGATAACAGGTGAGTAAATCAGAATTCGTAGTTCGGCAGATTTTAGAGGAATATTTGCACAATGGTGAAGGGAGGGGGCGGGGCCTGAGGTGACATCTGTGCAAACGCGTCCTGTGGCGCGTTTTAAGTTGGGGGATTAAGTCCCCTTGAATCATGAGGGTCCCTAGGGGCCAACTAGCCCACCAGGAACCTCCAGTATGCGCCAGGGGCTGCGTTGCAGAGACGTGTAGAGAGGCCACACCCCTTTTACACCTCTCTGCAACGCAGCTCTGTGGCGCTTTCTGGATGTACCTGTTGGGCTAGTTGGCCCCCAGGGACCCTCAGGATTGAAGGGGATTTAATTCCTCATCTTAAAACGCGCCATGGGGCCTGTTTGCACACATGTCACCTCAGGCCCCGCCCCCTCCCTTCACCACTGTGCAAACGCGCCCTGTGGCGCATTTTAAGTCGGGGGATTAACTCCCCTTGAATCCTGAGGGTCCCTGGACCTAGACCACCAGCTACCTCCATTAAGCGCCACAGAGCTGCGTTGCACAGAGGTGTAAAAAGGGGCGTGGCCTCTGTCCACCTCTGTGCAACGCAGCCCCCTGGCGCATACTGGAGGTTCCTGGTGGGCTAGTTGGCCCCAGGGACCCCCAGTATTCAAGGGGAATTGTCTTCTCTGCAAACGCGCCAGGGGCGCGTTTGCAGAGTGCTGTCAAAGAGGGGCGTGGCCTCCTCGCGATGCCGTTTTAATTTTTTTCTTTTTTTTTAAAAGGGGCTGTGTGGCCCCCTTTTAGTAATTTTTGAGCCCTGGGGACCCCATCCCCCAGGGCCTGTCCCCCTTTTAAAAAAATAAAATAAAAAGGACTGGGAAGGGGACCGCGTGGGCCCCCTCCCGTGGCCAATTTTGACCCGGGGACCCCATCCCCGGGCCATAGCCACCTTTTTTTTTATTTGATGGAGGGGGCTGCCTGGCCCCCTCCTAAGGCCTCCTTAGGCCCCGGGGACCCATCCCCCGGGCTGGCCCTATCCTTTGGGGTCCGTGGGGACCCCAACTCCCCCACGGACCCTGCTGGCTCCCCGCCTCCTGCGGCATTGCTTTCCACATGGGGAGCTGCTAATATGCAGCTCCCCATGTGGAAAAGCTATTCTGCTTTGAATTTTGGAAGCAAGAGCAGCTTTCCCTGCTCTCGCTTCCAAAATTCAAGCAGTTTGTAATGACAGGACGGGAGCCGCGAGGCTCCCGTCCTGTCATTGCAAACAGCAGTGTCCCGGGGTAGGCACCCGGGACACTGCAGGAGCCGGCCCTGGGGGTGGCGGTCCCCAGGGCCATCACTGGTCTCCAGGAGGGGCCGCGCGGCCCCCTCCCCACATTTCAAAGCCCCGGGAGGTGGTGGTCCTCGGGGCTTGGGGGTCCAAAACAGACCCCCATTTTCAATTTTGTTAGTGCCCCGGGAGGTGGTGGTCTCGGGCGTGTGGGGGCTGGAGTCCCCCACACAGGTTAATTTAATAAATAAAGAAGCCCCGGGAGGTGGTGGTCCTCGGGCTGCGGGAGGGCTCAGAGCCCTCCCGCAACTTTTCTAATAAAGCCCCGGGGGTGGTGGTCCTCGGGCTTGAGGGCCCTTAGAGGCCCCCATACATAAAATAAACCCCTCAGCATGCCCCCGGGACTTGGCCCACCCGGGGCAACTATCGAAGCGCGGAGACCGCGCTCGATTTTTTCTGGCAGGATCCGCGCTCCTGAGCGCATCCTGCCGATTTTGTTTTTTAAAAAAGCTTTTTGCCCAGGGGTCCTTGTGGGACCCCTGAGCAGGCCTAGGGGTTAGGGTGTTTCTACCCTGCCCCCTTTGTGCGTTTTGCGCACTTGTTTCTTTTTTTTTCTCGGCGGGATCCGCGCACCCTAAGCGCATCCCGCTGATTTTTTAAAAAAATGCTTTTTCTGCCCAGGGGTCCTTGTGGGACCCCTGAGCAGACCTAGGGGTCAGGGTGTTTCTACCCTGCCCCCTTTTGCGCTTTGCGCACTTGTTTCTGTCCCTCGGTTCTACCGAGGGACAAAATGGCTGCCAACACTTCTTGATTTGGAGTGTTGACAGCCAATTAGCATGCAGCTCGTGATCGGGAGGGTACGCGGATCCGACGCGCCCATAGATATATATGTGATTTTAATTGTGAATTTCTCAGGAACTACTGAACGGATTTACACCATTTTAGCAAAAGGCACCAGTCTGAACCAAGGGCTACCTCTTTGCCAAATTTGGGGTAATTCCGTTCAGCAGTTCGGGCTGTAGCTGCGACTAAAGGTTCCTATGGAAAAATGAATGGGGAAAACGCGTTTTGGGACCCCCTTTTTCTCGGCCCCCGCTTGACGTATCACCCCGAGACTTTCAGGGTAGGAGCGGACCGGAGCGCCCCAACAAGTTGGAAGCTTGCGAAGATTCGTCAACCGGCGCCAACGTTATTGCAAATAGAATGTCGCGGATTTCCTATGGATAATAGGTCCTAACTATAACTATCTACTGGCGACCGCCAGTAGATAATATATATATATATATATATATATATATATATATATATATATATATATATATATATATATATATATATATTTTTTTTTCAGAGTCTCAGTCAATCTTCCAATGACGGATAGGAGCGGCACACCAGGAGACTGCACAAAGATTTATTGTGCACCAAGTTTAAGACGACGCATTTCGGCGTATAGCCTTTTTCACTTAGTTTTAAACTTGGTGCACAATAAATCTTTTGTGCAGTCTCCTGGTGTGCCGCTCCTTATTTCCGTCATTGGAGGATTGACTGAGGACTCTGAAAAAATACAATTACGGCTGCTGTCGCCGTCAGCTGGCACTGGCATCATGGGATTGGGAATGGCTAAGAACAGCAATTTGGTGAATATATATATATATATATATATATATATATATCCTTTAAGTTCCATCAAGCTCTGCCTAACTCAAGGCAGGTGCTTTTCTCCGTGGATCAAGAGGATGGAACTCTTGTAAAAAAAATACACAAAAGCAAAGCAGAGTACTCTCGGGGTCAATCCCTTATTTATTGAAGCAGACACATTTTGGCAGATCTTGCCTTTATCAATGCTTGTGTTTGAATAAGGTTGACACCATTATGTCCATTATATATCTTAACATAAACTGCTCGCATTGGAGGATTAAAGTGTGGCAAGTGAAAGGAGACTGCAATATTGCCATCCTAGTTTCCATACTCTTTATTTGGCCACCATATCTGCATGATGCCTTTGATGTTTTACTTCATATAGGAATCCCTGCGTTTCCACATTCATGTAATGAATTACACATAATGTATTATACATCATTATGCCTGGAATAGGCGGAAACCATCAGGCAGTCAATTTTGCTTTCTCACTCTATAGGCAATTCAGTAATTCCAAAATATATATATAACAAGCAGGGTTTTCACTTACCACATATGTACTAGCCTTGTGTTATAAAGGCATGCATGGTAAAGGTTTGTGTGGTAAAGGCAATGCGTGGTGAAGGCATTGCATGGTAAAGGCATGAGTTGTAATGTTTTACAACATGTTCCATGCAGATCTCTTTCCACAGTGCTCTGTATTTGTAAGTGGCTAGCTGTAAAGCTTTATTCTGTTAAACTCATAATGTGGAATGTTCAGGATGTTTCTAGTCTTTGAAATCTCCCCCTCACCCCTTAACACATTTGTAAAGTAAGTCATGTACATCATCTGCAGAAGTGCAAGAAAACTCTTGGAAACCCCACATACCTTGATGTCATAGGGTTTGAAGTTTTAGATTGGTCTGTCAGCATCCCTCTAGCAGTCAGTTCACCTACTTTGCCCCACCCCAATTATCAGTATCTTGTATACCCTAGTATACCCCAGTCTATGGAGAGTGCAGGCTCTGCTCATGCTCAACACTTGCTTCTATTACACTGAATGGTAAACAATGAATTCATTCATATTTCAGGAAGCACATCAAAGCTAACACTGTTGTATATTTTAGTTCCTCTGATATGGAACATGCAAGGCCAATTAAAATTTGCGGAGCAGCTTCAGTAGCAACTGCAAAGGCAATTTGCTGAGTGTGGAAACATTTCTTCCCTGAAATACGTGATCAGGGAGTACACATAATTTAAAAGCTGAAAGGCCCATGTTTGTATTGGACAGGGTTCTCTGCTAGGAACTATGCTCCTGAATGCTACTCTACACAAGCCAGAGACATGATACTTTGCAGCAAGGAATGTGCTGCAAGTAACATCATATAAATATTTCAATGAAATCTGTGCCCCATACACATCAGTATATGTGCAACGTAAAACCATGCGTTGTTAACACTAACTATACATTGTGTTGCTACTACAGTTCCCAATTAAATGTCCCAGTCCCTATCACATTCTTATCCTGCATGCCTCCTATGGGGTACACCAAGAATGCAATTAACACTTTTGTATACACTGGAAAAGCTGTCTTTTTGGGAGGCTGTCATTTGTAAACACTGATAAAAACTGAAATCCACAAAAATCCTCTACAAACGGTAAACCTAGGCTTCTTGCTTGGTTAGCTTTTGGATAGTTAAAACATTACATATTTCAACCAAATTCAAACTTTAATCCTTCTGAGGTGGAAAATGAAATTCTGTAAATTAAAGCTTACTAACATCTCTCATTTACTGTGTTTAGACATGGCAAAATATATGGTAGGAACTGCTATGTAAAATTGTCAATTACTGTTATGAACATAACCCAGAGAATTAGCTAGGTGCTCGATCATGCAACATAACTGAGACACTGGATCATCCCGCCTACCGCACATCAAGAAAGGTCAAAAGAAAGGCACAACCAGGTATCATAATGGTACAGCCAGGAGCTCATCAAAGTGAGAAGGTTAGAGGACCTGAAACGACCTGATGAATTTTTGCTAATTTTCTTTACTCCAAGTCAAGGTCTTCCTTGTCCCAGTACTAACTTCAAGCTTGCTTACTCTCGATGGGTACTTTTACAAGCCATTTTTTTATGTGAAGAAAGACGAGAACAACGTATTGCTAGTAGTCTTTCTTCTAACCACTATCATCTAAATCCCTTCTTTACTTTTCTCACATCCATTGTTTTCTTTCAAAATAGGTATTGTAAAATGGGGACCAGATATGTAAGTTTATTATGGACTTTATATTTTGCGTTGTCTGCTGAGAGGTGTGGTCAAATATTAACAATCACATTGCAATCTCTTAGACTCCTGCTTTATTTCTGGGGTGCGGCAATTATGTCAGGATATCGAGGGCCATTAACTGTCCAGCATAAGCTGGCGAGATTTCTTTTTCCTCGTCTGTTTGTGTTTTCTCTAGGTACAGCTGGCTACTATGGGTTGCAATCTAACCTTTTTCTTTTATTAACCTTATTGAAAAACAGGCAGAGTGTCGTCTCGGTTCTCTCGTTGGTGTTAAAGTTGCTTAGCAACGGACGCCCTGCCCTAGTGGGCGGTTGCCAAAGAAACTAAGATTGAGCACAAAGTTTGAGTGTTTGGAAAAGAGGCAGCATTTGGAGCCTGAACTAGCACAGGAGCCTCAGCCTGTTCTTTCAAGTGAAAATAAAGATCCAGTAATAACTATTTCCAAGAGTGATGTACAGATAATGACTGATGGTGCGGTAGTCAATGCTTTAGATGGAGATCAGCCTCTGATGCTACATTGCAGATTAGAAGGCCTGGATCACAATGAAACAATGGCCCGTTTACCAAAAGAAAAACTTGATCAAGACAGCAGGTAGTGGAAATGTATGCTCATATAAGAAACACTTTGGGATTTCAAAGATCTAAAGCTAATACTGAGTGTTTATTTAGTCAGTATCAAATTAATGCATTAAGCCATAACATTTTGATAAAGAAAGAATAAAAATACATTGACTGATCATGGTTTCCTCACTCATTTTTTGGCAAATAATATTATTTGTAAAGTTTTAAAGTAATCTTCCTTCACTGCCTAAAGTAAATACTGTGTTGCAATTAGGTTTTTCCATTCTTTTTGAAGAAGCTAAATCCTAAATTCAAGGGGAACAAGAGGTGGACACAATTTTGAGAAGAACTTATGCTCCAATTTTACATTATGTGCCAGATTATATGCAGCACAAACATTCTTGAATGACTTTTGAGAGCCATATGATATCATGCAGGAAATGAAGACTGCACAGACCTATTGTCTTCAGTATCGGCCCGTATGGAATTTTAATTCCGCGAGCAGAGTTGGAGAATTTTGACGACTCCTTGTTACTCTTGTAATGAGGAGTTCACGCAAAATTCTGCCAATTACCGCGTGGCAGACTTTTTTTCCTTTTTGACCAATGCAATGACAACGGGAACAACGTGAGGCTTCAGAATGCAAGCTGGCGAGCGCAAGCAGGATTTGGCACCCCCTAGTGTGATTTCCGGCCACCAGGAGGACTTCTGGTAAGATTTTACAAATGCAGGCGGTCGCGAGTTGTCATGGTCTGAGAGCTGCTTCCAGAGTAGATTTTCTACTTGAGTGGCACCAAAATCAACTCGAAATAGCTTGGTGCCATTTGCACGGATTTTTCAGCATGAAAGCCGCTACTGGCACTAAAATTAGAGTGTGAGCAGCACAACGTGCATTTGCTGACCATTGGCAAAACTACACAGAATCAGGCATAGTTTTAATGTAACTCCGTATGATTCCATGAAGTGAAATTCTGCGGGTTCCACCTAGGCCTATTTCACTATATATTTGACATACTTACAATGCAGTCATAGGAGCCATAAGGCAGTTATGGCCAGTGTTTGATTTGTGTGGGTGGTTTCTGGGGCTCCGCACCAGCACTTAGATCACAGGGCCAGGTCTATTGAAGTTTCTTCCCATGGGCGGTGGGCCCAGTAATTATTAAAAATAAATGTATCTGCCCTGCTTCGGATTGGATGTCTGAATGGTATGTCTCTTGAGACTGACCAACCCAGGTCCAGAAATGATAGCTGCATCATGTTTAGTGATGTCAGCAGTGCACGCCTGCCTTTCACTAAGGAACATTTCCATTTTCATTGGATAATTGTGGTTGAGGGCGGGCTGATGGCTGAGCTGGCGGGAGTCAGGCTGGGAAAGTTCAGGACAACCTTTATGCGATGTTGTGGAACATATTAAAAATGTGTAGCATACTTTTTTATCAGCCAACACTGAACTGAAACAAGCTGAAGCTGGCCATAATTCTGTCTTTTACATTCTTGTGGCCTGGGCCCACCAGCACCTGCAGTCACTGTCAGACCTCAATGTGCACATGCTGCTCTGCACTGCCACTGTATAAAAACTGACAGCACCCTAATTGCTGTGGCGTGTGAGCCTGGCAGTGGCAGCATTATGGGGAGCAGCTAGGCAGCAGGCGCGGCAGGCAAAGCTGAACTGTAGACACCTGCCTGGCCTGCACAGATTACAGTAGGAACCCGCTGAGCGCGACGGTGACCTGCTGTGAACAGCCATCACAGCACCCCTCACTGAGCAGGTAAGTGGAGGTGGATGGGCCCTGGCTGATTCTGTGTGTGTTTCTGTGTGTGTGTGTGTGTGTGTGTGTGCATATGGGTGTGTGTATATGCCGATTCTGGGGTATTTGTGTGTGAATGTGTGTTTTCACAATTCTGGGGGGCAAGGCAGGTATGTGTGTATACTCACACTAGCCTGACATTAGCAAAGTGCATTTCCATTTGGTAATGTTACCTACTTTTTTCCATTATGTTTGTATTTATCTTCTAAAACACCGGTAAATATGCATTTTCGCGATGTTACTACCCATTTGTAACTTTATATTACATGTAAAGTGCTCTAACACCCTTGGCCAATCTTCGGAGCTTATAATGCCGCAGACAAATAAAAAATAAATGAGTGCTTTGAAGCCTGCCATGCATGTGCTAGAGTACGTACTAGAGCAACCAGCTCTAGTCCAGCATGGGCGCCGACACAAGCCCATTAAGGCAACATTTTGTTGTGCACAGTGGCGGCTCGCATAGGGCATGCTGCGGGGCGGTGGGACGGGGGAGGGGCAGGGTTGGGGGGTAGTAAACTCGAACATACGACGGAACGGAGGAAAGTAATTATTACGTTCCTCCGTTCTGTCGTATGTCTGAGTTTACTACCCCCCACCCTGCCCCTCCCCCGCCCCACCCCACCACCCCGCAGCACGCCCTATGCGAGCTACCACTGGTCGTGCAACTGGCCATCTCAAGGTGCTGTGTGGCCTCTCTCAGTCCATAATGCCTGCAAGGGACGTGTCTTCAAATCGTGATGCACTATAGCGAGATCATCCAGGTGTCCCTTTTCCTGCAGCTCTGAAATTCTGAAGTTGGACTGGGAGTATTTAGAATTCGTTTTTACCGCTAGAGCAACAAAGTCTCTGATGGGAATGAAGCGCTACGAAGCCGCCTGAGCAAGAGTGTCACAGGTAGTGCCTTAGCACAAAATTCTCCTGCCTGCCTGTAAACCCCTCTTATCTGCATCAGCCCCCTGAGGGCTTGGTGATCGGGGTGGAGTGTTTGCACCTGTGGAGGTGGGCCCTCCCACCCTAATCAGTGAAGTGACTTCCGAGGCTGAATCTACCTTTAAAAAGTTGCCGGCCCTGAGGCTTGGCAGAGTTACAGGGTGATCCAGAGGACTTTGGTGCAAAAAGCAGCCACAAGAATGAGCCCAGATGGGCTTCAAGCCAATACCCCGGAGGCCTTTTGGCAAGGCTCCGCGATTAAAGCGGCAGTGCCTTGTTATTCCTACCGACATTTGTAAACATGAGCAACTGGGGGCTTGCCTGGTAATGCTCCGCCTCTGGGTGTGAGTTCTTTTCCTGGACTATGAGGTCAAGATGTGGGGTGGAACAAAGGTCAGCACCAGATATTGTGTATTCCTGGTCCGCATTGGCTAATTAGGCAGGCAGCCAGCTTAGGTCATATCATCACTGGTTGCCCTTGGATCACCCAACATAACATTCTCCAAACAATTTGTGTGGTCTAAGTCATTTACTTGTGGACTTCTCCTTTGCATGCATTTGTTCAGTGTAAGTTGTGTGTGGGCCTGGCCATGGGATATCTGTGCTATGGTTCAGAGCAACCGGTTCTGGCCAGGTTAGAGGAAGAGCCCTAGGGGTTGGCCAGTGAGTGAGGCTGTGCTGGTGTGTTCAACAATGAATCAGGCTGTGCATAGGATCAAACTGTTTAGTCATGTGGGAAGCCAGGATTAGAACTGAGGTTATCACTGACTGATGAACCTATTACTGACAGGAACTATATCAAAATGTGGATTATTTGAAATTTGAAGCGACTGTTGATCACTTCGTATTTCTGTTTTGATGAAAAAATAGAGCAGGGGAAGAGCATATGGAATTGTGGTCTGAGCTGACAACTTTGGAACTGGGGAACTAGCTTCGATTCACTGCATACTGTAATTCTGGGCAAATCACTTAATCTCCCCATGCAAACAAAAAATGTGTCCTTGTATAATGTAGCTAGTGCTCAAATGCCTTCGGGTGGAGTTTGCAAAACATAAAACTGACAACATCAGTAATTGATGACTGGCTGTAAGTAGCTTAAGTGTCAACACAATACACTGGAATACCCGCAGGCATCAGATGATTTTCATGTCTGAGCATCATCTCAAGTCTTTTGTTTCACACGTTTTGTCTTTGACTTTCTGATATGAGTTTTCAGGATAATGATTTGCATGCAAATCTACATTGTGTTTTTTTTCACAATGGTAGGTTTGTTTTTGCTCGAATATAAAGTGGTTCTAAACTACAATATGGGCAGTTTTGCCAACAGTGATTCATGGTGGATGGGAAACAGGCCATGCAGCACCTGGATATCTTTAGTGAGTTTACTGCTGGCAGAAGGTAACCAATTTTAAGACTAAGGAAAGAACTAGTCGAGGACTCAGTAAATGGAAACTATTTTCTCAAATGGCTGGTGAGCACAAATGGAAGTTGTGATGATGTTTATTTTAGGTGGTACCATTTGCACATTTAAAAACAGAAAAGATAAGAAAAAGCAACGAGGTAAAAGCTGTTTATTATTAAATACTTTATGGTCATGCTTTCACTTTCAAAGTTGCATACTGCTGCAGTGCTGTGGTTGTCTTTGTGCTGCTCAAAGTCGCCTAAATTGACATTCCGGTGTCGTTCATCTTTTTGCGTGTGTCAAATACACCTAAAGCTCTGTAACTCTCAGTGAGAGGCCGAGGTTTGCTCCGTGAGTGTTGCCAGTGTTGACTCATGCCTGCCCTATTTCCCCTAATGAAAGTTGCATGTGATAAGGATATATGGGAAATTCTACCAGCCACGATGCAGCAGGAGTCTCTGGGGTATATTAACTGAAGCCGGTGTAAAAGGGTCTGGAGGAATTATAAATGGATCTGCCTTGCAGCAGGGTTCTGAAAGAAACTACAGTTTCCTTCAGAATCTCCCCCCTCCCCCACTCTTGCTCTGCTTCTTTTGAATCGTGCTTCATGAACCCCCGGGGTACTGTGCTTTGCTCACTACAGGACTGAACCATTATTCCACAGTGTCAGTTTTCTTGTATTTCAGCATAAAGTGATTCATTCAGTTTCAAAACTGAATTTCTAATTGGCCCAAACTGCAAATGCAACCACTGCCTCATGCTTCACAATCGGTTTGGGGTGGTCTTTCTTTCGAATGTCCTTTTCAGGGCTCTCCAGATACAGCCTTTGTGTAGTGATGTCTCTCACAGCGGGGCAGTCTCTAGCCTGGAGCACCCACAATAGAGGCACGAAGAGTTGTAAGGGTTCAGCATTGAAGTGTGATCAAGGTAGACAAAACGACTTGGCCTCAGCATCAGCAGACATTGTAAAAAAGCCTTCATTGAATTCGTAATGGGAGACCTTTCACCATCCCCACACTCACACCAGTGTTTTCATCTCCTATCCTCCAGCCACTGGAATGTAGACAATAGAGTTCCACTGTCCTTACCTTCCACCTTGTGCTAATGCAAACCAGAGTCATTCAGATGAATCCCACTCTTGTAATTAATACTGTTAGACAAATCTGAGGCTGGACCCCAGAAGACATCCACTGCAGCATTTGCAGAATCTCCATTTCAATGTGTACATTATTTCCCATGTATTTTCTCACACTGCTGTGACTTTGAAGTTACTGCTTCATCTGAGTGCAGCCTAAAGCTCTAGATATTTATCGGCATATGCATCCTGCCATTTAACTTTCAACCCTTGAGCTGACTATCATCATCAGCTGACCTGTCTGTATCATTGCCCTTGCAGTAGCCTAGCAGTGGACAGAATGTTTACCTGATTCTAGTACCTATCAAAAGTACCTAATAGAACACAATCTGCACAAGTATACAATGTTTTTTCTGTCTACATTCTTGCATCCTAAAACTGTAAGTCATCTCAAAAATATTCTCTTCATTCCTCAAATCCTGCATGAACTGACCTTTAATGAAGACTTCTGCTTGTTGCCTCTCCATTTTTTCTCTCTTTCAAATGTCCCTCTCATTCCATTCCATCCTCTACATGCCTCCTGTATCTCAGCACAATCCACTCTGACACATTCATGTTTACCTTATCCTCTATTATTGCATTTCTGCAAATTGCCGACAAATCATGTACAAGATCACAATCTCTCCTCCTTCCTCTGAAAGTCATTCCTATGCAATCTAATTATACCTAATCTTCTGTAACTCATCTATTTCTCCCACCAACCATGTGCTCACATACCCCCACTAATGATCACAACTAGCCCCTATTAACTTAGTCGACTACAAAGAAACTGTAATGACTGCATAGAATAGTTTACTTGAGTGCACAAGACTGATATCAATAACCAAAAATCCTGGAGTAACCACTAATCTGAGTTCTGGAACAGCGTGCTGCCCGGCGTAAAGCACTTCAACGCCTCATCAGGGGTTGTAAGCACTATATAAATGCAATATATATGCATAGAGCTGGGAGGTGATTCAGAAAGCTCGAGTCACTCTATGCCATGCGTGAAAGGCACACCTGCTCCTGCAACCGTGCACACATGAAAAAGCAAAAAAGAGCGAATGTCTCATTAAACTGGCTTGTATACATTTTCTTTAAAACACAGCGTGCTTATGGTTTTGTTTTCTCCGAGGACATCGCCTCCTATGCTTATGGTATAACCAATGGTAACAATAGACTGGCCTCTGTACATTTAGTGGTGTAGAGCGTTGTCATTATCTGCGCAGCGTTAAACATACTTTGGGCCTCATTTACGATGCCCCTTGTGGCACTTTTGCTCCGCCGGAGCATCACTGTTTTGATGCTCTGATGGCGCAATGTGCCACAGCATATTTACAAGGCCACGCAAAGCCACTTTATGTGGCTTTTCATGGCCTTGTAAATATGTGCCCCTTTCACGCAGAACACTGCATGAAAGGGGCGTTCCATGGCTGTTGCTGTGGGTGTGCAACACTTATGGAATCTGAAGCATTCCCAGATTTAAGGGGAATCGTAAACCTGGGAATGCATCAGATTCTAACGCCACCCCAGGGGTAGCGTTAGGGAGGCGCAACGAGGAGAAATGTTTTCATTTCACCTCGTTTTTCCTCTTTCTATGTTTTCTGCATTCTGCATAATCCAGTATTGTGTAACGTGAGTGTTAGAATTGTGAATCGTGTAATGTATCTAACACAGGCCCCGCGAGAGGGCTCTTTGGCGGTTTCTCACTATATATTCATCACCCTAATCCCCACACACCCACACACATTATCAAGGCTAAAACAAAAAGATCTCTGCCTCGCCAGCCCTACGAGGAGCAAAGGCATGATGATGAAGCATGACACCCACATGGGTGTGTGAGGTTGACACTTCCTAATAAGGAAGACCCCCCGCACTTTACATACTCGAAACTTTCACTTTTCATATAGGAACAGCCACCCTTTTTTGTTCATGCTGGTAAATTCAGATGACATGGAAGTGGACCACTTGCCAATGATGAACATAACTCTCAAGAATCCAAGGCTCATCCAGTTCAGGATTTACCTTTGCATTTTGGAATTTGTAGTCCTGTTGACTTCTGTTATCAAAACAACACCAAAAATGACAGATGGTAGAGAAAAAGGACTGGCTAGGATAATATCCAGATGCCTGGACCTGGAAAAAATGAGAGCTCTGGATGAAAAAGATTGAACACCTCTCATCATCCTCTGAAAGGTTTCAGTGCATTTAATGAAAAGTTTGAGTTAAGCAGTGAGTATGAGCACTGAAAAGTTGGAAATCCCTTGTTACAACATTGTAAACGTTGTGCACTATGATACATGCTTGAATTTGGAAGATGCTGCAGTTTGTGGCACATATTGCCATTTGTAAGAAGATATTCTGATTTCTCTCAGTAGGTCCTGGGGGCTGACACCACTCCATCTTTTGACATCCCAGGTTGAGAAGGCCAGGGGTGGCAAAGGCATGGTGCTGGCCTCAGTGTGAGAGTTAGGCCCTGACTGAGTTCCAGTCTCTCCCCAGCAATGCCTGCTTTCTTAGTCTTTCGCACTTTAGTCCCTCTCTCCCCAGCAGTGTTTGCTCACACTTTCCCCATTCCCTTACTGCCTGCGCATTCTTTCCTCAGCAGTCATTGCTCTACCTCTTACTCCCAGACCTCTCTCCTGCAAACCTTCTGCTCTCATCCCTTTTCGTCCCTTTGGCCCCTTCTCCTCAGGAGTGCCTGCTCTCTTACTCTCCCACCTGCCTGCTCTGTTCTCAGTATTGCCTTCTCTTATCCCCTTGGCCACTCTCTTCTCAGCAGTGCCTTCTTTCTATTCTATCCCTTCTCCTGGTCACTACTTTCTCTGACGTTTTGCTCTGCTTTGTAAAAGAGGGTGTCCCACTTTCCCTGGTGAAACCGACCACAGTCACAACCCAGATCTTGGTGCAGTGTATGCACAAGATGAAAGTTATGTGGCTGTTGTAAGAAATTGGGTTGTTGGTTGAGGGGAGAGTGTGAGCTTTTCAGAAGCAACAATCACAATCTCTGTCAGGGGGACCCTTAAAAGTTACTAAATTAATCTGTGCCTAACCATCTGGTAGGTTGGCACAAAAGCAGTAAGGCTTAACTTAAAGGTAATGTGTATTTTATTTATGCACCACACGATCAGTAATAAAGTGAAAACACAAAACAAGAAAAATCCCACACTAGTTTAGAAAAATAGAGTAAAATTTAATAAAATACTTGACACCAAATGGACAAAAATCCAATTAGTAGAGCGTGGGATGTGCAATTTTAAAGTTTTAAGGTCGGTATTGAGCCTCAAAGCAAAAAGCACCACTCGTGGTCATCTGGTGGTTGTACTAGACCGGGGGGAAGTCACAAGTTCAGGCTGACTTCTATAATACAGGTACCAGGTTAGTCCTGCTGAAAATGTTACCATCTCAAATCCTGGTGGGAAGAGTCCAGGTTAGCGATGTAGGCAGCTGTGAGGAGCAGGGAGAGCGTTGCGGATGGTTGTCGCTGTAGCATGAACAGCAGGGTCCTGTCGAGTGTAATGGACGGTGGTAGAGGGAGCTTCACTTTGGCGGTCACCATGGGCTGTCAATCCTGGAGCCTGAAGTGAAGATCTTGTGTTGCTGGCGGTCACTGTGGTGGTTTGCATTGGTGGTCAACGTGGGTGGCAAGATCTTGTCACAAATGGGCCCATTTGTGGTCATAACGTTAGGTTAAGCTCAACTGATGCCAGCCAAGGACCTGCGGAAGTGCCTCTTGTGTATCAGGAACTCACTCCAGCAGAGGCCAACAGGGCTCAGACATCCAGTTGTAGATCCAGGCAGGTCCAGGGCAACAGATCAGCTGGGCATTTGCAGAGAAGCCTCTCGAGCATGTTATGTCCCTCTAGCTCTAAAGAGGAGGGCAGTCAGCTGACTCTTTGAGTCATTTCAGGGAGCCTGAAATGACAGGAGCAGGTGCAGTCTTCCTTCTCAGCAAGCAGGACAGGCCTCAGGCAGCAGGGTGTCTTTCTTCTGTTGTATTTAAAGGTCCAGGATTGTATTGAAGAGCTGGGTCTGAGGCTCCAACCTTTATACCTGGTGCCTACTTTGAAGTGGGAGAAGCTTATAGAGTTTTTCTCCCACTGAGGTGCCTGGACTTTCCTTCCTTCCTGCCCTGGCCCTAGATTGTATGAGGTCAGAAAAGACTAGTGTGAAATCCTTTGTGAGTGTGCTGAGGAAGCCCCCTTTGAAATGCAAATGTGGCAGGTGACAGCACCTGCCCCCATCCTGCTAGAGATGGCCCATCCTGCCAGCATCTAGTCCCCTTTTGTGATACTGTCTGAGAGGAATTCACAAAGGCCAACTGCCCACCACATCTAGTTATGTGATCCAGGAAACAGACTGCAGGCACCAAATGGTTAGGACAAGAAAATGACAACTTTCTGGCTGGACTGTTCCCATGGGTAGCAAGGTCAAGACTGATTTGCATATGGATGGGTCCAAACTGGAATGGCTGGGTGACCAAAAAACAATGGATTAAACCCAGATCTGTGACTGGAAGTGAATGTTTGATTTGTTCAGCATTCCGTCCATCATCTGTTTTTTGCTTTTGTCGCCCTAAGTGAGACGTTTATGCCCAGACGTGGGTCCCGTGCTCACTGTGGCACTGAACTCAAGCTAGTCTTGCTGATATGGGGTGATACCCCAAAACCGGATCCAGGATGCTTGTTTCTGGTCCGGAGATGACCTGGCTTGGCTGTTCGGGCTGGACTGTTCCTATGTGGAGCTGGGTCAAGACTAATTTGCACGTGGCTGGGCTCAAACTGGGGTGGCATGGTGAACGAAGAAATTATGGAGTAAACCCAGATCTGTGACTAGGGGTGAATGTTTGCTTTGTTCAGCATTCCATCCATCATCTGTTCTTTTTGCTTTTGTCGCCCTAAGTGGGAAGGTTTTGCCCATATGTAGGTACTGTGCTCACTGTGCACTTGATTCAAGCTAGCCAGCTGATGAGGTGATACCCAGAAACCAGTCCCATGATGCTTGTTTCTGGTTCAGAGAGGACCTGGATTCACAGTTCGTGCTGGACTGTTCCAATGGGGACCAGGGCCAGTGCTGATTTGCATATGGATGGGTGCAAACCTGGGTAGCGTGGTGAGAAAAAAAATGATGGATTAAACCCAGATCTATTATTGGGGGTAAATGTTCGATTAAGTCAACAATCTGTCCATCATCTGTACTTTGTACTTTTGTCGCCCTAAGTGGGAAGGGTATGCCCAGACATGGGTCCTGTGCTCACTGTGCCACTGGATTCAAGCTAGCTTTGCTGATGAGGGATGATACCCCGAAGCCGGCTCCAGGATGCTTGTTTCTGGTCCAGAGAGGACCTGGCTTGGCAGTTCGGGCTGGATTGTTCCCATCAGGCACAGGGTCAAGACTGATTTGCATATAACTGTGTCTGAACTGGGGTGGCGAAGTGAGCTGAAGAACAATGATGGATTCAACCCAGATCTTTGACTGGAGGTGAGTGTCTGAAAAGTTTCAGGGCTCCGTCCATCATCTCCTTGTGATTGCCTTTAGAAAGTGGGCATTTTCATGTTTAACCATCCTGTGTGCCCTGTCTGTTTGTGTATTCACAGTATGGTTTTCGGTGTGACAGGAGCTGGGGATGTGCATTCACTCTAGACAGTCACAAGGGGGGCTGAGGTGTGTCCTGTCTTGTCTGAGTGACTCATAGCCAGGCTGAATAGACCTTTTCTGCATTTACAGTGGTGGGAGGAGTTTCACTAGCACCTGAATAGGCTGTGTCTCCTTTTTACAATGCTGTCTCCACCTCCTACGGTCAAGCTGGACCAAGGGGGCCAGGACTGGTGTGGACTGGGCTCTGAGTCCCTTGCCACAAGAGAACAATGAGAAACTGGGGTATAAGTATTGGACCTTAAACCCCCAAATTTTAGATTTACTTCTAGGAACAAGAGGACCCTGCCAAGAAGAAGAGCTGAAGAGCTGTGAGGGAAGGGCTAACTTTTCTGTGTGAGGGGTGAGTTGGCCTGCAGTTGCTGCTTCTATCTGTGGCAAAGGAAAAGGACTGACTCTTTTTGCCCTACTGTGGTATCCTGCTTGTGAAGAATCTCCAAGGGCTTGTGTGTGCTTGTCTCCTGTTTTGGAAGACTCAGACATTAAAGTCCTCCTTGTGCTTTTACTTTATTGGAAAATTCTTTGTGCTCCACTGGGAATTCGTTGTGCTCTACTGGAAACACCTTGGGCTCGATTCACAAAAGTAATCTGAGACAAAATCCTAACTTTACGACTTTCGGTTTTCACAAAAGACATTTAGTAGTAGTAAAGTTAGGATTTTGTCTCAGTTAAACTTAAGTTTTGGTCTTAAGCTTAACTTAAGACCAAAACTTAAGTTTAACTGAGACAAAATCCTAACTTTACTACTCCTAAATGCCCTTTGTGAATACCGAAAGTCGTTAAGTTAGTATTTTATCTCAGATTACTCTCGTGAATCGGGCCCTGTGTGCTTTATTGCCTGGAAAGTCTCCCTGTACTTTCGTCACTGGGAAGCTCCCTGGGGTGAGAATTCCTCGTGCCCCCATCCAGCTACAGCATGCAGCAACCGAAACGCCACCCGCATGCCGTGTCGTGCGGCCTAGGACTCGGACTCAAAAAACGTCTGAAAACAAAAGGCGCAGCTGCCTGGTAGGAGCCAACGCAAAGGAAGCCCCATCGTTGCCCCAGCAACCAGCATGGCAGCTGCTGCGTTCCCAGCCCAGAGCAAGATGCAGTGTCGAATGCCACCGCAGGAGAAGCTTGGGTGAGAAGGAGAGTGAGGACATTTCCTGGGTTATGTAGGAGTCTTTCATCTGCACCAGGCCAACGTGCAGCGGAAAGAAAAGATCCTGCGCCTCCCGCCTATTACAGCCAGTGAGGCCGCACCATGAGGTATCACTTAGTCCCAACCAGGGACTAAGCGAGAACAAGTGAGTTCTTGTTGTTTTCCTCATAACAGGACAGGGAAAGCATTTGGTTCTCCTTTGCGCAGTGAGTGAAGCGGGCCCCTTTCTATCTTCACCTCTCTGTCCTCACGGCCACAAGCTGGTAAGTGGCCTGCCAGCCCCCATCTTGGGATAGTGAGTACAGGCTCCCCCCTCCCCACATGTTAGGCGCACAGGAATATTGTGCCCTGGAATTGCATTGAGGGAGTTATGTGAATGAAAAACTGAGCAACATTGCTATTTCTTTTGTTTTCCTCACATGCTTCATATGGTTTCTGGACTGTAAAGTGGCATTACGATATATGCAAACTAAAACATATTTACTGTCTTGCCCTAACTGTTATGCTCATGACAATTGCCTAGTGGCAAACTGAATGTAATTTATGAGATTATGGTCTAATGTGTTTATATACAATATAAGTAATATTTTTATATAACCTTGTGTGGAGTCTTTTTGTGGTGTGTGTAGTGTGTCACTGGTGTGTGCGTGGTCCACAAATGCTTTACACATTGCCTCGGGATAAGCCTGGCTGCTCTGCCAAGCTACCAAGGGGGTGAGCAGGGGTTATCTTGGGTGTGTAACTCCCATATCCTGACTAGAGAAGTCGGTTCTGCCTGGCCGAGGTGCATACCCTAGCCAACCAGAAACCCCATTTCTAACAACCACCCTAAATCTGACAGGTCTAACACTATGGGAGAGGTAGGCCTTGCATTAGTGAAAAGTGAATTTAAGCATTGTAGAAACACTGGAAGGCAAACCTCAAAGGTGAGCCACATTCTAAAGACTTTGTGCGTCTTTCAAGTGAGTGCTGCAGAGTGGGGGTATGAATTGAAAAAGGCCTGAATTTGGGTGGGCATAGTAGGATCTATTTGGTTGTAATCAGACACATGGTAGTAGATGTGCAGGTGCAGGTGCAGAAATGTCTTTGGTGCAAATAAATATTATGCTTGTTCAAAAGAATGCCTGTTTGATGTATTGACATCATACTTCACACCTGTCTAGTGCTCTTTTTCTTTCACTTTGCTACCCTAGAATGTCACACACTGGACAGAAGATTTCAAGCTACTTCACAAAATCTAAGGCCAAAGATGATGAGGAGACTACTAGCAAACTTGCTAGAAAATACAATGTTCATCCAATGGTTGAAGGCACAAGGAAGATTATGAAGTGCAACAGAAAGCACTAGATGAGAGTGACACCACTACTAACAACAGTGCTCTCACCTCTATAGGAAGAAAGACACAAGATAGTCCCTTAGAGACTAGCAACATCATGCTGTGGAGTTGAATACATATACAGAGGAAATACCAAGCACTAGCAAACAGTTAGAACAGTCAAAGTTAGGGCCTTTAGCAAATAACTACAGATGCCTATGTTGGAAATACCTTTTTTAGTCATGTTTTCAACCTTTTGGAAGAAACTAAAAACTGTGGCTGCATGTGGTTTAAGTGATAATGTGTCTATCTGTCGCCAAGTCTGTGATCTTGGTGCGGAGAAGTCCAGAGGAAAAAAATTGTCCAAAGAATGGACTGAGTCTACTGTATAGTCATATGGCACCAATAAAGATCAACAGCAGAAATCATTGAGGAAAAAGGTTGCATAACATGTACAAACCAAGGCCCATGTTGCAACTTTAAAGATCTTAGACAATGCTAAAAAGATCCTTTATTGCAAGTAACTGCAATTGTTTGTTGACCTTAAAGCAGCTTTTGATTTAGTTGACAGAGAGAAGCTGTGGAAATCCCTGGTTGACTTAGGAGTCGATATCACCTTGGTAATGGCAATAAAGACCCTTCACACTAGAAACATAGCTAGAGTTAGGTATGGCCCTAGTGGGGAATGCACTGAACCTTTTCCGGTTGAAAAGGGCGGCCATCAAGGGTGTGTGATGGCTTCCTTGCTTTTCAGCCTCTTTCTAAATGATGTAGCAGACTAAGACAATAAATGCAAATCAGAGAAGCGCCAAACAATTTCAAAAAAGTTTTTCATCAATAATTTTTGAGAGTCTTCCAATAATGAGTCCTTAGGCAGTATGTCTTAAATTTTGATGTAGCAGACTACCTGGCAGAAGATTCTTTAGACATTCCCATCATAGCAGGAAAGAGAGTGCCGATATTATTATATGTGGATGACTCAGTGTTAAGGGCGCGAACAGAAAACGCCACTCATTAGCTGCTAAAGCACTCCGATTAATACTGCTTGAAGAAATCATTTACCATTAATGGTAGTAAAACGAAGAGCATGATTCTGAGGCCATCCACCAATTTTAAGCAGAAGCCCACGATTAAAGGTGTGCCCCTAGAACCCATTAAATTACCTATGCATTCGACTGTCAGAGAACCTGCATTGGGGTAGTCACATTCTGAAGGCAAACATAGTTCTAAAACAACTGTCTGGGGCAGTCCTGAAGTTTAGGTATAAGGTTGGTGCTAGAAACATTAGTTTTATACTGAAAATATACAAACAAAGGGCAGCGGCGGCTGCACTCTATGGGGTGGAGCTTTGGGGGTTTGCGAATGTACGTCCTAAGAGCTTAGCTGGGGTTGAGGCCGGGTACTCCTTTATTTGCGCTCTGTGCGGAGCTCAATTTTACCACTATATCGGAAGTAGCAGCCCTCTGGCCCGTCCTTTATTGGGTTTGGCTGATAAAAAATTCTAAGGCAACAATTGAAGAAGTCACCCTCAGTGGCGAGTGTGGGGGGAATACATGTTCATCTCATGTACAGAATACTCTATACGAGCTGCAGATGGAGACCTTGTGGGCAGATCCCAGTAGAGTAAAACAGGACTCAGCAGATCGGATTAAAGATTCGTATTTTGAATACGTGCACACAAGGAAGCACCAGACACTGAGGCCAGGATTTATCTTGTGTAATTATTTTAGCAATGCCAATGGGTTACCTTGTACTGGGTATCTGGATGTGACCTATTCCGAACTCAAGAGAACACTGTATGTAAAATACAGGTTGGATATCTTGCCGAAGAGAGATTACTTAATTCGTATTCACAGGCTGGCTGCTGGTTCTGACTATTGCGAATGTAGTCTGGGAGGGTTAGACAACTTGACTCAATTCCTTTTGCTCTGTAAAAAATATGACTCCACATGGCGGCAATGGCTCCTTCCTCTTTTTAAAATTCATGGGGTTAGACGTGTCATATTGGCATTGATGGCCTGTATCAGGTCGCATGATATGTTTGTCGTTAATTCCGTGGCATAATTTCTATGAGTTGCATGGCCCTGATTGAGAAAGTTACCCACCATACTAGGTATCAACTCATTCAGGCAACCCCGGGGCCTTAAGCACAGTGCATTATGTTTTTTTTAATATCTTTTTATTGCCATTTTCTTTTACAGGCGTTGCATATACAGTTAGGCTTTGTGTTAATAAAATACAGTGTCACCAAATATGCAGTTCCTTAGGAGTTACATTTCACCAAGTTATTGACTTATAAAGTTACATTGCATTCGTTGGTAATATCAGTACCGAAAAACGTTCTGTGCCTAGCTTTCGTATCATGCCGTGAGGGAGTCTAGAATATTCTCATTTAATAGATATCTCAATACATTATGGTAGAACGTAGGATAACAAAATACATATTGATCTATGGAACAATGGCTGCTACCAGAGGTCTTTTATTCAGTTAGTCATATAACTTCCCTCACTCAGTAGAGTGCTACTCTCTAGTGCATGTGTGTGGGTCCTGAGTATTGATGTCTGGTTGGGGGGGTGAGTCAATTTTCAATTGGGTAGACTACCTCCTTGTGCTGGCCGTTTGTGAGGGGTTAGGGGTGATCGTTTGCGGTTCTGTGTGGTATTATGAGAATTTTCACCCTTGTCTTCTCCCCTGGCATCCTATTCCCGCAACACCTCAGACCACAGTTCTGCAATTGGGCGGCGTCTTATGCCTCGGTTGTCCTCCTCTATCAGCACCCGCTCCTCTGCCCTAGCCCAGGCCGTAACATCTGAGTCCCAATCTGTTACTTTAGGGCCGACTGTGGTCTGCCAGCGGAGGGCTATCCACCTCTTCACCAATATCAGCTCCAGATCCACAAATCTATTGCCCACTTTTCTGGCTTTAGGCCTTAGGAACAGGCTCAGGAGGCAGACTTCTATTGTGTGGGGTAGCGAGCGCGCCAGGACTTCATTTAAGGTCTCAATTATCTGGCGCTAACATTCTTGCTGGACTGGGCAATCCCACCCCATATGCGCAAATCCCGCATCCGGAGTCGCGCACCTAGGACATTGCCGATCCGTGGACCCTAACATGATGTTAAGTCTGTGCGGGGTGAGGTAGGTCATATGTAGGAAGTTAAACTGAGTATATTTGAAGTTAGAGTTCCTAGAAATCTACTTGGGGCTACTCAGGACTTTGTTCTACTCTGCTTCCGCCACCTCCCTACCTATTAGGTCCCCCCATTTTTCTTGTAGTGCAGTCATGGGTTGCTCTGACATCTCCATAAGCACAATATATATTCATTTAACCAGGTGCCTTGCCGACCCAAGTGTCACCACTACTTGAAGTACAGCGTGCGTACCAGGCTCTTGGCTGCCCCCCCCCCCAAAGTGATCTAAATGACCTCAGTATTACATGGTAATTCAGGAATTGGTCTGGGGGAAACTCATAATGCGCGATGAGGTCATCGAGGGGGATCAGTTCTCCCCCTTGGTAGCAGTCACAGGTTGTCACAATGCCCGCAGTCATCCACTCTCTTAGCTGAGCCTCTGTGAAAAGGGAGGAGGCATCACCATGCGGAAGGTCCACCAGGGGAAGGTCTGGCGCGTATAGAGGGGTCCCTGTCATTCGTCAGGTGCATTTGTTCCAGCATTATAACGCAACCTTTAGTAGGGTGCCCTGTGGCTGGATCTGTACCTTTGAGCACAGTAGTTTAGCAAGTAGTTTCCCTCTATAATCAGTGTGTGTCGGTATATCTAGGATCTCCAGTCCCTTTCCATCTAACCATTGGGCAAGCCACTGGAGTTGTGCAGCCAGTTAATATGACTCGAAGCCTGGAAACCCCAGACCACCTCTCTCCAGGGATCTTCGCATTGTTGACAATTGATACCCTGTGGCGTCCCCATCCCATATCAGTTCTCTTGTCATCATGTCTAGGTCCCTGAACCATTTTTGTGGGATCACCACTGGAAGGTTAACAAAGTAGTATAATAGTCTTGCCAGTATAACCATTTTGGAAAGTGCCACCCTAGCCATAGGAGAGAGTTTAAGGGAGTGCCAAAACGAGATGCATGATTTAAGGGAGCGCATTGCCTGTCCAAGGTTACCCTCCATGAGGTCTATTTGCTCATGGAACACTTGTATGCCCAGGTATTTGAAGGAGCGGGGAGCCCAGTTAATGTTTGTCGGGAGTTCTTGCGGGCAAGGCATTGACGGTGTGAGTGGGAAGACATGTGTTTTAGATGTATTCATCCGTAAGCCTGTCTGGTCCGCGAATTCCCTCAGTATGTTCATGTTGTGGGTGAGCCCCTGATCACCTCTTTTTAAGTATAGGAGTACGTCATCGACATACAAAGAGATTATGAACTCCCTCCTGTCCAATAATAGCCCCAGTCTCGCTCTCTCCTGCCTGAACCGTGCTGCTATTGGTTCGATAGCTAGGGCAAACAAGAGGGGGGACAGTGGGCAACCCTGTCTAGTACCTCAATGGATATCATACAGTGCCAAAACTATTCCTCCTGTTCTGATAGTATAGAGCATAGTGAAGTATAGAGCAACCATATGCATTTAATCCATCCTTCTCCCAATTCTATCTGCTGCATCACTTGCATCAACAAATCCCACCACAAATAATCAAAGGCTTTTTCTAAGTCAACCGCCATTATCACTGCTTCTGGGAATGTTGAAATGTCTCTGTGGTATAGTATGTGATATAAAAGATTCCCTGAGGTCGATCTGGTTGGTATGAATCCATTTTGGTCAGTGTGCACTAAGTCTTGCATGTGTGAGAGCAGTCTTGTGGCCAATAATTTGCTTAGTATTTTGAAGTCCATGTTTAACATGGAAAGTGGCCGGAATTCAGAGGTACAGGGCTTTTCAGATTTGGTTTTGGGTAATGGAACCACTAATGCCTCTCTATTGGAAGCCTGTAATTTACCAGATCTTAGCGAGTCCGCAAATATCTTTTCTAAGTGTGGGGCTAAGAGTGAAGTAAAGGTGGAATAG
Organism: Calotriton arnoldi; assembly: GCA_963921515.1. Taxonomy (NCBI): domain Eukaryota; kingdom Metazoa; phylum Chordata; class Amphibia; order Caudata; family Salamandridae; genus Calotriton; species Calotriton arnoldi. The sequence goes on from CAWUFW010001998.1 coordinate 1,345,364, forward strand.
AATTCAGGAGGGAGGGCATCTGGGCCCGGAGTTTTCCCTTTGGCCATGTCCTTAATGGCAGCCCGGATTTCCTGGATAGTTATCGCCTCTCCTAGAGCTTTTTGTGTGTCGGGTTCTACTCTATTTATTTGCAGTGTTTCTAAGTATTTTTCTATGTGTTCTCTAGGTAGATCCATTGGTTTCCCATATAGAGTTGTGTAATATTCAAGAAAGGCGGAATTGATATTTTTGGGTGAGAATAATGTGTTCCAGTCTTTTGCTATCAGGCGTGTAATGGGGGAGCCTCTGCTCTCTTGCCTAATCAGCCATGCCAGTAGTCTCCCCGACTTCCCACCCTCAATGTGTTGCCGTTTCTGGTAAGCCCTGCGGTTTAACAGTCGTAGTCTTTCCAGGGTTGTATTATGGTTACTCTTGGCCTCGGAGAGTTGTCTCTGGGTTTCTTCCTGCATCCCAAGTTTGGTTTCTAGAGAGTGTATCTGGGTTTCTAATTTATGGAGCTCGTTATTGATTTCCTTCCTCACACCTATCTTCTGTCCCAAGCAATGGCCTCATACTACTGTTTTAAATGCGTCTCATTCAATCAGGGAGGTGCTTACAGTGCCCTGATTCACCTGAAAGTAGTCGGAGATAGACAAATGTAATACATTTCGGAAGCAGGAGTCCTCTTGCATGACAGGGTCAAGGCGCAAGACCGGGACGGCTGCACATTCGGGAACCGGGGATAAATTCAGGAGCAGGGGGCTATGGTCTAACAGTGTGCGTCCCAAGTACTCCGTATCTGTCACTGCCGAGCTCAAGTGGGTTGAGCAGAGGAACATATCTAACCTGGTGTGTAAGCGATATAGCGACGAATAGTATGAGTAGTCTCGCACTTGCTTGTGTTGGAGTCGCCATATGTCCACCAACCCCCAGTGCCCCATCCAGCCATAGAGGCCCTTTGAGGTCATGCTTGCCACTGTTCCATGCAGTGGCAGTGTGGACCTATCTAAGCTTATGTTTGCAACACAGTTGTAGTCCCCACCCAATAGTAGGTCATTTGCTGCAAACCCTGACAATGGTTCGGGTAGTTGGTGTAAGAATTGGGTTTGGTCATGATTTGGGGCATAAATGCTTCCAAGGGTCACTTCCTTTCCCAGTAACCTGCCCTTAACTATCACATAATGGCCCTCAAGGTCAGTGAATGTATGGGTTGCATCATATAGGGTACCCGGTCTTATCCACACCAGAACCCCTCATGAATATGCCGAGTAGGAGGTCACGAATAGTTGTCCCCTCCATGGTCTGCAGAGCCGGTGGCCTTCTTCCACATGAGGTGTGTTTCTTGGAGCATCACGATGTGTTCCCCCTTCAGCGTATGTAACTGTGCATGTTGTGACGTTTTATGGGAGATCCCATACACCGAACATTCCAAGACAAACGTTTTAGCCCCCTATTAGGTATGTTCGTGGTTGCCATGGAAGTAGTCTTGATTGTATCTGTTAGACCTGTCAGCCCTAGGGTGGTCTTGCCCTGTTTTTTTTCCCTTTTGCGCCTCATTTTTGCCACCGTATTTTTACTGGACCTAGGTCTCCGGGCGCCTTGCCACTGCTGGCCAGTGCTGAGGTGCAGGTGCTCTCTCACTAAAGATGGCTGCCACAGGCCCCTGCTACTGCAGAAGGGCCTTACACACATACACGCTAGTAGCCAGGGTCAGGCTGGGACATAGGGATACAGTATCCATCCCGTCCCCGCCTCTGGGCCACATAGCTAGATAGGCGGAAGGTTCCAGAACCTTCCGGGCTGTGGGAGGAGTTATGTTTTGCCGCCTTTAGGAGGGTCACCTGACCTAGGGGTATAAGAGGCTTGGAGGGAAAACCTTTTAGTCAGTTGTGTTGGAGCACCACTGAACCTGGGAGAACCTGCGCCGGAGTATAGGCTTTAGGGCCTAGGGGGGAGACCTACACTACTGCTCCTGACAGGACTGAGGCCCTGCTGAAGTAAGATAGCTGAGGAACGCCCACCACCCACTGACCTTGCCCAGTGTGAGGGGACCCAGGGAACCACCTTCAGCGTGCTGGGAGGAACATCAAGCAACCCCAGAACCACCAACTCACAACCCCCCTCTCAGGAGAACTTTCTGACAAGGAACTTTTGTCACAGACATTATAATAAGCCACTTCTGACAAGAAACTCATGACAAGATTCTGAAACCAAGTAACTGGAACCCATAACCTGACAGCCAGTCAACCCAAGCTGAATCTTCAACTGGGGATCACGAGGCAAAGCGCCGTGCCCTGAGCGCTAGACCTTCACCCCCTATCCACCCCTGCCTGCAGCTGGACTGTACCCACGAACCCTTCCCAAGCAGCCCTGCTCATAGGCTGCCAGCGCGCCCGCGCTGTATCTCTACTGGAAGGAAGTTGCCCCCATGCCACTAACCTCGTGGCTACTCTCTGCTGGTGCGGCCGTCGCCGCGTGAGGAGCGCTGTGAAGACAGCCGAGGCCCCTCTGAGTTCATGGTGGTGAGGTGCGCCGTCCGCGCCCTCACCGAAGCCTTCAAAATCGCCCCCGAGGTCACCGCCGGGCCCGAGAGCCCCACCGCCGAAGTCGCGGCCGAAAAGGACGCCGCCGCAGCCCAGGAGGGCCGCGTGAAGAGAACTGCGGCCTAACGAGGCCTCCAGGCCCGCGGACGCCGTTGCTGAGGGACCAGGGACGCCGACCGCGTCATCGGCCGCGCCCCGGAAAGGCCGCACAGTGATTGGGCGCCCGTCCTCGGCCCGCCCCCAGCGCGTACTGGAGGCCGGGGGAGAGCTCCGGCGCCGCAGAGAAGCGCCGCGTCCACAGAGGGAGGCGGGAAGCCGTCCGGAAAGGACTGCCGGCTCCCGCTCCCTGCCCCACATCCAGCACCATCCACGGGGGCCGGAGGAGTGCGATACCGGCCCCCCAACGACCCGCGACGCCAGGGAAAGGCCCCACAGCCCAGTCTGGGCTCTGAGAACCATCACGTGGGCCGAGCCCGAACGGGCCCAGTCGCGTTGAAGAGCGACCACCGCCAGAACAGCAGGTGAGCCCGGGAGGCCCCTAGGGCTCCAAGAACCGCCACTGGGGGCCGGGGGCCAGCACTCACTTGGTAGCTAAAGAGGGAGAAGCCCTCATTAACGTTTCGTACGAGGCGAGGCCCCGGTGAGGAGAGGGCCAAGCCTGACTTAACCCCTCCATCCCCCTTGCAGACACAGAAGTCCTCAGCTATAGGGAAGCCCGAGAATAACGGACATGTTGAGGGGTTCCCTCCAGTATTTCCCTTAGCGTATTGTTACGCCTGATTTACGTATTGTCTAGGCCTGATGTATATGCCTGTAAGGAAATGTCTTTGCCTGAAGGGAAGGTAATTAATTGAATATAGCTCAAGTGTACACCGCCAAGAGTTGAAGTGTTTTTATGTTGCAGGTGTACCGGATTGGCGACGCCCTTTGTACTGCCTATGGGGGTGCCTAGACAAACGCAGGCCCTGTTTAAAATGTAACGTAAAGTGCCTATTTACAAGGGATTTAATATTCATGAAGTGAATTGCATGTGTTAGGCCCTATTTTATTACTGCACCCGGTGATCGTTATGGGTGCTGTGTTTAGGAGATGATTCCTGCGGCCTTTTAGTGGCCTACAATGTTGATGGTATGTTAAGAGGAATGTACACCAGTTGAATAACGCAATGATGGTCAATGGAAAGTTGAAGTAATCTGCCGCATCTGATGCAACCTGGATTTACATAAAAGAACTTGATTTTAATTACGCAAGCCTGGTGTGGTGTCCTGTTATTGCTTCGCAGTTCTGAGTCAAGGTAAGAGTGTGCTGCACAACTGCCTTACACATTGCCTTCGCGTGCCTTCCCCGCTTTGCGCCATGCTACCGTAACGGACTCGGTAACCCCGTTTCCAACATTGGTGTTCAGCGGTGAGATAAGGACTGGTGTTTGTGCAGCACCCTACAGTGACTCAGTGTGCGCCGCAATTAGACACCTATTGAAATGAAAGTGCTAGGAGTTCTATGGTAATTGCCGATTGTGTTAGTCCTGCGTTAGACCTGCTACCTACAAGTTAGAACCCCTTCCTTAAATTGTCTGGGACCCCACCTAGGAGGATGGAGTTTGAGTTAGCCGACCTAGAAAGGTATACGGTGACACAGCTCAAGGAGTTCTGCCTAGAGAGGGGGTGGCCGTCAAGCGAGGCGCCAGGAAGGAGGTGCTTCAGAAAGCTTTGAGGGCATGGGTAATGGCCCACCCGGAGGGAAGAGGGGACGAGGAGCAGAGGGAGGCAGACGACCCAGGAGAACTGAACCTACTGAACATTGACGTCAGCGAGAATGTGTTGCCAGGAAGACGTTCCAGGGCAGGCAGTAGTGCGTCAGGGGGAGTTTGTCAGCAGAGGAATTCGAGGACAGGAGGGAGCAAAGGCAATTGACATTAGAGCTTGCTAGGATGGAAAGGGAGCGAGAGCAGGCAAGGCTAGCCATGGAGGAAAGGAGGCTTGCACATGAGCTTAGCCTGAAAGAACTAGAGCTCCGAGCCTTGCAGATGGAGATGGAAGGCAAAGTGAATGGTGGCAGCGTACCTGCTGGGGTTCCACAGGAGCCCAAATTTTATCTACCCAGGGAAGTGATAGCCAGCTTTAGCGTGGGTGATGACATCGACAAGTGGTTGGCGGCGTACGAGGTAGCTTTGGTGGCCCATAGAGTTCCTGAGAGCTACTGGGGGGAGGTCTCTACAGGTACATACCTCCACCAGTAAGGGACACACTGTTAACTTTGGATAAGGGGGAGCAAACTAACTACCCTATCATGAAGGAGGCCCTGCTCAGGAAGTTTGGCCTCACCCCAGAGAAGTACCGCCAAAAGTTCCGCAACAGCCACAAGCTCCACACACAAAACTGGGTGGATTTTTATGATTATGCCCGGAAGGCATTGGAGGGTTGGGTGCGTGGCAGCAACGTTGACAATTACACTGGGCTGTACGACCTGTTCTTGAGAGAGCACCTCCTCGAGAAATGTTTTCCGGAGCTGCGCCAGTACTTGGTGGACCGCAAGCTGACCAATCCTAGGGAGCTTGCAGAGGAGGCAGACACGTGGGTCAGCACTCGGGTGTCCCACAAGGGAGCCGGGGCAGACCCCCGAAAGGTGGACAGGGGTTCCCCCAGAAGAAAGAGGGGGAGATAAAAAGAGGGAGTTCTTTAAAGGTCCCCAAAATAGACCGCCTGGGAGAGGGGTAGGTTCCCCATCCCAATCTGGATTCCAGAAACCCACTTACCCTGACAGGAGTCAGCAGCCCAGAACTGTCCGGTGCTACGAGTGCGGGGAGGTTGGGCACTACAAGGGGGATCCCCAGTGTCGCAAGAGAACCCCAGCCCCCACAGGAGGTAAGAGCCCCGGGGTGGCCAGTGTAGCGCTTGGGGAGGAGTTGTCCCTAGGTAGGGGAGGTGAGTGGACAGGCTTGACCTTAGTTTCCCTGGGGGATAGAGAGATCATCCCACGGGTTCAGGTACCCGCGAACACTGCCAAGTATCGGCAGAGGGTCCTGGTGAACGGGGAGGAGGTGGAGGCTCTGAGGGACACAGGTGCCAGCATGACGATGGTGAGACGTCAGCTGGTGTCCCCAGAGCAGGTGATTCCTGAGGAGTTCCACCCGGTTGTGATGGCTGACAATAGCCTGGGTCATTACCCCGTGGCCCAAGTTCCCTTTGAGTGGGGAGGAGTATCAGGTCTGATGAAGGTTGCGGTGAGCCCTGCCATGCCAGTTGACTGTCTGCTGGGCAACGACTTGGAACATACTGCCTGGAGGGAGGTAGAGTTCAATGCCCATGCTGAGATGTTGGGGTTACCAGGATGGACTTGCGTTATCACGCGGTCCATGGCTGCCCGACAAGGAACTCAGCCCGGGATGGAGCCTGAAATAATGGCCCAGCCCACTGCTGGACGAGGAGATGTCCGGGAGGAGACACCCGGTGAGATGGATGGGGAGCCCGCGGAGGTGACCCCGGAGTCCGCTGAGGTGGTTGGTTTTCCCGTGGGGGACCTGCCGACCCCTGCAGAGTGGCAGGTGGAAGGAGGGCCTACCCGGGAGGAATTTTGCCGGGCGCAGAGGGAGTGCCCTACGCTTGAAGGCATACGGCAACAGGCCGAAGCCCAAGCAGCTGGAACAGAGACTGGTAACTACCATGTCTACTGGGAGGATGGTCTCCTCTACAGTGAGCCTAAGGCTCCGGTGCATGGGTCCTCAAGGGCCGTGGTGGTCCCCCAATGCTACCGGGCCTTTCTGCTAGAGTTGGCACATGAGATACCACTAGCAGGACACCTGGGCCAGGACAAGACGTTTGCGCGTTTGGTCCCACATTTTTACTGGCCCAGGATGCGCGTCACTTCTGACACTTTTTGCAAGACCTGCACCACTTGCCAGGCGAGCGGCAAGACAGGGACTAAAGTGAAGGTCCCTCTAGAACCTCTCCCAGTTGTCAATACCCCTTTTGAGCGAGTAGGGATTGACATTGTCGGGCCGTTGGATCCGCCGACTTCTGCTGGACATAGGTTCATTTTGGTGCTAGTAGACCACGCCACCCGGTACCCAGAGGCAATCCCTCTGAGGACCATCACTGCACCGGTGGTGGCGCGGGCCCTCATGGGGATTTTTACCCGAGTGGGATTCCCCAAGGTCGTGGTGTCAGATAGGGGCACGAATTTCATGTCGGCCTACATGCAGGCCATGTGGAAGGAGTGTGGAGTGACCTACCGGTTCTCCACTCCTTACCACCCCCAGACGAACGGGCTCGTGGAGCGCTTTAACAAAACCTTGAAGGGGATGATCAGGAGCCTACCCGAGGACTTAAGAAGGAAGTGGGACGTCCTCTTACCCTGTCTGCTCTTCTCCTACCGAGAGGTGCCGCAGAAGGGGTCGGTTTCAGCCCCTTTGAGCTGCTCTATGGCCACCCCGTTCGGGGGCCCCTCAGTCTTGTCAAGGAGGGGTGGGAGAAGTCTTCCTCGAAGCTTCCCCGTGATGTGGTCAGCTATATGCTGGCGTTCCGCAGCCAAGTGGCCAAGCTGTGGAAGGAGGCCTCGGACAACCTAGAGGCGAGTCAGGCCGTCATGAAGCAATGGTATGACCGGAACGCGCGGACGGTAGAGTTAGACGCTGGACAGAAGGTGTGGGTCATGGAGCCAGGAGAGCTTAGCGCCCTCCAGGACAGGTGGACTGGACCGTTTGAGATCTTGGAAAGAAAAGGCCAGACCACGTATGTCGTCGATGTGAAGACCCCCGTCAACCCCACAGGGTGTTCCACGTCAACCGCCTGAAGCCACACCAGGAGCGTTCCGAGCTCACTCTCCTGATGATAACAGATGGAAGTGAGGAGGAGGAGAGTGAGCCTCTGCCAGACCTTCTGGCGGCCCATGAGAAGGATGGTTCGGTAGAGGGAGTGGTCCTCGCCCCATCCTTGACCCCAGAGCAACAGAGGGACTGCCGCCAGGTCTTGGGGCAGTACGCCTCGTTGTTCTCCCTCACGCCTGGAATCACGCACCTGTGTACCCATGATGTGGACACAGGGGACAGTCCGCCAGTGAAAAACAAGTCTTACCGGCTGTCCGATAAGGTCAAGGCTAGTATCCAGGGTGAGGTTACCAAGATGCTAGAACTGGGGGTGATTGAGCCTTCCAGTAGCCCTTGGGCTAGTCCGGTGGTGTTGGTGCCGAAAGCGGCCCCACCGGGCACCACACCAGAACTTCGGTTCTGTGTGGATTACCGTGGACTCAACTCAGTCACCAAGACCGACGCTCACCCGATCCCTCGGGCGGATGAGCTCATTGACCGGCTGGGAGCAGCCCGGTATCTGAGTACCATTGATTTAACGTCAGGCTATTGGCAGATCGCCATGGCGGAAGGAGCAAGGGAGAAGACTGCGTTCTCCACCCCCGAGGGCCACTTTCAATTTCGTGTGATGCCCTTCGGGTTGAAAAATGCTCCAGCCACTTTCCAGCGGTTGGTGAACCAGGTGCTGTCTGGCCTAGAGGCCTTCTCTGCTGCCTACCTGGATGACATAGCTGTCTTCAGTAGCAGCTGGGAGGACCATCTGCAGCATCTCCAGGAGGTGCTACAGGCTTTGCAACGGGCTGGTCTAACCATCAAGGCCAGCAAGTGCCAGATTGGACAGGGATCTGTCGTGTACCTGGGACATCTGGTGGGCGGAGGTAAGGTGCAACCCCTCCAAGCCAAGATTGAGACCATCATGGCCTGGGAGCCCCCAAGACCCAAACAGAGGTCCGAGCTTTTCTCGGCCTCACGGGATACTACCGCCGGTTCGTCAAGGGATATGGAACCATCGTGGGCCCATTGACGGAATTGACTTCGAAGAAGCAGCCCCGCAGAGTCATCTGGACGGCTGCCTGCCAGGAAGCCTTTGAGACCCTTAAACGTGCCATGTGCACCGCACCGGTGCTCAGGACTCCAGACTTTGGACGGGAGTTTATCGTGCAGACAGACGCTTCTGAGCATGGCATAGGAGCTGTGCTCTCGCAGCTGAATGACGATGGCCAAGACCAGCCAGTGGCCTTCATCTCCCGAAGACTACTCCCCCGGGAACAGCGGTGGAGTACCATCGAACGGGAAGCCTTTGCCGTGGTTTGGGCTGTAAAGAAGTTGAGACCATATCTTTTTGGTTGTCACTTCCTGATCCAGACCGACCACAGACCCCTTCGCTGGCTCATGCAGATGAGAGGTGAAAACCCCAAATTGTTGAGGTGGTCCATTTCCCTCCAGGGGATGGACTTTCGGGTGGAACATCGACCCGGTGTAGACCACGCCAACGCTGACGGTCTCTCCCGGTTTTTCCGCCTTAGCGAAGAGAACTCCCTAGAGGTTGGGAAGCTCTCCCCACTTTCGGCTGGGGGGGACGCGTGTTAGACCTGTCAGCCCTAGGGTGGTCTTGCCCTGTTTTTTTTCCCTTTTGCGCCTCATTTTTGCCACCGTATTTTTACTGGACCTAGGTCTCCGGGCGCCTTCCCACTGCTGGCCAGTACTGAGGTGCAGGTGCTCTCTCACTAAAGATGGCTGCCACAGGCCCCTGCTACTGCAGAAGGGCCTTACACACATACACGCTAGTAGCCAGGGTCAGGCTGGGACATAGGGATACAGTATCCATCCCGTCCCCGCCTCTGGGCCACATAGCTAGATAGGCGGAAGGTTCCAGAACCTTCCGGGCTGTGGGAGGAGTTATGTTTTGCCGCCTTTAGGAGGGTCACCTGACCTAGGGGTATAAGAGGCTTGGAGGGAAAACCTTTTAGTCAGTTAGGTTGGAGCACCACTGAACCTGGGAGAACCTGCGCCGGAGTATAGGCTTTAGGGCCTAGGGGGAGACCTACACTACTGCTCCTGACAGGACTGAGGCCCTGCTGAAGTAAGATAGCTGAGGAACGCCCACCACCCACTGACCTTGCCCAGTGTGAGGGGACCCAGGGAACCACCTTCAGCGTGCTGGGAGGAACATCAAGCAACCCCAGAACCACCAACTCACAACCCCCCCTCTCAGGAAGAACTTTCTGACAAGGAACTTTTGTCACAGACATTATAATAAGCCACTTCTGACAAGAAACTCATGACAAGATTCTGAAACCAAGTAACTGGAACCCATAACCTGACAGCCAGTCAACCCAAGCTGAATCTTCAACTGGGGATCACGAGGCAAAGCGCCGTGCCCTGAGCGCTAGACCTTCACCCCCTATCCACCCCTGCCTGCAGCTGGACTGTACCCACGAACCCTTCCCAAGCAGCCCTGCTCATAGGCTGCCAGCGCGCCCCGCGCTGTATCTCTACTGGAAGGAAGTTGCCCCCATGCCACTAACCTCGTGGCTACTCTCTGCTGGTGCGGCCGTCGCCGCGTGAGGAGCGCTGTGAAGACAGCCGAGGCCCCTCTGAGTTCATGGTGGTGAGGTGCGCCGTCCGCGCCCTCACCGAAGCCTTCAAAATCGCCCCCGAGGTCACCGCCGGGCCCGAGAGCCCCACCGCCGAAGTCGCGGCCGAAAAGGACGCCGCCGCAGCCCAGGAGGGCCGCGTGAAGAGAACTGCGGCCTAACGAGGCCTCCAGGCCCGCGGACGCCGTTGCTGAGGGACCAGGGACGCCGACCGCGTCATCGGCCGCGCCCCGGAAAGGCCGCACAGTGATTGGGCGCCCGTCCTCGGCCCGCCCCCAGCGCGTACTGAGGCCTGGGGAGAGCTCCGGCGCCGCAGAGAAGCGCCGCGTCCACAGAGGGAGGCGGGAAGCCGTCCGGAAAGGACTGCCGGCTCCCGCTCCCTGCCCCACATTCAGCACCATCCACGGGGGCCGGAGGAGTGCGATACCGGCCCCCCAATGACCCGCGACGCCAGGGAAAGGCCCCACAGCCCAGTCTGGGCTCTGAGAACCATCACGTGGGCCGAGCCCGAACGGGCCCAGTCGCGTTGAAGAGCGACCCCCGTCGGAACAGCAGGTGAGCCCGGGAGGCCCCTAGGGCTCCAAGAACCGCCACTGGGGGCCGGGGGCCAGCACTCAATTAGTAGCTAAAGAGGGAGAAGCCCTCATTAACGTTTCGTACGAGGCGAGGCCCCGGTGAGGAGAGGGCCAAGCCTGACTTAACCCCTCCATCCCCCTTGCAGACACAGAAGTCCTCAGCTATAGGGAAGCCCGAGAATAACGGACATGTTGAGGGGTTCCCTCCAGTATTTCCCTTAGCGTATTGTTACGCCTGATTTACGTATTGTCTAGGCCTGATGTATATGCCTGTAAGGAAATGTCTTTGCCTGAAGGGAAGGTAATTAATTGAATATAGCTCAAGTGTACACCGCCAAGAGTTGAAGTGTTTTTATGTTGCAGGTGTACCGGATTGGCGACGCCCTTTGTACTGCCTATGGGGGTGCCTAGACAAACGCAGGCCCTGTTTAAAATGTAACGTAAAGTGCCTATTTACAAGGGATTTAATATTCATGAAGTGAATTGCATGTTTAGGCCCTATTTTATTACTGCACCCGGTGATCGTTATGGGTGCTGTGTTTAGGAGATGATTCCTGCGGCCTTTTAGTGGCCTACAATGTTGATGGTATGTTAAGAGGAATGTACACCAGTTGAATAACGCAATGATGGTCAATGGAAAGTTGAAGTAATCTGCCGCATCTGATGCAACCTGGATTTACATAAAAGAACTTGATTTTAATTACGCAAGCCTGGTGTGGTGTCCTGTTATTGCTTCGCAGTTCTGAGTCAAGGTAAGAGTGTGCTGCACAACTGCCTTACACATTGCCTTCGCGTGCCTTCCCCGCTTTGCGCCATGCTACCGTAACGGACTCGGTAACCCCGTTTCCAACAGTATCCCACTCCGCTGTGTTAGTACCAGAGTGCAACCTGAACCCACAGACAGTGGGGTTATGTTTTCACCTCTTTAAGTCTAACTGTAACTTCCTAAACCCAACTCCCTACCCAAGGGCAACGGCACAACTGCTGGTCACCCAAACCTTTAAGCAAACAAAGACATTTAGTAAGAACGCTGCCTTCAATGTGTCAGGCAGAACACTCTGGTGAGGGGGGGAAGATTCAGACTGGCACAGTACCAGGTTTCTCATTCCGGCCCAACCCCAATGTCCTGTGTTGCATCTGCGGCCTTCTAGATAATCTTTCTGTCCCCTTGCTTGAGCCCAGGCAGGGGCAGCCTCAGGGGCCTTACTACCCCTTCCCGAGGCCTGGGCCAGAACAATCACAGGCATCTTGCCCGCGGACCAACCTTGTGTTTGGAACATTCATATAATATCATCTGCTGAACGTGGGGTTATCTTTGCCAGTTTTACTTCACTCCCAATTGAATCCCCGAATTCTGAAGCTGCGTATCTCGTTTCTGAGGAGGCATCTGTAGTTGTGTCACGGTTTTGATGTGATATGATCTGCGCACAGCCTGCAGTGCCGCCTGCCTGTCCTGTTCAGTTTGAGAGGCTGTGGGTTTCTGCAATTGTGTCTTCCTTCGTGAGCGACGCTGTCTCTTCCTGTTGGGGTAATCCGTTACTCTGGGGCCTTGTTTCTTCTTGGGCAGTGGTGTACCCGCTTTGTATGCTTCAAGCCAGGACCATGCCTCTTCAGGAGATTCACGGAAATGGGTGGCGCCATCTAAAGTGATTCTAAGTTTCACAGGAAACATTATCGAATATTGGATTCCCGCCTCCCAGAGGGCCTTTTTGGCTTCAAGGAATGATGCACGTTGGGCCTGAACCATGGCCGTAAAATCTAGAAATATTAGCACCTTGCTGTTTTCTTGCTGTTTTCCATTGTGTATGGGCCATGGGATCGGGCCTGTCATAAAACATTCTTGTGGTCTTTATAATGTAAGAGTCTTGCCACAACAGGACGAGGAGGTCTCCTATGGGCTCTCTCCAGAACAAAAAAGGGCGAGAAATGTTCCAGGCCATCATCGATCACAGCCACTTTTCCAAAAATGCTACCATGTCTGGCCCCTCTGAGCCCTCCAGGACGCCTATTTCTCTTATATTATTGCGCCGGCTGCACCCTTCGGCATCTTCAGCCCTACGTTCTATGATCATAACTCTGGCATCAAAGTCTTCTAACTTGGAAGTGTGTGATTTTTGTGCGGGTTGAAATTCCGTTATTGAGCTTTCCACTTCTTTCACTCTGTCTGCTAACTTGTGGTGTTCCGCCTGTAGGAGGCCTAGGCCCACCAAGACCGCCCGATATCCTGTTGTAGGGCTGTTTTGGTATCCGCTATGGCGGCCAGCACCCTGTCTACGTGCGAGTGGAGAGAGACTTCTGTGTAGTTGTTTCCTTTTGCCTCTATTCCCTGAGGCTCTGGTGAGGTCTCTCTTGTGACTGGTTGCGTCACCACTGCTTCTGCTTCTGCTTAGGCATGCTGCCACAGTCAGGGCCCAATATGCTGTTGCCCGTTTTTGGTTGTATAGCCCCAAGCGGGAGAGAGGGAACTGTGCTTTGTTCTCCTGACTGTGCCCCCACTTCGATGGTGTTAGCAAGTCTCGTATTGGCTCTGGTGCCGGGGTTTCAAACAGGGGGGTCTCCTAAGTATCGTCTTAGTAAGGTCACTTGCAGGCTTAATCACCGCCTTCCCTATGTATCTAAGGACCTTCTGTTTCGATTAGCCCTCACTCCCCCAGTTCGTCTTGTTCGTAGGAAATTCTGTACTGCAATTTATGTATCCCACCTGAGATATAGGCAGGGTGGGGTAAGGAATCGCTTCAGGGTGCTCAGTAGGGCGTCAGATAGATTATTGTTCGGAGCTCCTGACCAGATTTACAATTTTGGTGGCTCTCCCGTCCACCCTCTCGTCTCTGCTGGGCCTGGTAGAGGGGGGCATTCAGTAGTGGATGTTTGGGGACCCCTCCATTAGGTCATCAAGTTCATCAGACTCACGCAATAATTTCACTAGTCCTCTGTACTAGTTCCAGCCTTCCCGCTGTCTGCTCCCGGGCCCCCTCCTTACCACAGCCAAGACACCCCAGCCTCTGGCCTCTGGTGGGGCGATGAGGCGCTCTGGGCAGGCAGTGTTTGTGGGGCACCAAGCTGTGCCTCTTTGCCAGCCCTCACCGGACCCCTCTCTTTCTCTTTTTGGGTCTTGTTGCCGGGCCCGACATCACTCGCTGTTCAACACAGGCAGCCTGGGCGGGAATTGGGTCAGCGCGGCGCGCTTTCCATGCCATCTCTGGGGGCCCGGTACGTCCTTCGTCTCGGGTCACCGCCCCGCAACGGTCACCTTCACAAGGTGCAGAGGCCAAGGCATGGGGAGCACCCCCGGGAACCAACCATATATTTCGATTGTCTGTTTCGGCGGCTCTGGCCTCCCCGTCGTCTGCTCCTCAGTCCTCTCCTCGCTGTAGCCGAGACACGTATGCCTCCCGTAAGGTCACGGGTCCCGGCCCCCCTGCCCTCACAAGGCGGAAGGGACGCTCAGGGCGCTGGGAGGTGTCTGATTCTTCAACTCGCTGTTCTCACCGGACCCGTCTTTCTCTTTCTCTGGGCATCGCTCTTGGCCCCGATCTCCTTGGGTTTTTTCCCTGCAGGCGGTCAGTCAGGGACCCCGCCCTGCACAGCACGTCCCCCATGCCACTCCGGGCCTGTTGCTTCCCTTCAGCACAGGCGAATCCCCCGTGGCGAAGGGGCCACAGCAGCAGTAGTATGTCTGAATATTAGCTTGCAGCGTAGGTCCCATATGCGGTGTATCGGCCTCGGGCTCTCTCCTTTCCACCTAGGCCCCTATGTCGCCGCCCCGCATGCTCTTGCCAATGCCCCCACTAGGTGATCACAACCCACTCTTCGCTATCCACAGGGCAAAGCCAGTGGTGCTCTGGTCTGTGAGAGCTGCCGGTTACGGTCTTGCCGCTTGCTGATCCCGGATTACTGTTGGGCCTGGACGGAGTTCAGAGCTCCCACGTCTGCCATGCATGCTTAATATCTTGGCCACGCCCTCCAGCACAGTGCATTATGTACTGTGCTGCCATTGCTGTTCAAACTGCATGCCCTCCAATGTTTTCCTGCATCCTGCCTTGTTACATTTGGTGAATTAACTAATTGGTCTTACTGGAATGGAATTTAGTGCTCAATGGTATCATGCCACTTAGTTTATAGTACTGTACTATCAATGAACTGCATACGCTTTAAAGTTCCTTTTCACTTGCACTTATATAAATATTTGATGAATTTGTCGATTGTTTGTACTGGAACTGAATACAATGCTAAATGCTACAATATAATGCCAAATGCTATAATATATGTATACTGGTATTAAATTTATCCAGAAGGGCATCGGCCAGTGCTACTCTTGCTAAGCATCACTGGCTCCCACTGGACTAGAGAATCTCATTCAAAGCCATGTGCTTCTGTCAGAAAATCTTCAATGGCAGGGGCCCCAAATATCTGTCCTCATTGGTGCAGCCCTATCTTCCTTTGCGCAACCTTAGATAAACTGGCGCTAACTTAGCGGTAGTACCCCGTGTTAACGGAGCCCAGCTAGGGGCTCGCTTATTTGATTTCCAAGCAGCAACAATGTGGAATTCCCTGCTGACCCATCTGAGGATGGAACCATCTGAGGTGATCTTTCGTAAGATGCTTAAAACCTGGCTGCTTTGCTTATCTTGGGATATGTTTGGTTGTCTGGTCTTCTGTCTAGCCTATGCTCTCCTTAGTATAGTGCCCTCAGTGCTAGAAGAGGTTCTAGTACTAGCACAGGGACACACTGTGGGGTGTAACCATTGCACTCTAGAAGACTCATTATTATTATTATTACATCGCCCAGCTAATAGTATTTTTATATGTATATGTTCCCTACCCTTGCACTTTTAAATATCAGATAAACTGTTTCTACTAGAATGTTATCGAATCTAGTGCCAAATGTTATCATGCCACCCAGTTGATCATACTGTATATGTTTTAAAGAAGTAAGATTTTGCTTTTAATTGCTTATTATAGTTTTTAATTATTGGAAGGCAAATAGCTGAAGCAATAAATAAATAAACTGGTAAACTGGCAAAAGCTCAATTTGTTCAAATGTCAGCAACAGCCAGAATATTCCATATACCTTATAAGGAAGCAAACTGACAAAAAGGCCAGAGTATCGTTTTGAAACAGAGATAGACTGTCACCAGTTGAATGGACTGGATACAGACTGAATTTTGCATTTCAATGTGATTTGCTTAAACATACAAAGCCACATATCCTTAGAAATGAATAGGAAGATATTTGCCAAAATATTTTAACTTTCCCCCAAAAGTAAGTCTTACTAAATGAAGCTACCGCTTTAAATAGGAACTGTTCTTTAATTGTGTACATGCGCAAGCAGCTACCTGGCATGGACTCCCCAGCTAATATTTTGGTTGCCTGCATAGAGCTGAGTGATTTGTCAGCTGAAAGCACACTAAACAGTTTACTATTTGCACTAAAGAAATATCCAGTTAACATAAATGAGGACTTTCTCTCCAAATGCCCGGTTTCAGTTGCCTCTGATGGGGTTTCAGTAATGTTTGGCCACCACAATGGTGTTCTAAAGAGGTTGCAAGAAAAAGTTTCTCCCAATATTGTAGCCTGGCATTGCTCGGCACATCGTCTAGAACCTGCAGTTCATGATGTCATGAAAGATGCTGGCACTATAAATCATTTCAAAACCTAACTTGATAAGCTATATTCTTTATTTCTCATATCTATTAAAAACTGAATGGAGCTAAAAGAATGTGCAGAATATCTTCTTGTTGGATTGCACCAAGCTACAGAAGAGTGGAGGCTGTTTGAAATGCTTATCCTGCTCTCTACAAGTTCTTTACTAGTGCTGCTGATGATGGTTTCTGTGACAGTTCACAAAATATATACGGAGGCGTAGGTAGGCAGTTATCATCTATTCAGTTTCTTGCTCATTTTGTCCTCATGTTTGATGCTCTTCAGGAGTCATCAGTGTTACAATAACATGACTCTACAATCATTGATGCTCATTGAGCTATTTGTCTGCAAAGAGCAGTGTTTGAGACAATGGTAGACAGGCATGAAAACCATTTCTCACCGTGTATAAAGACAATAGAATAAAACATACACCGAGGTGTGATGCTGCACAATGGAAAGACCACTGACAAAATAATTAAACTGGGGCAGTTTTTTTCACAATCTTGCAGAAAATGTAAGGAATTATTTGTATAAAACTTTCACTTCTCTGATCAGTATATCATACTCAGTCTTTTTGTCAGTAGAAATAGTACCTCCTGTAGACAACAAACAGTACTGGCCTTTATGGCAAAAGTGATATTGAGTCTCTGTGTAAAAGATTCAACATTGGCAGTTGAGAAGCCATATGTGCTTACAGAGAGTATAAGGAATCTGGAGGAAAGAAATTAAAAGACAGTTCAAGGAGCTTTTGATAGCCTTACCCACTATTACTATCACCACCGCAGAATGTGAGCAAGGCTTTTCTAAAACAAATCTTATATGCACATCTACAAGAGCATCATTGCTGACTAAAACAACATCTTCTTTAATGTTTTTAAATCGTTTTGGCCCACCATTTAAGAGATTCAACCCCATCCGTTATGTTCAGTCATGGCTTGCGAAAGGACGAGGAGCGGATGATGACGCTAGGAGTAAAGCATGGAAAGAGGAAGACTTGGAATGAATAAGCAATTTAGACACTTTGTGGGATTTTCTGGAACAATAGATGTTAGTCCAGTCCAACTGGCAAAGCACATGCCATTGCAATGCTAAAAAGTTAGGAGCTTATTTACGAGCACCCTGCGCCACCGGAGCGTCACTTTTTGTGACGCTAGAGTGGTGTAGATTACAAAATCATATCTATGAGACCACACAAAGCCACTATGTGTGGCTTTGGATGGCCTCATAGATATGGAGTAAGGCAAGGCAGCGCAAATTGCTGCATTGCCTTACTCTGCACTCGGGAGGCGTTCCATGGCCGTTGCCTTGAGTTTTCCATGCAACACCCATGGATTTTGACACTGCCTCAGATTTACAGCATCATGTAAACCTAAGGACTTGCCAAATACTTACACCTCCCAAGGTGAGGTGTAATAAGGAGAAATAGCTCCTCGTTTCTTACTCTTTCTATGTGTGCTGCATTCTACAGTACACATAGAAAGAGAAAAATGTCTTTTAGGATTGTTTTGGTGCAGGAAGGTGCTCCATCCTGCCCAAATAAAATCCTGCTGCTAACACAGGCACCCTTGCACCATGGTGCAAGGGTGCCTCCTTTGGAACTAGGCTGCCAAAACAGTACCAGCGCAGGAGGAAAGGACAGGAATGCACCATATTGCATAAATGTGGTGCATTCCTGCCCTTACACTTTGGCCTAGGGCAGCGCAGCAAGGTGACTTGCTGCGATGCCCTACGCCAAATTCCCACAAATGAGGGCCTTAGGCTTTATCGTGCTTGGGTATTTAATTACCTTTCTAGTTCCTATATGCTATATATTTTGAATTTATAACACTTTGACAGTGTCAATTTATTTATTATTTTATAATTATGTGTCTGACTTGTTTGGCTGTTACATCTATTGCTCTGTTTTATACTATTTATTTTGTATTTATAAGCATATTTGGATTTTTATTTTAGAATGTGTATTTGTATAATCTATTATTTATTTTTAGTTATTTTGTCTTTATTTCTTTTGCATGGCACTGTAGTCATTTTACACTAACAGGGATGACTTGAGATAAGGTCAAAGTCGAACTGCCCAGCCACTACCTCTTTTTTGGCTAGGGTTCTAGAATTTTTTTGGGCAGATTACATAATTCTATGCTTTCTGTTAAGATACAAATCTTCAATTTAAAAGTAATAGTTTGAACATGTGCTTTTTTTGTAATCGCTATCTGCGTGCTACAGAAAGACATTTGGAAATGTCAGTTAAGTTCCATGTTTTTCCTATTTCGACTTTCAAATAAATACACATATATTGCTCTAGGGGTGTTAGTAATAGTAACAAGCCCAATTGGTAATAATCTTTTTTATTGTTTCTCTAAATGAATCGCTTTGAGGGAATACACAACTAATTATGAACCAAGTTCAAAAACAAGTGGCTCATTCAAGTGTATAATATGATTTTATTAAATTTCTCTGTTCAAAGTGTTTTCAGAGCATTTTGGTTTATTTTGCAATGTAAGATATGTAAAACTTGTATCTTTGAACTTGTGACACACAATTATAAATGACAACATACTGCACCTTTGCACATACTCCATTTATTGTCCTTTCCTCAAATCGGCGCATAGAGCGCTGGAATATTTGATGTGTCTCCTTTCAGTGCATTAGTCATTTTAGCAAACTTGTGCCAAAATTGTGCTTAAAATGCACTTTTTGATTTAATTTTCTTTTCCAAAATTTTCTCTGGGGCTTGGGGGACCTCCTATCAAAACCTTATATGAGGAAGTATCGCTTGCTGAAATTCAGATCGGGTATTACATCTGACTTTCAGCAGTGCCAGTCGTGGATGTGGGTGGAGCAAAAAGAGAGACGAGTAGAGACAGTGGAGGAAGTGGGTGGAGCTAGGGGAAGTGGGAGTGGCCTCCCCAAAAAAGCTTTTGGGCACCTTCCCTTAATAGTTTACAAATTAAGCACTGATTATGACTAAATCATCGAACATTGAAGTGAACCAGAAAGTCTGGATTTCAGAGCAGAAATTGTTTGGTCAATAGATTAATGAGATGATAAGGGCAGTAGTGACTCATCTACTTTTATAAGTTTCGCTATCTCAGGAAGTGACTGGTTAAGTGTCCAGGGCTTACTTACAGTCACAACAGAAGTAGTCCCCTCAACACAAGCCTAAGATTTCCTATCTTCTATCCCACTTAAAATTACAAAGCATTAGTTCCAGTGTGCCAGGAGATAAAAAAAACAATCATGGGTTGGTGGAGTTTCTCTAAACCCTTCGACTCCTGTAGTGATTACTACAGATGACAGTCACATGGGGTGTAGAGTGACCTTCATGGACGAATCAGTTCAGGCTTGTTGGCTGCCAGAGGAGTCCAAACAATCCTCCAATTGGAGGGAACTAATAGCAATCTGGAAACCCCTGATTATGGCCCAGGCAGTGCTGTAAAAACAGGCAGCAAGGGTGCACATAAATTAACAAGGGGGAACTCAATCTCGGCACTTAGTGTACATAGCTTATGCAATATATTCTTGGGCAGAATCCTATCTTCTCTCACATTCAGCATCTTGTATTCTAAAAAAAGACAACATTTGAACATATCCACCAATTCAGATCTTTCTATAAAAAGTGACATTCAGACTTCACGATCAGGCTTTTCAGATGATCTGCAGGAAGGGAGGTGAACTGTGGCTAAATGTTTACCTGCAGGGGGATTTTCTGCTTTTTTGTTTAAATTTCTTTATTCAGTTTTAAAAATAAAGCATTTATGTAGTCATACTCCTATTTTCTCGCCATTCGCATATGAATAAATGAATATCGAACTTATAGAGCACACTGTCACTTGCAACTGAGCATCCTGGTGCTAAGCTGGGTACCAACAAGGATCCTTATGAGAGGGCTCTGGGAAGGTGAGAAGGAAAAGGAAGAAGGAATGGTTAGATTCAGGAGTGGCAGAGAGCATCAAGGGCCTTTTTTCAAATTTATCTTCAGTATCAATGAAGCGGAGAGAGCTGGGGAGTTGGTTACAGGCTTTAGAGTTCAGCACCATAAAGGACTCCCCCCTGGGATTTGAGTCTGTAGGATGGGGGCTTCAAGAGATTGGCAGTGCATGATCTTAGCGTTCTCTGAGTTCTGTAGTGGCAGAATTGGGCAGTGAGGAATTTGGGTCTCGTGGACTTTAAGGCTCTGAAAACTAGTTGTAGGACCTTTAATAGGATCCTCTTGTAGATTGGTAGCCAATGGAGTTTTTCACAGCTGCTGAAGCAGAGCTCCGCTTGGGGGAGTTGCAGCACCAATCTTGCTGCAGCATGTTGTAATAACTGGAGCTTACAGATTAACTGCTTGGAGCAACCTGCGTGCAGACTATTGCAGTAGTCAAGTCTTGACGTAATTAGGGCGAAGGCAAAGGTCTTCCTGGAGGCAAGAGGTAGAAAATACAATATTTGTTTTAGGGATTTAATTAGGTTAAAACACATGCCTGCCACTGCCAGAGCTTGTGGGTGAAAGGAGAGGGTAGTGTCAAATTTGAACCCTAGCTTTTGCCACTTTCACAGTAGCAGGAGGTGGGGGCATGCAGTTGGGCCACCATTGGATAGGGGGGATCAGATTCGATTTGTTGAAAAGCAGAATTTCAGATTTGTCTGTGTTGCATTTGAGGTGATTTTCACTGCACACCAGGCATTGTCTCTCTCTAGGGGACTACATCCCCCAACAGGCCCAGCAGCAGGCGTCGACAACGTGTTCCAGCAGCGGCAGGAGGCGCATAAAGTCAGCTCGGGGCTCCCGCAGCGAGGGGGCCCGTCACTGCACACCAGGCACCAAGGGCGGGCCCATCCATGCCCGTCGAAGCCGGGTGGAGGCTGGGCTGGGCAACCCCTCTAACCCCCGTTTTTCCACATCGTTTGGAGCCTGCGTCAATATGGGTAAGAAAAAGCCAACCCTTAATTCTGGTCTAACTATTTCTACTATCGACTCATTTTTATCCAAAGCTACTAATGCTATATCTAGGGAGATAGCCCTTACAGAGCGCAGACTCTCTCTGGGGGATGGTGCCCACGGCTCCAATGATGGGATTATAGTACATTCCACCAGTATACCTGCTCCCGCAGAACTTAGTATCGAGCCCAACTTATGGATTAATACTCAGGGCGCTGGTGAACACTGTGACTTACCATCAAATATCACCGCACCTGTTAATGACACTTCTTCCGCGCTCACCAATCTTAATGTACCCAAACCCCCTCCCTCTTTGGCTATGAACGGTAAGAGGAAGAAAGGTCCCACTAAAGAACTTCCCTCAACCAGAGCAAAGAACCTCAGGAAATCATCTCCTCAGCAACCAAGATCTGAGACCGGTTCTGATGTTTATGAACTCCCATGGTCACTGGCCCCATTGGAAGACATTTGCACAAGACTTTCTCTATTAATTAGCCCAATATTATCACGATTTTACAATATTGAACAAATAATTGAGGAGTTGCCAGGCCACAGTATAGTTCCAACACAGCCACCCCTACACAATAACCAACTATCACACACTATACACACCACAAATAATCCTGTTTGCACCCTTCATTCCCAGTCAGGACGATCATTAGTCATGGACAATCAAGGGACACTACAAAGAGGGGGCACTCAGTTATTGTCAGGTGATCTTATAAACACCCCTGTTCCATCATCTTTAACACCCCCCTCTCCAACACCTGTGAATAGATTGGTTATCTCTAACCCTCCCGAGAGCTCTGGAAACACCACTCAAAGATATCCCCAACAGCCTACGTCTGATTTCATGCAGAGCTATTCTAAATATCAAAACCTTGATCTCCCGCCCGCAGCTAGTCCATAGGTCTTAGTTTTATTGAATGTTCCTGCTCTTAATTCCTCACAAAGTGAATCTACCACCCAGCTTATGGCCAAAGCACACCACTGGTTAACCATTCACACGAGGCCTGGACCCTTAATACAGAACCATCTCTTAATGGCATGGAGAACCTCTTGGGTGGGCCCCTCTCCAATATCTTATGAGGGTGATTGTGTTGTTTTAAACTTTCACAGCCCCCATTTGGTGAGAGAGTTACTCTCACAACCCATAGCTGATCTCAACCTAATTACTATGATCATCCCTGCACCTCTGGGTTTCTTTTATAAACCACAAACCCTGCATCTGGGAGGGGTCCAGCACACAGCCTCAGATCGCCATCCACAAGTGAATAGGCTTTCTATGATTAATCTTGCACATTACTCCACCTCAAATAGATTTGCCCCTTTATCAGGTCTGGATTCTTGTGTTTGACATATGGGTGATGACCAGTTGTCTCCCGGAATACAGCCTGAAGGGGCGGATCTAATAGATGCTTGCCAGCGTTCACAGGGGGAAAAGGAACATCAGAGTTGTACTGTTTTACACATCCCAGTCCCCGACCAACATATCAATTTATCTCCTATTAGGGATGCACAGAAGTCAACATACTCTTTTGCATCCTGGAACATAGCTGGATATAGCAACAAGAGTAATAATGAGGAATGGCTTTCTGTCCTGTCCAATTACCAGATTATCCTTATCCAAGAAACCTGGGAGACAGATCCAATATACATCCATGGGTATAGGTTTTTCCAAACTTCGGCCTTACCATCTACAGGGGGCAGGCCTAGGGGCGGCTTATTAACATTGATTTCTAACATGGTGGCACTCAAAGTCCTGACTTTTATAAATATTTCTCCAAATTTTCATATTCTGGTTATTAAAGGCATTGATGCCTGGGATCTATTACTGGTAAACTATTATAATAACAACTTTTTGGATCCAGTGGTGGTACCCCAGTCTTTGGATAATTTGTTAGAGGATTTAGTGGAGTCTCATCTCAAACTCCTACACATAATTTGGCTTGGAGATTTTAATTTGAAACCTTGCTCTCGAAATTCTGCAGAGCTATGCGGAATTTTGGATCACAAAAATGTCTTTCATCACGAAACTCAGGGTAACACCATCAATACCATACTAATGAAATGGCAACTTGTGATCCATAACGCTATAGATCCACAGACTGGGGTCTCTCTTTCCAACTTTTCATGGAGGTGAATATCTATCTACTCTAGATTACATCATTTCATCTGAGACCCTTAGTTCAAGGTTTTCAAAACCAAAAACTAACTTCACTGAATTTAGTGATCATGCCATATTGTCTAGTGCCTTGTTATGGCAGGTGTTTAAGTCCCAAAATGGCCCTAAATTTCCCAAAGCAATTATAAGTAGATCCAATGGCATTACTTTGAAAAGGGAGAAGGTTGATGCAGTCACTCTTTTTATGGGTTTTGTTTAGGCTAACCCGGAGGACATAAAAACCTGGCTGGACCCATCACTAGATCAGATCTGTATAGTTGAGGCGTTTAACAAGTTACTAATGTATTTAAGATCACAATTGATATGCCCGCCCTCTACGAGAGATTCCATACCTCATCGATGGTTTGATAAGAATTGCACGATTGCTTCCTCAAATCTGCGTAAGGCGCTCAAGTCATCACCTAGGAACGCAGATCAGATCCGCGTGCTGAGAAAAACCTATAAGCTAGCTAGGGCAAACAGGTTAAGTCAGCTGAAACTAGAGGCATGGGACAACCTAAAGAAAGCTTCTTCCCTTTGTGATAGAACAGCCTTTTGGAAAGTTATCAATACTCCCTTCCTGAATGTCAATAATGGTCCATCCTCATATACCCATATTGAAGAAGATTCTTGGGTAAATTTTTCGCGGGGTAGAGGAATCTACAGGTGTAAATGTTAGTCCTAATATTGATTCCTCCTTGCTCCTCTCATTTGACCTTGATGACATCAAACTCGCCCTGACCCAATCTCCTTCTGGCAAAGCACCAGGGCCCAATGGGGTACCTATGGATGTCTTTCTAGCCAATATTCCTTTTTGGTCTCCTCTATTAACTGTGTCTTTTAACGCCATAGCTGAGACTTGTCCTCCCCCTCCTGGAAACAATCTGTAATCATCCCAATGCACAAGAAAGGGGATGCTTCGGTCCCTGCTAATTATCTTCCCATTTCTTTGCTCGATAGCTCGGCCAAATTAATGGGTCGGTTATTGTTAAATTTAATTAGAAATATGGGCAGAGGAAAGGGACATTCTCACGGAAGTTCAGTATGGTTTGGACATGGTAGGGAAACACTGGACCAATGTCTCAACTTGACTCTCACAATTGGTAAATTTACGAGAGCAAAAAATGCCCAAATTTACTTGCCATTTATGGTTTTATCTAAGGCGTTCAACTGCGTGGTTCACAGCAAATATGGGAAATGCTAAAGGAGATGGGAGTGGAGGAGGCTATTATTAACTTTATTAGGGAGCTATATCTGGACGCTACCGCTATGGTACGATACGGGAAAAATGGCGAATGCACTAAACCATTTAAAATTGAAAGGGGTGTCAGGCAAGGTTGTGTCCTGGCCCCCTTTTTGTTCGCTCTCTATACAAATAAATTAAATTGCGTCTTGACCAAGAGTGCGAAAGATACCCCGTTAGTTTCATCTTCTGTACTCCCTATCCTCCTCTACGCAGACGATGCTGTCCTGCTGGCAAGGACACCTATGGCATTACAAAATCTTATCACACACTATACAGATTTTATGCATAACCTGGATCTGCAGGTTAATAAAGCTAAATCCTATGTCATGGCAATAGGCAGTGACAAAAAGAAGAACATGAGATACAAATTAGATGGGGAAATAATAGAGCAGGTGTAGAAAAGTAGGATCTGCTTCTTATGGTTACGCCCACTTTTTGCCTCATGTTACACTGTTTTTGACTAGTCTGACTGGGATCCTGCTAAGCAGGACCCCAGTCTATCTGTTTTCTCCCTAAAATGTTATGTCATGTACTTAGGTACACTCCATATTGGATACTGGGGTACCCTTGTCAGTCCCTAGTATATCATAACCATGTACCCAGGGCAGAGGTACCCCAGAGGCCTCCCAGGGGCTAAAGCATGTCTTATGTCACAAATTAGAGGCCAAGCAAAATGGATCTACAGGCCTGCCATTGCAGCCTGTGTAAGTTGGTGCATGCACCACTTAAGATATAGGTTTACTATATCTAAGGGTCACTACACTTAAAACCTATAAGTCACCCCTATAGCAGGGCTTGACAATCCTGAAGGCAGGGTACTTGGTTCTAAGTGAGAAGGTGCCATTGCATGAGCAGGACACCCATGCAGCCTACAGAGTCCATTCTCCCGGGTTGTTAGTGCTGCAGCCATTTACGACATATAGAGTGGCATTATGCGACCGCATGATGACCAACTCTAAAACGGCTGAAAGTAACCCTATCGTGTTTGGTATAAAACATTGTGGAATCATACCCCCACACCGGTAACCGGTGTGGGAGGTATAATTCCACCCCTCAGAAACAAGGTTTGTGAGGTCCCTGGGGTTCCCACTACCGGCCTTCTAGTCCCGGACAGCCCAAAAGGGTTGCTGCCGACCAGAGAAACATTTCTGCCCTCCTGCTGCTGAGCCAAGCTCGAGCAGGGGAAGGCAGAACAATAGGCATCCTGTAACAAGGAGGTGTGACCACCTCCCAGACAGGGTTTAGTGTATTATGCCTGGGTGGGTGCGCTTGCCAGCGACCGAAAGTCTGCATGAGGGGCACATTTGGTGTCCCTGTGCATAGTCCAGTTCAAACCAGTCCTGGGAGCCGTTGGCTCCTGCTCTGGCGTAAAACTGGACAAAGGACATGAGAGTAACCTCCCCACTGTCCTGACCCTCCCCAGGGAGGGTCCCCTGAATCTTTCCAACCCTCTCCCGTGGGACTAAAGGGCTTACCTGGCTGTAGGACCCTAGATTCGATGTGGACAAGATTCTGATAAATAAACCACTGAACTTCGACCGTCTGAACACTCTGGACTTCGCTGGACTTTGTTTGGGCCCGACTTTGTCTCCCTCTCAGTCTGAAGCATCGTCTGTGCCCGTGCACCATACATGCTCTGTGCAGGACCTGTGAAGCATCAAGGACAACCGAAGATATCTCCCTTGGAGTGAAAGTGTCACTCCCCTGCATTTGCAGGCACCGTAATGCAACTGACCGGTCTACTGATCCTGAGCACCTGCAGAATCTGAAGGCTCCAGCAATACAGGAGGTGGGTTCCACGTCCCTCAATGTCCGAGCTGCCCTCTCACCAAGTTTGAGGCCATAATTCTTCCTGGGGGCTGCAATACCCGTACCCCTGTGCACCGCTTACGTTTGCAAGTGCATATGCTTGTTGGCGTCCCCAAAATAAGTGCACTGGGCTCCAAATAGGCCCGACCTCTGGCACCATTTCCACTGAAGAACTTTGGCCTCCTTGCACTGAGTGCTCTGTGGGCTGTTGCTTTGTAAATCTGCTCGAGGTCCCCTCGCGACTCCTGTGCCTCCGGCCTGTGGGTCCTCTTGAGGGTCAACACTGCTTTTCTTGGGCTCCCCTGGTTGCTCTAGGCTTGCCCCAACTACCCTGTGTTTGGTGAGTCTCCTGGATCTTGCTGGTCCGAACCGTAACCTTTCTTGATCATCTTCTTCAGTTGCCGCTGCCAAGGCTTGTGGTTGCTTCAGCCGGACACCGACCCCCAGCACTCAACATCCTTTGTGGGACAGCTTGTATTTGGCTCCTGGTTGTCCTCAACATCTCCTGGTCCCGGTGGCTGCAGAGTCAAGAACCCCCTCAACGCACTGAAGCACCCAACATCGGTGGGCATTCGTCTACCGAGCCACCGGTCACTCCTGAGTGACCCAGACTCTATACCCTCTGCTTTCAGGTACTCTTCACCAAGAATCCACCTTTGGATTAAAACGGACACTTTTCTTCTTTCCCGCAGTGGCATTTCCTTGAAGTCCTCCATTGAGATTGACAGCGGTTTCCGACACCACTTCAGCCCTATGCACCCAGCTTCCCTGGGATAGGTAACTCTGGTACTACGGTATCCATGGGTGGGGTGGCTCTTCAACCTCCTATGATCCAAAGGGCTTCCTCGTAACCCACTGGGAAGGGTCCTTAAACTTGAAAACTGCAACCGTGACTCTCCCATAGAATTGTACGGCGCACGCGTTTGTGTTCCCACACTGCACCCGTCCTCCGTGGGGTCCCTAGTTACTAACCTTGGGTGGTTCCTTGGGGTCCCAGCGATTCTACGTACGTTAGACTCTGTCTTGACTCGAGTCGTGGTTCTTATACCACTATTTTAGTATATGGCTTGGTCTCCCCCTGGAGCCCACTGTGTATTAGTGCTACTTACGATTGTTTCTGGGCTACAGTATTGTGTGCTTTGTGTTTATCTGCATGTAGCAGACACTTTTAAGTATTTAGAGTGTGTTATAATAATAACTACATATTTTTATAACTACTGTGTGGTTCTCCTTTCATTTAACCAATACAATAAGGTTACATTCTGGTAAAACAAGCTGCTTAACATTCCTTCAAGACTAAGCCTGAAGGCTGCTCTCCACAGCTACCACTTGGATAGCTTTCTAAGGTTATCTTTGACCTCTTAAATCACCATAAGGGTTGTTTGGACTGGTACAGGTGCCCACTTTAATTAGTGGACAGCATATACCAGGCCAACTTCTCACGGCAGGTACATTGTTTTAATTATTTAGGGGTTGTTTTTGATAACAAACAAACTTGGAAGGAGATGATGCAAAATCGAGTCAATTTAATGATTCAAAGTATCGCAGCCCTATTTAGATTTTCTAAAAAAACTAGGCCATAAGCCGATACAGGAAATGTCTACTATCTATATGGCAAAAACGCTCCCAATGTCCTCCTACGGGGCAGCAATATGGGGTATCACTGATGTAACACCACTCCAAGTACAAGAAGATAAATTCATAAAAAGTCTGTTGTCAATTCCACAATCAAGCAATAATTTTATAACGCATAAAGAAGCTGGTATGCCTTTTATTACGGATGCCATAAGATTAGCGCCACTTTCTCTCTTGCTATCCAGAAAAGGGAAACTGTGGGTTTAAACCAAAAAATCTTCAAAGATGTCCTGAATTTGGACCTGAATTTGGACCATGCCCACAGAATCCCCTGGATATCATATGTCAGAGAAACCTTTGGGTCTTGGTTTTTTGTATGATACCCCACATCTTTGCAAACATTTCCCTAAATCAAGACTAAAGGCAATCTTTCTAAACGAAGTTACTCAGAATAGGTGGAATACACATAAAGGCAAACAAACCATAAAGTTATATGAATATATACCTCAGATATTAAATCATTCGCATTCATACTTACGGATAGTTGAGAATAACCAGCATCGATTCATTCTGACTGGATTCAGACTGAACCTTATTCGGTTAATGCTTGGTTAGCCAAACAATCAATTTGTTCTTAAGAATTTACCTCCTTGCCCTTGTGACAATAAGACAGCCCAATCAACTTTACACCTCCTCCTTTTTTTGCCCATTATATTTAAAAGAGAAGAAGGTTTTTATTGTCCCGCTTTCAAGAAAATTCTCAACGCGAACTGTAGCCTCAGCTCTCTTTTTATTTTACTCATTAGATACCCCATTGGTCTGTTTTGCACTAGCCTCCTTTTTACTGGCTGCTTTAAGAACTCGTAAGGCCTTTAGCACGTAATTTATAGCACTTTAAGATTAATTCTCTTACCGTCATATTATGCCTTTTCTTATCTTGTGAATGTACTTTTAGATCTAACCTATTTTATGTAAAGGTTATTGATGTGGGCTCACTATTACTTTTAAATTTCGAATTTTGCATGTCTAATTTTAATGTTTTATTCTATGACATTTTTTCTTTTTATATGTGATCTTTTATGCATTTTAACGAAGTGCGAAATAAAGTTGAATGATGATGAGGTGACTGTTTTGCATTCAGAGGATGATCTTGGAGAAGCAGTTTTGGAAGTTGAGTACAAAGCTGAAAGAGCCTTTGTCTAAGGAAAGGATCAGCTGTGTATCATCAACATAGGATGTGGTAGCGATTTCATATGAGGCTGTCAGGGAAATGAGGGGGGCCACATAAAAATTAAATAGTGCAGGGCTAAGGGATGAGCCCTACTGCACTCCTATTGTGATTGATCTTCTGGCTAATGAAAATTGTCAACCATTTGTCTCCTGTCAGTCAGGATGGATTGATTCAGGATAGAGACTTGTGCAAAATAGCCATTTCTTGGATCGGATGAAGGAGAATGGTGTAGGAGATGGTATTGAATGCTGTGGAGAGATCAAGCAATATCAACACCGCATTGTTGCCAGTATCCAGAGTCATTTTGATACATCAAGTAGGCCTGACTCGGTGGGGGTGTGTGGGTCTGAAACAAGATTGTCACATGTGTAGTGTGTTGGAAGTTTCTAGAAAGGAGATGAGTTTACCATTATTAATTTTTTCCAGTATTTTGGTCAATACAGGAAGTAGAGAAATGGCCTAAACTTAGAAAGGATGGTGGGATCTGCTAGGGTTTTTTTGTGAGGGTTTTACAACTGCCAGTTTCCAGGCAGAGGGGACTTCTGCTGAGGCTAGGGATGTGTTTGAGAATCTGGCTGATTAGGGAGCTTACAGTGTTAATGGCCGAATGTAATATGGCCAGTCGGCAAGGATCGTAGGGACATTCAGATTTACAGGAAAGCATGGCTTGATGTGATTGAGGTAGAGAAATCTCATAAAAGGCGGCCAGCCTGGCATTTATAGTTTTGGGAGGACTGCCTGGGCGGAGGTCAGTTATGACAGAGGATTTTGCGAAGCTCTGTTGTATGGTCTGAATCTTGCCCTCAAAAAAGGCTGAAATCTGATCACAAAGTGCCTGAGGGGGGACTTTCTCTTGAGAGGGCTTTAGGCCTGTAGGAGGGCTATTGAGATTTTGAAGATAGTTTTAGGATCGTAGCGGGCCCCCTTGATTTGAGTGGTGAAGTGAGATTTCTTAGTTTCTTTGATCAGCTTGTGGTATGATTTTTTTGCTGCTCTGAAGCGGGACAGGTCCTCCGGTTTAGAGGCTTGGTGCCATTCATGTTTGAGCTACTTGAAGTGAAGCTTTTGTTCTGCTAGGGATGGGGAAAACCAGGGTGCAGAGTGATTTGCAACACACTGTAGAGAGGGGGGGACGGGGAGCTATTAGAAAGAAGACCAGTACCATTGCTCCCAAAAAATGACGTGGTATACACAGAGGGGTAACTGTTCCTAAAGAAAAAGAGAGTAGCAACCTATTCTGGTTAGCACATAGGAGTTGTCTGTCTCAGTAGAGTTGGGATATTCTAGAGTGAGGGGGAATTCCTCCTTTTGAATATAGTGCCCTCACACACCCTTGCGAGTGTCATGCCTCATCATCGGGCATTGCTCCTCGTGGGGGTGGCGCTGCTGTCCCCCAGGGCCTCGCAAGAGGGCTCTTTAACGGAGATCTTTTAAGGAGACGCCGCAGTTGTGCATGCAGGTGTGTGGGCCTGGGGCAGTGAGTGAAGTGAGTGAGTTAAAATTATCAGCCGGTACCTAGAACCTAGTTTTATTCGGGGGTCTGGATGATAAGGTTAACAAGCATTGGCATAGCCAATAGGTCTCGCCTTTGGGACCTGCTGCATAACTAAATACTTATAAGGTCCCAAAGGCGAGACCTATTGGCTACGCCAATGCTTGTTGTTTTTGTTAAGTAAGGTGGAGGAGACGCGGCCTTGTTTAGAAACACCTCGTGACACTGCCTAAAAACAGCCTAAGGCGAGGTGGGTGGGAAGGTGGGAGGTGGGGCGTTTGTAGTGCAACTAATTAGAAAGTTCCCTGGAGCCATTGCACAGCCTTATCTGTTTCAACAAGTCTGCAGACTAGGGACATGTGTCCACAAGTAATAAAAAAAAGGAGGTCGTAAAAACATCGGAAAGGAGAATAGCAAAAACAAGCACCAAATGTCAATTGATTACAAAAAGGATACGAGCTTAAGCAAAAGCTGTAGTTTTTTTCTTAATTTAATGTAATACTTGTGTTGAAATGTTGTCAGCTTAGATAAGCATAAAGGCTGGTGCTTGAAATGGCAACGTAGCCAACCACAAGGTTCCAAGCTTTTAGAACGTGGCTGCAGGGAGTCCTAAATGCTGCTTTTTACTTTCAGCGCGAGGCGCGCGCTCATATTTGAAATACATTTTTAATGCTGCAGCAGCAACATACTTTAAAGTGGCTCTGTGTGCACAAACATTACTGGCTGAAAAGCGCAAAGGAAACGTGCTGCTGCAGCATTACAAATGGATTTAAACATCAGTGCGTTCCGTTAGTCACCGGTTTAAATTAAGCCCCAGAGTGCACGTGATGCCTAAATAAAATAGGTTCGGAAGCTAGGAGAGGAGGGTGCGGGGTCTGTTGCTGGCTAGAACATAGCGGGGGTTGGGGCACATTGTGCCAGTATCAGCCTTTATTTTGCAGAGAGGTGTCCCGCATGTGCACTACAGTCCGCAGAGTGCATGAGGCAGGGAAGTATTAGGGGCATTGTGGGTCTACTCTAAGGGACAAAGGGGATGGACTCTAATATCTACTGAGCCTGCCTTTATGTTTTAGAAATACGGGGAAAGCAGGAGAAAAGACGGGGAACACAATTGCAGTGTTGCGCACGCTGTTAAAAAAAACAAAAAAAACAAGCATTGGCTGCGCGGCCGTGAAACTGACACGGCCGCGCGGCCGTGAATGTGAAAGTAAGCGGGTTTTGGAAGTGCAAACAGTGGCTTTTGCTGGCGACCAGCTTGCGTTCACGCGAGCGTCCAGATGGCGAGGGAAGCCATATGGCGCCTGATCGCGCGTGCACGCTCGCGTGAACGCAGGCTAGTCGCCAGCAAAAGCCACTGTTTGCACTTCCAAAACCCGCTTACTAAAACTCTCGCCAGAGCAGCGCATGCGCTGGCTCAGGCGAGACCTAAAAATGGAGCGGATGTGGAGCTCCTCTTGGAAACAAATGTAGAGGGGGGGATAAATGTAACCCCGTCGCTCTCAGTATCCGTGAAGGTGTATGAAAAAAGAATAGGGTCAACATGTTTAGCGTATCGGAGCGGTCCATAAGGGATCCATGGGCGCTTAGTCAGGACCAAAAGGGTGAAAAGAATATATATAGAGAAGAAAATGACCAGGGATCAGGGACAAAAAGGACCCCTGTATACCTGTAATACCTATAATCAGGTGTTGATGCGTCTCAGCGCTGGTAGGAACGTGTACTTCAAGTTCCTTTGCCCAACCTAGTGATATAAAGAAAGAAGAGAGAGACACACAAACATGTAAAATTCCAATGTGGAACACATTTCAATGCTGGCATTCAATAGGACTCAAATGTGCTCGTGGTATAGTATTCGAGTCCACACGCATACCGGTGTGCATGCTTGGTGAGGAATGCCAAGGTAGACATATTGCCAGTGAGCACACAAACTTGCATAAGGTATGCAGCTCCCTGTGTGGTGAAAGTCAAACAGGAGTGGTGTCAGTATCAATTAGCTGCGCAGTGTTAAATGCGTGGGATTTCAGGCACAAACATCACTGATGTATTTATCTTGCGGCTTGGACAGTGCAGTGATGGTGATGATAGACAACGTCTATGTATCGGGCTCCACTAGTACGAAGTTAGAGCGGGGGACTATTGTGTTGTACTTTCGAATTCAATGCATAATTCACATGCAGGTCAGTTGATGTGAGGCCGGTTATTCAGGGCACCGAATTGGTATTTGATAGCTCGTGACTGATGTGTCAAGTAGCAACGTCTTATGTCTAGCGAATAAGACCGAAACGTCGTGTATATTGTAGTGCATTGAATTGGAAACGCTACATATGACGATGTCATAAAATCAAATTTAAATAAAAATGGAAGACCTACCCCCAAATTAGAAGTGGAGGGCCGCGTCAGCGCTCACTGCGGCTATGGGGGAGAGTATCTGAAGGAGTGGGGGGGAGAGAGAGAAACAGAGGGAAAATAACGGTTTAGTCCTTGAATTCCCATCATACCCTAGTTGTCACGATCCCTTTACCTCAGATCATGGAGTGGTGTCAGCCGGAAGGAAACTTAGTCGCTCGTCCCCTCTTGTGCCCGGTACCTGCCTGTCTGTCAGCGAATCGCCGGTGTGACAAGGGGAGCCCCGGGTGCCGAGATAAAGCCTCCGGACTCGGAAATGGGCAGAAGTGATGTATTGGGGGGGGCGGGACTAAGGTTACATTACGGCCTGGAGCAAGGGGGAGTGTCAACAGCTGCACTGCTCATAATGTAGGGTGGGGAGAGGGTTCCGGGCGGCCATATTTTGAAAGGTGCAAGAACGCCCGATTACTGTCTTATAAACACAGGGGTGGTTCTTAATGTAGTATTGGGACTGTTAGCTCGAAAGCGTAACGTTGGTTACGGAGTGTGAGAGAAACACCTAGGATTTAACAGGTGTCAACAGAATGGAAAGAAAAGGGTGAATACATTATCTAATAAGTCTCGTTAACTTCAGGGGTACTGAAGGATCTCTATGCCCAGTTGTAGTTCATTACAGCGATAATGACACTGAGTTGACACTATCATTGTTGCATGCTGTTCAACTAGATGGAAGTAACGTGGGAGTACCCCTATGGAATGTAGGAAAACTGTAGCTAGTAAAAATTGACGAAGGGGTAAGGTCACAGGAAAAGATATGTCTAGTATAGTATACTGAAATGTCTAGTGTGGTATGCCGAGTAGGCATATCGGAGATGACCATGGTGAGGGAGTCTCAATCCTGATATCATCTATGGTAGGACCAGTCAAGTGCAGAACGGAAAGGAAGGAGTATCCCGCTAAACTGAGAGCGGTGTGGATCTCAGCAGAAAACACTAAGGCCCACCATATGCTGATTCAGGTTTATGGAAGAGAGCATATCTAGAGGTTAGCGTGAGAGATGACAGAGAAAGGGTCTGAGAATGTCCATAGATCCTAAGGCATTAGTTCCACCCACGGTATCTCATCATTAAGCCCCTCTGTGTTGGTCTTCAGTCTATGGACCCAGCGTTGTTCCTGTCTGAATAAAGGGCTGTTTGTCCATTGGGGGTTGGACTCAATAATTGTCCATCTTATACTTTCCGGGTTGTGATTATTGGTGAAAAAATGGCTCAATAATTTGGTGTCGTTTTTTTTGCATCTTATTGTGCTCCTGTGTTCCCCAATCCTGATTTTGACTGGCCTGCTGGTCATACCCACATATCTTTCACCGCAAGGGCACTTGATTGTATAGATACAGTTTTTTGTGTTGCAATTTGTGTGTCTAGTCTGATTCAGAGTGATTTGACCAGCATTTGCTGGGGCAGAGTGGGGTTGTTGATTCATTGGCTGTATTAGCGAACCATGCGTTAAATTGATTGAGGTCATCGGATAAACTTCCTGTAAGGGTAAGGAAGGTAGTAGAAAGTAAGGTGATGAGGTTAGGGTTTGTATCCATCATTCCCCATTTGCACAGGGGGTGTTTTCTGTGGGGAGTGTGAGGGAATCATGGGTGGGAATTTGAAATTTGAAGTCGACTAAGCCATGATCCAACCACAATTGGGTAATAGGATCTTCGAGTGTTAGTCGGAGATGGTTAGTGCAAATCCCATCAAGGGTGTGTCCTGCAGTATGGGTAGGGGCAGATACAAGTTTAGAGAGGCCTAATATCGTTAAGGTGTCTTTGTGGTTAGTGACTTCTGGATTGTCCGGGGCATCCGAATGATAGCTGAAATCACCAAGAGTGGTGAAATTGGCATGCTGGAGTAATAAAGGAGCTGATGCCTCTCCAAGGTTGGCTCAGAAGGTGGGCCCTGGGCCTGGTGGGCAGTAAGGTAAGCTTCTGGCAAAGGACTGGGAGGGGTTGATCTTGAAGCAGAAGCCTAGGCTTTCTGCTCCTTTAAGAGAATCTATGTCAAAAGAGCTGCATTGGAAGCCAAAATGGAAGATAATTGCTACGCCACCTCCTTGGCCTTCTGCCCTGTCATGTCTCAGGATTGTGTACCCAGAGTGAAGAGCCGAGGCCCTATTGAGGTTGCACCAAGGTTTGAGCCATAGTTCATGATAATTAGAAAGTCAAGCTGTAGGTCAATGATCAGATCATTAACTTCTTGTGCGTGTTTGCTCAGACAGTGTGTATTAATAAGCCCTCAGAGAGAGATTTTTGGACAAGTGTGGAGGTGTTTGAAAAGAAATGTGGTGTGTTCTTCTATGTGAGGTTGTAGTGTAGCTCCTATTTCCCTAATAGGCTCTGCGCATTGGAATAATATATCCTATAGGTTTGACATAGGACTAAGGTCAGTATGTCCCTATCGAGTATATTAAACTTAATTACTTGTGCCAGCTAGCTCAGAGGCCACTAGAAACTCCTTGACAGACAAGAAGGGAGTAGTTTCTGGCAGCCGCAAAACATGACAACATTGTTTCCCTTTAGAGTCAGAACGTGTCCCAGAGTCGTAGAAACAATAGATAACTATTTCACTCAGCTCAATCGTGCATGCTTAGTTTTCCTCAAAGTTACACAGAAAGAAATAGACAGGCGTTTCAATAAAAGATTTATTGAACAGTCTTGTTTCTCGTGTAAGTAAAATGTGCTGTTACGATCACAAGACAGTATGCGAGGTAAATAATGTACAGCGTAAGCAGTAGAAATAAATAATACTGCGATAGCATTATCTTTTAGCAGATATTCATTTACATAAATAACACAGACTAAAAAATGCGAGTACTCATACGATGCGTTTCTAAGCTAGTTCTACCCCAATGTGCCTAACCTAACCTAGGTGTAGGGAGAGGTATGAAGTAGGTGAAGTATTCCTTACTATGGTATACTAAGAGTATGTTAAGTCTAGTATGCCTAGTATGCCAAGTATGCCAAGTATGCCAAGTATGCCAAGTATGCCAAGAGTCCCTCTAGGTTCTAGTCAGCTCCATACCTTAAGAATGAGAGAGGTGGGAATCTCTTGCCAGATTCGAACTCCAACACCCCGCAAGGGAAGTCAGATCACTGGAAGCTGGACTCTCTGCGTGCAGGGATGACAGCGTCTTCTCAGTGCGTCAGGCCGGGAAACGGGCTCCTCTGAAGTTGAGGTCTTCTCTAGTTTACAAGGGCTAGGGAAGGTATATTTATACCTTAGCGGTACCTCACAATGTTAGCATTGATGTGAATCGGACAGCGGAAGACGTCATGAATGAACCCCTAAGGTATAACGGTTCATGCATAATAGATGAGTCCTTGAAGAAATCAATAGTCCTGTGCTAGGGAAACTCCCGAAGCCTAAGGGTCTGTTCTTCAAGAACTTGTTGTGACGTTAGGGTGGACGGATGTCAGAGACCATGCCTGTTTTTGGAGTGCACGGTTTAATGCCTAAATAAGGACTGGGATTTTATGCCTATATAAGGGCAGGGCGAATTGGGCCTATATAAGGACATGATACAGGAAAGCCCGTGTGTGGACACCCTAAGAGGAATACAACACCCACTCCACTTTCGTGTGTACGATAATACTAAAATGCTAAACATTTAAAATGCTAAATATTAAATGGAGTACCGCATATTGCTAAAATATTTCTTAAAACCGTTTAAAAAGGCATTTAAAAAACCTATTAGAATGCAAAAAGTACTGTACATTTTAAGCATTGCTTTTCATTTCAGGCATATATTTAAAATAAAATGCAATTTGAATGAAATAAGCAGTAATATTTACATATGACAAAAATGATCGATAAGGTGTTCAAAATCAAAAATCATTTCATTTCATGGCAATCAATACATTTTTTTAGACTAACACGATGATAAAAGTGTCTGAGGAAGTACCGCGAAGTCTGTACTATAAGGCTAGTTGTACTTGAAGCAGATTGAAGTGCCATTTTAGTTTGAAAAATGGGAAAAAGTTCAATTTGGGAAGAGCTCCAAGTTTTTGAAGTATGAAGGCCAAATTGTTACTGCATCTCTGGAACACTGTGGGCTGAATCAGAGTCAGTTTACGGGTCTGGTGTAAACATGAGATCATCTATTTCTGTAGACAAAACATCGTCCACTGAGGTTGGTGTCAGTTGGAACACCTCGTGTAGTAGATTAATTGCACAGAGATGTGAAGCATCGCTTTCAGCATAGGTTGCCGCAGCAATGTTCGCGTCTGTTGTTACCTGTGTGCCTGTAGGTCTTTCTCGTACCTCAGCAGCAGCCGGAAGCGTCTGTGAGATCTCAATGAATGCTGACAGCAGGATTGGCAGCCTCTGGGGACAACACAGAGCATGGGCCGTTATCGGGTCCAGCATAGTATCGATATCCGTTGACGTAGCTGATGGAAATGTTAGACAGGTGTCCAACACGCATTCTTCACCGCATAGCAGGCATCGTAGAACAGGTAAGATGCAATCTTGCCAGATTGGTCTGAACGACAGGAACCACGTGGTATTCAGGTCCCGTAGACGAGTCATGCCCAAAAGCTGTACTATTTGCTCACGGCACTTTCGTTCAAGGGGAGCTTTCTCCATTTCGCTCGGAGTGATGTCTGCGAATAGGCTGGCCATAACGTAATAGCAGGAAGAGAAATAGAATTCCGGCAACAAGTGCTAGAATTAATGGTATTCCACCAAACACCGAATGTGCAAAGTTCGGGATGATTCCGAGTATTGCCTGGAAAGGTGCTAACAGACCGGAGCAGATGCTCTTAAATACATGTACAATTCCTGTTGTATCAAACATGTTAAAGATACGTCCTATCATTTCCACGAAATGTATAGGGCAGTTTGTACGTATTAAAGTCTGTATCTCAGCCGAAGTCCTTGCTATTTGTAGATCATAGGTTTCTTTGGCCGAGGTCAAAGGCACTGTTTGCTGCAAAAGCATGGGTTTCATTCTGCTTAAAGTATCAAATCTTATAAAAGAGACGTTCAGCGAAGGCCACAAAGGCGACTCCCTGACTGTGTCTTTTGGGGGAAACAATACTTGCATACAGCAAGTGACCCTGGAGTTGACCGTTACTAGATATGGGATGCCTGGCAACATGCCGCAGCAACTCTGATCATTCAACATGAGGTAACTCCCATTTGAAAGTTGTCCAAACGTTGGATTAATCACAGCAGCTGGTGTACCCTGCTGATGGCAAGACAAATTTGCCACAGAACCATTACAAGCCCCGTGTAAAGAAATGTCCTGACATATAAGTGAACCGCTCAGTGCACTTTTACAGTGTGTACCGCTCAAAAACACTTCACGATCCCCACTCCAACATTTATATGTATACGGTAAATCCCAAGATGTCTTAATGTATTCCTTACCCAACCTTTCATATTTGCCTGCTTGCATTCGTCTGAAGCAATACTGAAACTGAAAAGTAGTCACAGGTAATGTGATTTTGCCATGAATAAGCCATTCTGTAGCTGGTTTTTCTGCCACTGTGAATGGTAACTTTTCCAGTTTTTCAATGTTCAGCACTGTATACTTTGCTCCTCTTTGTGCCAGTTCGATCTGTTTATCAGTTAGATTGTATTCTGTAAACAGAGCTGACGTGTTGATGAAACGCCAAGGCACATAGCCCGCACGCAAAGATTGCAGCGTCCAGCTTAATAACACAATAGAACGTAATTGAGATTGGCCTTGCTGTAACATCGCCAAATCTTGTTCTAGAATGTCGATAGCAGAGGATACAATGCCATCCAATGAATATATTCTGGAGGACAAAGTTGTTAACCCATTGTCGACCACAGAGAGGGTTTTCTCTAAATTAATACGATCAAGTTCACGTATTCGTTCTGCGGCCTCCATCTGTGACACTTTCCATGCTTCATTATAGGCAGCATAAATGCCGGCATATATGAAACGTTTTTGACGCGGTTTTCTTGGTCCAAGCAAGAATTCCCTAAGGTCTGCGTCTTCTGTAAGTAAGGATAAGTGTTGTTTCACATCCTGTAGTGTAGATTTCTGCAGCCAATCGAGGCATAATTTTCCTACACTGTATGTTGTTACTACCCCCGGATGCTGTCTTTGGACGTATCTTGGGTCTGGCCTGTGAATAGTAAAACCCTGAGTTTTATTCAGGAATCTTTCCTGACAGTTGTTCGTGTCTATGGGCCAGATCAACCACTTTCTCCAATCAGGATTAGATCTGTTGAGTTGTAGTATTTGGTCAACTGTCACCGCTGCCTGTGTATTATTATCACTGGCAGGTGTTGGTACAGAAGGTGTGTTCATCTCCTTGATCTTGGCTAGTCCAAGACAAGATGTTTGTTGGACAGTTTCATTCAAAAACATTATTTGTTCAGGGATGATGCAGGCTCTAAATAAAGCTTCTATCCCTTGCACTTGCCAATCTTTAGTACCCCAGACAGTTTTTGTGTCTATTGTGTCTTTCCAAAAGTCGAAATCCTGTCTAGACAGTTGGGCAATAAATATTGCAGAGTAAATCTGTTTCGTATTAGTTAACATAATTTTCAGTCCTGTCTTGTTTACATTTTTATAGTAAAACATTTCTGGATTAGATGTATTGTATCCTGAAAAATATGGAAACTTGTTAGCAAATGTTTTTGAACTACCTTGTGGTGGTATAGGACAATGCTCCCATTGGTTAAACATAAACACATTTCTAGGATATGCAGATTTATGCAAATAATGATGACCATAGTGGTTATAGCACTACAGTTGTTCATAGTCTGATGAACCCTCTAAATATTCATTTTTAGAAAATGCAGCAGATTTTTTCTAGGTCAAACATTATGTCATTAACAGTCTCAAAGTCCCAATCATCTGAATAGGTACTGGATGTAATTAGATCACTTAGTGAAATTTTAAACAAATGTGGAATGTTCAATTGTTCCGTCGGGCCGAAGACATCAAAATCTGTTTTGTCCCACACTATACCATCCTGTATAGGAACGGCTGTGATGTTCACTGACGACAAGTCTCTTGCTTCACGATGGGAAGATTTATGAGGTTTTAAAAGTACGTTCACGTCTTTTCCTTCAGTGTTCACATGGATGTATCTGCCACTTATAAGCACGCTCACAGTTGTAACCAAAGCTAGCCAGAGCAGGAAAACAAATAGTCCAGATATAATCCAGAGTTCAATCCATGGTGAAACCAGATAAGTCTTTTTCAGAAAGTGAAGAAAGTCTTGTACTTGCTGCTTGAATTTCAATGATGCTGGCGTCGTTTCAGGTTCGCTTGGATCTTCTGAGAACGTATCAAAGTTAATGAAATAGCCAGAAGCAGTTCTGTCAATTGTTGGAATTGCATCAGGATTTGTAGAAATCGCTGGAACCAGTTGATCACTTGCTACATTGGTGTAGACAGGTGTATTTGGATGAACTGTTACTTGATTTTCAAGAGGGATGAGTTCCATTGCATTGTTGCTTAGTCCTCCATCTGTTACAGCTGAATTCTCGATTGTTATCAGTCTTTCAGTCTGAACCTCTTGGATAGTAGCGAGAGGAGTGCATCTGCTACTAGGTCGGAGTCCACGTGGTCTACTATTTAGTATTGGCCACATACTGTGGTTTGATGAGGTCGATGGACACAAATCTTTTCTCCAGCAAGGGGCGGCAGAAGTACTGTTCTTGTTCCTTGAACTGCTAGGACAGGTACTGGTTGTCTGTAAGAAGGTCCAAATTCCTTCTTGTCCGCAATATTTTCTCTGACTAGAACCCCAACTTTTGAATCCAGACAGGCCTTGCTGGGACCACCGGTTTTTCCCCAGTGGTGGTTGGCTGTAGGAATACGTTGCTTTGTTTCGTTCTTAACTCATTCAGTTCCTGTAAAACAGCCAAACGATCTTTGATATCAAATGTTTTATTTTCCACCACTGTGCCTACGTGATCGAGATCTGGTTCCCAGATTCTTGTCCCAAATAGGACCTCATATGGAGTGACCCCCCCTAGAGAACTTCTTGGCAGGTTATTAAGAGCGCGCTGTACGCTATTGAGGTGTTTGACCCACCCATCACCCGAACCTAATACCCTAGCTGTTATAGACTGCTTTATGTCCCGGTTTTTCCTTTCCACAACCGAATTTCCCTCAGGATGGAATGGAGAGGAGTACCGCAATGCAACGCCCAGACTGGCCATGGCTTCTTTGTAAGCCCAAGAGCTAAACGCAGGGCCCTGGTCAGACTGTAGCGTGCCTATTGCGTATGTGCCGATAAAGACTCGCAAATCTTGTATAACAGTTCGAGCGTCAGCGGAGCGCTAAGGCCATATCCATAGGAACCTTGAGTCAATATTTGTGGGATTGCATTTGTCCAGAAGGACGCATGCGCGTAGATAGTCTAATACTGTCTAACAGTGGTGTCTGTACTGGGCAGCTGCATTCGCAGCATGGTGTCTGGTGGCATTCTCGCTGTAGTTTACAGTCTAAGCAGTTGTTGATGAATATGTGAATTTCTGTATTCATTCCAGGCCACCAATACATCTCTTTTAACGTCAAAATTGTTTTAGAGATCTCTTGATGTGACAGACCCTCCCCCAAATGTGTTTCATAAATCAAGGCTGCTCTACGTTCCATGTTTGGGATTACCCTATCCCCCACTCCAGGGATTCGAGCAAAAGGAACATTGTTCGCATCAATTACATAAGAGTACTTGAGTGGAAACTTTTTTGGTAACGCTGCACTGCTGCCTTTTCTTGAAGCATTTACAGCCAACATTATCTCACCGTCTATTTTTGTTTTCGAACGAGTGATCGCAGCTACGGAAGCCGTCTGAACAGCCCCCTTTGCGGCTTCATCAGCCAATGAATTCCCTGCAACGTGAACGCCATCACGTTGATGACTCAGTGTGTGGATCACATGAGTCTTTGGTAGTTCGTTTTTCAACTGAACTACTTGTTCCCAAAGTATTTTGTGCTTTATTGTGCCACCCTTCGCATCTTTGAAACCATTTTCAAGCCAGTTTTGTATATATTCATTATACGACTGAACACAGTAAAAGGAATCGCACACTATCAGTGTGGGGAATTCTCGATCTGTACTTTCATGTGCCAGTTTGAATGCTTGTAGCTCAGCGAGCTGAGCAGTACAATCTCCTAGAGATTGAGTTTTTGTGACCATAGGTCTGAAGATGCCATCTCGCATGCGACCTTTAACGATTGCACACGCTGCACTGTAAGCTTGCTTACTCCCTGTTGCGGGCTGTGCGGATCCGTCAGTGTAAATTATGAATTCGTACTGATCGAGAGGCAGAATTTTAGTAGGCAGAGGACATTCTTGTTCATATTGCAGGAATGCTTGTGTTTTTAAATCTGGATCAAAAACATATTCAACATCTGTTGCAGCAAGAGAATTAACCCATTGTATCCATCTTGGATGTAATGCTTTAGCATTTGGAATGCTTGCTTTTGTGACCGCTTCTAAAGCTGGTACTGGGGTTACGACAATAATGCGTTTCCCTTGGGCTAAGGCTCTTTCTTTTGCTACAGCGGTTTGAACTGCTGTTAGAATTTTTTCAGTTGAACTGAAGCGCATTTCCGCTTGTGTGTACAAATGAGATTTGTATGCGATTGGTATTTTCTCACCCTCATTGAAGGTTAAGTAGGTGAATCCGCATTGACCCGAAATTATTCGGATCACCAGGTTTCGTTGATTTACGCGTGTTTGTAAGTGATTTGTTGCTAACATGTTAGCCTGGAGTGAACGCAAGATTTCTGTGTGTTCTTGTGTCCAATTCCTGATTGAAAAATCAGGTTTGATTAATGCGTAGAGAGGTTTAACCCTTTCTGCGTAATTTAGAATGTATGTTTTTCCAAAATTTAGGAAACCCAGGATTGATTGTAAGTTTTTTAGCGTTTTTGGAGGTTGGAGCAGCGCACATTTCTCTAAAAAGTTAGCTGCCAAGCTCTTGCCTTCACTTGAAAGCTCATATCCTAGAAATAGGACATTGAGATGGGCAATTCGGGACTTTTTAAAGTTGAATTTGTAGCCCTCAGAGGCGAAGCCCAGTATAATGGTGCTCACCCTGTTCAAGTGTTTGTCCAGGTCATCGTCTGTCAGATATATGTCATCGACATAGGACAATGCCTCATTGTCATAAATTTGTAGTAACTCCGTTACCCTCGCTGAGAATAAACCTGGCTGTTCTTGAACCCTTGTGGGAGTCGACAAAAGTGACGCTGGGTCCCCATTATGGAGAATGCTGTTAAGTACCTGCTTTCAGGTGCTATGTTTTGACAAAAGAAACCATCTGAGATGTCTAATGTTGTTTTGTATTTTTTACGCACAATGTTATTCATTAATGCTGTGCTATGTGCATTTTGCACTGCAAAAGTTTTAGAACAAGTGTTTAAGTGTCTGTAATCCAAAACTAGACGATATGTATTGTCTGGAGACAGGAAACAAAGGATTGTTCATTGAGGAGGTGCATGTTTCAATCACCCCTTGGTATTCAAGTTGATCTAAGATCTCCCTGACCTGTTTTTTAGCTTCTTGCTTTATTGGGTACTGCCTTTGTGCAGTTGGTTCATGTTTCAGATGCATTTTATGGTGAGGTGAGTCCTCATCCCATCCTACATGATGTTTATATAATGCTGGGGCCTGGGCTACTGCCCATTTCCTGGCATATGTATATTTTAGATGAATTGGAATATGGTTGGAGAAGGCAGGCATAATAATGTCCTTGCTGTGTGGGCACTCCCTGACAAATTGTGGTGGCCAGTCTTTTTCTGCTAGAAGTATGTCATAGCCCCTCGATAGTCTTTCCCAAAAAAGTGCTTTCACCTGTCTAGGTATGTCTCCCTCCATCCGGAGTGTTATTTCATATAACTTTTGTGGAGTACTAACCCTGGTGTCTACAGTCTCAACTGTAATGTACTCATTCAAGTCCACTATCTCCAGAAGTTCCTTCAGGTTCTGGCGAGCTATTGTGACTTCTGCTGCACTGTCCAGCATTGTCTGAGCCCATTCTCCGTTCTTGAGTTGTGTTCTCAGTATTCTCGGCATGTCTGATCTTCAGACCCGCTACTTTCTTTTTGGAGAATTGAGGTTTTGTTTTATTTTTCGGAGCGTGTTTGTCGTCTTTCGATTTCACGCGTTCTTCTCTATGTTCTGA
The DNA here is from genome assembly GCA_963921515.1 of Calotriton arnoldi. Taxonomy (NCBI): domain Eukaryota; kingdom Metazoa; phylum Chordata; class Amphibia; order Caudata; family Salamandridae; genus Calotriton; species Calotriton arnoldi. The sequence continues at coordinate 1,389,465 of CAWUFW010001998.1, forward strand.
TCGTCCTCTTTTTCCGAAGTCTGTGATGAGATCTGAAAGGGACGAAAGGAACGTGTATCAGTATCTTGATACCTATCAGGTTTTCTTAAATTATCCCTATTCCTGAGGTTATACCTCCTTTCAGAGGGCTCCTTTTGAGGAGACCTACCCCGGGATTGAGAACGTTTCTCATTTGACTTTTGTTTATTAGTCTCCCACTTCTTTTTAGAAGATGTAGGAGTTTGTTTAATAGAGTCCTTCTCAGGTCTTTCAGATAGTTTCGGCTTCACTGGTCTTCCATCCAAACTATCTCTGCCTAATTCTGCATAAGATTGTTCTATAATTCTGGGTAGCTCTGTTTGATGTTCTGTAACATCGAATTCCCTTAACTTTTGGCGGATGGCCACTGGTGCTGCCTCCCCTTTAATATTAGATAATATTATTGTTGAGACCTGGTCGAAATTTTTCAGTAATTTCATACCTAAATTTAGAGCAGGCTCTGCCCCGTATTCATTTTGAATTTGTTTCAGGACATCTGGTATTACCGCAATTGACGGAATGCCATGTGTTTTAGTATAGATGGCAGCAAAGACTGAGCCCCAAGTGGTGCAGTCTTCCAGTTGTGGTGTGATCCCCATCGGTAAACTGATTGTTAGGATTCTGTGTTTCTCATACGGGCTAGTATTCGGAAATACTGCTTCGATTTGAGTAATTTTTTGAGCTATCCAGAATGGAATTTGCTCACGTTTTGTGGGCATTTTACCCATGACTGCGTAGAGAGTCTGTGGTGTAATTTTTAGTGTATTCCCCTGTTGGGGAGTTGGAAGTGTCAGTGGTTGCTGGACTGTGAAAGTCCGCGTGACATATTGAACCAATTGTCTGTAGTTTTTTATTAACTCTGTAAGTTGAGTAAGTAGTTCCTCATCTGACATTATATCAAGTTCAGGATGAGGTGTGTAGCCGGCTAGAATCGGCCATGTTGCTCCTGGTCTACCTAGTGGACCGAGCCTGGTAATGTTTCTGTGATGTTTTAGGGCGCCTTTAAACCAGAGCTGATGCTCCTGGTATGTTAATGGAATTTCTATATCCTCGAAAGGAATGTATTCCTCTGGTGGATCATCTTCTTTGTAGAAGTGAAACATGTGTGTTACTGGATTGGATTCAGGAAATATTACCCATGAATAGAATACCTCTGTCTGAAAGGATTTGTGTGCCTCTATCACGAAAACTGCTGTTTTATAAGTTTTAGAGTGATGGCTCTTCTTAAGTTTGGAGCGATGTCTATAACACCCTCCTCGGTTTCATTTAAACCTGTAATGTTAAAAACTGCTGCTTGGGCTGGGTCAGCCGCAGCTCCACCGTTTGTGGTGGCATCGTCCCCGTTTAAGGACATTTTGTTATTTTTGAAAAATGTAGAACAAGTTTCAAGGAGACAAAGATAAGGTGCACAATATTTTGGAACAGTGTATCCTTCAACGTTGAGCAAACCAAACAGCTAATATATAGGGTGTTTCCCTATGTAGCCGTGGTGGATACTTAACCCTGCCCACTCCAGACGTCTTTTGGAGTAGATGGGTAGGGGTCTCTGAGAGAAAAAGCACGGCTGAGTTACTCAGTATCTAGCGTTAAATTACCGCCTTACCAAACGTTGGGCGCCATGTAGTGTAGCTCCTATTTCCCTAATAGGCTCTGCGCATTGGAATAATATCCCCTATAGGTTTGACATAGGACTAAGGTCAGTATGTCCCTATCGAGTATATTAAACTTAATTACTTGTGCCAGCTAGCTCAGAGGCCACTAGAAATTCCTTGACAAACAAGAAGGGAGTAGTTTCTGGCAGCCGCAAAACATGACAACTTTGTTTCCCTTTAGAGTCAGAACGTGTCCCAGAGTCGTAGAAACAATAGATAACTATTTCACTCCGCTCAATCATGCATGCTTAGTTTTCCTCAAAGTTACACAGAAAGAAATAGACGGGCGTTTCAATAAAAGATTTATTGAACAGTCTTGTTTCTCGTGTAAGTAAAATGTGCTGTTACGATCACAAGACAGTATGCGAGGTAAATAATGTACAGCGTAAGCAGTAGAAATAAATAATACTGCAATAGCATTATCTTTTAGCAGATATTCATTTACATAAATAACAGACTAAAAAATGCGAGTACTCATACGATGCGTTTCTAGGCTAGTTCTACCCCAATGTGCCTAACCTAACCTAGGTGTAGTGAGAGGTATGAAGTAGGTGAAGTATTCCTTACTATGGTATACTAAGAGTATGTTAAGTCTAGTATGCCTAGTATGCCAAGTATGCCAAGAGTCCATCTAGGTTCTAGTCAGCTCCATACCTTAAGAATGAGAGAGGTGGGAATCTCTTGCCAGATTCGAACTCCAACACCCCGCAAGGGAAGTCAGATCACTGGAAGCTGGACTCTCTGCGTGCAGGGATGACAGCGTCTTCTCAGTGCGTCAGGCCGGGAAACGGGCTCCTCTGAAGTCGAGGTCTCCCCTAGTTTACAAGGGCTAGGGAAGGTATATTTATACCTGAGAGGTACCTCACAATGTTAGCATTGACGTGAATCGGACAGCGGAAGACGTCATGAATGAACCCCTAAGGTATAACGATTCATGCATAATAGATGAGTCCTTGAAGAAATCAATAGTCCTGTGCTAGGGAAACTCCCGAAGCCTAAGGGTCTGTTCTTCAAGAACTCGTTGGTTGTGACGTTAAGGTGGACGGATGTCAGAGACCATGCCTGTATTTGGAGTGCACGGTTTAATGCCTAAATAAGGACTGGGATTTTATGCCTATATAAGGGCAGGGCGAATTGTGCCTATATAAGGACATGATACAGGAAAGCCCGTGTGTGGACACCCTAAGAGGAATACAACAAGGTGATGGCGCCTCCAGAGTGTGTGCAAGGTAGCAAAGGATGGCTCATAGAGAAGAGCAAACTCCCCATTGCAGGATACTGGGCCCTCTAGGCGTGTTGGATCCGATGTGTGGCAATCGTGGGTGGCTTTAATCATAAAGCTTCTTAAAATTCAGAGGAGAGCGGCTTATCTGCTCTGAAACTAGCAGGGTGACTGATGCTGGCTGCAGACCAGACACGGATGGGTGCAGATAGGCTTACTTTTGTCGCACCAGCAGCTTGCTGGCTGCGTGCATCTGCACCGCAGGCTTGCTCTTAAGGAGAGATTTGGCCAGGCCCTGCCTCTTGAGTGCCGTCTGAGCACAACGACCAGTGCAGCAGCCTCGTGGATGATGGCTGATTCCCAAGGTTGCAAGGGGGGAGGAGAGCAACCCAAATGCAAAGTGAAAAGTGCCCAAGTGATTGTGGGTGTCTTATAGTATTTTAAAACGTAATCAACTCAACATACATCTAGAGCAATTTCAAATGGCGGCGAAATCTCTTAAAAAAGGTAAACTAATTTGTTTTCAGCAGCAATTTGAGTTTTTTCAGCAGTAGTATTTTAGCCGCAATTAGAATTTTAGCAGCAATTAGTGATTATCAGTGAAATGCTGCATGGTTCGCGCAGAGCGTCTGCAGTCAGGTGGAGTATGAGTGTGTAGTATCCAGCCCAGCCCAGTATGGCATGCATGGATCAAAAGTGAGTCTCACCACTTTGTCACTTACAGTCTATTAACCAGTTTGTTGTAGCAAATAAAGACAACTTTGCTTGGAGGGTCACTCTTGTAGATCCAAATATGGGGAGTCAGCACCATTGTGTAGTGTCTGATGTCAACCAGCCCAGGCTCACCCTCCCAGGTTGGCAAATCTTCCAGCACTTGTAGGCTAGTTGTCCTAAAATATTTTTGCCTCTGTTTCCAATTTTTTGCCATCACCATGAGGTTACTTTGGCAGCAAACCCTGGCTCTTGAGTATGCCCATACATGTGAGTTCTGAAAGAATGTGTGTCTCTACCAGTCCGGTGAGGCACTGCCCAGACTCTGAGTTTAAGGTCTGCCAACACCACACTCTGTGCCACTTATTCTGTGGTCCATTTGTTTGCCTAGGGCGGCGGTTTGATGTCATTCTTCGCTTCTAGTTTTGTGTTATATGCATCTCATATTAAGTGAATGGGGCCCTATCCATCTTTCAGTCGGATTAGTGTTAGCATGTCAGCTTCTGCCTTAGCCCACTTTAGCAAGATGTGCAACAATAGCCCCACCTCCAGATCTGCACTTACTCTCTATCCAAATCGTTTTTTTATTTGATTCTATTGCTGGGGTTGGGGTTATGTAGTTGTGCAGTCAGTAAGGTGTACAGTACTTTCACTGTCTTCCTGCCAGCACTGTGGCCGGTCATGAGTGGGGGATATGGTCGGTTCTTCTTGGCCTTCACCCCTCTGGTGTGTATGGTATGTTGAATTGTGATATATGTTAGGAACTGTCCTGGTGGTATGCCATATATTTCCATCATGTCCTGGAATGTATTCAATTTGCAGTTAGTGAATAAGTCCACCACCTGTGTCACTCGAGAATCCCTCCAAGACTGCGTCTAATGTTCCCTTACCCCACCTCCTGAATATACGGTAGTGCCCACAGTGCTAACTGTGGGGAGATGGGCATCTAAATTTAAGTCCATATCTGTACCAGCATGTCCTAGCTGTCTTCATTAAGTCCGTCTCTGTGGATATCAACTTGGTGGGGTTGAGGATCCAGATCAGGATAGGTGTGTTAGCAAGGAGTCGTGCTACCTCGAGTCTCTCTGCATTTAGGCCCCATCCCAAACTCCGCATCGGCCATTATAATTGTGTCGCAGCATAGTATAATTTGTGGTTGGGGGTACTCAGTCTCCCCTCTAGCATTGTGCGCTGCAATGTATGTAGAGCCACTCGCCTTCTACCGTATCCCCATATAAGGTCAAAGAGGAAGCCGTGGAGCATCCTGAAAAAGGACTGGGGGGCAACTGATAAGGATGTGAAGAAGTACAATAGTTGTAGTAGTATTAACATTTTGCCTCTCACTACTCGACCCACTGGGGAAAGCGGAAGGAAGATCCAAAATGGCAAGGAACTTCAGATGAATGTGAAGGCCCTGCCTAGGTTTCCCTCTGAGGTCTGGTGTTTTGTGATATATTTGTAAGCCTAGGTATTTAAAGGTATCAAATCTCCATTCCAATCTAGTTAAAGAAACTGTCATTCTACGCTCCTGAGGTATGAATCCCAGGAGAAAGTGGCAGGATTTGGCCCAATTAATTTTAAACCCTGAAACTGCTTCAAATTTTCCCATCAGTCCCTCAAGTCTCGGAAGAGCCTTGTGTGCATTTTGTTTTAGGTAAATCAGGGTGTCATCTGCATATAGCAAGATAAAAATCAATCTCCTGGCTACACGTATCCCCCAGACAGTTGCTTTCATGTGTAGTAAGCACACCAGTGATTCCATGGCCAATGCAAAAAAATCAAGTGTTCCTCTGCCTATTTCAAATGGGTCTGAGATGACCCGTCCAGTCCTGACTCTATCTGTTGGGTCGCGGCATAATGTGCATATCCAACTTAGGAATGGGGAGAGAAATTGCTAGTGTGGGGGACTCATGTCCCAGAGCTCTTGAGGCCTGTGAGCACAAACGACAATTGTGAGGGGGAGGAGGAGGGGTGAACCACACCCCAGCGCTATAAAGCGCTGCAGAGGCACCCGCTGCTCGGGAGAGACATCGCTGATGTGGGGGCCCACGATGTCCCACAGATCTTTGCACCTGTGAGTGCCGACGACAATTGTGAGGGGGAGAAAGAGGCATGAACCACCCCATGTGCTATAAAGCGCAGCAAAGGCACCCGCTGGTGGGAAGCCTGAGCCAAAGGCAGGTCTGTCTTGCGCCCGTCAGTGCCAGGAAGAGATAGGACAGGCCCACCCCCCTTGGCTGTGAATTTCTTCTAATGGCCAAATCATCTTGCTCCCCGGTAAGGCCTTCAGATCTGTTTAACTGTTTGTCAGCATGAAGTATGCATGAGTACAGCCTCTTAAAACCCTTCAGAATTTGTTTGATGCACTGACTGAGGCAGTGATACTCCATAGTTGTGACAGGTTTTCATAGAATTGACTGCAGAGGTTCTTAATCACCAGGAATAATTATGCCAGATGGCACTAATACTTGTGAGTAGTGGTAGGATCCCCTCCCACACCTATTGTGCTGCCGGCGTTCCGGCAGTGCCCGTCTGTGACCGGTCCTGAGGATGGGGAAATTTAAGAATAGCGAGGTTCTTGCCCCACACAAAGGACATGGGTATTACTAAAACCCGCCAGGGTAAAACCAGCATCCTGTCTTTTTTATCTTGTGCAGTGGGGTTCCTAAAAGAAAAAACTATGAATGTTGAGGAAGAACTGGTCCAACAGGTGAGGGTTGATGATGCTTCTCCCTCAACAGCGTGTGTACCTATAGACACTGCGTGTTCATCCAATACGGCACTTCTGTAAACTTAACATCCACTCATCCCTAACGAAGGACGATACTGCCAATATAAACCACACACAGGTGATAGATAGTACATCAGCCGGATTTATCATCATGTGATGGAGGTCTACCTCTAAATAATATCAGAACAGAGCAAACAGCTGATTCACTTCCCCCATCGCGTAAGAGGAAAAAAAGCGATTGGACTAATTCTAAAGGAAATCACTGTTTGGCCACCCAAGCAAAGGAGTCCTCTCTACTTAAAACCAATTGAGGCATTTATCACTGACAAAACCCAAGGCTGTGTGGACTCTCTTTATTTGAAGTTGGAATTACTTATTAAGGGATTACTCCACCCTGTACAGTTGTGTTGCGAGAACATCGAGCAAACTATCAAAGAAATCAGAGGTGGCACGCATCTGCCAGCTATGCCTGCCACATCCCTCCTAAGTTCTTTGGCTGGCATGCCAAGTAGGGGGTTGGATTGTCCACTTAGTATCAATCCTAAAGGGATTACACATGTATACTTGGATGAGAGGCGCTTGCAGAAAGGGGTCGCATATCACCCCCAGGAGAGACTGCTCAGGCAGGCATCATGCCTCCCAACGGCAGCTCCTGCCCCACTAACCGTGACTGCCAATCCAGATCGGACCCTAGCCATGTTATCAACCTTCCACCAGAAGCTACCCCTTACGTGGTGATACTAGGAAATGTGCCACGTTTGAATGGTCACATATCTGAATCCTATGACCAACTAAAAAGCAAAGTGTCTCATAGGATTAGTAGAAACTCAGATTTGGGCCCTTGTATTTATGACCAATTAATATGGTGAGAAGGGTTGGTTGAGGAAAGGTGAGAAAACCTTTACTGGGGACTGTGTGGTAATTAATTTTAGCCACTTTAATGTGGCAGAGCGAGTACTCGCAGCGACTATATCCTTTAGACCAGTTAAATCCTCCACAATTCAGGCGCTCCCATTAGGTTTCATTTATAGACCAGGTGGAGTATATCCTGCTCCTTGGACAATGGTTGGGCCTCAGAGTCATGGTTGCCACAGTAAGCAGCCTTTGTTTACCCCTTTGGTGATGTCCAATAGACATGCTCCACTGATTCCTTTGGATTACTGTTACTGACTTGTACGACCTGTTTTGTCACCAATACCAGTTACACCTATTTCAACACGTTCTTTTGATCATTTTTATGGTGACCTAGCTACCTGTAAACACAATGATCTTATGTTGTTAAGTTGGAACATTGCAGGCTTACCTGTAAATTTAAGGACCCGAATTGGTATTCTTTCATTAAGGGGTTTCAATTGATATGTCTACACTGAAAGACATGGGAGACTACGAATTCTGGTTTTTTAGAGGGGTGCAAAACATATTTCTCCCCAGCAATCCCTTCTCCTGCTGGTAGGGAAAAGGTGGACATGATAATTTTTCTCTCTCTAGATATTGGTGGGCGCGTTAAGGTACTGCACTCAGGGGCACCTACACTACAAACCCTCAGAAAAGCCCTTAAGGCTCCTTTGTTTTAAATCTGTTGAGTTTTTATATGTGAAAACATGGTCACAAACCTCTTCTAATATACATACTTTGGATTCATTAATTTACTGTCCGATAAAAAGGAGGGTCAGGCTAATTTAATAATTGCTGGGGATTTTAATATAAATATATGGGAGAGCCCTATTGATGAGTTAAGAAATCTTCTTAGGTGCATGATATCGGCGGGGTTACATATGGAGCATACTAAAGAAGGGACAGAGCTAAACACCCTTTTAAATGATTATAACCTCGTTTTTCTTTGGATAAACTAGTTAATTATAATGAGACACAAATATTGTTTATTTCTTACGGGATCAACATGACTGCGTCAGTTAGATACTCAAATGATCTTGCATGTACTAATAGCTTTATAACCAGGAGGGGGTTCCAGGAAGGGTGCATTCTTACCCCCCTTTTTTCATTATATATATATATATTCCTTCCAAATGTGGCCCACTATCCCGGCCCTCGGGCGCTCTCCGGCGGTGCGATGAACTACGGCAGAGCCTCGCCGTTACTATTTTCAACCAAAATCCCCGAAACCGGGATTCTTCCCGCACTCAGTTTTCCACAATAATTTAGTCCAATCTGTTATACTTTTTCCATGGGGTGTTTATTTACAGCATGCCACCAACCCCTACGCGTTTCGGTCCCCGTGAGCAAGGTCTCGGCTGAGACCGAAACGCGTAGGGGTTGCTGGCATGCTGTAAATAAACACCCCATGGAAAAAGTATAACAGATTGGACTAAATTATTGTGGAAAACTGTGAGTGCGGGAAGAATCCCGGTTTCGGGGATTTTGGTTGAATATATATATATATATCTATATATCTAAGGCAGACTATCCCTTTATTGGTTCCCACCCGCTCCTAGCGCTTTTATATGCAAATGGCATGGTACTGAGGGCCAGGACAGCAAAGGATGAGTAGGGTGGAGCTATTTTGCAATCCATAGGGTATACTTAAGACAGATTATAAATGGGTAAAGGACCACTTCCTAGAACAGAACACATTACTAAGAGAGGAGTCTGAATTGTTGAAACCCTCCTTCCGAAAGTATGGTATGTTAACCACCACCCAGGACATGGAGCCTTATCTAGTACTGGTGAAAAATAACAGGGAAAGAGTTTTGCTCATCGGATTCAGATTTAACTTATTACATCTGTTATTAGCCACCTAAGAGGATGTTATGACTTTAAATTCCTGGGGTCCCTGTAGACAAGAGGTCTTTGCAGGACACAATGCATTTTATCATGTTTTTTTTTATTTTATTCTGTGTTCAGAAGAACCTTAATTGTTCCACTACTCAGAGATAGAGTTTTTTTTTACAAGTCCTTCCACCTCTCCTGTTTTAACAGATGCTACCGGATGAGCTTATTCTTTTTAATGTTGCATGTTTCTCAAAAGCTGTTATTACCCTCAGGAGTTTACAGCAAGATTAATTCTGCTGCAAAAATGGTAATGTCTGTCTTTATGGTTGCTCTGTTTTTATGGATTGTTTGTTATGATTCAGATGTATGCCTCTATGGTTTTAAATGTAACGGAATTAAGATATAAATTGATTGATTGAATTTAGGAATGTTGGGCCCGTGCCAGTTTTCCCAAGAACAGCCAGGAGATGGGGCCAACTGAGGGTATCAAACACCTTTTCTATGTCTAATGATACTGCCAGGCTTTCTTCATTGGCAGTCGTGGGATCACCCGTGATGTACACTAATCGCCTAGTATTTAAAAAACAATTCCTGTTGGGTATAAAACCATTTTGGTCTGACAGGACCAGAGACCCAACAATTGGCAATAGCCTGTTCGCTGGGACTTTCCCTAGTATCTTGTAATCTAAGATGAGCAGGAATAGTGGCCTGTATGATTTCACATCCGTAGGATCTCGCCCCGGTTTAGAAAGCACCAGTATCAGCGCTTCCCTTAAGAACCGGTAGTATTTCCTCGGCCCTTGCTTCATCGTATACCTGGAGTAGCTTCAGTGTCAGGTGAGCACTGTATGTAGAATAGAATTCAATGGGGAAGCCATCTGTCCCCATTATGTTTTTTGCACTCTTTGTGTGATGGCAATTTGTATTTCTTCTATCTGTATCGATCCTTTGAGTTCACTGTGTTGCTGTGGATCAGTGCTGGGTACAAGTCTGTCATGGACATAATCAAGTAGTTGGTCATCGGCCAGCTCAGGGTCCACTGAATATAGAGTGGGGGTAATAGTCTCTAAAAGCCATATTTATATCTACTTGTGAGGTGACTTCCTCACCTGTGGGTTGTGTTCTCATGCCTAGAGGGCATGGTGTCGTGTTTTCTCTCAGTAGCTGTTGGACCTGCCTCTCTCTGCAGGGTCAAGCCCAAACATTTGTCCTTTTCCCCTCTACTGTTTGCTGATTTCATTTTTGTTGGCCATAGGTCTTTGTGCAGTTTATCACTGGTAACCAATGCTAAAGTGCTCGTGCTCTCTCCTTTAAAGATGATAGAATTGGTTTACACCTGATTGGCTTAGTTAATTTAATTGTAAGCCCCTTGTAGAGTGGTATACCAGATGCCCAGGGCCTGTAATTAAATGCTACTAGTGGCCCTGCAGTCTCAAGTAGCGCCCTAAATCATGGATCCTGTTTGATTGATAGATTGACCCAGGTCTGCCACAGCAGCCTGAGTGCAGTTTTAAACTGTCATGTTGACTTGGAATTAAAAACCCCTTGCCAAGCCCTGAGCCTCACTTTTATTACATATAAGTCACCCCTAAGGTAAGCCTTCGGTAGCCCATTAGGCAGGGTGCTGTGTAATTAAAAGGCTGGACATGTACTGGTAGTGAAAAACTCCTAAATTATTTTTTTCCATGCCATGAGGCTAAGTAACATTGAGGATTCCTTATAACTTTTAATAAGCTATAATTTCCCATTGGGAGGAGGAAACTATACCATGTTTGGTGTCTTTGGAACTGTAGTGAAAGACCCTGTTAATTGTAAACAAAGGTTTCTGATTACAAGTTTGAAAATTCCCCTTTTAGAAAGTTTATGTACTGTGGGTTGGACCCTAGCACTACCAGCCAGAATGGGCTCCTTCAATTTGAATCAATAACAATAGTATCTGGCTGTGATAATTCAAAAACACTGATTTCAAAAGACCAAGTCAAATGAATTCTCAACCTTGGTCTGTGTACATGTTTCATATTCAACTATACAAATATTAACATATTCATTTATTATATTTAAAGATATAGTCTACAGAACAACACATCTCATTTTCAATGAAGATCTTGCTTTTTATAGAAAAGAATATATATTCACCGAGGGTGAAAAACATAGATGAATCAATATACAGACATTCGGAACAATGGAAAGCAATTTTTACAAAAGAAGAAATATTTTAACAGAAATTTTTTTACAGAAGAAAATTACAAACAATTACAACAAAATAGACTTAATTTAGACCAACATAATTCAGTGCAATGACAATACCAATCTTACGGGATTTTGAAATACCAGAGGTGATTGTCACAGATGATGGAATTATTGTGACCCGCTTGGAACAGTCTAAGGGATTATTGCAAAATATGATCTGTAATGGGATGGATATTTTGATTATATTTTCCACCAGCCATCATCAAAGATTGTCTGCTGATTTCTTAGCCTTTGTCGTCGACGCGTTTCAAACCTCTACGATTTAAGGGTTCTCTTCAGGACCTAGACTGGCCGTTTTCTGTGAAATAAATATTATTTACATTAAATTAGCTAATGTCCGCTTCTATTGGTGTTCGATATTATTAAACTTTACATCTTTAACAACAAAAACTAACAATCGGGCGTCAAGAAACACAAATTGAAAGCAGTATCAAGTAGAGTCCAAACCATGAAACGAGAGTTAAAAAAAAGCTATCAGGAAACTAAGAGCCCCTCCCCTGGAACAAACGGCATGGGAGACAGTTCGGCAACTGATGAAAGAGTACAAAAAATAACTCTGGGAAGACAAAAGAAACAGCAAAAAAACTTTCTGGTCCAAATTACTGTTTATAGCAAGGCAAACCAACTTGAGCAGCTTCTGGGAAATGATAAACAACTTGCATAGATCAGTAAATGCAACAGCCTCTAATTTACAAGAACACGATTGAGCTGAATTTTTATCAAATAAATTTACGGACAACAAAACACCTGTACAACTTCCACAAAAACACCAAGAGGGCCTTAAACGGCAAGATGGAGCTAGGCTAACCAGAACACCAATAAAGTCTAATTGAAGAATGGAAAGTACAGCCATAACAAACGAAAACACAACAGACCCGTCACTCCACCTAGCAGACAAAATAACTAACATAATAAGAAAAAGCAGAAGAGAAGGGGCTCCAGGGCCAAATGGGATCCCTCAAGCCATATTCAAACATGACCCAGAGTTTTGGAGCAACAATCTGGATGCACTCTTTAAAGAGACAGAAGTATTACATCAAATACCATCTAGCTGGCAAGGCTCAACCATTACACCCATATTCAAAAGGGGAGACAGAACTAACCCAACAAACTACAGGCTTATTGCGTTGCTAGACGTAGAGGCAAAGTATCATGCTTTTTTGATTCTAGCTGATCTGATCACCTGAACGGACAAACTTAACTTGTTCCCAACAAATCAGACTGGTTTGAAAAAGGGAATAGGAACGACAAACAATATTCTACAACTCTTCCTTATTGCAGAAATAATAAGGAATAAAAACTCCATCTTTGTTTTGTAGACTTAAAAGCGGCCTTTGACAGTGTGGATCAGCAACTTCTGTGGAATAAACTCAGACAGTGGAAGATTCCCGAAAGAACACTAAGAGGCATAATGCTATTTTACTCTGAAACTTAGCTAAGAATGAAACTAGGTGACAGCTCCAGTGTCTCGAGAAAAGTTCACACTAATATGGGTCCGAAACAAGGATGTGTTTTGGCCCCGCAGCTCTTCAATTGCTCTGACCCAGCAAGTCAACGCCGTCTCCTCCTCCTGCTTCAACACCCTCCGCATGCTCTGCAAGATCTACAGATGAATCCCCACGGAACCAGAAGGACGGTCGCCCAGGCCCTCGTCAGCAGCAGACTAGACTACAGCAACGCCCTCTACGCGGGAACCAAGGCCAAGCTCCAGAAAAGACTCCAACGCATACAGAACGCCTCCGCACGCCTCATCCTCGACATACCCCGCCACACCCACATCACCGCCCACCTGAAAGACCTGCATTGGCTCCCAGTCAACAAGAGGATCACCTTCAAGCTCCTCACCCACGCTCACAAAGCACTCCACAACGCCGGACCAGAATACCTCAAACGTCTCACCTTCTACATCCCGAACCGCCAGCTTCGCTCCGCCGACCTCGCCCTCGCCACCGTCCCACGCATCCACAGGACCTCCACCGGTGGCAGATCCTTCTCCTACCTCGCTGCCAAGACATGGAACACCCTACCCACACAGCTGCGACAGACCCAGGACCTGCTGACTTTCAGGAGACTTCTCAAAACCTGGCTGTTCGAGCAATAGCTGCGCCCCCCCCCCCCCTTCAGCGCCTTGAGACCCTCATGGGTGATTAGTGCGCTCTACAAATGTTTGATTGATTGATTCATTCAATTTGTTTATGTCCGACTTGTCCCAAAGGCTCAATGAGATTAACTCCCACCCACCGAACCTGGGAGCGGTACATTTATTACATCTTTCCTACGCAGATGATGTGGTACTTACTTTGCCAAAAATACTTATTTAATGGACAGGGATTTCAGTTCGAGTAGCAGGGCCCTGTTTACCTTCTGCTTATGGGACTGCTTTTGCCACCTCAGAGGCTAGGGGTTGCAAAGGTAGTACCAGGGGTCACAAAGGGTAAACCAGGGATCACCGCTATAACCCCCAAATGAGGTCTATGAGAGCAAATCCACTTGCACTATTTTTGTGCTTTTCATGATAAGCAGTGAAAAAAAAAAGTGGTACTAATGAGCCGTATTTGAAGAAAAAAAATCACTGTGGCAAAAAATTAAGCAAAACGAGTTTGTATGTTTACTGTTCTTTAGGTAAAAATGTAGGGAGTAAAGTAATTTAGCCTCAAACTTGTGTCCGTTAGTCTTTCAATTTTAGAAATGATCCAAAATTGTTCACGCTAACCAGTATCCCATTAGAAGAATTGTGAAAAATCAGTTTACAGAATATTTTGCTCCAGTGTGAAACAATATGCAAATGCTAAAGTTTGCAAAGAAAAAACATTTAGCTCCACTTCTCATACAGATGTAAAATGTGCTATTTGGATTTATTTATTTTCACTCCACATTATATTAAAGACCTCATTACTAAGTTCCTAGTAATTCTAATGGAATTTATGAGATTAATCAGCCTTTTCTTTGTTACCAAGTTTCTGGGAGCCCCGCAGATCTATTTTGTTTCATCGGGAGATTGTGGCTGCTAAAAATAGCTAAAATCTCCGGGTGAAGCTCCATGTGAAAATTATGAATTACTAGGAGAATTGGGCCCAGAAATTCTGATACTCCCAGTAATTCCCCATTTCTTACTGGATCCTCAGGGCCCAAACAGCGATTCCACTTTAACTTCAACCCCCCACACTACATCCCTGACCACCTCAGAGTTACTGAAACCCATGGTTTCAATAAATCCAGAGCATGCTGGCTTGACAGCTCCAAATAAGAGATCCTAAAGTAGTGTGCTGTGGTTTGTGCTCCTATGAGACTTGGCCACAGGAGTTATATCTCCACTGAACATTTGTGGCAGTGTGATTCTACAGTGCTCAGTGGTGTTTCACACACACAACACATCTTTAAAACCCTCACACACACACACGCAAATCACAAATAGCCACAGCCGAGGCAGATTGTAATTTAACATGCCGCTTTAATAGGACAGTTCTATACGTCATCATATAAACATCACATAAGCAATATAAAGTCCCCACCTCAATAATACATCCAAAAACGCCTTGCATTTGCCCATTTTTAAGCTTTCTATTGCCCCAAGCACCCCAAAAAACCAAGTATCAACCTCAATCAACCAGTCAGTTAGCACACCAATCCTCTTTCTTTCCAAACTGCTTCTTAATTCTCACCTTCCCTAGATCCTTAATCCTTCCCATCTAGCCATCATCCAAGTGCCACTAATATCTGGGCAACATCCTTCTCCATCAGAGTGGCATAGCTGCTCAGTAATGTTCAAACCCTTCAGAATACCGAATTGTGAGCTCCCCCTCCTTCCAACCAGGAAAATCCTAACTAGGTGTTCCCTGTCCCCTAACCCCACCTCCTTTAACAGTAATGCCACCAAAACTTCATAGCCAAGACCTCATCTTGACAAAGTCTGCTCTAAAGCCATAAGTTCTCCCTTCCGACCTTGATAATTGAGCCTGAAACTTTTTTTAAAACCCCGTTCAAGTGTTTTAGCAATTTCCCTTTTTGATAAAAAGCCAGTCATTTTGTTAGTTTCTGTACGTCAATTTATGTAGATGGCCTTTGCCACAGGTTTTTGTGGACCGCCCTCCCTCCTGGCTTCCATTGTCCCCATAAAACAAAAAGAGAGAAACCTGTCTAACCAAGGGGGCAGGATCGCAAGGACAGAAAAACAACAGAAAATGAGAACTAGTTAAAGTGCAGATTGTGCAAAAATGTATACAACACATTGATATACAAAAATATGATATATTTATTAATTTGAATCACAAAAAATTCATAAAACATACAAAACAAAGACAAAACATTCAAGATAAAATTTGATAAAATTACATAAATATATTTCACAGCACTTTTCATCACACGTCATAAGATCTTGCATTCATATACATTTTTTTCAAAAATTGAATGTGGCAGAAATGTACAAATTATGCTTGCCAACGCATTTTGGTGGATGTACTCAATCAAAACCACCTTCTTCAGGACAAGAAAAATATATAATTATCTATCACTTGAATAAATGCTTTAAAAAATACAAATGTCACACATTTGTTCTGAATATTATCTTGTGCCATTACTAACCTCACCTTTCGATTGTTTTTAAAAAAAAATTGTCACTGTTGACAGTGTCTTATAACCAATCCAGTCCTTCTTCAGCTTAACTGATTGTCATGCAACCCCTGGCTCTGTCTAGCAATCCCAACCAGCCCCATCACTATCATTGCTTGTTTGTGAATTTGTTCTGAGCTGCCAAATTCTGATAGACCATCCATGTTTTTTTCTTCTAGATGTTCCTGTCCATACTGTTTTCTGGGCTGGCACTGCTAGGATCAGCTATTAATTTTGGCATTGCCAGTGCAGGGCTGGTGATGGGGCCTTACTGCCTACACTGTGACCCATTAAGCAATCAGACCCGGACCCTGATTTGGGGTTCTCCCTTCTCAGACAGTGAAAAGATGGCACTCCTCAGCAGGTATGAGAAAAAATTACCCTGCATGTTAGAGAACATGACTATGTTTCCATGCATAAGTGCTTGTGTGTGTGCACACACATAAGTGAGCCTGTAGTGTGTGCTTATATGTGTGGAAGAGTAATAAAAGTATGGGGGAGTTTGTAAGCATTGTATATTGGTGCAGAGTTTGTCAACAATGTGTCTAGATGAATGTCTCAGACTTTGACCGGATGTGTGCTGCTTTTTCATATTTTTTGTTTGTGTCAATGTGTTTGTTAACTTGAGTGTGCACTGTAGAAAATATAAGTTGTTTTAAGGCATTTCAAATGTTTAGTGCCTATGGGGTGTGTTTCTATTCCTTTTCTGTTGAGTTTTAAATTATTCAACCTATTCAGATCATAGTACTGCGGGCCTTCTTGGTTCAACCTCTTTCCTGCAAGGCATTTTCTATCCAGAGTGTTCAGTCGTCTTCTGAAACACCTTTTTAAGGCAGTGAGTCCCCAAATGTGCCCTGCATCACCTCCCAAGATTTATCATCATTATTATTGTTTTTTACACGTTGGATAGAAGGTAGAGAACGTGAATCAGAATGCACACTTTGCGAGCTATGGCTACTGTACAGACCGACAAAGAAGCATTGTGTGCTGCCAGCTTACAGTGTTCTACAGGTGTGCTGTGTGCCTTGAGAGGGCTTGTGGGAACAGGAGCTGAGCCTTAACAGCAAGATAGGTAAAAAAAAAAAACAATCTCCTGTTGCGCCCCTTCGGCCTGGTCTTAAGCTACCAATTGAAACATGGTGTTTTGTTGTGGGGCTTCACCGACCCCACTGGGCAGTGCCGCTTTTGTTGGCAGCAGTGAAGTGGCCTACCAGGTGTAGGGGCCTAAGACAAACCGGACACAGAGACAGAGAGTGTATAAACCAATCCTGGCGTAGGTGGTCCCTCTAAAGACCCCGCCTGCCTGGACACAACTTTATTAACTATGCCCCATGTGACCTAGGGCCGTATCATGTGCACCTCAGATCACTGACATAATATCGACAGACACAATATCGACCTACCATTTTATCGACACCAAAATATCGATTACACTATTATCGATGACCTATACTTATTTAAAAAAATACACAAATATCGACACCATATTATCGCCAAACATAAATATCGTTTTAAGTATTATCGAACACACAAATATCGTTACATAAAATATCGGACATAGTTAAAAAATATACATGTCCAAAATATTGATGCCAACAATATAGACAGCAATAATATCGTCTTATAAAAAATATCGACAGCTTATAAATTATTAAAACTAACATATATTAACACCAATTTTTTTTTTTTAACTATCAACAAGCACTCCATACAAAATAAATATAATACGATCTATTTTTAATATATTAAAATATAAAATCCTAAAATATTTAGTAAACACACTAATAATTAATATTTAAAATATAATTAAATAATATGCACACAGCATTTAACATCAAATACAATGTAAAACACATTTAACAGACTAAGGTGTCCATTACGATAACCGGCGGTAAAAAATCCGCCAACTACCATAGCCTTAAAAAACCGCCCGCCTACACCGTGTTAATACCGACCGAGCAATCACGATGCCGCGAAGCGAACTCCGCCCGCGGCGTTAAAAACACACAAAATACCGCCCGTCCATGTCCGAGTAGAAGATTATCCGTCCGCCACAGACGCAAACCCGCACGACAACCCAAAACCGCCCGCTCTGACGACCGAGACACCGGCCGTGAAATTATGATCTCCCCGACAAGAGCGCGGTAAATCCACATATTCCCCGCCCGCCACCGTTTACAACAGTTATGAAAACTGACACGGCGGAAGCCCTGGCGGCCACGTCCGTGCACGGAAATCATCCGCGGAGCCCAAGAAACACACACAACATGGCCAACAAGTCCACACAGCAACCCACGCCCAAATACCCAAACACAGAACACATCCCAAAGACACATCCCCCCTGGCAAAACAACAAAACTACAAATCCCAGAACACCAGCCACAACACACCTGAAAACGACAGCCCATCATGACACACCCACATAGGTAAGTACAAAAGCAGCCCCTTCACAGACCACAATCCCTTGCAACACTACAAAGCGAAGACGACAGCAGAGAACACAGAGAGCCACAAAGGAAAGCAGCACACCACACGCACGCACCCATCACACCCATCACCACCACCACCACCACCAACACCACCACCACCACCAAACACCGGCACCACTAACCCCCTGCACATCACACACCACACACCCACCGCACCAGCACCACAAATACCAAACCACACACCATGGCAACACAAAGAATGCCCAAGTACACTGCCACTGAGCTGACGGTCATGGTCGACGAGATCATCAAGGTGCACCCACAAATCTATGGGAACCAGGTCCAACAGACACCAATAGCCACCAGAAACAGAATGTGGAGCAGGATCGTAGACCAGGTGAATGCAGTTGGGAACGTGCCACGCAACCGGGCTGAAATCACAAAGAGGTGGCACGACCTGAAAAGCGTGGTCAGGAAGAAGGAGGCCAAGAATCGTCAGCTGGCTGACAGGACTGGCGGCAGAAATCCCGCGCTATTCAAGACCTTCAAGGCGTGGGAGGAGAAGGTGCGAGGCATCCTACATCCGGAGAGTCTCACCGGAATACCAGGGGGAGTGGAGGCTGGTAAGTACAAACAAATGTATACCAGCACATCGCTATGTACTGTCATGCACTACCACAATGCCACAGCTCCGATGGCCAAACACCCCCATGTCCAGTACACAATACACAAGACATCACTCACACATGCAACAGACACTCCCACACACTCAGTCCAAAGCTACCAACTAACAAAACCATGGGGGCATGTGTACAGTCAGCCAGCACCGCAACTCCCACCAGGTCCCCTTGTACTCCAGATGCGCCAGAAGGAGCACTCCCCACACCCACACTCATGTGTCAGCCATAGCTGCACTAACCAACAAGTAACAGGTAAGTAGCCTTAACACAAAGTCTGTGGGTCGGAGAGGCGACTGCTGAAGTACAACACCCACCAGGCCCCCAGTCCTACAGCGCAGCAAGATGGAGCACTCCCCACACCCATGTGTCATCCATTGCAGTGCACACCTTCAACCGACGGGTAGATATCTCACCCTACATGGAGGGGTGTCTGTGGGTGGTAAGCCATCACCACAACTCACAACACCGCCCCCACTCCCACAGACCAGCAAGATGGAGCACCCCTCCCTCTTATAACCATGTGGTATCCATTGCATTGCGCCCTCCAAACCAACAAGTAGGTAGACCACTGTACAGGGCGGGGTGTCTGTAGGCATGAGGACTGAACTACGACTAACATTTGGAACATGTCACGTAGCAGAGGAACAGGTAGCACTGCTCCCTGTCATAATCATGTGACTAATGTGCACACGGACATGAATTACAGAGTCATAGCCCACATGAGCCATCTCAAATACACTAACACGTAAGGAGTCACGTCTGCATGCACAAGTCTCACTGGAGTACTGACCCACATGGCGTGCACTGTGCCACTCATTACACACATCAGCAACACCACCGAAGTCCAGTCCATGTAGTCGTGTCTGCTTCTTCCATTGACATTGTACAATATCACCCATGTAAGTCTATCTTGTCTCAATGTAACAGAGTGGAACCCCAGTAATGTCACATACACCACTGGACCCATGAACCCCACAGCTACACAATGCACATCCAAAATGTCACCCATCTCATCTCTCAGCCCCAGTGTCATGAAAGGTATATCATCAAAACAGCTGACCCATATACAGCAGTGCAGCAAAGAATCCTGCAGATGACCACAAATGTGTCTGCAGTGTCTGAAGCGCACGTCACACTGTGATCTACAACATACCCAATATAGTCAACACCCCAAGAGGACTGCATTGCTGCACATGGCTGAGGGTAGCACGCACACCAAGTAATTGTCCCATATGCAATACGTCGTGTGGCACACAACCAGTACTCACTCACTACAATGCTTGCAGCGTAATGTCCCTAAATGACAACACTGAGCAGATATGCTGGCTGTGTCAGACATACACACACCTTTGTCCCTGTAGTGTTGTGTGGCCAAGCCACATGTCCCCTTCTGCACCCAAAGGTCACATCACGTACCACCAAACCATATTTCATCACTAAAGCGTTGATGGGGTTGGACCCCATTTTCATTCAGCGTATCTAAGCGTTCCATTTGACCCCCAAAACACTATTTCATCACAAAAGCGTTGATGTGGCTGTACCCCATTTTCAATCTGCGTGTCGAAGCGTTTCATATGACCGCCAAAACCATATTACATCACAAAAGCGTCGATGGGGCTGGACCCCGCATACACCCAAGCCACAAAATGTAGGTGTACAGCAACACACACCCATTGGCATTCCAAATCCGTCCCATGCCATATGATCACATCACACAATTCCATTGCCTTGCCCACGCATACACACATTGTATATCCACACACACGCATCTGGGAAATCTGTGCACAACAGTGCACAAACTGTGAATGTCAGACAACTAATACAAACTTTGCAAGGTGCAACACAATAACCTATCTTATCCTCCCCACAGGTGCCGAACAGCTCGATGCTGGAGAGGGAGACAGCAGCTGGCACAGCCAGTCCACAAGCCCCCGACCCGGACTCACGGATGTGGAAGACCTGGACACCACTTCGGACGAGGACCCCTGAGCAGGCACATCTGGTGTGGCAGGGCTCAACCGCTCCCCAGGCTCCCCGTACCCACCAACCCATCACCCAGGGCTGCTGACCAGTCCCAGACCCCTGCTGCCACGGTCAGTGCGGCCACCACCACCGCCGCAACCACCACCATCACCACCACCACCACCAGGCCCTCCCTGACCACTCAACCTGCGCAAGGGGTGGTACGCCCGTCGGGCTCGACCCTGGGAGCCAGACCGAGGACCGGGGTGACCAATGTGGCGAGTGGGCAGGTCGGTGGCAGCAGTTCTGGTGGGAGGAGCAGGGTCAGGCCAACGCCATCAGAGCCTGGGAGCCAAGCCCTGCCGCAAATCGCCAGAGTCCTTGGGGCCTATGAAGAGGCCCAAGGACAATGGGCCAGGTCATCTGCCGACACGCGGGAAGTCCTTGGGGTGTTGAGGTCCATGGACGCCCATATGGGCCAATTCGTGACCCGTATGGACCAACTCGTCGACCTCATGGGCCAGCTAGTGGTGGTGGTGAGGGCCCAATCAAGGCCAGCCACACCACCTCCGCCACCACGT
This sequence comes from Calotriton arnoldi, assembly GCA_963921515.1. NCBI lineage: Eukaryota > Metazoa > Chordata > Amphibia > Caudata > Salamandridae > Calotriton > Calotriton arnoldi. The sequence continues at coordinate 1,411,039 of CAWUFW010001998.1, forward strand.
GCTGTGGCGCAGGGTCATGCAACATCCAGTTCCCCAGCGTCCACAGCGAGTGGGCAGTCCTCAGCCACCACCAGCAGCCCACCAACACAACCCCCCCTCCCAAACGTGGAAGGGGCCGTCCGAAGAGGAAACAGGTGTCCAGAGAGGACTTCGCACGCTCCAAACGCCAGTGAGTCAGTCAGCCACGGTGGCCACCTACTGCATTCACTTGGACTACGATCCTACCCCACCCTGCCATGTGAATGGCATGTGTCTGTTGGACTGTGGACAAAGAACAACATGGGTACACCTTGACCATCACGCAGTCATGACCGTCAACTCATTGTTTCAGCATGCACCACTTTTGTGATTACCTTGCACACAATCACATGTCACCGCTTAAAATAAATACACCTGGATCACATTCTGTTGTATCTGCTCTGTGTTTATTCAAGGATGTGCAACCATCACCATGATCAGAAATGCATCTGGAGTGTGGTATGTCGATAGGCCAGGAGAGGCTGTAGGGACCTTGGGGTGAAAAACAGAACAAGAGTCCATTGAATGTGTGTGTCACACACTCATCACACAGTACTTGTCATCAAGTTTAAGCAATGTACACACATCTCACAGAGCAACAGGGCACAATGCTACAGCCACTGTCAGTGGCATACTACCCTGGACATGGACCATTGCCACACAGCACTCAGTGAACAATAGGCCTCCGTGACAATGCACACATACACCTACACAACTACAGCAACATCAGCCGTCGTACATGGTCACTCACCGTCAAGTGAAGTAGCGGGCGATGAGCTGCTGACGCACATTCACAGCTTCCTCTTCTCCACTGTCCTCGTCACTGGACCCGTCCTGGTCTGCAGGCGGGGGCCCTGGCTGATCACCGTCATCCACTATCAGGGGGATCTGCCTGCGAATCGCCAGATTGTGCAGCATGCAGCATGCCACAACTATCTGGCACACCTTCTGTGGTGAGTACGCCAGTGCACCCCCGGTGTGGTCCAGGCATCTGAATTTGGACTTCAGGAGTCCAAAAGTCCGCTCCACCACACGTCTGGCCCTCCTATGTGCCTCATTGTATCTAACAGCTGGTGTCCGAGGATGACGTAATGGGCTCAGCAGCCAAGGCCCGTTAGGATATGCTGAGTCACCTGGGTGTGAGAAACACAGAGAATCGTTGCAATTCCAACAGGATACAAGACAGCATGTCACACCCAGCATGCTACACGAGTATGCATACTCACCAACAATCCATGCACGGTCCGGTTGCAGATTGGTCATCAGACGTGGAAGGATGCTGTTGCGCATGATGTGCGAGTCATGTGCGGATCCTGGAAACTTCGCACACACGTGTGTGATGACCATGTCCGCCAGGCACACCACTTGCACATTCAGGGAGTGGAAATGCTTGCGATTCTGATAAATGTGCTCCATAGCCTGTGGTGCAACAAGGCCAACATGGGTGCAATCAATTGCACCAACAACGTGGGGGATCCGTCCAAGGGCATAGAAAGCACCCTTCACTGCCGCCAAATCACGAGCCCTGGGGAATCGAATGTAACGGTTCCTGTACAGCATCATAGCTGACAGGACATCCCGTAGCACCATGCTGAACATGGGCTGGGACATCCCACCTCCACTGCCCACTGTGTGTTGGAATGATCCTGTGGCGAAAAAATGCAGTGCAGCCATCACCTTAGCCGTGGGGGTGAATGCAGTTGGATACACCCTGCGAGGACGAAGGTGGGGTTCCAACAAGGCACATAGGTGATGCAGGGTGGGTCGGTCCAGACGGAATTTCCGGATTACCTCCACATCCTCCATGTCTGCCAGCAATTGGTAGGGGCGATGTATATTTGGTCTCCTCCTAGGACAGATGGAAGTGGACACATGTCAATGCAACACAACACATGGCATTTTCACATACACAAAACTAAAATTACTGACAAAGCAATAGGATCACAGAACAGCTGACAAGTAGGGACAGCACAGCTACAATACTCTTACACAGGTCCCCTTACCAATAGCAATGACCACTGACACAAACCATTGCTATGAGCATGCACATGTGGATTTAGGCCATAATAGCTTGTAAGGCATGATGATGAATTCAGACTGCATATGTGGGAAGCGGGAACACCACAGCAATATACCTAGCTGCTGTGCCTGACACAGCTTCCAAGGCTGGGTGAGTATGGCACACACCAACAACACAATGTACACAGGCTGAGCAGCCCAAATAAGTGGGTCCTGTTGCACAACGGGATATGACACAGTCAATAATGTCCCTACTTCACCCAATGTACAGCACTGTACGTATCACACCTCCAACACACATTGACAGGTGTACACATTGACAACTCCATGACAACACAGCTGGTTGAATGCAAATACACATCACAAGTGACACGTAACGTTGCACGTGCCAAGTGGGAGATGTACATTGAGAAATATGGCATGTGTGTGCATATGCACATCCCATGCTCCCATGCTAATGTGTACATGATGATGTGCCAACAGACATGTGGGGGCTGAGCACTGGCCGTCAATGCCTATGCACACAGCATGAAGTGGCCCTGTCTAGTGTGGACATGCTCCCACACACAAATCATGGCCACACCTGCAAATGCATGGCGCACATTGAACTGTGGAGTCCACATGGCACCAGCGGACTGTACCCGCCATGGGCCAGGCCCTTGAGGCCAACTCTAATGGCCCTCGCGGTTGCACCCTGCGGGTTCGACTATAGAGGTGAGCGTACCGGGACAGCTCGGAGCAGGCCATTGTGTGCATTTGAAGTAGGCAGACATGATACACCAATTGCAGCAGCTTGCACCCACTGAAACAGCCCCAGGGGGCTATATGAGTGTGGGAGGGAGACCGGCATTACCACAGCTTCCAGGGACTGCAGCCTGGCATCCCTCAACAACACCTGCTGCTGCTGCCACCTGTCCACCGTCACGTCGACGAGACTGAAGATATGTCCAGGTCCACTCACCAGCGAGGAGCTGGTGATCCAGGAATCCGAGCTCCACGCACACTGGCCAAGGCTATTTTATGCAATAGTTGTGTGTGAAAGACAACTACAGTGTGTGTGGCAGTGCATGTGGGGGACACACATGTCGTTGATCCGCAGCACTATGAGTCAGAGCCTGTGGGGTTCCAACATGCACTGCTCACCATGCTTACTACAGGTGGAAGGGGTATGTAGGCTCTCTGGCGCTTTCCCATGCATGTCCCTCCCGAGTGGTGGTACATGGCATCTTCATGTCAGACATCCAGTGACGCAGCCACTTGGCAATGCAGGACTCAGGGCAGTTATTGCTTGTGAGAATGGCTGGCTGGGTCCCTGCTGGCCTTCTCAGTCTCAGCACACCTGGGCTGCACATTGACCGCACAATCCTAGAAGGAGACAACACTGACTGTACAGTGGGTTACATGTGTCTGTTGTTCAGGACTCTCCTGAAATGCGCAAACTCAGCCCTGTCAATTGGATACACCATGCCTTGTGATAGGGATGTGTGTGAGAGATAGTGGCACTGAATGTGACCTCCATTGCGGGGTGAGCCATTCACAGGGCGAGTACGTTGAGGGCTGCGCATTGTTGGACACAGTGGGTACACCCACAAAGATGTGTTGCCTTGTGATCTATGTGTTGGTCCACCTGACAATGGACAGTAGATGTGGGCAGACTACACATTGCTCAATGTGCTGGCAACCTGCATGTGAATGGGATGGACAGGTACTGTGAACACACTCCCACCAGCATGCCTTCACGTGTGGTGTACACATGCTGTTAGGCAATGTCCGATTACTTTTTTGCTCTGTTGCACGTCTCTGAGTATTTGGGATGGGTCAGCAGCATGCCACTGTGATTGGTGGATGTGGGTGTTGTTGAGAAGTGTATGAGTGATATTCCAAGCCTCTTGTGTACCATCCCTGCAGTAGGAAGTCCTCCAGCCCAAGGGCTTGTGATGAGCCATTGCAACCAAGTTGATGCTCTGTGTATGTGTGACCGACAGTGCAGCCAATTCCACAAAGGGTGTGACGTCATCTGCCGGATGAGCTACTACGTGGCGATAACGAATCGGGGGATGCCCACTCGTATTGTCAGGTCAGCACGGCGCTGCATTTCACCAGTAATGGTCTGCATCTTGACAGTCACACAGCCTGTGCCGGATGCATGTTTGTAGGGGCATCAGCAGCAAGCAAGTGTACAGTATTGTGGGATGGTGTCTTTTGCTGTGAGAGGCAGCATGTGTCCACAGCCTACCCATAATCTGGGTAATGTGATGTTTGTTGTGTGATGCAGTGGGTTGTAAGTGTACTCTGTGCTGTGTGCATCTGACATGCATATGCTATTCCTGAGGCTCAAGATGTAATTTGAGCACTCTGCATTGTCAAGGCACTCAGTCGTAGCCCTCAGGAACAACCTGTAGTAGGCTGGAGTGGCAATTCACATGTATGTAAGAGGCACTGTGCCTACTCTGATTTCGTTCGGTCATATGTGTGCGATGCCTCACCTCATATCTCTGGTACTTACACATCCGGCACACTGTGCAACGGCAGTTGTGCTCGTGTGAACGACAGGTGGATGGCATGGGTTCATGGCCATTGTGGCCTGTCATGTTGCAGTCTGTGTGAGTGGTTTCACATTCTGCTCCATGTAGGTATGTCTTTGGCCTAATTACGTAGTGGTCATCCTTGCCACCATCAGGACAGTGGGTGTGCACACCGCGATTAGTGGCTATGGACGCAGGGTGACACAGGCCGGGTGTAGTGCTATGTGCTCAACACATGTGCCACTTATTAGCGGCTTCATTTACTGTACGCCAGCCATTACGTGCTGATTGTGGTGGCTGTATGCAATTGCACAGGTATCGTGCAACATGTGGATTTGGGTATGTTCTGTGCTGCTTCCCTTGCACATTTCTGTTTAATTGATGCCAGATGAGTGAGGCCACCTCGCTCTCTCTCATGTGGCATCTCCCGTGGGTGCTGAGGGACAGGGGACGGTCAACAGTGGTGTGGCATTGGATGTAGCAGCTGCACAGGTGCTGAGTGAGACAGATGTGACCAGCGCCTCGGAGGTGCCAGACGTGTGCTGGATGAATCACAGTCCGAGACGCAGATTTTGGCGTCATCTGAGGACAGAGGTGATGCATCCATGTTTGCTAACACAGGGGACGTGGACTCTGGCTCCTCTTCAGCCACGCGGAGGCCAATGCCCGCCCTCCCATCTACTTCCACTGGTGCAACACGTGTCGGCACAGGGATGAAGGATAGAGTGTCCTTCACACCAGGCACAGCTGCCCCTGCACATGTGACCCCTGCTGCCCTCAGTGCTGGGTCTGTTGAGCTGATGCGCCATCTCGGCGTGGGGCAGACAGCTCTCCTCAATAACGTCATTGCCCATGACATCACTTTGCCGCAGGTGACATAGTTCATGGAGGGCCCACAAGTACGCTTGGGTGGGCTACACCAGACTGTCAAATGGTTGTCCCCCCCAGTCAAGGTGGGCCTTCAACTGGACCAATCTCAGGCTGACATTCCTGACCCTTTCTCCACCCCCCTGGGAAGTGGCACATCTGACAACAGCAGGGCACGAGTCCGAATAAGAAGAAGTGGGGGGACGCTGACGTCACGACAGGAAGTGACATCACGGAAGGTGGCTTGCACCGTCAGACCAATTGCCTCCCCTCGCTCACCCCAATATGCGATTGCATCTGAGAAGCCAGCGCGTGCACAAGCAGCTCCGGGCTCGCCCCAGAGAGGCCAAAGAGTGAATGTGTGGGTCCATTTGCCCCAGTTATCTGTCTCGCGGTATGATAAGTGGTGGGACGCCGTCCACCCGCTGGTACCCCGACTCGAGACCTGGACAACAGTGACAATGCATGACAGCCTCCGGAGTCCGGATACACCACATGCAACACACAGAGGCTGTAGCTGCCCTAGCGGGCCAGGCCGCAAACACAATCCCAGACGAAAGGTAGACCCACCCCAGCGCGCATTGTCATTACAACAGCTGCCATTGACAAGGAACCCATGTGGTGAGACATGGGCCTCAGGGTGACGGGCCTCCGAGCCATCCCCCGCCAATGAGTGTCATGCAACTCACACATATCGCAAAGCCAATAGGACACTTTGCCTGCAGACCAGGGCTCGATTCGGGGTACCAAACGGGTGGACGGCGTGCCACCACTAATTTTAACGCGGGCCCGATAACTGGAGCAAATGGACCCACACATTCACTCTTTGGCCTCTCTGGGGTGAGCTCGGAGCTGCTTGTGCACGCGCTGGCTTCTCTGTTGCAATTGCATGTAACGGGTGGGGGAAGGGAGGCAATAAGTCAGATGGTGCAAGCCACCTTTCGTGACGTCACTTCCTGTCGTGACGTGTGCGTCCCCCCACTACTTATTTAGGACTTGTGCCATGCTGAACAATGAGAATGTGTTGCCTGCGAGATGTGACCATGAGAAGGGCGCCATGACCTCCCACCCACCAAGCTCCACTGCCATCCCGTGCCCTGGGTAGCTTGTGCAAGTGGACAATGTAGGGGGTACACCTGGTGGACAGGGGATGTGAGTGCGTTGGCAAGGGCCTTGCAGACGCACAGCAGTATCCAGCATGTCCCCAGAGGGTGGGCTAACGTCTACACCTGATGCAGCATTGATTGTGTGCCCGCCTGTTGTGCCCACACGAGTTCACATTCATCCCTAGACAGGTGGTCTTTCCAAATACCCAACACAGTGGAAATCTAGCCCTCCGGAATCCTCCCAACACAGTCTGTTTCAACAATGCATGTGTGCACCTACCCGTGCCACCCACCCACCCGGGCCAAGCGGAACTCCCGCTTCACATGCCACATGTGTGTCTTCCACAGTTGTGCTTCTCTCTCAGGGGTGGACCTGCAACTGTCCCGTAGCACACAAACAGCACCGAGTCGAACTGGCATCCTGTTTGAATGGTAGGCACACTCACACATCTACCTGTGACACAGTGGTGGTTGTAATGGCTATTGTGACTGCCATGGCAGTGTTGCTGGCCATGGCAGGGTATACTGACACACATTGCATACGCAGCTCTTCGTGTCACTACTCGGCACATCGAACTGGCCACTGTCCCTGGGGTTGATCAATTTTGCCGCCTGTCTATGTAATCTGTGACTGGATGCGGTTGTTCCTGTAGTCGGTTGTGTCTGTGTAGTTGCTTATTGCAGTAGTTGCTGTGTGTGCATGGTTAAGTGAGGCACATGCCGTGTATGGTACCTCAGCAATTGCAATGTCTGGTCTCACATTCCAATGTGTTGTACACGTGGCAGGGACTTCACTTCTTTCAGACTCTGCTACTTGTGTGTGTGATGAATAAGCATTTTTGTGACACGGATTGTCTGCATGTATTTGGTGGGATTTCTGGGAAAATGTATGTCATGTTTGCGTGCAAGCAAAGCACAGGGTGTGAGTCTAGCCACAGGATGACAGGTAGCATGTGCAGAGTATGCGGGTATGTGTGAGCTTACTTGCTGTGTGGCCAGCAGTGTAGGTGTATGTTAGTCTTGTAATGTACATTGTGCCTGGGCACATGGCTTACTTTCAATGTGTGCATATGGGAGGTGTAGATGTGTGTGGTGTGAGTGGTGTGACTTTGGGGTAGTGTTGGTGTGTGTGTGTGCTCTGGCAATGTCGACTACACACGTGTTACCCAGGCCCATGGTGCATGTTTGTATCCGTGTTCAGGTCTGTGAATGTGATCACATGTGTGTGTTGTATGTTGCACAGTGTGCAGTGTGTGGGTGTGTCCTTGCAGTTCAGGATGACTCCTACTTGATATGTTTAGGACATTGTGTGTCTGCAGGGTGTGTGACTGTCAAGATTGTGCCTTGTTCAATTGAGCATGTATGTGGATTTCTGCAGTTCTTACTCACTGTGCATTCCTGCCCACCCACACTGATATCGTGTGTGTGTTTTGTCAGGCATTGCTGTAGCATGCTTTTGCGTGGCTCCTACTTTTGCTTGATTTGTGTGATGTCAGACTGTGAAGGTAATTATACACGTGTATGACTGTGCTTTGTAGTGACCAGGCCGTCAGTGTTAATGTGATGATCTGTTGGGCCACTTCAGAGTCTGACAAGTCCAGGCCCACGAGCTGTAGTATTTCACTATGTCCACTGTTGCGGCAACTCATATGCGTTGACATCCAATGGCACTAGACTACATGGTCATCTCACGACTCTCGTGTACTTCACACACTCTCATCCTCTCTCATTCGTACTTGTCTTTGTAAAATAATTCAGCCGAGTCACACATTTGCTTCAAGGCATGTATTTGAACTTACGTCCTCTGTGATGCAGTATAGTGGACACTACTGGCAGCAAAATGCATGTGGAGGATATACTTAGCATGATTACACATACAAAAGGGGGTACGGGTAGATGTGATTAGTTGTTGACTGTGGGATGAAGGCTTCAGAGTTACAACTGCCTTGCCCTTGCTATGCTAAAGTACATTTGCTCATTACTGAAGAGCTCTAGACTTTGACACAGACAGTATTCATTTTGCCTACGAGACAGCTTGACATCATAGGCACAGTACATCTCAGTTCCATGGTACAGGTTTACTACAATAGTAACTACGACACACCTGCGTCAGAGGTGACATCAGAGCATGAGCCTACATGCATGCAGCAGCGTCTCACTAGTTGTTGTAATGTGGTGGCTACTGAACATGACACAATAACTGGGGTCATGTTGTAGGGGGTTGCATTTGTTGTCCATGCAAAAGTCCTGGCACGGAAGTACAGACGATGGTGAGGTGTCAGTTCTCACGTAATACAGCAGACAGATTAGTGTACACTGACCGGTGCATGTGTTCAGGTGCGCTGAATACATATTATGGCATAGTTGTTCGTGCAGTATTGGCCATGTGGTTACTGTACGCAAGGCCCATACCTCTGCCTCCCCCTGTTCATGCAGAAATACGGGATATGGTGAGGAACAGAGTGCATGTCCCGAAAATGTCCGATGTCATGGCAGTGGAGTTGATGGTGAGGTGTTTGTTGCAGGTTGTATGGTATAGTTGTTGTACAGCTAACTGCCCAGTCCGTGCGAAAGCCAAGCATAGGTACGGTGTTGAACATCATTGTTCAATTGGGGGTATTGAGTCGGGGCCCGAGGAATTGACAAGTTGTCAGGTATGCGATACCTTCCAGCAGGGCATCCATGGCATTGGTGGTAAACATGGTTGCCATCCAATGAAGCGGATGGTGGCTGGCAACATTTTCATCGTAAGTTGTCCCTTGTAGAAGCCTGATGGGACATGTTGGATGACATTCGATGAAACTGTGATCCAGAATACGTTGTGTGGAGGCACACTGGTCCCATTGCAGTGTGTGTCCGATTGCAGCCACATACGCCATGCCCCCATACACTGAACAGATCCTGTCGTGGGCGTCCAGGGGTGCAAACAAGTGTACCAAGTCCGCCTTTGGACATGCCGGGTTGGAGAGACATAAATCCACAGGACAGTGGAACGGACACCTCCGACAGTAGAATACGGGGATGACGCAGCTGAACATTGCAATGCGGTAAGTTACTCGGTAACTTACGTTCAGCATAGCCAGATTTTCACAGCCCACTATCTGTAGCAAGCTCTCAATGTATAGCTGCATCTGTCCGGCGTAGTTGGGAAGCAGTGGTGCAACAGCCATTTTGCTACAGGGCGATGTGATGGCGTGCTCCGGCTGCCTGTGCAGTCAGCAGAGTGCAACCTCCGACGATGCTGGGAATTCTGGAATGGTTGTACGGAGGCAGGACTTGGGTTATAGCTTGGGCGGAGGACACAGGCCCTCATCCCACATGCTTCATTGAATGGTCAAGGCCAGTGGTGTCTGACTCCTTCCAGATTACTTGCATTTGACCCACATGGAGGAGTGGTATAATATTTGTTTGTGTTATTAACTTTCTTTCATGTTGGGCGCTATCTGCCAGTGGACGGTTTACTCTGCATGGCTCTGTTTGGCTTCTTGTTGGTACAATGGCTCCATTCTCCTGCATAAATTGTTGCAATGTGATTTCAGAGTAGGAATGGAAGGCCATTCAGTGCTATCTGCTCTCCCGTGTGTGGGAGGGACACTGCGTTTCCGCTATACATTGGGGCTTCTGTGTGGGTGTAGTAATTGGAAACACCTGTTCTCAGGCAGCAGGGTTTTTCAATTTTGTACATTGCATGTCTTGATATTGCGAGCAGGATGGTATAGGTATTTTTGGATGGTACTGGCGTGCCTTTTGCGACGAGGTCCATATTATGCGCTGTTATGTAGCAGCCGCTGTGTGCTTCGCCATGTTTTGCACACAAGGGTGTGTCCTATTTTGCCATCACATTACTCCCCTGTTCGGGACACTTGTGTGACATCAGGTTGACAACTGTGAGTTGTCGGTTGGGGACATGACTGATGCAGGAAGGCCACGTGACATGTGCCTTCAGGGTGGGGCTGGTGTGTGGGGTATGTAGTTGTGACCCTGTGGTGTTTGTGTGCAGCCCATGCATGGCACTGTCGTTGGCCTCTGCGTTGTGCGCATGTGTACTTGCCTCATAGCCGCTGCGCTGCGGTGCCGTGACGGGGACGTCACTTCCTGGTCCCGGGTAGTGGGTGCCCGGATGTTGCGAGTTGTTTCATTTTGACAGGTGGGACATGTGTGGGTACAGTGGTGGATGTGTCCTGTCCACACAGGGGTGTCTGGGGGGCCCTTGTACAGTTTTTCCGCCCTTGCATTGTGTGCAGTGTTTGCGTGCCCTTGTTGTGTGTCTGCCTACCTGCGTCGCCGTGGCGCGTTCACTCCTAGGTGGTGCATCAGGTACAGCATGGGGATGGCTTGGAGTGCAGGATTCATTTCGGGGTGGGCCGCCTTTTTGGTCTCCGTACTCAGCAGTCGGGTTTCCGCCTTGGTATCTCGTGCGGTGTCTCTTTGCCAGGGGAGCTGTTTGGTTGTGGCATCGTAATTTGTACGCCGGGCGGTACGTCATTTCGTCGGACGGTGTGTCTCCATTGGCTCGCGCCGCTACGTGGACGGGCGCACTTTGATGGCGGGCGGCGTCGCTGGGTTACGGGCGGTGTTTAGCTGACTTATCACATCCTAATTTGCCAGCCGTGTGGGCCGTAGATGGCGGACAGTAACTAGCGGTTTTTGCCTCCGACAGCACGGCGGTAGTGCTTCCGCCCGACATCCTAATGGACCCCTAAATCCGTAAAAAAAAAAAAAACGTAGCACTAACAACTTCTTAATTAGCGTTATCCATATATGGAAAACAACTTCCCAAAAAATTAAAACAATAACGAACGACGAATAAAAGGCTCACACTAATAAAATACACCAATCACAGAAAACACTATATAAGCAACGAGAAATTAATGTTTATTTTACACCTCAAACCTACAAGAAAGAAGAAGGTGAAACTCTGCCGGATTGCTGCCAGAACGCAGAACTACATTGAAGAAAAAAGATTTCAAACTGCACAAAGTAAGTAAAATTCTATTTAAAATGTAACACTACTACTACTCTTCAACACAAAGGGGGTAAATCGGATGGCGGGCGGATCGCCATTGCCGGGCCAGCGGTGGCGATCCGCCCGCCATCCCACCCCGATTTACCCCCACCATTATAATATATATTATAATGGCGGGGGTATCGTGGCTGACGCAAAGTGCGTCCGACGCTTTTCCGCCGGTCGGCAATCGTTCCGATTGCCGGCCGGGCGGAGCTGGGGCTTAATATGATGGCGGTGCCTAGCAGGCACCACCATCCATATTAAGATGTATGGTTTTGAAAGCCTTTCCATGGCGGCGATGCCGCCATGGAAAGGCTGGCGGGGAATCGCTTTTGGGGGCCTGTTGCGGGGGGCTGCACTTGGGGGGGTACCTATGGTACCCCCCTACATAGCCATGCACAAGGTGGCAGGCTTACAGCAACACCCGCCACAATGTCAAGTATGCGGAATGCGACCGCCAGGGTGGCAGTTGCATCCTAATTAGCGGTGCGGGACCGCCACACGTCTGGCGGCCGGTCCCAGCACTGCTAGGGTGGCGGGCGGACTAAAGTCCGCCCGCCATCCTAATAACCCCCAAAATATTTATAAAAAATAAATAACATTTCTAACACCATATTCATACATATTTCCACATATTCTAACCTCTCTAAACTAGGTCGCAAACACTAAGGGGCCTATTATGATGGCGGGCGGATCGCCACCGCCGGCCCGGCGATTTGCCCGCCATCTGTACCTGATTTGCCCCCCGCCAGCAGGCAATCGTTACGATTGCCTCCCGTGCGAATCTGTGGCCTAATATGGTAGCGGTGCCGAGCAGGCACCGCCATCCATATTATGATGTGCAAATTTAAAGGCCTTTCCACGGCGGCGATGCCGCCATGGAAAGGCCGGCGGAAATTGCTTTGGGGGCCCGTTACGGGCCCCCGGGGGGTGGGGGGCTGCACTTGGGGTGTACCTATGGTACCCCACTATATTGCCATACAGAAGGTGGCAGGCACCGCGCGGTGCCTGTCACATTGTGCATGGCAATGCAAACCATGCACTTTTAACATTGCGGACGGAGCTGCACCCAGCAGCACCGTCCGCAATGTTAAAGGCCAGAATGCGCCCGCCAGTGTGACGGGCGCATCCTAATTGGCCTCAGGGGACTGCCGCACCTCTGGCAGTCGGTCCCATTTTCCGATACGGTGGTGGGCGGACAAAGTCCGTCCGCCATCGTAATGGGGCCCCTACTATCCACGTCTCGCTAAAATCTAACTTATACATAAAACTCGACAAAATTACAAAAACCTAACATTAGATACACTACCTACCACCTAACTAGCTTCAAATTAAAGTAAAAAGTTAGTTTAATTAAAGAAAATTACACTTACCTTCCTCGACGCACCTTCCAACCGCGAGCTTCTCCCTCAGAAATAACCCAAAACAAAAGTAAGCGGTTACAAAATACTAACTGTAAAACAAATATGGCTGCTTAAATTATTAAAAATTAATACTTTAATTCAAAAACATGTTAAACACTAATGAATAAATTACTAAAATGTTTTCTAAAAATACAACAATATTTTACTTATATGTTAAAATTTAAATAACATTGTTTCTACATTGTAAAATTATAATAATAAATATTATAAAATATATGATCATTATTATTATAATTCCATATTTTTTTATTATGTACAATGCTTATTAAAAATAAGTACAAAATGTAATAAATGTTAAATAAATACTTACCTATTATAAAACATGTTTATATAAAATTAAACAATGTAATGATTAATATTATTAATATTTTATATATCAATAATATTAATTAAAAATTACTAGGTATTGTTAAAAAATTGTTATACATTTAAAATGTTTACTTGTATAAAAAATGTGAAAGATTTTATATTATTTAATTTTTACAATATATGAAACCAAATAATAAATGTTGAAAATACAAAACAACTGTTCAACTGTTGTAAAAAAATATTTGTAAAATAAATGTTATAAATAAATGTAAAACATTTTTTATTGTTACAAAATATACATACCTGTATTAATAAATTTACCAATGTTAAAAAATATCTGCAAAATTATTAAATGTGAAATTATAAACATTTCAAAAATCTGTTATGTATAAAAAATAAAAGTAATGTTATTTTCTCTGTCTTAATGTATATTATATGCATTAAATAAAATGTTATTTTACTATTACTATCTCAATGACCAAAAATAAACATCATTCTAAAAATTTACACGTCTGATTATTTGTCGATCAATTAATTTATATTTTAAGTATAATAAAAATATATGTTTCAATGCAATGTACTTTTCTTAAATAATATATCTTTACTAAAAATATTTATATAATTGTTTTAATTATCATTTTAAAATATAATAATTCACACACATTCCCACTACACACTATATAAATATTTTAAGTTCACAAAACTATACACATATATAATTTACTATTCCCACTCCAGTTAATATTAAGGGGCCGATTCCGATCTCGGCCGGAAATCTCCCCGACCGAGCCGGACCCGGAGAGATTTCTGACCGAATCGGACCCTAGCAGTCCGACCGAACGAGTACGATGCGCACGTATGCTATCGGACTCGATTCGGTCGGACTCCCGTTGAAGTCAAAGGGAGCCAGTCGTACGACGCGTACACGGGCTCCCATTGACTCAATGGGCACAACGCGAACAAGGGCGCCCCCACAGCGTGTTCGCGTCGATGCGGGTCGCACCGTACATGCACGTGTAGGGGGGACCCATGGGGGGACCCATGGGTCCCCCCTGTGTGCGACTCGCACGCCTACGCTTCCAGGGGGGTCCGACACGGACCCCCAAAGTGCGGCTCCGACAGCTCCTTGGAGCCGGACTGCGCGAGTCGGTCGGAGCGGTCGAGGTGCGCATCGTACTTACCCGGCCGGGGAACGTCTCCATTGCGAGGTGCGTGTCGTCCCCATGCGAGTCGGTCGGAGCGGTCGGGTCCTGCGAACGAGTCGGTCGGAGATTTCGCGAGCGCACGCATCGTACTCGCTCGCCCGGACGCACGTACGACTCGGTCGGGAAATAGGGCTCCGAATCGGATCCGGTTAAGCCGAATCCGATTCGGTGCCCTACCGGCCGAGATCGGAATCGGCCCCTAAGTCAGGGAAGGTGCGGGACACTACACCTATATAATTTACTATTCCCACTCCAGTTAGTATTAAGTCAGGGAAGGTGCTGGACACTAAACCTATATAATTTACTATTACCACTCCAGTTAGTATTAAGTCAGGGAAGGTGCTGGACACTAAACATATATAATTTACTATTCCCACTCCAGTTAGTATTAAGTCAAGGAAGGTGCTGGACACTACACATATATAATTTACTATTCCCAGTCCAGTTAGTATTAAGTCAGGGAAGGTGCTGGACACTAAACCTATATAATTTACTATTCCCACTCCAGTTAGTATTAAATCAGGGAAGGTGCTGGGCACTACACATATATAATTTACTATTCCCACTCCAGTTAGTATTAAATCAGGGAAGGTGCTGGACACTAAACCTATATAATTTAATATTCCCACTCCAGTTAGTATTAAATCAGGGAAGATGCTGGACACTACACATATATAATTTAATATTCCCACTGGGTCCAAGGGTCCGGTTCTTCGCTGGTGCTGCCGCCGCTGCTGCCGTGAGGGGAACGGCCAACTTTGACACTCGTAAGCCATGAGGGGAACGGCTAACATTGATACTTGCAAGCCGTGAGGGGAACGGCTCAAACTACAGCCCCCAGCAGCCGACGCTGCAACCGTGCCCGAAGGCGCATTAAGAACACTGCTGACCTCCCGCAGCGCGGGACGCCCAAGGGTCCGGTTCTTCGCTGGTGCTGCCGCTGCCGTGAGCGTAACAGCCAACATTGATACATGCAAGCCGTGAGGGGAATGGCTCACACTACAGCCCCCAGCAGCCCTCGCGCCTCTGATGCTGCAACCGCGCCCGGAGGCGCGTTAAGAACACCGCTGACCTCCCGCAGCGCGGGATGCCCAAGGGTCCGGTTCTTCGCTGGTGCTGCCGCCGCTGCTGCCATGAGGGGAACGGACAACTTTGACACTCGTAAGCCATGAGGGGAACGGCCAACATTGATACTTGCCAGCCGGGAGGGGAACGGCTCAAACTACAGCCCCCAGCAGCCCTCGCGCCTCTGACGCTGCAACCGCGCCCGGAGGCGCATTAAGAACACCGCTGACCTCCCGCAGCATGGGACGCCCAAGGGTCTGGTTCTTCGCTGGTGCTGCCGCCGCTGCTGCCGTGAGGGGAACGGCCAACATTGATACTTGCAAGCCGTGAGGGGAACGGCTCACACTACAGCCCCCAGCAGCCCTCGCGCCTCTGACGCTGCAACTGCGCCCGGAGGAGCATTAAGAACACCGCTGACCTCCTGCAGCACGGGACGTGCGCGGGCGGGCCCGGGCCGCGCCCGGGCCGCGCCCGGGCCAAGGGCAGGCCCGTCCTGTGCCCGTCAGCGACAGGAAGAGGCAGGGCAGGGCCATAACTCTTTGGCCCACCTTGTAACATCTGTCTAAGTGGGTAAGACTTTCCGATTTTATTCTGTATATTGTATTGGCCAAGTTCTCCATCTACCACCAGGATACATTTTTACCCCTAGACTTGGTGTTGAGCTTTCTCAACATTACTGGGGGAAGGAAAAAAACCTAGCCGGAGGGGTCTGCCAGCTCATTTGCCAACACGATTGGGGTCTTATTTACTGTGACACCATATCCTTGAGATACCTGAGATACCACTCTTTCCTGGTTCCCCCTAAACTGGCATTCTCCCAGAAGTTGGACGCTCTTGGAAAGACTTGGACACTTAAATGTGTGATGGCTGTTTAAAACTAAGCTTTCAGCTTGGGTGGTGGTAGCATCATTTTCTTTGTTATAGTATTATCTAAAGTTGAGAGTACTTGCTGTAGAATTGCGTAAGGGTGCTGCTAATTTGTGGGTTAGGTGCTGTAGTTGTATTAGATTGTAAAATGGGGAAACGTGCATGTCTCCCCAAATCAAAAACCACCAGTGTACCAACATTCCCTCCAACCTCGATTGATAAAATGCTGCAGAGAGCCATAGGGGTGGTTAATACAGAAATCGAGCTGACAGACAGGAGATTGTCACTTACACCTGACCTATGTATTCCAATGCCCGATCCACCTGCCCTGCTAATTCCTTCTCAAACTCCTCCAGTAGACTCACCACCACCACCTCCCCGAGGTGTACCAACCAGGAAAGCCACCCGAAGAGCTAGGAACACTACTAGTATTCCAAAGAATGGGAAACTAAAGCAAACGTCTGAGGCAGGACCAAAAAGAAAGAAACTCTGTGAGTATGTTGCAGTCACCATTGAGGAGGGGGAAGGGCAGGAACAAAATCAACATAGCCTTCTATCCCCCAGAGCAGGCTTGAATTCCCCTCCTTGGGCATCAGACCTGATGGCTGAATTGAAGAATCATCTAAGAGTGATTGTAAGAGAGGAATTGGCTCCCTTACTCAACCATTTAGATAAACTGATAGCAGTTGGGGAGAATATATCACTTAATTCCAACTTAAATCCCTCCCGCCCAATAGGAAAAGGGATAGACATGGGCTGCTAGGTGGACACTCTTGTCCTAACATCTCTGGATGGGTTGGGTGGGCAAGCTCATGCTGGTCCCACCACAACTCAAGAGACAAGGTACTTGAGCGCCAATCACCAACAGGCAAGCACGAGTCCTAATTCTGCTACTGGGACACAGACTCTACCTCCCCCTATAAGGGATAGGGACAAATCACCCTCTCTCTACCTGGGCCAAGTGGGAACCTGAGCAGGCAGGCACCGACAGATGGGACCAATGTCATGCCCGAAACAGCCAATTTGCAGACTATAAATCTACCCCCTGCCTGTTCCCCGTATGTAGTCATATTGGCAGGAATCCCTGTAATTACACCTAATAAGAGGGAAACACAACTTGACCTTAGAAATAAATGTCTCTTCTGGCTAGCAAAGCACAGACAGTTTGATTATGGAAGGGCGGGGGAAATTCTGATGGTTCGTAGGGTAGGTCGGGTGGGAAACCGACAAAAACAAGTTCAAGGGGACTGCGTAGTCATTAATTTCAAATATCCCAATACTGTGACCAACCTACTAAATCAGACTACTTACCCCCAGGATACACCGACAGGAATTAGACTCTACCCTCTGGAGTTCTTCTACATCCAGCACCAAATGCCATCAAGTGGTTACATCCCCTCCACTATCCCGAGATGGCAAGCAAGATCGCAAAGGGAGGGTGGATGGAATGTTCCCCCCAAGCCCTTACTATTTAACATCCTAGTCAACAACAGGTATGGAATCCTGGATGAGGTAGATTGACAAGAGGAGGGTCTAATGAGGGATAGGATTTCTGGATCGCAGGGGCACGATTCTCAATGGGAAAAGAGCAGTGGGTCGAGGTCAGCTACATTAGCTAACACTATAGATACAACACAGATGGTCGATCCAGAAGGTAGTAGGTTTCAAACCATTGGGCCTTCTGTTACCCCACTACTTGCCCCGGTGGATAAATTATCCAGAGATGGGCAATCTACAGGCCCACTAGATAGTCACCACTCGATTATAGCAAGGGTTTTTGAAAATCATAGCATTAGCGCTCCTAAGGCACTCACGGGCAATAAAGGGCAAGGCAATAGCTTGAGGATTTTATCCTGGAATTTGGCAGGACTTAAAAATAAACTATCTTGCCCAGACTGGGGGCTCTTCATGGACGAGCAGGATATCTGTATGTTCCAGGAAACCTGGGCTATGGAAGATTTCCAGAGGTTGGGCTATGCAACTTTCAATATCTTAGCCACTTCAAAAGGTAGAGGCAGACCCTCAGGGGGCCTGTCAATCTGGGTGAGATCACACTTAGACTGCAGAGCCGATCAACTCCCAACCCCCTCGAGTGACATACAGTGTGTCTTGCTTACCTTCTCGTCCAAGATAAAAATTGCCCTTATTAATGTCTACTCTCGACCCGTTCCCACCGGTCAAGAATCTGCCACCATAGACCAACTGGGTCTTTTTATACCTACTATTGAACCAGCCACACGGTTGATCGTTGGGGGTGATTTTAATTGCCAATTCGAACCCCTTACTGACTCAAGTAATACCTCCCCTAGTGAAGAAGATCTACAATGGCTAATCCCAGACCCACAAATCCAACCTATTAAAGCCTGGTCCCCACTGGCATTGCAGCTCAACTCACTTACGCTAGTACACTCGTTAAGAGCATGCAATGGCCAAACAAATTCGGACACACCAGGGCAGTTAACGTTTAACAGAGTAGGCCAAGCTTCTCTGCTGGACTATATTCTGGTGGAAACCAGATTATGGCAAAAGGTTAGTGATTTCTATGTCATCACGAGGCAGGATAGTGACCATAATGCCCTGATTTTGGTTCTGAAGTCATTGAATTTGGGTCCCTCCAACTCCCAATCCACTTCTATATCTGTGAATAGTGTGTTAAGTTTAACAAACAATAGAAGGAAAGTTAGGTGGGAGAAATTCCAATAGTCACCCCATAAGCTGGCAACAGTTTACCAAATAATTCCATTTGAAACATAAGCACAGTTGCACCACACATCAATTACAAAAATGGAGAGAACAAATGTATAATCTGTATACAATGCAGATATTATTCAAAATTTTCCTTTTATTCCAATTTTCTATTGTTTAAAAATGTGATCATAAACACTTAATCCCGGCTGCACACCCCTTTCTTGCATTTTTTATATCAACCTTGGTTTCTTCCCTGCTGAAATCAAATAGTAGATAATATAATCATCCAGTCGTGATTTTCGCTTTATTCACTTGTATGATGTCCTCATCTCTCCTTTTCTTCCTGCTCTCTCTATTTTTTAGTGATTCTATGCATTTAATTTCTTCTTGGTAGTTCTTAGTTACTCACTCTGAAGGAGCTCTCTCTTTCCTTATATGATTGTTGATATGTTGTGGATATGTTGTAGTTATAAGAAAAATTGTGTAAAAATGTTGCCTATATGTATGAAAACATTTTAAACATATAAAAAAGTCTGTCTGTCTTTTTTTTGTCTGTCCTCCTTTTTTGCTCTTTATATAGAACTATTAATGTAGCCCTATGGCTAAAAAGATTATTTTTATGTATAGTATGTGATGTGTTATATGTTTTCTTGGTCTTTGTGTATTGACGTGTATTTTTGTTTGTTCAAATTAACAGCCCTGAAGAAGTCCTCTAGTAGGACAAAATGCGTCGGCTGTATTAATGTGAAAACTGATGTTGATGACCACGTTTTTAAACAAGGCTGTATCACTGTGAAAACTGATGTTTATGATCACATTTTTAAACAATAGAAAATTGGAATAAAAGGAAAATTTTGAATAATATCTGCATTGTATACAGATTATACATTTGTTCTCTCCGTTTTTGTAATTGATGTGTGGTGCACCTGTGCTTATGTTTCAAATTGTTATGATCCCATGAGGATTTGCACTGTGATGGTGGGTGCGTTTCAGTGTGAACACAAACCCCCAAATATAGAGGGGTCAGAATATCAGAGGGATAGCAGTTCAGGTGCTGTGGTTCTGAGGGTTCCACTGTCAGGCTTTTTTGTTTAAATAATAATTCCATCTATGGTAAAAATGTGGGAGGTAATATCTGTAGAGGGTCCGGCGTTGGATGCTGGGAAAGTTGCCATAATTCATCAAGAGCTATCATCAAAACTGGCAGACTTATTCTTCCCAACAGTACGCTGCAGGCCAAATACTCAGCTCAAATGTACCTGGTTCAATTGTTATGTTATGTTATGTTATTATATTCTTATATAGCGCGTGTATACCGACAGGTCTCTTAGCGCTTCGGAAGAAGAGAACAGCGTCAGGGCCGGGTGGTCACCATGGTACTAGGAAGAATTAGGTCATGTCTAGAGCCTCTCTGAAAAGGATGGTTTTAAGCTGCTTCCGGAAAGGGAGCAGACCATGTTCTTTACGGAGAGTGTCGGGCAGCCGGTTCCAGAGTTGTGGCAGGAGGACCGAGAAGGCTCGTCCTCCTTTGGAAACAGTTACCCCGCGGGCAGACCATCTGGGCGGCTTCTGCTGAGCGGAGCGCCCGTCTAGGCACATATTTAATTAAACGTTCCCTTATGTACTCTGGGGCGTGACCGTAAAAGGCTTTGTGGGCAATACAGAGTCCCTTAAACTTCGCTCTTTGCCTAACCGGCAACCAATGCAGTTTGCGCAGCAAAGGAGTGGCATGGGTTCTTCTGGGCAACCTGAAAATCAGCCTGGCGGCGTCATTCTGTACCACCTGTAGCTTATTCATACGTTTCTGGGGGAGCCCGACATAGAGCGCATTGCCATAGTCGAGTCGCGAGACGATGGTTGCTCGTACAATGGTTTCCAGCGATGAAGCTGAGAGCAGTGGAACCAGCTTCCTCAGTTGTCTCAGCAGACCAGTGCAAGTACCCACCACCGAGTTGACTTGATTTACCATGGAGAGCTCGGAGTCGATCTTAATTCCCAAGCTTTTTACAACTGGTGCTGGGCTGGGACAGGCCCCCAGCTCTTGGGGCCAGAACAAGCCGCTCCATGGGTTATTTTTTGCCGGAATTGCTAGGACTTCGGTTTTATCAGGATTGATTTTTAAAGAGTTTGCAGTCATCCAGTTTATTGTAAACCTGAGGATGTTCTGAGCAGACTCTTGGGTGCGGACCGAGTTATCGATCTTCAGGATAAGCTGAGTATCATCCGCATAGTTAAAGACCCGACAATCCATGTCGGTTAGTGCGGCCACCAGGGGCTGCAGGTATATGTTGAAAAGGAGCGGGGACAGCGCGGAGCCCTGGGGGACCCCGCAAGAGATGTTACCCTTTTCAGATACCTGATCGCCAAGTTGGACCCTCTGCGAACGTCCTAGTAGGAAGGATTCCAACCAATTATAGGCGTGCCCCAGGATACCCAGGTCCGATAGCCGGGTCAGTCAATTCTAAATGCCGTAAAGCCAAGCAGGCCTTATTGGGCGCTGTGAAGGCAAAGGACAAGCCACACATCAAACTAACCTGGGTACTGTACAAAGAGACCACTCAGCAGGAGAGGAAAAATTGGGAACTGGATAGATGGGACAATCTCAAACTCGCACTATCGAACAAGGACATGAAGTCCTTTTGGGCCATTGTGAGCTCAGGAGACACCCAAGAGAAGCCAGCAATTGAGCCAAATATTGCCTCTGAAGTGTGGGAGAAACATTTTCTCACCCTTTACACCAGTCATGAAAATGTAACTGAAGCTCCTGTACCTCGAAAAGCAACCACCGAGTCATGCCAGGGGGTGGCGGAGGAGATTACCTTATCTGAAGTGGCGAATGCTATAAACAAGCTCCATAGCAACAAAGCTCCAGGCTTAGATAAATTACCCGGGGACTTATTTCGGGAGGAACCAACAATCTGGGGACCATATTTGTGGACCCTATTTAACGCCATCTTGAATGGCATGGATCCCCCCGATACTTGGAGCGGGGCAGAAATTGTCCCAATTTACAAAAAAGGTTGCCCCCTTCTTCCCACCAACTATAGGCTGATCAGTTTCATCGATGTATCCCAAAAACTCTTAGCGTGGGTTCTTCTTGATCGCCTCCAGGTATGGATGGAAGAAGAGGAGATACTGAGCCCTTACCAAGCCGGCTTCAGGAAAAACACCTCAACCATTGACCAGATATTCAGTCTCCAACTTCTTTTCTGGAAAACGGTGGCAATAGAGGTTGGCAGCCTCTATTTAATATTCGTAGACCTGAAGTCTGCTTTTGATCTTGTACCCAGAGAGAAACTCTGGGATGTACTCAGAGACTTGGGGATTCCACCTTATCTACTTAACATTCTAGTGAGGCTCCATGCAGAAAACTTCGCGCAAGTGAGATTTGGGAAACACGGCGAACTTACTCCCCGCTTTCCTGTTAACAAAGGGGTACGCCAGGGTTGCGTGCTAGCGCCTACCCTATTCTGCCTATTTGTTAATGGTCTTATTGAGCAACTTAGAAAAGTTAAGGATAATGATGCCCCTAGGCTAGCATCGGGTAAGGTCCCAGCGCTGATGTTCGCTGATGACACCCTTCTACTTTCAAAGACACCAATGGGAATCCAGCACATTCTAGAATGCTTTGACACCTTTTGTAAGACTCGGGGGCTGGAGATAAACACATCCAAGACCAAGTACATGGTGTTTAATCCTGTTAATACATCTCGCCCAAATCCATATTTGAATGGCTTCCCCCTTGACAGAGTGACGGTGTTCGATTATCTAGGCGTCACTCTGACCGAGCATCTAGATTGGGGACCGCAGATGGCTAAGGCCAGCCTTAAACTAGCACAGACAGTGGGAGGGCTTATGAAACAATACAGATCCTCACCTTTCAAACCAGTGGGGCCAATAGTTGAAATTTACAAAACTCAAGCGCGGGGTGCTACACTGTATGGGACAGAATTGTGGGGGCATCGCTCTAGCACTAGTTTGAACAAAGTGGAGAATAACTTCATGAGGCAGCTATTAGGTCTTCCCCTCAGCACACCTCTTACTCCTTTGCGTTTGGACTTGGGTATTAGGCCCATCAATGAAGAGTTGGCCCTTAGACCTCTGACTTTTTGGCGCCGCCTCTGGGTGACCCCAGAATTGGCCACTTACCGATTTGAGCTCAAAGAGCTCTTGAGCATCCCTGGTACCACTAAAATACCCTGGTTTAACTATATTAGGGATCTCTGTACACAGCTGGGGAAAGTGGACCTATGGAGATCACCTGAGGAGTCATGTCTCCTAATCCCACGGTTGGAATTGGTAAGAGCCTATAGATCTTACAGGCTCTCCGTTGTCCAGGAAAATCCACTTTGTGGCCGATTAACAGCAGAGCTTTTATTGATAAAAGATTAATACAAACTGGAACTTTTCCTGGACAACATCCAACCAACCTTGGCTAGGAAATTGTACATGCAGCTTAGATTAGGGACTTTGCCTCTCCATGCCAACACAAGCAAATGGTCCAAAACTCATACTGGTGAATGCCCCGCCTGCAATTATAAGGAAGAAACTGAGCTACACGTCCTTTTCTTTTGCCCTGCATATGCGTTATCTCGCCGGCGTTGGCTCATCCAACTCTGTAAGAATTTGGGCTTTGTGCAATGTGCTGAGGCATATAGAGTTCTAAAATACGAGTCCCACGCACCAATTGTTTTCGCCGTTTCCCGTTTTCTTAATTCTATGTGGCACGTGCGGAGGACTTTTTTTAACTTAGCGACGCTTTAGTAATGTATTAGTCCATCTTTTCCACTTTCATTTCCAGTCATTTTATTGGTTTTAAGTATTTATTACAAATATTTGCACTGTAACGAAGCTTGAAGATTGTTCTTTTCATAAGATGACTGCAAAGCATTGTAGAATCGCATAAGGACTTGGCCCTTAGATAAACTAATGTTTCATTATACCACGGGTATTGGGGTCCTCTGGAAGCAAGCTGGCTACATTGTAATGCGGAAACATTTCCTCGGTTGTGCACTAAATATGAAGAATTTGTATATATTTTATTGTGTTTTTTGATATGTGCTTTTATGGTCTTTGTGACCGAAATAAAGTTGATTGGAATGGAATATTCCCACTCCAGTTAGTATTAAGTCAAAAAAGGTGCTGGACACTGAACATATATAATTTACTATTCGCACTCCAGTTAGTATTAAGGGGCCGATTCCGATCTCGGCCGGTAGGGCTCCGAATCGGATTCGGATTTACCGGATCCGATTCGGAGCCCTGTTTCCCGACCGAATCGTACGCGGGTCCGGCCGAGCGAGTACGATGCAGGCACCCGCGAAATCTCCAACCGACTCGAACGCGGCTTCAACACGCTCCGACCGACTCGCATGGACACGACTCGCACCGCGCTATGGAGACGTATCCCGGCCGGGTAAGTACGATGCGCACCGCGAGCAGTCCGACCGACTCGCGCTGTCCGGCTCGAAAAAGCTGTCGGAGCCGGACTTTGGGGGTCCGCGTCGGACCCCCCTGTACGCATAGGCGCGCGAGTCGCACACAGGGGGGCCCATGGGTCCCCCCTACCTGTGCATGTACGCCACGATGCGCATGGACGTGTACCCGCTGTAGGGGGCGCCCTTATCCGCCTCGCACCCATTGAGTCAATGGGAGCCCGCGTACGCGTTGTACGACAGGCTCCCATTGACTTCAATGGGAGTCCGACCGCCTCGAGTCCGATGGCATGCGTGCGCATCGTACTCGTTCGGTCGGACTGCCAGAGTCCGATTCGGTCGGAAATCTCTCCGGGTCCGGCTCGGTCGGAGAGATTTCCGTCCGGAATCGGAATCGGCCCCAAAGTCAGGGAAGGTGCTGGACACTAAACTTATATAATTTACTATTCCCACTCCAGTTAGTATTAAGCCAGGGAAGTTGCTGGACACTAAACCTATATAATTTACTATTCCCACTCCAGTTACTATTAACTCAGGGAAGGTGCTGGACACTAAACATATATAATTTAATATGTCCACACCAATTAGTCTCAAGTTATTAAAAATAATAAATAACAAACATATATAATGTACTATTCCCCCTTGAAATTAAAATTACATGTGTAACTAAACTGTACATTAAACTAATTTCCTTTAATAATAACATTTACAAATATTTACAATACTTAAATAACTCTCAATATTTAAAAAAGATAATCATAATTTTTGATTTCACAAAACAGTAAATATAACAATATACATAAAAAATGACTATTTCACGCATAAATTATTTAATTTTCTTTACATTATACATAATAATTTATTTTTTCTAAAATGATTTTAGTAAATTATTATTAACTAATAGTTTATTAATATCTATAAATTATATTATAAATATTAAGTTTTTAACATAATATTTTTGCTTTATGAAAATTATAAGTATTAACATAAGTGAAATATTGAATATTAAATATTGTGAAATATTAATAAACTATACTTTATAATATTAATATATTTAAAAATATCCACTAAAACAATATATTACAATTTTTTTTATAATTTCACTCAAAATTCATTTTTAAATATTTTTATAACAATATTATATAAATAACATCAAATTACACACCTTCATTCTAAATTAAAAAAACAAAAAGAAATAATAATTTATAATCAATGTTAAAATTATTAGGGGCACATTACGATACCCGGCGTAAATAAATCCGCCAGGCATGGAAGCGGCAAAAATCCGCCCGCACACACCGCCTGAACACCGACCACGCCATTATGAGTACACAAACTGAAAACCGCCATCGGCGGAAAAATCATACAAAATACCGCCCGCCATCGTCCGAGTCGGAGTCAAACCGCCCGCCACGGACGGAAACACGCACGACAACACAAAACCGCCCGCCCACACGGCCGACACACCGCACGTGAAATTACGATCGCACCGCCATGAGCGCGGAAAAACAACAAAAATACCGCCCGCCAGCGCAAACAACGCCGATGAGAATCGACACGGCAGAAGCCATGGCGCCCACGTACCTGCACAGAAACCATCCGCACACAAAACCAATAGCACACAACATGGCCAACAAGTCCACACAGCAAGGCACGCACAAATACACAAGCACAGTACACATCCCGAAAACACCCCCCGGACAAACAAAAAATACAAAGGCCAGAACCCCAGACACAACACACCTGAAAACAACAGACCATGAGGACACACCCACATAGGTGAGTACAAAAGCAGCACTCCCACAGACCACAACCCCTTGCTACATTGCAAACCAGAGAGGAGAGGAGAGGACACAGTGACACAGCAAGGACAGCAGCACACCACAGAAACGCACACATCACAACCACCACCACCACCACCACCACCAAACACCGGCACCACAAACCCCCTGCACATTACACAACACACACCGCACCACCACCACAAACACCATGGCACCACAAAGGATGCCCAAGTTCACGCCCATGGAGCTGACGGTCATGGTCGACGAGATCATCAAGGTGTACCCACAAATCTATGGGAACATGGTCCAGCACACACCACTAGCCACCAGAAACAGAATGTGGACCCGGATCGTAGACCAGGTCAATGCAGTCGGGACCCTGCCCAGGAACAGAACCGAGATAAACAAACGTTGGAATGACGTAAAGAGCCTGGTCAAGAAGAAGGAGGGCAAAAACAGAGAGCTGGCTGCCGTCACTGGCGGAGGGAATCCCGCGCTCTTTAAGACCTTCAAAGCGTGGGAGGAGAAGGTGCGAGTCGTAATACATCCGGAGATCCTCGCCGGATTAGCAGGGGGAGTGGAGGCTGGTAAGTACAAACTAATGTATACCAGCACACCGCTATGTACACACATGCGCAACCACCATGCCACAGCTCCCAGGGACAAACACCCCCATGTCCAGCACACAATACACAACACATCACACGCACATGCAACAGACACTACCACACACAGGCCAAACCGAACAACTGTAAGATGCGTGGGGACATGTGTACACTAAGCCAGCCACGTAACCACCAACAGGTCCACAAATATGCCAGAAGCGCCACAACGAGCACCCACCACACCCATGTGTCCGCCACAGCTGCACCAACTGACAAGTAACAGGTAAGTGGCAGGAACACAAAGTGCAGTGGGTCGGAGGGGGACAGCTGAAGTACAACACCCACCAGGCCCCCACTCCCACAGACCAGCAAGGTGGAGCACTCCCCACACCCATGTGTCAGGCACAGCTGCACCAACCGACAAGTAACAGGTAAGTGGCAGGAACACAAAGTGCAGTGGGTGGGACGGTGGACAGCCCAAGTACAACACACACCAGGCCCCAGTCCCACAGCACAGCAAGGAGGAGCATCCCCCACACCCCACACCCACGTGTCAGCCACCGCAGTGCACAACGACAGCCGAAAGGCAGACATCACGGTCCACAGCAATCGGTGTCAGTGGGTGTACAGCCACCCCCACGACCCACTACACCCCCCACCCCCACAGACCTGCAACATGGAGCACCCCCGCTAAGAGCCATGTGGCATCCAGTACAGTGCACGCACGAACAACTTGCAGGTGGGAAACTGGACAGGGCTGGATTACTGGAGGCATGAGGACCATAACACCACCAACACATGGGACATGTCACGTAGCACACGAACACGCAGCACCGCCCACCGTCACGAACAAGTGAACAATGTGCACACGGACATGAACAGCAGACTCACACCCCACATGACCCATCACAGACATAGCAACACCCAAGGAGCCACGTCTGCATGCACAAGCCACACTGAATATAGTCCCACACGGCAGCCACTGTGCAACTCATCACACACAACCGAAACACCATTGAAGTCCTGTCCATGTAGCCCCTACTGCCTGTCAACCACACACCCCACAACTACGCCTATGTAAGACAAACAACACTAGACGCAACAGAGCGGAACAACAGAAATGCACACGAACACCACTGAACCCATCAAACACACAGACACACCATGCACATACAACATACCATCCATCCCATCCGTCAGCCCCAGTCTCATGAAAGGCATGTCATCCGCACAGCTGCCACACATACAGCAGTCACGCTAAGACACATGCCCATGACCAACCATGTGCCAGAAGTCAATTAAGCGCACGACACACTGTGAGCAACAACACACAACATGGGCCACACCCCCCGAGCACTGCAGTGATGCACATGGCACAGGGCAGCACGCACACCAAGGAGATGGGACAACTGCAATACGTTGGCTGGCACACAACTATCACTCACTCATAACGATGCGTCCAATGCCATGTCCAGTAACCACAACAGACAGCAAATATGCAGGGCATGTCAGGCATGCACACACCTCAGACCATGCACTGTCATGCTGCCACAACACATGTCACGTTCGGCACCCATGGCTCACAGCATGTACCCCAAAAGCATATACCCTCCCAAATGCGAATCTGGGGCATGGCCCCCATGTTGCCATATGCGTTCCTAAGCGTTCCATTTGAACTCCAAAAGCAAAGTACAAACCAGACCCAGGATGGGCCAGGAGCCCGCATACACCAGAGTCACAATGAGTAGGGGCAAAGCAACACACCCATCGGCATGGCCAATCCGTCCCATGCCACATGTGCACAGCACACAGTCCCATTGCCTAGCACACACAACTACAGATGCCACAGCCACACACTCGCCTCCGGGAAACCCATGTACGAGATTGCACGAACTGCCAATGTCAGACGACTAATACATACTTCGCCAGGTGCAACACAATAACAAATCTCATTCTCTCCACAGGTGACGAACTGCTGGACGCTGGGGATGGAGACAGCAGCCAGCACAGCCAGCCTACAAGCCCCCAACGAGGACACACGGATCTGGAGGATCTGTCCACCTCTTCGGACACGGACCACCAAGCTGGCCCATCTGGCGTGGCAGGGCCCAGCCGCTCCCCAGGACCCCTCCTACCCACCAACCCATCATCCAGGGATGCTGAACAGTCCCAGTCCCCTGCTGCCACTGTCGTTGCGGCCACACCCACGGTCATTGCGGCCACTACCACTGCCGCAACCGCCACCATCGCCGCACCGACCACCACCGCCTCCACCACCACCACGTCTTCGCTGGCACCAGCCCCAGCGCAGGTGGTGGCCCGGCCGACTGGATCCACCCTGGGAGCCACAGCGAGGACCGTGGTGAGCAATGTGGCTAGTGGGCAGGCCGGTGGCAGCAGGACTGGTAGGAGGAGCAGGGTCAGGGAAACGCCAGCCTCCCCTGGGAGCCATGCCCTGCCTCAAATGGCCAGAGTCCTTGGGGCCTATGAAGAGGCCCAAGGACAATGGGCCAGGTCTGCTACTGACACGCGGGAGGTGCTGGGGGTGCTGAGGTCCATGGACGCCCATATGGGCCAATTCGTGTCCCGTATGGACCAACTCGTGGACCTCATGGGCCAGCTGGTGGTGGCGGTGGGGTCACAGGCAAGGCCAGCAACACCACCTCCTCCACCACCTGCTAGGGCGCAGGGTCGGCCAGCAGTGTCCACTTCCCCTGCGTCCACAGCCAGTGAGCACACCTCACCCACCACCAGCAGGTCGCCACCACACACCCCCTCCCAAACGTGGAAGGGGCCGTCCGAAGAGGAAACAGATCTCCCGGGAGGACTTCGCACGCTCCAGTCGCAAGTGAGGCAGCCAGCCAGCCTTCCGCCAGCCTTCCTTGACCAGCCACTGCATTGACTTGCTCTACGATCCCACTCCACACAGCCATCTGGATGGCATGTGTGTGTTGGACTATGGACATAGAACCAGTGGGTACACCCTGATCATCACGCAGCCATGACCGACAGCTCATTGTCACTGCACGCACCACTTTTGTCATCACCTTACACACAATCACATGTCACAGTTTGTAATAAATGCACCTTTTTCACTAACTGCTGTTTGTGCCCTGTGTCTTTATTGTACGGAATACAACGGCCACCTTGGGCGGAAAGGCACCTGATGCGTGGCATGGCAATGGAACCGGAGGGCCTGTAGGGACCTAGGGGTGGGAGACAGAACAGGAGCACATTCAATGAGTGTGTCACACACCCATCACACAGTACATGTCAACAACTACAAGCAATGTACACACATCGCACAGAGCAATAGGGCACAATGCCACAGCCACCAACAGTGGCATACTACCCTGGCCATGGAGCGTTGACACACTGCACGCAGTGAACATACGGCCACCCTGACACAGCACACACACACCTGCATAGATACAGACACATCATCCGTCGTACATGGACACTCACCGTCAAGTGAAGTAGCGGGCGATGAGCTGCTGGCGCACATTCCCAGCTTCCTCCTCTCCGCTGTCCACCTCACTCGAGCTGTCCTGGTCTGCGGGCTGGGGCCCTGGTTGATCTCCGTCATCCACAATGAGGGGGATCTGCTTCCGAATGGCCAGATTGTGCAGCATGCAGCACGCCACCACTATCTGGCACACCTTCTGTGGGGAGTACGCCAGTGCACCCCCGGTGCGGTCCAGGCACCTGAACCTGGACTTGAGGAGGCCAAAGGTACGCTCGACCACACGTCTGGTCCTCCCATGTGCCTCATTGTATCGATCGTCTGCTGGGGTGCGAGGATTCCTCAATGGACTGAGCAGCCATGCCCCATTCGGATACGCAGAGTCACCTGGGTGTGAGGGACACAGAGAACCGTTGCTATTCCAACTGGACAGGGGACAGCATCGCACAACCAGCACGCTACACCACTCCACATACTCACCGACAATACAGCCACGATCCTGTTGCAGATTGGCCATCAGTAGTGGCAAGATGCTGTTGCGCATTATGTGTGCGTCATGGGCCGAGCCTGGAAACTTTGCACACACGTGGGTGATCACCATGTCCGCAAGGCACACCACTTGCACATTCAGGGAGTGCGTGTGCTTCCTGTTGCGGTACAGGTGCTCAGTGGCCTGTGGTGGAACAAGGCCAACATGAGTGCAGTCAATGGCTCCCACGACGTGTGGGATTCTGCCAAGGGCATAGAATGCACCCTTCACTGCCGCCAATTCACGAGCCCTGGGGAATCTGATGTACCTGTTCCGGTACAGCATCATGGCTGCCAGTACATCCCTCAGCACCTTGCTGAACATGGGCTGGGACATCCCTCCTCCACTGCCCACTGTGTGCTGGAATGACCCAGTGGCGAAGAAATGCATGGCGGCCATCACCTTAGCCGTGGGGGTGACAGCAGTCGGATACACCCTGCGGGGACGGAGATGGGGCTCTAACATGGCACACAGTCGATGCAGAGTTGGCCTGTCCAGCCGAAACTTCCTGATTACCTCTGTATCGTCCATGTCCGCCAGCAATTGGTATGGGCGGTCAATGTTCGGTCTCCGCCTGGGTTAAATGACAGAGGACACATGTCAAAGCAACACGGCACATAGCAATTTCGCATACACATCACTGACATGACTGAGCAAGCACATGAGCCACAGCCCAGCTGTCAAGCTGGGACGGCACGGCCACAATACACTTACACAGGTCTCCCAACAATGGCAATGGCAAGTGAGACATACCACTGCCATGTGCATGCACATGGGGATCTAGGCCCCAATGACTTGCGGGGCGTGCTGATGGGGACTGACTGCATATTCGTCAAGCGGCAACGCCACGGCAACATGAGTGTCTGCTGAGCATGGTACTGCTTCCGAGGCTGGATGAGTATGGCACACGACGACGACGATGTGGGCACGGGCTGAGCGGCCAATACAAGTGGGACCTGTGGCACGAGGGGATATGAGACAGTAGTAGGTGTCAGCACTGCACCCTATGTACAGCACTGTACGGATCACAGCTCCCGAAACATTGACTGGTGTCCACATTGACAGCCCCATGCCAAGACGGCTGTGTGCTTGCAGTCACACGTCACAGGTGAGAGGTTACATTGCACGTGCCA
This sequence comes from Calotriton arnoldi, assembly GCA_963921515.1. Taxonomy (NCBI): domain Eukaryota; kingdom Metazoa; phylum Chordata; class Amphibia; order Caudata; family Salamandridae; genus Calotriton; species Calotriton arnoldi. Next base: position 1,443,089 of record CAWUFW010001998.1, read on the forward strand.
GGTGGCAGTCGTACATAGTGGGAGCTGGCATGTGTGTGCATGTGTCTCCTGTTCAGGATCCACCAGATGGGCGCTGACTCTGTACTGACCATTGGACACAGCATGTTCCGTGGAAGGCTTGTGTGTGTGGGATGGTGGCACTGGATGTGCCTCCGTTGGGTGGGGGGCCATGCACAGGGCGGGTACGTCGATGATTGCGCATTGTTGGTCACGGTGGGTGCACCAGCTAAGATGTGTTGCCCTGTGTTCAATTCCTATGTCCGCATGATGATGGACTGTGGATGTGGGCAGACTACACATTGGTCGATGTGCTGTCTATATGCATGTGCCTTCACACCAGGCACAGCTGCCCCTGCACATGTGACCCCTGCTGGACTCGCTGCTGGGTCTGTGGAGCTGATGCACCTTCTGCGCGTGGGGCGGACAGCTCTCCTCACTTCCCTCATTGCGCATGTCATGTCTTTGCCGCAGGTGACATGGATCATGGAGGGCCCACATGTACGCGTGGGTAGGCTACACATGATTGTTCACTGGTCGCCACCCCCAGTCAGTGTTTCGAATGGGAAGGTTGTCGTGCTGGTGGTATGTTCGATGTGGCGGATGGGCGGGCCTAGGTGCGGGCTTACATTCCGGACATGGGGGGGTAGTTGGATTGGCGACTAGTTGCAGTACACACGGGACACGTCTCTTCCTTTCCACATCTGGGTCATCCCTTGTACTAACTGACAGTGATACAGTCATCTTCGCCCCAGCCCTCATGTCCTCCCCTCGCCCCCCAATATGCATGCTCACCTGCGAGGCTAGCGCTTGCACAGGCAGCCCCAAGCTCGCACCAGAGAGGGCAAGGAGTGTATGTGTGGGTCCAGTTGCACGAGTGGGCTGTCTCAGGGTATGATGTGTGGCGGGACACCGTCCACCTGCGTGGTGCCCCAAATGGAGACCCGGCCTGCATGGACTATGCATCACAGTCTTCGCCTTCCGGATCCGCCACCTGCGACACCCAGTGGCTGTGGCTGCCCTTGCGGCCATGCCGCGTCCGTCTGTGGCTGATGGCCCACACATTCACTCTTTGGCCTCTCTGGGGAGGGCTCAGGGGTGGTGGCGCACGCGCTTGCACTTAGTCGCAATGGCATGTGGCGTGGTTGGTATGATGGGCAATGGATGGGATGGTGCGAGCCACCTCCCGTGACGTCAGTGCTGCTCGTGCTGTGGTGCGTCCCCCCTACACTTCCATTTGACTTTTTGCCATGCTGGACGTTGAGGTTCTATTGCCTGCGTGATATGACCAGGAGGAGCGCGAGGAGACCTCTCACACACCATGCTCCACTGCCATCCCGTGCCCTGTATCGCCTGTGCGGATTGACTATGTTGGGGTTACACCTGGTCGACTGGGGCTGTGTGTGCCTTGTCAAGGGGCATGGCGGGCGCACAACAGGATCCAGCTCGTCCACAGAGGGTGGGCTGAGGTGCGCCTGGTACCGCTTTGTACGTGTGCCCGGCTGCTGTGCACACACGTGTTCACTCCCCCCGACAGGTGTCCTCTCACAATGCCCAGGGAAGCGGTGGTGTACTGTTCATGAGCCCTCCCAACACGGCGTGCTCCAACTTGGCATGTGCGCATCTACCCGTCGCACCCACCCACCTGAGCACTGCGTCCATACGACTTCACACGACACATGTGTGTCTTCCACAGTAGTGCTACTCATTTGCGTTGACATCCAATACCAGTGGACTACATGGTCATGTCACGACTGCCGTGTACTTCACATACTCTCATCCTCTCTCATTCGTACTTGTGAAATGAGTCAGCGGAGACAGTTCTGGTTTCAAACATTATATTGAGTCTTCTGTCCTCTGTGATGCAGTATAGTGGACACTACTGGCAGCGGAATACATATTGAGGATATACTGAGCATGATTACAAATGGGATAGGGTGTGGGGTTACATCTGCTTGGCCAAGGCTGTGCTAATGTACATTTACGTATAGCTGCGGAGCTGCGGACTTTGACACAGACGGTATACATGTAGCCTACCAGACCGCTCGGCATCATGGGCACAGTCCATCTCAGTTCCATGTGACAGGTTTGCTGCGGTTGTTCCTCATGCACGCGTGCATGTGAGATGACATCAGGGCATGTGCTTGCGTGCATGCAGCGGCGTGCCACTTGTTGTTGCACTGTGGTGGTTACTGGACATGTCACAGTCACTGGGGTCGTGTTGTTGTTGTATGCACTTGTCGTCCATGCAAAGGTCCTGGTATGGGATTCCCGGGGCGGGGGTGGGAGGGGTGCAGCACCCACAGACTCCAGGCGACCTATTCATGTCCACTGAGCGGTGTGTGTGTCCATGTGCGCTGGATCCATGTCGTGTCCTGGTTGTTCGTGCAGTTCCGTCCATGTGGGTGCGATGCACAGAGCCCATGCCACTGCCTCCCACGATGCATGCGGTGTTCCTGGATGTGATGGGGAACAGTGTGCATGTCCCGGTCATATCCGATGTCATGGCGATGTCGTTGATGGTGTGGTTACAGTTGCCGGTCGTTTGGTATGGCTGTTGTGGTGGTGACTGGCCAGTCCGTGCGGAAGCTGAGCATGGGTGCGGGGTTGGACTTCATAGGTCACTCGGGGAACCTGCGTTGTGGTCCGACGTATTTACAGGTTGTCAGGTATGCGATGCCGTCCAGCAGGGCTTCCATGTCATTGGTGGTGTACATGTTTGCCAGCCAATGAAGCGGATGGTGGCTGTCAAGGTGTTGTTCGTAGGTTGTCCCTTGGAGGACCATGATGGGGCATGCTGGGTGACATTCGATGTAGCTGTTCTCGATGATCCGTCGTGTGGAGGCACAGTGGTTCCATTTCAGTGCGCGTGCGATGTTGGCCACATACGCCATGCCCCCATAGGCAGAGCAGGCCCTGTCGTGTGCGTCCAGAGGGAGGAGTAGTGGTAGCAGGTCCGCCTTCAGACATGCCGGGTTGGAGAGGCATATCTCGACGGGATGCTGGTAGGGACACCTCCGACAGTAGAAGACGGGCATGACGCAGCTGAACAATGTGATGCGGTAAGTCAGTCGGTAACTTACGTTCAGCAGGGACAGGAGATCGCATCCCAATGTATGTATCGTGCTGGTTTGGTACAGCTTGAGCTCTTCGGCGTAGTTGGGTAGGTGTGTTGCGGTTGCCATTTCGCAGCGGTGCGTTGTGGTGGCGTGCTCCGGCTGTGTGTGCAGTCTGCAATGTGCACGCTCCGAGGTTGCTGTGAGCTCTGTGTAGTCGTAGGGAGACAGGACTTGTGTTCTGTTGGCTTGTTTGGAGGACACGGGCCCTCTTCCCACATGCTTCTCAGACAGTTCAAGGTCAGTGCTGTGTGACTCCTTCCAATTAACTTGCATGTGGCCGACATGGGGGAGTGTTTTCTTCTTTCTTCCCCGTCCGTTGTGTGCTTCTGTGATATGCGCTATCTGCCGTGTGGTCGGTCTCCTCGGCATGCCTGTGTTGGTCTATTCTTGGACAATGGCTGTATTCACCGGCTTCTGTCGTAGGGCTGTGGTTTCGGAGTTGGAATGGAAGGTCATTCAGTGCTGTCTGCTCTCCCTTGTGTGGGCGGCAGGCTGCCTTTCCGCTCTGCGTTGGGCCTTGTGTGTGGATGTAATTCTTGGGCCACCTGTTGTCGGTCACCGGGCTCTTTGGTGTTCCGTTTCATGTGTCTTGTTCATATGTGCAGGGTGGTATGGGTTTTTCAGTGTGGTACTGGCGTTCCTCTTCCCGAAGGGGCCCTGCTTCTCCTAGTTGGTGTTGCCGCCGCTGTGTGCTTCGCCATGTTTGTTACACTGGGGTGTGTCCTGCTGTTGCGTGACTTCACTGACATGTGTGCGTCGGTTGTGTGGCGTTGGGTGTTGTCCGTGAATTGGGCGTTGGGGACATGTCTGTGGCCGGCCTGTCACGTGTCATGTGCGTTCGGGGTGGGGCTGGTGTGTGTGCTGCTTGGTTGTGTCCCTGTGTCTGTGTGCGACGCATGCATGGCGCTGCGGTTGGCCTCTGCGTTGTGCGCATGTGTGGCGGCGTCATCGGCGCTTTGGGGCCGTGACGGGGTGGTTGGTTCCTAGTCCCAGGTGGTGTGTACACATGTGTTCCGCGATGTTTGGATTTGGCCTGTGTGTCATATGTGGATGCAATGGTGGATGTGTAGTGTGCACGCGCTGGTGGGGGTTGTCCGCTTTTTCCGCCCTTGCACTGTGTGCGCTGTTTGCGTGCACTTGTTGTGTGTGTGCCTACCTGCGTCTCCGCGGTACGTTGCGTCCTTGGTGGTGCATCAGCAGAAGCATGGGAAGGGCCTGCAGTGCTGGATTCATGCCCGGGGTGCCGCTTCTTCGTTGTCCGTGCTCTGCGTCCGTGTTTCCGCCTCTCTTTCACGTGCGGTGTCTCTTTGCCGTGGGAGCCGTTTGTTTGCGGCATCGTAATTTATGCGCCGGGCGGGACGTGTTTCGTCGGACGGTGTGTGTCAGTTGTGCTGCGCCGCTACGTGTGCGGGCGCACTTTGATGGCGGACGGTGTTGCTGGCTTGCCGGCGGTGTTTGGCCTGCTTTTCGCATCGTAATTGGGCGGGCGTGTGGACTGCTGCGTGCCGGCGGTAACTGGTGGTTTTTGCATCCGCCAGCACGGCGGTAGTGCTTCCGCCCGCCATCGTAATGGGCCCCTTACTTATTTTTTTATAAATATTACATTATTTTAATACACTACCCACACTTGTCCCCTATAAACTCAACATTCCACTCCTAAAAAGAAATTGATGAATTACATTTCTTAATTTTAAATGTTTTTAATTTTTTTTACCAAGTATTTTGAAACACTCCCCACCCCTATCCCCTATAAACACAACATCCCACTCATAAAACTAAATTTTAAATTCTAAATTTCAAAATTATTTCACATTTAATTTCAAATTTTTTTAAACACTCCCAACCCTTCTCCCCTATAAACACAACATCCCGCTACTAAAACAACATTTTAAATTTAAACTTTTTAATTTAAATTTAAAAAAATTAAATTTCTAATTTTTTAAAACACTCCCACCCTTATCCCCTATAAACCCAACATCCCGCTCCTAAAACAACATTGTAATTTTAAATTTATAAATTTTAAATTTTTTTACAAATTCAATTTCAATGTTTTTAAAACACTCCCCACCCTTATTCCCTATAAACCCAACATCCCGCTCCTAAAACAAATTTATAAAAAATTATTTTATAAATTAAACATTTATTTAAAATTTCTAATCAATTTTTTAAAACACTCCCCCACCCTTATCCCCTATAAACCCAACACCCGCTCCTAAAAATTTAAATTAAATTTATATTTTTTATAACATTAATCAACTAATATAATACCAAAAACAAACATAAAACATAAGAATAAAATACTATAACGATATTTTGACTTTAGGATATTTTAACATTCGATATTTCAAACTGTCGATATACTAAACATGATATTATGGTATATCGATATTAAAAACTCGATATTATGACCACTTACCATGCACCTCATCTCGGGGAACAACTTGGGAACACCCCAGCAGCTGCACTCCGCAGTCTATCCACCCACGCGCTAGTTATGCCACTGGCACGACACTACATTCCTCCCTTATTTTAAAATAGCAGCAAATACAACCTTTCACATTAGCAGTAGTCCAGTCCCCAGGCCCTGATATCGAAGTCATCAAACAGCAGCCAACACGACAACAGTTCCGTGATGACACAGTATAGAAAACGTAAAGTTACCTGAAGCCCCAGGATAGATGCTTACACAGCATGATCTCTAAAACGAGAGGAGGGTGCCGGATTACTTTTCAAACTATACCTCGTGCGACCCACAGGCCTCACGGGAGGCTCACAGCTCGCTCTCTCTGCAGCACCATCACCTTGAGCATTCTCATCTCTCCCCTCCCTCACAGACTCAGGAGAGGGGCTCGACGGGCTATCTAGTATGGAAGTTTCTTCGGTGTCACCCAGGTTAGGATCAATCACTTTATCATGGGGACTCGAAAGGCCTGACAAAAAGAATTTTTTAAACTGCAAAATGTTCCTTGACACTTCTTCATCGCCTCGTCGAGCAGTTCCTTCAGTACCATGAATACGGGTAATAGTCCATGGATGGTGTTCAAAGGGGAGTCTGAATTTGCTGCCTGGGAGTGGGTCTTTCACTGAGACTAAATTGCCTACCTTGAGGAGGTATCGCTTGGCATGGCAGCGCCAACTGGCTCGGACATTGGCAACTCGACGTTTGGTCAGGACAAGCTGATCATCCACTGGGCTGGGGAGCCACTCAGGGTGATGACGAATCGAGTCTTGCACCACCCGCCGCTTAAACTGGTGCACCGGAGCCTGCCCCGTGATGGCATGAGATATTGGGCGGTACTCACAGAGGAAAGAGTATATAGCCCACTCATAGGGTTGTTGATTGGCGTGCACAATTCTAATGACTTTGTTTAGAGTCTTCATAAAATGTTCCACCTCCCCATTGGCTTCCGGCCAATGAGGAGTGGTCTTCTTGAGGGTGATGTTTAATGACTTGAGATACTCTGCTACTTTTTGTCCATGAAATTATGGGCAATTGTCAGTCCTCAGTTCTCTTAGCAAACCATGGGTAACCATGGTTTTCTCTAGCTTTGGTAGAAACTCATGGGCTCTGTGAGAAGTTGGCCTGGTATATGCTGTCCACTAGTTAAAGTGGTCACCTTGTACCAGTCCAAACAACCCTTATGGTGATTAGGTCAAAGATAACCTTTATAGAAAGCTATCCTAGTGGTAGCTATGGAGAGCAGCCTTCAGGCTAAGTCTTGAAGGAATGTTAAGCACCTTGTTTTACCAGAATGCAACCTTATAGTATTGGTTAAATGAAAGGGAAACCACACAGTAGTTATAAAAATATGTATTTATTATCTATAACACTCTCTAGTATCCTCTACACGAGGATAGAACACAAATCAAATAATACAGTTTCAAAGAATCAAACGTAAGTAGCACAATACACAGTGGGCTCCCGGGGGAGACCAAACCATATAAGTGGTATAAGAACCACGACTCGGGGTTAGATTTAGTCTAGAAGATGTAGAATTGCTGGGACCCCAAGGAACCACCCAAGGCGAGTGAGTAGGGACCCCACGGAGGACGGGTGCAGAGTCAGAACATGACCGAGTGCTCCGTACAATTCAATGAGAAAGTCGCGGTTGGAAAATTAGAGATAAAGGACCCTTCCCAGCAGATTACGAAGACAACCTTTGGAACTTAAGAGTTTGAAGAGCCACCCCACCAGTGGATACCTTTGTACCAGAGTTACCTATCCCAGAGGAGCCGGGTGCTTAGGTACGAAGTGGTGTCGGAAACCCTCGTCGTTCTCTATGGATGTCGACAAAGAAATGCTGCTACTGGAAGTAAGAAAAGTGTCCGGTGGAATCCAAATGTGGATTCTAGATGAGAAGAACCTGAAAGCAGAGGGGACAGAGCCTGGGTCACTTTGGAGTGACAAGGGGCTCGGTAGACGAATGCCCACCGATGTCGGGTGCTTCAGGTGTGATGACGGTGATCTTGACTCTTCAGCTGCGAGGACCAGGAAACATCTAGGACAACCAGGAGCTGGAGGCGAGCTGTTCAACAAAGGATGTCGAGTGCTGAGGGGTCGGTGTCCGGCGGGAGCACCAACAAGCCTTGGCAGCGGCAAACAACTTAGATGGTCAAATTCGGTGTGGATTTGGCCCAGCAAGTACCAGGAGACTCACCACAGCAAGAGGAGTCCGGGCAGGCCTGGAGCAATCAGGAGAGCCCAAATAAAGCAAAGTTGACCCTCAAGTGGACCCACAGGCTGAAGGCACAGGAGTCGCAAGGGGACCTCAGGCGGTTTCACAGGATACCAGCTAGCAGGGCACAGAGTGCAAGGATGCCAGAGTCCTTCTCAGAAAAGATGCGCTGGGGTCAGGGCTACAAATGGCCCAATGCACAGAATTATTTCATAAAAACAAGCATGTGCAGTTGCAAATAAACGTGGTGCACAGGAGTACAGGTATACGGTCCCCACGAGGGATATCCGCCTCAAACTTGGTAAGAGGGCAGCGCAACCTCGGAGACCTTCAGAAACTCACCTCCTGTGTTGCTGGAGCCTTCGGAGTCCGCAGGAGCTCAGGATCAGCAAGCCTGTTAGATGCGTTATGGTGCCTGCGTTTGCAGGGGAGTAACTCCTTCATTCCAAGGGAGATTCTTCTGTTGTCTTGGAGGTCCACAGGGTCCTGCATGGAGCCTGTATGGATCACGGACAGTTGCGAGACTGGGGACGGCAAGGGAAGACGAAGTCAAGCCCAAGGGAGGTCCAGCGTAGTCCAGCGTGTCCAGACGGTCGAAGTGTAGTGGTATCTCCTTGCAGAATCTTGTCCACGTAAAATCTAATGTCCTGTAGCCAGGTAACCCATTTTATACCCACGGGAAAGGGTTGGACAGATTCTAGGGACCCTCCTAGGGGAGGGACAGGACAGGGGGGAGGCTACTCCCATGTCCTTTGTCCAGTTTCATGCCAGAGCAGGAGCAAATGGCTCCCAGAACTGGTTTGAGCTGGACTATGCACAGGGACACCAAATGTGCCCCTGAGCCAGACTTTCTGGCACTGTAACAGTGCACCCACCCAGCCCCAATACACTAAATCCTGTCTGGGAGGTGGTCACACCTCCCTGTGACAGGATGCCTATTGTGCTGCCTGCCCCTGCTCGAGCTTGGCTCAGCAGCAGGAGGGCAGACTTGTCTGTGGCTGGCAGCATCCATTTTGTGCTGTAAGGCTCGAGAAAGTTGGTACCGGTAGACTTAGGTACCCCCGGAACCTCGGTTCTGAGGGGAGGAATCATACCTCCCACACCAGTTACTGGTGTGGAGGTATGATTCCAAGGTGTTTGACACCAAATACGACATACTTCGTTGCAGTCGTTTTCGAGATAGCATTTACCGCGAGGCTATAATGCACCTCTACCTATATGTCTGGTAGTATCACGTACAGCCCGGGAGAATGGTCTCCGAAGACTGCAGAGGGGTCCTGCTCATGCAGGAACACCCTCTCTTGTAAAACCCAGCACCCTGCCTTCAGGATTGTTAAGGCCTGCTATAGGGGTGACTTATAAGGTTTTAAGTGTAGTGATATAGAGAGCACCAGCTTACACAGGCTGCAGTAGCAGACCTAGGGTTCCATTTTGCATGACCTCTCAGGGGTGGCATAATACATGCTTCAGCCCATGGGAGGCCTCTGGGGTACCTATGCCCTGGGTACATGTGTGCCATATACTAGGGACTGATAAGGGTACCTCAGTATCCAACCTGGAGTTGTACCAAAGTACATACATGTCAATTTAAGGGAGAAAGCAGATAGGCTGGGGTCCTGAATAGAAGGATCCCAGCCAGACTAGTCAAAACAGTGGGTGCAAAAAGCAAAAAGTGGGGGTAACCATAAGAAGCAGATCCTACTTTCCTACACAACCCCCCCCCAAACGAAAGGAGATGAGACTAACCTTGCCCAGTTGAGTCTTCATGTTCTAAGTAGAAATATCTGGAGAGTCCATCTGCATTGGCATGGTTACTCCCAGGTTTATGTTCCACTGTATAGTTCATACCCTCTAGGAAAATGGAACACCTCAAAAGTTTGGGGTTTTCACCCTTCATCTGTTTTAGCCACAAGAGGGGCTTGTGGACAGTCTGAACAATGAAGTGAGTTCCAAACAAGTATGGCCTCAACTTCTTCAGAGCCCAAACCTCAGCAAAGGCTTCCCTCTCAATAGCTGATCAATGTTTCTCTCTGGGGGTCAGCCTTCTGCTAATAAAAGCTACTGGCTGATCCTGACCTTCTGCATTCAATTGTGATAACACAGCCCCTACCCCCAACTCAGATGCATCAGTTTGAACAATGAATTGTTTGGAATAGTCAGGACTTTGCAGAATGAGAGCAGTGCTCATGTCCTGCTTCAGGTCATCAAATGCCTTTTGACAGCTAACTGTCCACTGAACTTTCTTGGGCATTCTTTTTGATGTAAGATCATTCAAGGGAGTCACTATGGACCCATAATCCTTTACAAATCTTCTGTAATACCCAGTCAGGCCCAAGAAAGCTCTGACCTGAGGCTGAGTAGTTGGAGCAACCCATTCCATGATGGTCTGGATTTTCCTCTGCAATGGTTGAACCTGGCCTCCACCCACAAGGTGGCCCAGGTACACAACCTGACTCTGCCCTGTCTGGCACTTAGTAGCCTTGATAGTGAGGCCTGCCTTTTGCAAGGCCTCCAAAACATTTCTCAGGTGGACCAGGTGATCCTCCCAGGTGGAGCTAAAGACAGCAATATCATCTAGATAAGCTGCACTATAGTATTCCAGGCCTGTGAGAACTTTATTCACCAACTTTTGAAATGTGGCAGGTGCATTCTTCAAGCCAAAAGGCATCACCACAAATTGGTAATGCCCACTAGGGGTTGAAATGCTGTTTTTAGCTTGGCATCCTCAGCTAGTCTTATTTGCCAGTAGCCAGCAGTAAGGTCAAAAGTACTCAGAAACTTGGCTGAGGCAAAAGTATCTATGAGTTCATCTGCCCTTGGAATAGGATGAACATCAGTCCTCGTGACTGCATTGAGTCCTCTGTAGTCAACACAAAACCTCATCTCTCTCTTACAATCTTTGGTGTGAGGTTTAGGTACCAAGACCACTGGACTAGCCCAAGGACTAGTTGAGGGCTCAATTACTCCCAATTCCAGCATCTTCTGGACCTCAGTCCTGATGCAGTCCCTGACATGGTCAGGTTGCCTGTAAATGTTGTTCTTCACAGGTAGGTTTTCACCTGTGTCCACTTCATGGGTACACCAGGTGGTCTGACTTGGAGTCAGTGAGAACATGTGCCTAAACTGATTGAGGACCTTCCTGCAATCAGACTGTTGCTGCTCAGTGAGGCTGCTTGCTAAAGCTACACCATCTACTGAACCATCATCAGGGTTCTGTGAGAGGAGATCAGGGAGTGGATCACTCTCTTCCTCCTGTCCCTCATCAGTAGCCATGAGCAAGCCCATGTCTGCCCTGTCAACATAAGGCTTGAGCCTGTTCACATGGAGCACCCTGTGGGGGCTCCTGGGAGTTCCAAGGTCCACCAAGTAGGTGACCTCTCCCTTTTGCTCAAGTATGGTGTGGGGTCCGCTCCATCTGTCTTGGAGAGATTCTGGGGCCACAGGCTCCAACACCCACACCTTCTGTCCTGGATGGTAAACAGTCAAGACAGCCTTTTGGTCATGCCAGGCCTTTTGCAATTCCTGGCTAGCCTCAGGGTTTTTGGATGCCCTCTTCATATACTTAGCCATCCTGGAGCGGAGACCAAGTACATAGTCCACAATATCTTGTTTGGGAGGTTTGAGAGCTAACTCCCATCCCTCCTTCACCAAACACAGTGGACCCCTAACTGGGTGACCAAACAAAAGTTCAAAAGGGCTGTAGCCAACCCCCTTCTGTGGCACCTCTCTGTAGGCAAAGAGAAGGCAGGGCAACAGAACATTCCATTTTCCCCTGAGCTTTTCTGGGAGCCCCATTATCATGCCCTTTAGGGTTTTGTTGAACCTTTCAACCAACCCATTGCATTGAGGATGATAGGGTGTGGTAAACTTGTAGTTCACTCCACACTCTTTCCACATTGCAGTTATGTAACTAGACATAACGTTTGTACCTCTGTCTGTTAAGACCTCCTTAGGAAAACCCACCCTGGAGAAAATCCCCAGGAGGGCCCTTGCCACCACAGGTGCTGTGGTGGTCCTAAGGGGAATAGCTTCTGGATACCTGGTAGCATGGTCCACCACCACCAGGATATAAGAATGTCCAGATGCTGTTGGAGGGTTCATGGGACCAATTATGTCAATCCCAACCCTCTCAAAGGGAACCCCCACCACAGGTAGTGGTATCAGGAGGGCCTTTGTAGTACCACCTGCCTTACCACTGGCTTAGCAAGTAGATACAGGAGCGACAAAACTCCTTTGTGTCCTCTGACATATGAGGCCAGTGAAAGCGAGGGACAAGCCTGTCCCAAGTCTTGCTTTGGCCTAAGTGTCCTGCTAGGGGAATGTCATGTGCTAGGGTGAGTAGGAAGCCCCTAAACTTCAGAGGTATAACCAACCTCCTGGTGGCACCAGGCTTGGGGTCTCTACCCTCTGAATATAGGAGTCCCTCATCCCAATAGATCCTGTGGGATCCACAGACATCCCCTGCAGCCTCAGCAGCAGCTTGCTGTCTGAGGGGTTCAAGAGAGGGGCAGGTTTGCTGCTCCTGGCTCAGATCTGCCCTAGAAGGTCCCCCTGCCCCCAAAAACTCAACCTGATCAGGTTCAAGTTCCTCTGAGACAGTTCCTTCTGCAGGACTGGAGTCATCTATCTCAAAAGACTGACCCTCACTCTGAGCCTGGGGGGAAGACACAGCCTTACCCCTCCTGCTCCTCTTCTTGGAAGGCACCTGGTCCATCATTTCAGGATCCAGGGCCTGTTCAGTGGCTCTCTGTTTGGCCTGTGACCTAGTTACAGCAAACACATCTGCAGTGATGCCCAACATTGCTGCATGAGTCCTGAGTTCCACTTCAGCCCAAGCTGAAGTCTCCAAATCATTGCCCAACAAGCATTCCACAGGGAGGTCTGAACTTACTACAACCTTCTTAGGGGCAGGTACCCCTCCCCAGGTGAAATTAACAACTGCCAGTGAATGGTCTGTCCTGACAATGCTAGCATTGGTCACTTGGTACATCTCACCAAGTATGATCTGGTTAGGGTGCACAAGATCTTTTGCCACCATGGTGACACTTGCTCCTGTGTCCCTGTATGCCATGGCCTCCATACCATTTATTAAAGGCTGTTGTCTGTATTTGACCAGGTTACTGGGACTAACAAATAAGGAGGCAATATCCATGCCTCCATCACAGACTAGAACAGCCTGAGCTGGAGTTCTGACTAGGCCAGAACCCATCTCAGAGCCCAAGGTTAACCCCACTATTCCCTTGTTCTGTGTACCACCACTTGAAACTGTGCTAGGGGAAGCAGTTGCCTTAGGGGCAGTGGTGGTAGGAGTGGAATCCTTGGCCCTTGGACAATTGGCATCTTTTGTCCAATGGGTCTTTTCCTTACATTTTTTTTGTTTACATTTGTTTATTGGGTTTTAGCATAACACATAGCAGATTGATGTAGTACAATTATAATAGAACGGCATATGTTTGCAGTAAGGACAAAAAGGAGAATATCTGCTGATGATCGAGTTTACAATAGCTTTTCATACAGTACACAAGTAACATTTCTCGGTGGTACATTCTGGGTGCTACCTGTTTAGCAGGTCCAAATACATTAGTAGACATGTGTAAGAACCTGGCTGGGTACGTTTCCCGTGGGCCTGGAGGTATGTCTATCTCCATGCTGACGTATGGGCTCTATGTAGTGTTGTGAGTGATGAATGCATTCCCTATTGATAATCACCGGCTGTGGAACTGCCGATGGAGAGTATTAACTTCAAACTTTGGGGATGAACTGGGGAAGTTTTGAGGGGACGGCGGGGATATGTATCGCTGAGATCCATTATGCAGTTGGTCATAGTGGGACTTCACAGTGTGATCGTATGTATGTGGGGGGTGCCTTTACGGGCAGTCCTGGCTCGGCGTGTGGGGCTTACTGGGTTGGCCTGGATATGGCGTCTGCCTTAGGTCCTCTGGCTTAGCCTATTACATACTGCTGTCGGTTCGATCGGGGATATGTGTGGCGTCTGGGGTGGAGAGGCCTCAGGTGCTTCCGCAGGTGTGGTTTCGTGTGTGAATTGGTGCAATATCTGTGCCCACTCCAGAGATATGGGGTGTTTGCGCGTTCCCTTCACTTCCTCAACACCTCTTCTTCTGCTGCACCCCACTTTCGCACCACACCCACCCAGGCTGCTTCCGGGGGCTCCTCTGGGGCCCGCCAATACATGGCTAGTCCCCTCTTTGCCAAAAGGATAGCTAGGGACGCGAAGCGACCCTGTACTTTTTCAGATTTCCGCCTGCCGAATATCCCAAGGTCGCACGCTTCCCATGTAGAGGTGTTCGTGATGTTTGTCGTCACTCGGAGTGTCTGATGTATTTTATTCCAATATTGCTGGATAGTGGGACGATCCCAAAACATATGTTTGAAGCCAGACTCAGGGGTCTGACAACAGGGACATGCAAAGTGTGTGTCTGGATAAAAACGATGAAGGCGTTGTGGCGTGAAGTACACTCTATGGAAAATGTTAAATTGTATGTTTTTGAATTGTGCATTCCTGGAAACCTTTTTTGGGTACTCTAGTGCCTTCTCCCATTCCTTATCGTTGTAGGAAGGTGGAATCTGACTATATGGTTGCCCCCACTTTTTTCCTGGTGTTTTGCTGGTTGATGACTTAGTTGGACTGGGATCCTGCTATTCAGGGCCCCAGTCTATCTGCTTCCTCTATAAAATGGTTTCCATGTGCCTTAGGCACATCTCTGATTGGAATCTGGAGTGCCCTTATAAGTCCCTAGTATATGGTATACTATGTACCCAGGGCATAGGTACCTCAGAGGCCTACCAGGGGCTGCAGCATGTATTGTGCCACCCCTGGAAGGCCATCCAAAATGACACCACAGGTCTGCTACTGCAGCCTGGGTAAGGTGGTGCAGGCACCCCTTACAGTGGTATAGGCTACCTATATCACTACCATTGCACACACATATAAACCTATAAGTCACTCCTATGGCAGGCCTTACCAATCCTGAAGGCAGAGTGCTTGGTTTTTATGTGAGAGGGTGCCCCTGCATGAGCAGAGCCCCTCTACAGCGTTCGGAGTCCCTCCTCTGATGCTGTTTGTGGTACAGCCTGACCATATACTCTTAAGTGCATTATATCCTCGCGGTACAATGCTAACTTTGGACTGGCTGCACCAAAACATGTCGTGTTTGGTGTCAAACATCTTGGAATACTACCACCCTGCCAGTCCTGGCGGCGGGGGTAGCATTCCACCCTTCTAGAGGGAGAGACATGTACACACCGGGCTACCCGGTAACTTCTTTCCAGAGCCCTGGCATCACAAAATGGATGCCGCTGCCACACACACGGGTCTAGCCTCCTGCTGCTGACTGAAACTCCGGCAGGGGAGGCCTGGACAATAGGTTTCCTGTCACAGGGAGGTGTAACCACCTCCCCAGACAGGATAGTGTGTATTGGGGCTGGGCGGGAGCATCCTCTGGTGCTTTGAAGTCCTGCACTGGGGGCACATTTGGTGTCCCTGTGCATATGCCAGTTCAAAACGGTTGCAGGGGCTACCTGCCCCTGCTCTGGCACGAAAATGGACAAAGGGAAATGGGTGTAACCACCCCTCTTCCCTGACCCTCCCATAGGTGGGTCCCCAGAGTATGTCCAACCCCCTAACTTAGTATAAGTATGGGACCCCAGTCCTTAGGACTTTAGATATCCCTGGACGAAACTCTGTAACTGAATCCTGGAACTTCGATGCTCTACTCAAGATTAGAGGACTGAAGAATCTCCCTTGGGGTCAAGGAGTGACTCCCCTGCTTGGCAGGCACCAAAGCAGCAATTGTCCGGTCTGCATCGCCGAAGCTCCCTCCGAACGCCGAAGTCTTTGCATCACCAGAGGTGGATTTCCAGACTTCCTCGAGGCTGCCCTGAGTCCCCAGTAAAGCTGAGGCCCGTAGCTGTCGTGGGTAACGTGGAACTGTGACCCCTGGACACCGAGCACATTTGCAAGTGCATCCTCTTCCTGGTCTCCCACGAAGTTGTGCTTTGGGCTCCAAGTAGCCCCCGCCTCCAGCACCGATTGCACTGAAGATCACTGGCCTCCACTCCACGAGTGTCCTGTGAGCCAGCTCCAAGTGTGTCCACTCGAGGCTCCTTTGCGGTCGCTAGTCTGTTGGCTAGTGGGCCCTCCTGAAGGCTACTCTTCTTCTGCTTGGGCTTCCCTGGTTGCTCCAGATGTTCCCTGACTTACCCTCGCTGGGTGAGTCCCTCAGACCTTGCTAGTCTGTACCACCGTCCTTCTTCTATTTCCATGTGACTTGCCGTTGCCAAGGCTTGTTGGGTCCAATCCGGTTGCCGACACCCCAGCAATCGACAAACATCGTGGGACAGCTCGAATCCAGCTCCTGGTCATCGTCGACGCCTCCTGGACCTCGTGGCTGAAGAGTCAAGACAACCGTCAACCTACCTGAAGCACCCGACATCGGTGGGCATCTGCTCATCGCCTTCCTGGTCACTGGCTAGTGACCCAGACTCTGTCCCCTCTGCTTTCAGGTTCTTCAGATCTCCGATCCACCTTTGGATCCACCCGAACACTTTCGACTTGGTCGCCAGCAGCACTTTGCAGCAGATCGCCATTGAAAACGACGACGAAACCCGACCCCGAAAGGCACCTATGCACCCGGCTTCCCTGGGTGAGGTAACACGAGTACTCCGGTGCTCCCGTGGGTATTGACTCTAGAACAGCCTAGTTCTAAAGGGGTTTGCTCCAAGTCCTCCTCTAAGTGTCCTTTTTCTTTAAAACTCCAACCGCGACATTCCCCATAGAAGTCAACGGCGGCTCGCGGCTGTGTTCTCACACTGCACGCGTCCCCGTGGGTCCCCTGTGCCACTACCTTGGGTGGTTCCTTGAGGGCCAAGCCCTTCTACAGGCTCTAGGCCTTGTGTCTAGCTCAGTCGTGGTTCTTATACCACTTTATTGGTATATGGTTTGGTACGCCCCTAGGGCTCAAACGTGTATTTGTACTATTACTGTTGATATTCGACTTGTAACTTATGTACTTTGAACTCTAGCCTCATAAAGAGACTAGAGGGGTGTGTTTAAGACTAAATACATATATTTTAAATATATACCTGGTGGGGTCCTCTTTCATTTGGTCACTCAAGAGATTATAGACTGGTAAAACAAGCTGCTTTACATTCCTTCAAGACTTAGCCTGAAGGCTGCTCTCCATAGCTACCACTAGGATAGCTTTCAATAAAGGTTGTCTTTAACCTATCTCCAATAATGGGTTGTTTGGACTGGTGCAAGGTGCCCACTATAATTAGTGGACAGCATATACCAGGCCAACTTCTCACATTGGTGTGCAGCGGTGGGATTCCAGCTTGCTATTGTTTTACCAGATAATCTCAATTGAATTGATCAACTGAAAACCACTAAGGGTACCTTAGGTACATATAAATCAAGCTTAGGATACAGTAAGTTCTACTGAACTTAGAGTTGTGTGTTAAGGGATAGCACACCCTTTCTACAACTCAAGAGAGTGTAGTAGGCCACACTAGAGTAGGTAGTGCATACACCACACCACACTAGTAATGTCTTCACTGCCAGGAACCAGGGAGCTCCTGCCATCCAGATATGACAACCTCACATTCTTGGAATTGAGAGAGTTGTGCAAAGTTAGGAAGTTGAAGACAGGCAAAAGTGCCAACACCCAACGTCTCCTGGAGATGCTTCTGCTGGATGATCTTAGAAGACCCATAAGGTCTGAAAGGGTAGGCAGAGAGGGTGGGGCAGAAGATGAGGGAGGGGCCAGGGATGAAAATGCCCAGGACCTGACCTCTGAAACTGGCCAGGGGGATGACAATGATCCTGACCTGGAAAGTGCAGCTACTCCTGAGGAAGAGGAGGAGGCCCACAAGGACCTCCCCTTTGTCCCCCAGGAAGAGTTGAGAGTGTGCCCAGAAGGGCTAGATCTCCTTCTCAGGAGTCTAACCACTCTGACACCTCAGTAGGGACCTCTGTCTCCTCCCATGGGAGGGAATCCTCTCATGAGAGGAAAAAAAGACTGATTCAGTATGAGCAAGCCCAGCTTGAGCTCAGAAAACAGCAGTTGGCTATAGGGAGACCCTAGATCTCTATAGACAGAGAAAAAGATGGGACTAGAGTCCCATGGTGGCAGCAATTTCCCCAGAGATAGGGAAAGGTCTTATGACCATAGAAACCTGAGCAAGGTTGTCCCTCCCTACCAGAGTGGGGATGACATCCACAAATGGATAACTGCACTGGAGAGGGCCTGTAAAGTACAGAGGGTCCCCCAGGAGCAGTGGGCAGCAATCTTGTGGCTCTCCTTTGCAGACAAAGGTAGAGACAAGCTCCTCACTGTAAGAGAAGAGGATGCTGGCAATTACAAAGTCTTGAAGAGTGCTCTGATTGATGGATTTGGCCTAACAACTGAACAATACAGGTTAAAGTTCAGAGATACCCAAAAAGCACAGACTCAAGACTGGGTGGACTTTGTTGATTGTTCTGCTAAGGCTCTGGAAGGTTGGATACATGGCAGCAAAGTGCATGACTTTATAGGATTGTACAATTTGATTATGAGGGAGCAGATCCTTAATAATTGTCAAAACCAGCTTTTACACCAGTACCTGGTGGACTCTGATCTGACCTCTCCCCAAGAATTGGGAAAGAAGGCAGACAAATGGGTCAGAACCAGGGTAAGGCCTAAGAACCAGGGTGGTGACCAGAAGAAGATTCTACCAAGTCCCAAGAGAAAGGTGGGGATAAATCTAAAGATAAATCCAATACAGGGCCCCAAAAGTCCACTTCTGGGGGTGGGTCCCAAACTCCTTCCTCTCCTGAAAAGAAACCCTATTGCCATGTCTGTAAAAAGCCTGGGCACTGGAAATCTGATCCCAGTAGTCCCAGGATTGGCAATAAAGAAAATGTTCCTCCAACAACTACTACCACCCCTCCTGGTACTACCAGTAGTAATCCTCCAGTTGGGAGTAGTGCACCCAAAAAGTTAGGTGCTTTTGCAAGAGGAACAGAGGTGGGCCCTAGTTTAGACAGGACCCCCTCAACAGACTCCTCTGACTCTGATGGTGGTATAGGATTTGCCACCTTTACCATGGGTCCCAATGCATTGGGCAGGTACAGACTGGAGCCAATAATTAATGGTCAGAAGGCTGTGGCATTCAGGGACACAGGGGCTAGTGTCACCATGGTGGCAGGGAAACTAGTCCCCCTCACCAGCTTTTACCTGAGTTTAAATACCAGGTGACCAACATAGATGGTGTCAGAACAGATCACCCCATGGCCATAGTCAATCTCAGCTGGGAAGGGGTCACAGGCCCAAAAAGAGTAGCAGTGTCCCCCAACTTGCCTGTAGATTGCCTGATGGGCAATGATCTGGAGATTTCAGCCTGGGCTGAAGTTGAACACCAAACCCATCTGAGAATGCTGGGCGTCCCTGTAAAGGTTAGTAGGGCTGTGATGGCCACAGCCCAAGCCCAGGAAAATTATGGAGAGATGGAGCCTGGAAGAATGGCCCACTCACCCCCAAAAGAGAGCACAAGGGTTGAAGAAAAATCTTCTTCCCCCCAGACAGTAGGTAAGGGTCAGCCTCCTCAGGGAACTGACCCTACCCCTAGTGAAGGAACTGCCCCAGAGGTAGTCAGGCCTGTAAATCATTTACATCCACCGAAACGCGTCGACGCAAGACAAAGGAGGCATACTAAAGATTGTAGAGACATTTGTTAATCAAAGGAACACAGTATTCATAATTATATTTTACGGAAAACGAATGATCCAGATCTAATGGTGTTGCCTTCATTTTTCGACAAGAGAGCAATTTTTCTTGCAGGTTCTCCCGATTGTGTAAATTCTGTATAAATTGTGGTTTTTTAATATTTTTATTATTGTTGTCTTTTTTATGTATTAATTTGTGATCATTTATTGTATACGATGAATTGTACTGATATATAATTTTTATCTGAATAAATGTTTGTATTTTCTGAACACTTGGCCTATTGAAGGTGGTAGTGTCTTATTCTGGTGATTGAATGTTATAGCTGCTAGTCATTGTTTGATACCAAATATTTGCCGAAAGGGGGATTTTTCTGACTCCTGGCCTGGCCACACCCCTGATGACAGAGGACCCTTCCAAGGTGGTACCCAGTCTGGAGCAGGTAACCTGCCCCTCTCTACCCTGCCTCAGTCAGCCCAGGGCTGCAGAGGTCAGGGAGGTCAGTGGACCCCCCAGGGCCCCCTGTCCAGAGGAACCCCCCCATCAGCAGATTAGGGGCACCCAGTCTAGTAGCCCTAGCCAGGTGAAAATTCCTCAACACACTGAGGGATCCCCCATACCTTTGTGCAGAGACCTCCCCCAGAAGGACTCTGTTAGGCAAGGGCAAGCCTGGGACCAAAGGGTTCCAAACCTGCCATGTCCCTCCAGTGGTCCATCTAAAGGGACCCAACCCCCAGCTGTAGGCAGCCAAAGGTTGACCCTTAGAGCTAAGTGCAACTCAGTCATGGAAAGACAGGCATACATGGTGACCAGTGATCTGAGGAAGCTGAGACCAACCTTCCTAGGGCCTCACTTCCCTACTCAGACACCTCACCAGCCTTGTACTTTACCAAAGCACACCACAGGTAGAAATTCCCCTTGGTGGAGACCCTCTCATACCCTTAGGGTGAGGGATTGCTTAGTGGACCATAAGACAGAGGGCAACCATGCTAGTGCAGGTGCTTCCTTATATGGCCACTTAGTCAATAAAGGCTCAACTGGCCAAGGTTAGCCTTATCTCCTTTCGTTTGGGGCGGGGGTTATGTAGGAAGGTGGAATCTGACTATATGGTTGCCCCCACATTTTTCCTGGTGTTTTGCTGGTTGATGACTTAGTTGGACTGGGATCCTGCTATTCAGGGCCCCAGTCTATCTGCTTCCTCTATAAAATGGTTTCCATGTGCCTTAGGCACATCTCTGATTGGAATCTGGAGTGCCCTTATAAGTCCCTAGTATATGGTATACTATGTACCCAGGGCATAGGTACCTCAGAGGCCTACCAGGGGCTGCAGCATGTATTGTGCCACCCCTGGAAGGCCATCCAAAATGACACCACAGGTCTGCTACTGCAGCCTGGGTAAGGTGGTGCAGGCACCCCTTACAGTGGTATAGGCTACCTATATCACTACCATTGCACACACATATAAACCTATAAGTCACTCCTATGGCAGGCCTTACCAATCCTGAAGGCAGAGTGCTTGGTTTTTATGTGAGAGGGTGCCCCTGCATGAGCAGAGCCCCTCTACAGCGTTCGGAGTCCCTCCTCTGATGCTGTTTGTGGTACAGCCTGACCATATACTCTTAAGTGCATTATATCCTCGCGGTACAATGCTAACTTTGGACTGGCTGCACCAAAACATGTCGTGTTTGGTGTCAAACATCTTGGAATACTACCCCCCGCCAGTCCTGGCGGCGGGGGTAGCATTCCACCCTTCTAGAGGGAGAGACATGTACACACCGGGCTACCCGGTAACTTCTTTCCAGAGCCCTGGCATCACAAAATGGATGCCGCTGCCACACACACGGGTCTGGCCTCCTGCTGCTGACAAACTCCGGCAGGGGAGGCCTGGACAATAGGTTTCCTGTCACAGGGAGGTGTAACCACCTCCCCAGACAGGATAGTGTGTATTGGGGCTGGGCGGGAGCATCCTCTGGTGCTTTGAAGTCCTGCACTGGGGGCACATTTGGTGTCCCTGTGCATATGCCAGTTCAAACCGGTTGCAGGGGCTACCTGCCCCTGCTCTGGCGCGAAACTGGACAAAGGGAAATGGGTGTAACCACCCCTCTTCCCTGACCCTCCCATAGGTGGGTCCCCAGAGTATGTCCAACCCCCTAACTTAGTATAAGTATGGGACCCCAGTCCTTAGGACTTTAGATATCCCTGGACGAAACTCTGTAACTGAATCCTGGAACTTCGACGCTCTACTCCAGATTAGAGGACTGAAGAATCTCCCTTGGGGTCAAGGAGTGACTCCCCTGCTTGGCAGGCACCAAAGAAGCAATTGTCCGGTCTGCATCGCCGAAGCTCCCGCCAGACGCCGAAGTCTTTGCATCACCAGAGGTGGATTTCCAGACTTCCCCGAGGCTGCCCTGAGTCCCCAGCAAAGCTGAGGCCCGTAGCTGTTGTGGGTAATGTGGAACCGTGACCCCCGGACACCGAGCACATTTGCAAGTGCATCCTTTTCCTGGTCTCCCAAGAAGTTGTGCTTTGGGCTCCAAGTAGCCCCCGCCTCCAGCACCGACTGCACCGAAGATCACTGGCTTCCACTCCGTGAGTGTCCTGTGAGCCAGCTCCAAGTGCGTCCACTCGAGGCTCCTTTGCGGTCGCTAGTCCGTTGGCTAGTGGGCCCTCCTGAAGGCTACTCTTCTTCTGCTTGGGCTTCCCTGGTTGCTCCAGATGTGCCCCGACTTACCCTCGCTGGGTGAGTCCCTCAGACCTTGCTGGTCTGTACCACCGTCCTTCTATTTTCACGTGACTTGCCGTTGCCAAGGCTTGTTGGGTCCAATCCGGTCGCCGACACCCCAGCAATCGACAGATGTTGTGGGACAGCTCGAATCCAGCTCCTGGTTGTCGTCGACGCCTCTTGGACCTCGTGGCTGAAGAGTCAAGACGACCGTCAACCTACCTGAAGCACCCGACATCGGTGGGCATCTGCTCATCGCCTTCCTGGTCACTGGCTAGTGACCCAGACTCTGCCCCCTCTGCTTTCAGGTTCTTCAGATCATCGATCCACCTTTGGATCCACCCGAACACTTTCGACTTGGTCGCCAGCAGCACTTTGCAGCAGATCGCCATTGAAAACGACGACGAAACCCGACCCCGAAAGGCACCTATGCACCCGGCTTCCCTGGGTGAGGTAACACGAGTACTCCGGGGCTCCCGTGGGTATTGACTCTAGAACAGCCTAGTTCTAAAGGGGTTTGCTCCAAGTCCTCCTCTAAGTGTCCTTTTTCTTTAAAACTCCAACCGCGACATTCCCCATAGAAGTCAACGGCGGCTCACAGCTGTGTTCTCACACTGCACGCGTCCCCCGTGGGTCCCCTGTGTCACTACGTTGGGTGGTTCCTTGAGGGCCAAGCACTTCTACAGGCTCTAGGCCTTGTGTCTAGCTCAGCCGTGGTTCTTATACCACTTTATTGGTATATGGTTTGGTACGCCCCTAGGGCTCAAACGTGTATTTGTGCTATTACTGTTGATATTCGACTTGTAACTTATGTACTTCGAACTCTAGCCTCATAAAGAGACTAGAGGGGTGTGTTTAAGACTAAATACATATATTTTAAATATATACCTGGTGTGGTCCTCTTTCATTTGATCACTCAAGAGATTATTGACTGGTAAAACAAGCTGCTTTACATTCCTTCAAGACTTAGCCTGAAGGCTGCTCTCCATAGCTACCACTAGGATAGCTTTCTATAAAGGTTGTCTTTAACCTATCTCCAATAAGGCGTTGTTTGGACTGGTGCAAGGTGCCCACTATAATTAGTGGACAGCATATACCAGGCCAACTTCTCACAATCGTTGAGTGCCCTTCCTACCTCGTTTTCCCATGTCTGCCATAATGTGTGCAGCGGCTTAAGAAGCAGTTCCCTGATGGCTTTATAAGGCTAAGTAATTAGGTGTCGACCCGCCCCCATATGCAGAATTGTGTGCAGTACCGGATGTCGGGGGTTCCCCCTCATTCAAATCCCAACATTGATAACTACTGTCTCAGAGTTGCCTATGTAGTAGGAATTGGCCCGGAGGGAGGCCGTAGTCCGCCACCATTTGGTCATAGGTCCGTAACCATCCGTCGTCAAACAGTGATTCCACCTCAGTGACTGAGTGTTCAGTCCATACCTGAAGGGCTAGGGTAGTGTAGTATTTGTACTTTCGGGGGAACCCTACTAGTGGGAGTAGAGGGGAGTATAGGGGCTTGTCTTGTGACATGCGGTGTATCCTCAGCATGCACGAACGGGCTATTGACACCTGGGGTAAGTGCGCATCGGTTTGGTACCGGGCATTAGCATTCTCCGAATTGCCGGGAGAGGTATCCGTCCCTCATCAGTGATTGGCTCTCCTATATGCCGCTCGGCTGTCCAGTGCGATAACCACTGCAACTACGCTGCCAGAAAGTATGCTTTGAATGATGGTGCTCCCAAACCCCCTTGATCCGTGGGCAGATACAGCGTGGTTAGTGCTACCCTATGGCGACCCGTTCCCCAAATCAGGGAGGCAAGCAGCGTGTCCAACTCCCGGAAAAAGGGGCGCGGTGGTATCACTGGAAGGTTAGCGAAGTGATAGAGTAGTCTGGGGACTATAATCATTTTAGCGAGGGCTACTCGGCCAATGGGGGCTAGAGGTAATGTTCTCCAGAAGCCTACCGCCGTCCTTATTCCCGCTAGTGCCCTGCGGTGGTTCCCTTCATACAGATCTTTGGGAGAGTGATACAGTCTCACCCCTAGGTATCGGGGCGCGGCAGCGCTCCAGGTAATTATCTGACCCCCGGCAGTTATGTTAAGAGGGGCTAAGTGTGGACTCAGCGGGTAAATCATGGATTTGTCCCAATTTACTCTGAGACCGGAGGCCTCCGCAATGTCTCGCAGCGCCGTCCAGATTGGGGTGAGGTCACTAGTAAAATCCCGGACGTATAACAGGAGGTCATCTGCATACAAGGACACACAGTGTACCGTGCCAGCTATTGGAATACCCCATGTCACACGCTCCCGGCGCAAACGAATCGCTAAGGGCTCTACTACCAGAGCGAATAGTAGGGGGGACAGGGGGCACCCTTGTCTCGTGCCCCTTTCTATCGGGAAGGGAGCTGAGATGTATTTACCCATTCGCACCCGCAAGGTTAGGCCTTTGTATAAAAGCCGTGTATACGACATCAGGGTAGGCCCCAGATTAACTTTGCGAAGGACAGCAAACCGGTATGACCACATGAGTGTCAAAGGCCTTTTCGAGATCTAGAATGAGACATGCTGCATTGGGGAATTGAGTACTTGCCCTATCTTGTACATGAAACAGCCTACGTAAATTCTGGGAGGTATTTCGGCCCGGGACAAACCCACTTTGGTCTGGGTGAATGAGCGGTGGGAGAATTTGGGCACATCGATCTGCCAGTATTTTACCCATTATTTTATAGTCTGCGTTAAGTAGTGTTATGGGCCTGTACGAGGCCGGGAGCGTCGGGTCTCTGTGCGGCTTAGGGAAGGTTACTATGATAGAATTACGAAGTGATCCTGGGAGCTCGCCTCTTTCTAGTGCATCGTCGTACATGGCCACAATGCGGGGGGTCAGTAGGGCTGAAAAGGCGCTGTAATATTCCAACAGGAAGCCGTCGATTCCCGGCGCTTTATTGCGCGCCAATGCTCTAATGGCTTGGGTGACTTCTGGGGACGCGATCTTCGCCTCCAAGGTTGTCTTGTCTGCTGACGGGATACGGGGTATGGGCAGCGGGCGGAGGAAGCGGATTACGGCGTGGTGGTCCTTCTGCGCTGGGGCTTGATAAATACCCGAGTAATAGTCGTGAAATATGTGCAAGATATCTACCTGCGAATAGCGGGGGATCCCGGTCTTAATAATTAGTTCCGTAACCGGCTTCATGTCTGTGTCTTGCTTGGCTAGCCACGCTAGGAGCGTCCCAGCTCTATTGCCCTCTCTGTGTACCTTAGTGGCATACATCCCAAAGTTGTACTTACGTAAATCTTTCATGGCCTCTGCATGTGATGTCTTGGCTGTCGCCACTTGGGTTGGGGTGGCCTCACCCACCTTTTTCGTTAATGCCGCTAAAGCTACCTCAGCTCGCTGTAGTGATTGTTAGAGTGTTTTAAGTATGCCCACTATCTGTTGTATACAATGCCCCCTGGCGGCCACTTTGTAAGCGTCCCATTCTATTAGCCTGGATGCCGCCGTGCCGGTGTTTAGTGTGAAATACTCTTGAATGTGGTCCCCATGGTCGTGGCAGAACGCCTGATCTGTGAGACAATCGTGTGGCAGCTTCCAAGTGGGCACGGGGGGTGAGGTGGCCTCCATCTAAGGGTCAGTATGTGTGTATCGTGGTCCGATAAAACCCTACCGAGATAGTCAGAGTGTTGGACTCTCGGAAGTAGTACCATGGAGCAGAGAAATCTGTCAAGCCACACTTGCAGGTTGTGTGGAATGGAGTGGAAGGAGTACAGCTTAGTGACTGGGTTCCATGTCCGCCATGCATCCGCCAGTGCCCAGTACGTTACCCATTTTTGATATTGTTCCGTCTGCTTGCGTGCAGGAGATTGCGCTGGGGGGGGTGGGATCTGTCAAGGTGAAGGTCTAGAGCACAGTTGTAATCGCCTCCTAAGAGTCACGGGACGGATGTGTATTGGGTTAATACCCCTGTGAGGTGACTCCAGAATTGTTCTTGCTCTACATTAGGAGCATATATGCTCCCCAACAGTACCGACTGGCCCTCCAGTAACCCCTCAAGTAAGGCATATTGGCCATCTTTGTCTACTATACGCGTATGCTCCCTGAAGGGAGTCCCTGGCCTTATCCAAATCAGGGCGCCCCTAGCGAACGCTGAGTAAGTCATGGCACATATAATACCTTGCCACTTCTTATGTAGGCGATCTACCTCAGCAGTCATTAAGTGTGTCTCCTGTAGGAGAGCAATCTGTGCATGCTGCCTTTTTATATACGCGTAGACGGCGTATTGCTTACTTGCAGTATGCATACCCCTGACGTTTAGCGTAAGGTGCGTTATATCTGTATTAGGAATCTTGTGGGTCATACTGTTGAGTGAATAAGAGTAGACTGTTCAGTCGTGGTGTCGGATCCAGCCCCTGTGGCTCCTCCCCATTGTACCAACCACCTGTGCGCATTTCAGCATCCCGCCCGTGTGTCTCACTAGGGGTTATTTGGGAACGGGTAGTGGGGGAAAGGGTGTAACTAAATAACGGGAAATATTCCCAACTGGAGGGACGTATCACTCGAGGCGATATGTCCAAACTAGACATGCACTTTCCTTAGTGCGTAACCTGAGGGGGGTTGCCTTTCGTCTCTGCCAGCCATTACTCTCACGGCTGCCCGCACTGAACCAATATACATGGGATGCCTGAGGGAGTCTCCTCGACATCGCCCAACTGTGATGCCTTAGCCTAGCGCCCAATCCAGCAACATTCAGAGTACTTTGCCATGGCGGCACACGTGTCTATGACAGTGTCCTCTAGCTGGGTACTTAGGTCTTGATGGGAACATCACTTCTCTTCTGCCTCACCCCATAACGGCCTTCAGACCAGCGTGTCCGCCGTTTGAGGAGTCACCAGCAGCGGAGTGACATAGCCATCTTGGGAGGTGTTCGTGTCACTAACTTCTTCTTCCGAGGTGAAGATATGTGGGCCTTTTTCCCCGTCTGAGCTTTCCAATGTTGGCCCCAACTCTGCTGCCGCTTGCAGTACCTTCCTGCGTTCCGCTACAATTTGCTCTAGGTCTGGGGAGGTCTTTACAGAGGGTCCAGGTCAGGGGCTCAGTTGCCTCAGAGTGACCTTTTGTATTGTCGCCGCTGATGTCTGGGGGACCGATTTTTGAGTGTCGTTCCGGGACTGTTGAGCCCTGCTAGTCGTTGTTCCACCCAATCACTCGCCTCTTTGGGATCTGTAAAAATGTGTGCAGCGTCCTCATGGATGATTTTAAGGTGGGCAGGGAACAGGAGTGCATATTGTATGTTCTTTTGGCGCAGGTGACGTTTGACTTCCAAGAAGGTTGCCCTTTGCCGCTGGACAGCTCTGGAGTAATCTGGGAATAACATGACTTGCTTGTCCTCGACTCGGAGTGGCCCTTGCTGCCTAGCAGCCCAAAGGACAGTGTCTCTGTCTTGATAATGTAACAGTTTCAGTAGGAACGGCCTGGGTGGTGATCCCGGGGGCGGCCTGCGGGCTGGAACCCGGTGCGCTCTCTCTACGGAAAAGAAAGGGGTCAAGTCTTTTGCCTGGGTGAACGTTTTGAGCCACGCTTCAATTTATTGAATAGGGGCAGACCCCTCTGCTCCCTCCGGCAGATTCAGGATTCAGATATTGCTGCGGCGGGAGCGCCCCTCCAAATCGTCAGCTTTACTCTCCAAGATCCTCACTATAGACTGCAGGTCTTTCAGGGCTTCTTGTTGCAATTGCAGTTGAGGTTCCATGGTGTGGAGTGTTTTTCCCCTTGCTTTACTTTGTCCGCCAGTTTCCTGTGATCATCCCTAAGCAGGTTAAGGTCCATGGCCAGCACCCCGAATCTGTCCTCCATGGTTACTCTCGAATGTTCAATTGCCGCCAGCACCTTATCTAGTTTGTCGGACATGGACGCTGCGTGGGAAGGTTCCACGTCCGATTGTGTGGACTTGGGGTCTGGGGAGGTCTGTCTCGTGTGGGCCGGCGTCTGCGAGGTTCCCATGTTGCGTTGTCACCCCATGTTGTCCTGCTGCCTTGTTGTCGCTCGTGGGAGAGCCTCAAAAGCTGGTTTGGGGTTATGCGCGGTTGGGCGGTGGTGAGTTTCTGTATGCCCCTCTGTCCGATTGTGCATTATCGTCCTTACCCTCCTGCTGGTTTCCGCTGGTATTCGTAGAGGTCCACGGCGCAGGTTGCACCCGTCCCGGTATTTGCTGCCCCTCCGATGGTATTGTTGGGTTACAGTCCACTGCCAGCACCCAGAGCACCACCACTTTTGGGTCGAGGAATAGGGTCCGGGAAACACCTCGTGCTGTTATGCATTCCCTTTGATGATTCCGGAGGAGCCCTCACAACCTTCTGGGTGATAGTGCCGCCGTCTGTGCACACTCGTGGCAACCTCCACTCGATGTACCTGCGGGTGCCCCCTGCCCCTGAGTCACAACTGCTGTGGAGGGAGTCTCGACATTCGTCTAGTGTACCGGGTTGGCAGGTTCCGGTGTGTGCGGGCCCCGGGTCACACCGGTCTGTCTTAGGGCGTAGCTGGAGTTAGGATTGCACCTCGTGTGGGTAGATGTGCGTAGATACCATGGCTCATGCGGTCTCCGCCATGCGTAGAAGGGGGAGGAAGAGGCCGCCCGTCGCTGCCCACACCGTTTGTGGAAGTCGTCTAGGGGGGCTCTGGGCTGCGCGAAGGGCCTTCTCAGTCGTGTGATTCCGCTGAATCCTGTTGTCAATGGCCCCTGGTAGGCTGTGCCCTCCGGTATTCTCCCGCAATGGATCTCTGCTGTTCCCTCACCTCTGACCACACCTGAGCCGGTACTGGGGGCCACTGAAGATGTTCCCGGCCGTCGGTCTTCCTATCTCTGTTTTCCTCTTACTGGTTTTCCCCCTGCGCGCCTTGCGGCCTGGCGCCGTGCAGATGGGGCCCAGGGGTCTGCCGAGAGGGGGGAGGGGATCAGCGAGTGCGGTAGAGGAGCTACTCCCGCTCAGGTGGTGGCACTCGGCTCCAGGGAGGTGGGTGAAGAACGCTTCTGGGCCTGGGAGACAAGCGGTTGGGGGGCCCCCCCTTGGGAGAGTCAGCGGGTCATTGTGATGCGCTGATGTAATGGAGAGCTAGTAAGGCTGACGCAATGGATAGTGTCACCTGGGGAGGTCCACTCCGATCCACGCTTGGTCGTTAATAAGATCAGTTGCATTCGCCTCCCTGGCGGTGACGAAGCCGGGCCGGGCGCCTGGGGGGGTCGACTGTGCCCAACACGCTATCCGCTCTGCAGGCCCTCCCGCTGTGCGCCTCGAGGCCAAGCGCCGTGCAAGGGGGGGTTTCAGTGCGCTGGTGCGGTGGAGCGCACGGAGAAGCGGTGCAGGTCCGGGCCGCCCACAGCTTCGGGGGTGGGCAGGTTAGCCCCCCAGGCCGACCCCGCTAAGCAACAAGTGATTCCACACAGGGCCTTGAAGTAATTATGGCTGCCCCTCCGGACCCCGCTCTCATCAGGTTGTGCTCTCACCTGCCGTGTTGATGGGGCGGCCGGGGGCACCGGAGGGGCCGTGTTGTGGTGGCAGTGCGCAGGGCTCCTCGTAACCGGCCTTTCGGGCCCTCCGTGTCGTTGGAATCAGCTAGTTTCAGGTAGACGCCGCCATTTTGGCCCCGATGCTGGTCGGCTGTCGGAGTCTCCTGCGGCGTGGGGATCGCCTCCCGCACCGCGGTCGTGTGCTCAGACTGTCATCGGGGGTTGCCGCTGCCTCCGGTGCTGGCTTCGGCAGGTCTTAGGGGCTATATCGGCATCGATTCTTGCAGATTGAGCGGGCCGCCGCTCGGAGCGCTAAGCAAGCACGTCTGCCCTCATGGCTGGCTTGGCCACGCCCCCCGGGTCTTTTCCTTACATATGTGAAACCAAGGTTTCCTTTTGCCTTTTCCCTTGTTGGATTGTGACTCCCCCCCCTAGATGCAGGTTTTTGGGGCCCTGATGAGAACTTTTGATCTTTATTTTTGTCCCCACCCTTATCTGAGTTCTTAGAGTTTGGTTTCTTTTGGTCACCACCATTGGTCTGAGTTTTCTGCTTCACCCTGGTTCTGACCCACTTATCTGCCTTCTTTCCCAATTCTTGGGGAGAAGTCAGATCAGAGTCAACCAGGTATTGATGCAACAACTGGTTTTGGCAATTATTAAGGATCTGCTCCCTCATAATCAAGTTGTACAATCCCTTAAAATCATTCACCTTGCTACCAAGTAACCAGCCTTCCAGAGCCTTAATGGCACAATCAACAATGTCTACCCAGTCCTGAGTCTGTGCCTTCTGGGTGTCTCTGAACTTAATCCTGTAGTGTTCAGTGGTTAAGCCAAACCCTTCAATGAGAGCACTCTTCAGGACTGAATAGTTGTCAGCATCCTCTTCTCTTACAGTGAGGAGCTTATCTCTACCTTTGTCAGCGAAGGAGAGCCACACGATAGCTGCCCACTGCTCTTGGGGGACCTTCTGTACTTTACAGGCCCTCTCCAAAGCAGTTATCCATTTCTGGATGTCATCCCCTACATGGAAGGGAGGGACAATCTTGCTCAGGTTCCTATGATCAAAGGTCTGTTCCCTAACCCTAGGGACACTATAGCTGCGACCATGGGACTCTAGTCCCAATTTCTTTCTAGCCTGCTGGACTTCTAGGGACTCTTTATCCAGGGCCAACTGCTGTTGCCTGAGCCTAAACTTAGCTTTCTCAAACTCTAGAAGTTGGCACTCCCTGTCATAAGAGTTATCCCTCTCGCTAGAAACAGAGGTCCCTATAGAATGTCTAGAATGATCTGACTCAGCAGAGGGAGACCTAGATCTCCTTGGTAAACTCTGCACTCTCCCTGGAGGAATAAAGTGATGGTCTTCTTGACCCTCTTCTTCTTCTTCCTCCTGGGGATCTGAGTTGTTCAGGGGTGGATCATTTTGATCCTCCTGTCCAGAGTTTTATTCCAGGTCATAGAAGGTGTCCCCTCCTGACCTATCGCCTTCCCCTGTACCACCCACTCTATCCTGCTCATCTGACCCAGGAGTCTTCCTAATGTCATCTAGCAGTAATGCATCTATGAGACGTTGAGTGTTGGCATTTCTCCCTGTCTTCAGCTTCCTAGATACACACATGGCTTTTAATTCAGTGAATGCAAAGCCGTCATATTTAGTAGGCAGGATGCCACCAGTGGCATTCCCATTACAAGACATACTAGGTGTGGTGTGGTGTAGGCACCTACCTAACCTAGTGGGAACTAAACTCTCTTAGGTTGGAGAAAGGGTGTGCTAGACCCTTGACTTACCCAACCCCAAGTTTCAGTAGAACTTACTATCTTAAGCTAGTATTATATGTTCCTAGATACTAGTGGTTTTTCAGTTAAAAAATACAAAAGATTTATCTGGTAAAACAATGCAGGCTTGAATCCCAACCGCTGCACACCAATGTGAGAAGTTGGCCTGGTATATGCTGTCCACTAGTTAAAGTGGGCACCTTGTACAAGTCCAAACAACCCTTATGGTGATTAGGTCAAAGATAACCTTTATAGAAACCTATCCTAGTGGTAGCTATGGAGAGCAGCCTTCAGGCTAAGTCTCGAAGGAATGTTAAGCACCTTGTTTTACCAGAATGCAACCTTATAGTATTGGTTAAATGAAAGGGAAACCACACAGTAGTTATAAAAATATGTATTTATTATCTATAACACTCTCTAGTATCCTCTACACGAGGATAGAACACAAATCAAATAATACAGTTGCAAAGAATCAAACGTAAGTAGCACAATACACAGTGGGCTCCCGGGGAGACCAAACCATATACTAAATAAGTGGTATAAGAACCACGACTCGGGACTAGACCTAGTCTAGAAGGTGTAGAATTGCTGGGACCCCAAGGAACCACCCAAGGTAAGTGAGTAGGGACCCCACGGAGGACGGGTGCAGAGTGAGAACATGACCGAATGCTACGTACAATTCAATGAGAAGGTCCCGGTTGGAAAATTAGAGATCAAGGACCCTTCCCAGCAGATTACGAAGACAACCCTTGGAACTTAAGAGTTTGGAGAGCCACCCCACCCGTGGATACCTTTGTACCAGAGTTACCTATCCCAGAGGAGCCGGGTGCATAGGTACGAAGTGGAGTCGGAAACCCTCGTCAGTCTCTATGGATGTCGACAAAGAAATGCTGCTGCTGTAGTAAGAAAAGTGTCCGGTGGAATCCAAACGTGGATTCTAGATGAGAAGAACCTGAAAGCAGAGGGGACAGAGTCTGGGTCACTTTGGAGTGACCAGGGGCTCGGTAGACGAATGCCCACCGATGTCGGGTGCTTCAGGTGTGATGACGGTGATTTTGACTCTTCAGCTGCGAGGACCAGGAGGTGTCTAGGACAACCAGGAGCCAGAGGCAAGCTGTTCCATGAAGGATGTCGAGTGCTGAGGGGTCGGTGTCCGGTTGGAGCACCAACAAGCCTTGGCAGCAGCAAACAACGTGGATGGTCAAATTCGGTGTTGATCTAGCCCAGCAAGGACCAGGAGACTCACCACAGCAAGGGGAGTCAGGGCAGGCCTGGAGCAACCAGGGGAGCCCAAATAAAGCAAAGTTGACCCTCAAGTGGACCCACAGGCCGAAGGCACAGGAGTCGCGAGGGGACCTCAGGCGGTTTCACAGGATACCAGCTAGCAGCGCACAGAGTGTGAGGATGCTGGAGTCCTTCTCAGAAAAGATGTGCTGGGGTTAGCGCTACAAATGGCCCAATGCACGGAATTGTTGCACAACAACAAGCATGTGCAGTTGCAAATAAACGGGGTGCACAGGAGTACGGGTATACGGTCCCCACAAGGGATATCCGCCTCAAACTTGGTAAGAGGGCAGCTCAATCTCGGAGACCTTCAGATACCCACCTCTTTGTTGCTGGAGCCTTCGGAGTCTGCAGGAGCTCAGGATCAGCAAACTGGTCAGATGCATTACTGTGCCTGCGTTTGCAGGGGAGTGACTCCTTCACTCCAAGGGGGATTCTTCTGTTGTCTTAGAGGTCCACAGGGTCCTGCATGGAGCCTGTATGGATCACGGACAGTGGCGAGACTGGGGACAGCAAGGGAAGACGAAGTCGAGCCCAAGGGAGGTCCAGCGAAATCCAGCATGTCCAGACGGTCGAAGTGTAGTGGTATCTTCTTGCAGAATCTTGTCCACGTAAAATCTAATGTCCTGTAGCCAGGTAACCCATTTTATACCCACAGGAAAGGGTTGGACAGATTCTAGGGATCCTGCTAGGGGAGGAACAGGACAGGGGGGAGGCTACTCCCATGTCCTTTGTCCAGTTTCGTGCCAGAGCAGGAGCAAATGGCTCCCAGAACTGGTTTGAGCTGGACTATGCACAGGGACACCAAATGTGCCCCTGAGCCAGACTTTCTGGCACTGTAACAGTGCACCCACCCAGCCCCAATACACTAAATCCTGTCTGGGAGGTGGTCACACCTCCCTGTGACAGGATGCCTATTGTGCTGCCTTCCCCTGCTCGAGCTTGGCTCAGCAGCAGGAGGGCAGACTTGTGTCTGTGGCTGGCAGCATCCATTTTGTGCTGTAAGGCTCGAGAAAGTTGGTACCAGTAGACTTGGGTACCCCCGGAACCTCGGTTCTGAGGGGTGGAATCATACCTCCCACACCAGTTACTGTTGTGGAGGTATGATTCCAAGGTGTTTGACACCAAACACGACATACTTCGTTGCAGTCGTTTTCGAGATAGCATTTACCGCGAGGTTATAATGCACCTCTACCTATATGTCTAGTAGTATCATGTACAGCCCGGGAGAATGGTCTCCAAAGACTGCAGAGGGGTCCTGCTCATGCAGGAGCCCCCTCTCATGTAAAACCCAGCACCCTGCCTTCAGGATTGTTAAGGCTTGCTATAGGGGTGACTTATAAGGTTTTAAGTGTAGTGATATATATAGATATAGTGAACCTATATCTCTCGTAAGTGGTGCAAGCAGTAGCAGACCTATGGTTCCATTTTGCATGGCCTCTCAGGGGTGGCATAATACATGCTTCAGCCCATGGGAGGCCTCTGGGGTACCTATGCCCTGGGTACATGTGTACCATATACTAGGGACTGATAAGGGTACCCCAGTATCCAATATGAATTAGTATCAAAGTACATACATGTCAATTTATGGGAGAAAGCAGATAGGCTGGGGTCCTGAATAGCAGGATCCCAGCCAGACTAGTCAAAACAGTGGGTGCAAAAAGTGGGGTAACCATAAGAAGCAGATCCTACTTTCCTACAGGCTCTTTGAGAGGTAATGATTTCAACTTCAGGTATTTGAAATAATCATAATTGATCACCATGGCATACCTCCTGTCTGGCAGACTTCTGAAGTCATGGCTGGTGCACACTCATGGCTATTGGGGTCCTTTCTCCGTTATCACTGGAGCAGCAGCCGGGGGTCCTCCAGTGGTTTGGCACCAGGGGCAGGATCATACCAAGGACTCCACATGCGCATCCATGAGTGGGAACCATACTTTTGTGCGCAGCTGATTCTTGGTCTTGGCCACCCTCTGGTGGCCAGTGTGGGCGAGTAGCATGATCTGATTTGTGAGGCTTGCGGGAATTTCTAGCCGATGCCCGCGCAAGAGATAACCATCTTGCTAAATAGCTAGATAATGACATACATGGTAGGGACTCTGTTGGCCCTCTGAGGTGTGCTGGGCTCTTTCCAGGCATTCGTCATGAGCTATGGTTTGTCGTATCTGTTCCTCAGAGATTGGCAGAGTGTGGGAACGGTCGGCTATGTACCCCACGTATTCTTTGGTTTCGTGGCTTCTTCCTCCTCTTTCGGGGTGGCTGCTTAGAGATGCTTCAACAGGTAATCGGCCGTGTTGTTTGTGCCTAGATGATATTCCACCTGCCAATTGTATTCCTGGAGCTGAAGCATTCATTTTTCAATTTGTGGTGGTGGCTTTGACGCAGTCCCTCTGAAGAGTGGAATGAGGGGTTTGTGATCGGTGGTGACCACAAACGGTTGGCCATAAACATACAGATGGAATTGAGGGCACCTCAGTGTATTGCAGTTGCTTCCTTCTCCATTTGAGAGTACTGCTGCTCTGTCTCCGCAAAGGACCGGCTTGCAAACGCTACTTGTGTCCATTCACCATTATCAGGTCTCTCTATCAGCACCACTCCTAGTCCTTTCGGACTGGGGTCAACCGCAATGCTAGCTTCCTGTTGTGGATCAATATACATCTAAGTGATGTCAGCCAAAAGATCCACTTTGATGGCATGGAAGGCTCATTCTTGTTCTTCTCCCCAGTGCCACAGAATTGCTGACTTGGTGAGCTCTCGAAGAGGTTTCATCAAGGTGGTCAGATCCTGTATAGAACAACCACAATAATTGACCATGCACAGAAAGCTACGGACCTCAGACATCATGGCAGGTGAGAATGCATCTTTGATGTTGCGTATCTTTTCGGGATCAGGCACCACCCCCTCTGATGAGAAAGTATATCCAAAGAAGTTTAATCATTGCTTGAGCAACTAAATTTTGCTATGGTGAAGAGTGAGTCCTGAGTCTCTTATCCATTGGAGGACAATCTGCAGCCGATCATTGTGCTCTGAGTCAGATTTCGCATACACCAAGATATCGTCACTGACATTCACTACTCCCGGCAGGCCCACCAAAAGTTCTTGTATCATGTTCTCAAAAACTTCTGCAGTGCTAGAGATGCCAAAATTCAATCTTTGGTATTGCCACAAACCCACGTGGGTTGAGAAAGTCATAATGTATCTTGACTCCTGTGCTAGGGTGAGTTGATGGTAGCCAGATCTGAGGTCTACCTTTGAAAACCAGCACGCTCCACTCAGCTCCCCTATCACGTCGTCAATGGGTGGGGTAAGATGACCTTCCCTTTTGATCCCCACATTCTGGAGTCTCATGTCTACCCATATGTGTACCGCACCCTGTTGCTTTTCCTTTTCGGTCACCACAATGGGGGACACCCACGGGGTGGGTCCCGATACCTTTTCTATTATCCCGACGGCTTCCTGCTTTTCCAGCTCTTTTTCAACCTGAGGCCCCATATGGAAGGAGATTCTCTGCTGTTGCAGGGCTACCGGCTGAACAGATCGGTCAATATGGAGATTTATTTCTTTGCCTTTCAAACACCTGAAGCCTTCAAACACTTCAGGGAATCCTGCTAAAATGTGCGAAACTCCTTCCTGATGAACTCCAAAGACAAATGTGACGATTCCAAGTGCTTCCACTGTGCAGCACCCCAGCAGTATGCCATGACCCTCTGTGTTAACAGAGACGAAAGAATCGAGGGATTGGGACCCATAAGTGATGAGCATTCGGAACTTCCCTCTGATGATGCCAAGACTTTGATCACCATTTTCTGGAGGGACTATAGAGGTTGTAGCATCTGGTAGGCTTCCGCAGATAGTAGGTTGAAGGATGATCCAGGGTCCACAGTGGCTAGTACAGAGTGTACTCCCACCTGTATCAGGCATTGTTCTAAGTGTCATTGAGATTGCATCGCCATCCCGGTCGTGAACACGGAGTGAACGTGTGTTCGGCGTCTTCATTATCATCCATGTCGCTGTTCTGTTTGTGTGTTTCGGACACAGTATTAACAGTGGAGAGGCTTGCTTTCCCTTTGCTGGGGCGACATTCTTTTGCAAAGTGTTTGTGCTTTCCACACCCTGCACACTTCTTACCTTTTGAGAGGCAGTCGGTTAGGCGGTGCATGGGTCCCCCGCAATATCCACAAGGTCTTGGTGATGATCCTCCTGCTTTGGGTTTCCTTGGTGTCAGTGAAGGCATGATGGTGTTGATAGGTTTGGATTTTACAGTCTTTTGGAGGGCACCTTCCATATGAGAAGCGCAGGTTTTGGGCAGTTCTTTGGTTCTGCCCATGGTCAAAATGTCCGCAAGGGACTTGCTGAAATCTTGTGGGATGCATATGTGAAGCTTTGCTGACGCACATCCTTGAATTATCTGACCTTGTATTTCTTCCCCTTAGTTGGCAAAATCACACATTCTCGCCAAGTCTTTTAGCCTAGTGTAAAACATATCAATGGACTCTTCTTCTTGTTGCCTGGCCTGACAAAAGATAATTCAAATCTTTCATAGTCTTGGTTAGCCATAGGTTCGAAAAAAGCATTGAGCGCTGTTATAGGGGTTGCTTGTGTTTTCGGGGTCACTTCCATGGGTGTCTTAGAGATTCTGTGAATGGCCTTGCCTCCCAGGTGTAGTATCATTCCTGTTGTCATCCACCTCAATCCCTTCAAAGTACAGCTCCACTCTCTCCACCTGGACCCTTGCACAGATGGGGCACCTTCTAAGATGAATGGCTCAATGGTGGGAATGTTCACCATTATAATGATCAACGTGCTCTGCATTGAAGTGTGGATGAGTGCCACAGAGGTCAGAATGGGATCTTCTCCCTTCTTCTGGGGTGACTACACCAAGCGAGACCTTGGCAGCTGGAGGCTGCCCATTGGGAACGGTAACACAGTTATTATGCCTTCTGCCTCTGGGGGGCCACATGCTGGAACAGCCTATGCAGGGGTTGGACTCACCTTACTCCTGTGCAGGTCAACCTGGATACTTGAGAAGCACTACTGTGCATCAAAAGGGCCCCTGGGAATCTGGATGTCTGGGGCAGCACCACTGAACAGCTGATAGGCACTCGAGCAAGAGCTGACACTGTGCCTCTGCCTCTTGGCCCTGATTGCGCAGGAGCACACCAGCCGCTCCCTGCAGTGCTCCTTCTGCCGGGCCTGTGTCGTCTAGCCCCACACCTCCGGGTGCACCTCATGGACGCAGAACACAGCAGGCTCATACTTCTCTGCACTGCTCATGCAGGCGTGTTGTTCCTTCAGCACAGGGTGCACTTAGCAGTGGTTGTGCACTGTTTCTCACAAAGACCGTCCCGCATGGCACGAGCAGCACGCCCCCTTGCAGAGCACGCGACCAGCGCACAAGGGGACACATCGAAGACAGGTGACATGGACGGAGGGCTTGACCACCCTCATCGCCAATTGTTGTGTCATAGGGTTTCACCAACCCACTGGTCAGTGCTGCTTCTACAGGTAGCAGTGAAGTAGACTACCACATGACAAAGGGGACACAGAAACAGGGTGTGTGTCAACCAGTTCCATCACAGGTGGTCTCTCTAAAGACCTTTCCTGCCTGGACACGACTTTATTACCTATAGCCCACGTGACCCAGGCCATACCATATACACCTGCACCGCAAGGAACAACTTTGAAACACCCCCGCGGCTGCACTCCCCGGTCTATCCACCTCCACACCAGTTACGTCACTGGCGGAAAAGTACACAGCTCTTAGGAAAAACTGTGTTTTTCTACTTTTTTGGCAGATTGGGCTTTTCTCTCAGCAAAAGCAAGGGAGGAGCCCTGACAGCTGTGGCTTGTCCGGGGGCTTCATAAGAGGCAAAAGGAGCACCGCAGGAGAATTGAGCTGGTTTTATTTCAGCCTATCTTTCAGGTAAGGTAGAAGACAAGCATTTTATCCAGACAGCCATGTTTCAACTGGTTGCTTCAAAGGAGGCAAAGGGAGTGCTGCAGGAGAATTGATCTGTGTTTTTTCCAATCTATCTTTCAGGTAAGAGGCAGCTCCAGTTGCTCTTCTTATGTTTTCAATGGCAGGGTGCTAATAGTAGTATTATGCTGCCAAAATGTGTTTATCCACACTGTTGATCATTTTTAACCTCACCATAGCAACTATCATACTTTTACAGTGAACCATGACCAAAATAGCCACAGGTTCTAGCTTTTCCAACTGAAATACTGTCTTTCACCCTTTTAGTTCTCCCCATTACCTGTTTGACCACAAACTCTGGGACTCGGTTTGCCTGGAGCCACAGCAGATTGTCCCATGGAATGTAGGATTTTTCTCCATCCTCTGCATAGCTGGTGCACTCCAGAGCCTGCTTTCTGCTATCCAGATCATCAATAGTCTCTTTGGTTGCTTCTGTGGCTTGTGCGATCATGACAAGGTAAGAATGGATCCTTATGGCCCACTTAATTCTTACTCCTGTAAAACCACCCTACATTTGCTAAGCCTGCCAATTTCGAGGATAAACCTATTTATGCACTCTGCATTCAGGGTACCCGGATGTGGTGTTTAAACTAGCTCATATCTTATTTATTTTTTTATGCTTTTTCACAATATGAATGTTTATTTATCCACTTCTAGGCAGATCAGTGCTCACGTTTTTGGAGTGAGAACTTAAGTCAGAACTAAATGTACTTTTTCACTTTACCCACCAGGCAATGTCTTTCACACAAAACAAGTGTGAGTGCTTGCGTAAACCTCTTGCATGGTTCGCAATTGCAAGAGGGTAGCACCCATTAAATTTTACCAGTTGCATTTCAGAAGATTTTATTTATTTATTTATTTGTAGAGTTTTATATAGCCCCAACTAGACCCGGAGGTATCAGAGCGTTTTACATAGATGGGAACATAAAAGTTGCATTAGTTACATATGAGTAGATCCAAATAAATAGGAAAGGGTTGAATACATAACAACAACATACAGTTGGCCAGAGATGGATTATATATAAAAGAAAAATTGTAATGAAGCGGTTACAAGATAACAAAAAACACAGATACATGTAACGGTGTACACAAAGAGTAGTGAGGGATGGGGAATTGAGCCTGTAGCTGGGTTATTTCAAGTCCCGCATACCGGCTGCCAATAGGTTAACACCAGGGGTCCCTTTCAAGTCCTGTCGACAAACCCTTAATCTGGTCAGGGTCGCAGTATTGCAGCACCAAGGGCTGGTTTCGCTCTCCGAGCTGAAGTAAACTGGCCGCGGAGAGGGCCAGTAGATGGGGACAAAATGGCTGTCTCGCACATACCATCCTTACTGAAAAGATGTAGGCGAGGTTCCCGATGGGGGAGTCCGTCGTGAGGCGTAGATCAGGCTGCCGATCCTTGACAAAGACAGGCTGCATGTTGCGTTCCTGCATACGATTTTCACCGCCAAGATGGAGGACTCCGCTCGCGGTCCCAGTCCCAAAGACCTTTATCATTAAATGGTGGCGTGCAGATCCTGTAAACCCCAACCACAAATCAGGGGAGGAAGCCAACTTCTTGGGTGCTGGATTGCATGGAGGGGCAATCTCGGGGGTTGAGAGTGTGGCAGACGGGAACTCGTTGCTCTCTCCCGTTTCATTTGGGAAACACTCAGGGATACAAGGGCGGCATTATCTCAGTGATTCTCTCGCTGCTTTGTCTGGGCAAAGCGTCTCAGGTGCCAAGGCAGCTCCTACAGGAAGCGTAGTGAGAGGCAGTCGTAGCGGGAACCAGAGTGACCGTGGCCATGCCCGGAATGTAGGTGACGGCCTTGGATTACACCGGAAGGGTGATCCCAAGCCCATCTCCTCTCAGCTGCTTTTTCGCAGCTCAACAGTGCATTCGGTCATCTTACTAGGTTTCCACTGGCGACAGTCTTTCTTGATTTTGTTTGCTGCTGTAGCCGGCTTCATCTCTGTCGGCGATAGCATCTGAGCGGCCCTGGAGGATCACGGGATCGTAGCCTTCAGATCCCCGGGGGTGGTGGTGGTTTGATGGGGGGGCTTTTCTCAGGGATTTTTCACCAAAGACGATCCCTAGCCAGGGAGCTCTTGGCCGGAGCTCCTTACCCGTCGGCCATCTTGAATAGAAGATCAAGCCTGATGAAATTTAGCTAGTAAAAAAGGCCTGATACATACCTGAACATGAAGATTTTTGAGTGGAAATACATGTTAGTCCCTATTTTTCTTGGAAAGCCTTTTATAGGTCCTATTTATCACAACCAATTAATTCCAATCCCTGGATACCTGATTTTATTGGGTGTGATAAACAGCACACCGCACTCATAATCTGGGAGATAGTCTTTGATATTAAGAAAAACAATTCCATTGGCGACCTACGCCACAAAGATATTACCCCTGCACTCTTGACATTGGTTGTCTCATGTGTAATAAAAGGAATACTAAGAACCATGGATCACAATCTAGGCATATCCCACCTTTCTACTTGGTTTGCACTATGCAAAAACCACATAAAATACATATGTACTTTGGTTAGAGGAAGTCTTTCACAATATTGCTTTTAATAGTTTTAAGAGATGTTAGCAGATTTATTTTTAGAGAAGAGAAGGATGATGCTAGTGGTATACAGTTGTCATTGTTGCTGTAAAGAAAAATAACAAAATGTTCTAGATAGGAAAAACCCCGATAGCTGGGCACTGCTACCCATATCATCAGGCTGCAAATTATAGTTTTCTGTCAAACTTGGCTTTTTGTAATTTTCTGTGCCATCAGCAAGACTGAAGAGGTATGTGTGTCCATCTGGCAGCCTGATGTTAGTAGAACCTAACTGTAAGATCTCACAGTTCCCTGAATCACTGACACTGGTTTAGGCACTTTTATTAGGGAGTAGCCTTCTTTCTTGCCTGTCATATCTCCATGGTTAAACATTGAGCCTTCACGTCATCAAGATGGAAAGAAACAAGTTGACAAATTGTTTTCAATTGTTAGCTGAGTATAGCAAATATGAGGGCCTGGTAATAGGTGAATTTAATGATGGGATTTATAAATGATTAAATTGTGGTTTAGTTTAACAACATGTGGCCATACTAACTAGTCACCAGCTCCACAACGGTGGGGAGGTTGGAATTACTGATAATAACCGCAATGCTCTCAATGAACATGAGGACCTTAAATGTCTATTTTATTTCAAAGTGACCCTGTAATTATATCAATGTGTCATTCAAGATTTCTATATAGTGGATTCAATGGCATTATTTTCTAGCTGTCATGGCTTAAAAGTTAGTTCTAGGCCCAATAGTAACCATTATCCACAAAGGCTCACCTGAAGATGCCCATAGCCATATGCTGATGGTTCTGGGTACACGTGGGGCATTAATTGGCATTACTCAGCCAAAGCAGGTAAAATGTAGTGCTTTTCTCAGAAACAAAGTTAATCGCGGGAAATCTCCTTTACAGACAGGGAAGCTTATAAAGATTATTGTTATAAGCAGGATTAATGTAGATTTAGGGCCTAATTTAGAGGTTGGCTGATGAGTTACTCGTCACAAACATGACAGAAATCCTGTCTGCCTTATTAAAAGTGCATTAAATGCTATGGCACTTGTATGTAGTAAGGATGACTGGATATTCGTAATGTAACCCGTCTGTCAAACTCTAAATCAGCCATTAGACTCAAAATGGGGTCAGCTAACCTTTGAGCACTGCTCATATCTTGTACATGAAAGTCAAAGGGATATACTAACAAAGTCATAAAGGGTTTTTATGAATACTCTGGACTTTTTAATTTAAAAACGTTTCTACACCCAGAACTAAGGAATTTAGCTGCAGCAGCACGTGACCATGGTCTTTTGATTATGGTGTCTCAATTAAGAAAATTATACAAGCACTCGTAATATAGACAAAGAGTAAATATAGGCAGTCACGATCACCTATAATATATGATATTGTTAAACAAGGACCAAAAGAGGTTTTGTGAGCATTGTACTCCTAGACATCTTCTCACCTCCCTTTAAATCAAAAGCTTCTTCAGTGATGCTCGCTTTTTGCTGACTGAACTTAAGACTCCACTTTTTACAGGTAAAGGCATTAACGGGGAGGTCATGTTCGACTAAGGAAGTGGAGGTATTTCCTAGAAGAATGGCAAACTGGCTTGATTTGGCATGGCGCATGGTCTATAGAAGAATATTTGGCCGTCCCTTGTCTTCCTCACAGACCCATATTTGATTGTAGTTATGCCTTATAACCACGATCAGAGGCACCCTCGCCTACAGATCTCCAGGACCTTGCCCCAGTTTCTGCGACACCATCCCCAAATTCCACAAGTCCTTGACACCAAATACTACATCTTCCTCTGAGAACTCAACACATTACCCCACACCTCAAGAAATTCTACTGGCTCCCCGTCCACAATAGATGCCAATTGAAGATGATGACCCA
This sequence comes from Calotriton arnoldi, assembly GCA_963921515.1. Taxonomy (NCBI): domain Eukaryota; kingdom Metazoa; phylum Chordata; class Amphibia; order Caudata; family Salamandridae; genus Calotriton; species Calotriton arnoldi. The sequence continues at coordinate 1,486,288 of CAWUFW010001998.1, forward strand.
TGCCTCCAAAGCCCTGCACAATCAAGGACCAGCACACATCAACCACCGCCCGAGCTTCCCCCAACCCTCCAGACACCTTGTTCTGCCTCCCTTTCCCTTGCTCACACTCCCCGCATCCACCAAACCAACAGTGGGGGGCGCTTCTCTCCCTACCTCTACACGAAGTCCTGGAACAGCCTCCCCCTCCACCTCCGGACCTCACCCTCTCTTCAGTACTTCAGAAAGGGACTCAATACCTGGCTGTCCAACTGATTCTACCCCCAGCAGCAAGGCTCTCAGCGCCTGGTTACCTGTGCAGGTGATTAGCAGGGCTCTATAAATCCCGTTTGATTGCTTGATTGATTATAGGCATGCATTATTCGTAGATGCTAATTTTATTATGTTCATATCAAGATGTAGGGCAGCTGCAGTGGGAACTTCAAAAGGCTTACTTAGTAACATCTTGGTCTGTCAGGTTGGTGCAGCCAGCATCTAATCTTTGGGCAAGAACTTTATTTAATGCTCTTTCACCTCTTTTGCTAGTTGGCACTTTGTAAAGTGGGCTATTTTACACTGCTTTTAAGGCTTTGCTGGCAATAGATTTAAAGGTCAGTATGTTTGAGCGGGATCATGCAATAGTGGAATAATGAAGAAATTATCTGCTTCCACGCTTTCCTCTTACCAATCATGTGTACCACAGTCATAATTATCCAAATCTCTCCCCTGTAGAATCAGACCAAAAATCATTAGGTTAAATATTATAGTCATACCAATTGGTGGGAAAAGGAAAGTATGGCAATCATCATTTGTCAGACCTCTGTAGACTGTATTTTGTTGGATGGGAGAACATGCTTCTTATCCTTTGACTGCATCCTTCCTTGGGTTAGAAAAGACTTTATTGAAACTTTTATCTGGCCTGGTTTTCCTTTTTTACACCTCCTCTCTACAAGCACTCTGCAGAATTTCTACATTTTTTTGTGGTTGTAGCCACACGACTTGCAAATTTACCGTCAGTGTTGGGCATGAATCAAGTGTCATTAAAAATAAAGAAGTTGCTTGTCAAGCAGAAAGGAATCCTGTCACATGGAATTTCTGTATGCATCAAGTATGACAAAGATCTTGCTCTTAAGAAGTGCCTACATGCCGCTATCATGTTGAATACAAGTGTAAAGGCTAGAGACATCCAAAGTGACAAGAAGAAATCCTTCCCATCTCACTTTAATAATTTTCAAAAAAATCTCCTGTATCTTTAATGTAAGAGAGAAGGTTTACTACAAAAGGTCTTAGGAAAAGAATCGATGTATCTGGAGGTAATTCCAAGCAAACATCCTTTAGAGGAAACAATAGGTGTCCCTAGAGGGATCTGAGCATCTTTGTGTAATTTGCCAAAAAGACATATTAGTATAGTCGGATGATTGCACTTCAGGTTTATCTATTCCTCCCATTCTATGATGCATTGATGTCTATAATCTGCTAATATATCCCAATATCTTTGATTCCCGACCGTAATAGCTGCTTTCTGAACTATGGTATAACAGTTCTGATCGGTCAGTTTTCTCAGACCTTCCTTGAGGTACATATTCCCATTGAGTACAACAATGTACCCCCAGTATCAAATGCTTTGATCCCAATATTATCATGTCTTTCCAATCTGCTAAGGGCATTGCGTAATCTGTCAAGTAGATTACATATAGACTGTTTCTGGAGGCTTCTATACCTCCGTTTTTAAAACTCATTTATGACTAATTCTAGGTTGAAAGCCTGAAGGAATGCAGATGTCAAGCGTAATGTCAAACTGAGCTAAATTCAGAATAGGATTGCCCATGCTGGAACCGATCTGTTCTAATTCAGTAAGGGTCAAAAGTAATTCTACATCCATGATATTCAGTGAGCTCACATTTTCAACAGTATTCATGGGTAATGATACCTTAGGTTTCCATTTCTTAACTTTCAGTTTCCTAATAAAATTGAAAAGGTCAATCTGACAGTCAGTTAAATTAAAGGGGGCTGTGTGGCAAAATGATAAACCATATGATAATACAAGCATTTCATCATCATTGAAATGTCTATCAGACAAATTTACCACATTTCTGATGTTCTGTTTATTCATTTCCCTTGTTTTTTCCCCCTTGTTCTTTTTCCCACTGGGTCTTCGTTTCCATCCTCCACGACGTGTCTGTCTCCACCTCTTCCGCCACCTCCACCTCGTCTTCTTCTTCTCCTGGTTTGGTCTCTCTTGTTTCTTAGTAGACCCCTGCTCATGCTGAGCGTGTGAAATTTGTCTAAAAAAGTCACCTTGGTCTTAGGTTTCTCAGAAGTTAAGGAAGAACAACTACTAGAGGCATCACCTTCTGGCAGCACCTCTGATTCTATCTCTGAGGTGGATTCATCCTGTTATCATTTGTAAGTCCTTCAATAACATCTCTCCTAAAAAGATCAAATTTCCTTCTAATTGTAAAAATTCTCCCTTGCTGATAATCCTTTAAGTCTCTTTGGAATTTCTGTTGTTTTTTTAGCTTTTATTTCCTCTTCCACTTTCTCGAGACGTTGGTTGATGATGCCATTTTTTTTGATTCCTGCACCCTTATTTCTGTTGTCAAAGAATCTATGTCTTTCAATAGTCTCTCTCTGTCAGTCCAGGCATACATCACCCAAATATGCATCATGGCTATGGAGCATTTTGTGGTATTCAGTTCCCACTCTTCGTGTATCTTGGGGGACGAATTGTAATATGATGGACTAGTGAAAATCCTCAAATGCCTCGGTATTCTGTCATACTCCATATACTTCTGTAGTGAAACTGCTTCCCACCATTTGCTCTTTTCCGCTTTCATTTATTTCTCCAACTTTGCAAATTTTAGTTTTTATAATCAAAATAGCAGTAGTTGCACATTTATAGGTGCCAACCGGTGTTAGTTCCTCAGTAAAGGGCATATCCGCTGCCTGTTTGTGCTTGGTGTCAGGATCAGGAACATACAAACCCACTGAAATTCACCAGTTATAGTTATCTCAAGAAACTATAACTTGTGCCCTAAGGGAAGTAGAACTTGCGCCATAGACTGCTAATTACCCCACCTATTACATCACTCATGACATCTTCTATGACATCATTTATAACATCATTGCAACATTTGCAATGAAATTATTGATGAGAAAACTGTGCATGGTGGGAGCGTGAATTTCGAGTTATTTTTAATGTAAAGAAATATTTTATTACCATATGCACAGCCAACCCACCGCCAAAGGGTGTGCATGGTGGGAGTTGAATTCAAGGCTCGGCCTGCAGCCAGGCCCTGTATCCAACACCCATCGGCAACCAACCCCACAGAGTGCACGCCCGGCCTTTGCTGCATATCAAAGGACTAATGATTCATGGAGGCATTTATCCTACAATGGGAACAACAAAGCTTGGAATACGAAGGTTGCCATTTGGAATGTGACACTTTACATCATGCTATGATGGCAATTACAATATCGGACATTCCAAGTACTAATGTGCAGTCCTTTACCGCTGTTTATTATTGGAACTACACTTCATTTCCCATAGGAAGTTTAGACCCAGCTCCTGCCTAAACTGCTGAATAGTTTTCCACCAAATTTGGCAGAAAGCTAGATCTAGGTCCAGAAAGAATGCTTTTTGTGTTTTGGTTTCTCAAGCTGAGATCTGACTGGCTGCCACCACCTCAACCAGGAATTGGTGGCACGCAACATTTTTTACAAAAAAAAACCCAGGGTGGGCAAGGCCTGTGGGGATGAGCAGTCTATATATTGGGGGAGGCGGCGCATGTGGCCCCTCTCACCTGGCTGATTTGGGCCCCGGAGACCCCATCCCCAGTATACCAATGTTTTATTTAGGGGGAAGGGCATGCAGCCCCCTTCCCCAGGCCAATTTCGGCACCTGGGACCCTATCCTTCGTGGCCCGGTGTCTTTTTCATGGGAAATGGGCATGCGGCCCTTTCTCCAAGGCCCTTTTGTCCATGGGGATTCCATCTCCCAGGGCGTGGCATATTTTTAAGGGGATTGGGGCCATGTGGCCCACCCTCCCCAAGTCTCTAAAGGCCTGGGGCCCCATCCCATGGAGACATAAAATTAAGAAAAAGGGAGGGGGGCCCGCCATACATGACCAAATGCCCTACTCATTATGTGGTTGGCTGCCTTTATGGTGGTTGGCTGCAGGGCCTGCCCCCAAGACATGTGTTTGCCTCCCCACTGCTGAATCAAGGAGTCATGTAGCGTGTAGTGAAGTGGATTGTAATGGAGTGATGTAGAGTTGTGTTGCGTAGAGTGTTGGGGAGGGAGTAGAGCGTCGTAGAGTGGAAGGGCGTAGATTGGAGTAGTGTCCTAGAGTTGAGTAGCGTATAGTGGAATAGTGAAGTGGAGTATTACAGAGTGGAGTGGCATAGAGTGTTACACAGTGGTGTGAGGCAGACTGGAGTGGTTTAGAGGTGGTTGCGTAGAGTGCAGTAGAATATGACTCTGTAGGCCACTCCACTACTCTACACTCTACTCCATGACACTCTACTTAACAGCACTCCACTTCACATCACTCTCCTTATGCACTAACTTTTAGAAATGCTGAACAGCAGCCACGCTGTTGTATAACATGGTTAACACATATTGGTAAAGCCAATAGCACTTACATGGGCGAGACCTATAGACTGTGCCAATGCTTGTTTCTTCATGTGGTTGCTGTGAATATAACAGTGAGAATGGAGAATGTATAATAGGTTCTCCAGTTTTGTCATAAAATAAAGAGAGATTCATGGAGGCACATTTGAAATAGTGATATATTCTTGCTGATAGAAATGGCTTTTGCTGAGGATCTGATTGACCTTTTTGGAGCTATTGTTCTGTGTCAGTATGAGTCTGGGAATGGGATCAGCGGAATCTTCGGTAGTGTTGTAAAACAATAACTGGTCTCTTTTGAGAGCACTTTGAGAACACTGGCATGATTAACGGCTTTCTTATGGACCCAGTCAGCTTACCCTCTTTCTTTGAACCTTTTGAGCATGATTATTGCAATTCCTTTTAGCCCGGAGAAGCTCTCCAATAGGGATGCTCCATTTTAAATTCTTGGGATGTCCACTGAGGGCATGGAGGAGGCAGTTTCCAGTCGTCTTGTTCCTGAAAAGTTTGGTCTGGATGTTGTTGTCCACAATTTCAACTATAACATCAAGGTACTCAATAACGGTGTTACTGATGGTCTGGGTGAATATTAGATTGTTGTTATCCATGTTCAGTTTGGCAACAAAATTAGTGGCGGAGGTACTTGACCCCTTCCAAATCATGAAAAGATCGTCAATGTACCTCAGCCACAAGATGACTTTGAGCGTGTGACCTAACCTACGCTCTGCCTGCCCGGAGGTGGCACCTTTTTTCCACAGCAGTTTATACACGGTCCTCTGCCATGACCAAAGGTGCTTCAGTTCTGTGTTATCTGGGTTGGAATGGGAGATCCTAATAGGTTAATTAATTGTAGGTACTGCTGACTTACTTTCCCTTGAGATCTTTATTCGATAATCCGATATTTTTAGATCTATACACCCTGCCCTGACTAAGAGTAGGGCCACCTGATTTATATGGTCCTGTCGACCTTCTTAAGCACCCATGTTAAGAGATTGTCAGGCCTCCGTAACCATTCCTGACAGTCCACACCTTTTTAACCCTTCCTAAAGGATTTCCGTGAAAGAGCCATCTCGCGGGCCCTGTGGGGCATTACAGTGTCAGCCCCACGAGGAGCTAAGCCAGATGATGAGGTATGAAACACACACTGGTGTGTGAGGGCACCACCTTCAAATAAGGAAGATTCCCTCACTCCATTGACAGTCCAACCAGACATCTCCTTTTCAGGAACAGCTACCTTCCTTGTGTATTACTATAAAAATAATTATCAGGATTTGTATGTAAATTCAGAACAGAAATATGTTTTGCCAAGGAATATTTAAAAAATATTGGGTGTTGCACCGCAGGCCACACAACAGCCCGCAGCCTCCTCTTTCACACCGCTGCGGGCCGCACAGCATCCCGCGGCACCCTCCTCCAAATCGCAAAAGAAACAATTGATGGACGGAATGCTGGACAATGCAAACATTCACCCCCAGTCACAAGGATCTGGGTTTAATCCATCATTCTTTTGCTCACCACACCACCCCAGTTTGGACCCAGCCATATCCAAATCAGTCTTGACCCTGTTCCTTGAGGGAACAGTCCAGCCTGAACTGCCAAGCCAGGTCCTCCCTGGACCGGAAACAAGCATCCTGGGACCAGTTTCAGGGCATCACCCTTCATCAGCCAGGCTAGCTTGAATCCAGTGGTGTAGTGGGCACGGAATCCACGTCTGGGCATACCCTTCCCACTAAGGGCAACATATGCAAAAGAAACAATTGATGGATGGAATGCTGGACAATGCAAACATTCACCCCCAGTCACAAGGATTTGGATTTAATCCATCATTCTTTTGCTCACCACACCACCTCAGTTTGGACCCAGCCATAAGCAAATCAGTATTGACCCTGTTCCTTGAGGGAACAGTCCAGCCCGAACTGACAAGCCAGGTCCTCCCTGGACCGGAAACAAGCATCCTGGGACCGGTTTCAGGGCATCACCCTTCATCAGCCAGGCTAGCTTGAATCCAGTGGTGTAGTGGGCACGGGATCCACGTCTGGGCATAACCTTCCCACTAAGGGCAACATATGCAAAAGAAACAATTGATGGACGGAATGCTGTACAATGCAAACACTCATCCCCAGTCACAAGGATCGGGGTTTAATCCATCATTCTTTTTTTAATTCTTTTTATTAACAAAGCTCAGGAGACCATACAGTAGAAGACAGTTCCATAAGTCCATACATGGAGAGACCACGGGAATCAGTAGCAATGTAGTCATGAAGGAAAAATAAAGACAGTATAATGTTGCTCATCCAATAGGCATCTATGTACCCACCCCAAGTTCTCTGTATTTTGGCCAGGGTGCCCACACTCTTTCCCATTTTTTAGCACACCCCCTGCTTTTATACAGTTTCTTCGGCCCGTTGGCACCAGTCGAGGTCACGTTTCCAATCCTCCAGCTGCGGAGGCGCGGGTGCCCCCCATTCCCTAGCAATGTTGCGCTTCGCTATTCCCGCAGCCAGGGCCAACCATATTCCCACGTATCTGGGCCAGTCAGAATCGCCTTTAATCATCAGCAAAAGCCACTTCGGCTCCATCGGGACCGTCTCCCCCACCACCCCGGACATGACATCAGTAACTTTTGTCCAGAAGCGAACTATCTCGGGGCACTCCCATAGGATATGCAGGAAGGTACCCTCTTGCTGACATCCCCTAACACACTGCGCAGACGGAATCCTGCCCCATGTATATAGGTGCGTGCGGGGGTAGTAGGTGCGGTGCAGAATCTTCAGCTGTACTAATCTAAATTTAGAACGTATTGCGATCTCCCTAGGGCTCTGCAGTGCCTCCTGCCAGTCCTCATCATCTATGCTGCCAAGGTCTCTGGCCCAGGCATCCCGGAGGGTAATCAAGGGGTCTGGTACGTTGTTTATTAGTTTGCGATATATATCGTGGATGTCGGTTTCTCAGTGATGGGGTCGAGTAGCAACCTATCTTCTAACGGGGAGTAGTCCGGAATAGATGTACCACTATGTATGTGTGAACGCAGAGCGTGCAGGAGTCTGATATGGTGATAACTCTGTGACTGATGAAGGTTGTATTCCCCCTGGAGATCGGCGAACGTGAGGGGGGAATCCCTTTCCATACATCCCCTAAATACACAATCCCTATCAGCTTCCACCCCTTGAAACCCGTCAGAGTGGCCACTTCGCGCAACTGGGCGCCCACCCACAGTGGGGTTTTGCCGGTCAATTTTTCCACCCATCCCAGAAGTTTATTAGCCTCTCTCCAGCACTGCAGCACAACCTTGGTGTGCTCGGGCCACTCCGAGTGTGACCTCCGAGCGTATAGGAGGGATTCACAGTTTCCTCCAGGCATAACCATTCTGTCTACTCTGTAGGCTGGTTCATCGACGCCTGCATATACCCAATCGTTTATCACCTGAAGCTGCGAGGCCCAGTAGTATAGCCTGATGTCTGGAACAGCCAGGCCTCCATCATACACTCCCTTTTGTAGCTTGTGGAGTGCAATTCTTGGGGATCCTCCCTCCCACAGCAATGTTCCAACCGCCTGTGCTATTCGTTTGAACACATTCGGGGGGACAGGGTATGGAGTGTTCTGAAGACTGTAGAGGAGCCTCGGCAGTGTCATTATTTTAAATAAGACCGCCCTACCTATGAGGGAGAGTGGGAGAGTACACCAATGACCGACGTCCGCTCCCAGGCGGCTCAATTGGGGTTCAAGTAATCCATCATTCTTTTGATCACCACACCACCCCAGTTAGGACCCAGCCGTATGCAAATCAGTCTTGATCCTGTTCCTAGTGGGAACAGTCCAGCCCGAACTGCCAAGCCAGGTCCTACCTGGACCAGAAACAAGCATTCTGGGACCGGTTTCAGGGCATCACCCATCATCAGCCAGGCTAGATTGAATCCAATGGTGTAGTGAGCACGGGACCCACGTCTGGCCATACCCTTCCCACTTAGGGCAACATATGCAAAAGAAACAATTGATGGACGGAATGCTGGACAATGCAAACATTCACCCCCAGTCACAAGGATCTGGGCATAACAGCCCGCAGCGTACGCTTCTACACCACTGCGGGCCGCACAACAGCCCACAGTGTCCTCCTTCATACTGCCACACAACAGCCTGCGGCATCTGCTTCCATACCGACGTGGGCTATGATTCTGCCCACGGCACCTCAATTACCTGCTCGAGCACGTCGTGGTCTTCCGCGGTGGCCCATTATTGTTACAACGTTGCAGTCATGCCCAGCACGCCCTCATCTTCACTGCAGCAGCCGCAGTGAATTCTTTCTCTTTCAGGCACGCCACAGGGCCATAACAGAACATTCAGGTAGCCATTCTGTTGTATGGGGGCCATCTTATTTAACTTCTTTTTCTCATGTTTCCATGGTCTTGCTCCCAGAAGGCTGTGGGAAGGGTTTTGTTACACCATTCTAAAATGGCGACCTTTCCTATATTTGTTATCACCTTTTCCGCATCCAAGATGGTGACCACTTACTTCCTGTGATGTCACTTCTTGTCTATGGGTTTATAAGGGGCCAAATCCTTCTTTTCCTTGTGTTGCAACACTCCTTACTCCTGCTGGTGTGTCCTTGCTCCTGCTGGTTTTCTTTACTCCTGCCTGGTGAATCTTCGCTTCCTGTCAGCACTTCACATTCCCGTTGGAATTCTTGGAGCCTTCTGGTCTTGCCTGAAGTTTCTTATCTCAGGTCTACTTTTCCTTGCTGGGGTCTTCTAGCCTTTTTTCTTGTCATTCTCCTTTTCACCTTCTTTCCTATCCTGGAGTTTCCACCTACCGTAAGAGGTTTTTCCCTTTGGGGTTTTTCCTCTTTGGGACTCATTCTGGAAGGCATGGTCTGCCCTAGCAATATATTGTTGGCAGCACCGTGGCTACCAGAAAGGGTCGCCCATACCTCGGACAGACCAGAACCTTCAAGTACCAAAGTCGGGAACTATCTCAGCGAACCAAAGTTGGTAAGAGAAGCTCGGACCGTGACATTGGGAGAATACAGATTTTCAACATGTGGCTGAGGATGTGTGTAGCCTCTGTCTAACGTGTTATTTAAATTCCCAGGGTAAGAAACCTGTTACAGTTACGAATCACATTGGCAAATCGGAAGGCCCATTTATGAGATTGCAGGCAGACTTTATTGAGATGCTACAGTGTAATGGCTTAAAATATTTATTGGTAATAGTCTACCTGTTCCCCAAAAGGGTGGAGACATTTCCAACGAGAAGAGCAGATAGCCTTACAGTTGCCAAACAGAACACACCCTGCCACATTCTGTGGCAACTGGGTGGTCATCCGGAAGCATGTTTGCAAGGGATGATTGGCGACAAGATGGAAAGGATCCTTTTCAGATCACTCTGGCAACGAATAGTGCTGTCAAGTGCGCAGGGGTGCCTCAGTGGATCCAAGTTGCTCATATTAAGAGAGTGAGAGTAGCTGAAGAAGTGGATGAGGTGAATTATCAAAGTGCACAGTCTGCTCCACCAGCTCAGATCCACGGTTTGATTTGCAGCATGAATACAAGGGAGGGGAGAGATTTCTCTGAAACTGGTGAAATCAAAGAGAAAATGGAAAAAAGAATAAAAACTTCACTTGAACAAAATTTCAGGTAAAGAACCTGAAATTCCTGAAGTCCAGTTACAAAGTGATCAAAGTCAAGAGCTACTGCCATTCAAAGAAGGAGAGCATGAGTGGCAGGAAGAAAAAGTAGTCTCTGTTCAAAGCAGTGACAAGTTGCAGTTGAAAATTAAAGTGAAAACGACTCCTCTTGAAAAAAACAGAATCACTGTGGAGAAAGCAGAGAAAGATAATTTTGATCAAATAACCTGATCAAATTCAACTCTGAACTCAGGATTGGGCTCAAGTCAAAGTCACAAAAAAGACAAAAGTTGGAAAATTGCAGTAGAAAAAGAAAGAGCTGAGGAGGTTTCAAGAACGAGAAACTAGTAAACAGAAGCACTGTGATCCAGAGAGAGACTTGCAGGACTATGAGAGACTACTGAATCGAGAAACTAGTTAGAGTAAATAACCAGTTGCTAAAAGACCAACAAGAATCGAAACAAGAATCGAAAATATGCTTCGCCTGAATGGGTTTATATTAGCTGTGGTATCTGAAGAAGAGGAACTAGATGAAAATGAGAAGGAATTCTTCCAGTGGAAAAAAGTCAATGTTGTTTTGAGAGGGGTTTAGACATAGTTTCATTATTGCTGAAACTTTGCATTCTTTTGTAATATTCTAATAATGATTCTGTATTAAACCTTTAGAACTTAATTTTGAGTTTAGAGTGGTTCCAGTTTCTAAAATGGTTTTACTCTACTAAATTTATCTGAATGAAGGTGAAGGTGGTCTTTTGTTGCAAGATAAATGAGAAAGATTGTGGAGCTGAACTGCCTAAAGCAAATATTGAGGTTTTGAGATATTGGGGTCCAAGAAATATTGGGGTTTAGCTCCCATGTGGGCTCAGAGTCAGCCTCGGTCCCGTTCTCCTCTTCCTGTTCGCACTTGAGGGACTGCAGCATCCCAGCCTAGAGAGCCAATGCTTCTTCCGCCCCTTCATGGAAATACACTTTTTTGCCTCACTTTCTCAGATATTGCCCATTCTGCTGTGTCTTGGCTCCATGAGGAGACTGTGGGGCCTTTCTTTGATGCCAGCATGTCGCTATGTGACGTTTAACTAAGAGGAGACCAAGGGCAGCGAATTTGAGCTGCATTTTCCTGTGTTTAGGCTTGAGAAGCAAGCCAAGTAGTCAATATTGTATGGTTCTTATCACTCTAAAGCTGGTTGTCCTATTAAGTATTGACATTACTTCCATTCAATACTGTTCTGTTGCTCTGCATGTCCAGGTCGTATGTAAAAATGTGGCGGTATGCTTCTCGCAACACAGGCAGGCCGAGGGCTTGTTCGGATGAATTCTTTGGAATCAAACAGGCATCAGTTGTAAGCGATGGATGTAGCTGAAGTACGTCAACTTGAACCATGCATTGCTTACAATCTCCTGCCATTCTGTGTCCACTCCATATCTGTTGGTGGGGTAGGCAAGTCCAAATCTCAAGCCTGACTGTCAAACAATTGAGTTGGAGGGCTGTAATCTTTTTAGGGCACTATAAAGCCACAATACAAGTCACCTACCTCCACTACTACAGTACTTATAACGCAGCAGAGAGGGTGGCGCTTCTGTGAACCCCGACCATATGTCTCTGGCTGTTCGTGCTAGCTTAGCAAATTGCAGAACTGCCCTGCTCCGACTCCAAAGGTCTCACGGGTCTTGTCGAAAGGTATAAACTTGTTCTCAGGGTATAAGACGCCAAGTGTGGGCACCCACCATTGCTCCATGCCGCTAATCTCATGAGTTCCCTTATGCACTGAAACAGTTGTAGTCATTCCAGCAGAAGGGATTCACCAAAGGTGGGTGTTTCTACACCCTTTTCAATGCAAGTGCCCAGGCACTTGGCATACTAATCTGGGTGTTTTCAGAGGCTGGTGCGCTGCTGCCAGCACCCGGACTGGCAGGTTGCTCTATGGTATTACTTCTCCCATTAATCTTGTTTCCCGGTTTGGGTCCTCTCTACCCCAATTTGCTGTGTGTTGCAGCTGTACAGTGATATAGTAAAGTTCCAAGTCTGACAGTCCTGGGCCCCCTTTTTCTCTGTCTAATTTGAGCACTAAGTGCATACTGATGGACCTGTCTGACTTCAAATTGTTTAGAAAGCATTACACCTTCCGGTTACCCATTCTTTTTGCCAGAATTCTCACAAAACAAGCTTCCATCTGTCTGCATGGACACTGAGATTCCGGTCACTCTGTTTTTACAGGACACCAGTATTTTTTGACAAAACACTTTAATCGAGCAGTTGCTGAAAACAAATCATTATATATTTTTAAGCCATTCTGCCTTCCCTACCATAGGATGGGAACACAAGTGGTAGAAATAGAAAAGAGACAAAGTCTCCATGCTAAAATGTCTTAAATATAGCGGCCATCTTAGAACAAATTAGTGTCCATTAAGACCAACAGTTACACTCCATGTCATGTATAGTGTTGTAAAGAAATAAACCATAAATTTGCCAAACGTAAAATTTGCACCGGTTTAAAGAGATCGTTTAGGAATCATGTAAAGTGTACTTTGTCTACTCAAGCTTTAACCAATGACTTATTCCACTGGAATGAAAAGTTTATATTCTCGAGGCAGAACTTCCCAGACTAGAGTCGCCATCTTGGTTTATGCACTCTATAGAACATGGAGTAATGCTGCTGTTTGCTCCCGAAGGACATAGCACTATGGAGGAAGCCGCATGTACGACTGGTGCTGCTGTCTTCCAACCAGTTGTGCAACACAAACAAAGTTAAAGAAAGAGGAAATGTTTTTTGTGAATATGAGACATTGGTCCAGAAGACGAGACAGTGGAGGGCACTTCTTTTGAAGCTGATGTGTAAGTTGTGCACAGGCGAAATGTCATCACTCACAGGTAGGGGAAGAAATGGGTCAAGTAGGCTGACCCATTGCCCCATGCTGTATGCTGTGGTGGGTGGGAGCAAAATGTGAATGACACTACAACTGACCAATGGCTTAAAAGGGCTGGCTGAATGCCCCTGTAAGTTTGTGTTTTTAAAGGTTTTTTTTTCTAGAAAAACAAAGGTTCTTGCCTAATACCAGACCTACAAATGCACACTGTCCCCTTAACATCTCCAACATTAGCAACCTCGGATGATCCTCCTCATTCAAACTCTAGTCCTACCCAGACTATTCTACTGCTCATCAGTTTACTCAGCACCCCACTGAATATCTTGGCAATATTGCAAAGGGTCCAAAACAAAGTCATAAAAGTCATTTTCGTATAAAGAACCATGAACACATGTTCCAAGGTAAACTGGCCGCCCATCAAGCAATAAATTAAATTAAACGCACACCGCATGTTCAGGGAAGCAACACACCATAAAGAGTCCAGATCCCCAACAGAGCTATTTGCAGAGTCCAAGCCACTAAACAATATATGATCCAACGAAGACACTAGGCTCTCTATCACCAAATGGAGAAGAAAAAGACTCGGAGGGAAAGAAATCATCACAGGAGGAACAAAATTATGGAACAAGCAATCTCCTTTATGCATAAACACTGCAAATCTAAAAACTTTCAAAGCCAGCCCGAAAAAGCTTCTGATGAACACTCTCTCTCCTGGTGCCTTATGAACTCTTGATCGATTTTGTAATGCTCCTTCTACCATATTTATCTTTTTCCCCTCCCTCCCCTTCTCACTCTCCTGCCCCTTTGAACAAAATTGTTCTGGTATATATTCTACGCCATATATAAATAGACACAAAATACAAGCCCATATATAACCATCTATTATTAAGGATTTTCTATTATCCTAAGAATCACCAATATTATGATATGGCTCACAGTATATCGTGCATTTGGAACAATCATGACATTGGTGGCCCACTTTCCCAAACATTACCACCAGTATGAAGTGGCCAGTATTTCACCTCTTGTGGACACTATCCTGCCATATACAGCCCAGCATCTCAAGAATTACCACAAATATGCCAGGGGTGGCTTTAAATGCTAAGAATTATCACTTGTATCCATTAATCAACAATTTGCCCAGGAGAGACACCACCCTAACATAAATGCCCCCAAAACTTACTACCAATAAGCCTTGGTCTGTTCCAAAATGCCATGAATTATCACCAGTGGGACAGGGACAGCATTTTGCTCATTGTGTGCACCACTCTCACATGAATTACCCCAAAATGCCAATCATAACCATCTATGCCATGATTAGTCCCAAAATACTAAACAATGCCACCAATATGTCAAGGTGTGCATTTTGCCCAGAGGCAGCACCATATTCCCATGGATGGCCCTAAAATTCCAGGAATCAAGACCAATATTACATGTGTGGCCACAAAAGTCTTACCCATTCCACCAATATGCCAGTGCCAATGTTCCTATTTGTGCTAATTTCTGGGGTTTTGGGTCATCTATGATGGGATCGCACCCTTTATGTGCCTGAGTTACGCCCATGTAGTGAAGCGTCTTATTTCTTACATTGTCCTATCTCTCACAATAACATTTGTGCTGTGACCTTTTGCACATATTTACGTGCATGACATTGTTGGATTAGTTTCTCCGAAAGTACTTTGTTTACACATCGAGCTCCGCACAACATTATCACGATGCCTCGAACATCATGTACATCTTTTATGCACTATGTACAAATGCCGTTCTATCTTCATTCATGGGGTGACAAGGCTATCTACATATCAATATCATCGCTATTCTATATGCACATCACAAGGCTGCTCTCTATTACAAATAAAGAGCATTCCTAAAGATTAGTAGAGGAGGCATTTCAGCTGACACCGAGGGTCCCTGCATGCTGAGACTTCACCATGCAGCCGTCTGACATATTCGTGAGGGGTGTCCAGTTCATGACCAAGGCGGGCTCCTACATTCTCTCCCACCAGGTAATGGGGTTGGATCGTCCCATGGGGAATTCTTGGCTTCACACCTACACTCTAGGTGCACTTAGAGTGGGTTTGCATAGTAGGAGTACGCCTGATTACTGACTTGTTTATATGTCTTCATATATACACCGTTTTAGTACCATGGTAGAACTGTATCTACTATTTACTCTTTTGGTTGTTTTTTTCACTTTCATCTGCTTCTGTCTACTAATTATCACAGCACATGTATTCTATACAAGAATTACGTTGGTTCAATAAATATATTGAAAAGGTCACACTGTGTATTCTGTATATCTCTCTGAGCACGAGTAAGCACGAGTGACTGAGCGAAAGATTGGGATCTGTTTCCACGATCTCTGAGGGGTCAGGGTTGTCATGACACGAAGGATGTCCTAAGACAACTCATGGATGTACCCTTTGATGCTGCAAGAGACTACCTGGTCTCATTTGACGTGGAGTCTCTGTACACCTGTATCCCACAAGACGAGACTCTCACAGCAATAGAGACACTTCTAAGCAACAAAGAATTGGATACCATCACTCCAGTGCACTTTATCATTGATTGCGCCCGATTAGCTATGAAGGAGAATTTCTTCCGTTTTGAAGACACATTGTACCTACAAATATTGGGTACTTCCATGGGCAGCGTTTTTGCGCCCAGTCTAGCTAATCTCTACGTGCACCTCTTTGAACAAGAGCAGGTTTTGACAGACAGTAACCCCTCCAGGACCCACATCCTCCTGTGGAAGCGCTATATCAATGACATTTTTGTCATCTGGTGGTGAGAACCAGACACAATCATCAATTTCCATCAGTGGATAAACACCAAGAATGATTTCCTGAAATTCACGTTCGAATTCAGCAATATCAGCCTACCATTCTTAGACATACGGATTTATCCCACAGGAGATGGACTCGGGACAGAGCTACATAAAAAACCAATGGCTCAGAACTCTCTCTTGTCCTATAAAAGTCATCATCCCAAGTCGCTTTGCGATAATCTGCCTTTTGGGCAATTTTTGCGAATTAGGAGGAACTGCTCTTCTAAGGACAAATTTGAGGAACACACCAAGAAGCTCTCGACGCAACTAAGAGAGAGGGATTATCCTGCAAAACTGATCTGACGCTCATTAAAAAGAGCAGAAAACAACAACAGAGAGGCATTGATCAAGATTGCTCTACCAAAAGAACCTCTTTCTAGGATTACTTGTGTCAACACTTTTTGCACATTCTCCAACCAGATTAAGAAGAGTATCCGTAAGAATTGGAAGATCCTCACTATAGGAGATACTCCCACTCCAGAACCTTTATTCACTTTCAAAAGAAGCATTAACCTGAGGGACCGGCTGGTCCACACCTGACCTAAGAACAAGAGACTCGCAAGCCAAGATACACTCTGGGGATTACCGGCTGTCAAGGGACATTTCCCGTGCGGCTCATGTGGGGCATGTCCCCAGACTAAGCATACAACCTCTATTGAAATTGGTATCAATAGACCTTGGACACTAGCCCACCACACTAATTGCAACAGTGAAAGACTTACCTATTTGATAACCTGTCCCTGCAGACTACGGTATGTGGGTATGACCAAACGGAAGAGCAAAACCAGGATAATGGAACATAAAAGTACTATACGCTGCAGGAAACAGTCCACTAAACTCACAAACCATTTCCTGGAGAAAGAACATGCTGCAGAAGACTTGAGATGGACAGTGCAGGACCAACCACACATTCCTACGCACATATCTGACATCACTAGATTTTTATTACTTGGAGAGCAGAGATGGGTTCACAAGTTGCATAGTGACACTGGGGGCTTGAATGAAGATATCCCCTGGACATCACAGTAAAAAGACATTATAAATGAGATACCGTGTTTAAAATATGACTCTTAAACTGTGTAGATCCATATCCATTCTGCCTTAAGATATCTCATGCTGAATCAGTATCAACCACCAAGACCACATGTCTGGTTATAATCGTCCTTAGCCACTATAATGGTTCTTATTCACTATTTCCTTGTACAGCTGTTGTCAGACTTCATCATATACACCTCCAGATTTAACATCGTTCAAGCAGTCTCCATTGTAGAGAATACGTTATTTAGTGGTATATATCTATGTTATTCCAGAGAGGCTGAGACCACTGTATTAGGATGAACCATGTCGGGTGCCATTAATTGGGGAGACGAGACCCCAATATTAACCACTTAGACCATTGAACTTAGACCATTGAACTACATCTCCCAGAATTCATTCATAGGACCTCTTAACATCCAGAAGAGTGATGGCCTCTGTTTTCTATTCAAAAACTTCTTTACCTGCGGAGTAATACATCTCCTGCGTGTAGAGGTATAGGATTTGCAATTGTGAGACAGAAAAAGGTCATGCACAGCAAGCTTCACTAAATAAAAGCATACCGATAGTCGAGTTGACTACATTTCCCATGATTACTGGCCGTGACGGGATGACGCCGTGACGTCACACGCATGCGACCTTTCCAAAACAGGCTATTTGAATCTCCCCGGAGCGGTCGTTCACTGCCTTCCTGTTGCAGCTTAATGACCACCCGGAGTACCGATGGAAAGGTAAGGGGCTCGGTCGAGTGCTTTTTGGCAGTGTATGTCAGAGGTGGAATGCCTTCCTCGTTAGGCCACGTACAGGGGCAATTTTTTCAATGTTTTTGTAATTTCCTGAATGTGAGCCTGAGTAAATATTTAAGGTCGTAGCCTCTAAACCTGGCGTTGCTGCCGGCTTGGTGGGTTTTCTTGGCGCTCCGGATTGCTGTGATATGGGTTATACTCGTCTGGCTCAGCACGGGAGCAATTTCCTTAAATGTTTTGTGAGCCTGACTAACAACTTTAGGTCCCAGCGTCAATGCCTGTTGCTGCGGCCAGCTCGGCGTAGCATCTTGGTGTCCCTGAGTGCTGTGCTTTGGACATGCTCTGGGCCTCCTCGGACCAATGATAAGACCTATTGTAATTTATGACGCTTGTGAGAACTTTTTATTTCTACATATGGTAGTTGCCTGCTCAAATTAGCAGATAGTCACCGTTTTTCGCTCTATGAACCCTTGTCTAATTAAGTCCTGACAGGCTTCTTTATAAGTTCCAAATTCTTTAGCCCCGTGGATATATGCTGTATTGACGTGGCGGACTAGTGTGTATGTGGGGACTTACTTTTGTGAGTTCAGTGCCATTACTTGTTGTATATCTTTCCAGCAAGCACATTTGTGCATCCGGTTATTTATGTGATCAGATTTCTGTACATAATCATATTAAGGGGATGTGTCTGCATAAGTCTTTATTGACTGAAAAAAAGATGATGTGTCAGACATTTATAAAAGTGGTGCCCCTTCCCTGAGCTGCTGCCAGGTTAAGGTGAGGCCTCTTATCCGTACGAAACGGGTAAGCAATTTCTTTATTGTGATAATTGTTATAACAGTAGGCCAGTGATGGCAGAATTACACCGCATTGCCCTTTTCACTGAATACCAGACATGCTCAGAGTTACATGTTTGAATGATTTCTCTTGTTGCTTGTGTTTTCCATACAGGTTTGACCAGTAAATCATCCACCCAATCAGTAGGATTACTGGTGTTGTATTTATCGTTATTATTTATCATTCTTCACATTTTGTTAAGCAGTAGCATAATTAGGTCCTGATGAAAGCTGCAATACCTCTCTGGGTCTAATAGGCTGAAACTTGTAGACCTGTCTTCGTCCAATACCTGCAGTTATAAATTACCACTGCCGGTGCTCTGTTTTTAATCCTGGCCCCAGGAATGAGTCAATAAAGTCATTTATTTCGTAACTGATAGCTAGTTTTAATATCACTATCCCCACAGTTGATATATTCTTTAGCACTGCGCCCTCTACCCAACCTGATATCTTTCTTCTCATTGTAGGATTTAGTATATCCTAAAAATTAGGAACAAAAAATCACTGAGGTCCTCCCTCTCAGAGAGGGGGTTGTAGCCCGTGGCGGGACTAGGTTTTCCCGTCACAAGGAGAATCCCAATGATGAAGCATGCCACCTACGGTGGGTGAGGGATTTCGTCCTAACAAAGGGATCTCCCCACAAGCATCATGAGATAATCTCTAGTTTCTTCCTCTGTTTGGCAATTGAGACCAAAGGGTTTTTCAGTGTTTATTATTAATTGTTTGGGGAACCAATTCTTGCTGGTCTTTAAACTTCCCTTGGACCCCACCCCTACTTTTTTGTGTGTACATGTTCAGTGGTTGCCCATAACCATTCGCTCCCTGGTAAGGTTGGGGGGGGTGCTTTTGGTGGCACTATGAGCTAGGGTTTTCCTCACTTGGAGTCCTTTGTTAGTGTTTGCTGTGGGGCGAGCGAGGTGAGCAGGCGAGCGAGGAGTGAAGGAGCTGGCGGTGGCCATGGGGCCGGAGCCGAGTGACAAAGCAGGGAGCAGTCGAGCAGGTGAGCCTCCCGGACCCCCGAGGCTGGACTCGGATGGAAACGGCTATTGCCGCAGCCAACTGGAGACAGCGAATAAAGCTCGGTAGCTGGGCTGCGGCAAGGGGGGCCAAAATCTCTTATTGCCCTCTCTGCACTGGGCTCCTGCCTGCTCTCCCGCCCGCTGAGTTCTTAGCTCCAAGCTCCTCACTGCACTCCACACGCTGATTTATTTTGGTCCAACATTTCCTTCAACAGGAGCACAGCCAGGGAGAGACCCCTGGGACTCTGGCGCAGCCTGCCTCATTTACTCCCCACACCTCAACAGCTCCAGTGGAGGGCCTAATAGGCCCAAATTATTAAATTAACTAAACCTGCCCTCAGTGGCCCCCAGAGGGAGGGGGAAGTGGACCAGACAGGGCAAGAATGCCCACAGTCCATAGCCACAGAAATATACATAAACAGTAACACACCTAAACAGTGACAGCCTCTGCTACAGACTCCGCTACAACAGGGCGCATGCCAGAGCAGAAGACTGCAGTAAGGGTCGTGGAGGAGTGGTGTGGCCACATGATAGAGCCCTAGTGAGAGAGAAATCTATGGCAGTCATCGGGGAAGCCGGTGGCATTAGTGCGCCGTGCTGCACACGGTAGAGCCTCTGTGCTGCGGAGGCGGCCCACCTAGGTGCAGGTGCGGCTTGAGGCCAAGGAGTGCTCCCGCCCCCTAGTGTTTGTCTGGGTTTACAGTCCGCATAGTGGCATACCAGCGCCATAGCTGTACAGCTAAACAGCAGAGACAAAAGGAGTCCTCAGCACGCCTCACTACGAGAGAGACACAATTGGCAATCTCCGGCCCTCACCAGAGTTCTCCACTGGAGCCCAATGAGCCACCCGGACCATTACTTGGAATACCTGCGAAGTGAATAACAGGTCCAGCAAGAGGCAACCCGGGTAAGCACCAACAAGCCAAACCCAAAGCCAAGGGCATCTTTGCAGCCAGCTGGAAAATTGCCCACCAAGTGTTCCAACAGAGAAGATCGGCGATTATGGTAAAAGGGGGCAATTGAAGGCAGCAGGGAGGAAGGGGGGGAGCCCCAGAGAGTGCCCAGAAGATGCTAAAAACCTTGGACGACTTCTACAGGTGAGTAGATACAATGCCCGATGTTAAGTACAAAGCTAAGCCCGGGAATAATTACAGCAAAATGGACGGCACACCAGTGATAGGTGAGCATCAACAGACCCCCTAGGACAGGGGGGTCACACCCCTAACACCACCAAAGCCCACAGGGGCCTCAGAGGCTGGACAGGGAGCAGATGACGCCATAGTGCCGGGTACGCACAAAACGGATAATATGGACAATATCACCAAAAGTCCTATTTCTCTCATTCTCCCAAGCCCACAGACAAGCGGGGAAGACAACAGTGTGATAGAACTCGCCTCAGAATTGATAGCCACGCCTCACATGGAGTGTGAGTTATTCAGTGAGTCACTCTTAAAGATGCCGTGGTCCAGCCCACTTCAAATGACAGGAAACAGGGTGCCAGTGATTGACACACGAGGCCCACGAGCCAAAGCAGCAGCAGTTGCTGGAGGCAAGATTATATTGGATCCTACCCAAACCAGCCCCCAGAACTCAAGTGGATGGGAGGATGCATGCAGAGGCAGCCCCAAGGCACTGGCACATGAAGAAGAGCATCAGCAAGGATTGAGGTTCCCCGGCAGGATGGGCTCATTAGACAGGTCACCTGAAACCTACCGGCAGGGAGGTACAGAAACAAGCCAGGACCCAATTAATGACCAAGACAACTTGCTGTCCTCGATCAATGATGCACTTGCGGCAGCTACGAACACCCTCAACTGGCAGTCACATAAATTAGAGGTCAAAATGGACACAATGCAAGCTATAGCTCCGGCCATCGCAAACATATCATCAAGCTGAAAAATCTGGAAAAACAAGTGAACATAAAGGACTGCCACTGCAGAGACATTGTGGAAAAACTTTCAACGCTGCTGGAAGTCCTGACAACATTGATTACAGACCTGAAAAATCTTAAAATCAAACATCGGTCTAAAAATGAATCCAGAAACAAAGGCCGAAATCATGGCCATGGCATGACTGGAAGCAATAAGGCTTACGGGAAACGACCCAGACCAACAAGCTTGAGAAAAGAAGAATGCCTAGTCGAGGTCCAAGCAACAGATATCATCCAACAGAGTCCGTGTAAGACAAAAATGAGTGGGGTAAATAGAATCAGCAGGCCCAACATCACCATCAATCCCAACTCCAGTAATACTAACAATCAACCTAAACAGATGGTTACAACGGAAGAGAGCCACAGGACTAGGTGCACAAATAACACAGGTCTCACCAGCCCCTCTAACAAGGTCATCAAACCCCTGTCAAGACGTGAGAAAAGAAGACTAAAGAAAAGACAAAAAATGACCAGGCAAACTCAAGTACTAAGGAGCTTGGAGCAACACCTTACTATAGAGAAGAAAATTGTCAAGAACAAACCCCCCCAGCAAGAACCTCTTTCGATCTTTGAAAAACAAAAAAGGGCCTCGACGTTGGACATACAAGTCCTTGAACCAACAACCTCAGAGGAAGATGGAGCGAGTACAGTTCAAACCTCCATCCAAATTCCAGACAGAATAGTGCCAAGTCCAGCCCAAGTGGCAGTTAGGAGAAGCCCAACACAATATCTCTCGCCCGCGCAAGCGGCGATCGAAGGGAGCCCGAGACAAACAAGAACTCTGGGTATATTCGCTGCCTGTCAGGCAACGCAGGATGAACCAAATGAAATAAAAAGAATGATGGCAGGGCAAGTGGGGCCCAACAGCAATTGGCCAAGCCATAGACCACCAACAGAGAGATTTAAGGACCTCTTGATAGAAAACAGGACCACAAATTCCGGCGAAACATCGAATAAGACTCATGGGCCCATACAGTGGCCTCACAGAAAGTGATGTTCTGCCCGCAATATACGGCACGAGGACGAAAAACACTCTCAATAGGGGAAAACTCTTGAAATTGTTCCAACACATCCCCTCGTTGGCACACATAATGAGCAAAGACCTCCTCAGTATTCAATTTGAGTAGAACAAGCAGGGGTCTACCACAGAAAATACACTAACAACATGGAAGTCAACTACCCACGCTGACCTGGTCCTATGAGAAAAGAACAGCTTCGAAAAATGGGGCATCATGGTCCGGGAGACAGAAGATGAAAAATACCCACATGTACTCGATAAACAAGACAACAAAAAAATGGTTTACACACAGAAAGCTGCTTAAGAGGCACACATTCCTTAGAAATTTTACCCAGTTTCCACAATTTCACGATTGAATTCAGTGAAATAGAAGGGCTAAGTGAGAGAAAAGTAATTGAAGGAAATACAGCGGATAAAGGCAGGCAAAGTTCCCGGATATGTACGGTATCTGACAAAGCCACCACATCGCACGGAAGTCACAATAAGAATCATTCCTAACCCAAAATCACAAAATAAGGCAAAAATCGCAATCCCACAACAAAATAATGACAACGTATTGCTAAAAAGTGCACAAAATCCAAGACTGAGGCTCATAACATGGAATGTGGCAGGAATCACAAGCACACGAAACAGCGAATCAGCAATCGAAAAGATCCGGGAGGGGCCATTCTCTGCCTACAGGAAAACTGGGCAACCGAGGAGGTCCTTCTACAGGGCTTTGCAGGCATCCAAGTAACAGCCAGGAAAATACACTCTCATGGCTGGCCCTCGGGCAGCCTCGCAATTTATGTAAAACATGCATTAGAAGTCTCTATTAAAGAGATTGGGAAACCACTTGATACGCTACAGTGCATTGTGATAAATGGTCTATTTCATGGTAAATCCAGAAAGGAGCTCTTAATGATCAATGCATATCTTCATACCAACGACGTCTCGAAGTTGTGTAGTGTAGCTCCTATTTCCCTAATAGGCTCTGCGCATTGGAATAATATACCCTATAGGCTTGACATAGGACTGAGGTCGGTATGTCCCTATCGAGTATATTAAACTTAATTACTTGTGCCAGCTAGCTCAGAGGCCACTAGAAACTCCTTGGATAACAAGAAGGGAGTAGTTTCCGGCAGCCGCAAAACATGACCACTTTGTTTCCCTTTAGAATCAGAACGTGTCCCAGAGTCGTGGAAACAATAGATAACTATTTCACTCAGCTCAATCGTGCATGCTTAGTTTTCTTCAAAGTTACACAGAAAGAATAGACGGGCGTTTCAATAAAAGGTTTATTGAACAGTCTTGTTTCTTGTGTAAGTAATATGTGCTGTTACGATCACAAGACAGTATGCAAGATAAATAATGTACAGTGTAAGCAGTAGAAATAAATAATACTGCGCTAGCATGATCTTTAGTAGATATTCATTTACATAAATAACACAGACTAAAAAATGCGAGTACTCATACGATGCGTTTCTAAGCTAGTTCTACCCCAATGTACCTAACCTAGGTGTAGGGAGAGGTATGAAGTAGGTGAAGTATTCCTTACTATGGTATACTAAGAGTGTGTTATGCCTAGTATGCCAAGAGTCATTCTAGGTTCTAGTCAGCTCCATACCTTAAGAATGAGAGAGGTAGGAATCTCTTGCCAGACTCGAACTCCAACACCCCGCAAGGGAAGTCAGATCACTGGAAGCTGGACTCTCTGCGTGCAGGGATGACAGCGTCAGGCCGGGAAACGGGCTCCTCTGAAGTCGAGGTCTCCTCTAGTTTACAAGGGCTAGGGAAGGTATATTTATACCTGAGAGGTACCTCAGAATGTTAGCATTGACGTGAATCGGACAGCGGAAGACGTCATGAATGAACCCTCAAGGTTGAAGAAATCAATAGTCCTGTGCTAGGGAAACTCCCGAAGCCTAAGGGTCTGTTCTTCAAGAACTCGTTGTGACGTTAGGGTGGACGGATGTCGGAGACCATGCCTGTATTTGGAGTGCACGGTTTAATGCCTAAATAAGGACTGGGATTTTATGCCTATATAAGGGCAGGGCGAATTGTGCCTATATAAGGACATGATACAGGAAAACCTATGTACGGACATCCTAAGAGGAATACAACACCCACTCCACTTTCGTGTGTACGATAATAATAAAATGCTAAACATTGAATATGCTAAACATAAAATGGAGTACCGCATAGTACTAAAAATATGTCTTAAAAGCATTAAAAGCATGTGAAAACTTATTAAAAATGGAAAAGGTACTGTACATTTTAAGCATTGCTTTTCATTTCAGGCATATATTTGGAAATAAAATGCAATTTGAATGAAATAAGCAGTAAGATTTACATGTGACAGAAAAATGATCGATAAGTTGTTCAAAAATCAGTCATTTCATGTCATGAAAATTAATGAACTTTTTAGACAAATAAGATGACAAAGTGTCTGAGGAAGTACCGCTAAGTCCGTACTGTAAGGCTAGTTCTACTTCAAGCAGATTGAATTGCCATTCAGTTTGAAAAAGCGGAAAAAGTTCAATGTGGGAAGAGTTCCAAGTTTTTGAAATATGAAGGCCAAATTGTTACTGCATCTCTGGAACACTGTGGGTTGAATCAGAGTCAGTGTACGGGTCTGGTGTAAACATGAGATCATCTATTTCTGTAGACAAAATATCGTCCATTGAAGTTGGTGTCAGTTGGAACAGCTCGTGTAGTAGATTAATTGCACAGAGATGTGAAGCATCGCTTTCAGCAAAGGATGCCTCAGCAATATTCGCGTCCGTTGTTACCTGTGTGCCTGTAGATCCATCTCGTACCTCAGCAGCAGCCGGAAGCGTCTGTGAGATCTCAATGAATGCCGTCATCAGGATTGGTAGCCTCTGGGGACAACACAGAGCATGGGCCGTTATCGAGTCCAGCAGAGTATCGATATCCGTTGGCGTAGCTGATGGAAATGTTAGACAGGTGTCTAGCACGCATTCTTCACCGCATAGCAGGCATCGTAGAACAGGTAAGATGCAATCTTGCCAGATTGGTCTGAATGACAGGAACCACGTGGTATTAAGTTCCCATAGACGATTCATGCCCAAAAGCTGTACTATTCGCTCACGGCACTTTCGTTCAAGGAGAGCTTTCTCCATTTCGCTCGGAGTGATGTCTGCGAATAGGCTGGCCATAGCGTAATAGCAGGAAGAGAAATAGAATTCCGGCAACAAGTGCTAGAATTAATGGTATGCCACCAAACACCGAATGTGCAAAGTTCGGGATTAATCCGAGTATTGCCTGGAAAGGTGTTAACAGGCCGGAACAGATGCTCTTAAATACATGTACAATTCCGCTTGTATCAGACATGTTAAAGATACGTCCTATTATTTCCACAAAATGTATAGGGCAATTTGTACGTATTAAAGTCTGTATCTCAGCCGAAGTCCTTGCTACTTGTAGATCATAGGTTTCTTTGGCCGAGGTTAAAGGCACTGATTGTTGCAAAAGCATGGCTTTCATTCTGCTCAAAGTATCAAATCTTATAAAAGAGACGTTCAGCGAAGGCCACAAAGGTGACTCCCTGACTGTGTCTATTGGGGCAAACAATACTTGCATACAGCAAGTGACCCTGGAGTTGACCGTTACTAGATATGGGATGCCTGGCAACATGCCGCAGCAACTCTGATCATTCAACATGAGAACTCCCATTAGAAAGTTGTCCAAACGTTGGATTAATCACAGCAGCTGGTGTACCCTGCTGATGGCAAGACAAATTTGCCACAGAACCATTACAAGCCCCGTGTAAAGAAATGTCCTGACATATTAGTGAACCGCTCAGTGCATTTTTACAGTGTGTACCGCTCACTTCACGATCCCCACTCCAACATCTATATGTGTATGGTAAATTCCAAGATGTCTTAATGTATTCCTTACCCAACCTTTCATATTTGCCTGCTTGCATTTGTTTTAGGCAATACTGAAACTGAAAAGTAGTCACAGGTAGTGTGATTTTGCCATGAATAAGCCATTCTGTGGCTGGTTTTTCTGCCACTGTGAATGGTAACTTTTCCAGTTTTTCAATGCCCAGCACTGTATACTTTGCTCCTCTTTGTGCCAGTTCGATCTGTTTATCAGTTAGATTGTATTCTGCAAACAGAATTGACGTGTTGATAAAACGCCAAGGCACATAGCCCGCACGCAAAGATTGCAGCGTCCAGCTTAATAACACAATAGAACGTAATTGAGATTGGCCTTGTTGTAACATCAGAAACTATAATCAAGCAAAACGATCCCTTTGGGCTCCTTTTGAAGCATACAACATAGTCACACTACATTCAATCATAAACCATTCACCAGCACCAAATAGTAACCCCAAAACACAATATAAGAAAAGTCATATATTTTTATTAGCTGTATATCACAATGTTATAAAAGTTATTTAAAAAATCACAAATATTTTCCCAATACACATATATTAAAAACATGTATCAAAAAACATTTCATTCACAGTAAAAAGGGAGAGCTAAAAGATTATTCTCTAGGACCCAAAATCAACAACCTGCTTCACATTAAAGACACTTCAGATACATATAGTTAAACATTAATGTATCACATTCAATGTATAAATAATATGCTTTTTCTTTTGTCCAAGCCAGATATTATTTCAAATGTGTTTAGCCAGACCAGCTCTAATCGGACCAGGTGTTGTTTGGGTATTCCTTTAGACACAGAAGCGACGCGACTGTCAAAAAGTTACTTTACATGTGCGGTGCGACTCTCCGCCGGAGCGCCGTTCCCCCAGCTCAGCAGGAGGTGCATTTTGGAAGACAAGAACTATTTTAATTAACTTTGACGGTGTGAGGGCCATAGCTCCGGTGGTCAAGATATTTAGGACCCATAATACAGTACAACCAATGAGGCAGAGGTCCCTGGTTTTCTTTTTTGCCGGTTTAAGATTTGAATAAGATTTAGAAAGAGGCCATTAAGGAAGGTCAGTTTGGCCCT
This sequence comes from Calotriton arnoldi, assembly GCA_963921515.1. NCBI lineage: Eukaryota > Metazoa > Chordata > Amphibia > Caudata > Salamandridae > Calotriton > Calotriton arnoldi. Next base: position 1,513,760 of record CAWUFW010001998.1, read on the forward strand.
TTTTATGAAAGTCAGCTCTGCAGTTTATCTAAGAAGGCAACTGGTTTAGCGAAAAGGAGAGATATATATCCTCCCTCAACTCACCAATTTATGGATCAATAATTGGGGAGATTATTTAAAGCACTGTTTAGCCTGAAGAAGGTGGTGAATCATTCAATCAATCAATCATGTCACTTATAAAGCGCACTACATACCCGCGAGGGTCTCAAGGCGCTGGGGGAAGAGGGGGGTGGTGCTGCTACTGATCGAAGAGCCAGGTCTTGAGGAGTCTTCTGAAGGCCAGTAGGTCTTGGGTCTGTCGGAGGTTGGTGGGGAGGGTGTTCCAGGTCTTGGCGGCGAGGTGGGAGAAGGATCTGCCGCCGGCGGTCGTTTTCCGGATGCGGGGGACTGTGGCGAGGGCGAGGCTGGTCGAGCGGAGCTGGCGGGTGGGGGTGTAGAAGCTGAGTCGTCTGTTGAGGTAGGCTGGTCCGGAGTTGTGGAGTGCTTTGTGTGCGTGGGTGAGGAGCTTGAAGGTTATCCTCTTGTTGACAGGGAGCCAGTGCAGGTCTCTCAGGTGGGGTGTGATGTGGCTGCTTCGGGGGATGTCGAGGATAAGACGTGCAGAGGCGTTCTGGATGCGTTGCAGCCGTCTCAGGAGCTTAGCCGTCGTTCCTGCGTAGAGGGCGTTTCCGTAGTCCAGCCTGCTGGTGACGAGGGCCTGGGTGACTGTTTTTCTTGTTTCGGCGGGGATCCACTTGAAGATCCTGCGGAGCATTCGGAGGATGTTGAAGCAGGATGAGGAAACGGCGTTGACCTGCTTAGTCATGGAGAGGGTGGGGTCGAGGATGACCCCTAGGTTGCGTACGTGGTCGGTGGGTGGCGGGGCTGTTCCCAGTGATGTTGGCCACCAGGAGTCGTCCCAGGCTGAAGGGTTGGAACCAAGGATGAGGACCTCCGTCTTGTCCGAGTTCAGCTTCAGGCGACTGGTCCTCATCCATTCGGCGACGGCCTTCATTCCTTCGTGGAGGTGGGCTTTGGCGGTGTGAGGGTCTTTGGTGAGGGAGAGGATCAGCTGGGTGTCGTCGGCTTAGGAGATGATGTTGAGGTTGTGCTGTCGGGCGACGTGGGCGAGGGGTGCCATGTAGATGTTGAACAGCGTTGGGCTGAGGGAGGAGCCTTGGGGTACGCCACAGATGATCTTGGTGGCCTTGGATCGGAAGGGGCGAGGCGGACGCTTTGTGTTCTGCCGGAAAGGAAGGATGTGGTCCAGTCCAGGGCATTCTCTTGGATCCCAGCGTCGTGAAGGCGTGTTCATAGTGTGTGGTGGCAGACCGTGTCGAAGGCGGCTGATATGTCCAGGAGGATGAGGGCTGCTGTTTCTCCGTTGTCTAGCAGGGTGCTGATGTCATCGGTGGCGGCGATGAGGGCGGTTTCGGTGCTGTGGTTGCTGCGGAAGCCGGACTGGGAAGGGTCCAGGATGTTGTTCTCCTCGAGGTAGCGGGTCAGTTGTTTGTTGACGATTTTCTCGGTGACCTTCGCGGGGAACGGGAGCAGAGAGATGGGTCGGAAGTTCTTGAGGTCCTTGGGGTCTGCCTTGGGTTTCTTGAGTAAGGCGGTGATCTCGGCGTGCTTCCAGCTTTCCGGGAAGGTTGCTGTCTCGAAGGAGATGTTGATTATTTTCCGGAGATGGGGCGCGATGGCTGTACTATCATTAGATACCACCGAAACGCGTCGCTTCTGTGTCTAAAGGAATACCCAAACAACACCTGGTCCAATTAGAGCTGGTCTGGCTAAAAACATTTGAAATAATATCTGGCTTGGACAAAAGAAAAAGCATATTATTTATACATTGAATGTGAAACAATGTTTAACTATATGTATCTGAAGTGCCTTTAATGTGAAGCAGGTTGTTGATTTTGGGTCCTAGAGAATAATCTTTTAGCTCTCCCTTTTTACTGTGAATGAAATGTTTTTTGATACATGTTTTTAATATATGTGTATTGGGAAAATATTTGTGATTTTTTAAATAACTTTTATAACATTGTGATATACAGCTAATAAAAATATATGACTTTTCTTATATTGTGTTTTGGGGTTACTATTTAGTGCTGGTGAATGGTTTATGATTGAATGTAGTGTGACTATGTTGTATGCTTCAAAGGAGCCCAAAGGGATCGTTTTGCTTGATTATAGTTTCTACTGTTGGTGTCCTGTCCCTTTGGATGAATTGGACCCCTCTCTTCTTATTTTTGGCTTGTTGTAACATCGCCAAATCTTGTTCCAGTATGTCGATAGCAGAGGATACAATGCCATCCAATGAATATATTCTGGAGGACAAAGTTGTTAACCCATTGTCGACCACAGAGAGGGTTTTCTCTAAATTAATACGATCAAGTTCACGTATTCGTTCTGCGGCCTCCATCTGTGATACTTTCCATGCTTCATTATAGGCAGCATAAATGCCGGCATATATGAAACGTTTTTGACGCGGTTTTCTTGGTCCAAGCAAGAATTCCCTAAGGTCTGCGTCTTCTTTAAGTAAGGATAAGTGTTGTTTCACATCCTGTAGTGTAGATTTCTGCAGCCAATCGAGGCATAATTTTCCTACACTGTATGTTGTTACTACCCCCGGATGCTGTCTTTGGACGTATCTTGGGTCTGGCCTATGAATAGTAAAGCCCTGAGTTTTATTCAGGAATCTTTCCTGACAGTTGTTCGTGTCTGTGGGCCGGATCAACCATTTTCTCCAATCAGGATTAGATCTGTTGAGTTGTAGTATTTGGTCAACTGTAACCGCTGCCTGTGTATTGTTATCACTTGCAGGTGTTGGTACAGAAGGTGTTTTCATCTCTTTGATCTTGGCTAATCCAAGACAATATGTTTGTTGGATAGTTTCATTCAAAAACATTATTTGCTCAGGGATGATACAGGCTCTAAATAAAGCTTCTATCCCCTGCACTTGCCAATCTTTAGTACCCCAGACAGTTTTTGTGTCTATTGTCTTTCCATAAGTCGAAACCCTGTCTAGACAGTTGGGCAATAAATGTTGCAGAGTAAATCTGTTTTGTATTTGTTAACATAATTGTCAGTCCTGTTTTGTTTACATTTTTATAGTAAAACGTTTCTGGATCAGATGTATTATAACCTGAAAAATATGGAAACTTGTTAACAAATGTTTTTGAACTACCTTTTGGTGGTGTAGGACAATGCTCCCATTGGTTAAACATAAACACATTTCTAGGGTATGCAGATTTATGCAAATAATGATGACCATAGTGGTTATAGCAATACAGCTGTTCATAGTCTGATGAACCCTCTAAATATTCACTTTTAGAAAATGCAGCAGATTTTTCTAGGTCAAACATTATGTCGTTAACAGTCTCAAAGTCCCAATCATCAGAATAGGTACTGGACGAAATGAGATCACTTAGTGAAATTTTAAATAAATGTGGAATGTTCAATTGTTCCGTCGGGCCAAAAATATCAAAATCTGTTTTGTCCCACACTATACCATCCTGTATAGGAACGGCTGTGATGTTCACTGTTGACAAGTCTCTTGCTTCACGATGGGAAGATTTATGAGGTTTCAAAAGTACGTTCACATCTTTTCCTTCAGTGTTCACATGGATGTATCTGCCACTTATAAGCACGCTCACAGTTGTAACCAAAGCTAGCCAAAGCAGGAAAACAAATATTCCAGAAATAATCCAGAGTCCAATCCATGGTGAAACCAGATGAGTCTTTTTCAGAAAGTGAAGAAAGTCTTGTACTTGCTGCTTGAATTTTGATGATGCTGGCGTCGTTTCGGGTTCACTTGGATCTTCTGAGAACGTATCAAAGTTGATGAAATAGCCAGAAGCAGTTCTGTCAATTGTTGGAATTGCATCAGGATTTGTAGAAATCGCTGGAACCAGTTGATCACTTGCTACATTGGTGTAGACAGGTGTATTTGGATGAACTGTTACTTGATTTTCAAGAGGGATGAGTTCCATTGCATTGTTGCTTAGTCCTGCATCTGTTGCTGCTGAATTCTTGATTGTTATCAGTCTTTCAGTCTGAACCTCTTGGATAGTAGCGAGAGGAGTGTGTCTGCTACTAGGTCGGAGTCCACGAGGCCTAGTATTTAGTATTGGCCACATACTGTGGTTTGATGAGGTCGATGGACACAAATCTTTTCTCCTTTCTTCCAGCAAGGGGCGGCAGAAGTACTGTTCTAGTTCCTTGAACTGCTAGGACAGGTACTGGTTGTCTGTAAGAAGGTCGAAATTCCTTCTTGTCCGCAATCTTTTCTCTGACTAGATCCCCAACTTTTGGAATCCAGACAGGCCTTGCTGGGACCGCCGGTTTTTCCCCAGTGGTGGTTGGCTGCAGGAATACGTTGCTTTGTTTCGATCTTAATTCATTGAGTTCCTGTAAAACAGCCAAACGATCTTTGATATCAAACGGTTTATTTTCCACCACTGTGCCTACATGATCGAGGTCTGGTACCCTCATTCTTGTCCCAAATAGGACCTCATATGGAGTGACCCCCCCTAGAGAACTTCTTGGCAAGTTATTTAATGAGCGTTGGACCCCATAAAGATTTTTGACCCACCCATCACCCGAACCTAATACCCTAGCTGTTATAGACTGCTTTATGTCCCGGTTTTTCCTTTCCACAACCGAATTTCCCTCAGGATGGAATGGAGAGGAATACCGCAATGCAACGCCTAGACTGGCCATGGCTTCTTTGTAAGCCCGAGAGCTAAACGCAGGGCCCTGGTCAGAATGTAGCGTGCCTATTGCGTATGTGCAGATAAAGACTCGCAAATCTTTTATAACAGTTCGAGCGTCAGCCGAGCGCTGAGGCCATATCCATAGGAACCTTGATTCAGTATTTGTGGGATTGCATTTGTCCAGAAGGACGCATGCGCGTAGATAGTCTAATGCTGTCTAACAATGGTGTCTGTACTGGGCAGCTACATTTGTAGCATGGTGTCTGGTGGCGGTCAGCATTACGCTGTACCTTACAGTCTATGCAGTTATTGATGAAGATGTGGATTTCTGTATTCAACCCGGGCCACCAGTACATCTCTTTTAACGTCAAAATTGTTTTAGAGATCCCTAGATGTGACAGACCCTCCACCAAATGTGCTTCATAAATCAAAGCTGCTCTATGTTCCATGTTTGGAATGACCCTATCCCCCACTCCATGGATTCGAGCAAAAGGAACGCTGTTCGCATCAATTACATAAGAGTACTTGAGTGGAAACTTTTTTGGTAATGCTGCACCACTGCCTTTGCTTGTAGCATTGACAGCCAACATTATCTCACTGTCTATTTTCGTTTTTGAACGAGTGATCGCAGCTATGGAAGCTGTCTGAACAGCCCCCTTTGCGGCTTCGTCAGCCAATGAATTCCCTGCAACGTGAACGCCATCACGTTGATGACTCAGTGTGTGGATCACGTGAGCCTTTGGTAGTTTGTCTTTCAACTGAACTACTTGTTCCCAAAGCGTTTTGTGCTTTATTGTGCCACCTTTCGCATCTTTGAAACCATTTTCAAGCCAGTTTTGTAAATATTCATTATACGACTGAACACAGTAAAAGGAATCGCACACTATCAGTGTGGGGAATTCTCGATCTGTACTTTCAAGTGCCAGTTTGAATGCTTGTAGTTCAGCTCACTGAGCTGTACAATCCCCTAGACATTGAGTTTTTGTGACCATAGGTCTGAAGATGCCATCTCGCATGCGACCTTTAACGATTGCACATGCTGCACTGTAAGCATGCTTACTCCCTGTTGCGGGTTGTGCGGATCCGTCAGTGGAAATTATGAATTCGTACTGATCGAGAGGCAGAATTTCAGTGGGCAGAGGACATTCTTGTTCATATTGCAGGAACGCTTGTGTTTTTAAATCGGGATCAAAAACATATTCAACATCTGTTGCAGCAAGAGAATTAACCCATTGTATCCATCTTGGATGTAATGCTTTAGCATTTGGAATGCTTGCTTTTGTGACCGCTTCTAAAGCCGGTACTGGGGTTACGACAATAATGCGTTTCCCTTGGGCTAGGGCTCTTTCTTTTGCTACAGCTGTTTGAACTGCTGTCAGAATATTTTCAGTTGAAGTGAAGCGCATTTCCGCTTGTGTGTACAAATGAGATTTGTATGCGATTGGTATTTTCTCACCCTCATTGAAGGTTAAGTAGGTGGATCCGCATTGACCCGAAATTATTCGGTTCACCAGGTTGCGTTGACTTACGCGTGTTTGTAAGTGATTTGTTGCTAACATGTTAGCCTGGAGTGAACGCAAGATTTCTGTGTTTTCATGTGTCCAATTCTTGATTGAGTAATCAGGTTTGATTAATGCGTAGAGAGGTTTAACCCTTTCTGCATAGTTTAGAATGTATGTTCTTCCAAAATTTAGGAAACCCAGGATGGATTGTAAATTTTTCAGCGTTTTAGGAGGTTGGAGCAGCGCACATTTCTCTAGAAAGTTAGCTGCCAAGCTCTTGCCTTCACTTGAAAGCTCATATCCTAGAAATAGGACATTGAGATGGGCAATTCGGGACTTTTTAAAGTTGAACTTGTAGCCCTCAGAGGCGAAGCCCAGTATAATGGTGCTTACTCTGTTCAAGTGTTTGTCCAGGTCATCGTCCGTCAGATATATGTCATCGACATAGGACAATGCCTCATTGTCATAAATTTGTAGTAACTCTGTTACTCTCGCTGAGAATAACCCCGGGCTGTTCTTGAACCCTTGTGGGAGTCGACAAAATTGACGCTGGGTCCCCATTATGGAGAATGCCGTTAAGTACCTGCTTTCCGGTGCTATGTTTTGACAAAAGAAACCATTTGAGATGTCTAATGTGGTGTTATATTTTTTACGCACAATGTTATTCATTAATGCTGTGCTATGGGCATTTTGCACTGCAAAGGTTTTTGAACAAGTGTTTAGGTGTCTGTAATCCAAAACTAGACGATATGTATGGTCTGGTTTGGATACAGGAAACAAAGGATTGTTCATTGAGGAGGTGCATGTTTCAATCATCCCTTGGTATTCAAGTTGATCTAAGATCTCCCTGACCTGTTTTTTAGCTTCTTGCTTTATTGGGTACTGCCTTTGTGCAGTTGGTTCATGTTTCAGATGTATTTTATGGTGAGTTGAGTCTTCATCCCATCCTACATGATTTTTATATAATGCTGGGGCCTGGGCTACTGCCCATTTCCTGGCATAAGTATATTTTAGATGAATTGGAATATGGTTAGAGAAGGCAGGCATAATAATGTCCTCGCCATGTGGGCACTCCCTGACAAATTGTGGTGGCCAGTCTTTTTCTGCTAGAAGTATGTCATAGCCCCTTGAAAGTTTTTCCCAAAAGAGTGCTTTCACCTGTCTAGGTATGTCTCCCTCCATTCGGAGTGTTATTTCATATAACCTTTGTGGAGTACTAACCCTGGTGTCTACAGTCTCACCTGTAATAAACTCATTCAAGTCCACTATCTCCAGAAGTTCCTTCAGGTTCTGGCGAGCTATTGTGACTTCTGCTGCACTGTCCAGCATTGTCTGAGCCCATTCTCCGTTCTTGAGTTGTGTTCTCAGTATTCTCGGCATGTCTGATCTTCAGACCTGCTACTTTCTTTTTGGAGAATTGAGGTTTTATTTTATTTTTTGGAGCGTGTTTATCTTCTTTGGATTTCACGCGTTCTTCTCTATTTTCTGATCGTCCTCTTCTTTCCGAAGTCCTCGACGAGATCTGAAAGGTACGAGAGGAACGTGTATCAGTATCTTGATACCTGTCAGGTTTTCTCAAATTAGCCCTATTACTGAGGATATACCTCCTTTCAGAGGGCTCCTTTTGAGGAGACCTACCTCGGGATTGAGAACGTTTCTCGTTTGAGTTTTGTTTAGTAGTTTCCCACTTCTTTTTAGAAGATGTAGGAGTTTGTTTAATAGAGTCCTTCTCAGGACTTTCAGATAGTTTTGGTTTCACTGGTCTTCCACCCAAACTATCTCTGCCTAATTCTGCATATGATTGTTCAATTATTCTGGGTAGCTCAGTTTGATGTTCTGTAACATCGAATTCCCTTAATCGTTGGCGGATCGCCACTGGTGCTGCCTCCCCTTTAATATTAGATAATATTATTGTTGAGACCTGGTCGAATTTTTTCAGTAATTTCATACCTAAATTTAGAGCAGGCTCTGCCCCGTATTCGTTTTGAATTTGTTTCAGGACATCTGGTATTACCGCATTTGATGGAATGCCATGTGTTTTAGTATAGATGGCAGCAAAGACTGAGCCCCAAGTGGTGCAGTCTTCCAGTTGTGGTGTGATCCCCATTGGTAAACTGATTGTTAGGATTCTGTGTTTCTCATACGGGCTAGTATTTGGAAATACTGCTTCGATTTGAGTAATTTTTTGAGCTATCCAAAATGGAATTTGCTCACGTTTTGTGGGCATTTTACCCATGACTGCGTATAGAGTCTGTGGTGTAATTTTTAGTGTATTCCCCTGTTGGGGAGTTTGATTTGGAATGGTTAATGGTGGTTGGACTGTGAAAGTCCGCATGACATATTGGACCAATTGTCTGTAGATTTTTATTAACTCTGTTATTTGAGTAAGTAATTCCTCATCTGACATTATATCCAGTTCAGGTTGAGGTGTGTAGCCGGCTAGAATCAGCCATGTTGCTCCTGGTCTACCTAGTGGACCGAGCCTGGTAATGTTTCTGTGATGTGTTAGGGCGCCTTTAAACCAGAGCTGATGCTCCTGGTATGTTAGTGGAATTTCAATATCCTCGAAAGGAATATATTCCTCTGGTGGATCATCTTCTTTGTAGAAGTGAAACATGTGTGTTACTGGATTGGATTCAGGAAATATTACCCATGAATAGAATACCTCTGTCTGAAAGGATTCATGTGCCTCTATCACGAAAACTGCTCTACCGCCTCTTGGTGGTAGGCCGTGTTTTATGAGTTTTAGAGTGATGGCTCTTCTTAAGTTTGGAGGGATGTTTATAACACCCTCCTCGGTTTCAATTAAACCTGTAATGTTAAAAACTGCTGCTAGGGCTGGATCAGCCGCAGCTCCACCGTTCCCAATGGCATCGTCCCCGTGTATGGACATTTTTTTTTTTTATTTTTTTTTTTTTAAATGTAGAACAAGTTTCAAGGAAACAAAGATAAGGTGCACAATATTTTGGAACACTGTATCCTTCAACGTTGAGCAAACCAAACAGCTAATATATAGGGTGTTTCCCTATGTAGCCGTGGTGGATACTTAACCCTGCCCACTCCAGACGTCTTTTGGAGTATATGGGTAGGGGTCTCTGAGAGAAAAAGCACGGCTGAGTTACTCAGTATCTAACGTTAAATTACCGCCTTACCAAACCGTTGGGCGCCATGTAGTGTAGCTCCTATTTCCCTAATAGGCTCTGCGCATTGGAATAATATACCCTATAGGCTTGACATAGGACTGAGGTCAGTATGTCCCTATCGAGTATATTAAACTTAATTACTTGTGCCAGCTAGCTCAGAGGCCACTAGAAACTCCTTGGATAACAAGAAGGGAGTAGATTCTGGCAGCCGCAAAACATGACCACTTTGTTTCCCTTTAGAATCAGAACGTGTCCCAGAGTCGTGGAAACAATAGATAACTATTTCACTCAGCTCAATCGTGCATGCTTAGTTTTCTTCAAAGTTACACAGAAAGAATAGACGGGCGTTTCAATAAAAGGTTTATTGAACAGTCTTGTTTCTTGTGTAAGTAATATGTGCTGTTACGATCACAAGACAGTATGCAAGATAAATAATGTACAGTGTAAGCAGTAGAAATAAATAATACTGCGCTAGCATGATCTTTAGTAGATATTCATTTACATAAATAACACAGACTAAAAATGCGAGTACTCATACGATGCGTTTCTAAGCTAGTTCTACCCCAATGTACCTAACCTAACCTAGGTGTAGGGAGAGGTATGAAGTAGGTGAAGTATTCCTTACTATGGTATACTAAGAGTGTGTTACGCCTAGTATGCCTAGTATGCCAAGAGTCCCTCTAGGTTCTAGTCAGCTCCATACCTTAAGAATGAGAGAGGTAGGAATCTCTTGCCAGACTCGAACTCCAACACCCCGCAAGGGAAGTCCGATCACTGGAAGCTGGACGCTCTGCGTGCAGGGATGACAGCGTCTTCTCAGTGCGTCAGGCCGGGAAACGGGCTCCTCTGAAGTCGAGGTCTCCTCTAGTTTACAAGGGCTAGGGAAGGTATATTTATACCTGAGAGGTACCTCAGAATGTTAGCATTGACGTGAATCGGACAGCGGAAGACGTCATGAATGAACCCTCAAGGTATAACGGTTCATGCATAATAGATGAGTCCTTGAAGAAATCAATAGTCCTGTGCTAGGGAAACTCCCGAAGCCTAAGGGTCTGTTCTTCAAGAACTCGTTGTGACGTTAGGGTGGACGGATGTCGGAGACCATGCCTGTATTTGGAGTGCATGGTTTAATGCCTAAATAAGGACTGGGATTTTATGCCTATATAAGGGCAGGGCGAATTGTGCCTATATAAGGACATGATACAGGAAAACCTATGTACGGACATCCTAAGAGGAATACAACAGTTGGCTATCACTAAACTGACTATTGCAATTACAGAGGAAATACTCTGTGAACACGCCCATATGGACCTGATCATCACTGGGGATTTCAACCTCCATCCTCTGAGTCCTGACAAAGAACCTGGCACATCCACCAAAAGAGCATTCAACAATTTCCTAAGCTCCTTCAAATTAATCTCAGCTCATGCCTAGACCGAGCAACATGGTACCAAGGAATACAAAAATGTCACCTTTAACAATCAAACAACAATTGACTATACCTTCATTAGAAAAAGTATGAGGCACAGGATCCTGGGCTTCCGGACATACCAACATGATACAAGTGACCATGCAATGCTTCTTTCAGATTTCAATTTCCAATGTGACAGTCAGGAAGAACTGGTTCCCATAAGCCATACGCAATGGTTGGAGGAGTATACATTAGTGAAGGGGATCAGATGGAATCACTTCACAGCTGCAAATTTGAAGGCTTGGAATCAGGGATTAGCACGGAAGGGATACAGCACGCCTCTAACCCCAGCTATCCAGAACTGGGCCACCTGGATTGAAGAGTTGTGGTCGGCCCTCTTAAAAGGGGCTAGGAACACAGCCCATAAGATGGTGGGGAACCCAGATCTAATCAGGAAATACAACAATGGGCTGAAGGACAGTACCCGCACTCTCAGACAGGCTAAACGGGCATCCCAAAAAACTGGCTCCCCGGGGGCAGAGAGTGCTTATAAAGAAGCCCATCAGAATCACAAACACCTAACATGGAAACAGAAATTCCTGACGACCAAGAAGGAATGGATCAAGTTATTTGACTTGTGCAAACCCAACAAACAGAAGCAATTTTGGGAGTATATAGCCAAGATGGAAAACATAAAAACGGACAGGCAGAATTCAGTTACAGCGGAAGCCTGGCTTGCTCATACGGCAGAAATCTACATGACGAAATCCGGAGGTCAAAGTATCATGAGGACCCCATGGCTGGAAGGGTCGGTTGTGGAAGAAGAAGACAAAACCCACGAGGTGGGAACACTACAGGAATCTAAAGAGATCATAAGGTCATAAAAGGATGAAAAGGGACGCAGCCCCAGGCCCCAACGGCCTACCAGGTGGCCTGTTTAAACAGGAACCCAAGGGGTGGGAGGAGCTGCTATCACCTTTGTATATGGAATGCAGAGCTTTGGCGGACGTACCGGATCTCTGGCGTGGCTCGTTACTGCAGCCAATCTATAAAAAGGGAGCAAAAAGAACTATAGGATTATTGCCTCGTTAGATATCGAAGGCAAAGCATATTCCAGTACCTTGTTACAGGAACTAACAGCCTGGATCAAGGACAATGGAATTTTACCCTTTTATCAAACTGGATTCCGAAAAGGCTGTTCTACTATAGATAACATAATGGCACTCTCGTTCTTGGCGCCACAGGCAAACTCCAGAAACAACCTGCCGGTATTTGCATGCTTTATTGACTATTCAGCAGCCTTCGACTGGGTAAACCGAAGCAAGCTCTAGCATAAACTGTCTAGCTGGAAGATCCCAGTAAATAACTGAAGGCAATTATGTCATTGTACACCAACACCAGGGTGAGAATCAAACTGGCAGGGGACACGGTTACTCCTAAATTGCCAACAGATCTAGGTCTACAGAAGGGCTGCATCCTAGCGCCAACACTCTTCAACCTGTACACGGCTGACCTGGGGAAAGCCCTACAAGGCGTAACCTTGCTAACCCTAAAAATCGGACAGCAACGTCTACACGTGCTCCAGTACGCTGAAGACCTGGTGATTCTCGATCACACCAGAGTAGGCCTGCAAAGAGGTTTTAATGCACTAAACATCTATAATCAGGCAAACAAGCCTACGGCTAATCCCTGCAAAACAGAAGTTGTGGTTTTTGGACAATATCCCAAAAAAGTGTGCTTAAAGTGGAGACTGGGCATTAATAACATAGCAACAGAAGGAGCATACCACTATCTAGGAGCATGGCTAAATTACAAAGGAAAGGCAACCCTGCACCAGGCCAAGACACAAGCCGAAATAGAAGCCACTATCTATGCATTGTGCAAGCTACAGGGCAAATATACAGCCCTACCACGGAACACATAAGGAGTGTGACAAAATCGAAATTGCTGGCAGTCGCTGGGTATGCATCACATGCATTCCCAGGGAAGATGGAAAAGATCATGGAACAAGCCCAGTCCAAGTGCTACAAAAGGCTTTTCGGGCTCCCCAAATACACACAAAATGCCTTGATCCATCTAGAGTTTAACCTGGTACAACAAAAATATGAATATAGGAGCACTCTGGTAAAATTCTGGTTTAAGGCACTAAAAGTCCAGAAAGGATCCTTCAAGGAGGTACCGAGAACAATATTCGAAGGGGGACCAAATACATGGCAGAAGTACGGTCTAGAGACAGTGGCTGAATTGGGTCTCTCCACAGCATGCTGGTCCCAAGAGGAAGTAAACTATTCAGTAATGAAGAAGGCGCTAAATAACCAAACCATCCAGGAATTAAGGAATGATGACATAGCCAGATTCAAGGACGTCGGAGTGCTGGCAGGCCTAATGAAAGCATACGAGACATACAAAATCCAGCCATACTTGAACAGCTCCTTAGGAAGGAAGTGCTTGAAAGAAATCCAATGGGCTCGCCTAGTGCTACTGCCAGTTAAGGAACTGAACCCTGGCTGGAAATCCCTCAGTAACAGAACCAGATGCAGGCTGTGTAATTGTAGTGCAGAATCGTTGGCACATCTAATAGGCTGCTGCCCCACTTTACTTCAAGACTGCCACAAATTGCTAAAACCAATGGTTCTAAGGCATGGGATCAGAAAATGCGTTGACGTAAAAAAAAAAAAACGTAAGTCCGTTTTTATATAGCGCAGCTACTCACCCTTACAAGTCTCAAGGCGCTGGGGGCCGGAGTGGAAATTAAGTGAGCTTTTGCCCAGAGTCACATGGTGCTGAGCTGAGCTGCCGCCGGAGCCGGGGATAGAACCGTGAACCCTGTGCTCCGGAGTCAGCTGCCCTGGCCGCTGCACCACACCTCTCAACACTGTTGACGCAGTTGCCTGGCTCCTGTCCTGCAATATAGACGCTAACTGTGCGGTCGCAACTGCAGGGAATCCCGTCGGCACAGAAGGGTACGAACAGTGAGGTGAACCCCAACCCCCCCCCCCCCCCTCCAGAAACAGGACCACGAGGGGCCCATGAAATACTGTAATGCATTAGTAGTCTCTTTTGCCCATTGCCAATGAAAATATATGGGTCCGGGCAATTTTTTATCTGCAATTTTAATCCACTCATTTTACAAATGGTCTGTGACCGGTTTTAAATGTTAATTTTGATACACGATTTGATACATGAATAACAAAAGGTGTGGTTCCTGTTTTTTAATATTAAGTTTGACACTGTATTGCAATTTTGCAATGATTTTAGGTAATTGTGCAATAAATTCAAACATTCACTATGAGCTAGCTGGTCTCTAGGCCCACATATCCTATGGGGGTGCCGGAAATCAGTCTAGGCACCTCACCCAAAGTTTATGTTGTCCAACAAACGTTCAGATCCTACGGATTACTAGGAACTGCACGACACTCTGTGTCAAACACATTGTTGGTAATTCTTTGCAATGACTTTGCAATCAAACATGACCGGTTTGAGTTGTGAGTCAGCTCTGATGATGTTATCAGTTTGAAGCACAAGGAGGTCTAGTATTGAAAAACTGTACTTGTTTTGTCAGGATTCTGTGATACAGATTGCTTCTAGATTATGATCAATAATTAAGGTAAATATTTCATTGCAGTGTGCATTAATAGAACTGGTGTTGTTGAGCATGAACACTGATGATTTGGTTGGTTGAAGGTTGTAATGGATATTGTTGGTGATTTTATGTTGATCAGGTTTGAGACGATAGTCTGCGTGCATGTGGTTTGTGCTTTAGATTTTAGTGCCTGTTATAGGGGAGGTGGTTTGTGTAAAGAAACATGTCTGACTGCTAATGATAAAGTGTGAGTAGGAAGGCTAGAATCTGCCCATTCTGTTCTAGATGATACGGAGGTGTGGCACCTCACTGCTGGAACTGAGCTCAGGATTCTGGAGTATGAATTTGGAATGTGGAAACTCTCTGGCCCAGACTCCGAAAGGTGTCACGGAACGCAGCAGCCAAAATGCTGCGTGGCACTGCGTTGTTTGACAGGTAGAGAGCTAGGGAGCGTGATATTCACAGAGGCATGGCACTCTCCTCCCCTCTCCCTAGCGCCGGCATTGATTTCAGCTGCGGTGTGCCAGGCACATACCTTAGCACCATAGTGCTAGGGTGCGTGCCTGAGTCTACTATAGGTTTTGTACATGAAGGGTAACAAACCAACATAAACACCATATAGTTTTGGTTTGTTAATCCCCAAAAAGGTTTTGCGTTGGGCAAGCACTACAAAAGTAACGCTAACCTGATGCTAAACCTTTGTGAATCTGGGCATCTATATGAAGTGTCTTGAGTGTCTCTAGGATGATCTAAAGTGAGGTTGGGGTGGAATTTACAGCCAAGGAGTTGGGCTGAAAAAGAGAGTAATTGGGAAATGTGAGAAAGTGGATAACCAGTAGAAGTGGATGGTAGTTCTTTCAAGTAATAATGACACTATTCCTTACTATGTCCAGTTAGGTCTCAATAATTTAAACCTGAGCTCAACCTTTGCTAGCTGTAGCACAGAGCAGGCAGGCTTAACTTAAGAGAAATGTGTAAAACATTTATAGGTACCAAAACAGATAAAAAATAGAAACAAGATTTTTAGAAGTTTGAGATATTTCTAGTGCGAAAAATGACAAGTGCCAATCCCTATTATCTAGTCTAGCTAGAACTGGGTTGAAGTCAAAAGTTAAGACTGACCACGATGGAACGTGGGTCAGATACAGGGACCATAGTCGTTCCAGTGGAAAGTTTACTTTCGGTCTTAGTTGTTTTACTCGAGAAACTCCTCGATGACAAGGTCAGCGGTGGGTTGGTGTGCAGAGAAGGGCTTGTTGATAGCGGCTGGCTGAAGCGTGGGTCCCTGGTGGGAGCCTTGGACAAAGGGGCAGTTCAAGGCTGTTGACGACAGAGGAGGGAAAGTTACGAGCAGGTAAAGTCCGAAGTCAGGGCCCACGAAGGTGTTGCCAGGGCATTCCTTGGAGTTAGTCCCGGTGAAGTCCTCTACATTTGGACTTCATTTCTTTTCTGGAAGTCAGGATCCTCTCAGTGGGGCAAACCAGAAAGTTCAATCGCACAGCAGTTCGACATCTGCGACTCTGTGGTAGTCTGGTGGTAGCTATTGGCTCTTTTGGAGAAAACTTCAGAAAAATATGTCCAGTCTTGCAATTTTGAAGGGGGAAAGGGTACACTTTAATACCAGCCAAAGGTCCAGGACATTAAGTGCACCACTTGGGAATTAGGGTTCAATCTCCCAGAAGCCACCAGCAGGGCCCAGGGCAAAACCTGTTGGAACTTGTCAGCAGGGCTCAGCAGAGACTCTAGATTCTTGCAACTTTTGTGTTCCCGAAGCTCAACAGGAGGGTAGCCACCTTGCCTTTGGAGTCCACTGTTCAGTCCTGGGCACAGGTAGAAAGCAGGTCCAGTTCTTGGGGTCTCTCTCCACAGGTTAAACAGCAGGTGCAGTCCTTCTTCTGTAGGTTTGGAAGTGTTCTGAGGAGCGTACTGAGAGTGACACTTTTATGCCCAGTGGCAGCCTGTGGGTGGCGAAATTCTTGGGCACTTTCTAACCAATGTGATAAACGTTCCTAGGGGTGCCCCTTCACATTTATACAGCACTCCCTGTTTACTTTACAGTAAACTATCTCACGGTGCCCCAGTATACCTAAAACGAATATGGCAGAAATGTTCTTCCCTTGAGCAGAGCTACCTGTGCCCACCCAGAGGTAAGGATAGTATAATGGGCAGACTCTCCATTGTAGTCATTCAAAACTGGTTCTGCACGCAGCCCCATTCCCACTGGGAATGGTGCCTATTTGGCTAGCAGGACAATGAAGGGGCAGGCCTTGGTGTGAGGTACATCTGCTTGTGACAGGGTAAGCCGTTTGGAAGTTTAATTAAGCTTGTGGCCACAGTCCAGATGGCCATCCTGTCAGAGGGAAAAGCATCTCCCCACACCCAAACCCTTTGTCCACTGTTTGGGAGCAATACGCATCTCACCCCAGGAGAGCCATTAAAAGTCAGGTCAGAGGCGTAACAAGGGGGCCCCTTCAACACAGTAACCTGGCCTGAAAGCTCCTGAGTGAGTCCGGAAGGAGGCCCCTGCATGTACTTTGCAGTAGCAACAGTGCATCTTGGTGTGATTCTTAGATCTTGTAAAGCAACACATTCAACTACATTTCCAAGTAAATTACCACTTTTTGGATAGAACTTAGTGGACTGTTTCCAAGGGATGCCGCTACTTGCATAAATGAGAACTCAGGCTGCGTCAATTGTCTAAGATCAAACTAGGCATTCAAGAGAGATTGTGAGGATTTTACCAAATGATTGCTCATAGTGATAGTGTTGGGTGTAAGTGGAAATTTTATTTTAGCTGTGTGCAGTTACAGGACACTAAGTGGTGCAAAGATAGGGTATGTATCATCATTTTGAATGTATTGTTATTTACAGGTGCTCTGGTTCAAAGGCAACAGTGTATTTTTCAGTTTAATATCTCCTTACTTATTTCTGGTAGCACCAGTTATTAAAACCAGAAAATCAGGTCAATTCAACAGCAAAAAAAATATTAGCATGTGCATAACATCTGCATTTGCCCCACTGCAAACATTCACAGACATGGACTTATGTTAAAAAGACATGAGGCATTGGTTGTGCTTTTGCGAATTCTTGGACGCAGTTTTATTAGCATGTATTATTCCTACTTGCCTGTCATTGTAGTCATAAATCACTTTGCCCGGGCATAAATCACATTGACAGGGTCATAAATCACATTGACTGTACCATAAATCATTTTGCCAGGGTCATAAATCGATCTGACATTTCATAAATCATTCCCCATCATGAATCAATCACATTTTGTCATACTCCTGCCATATGCTGGCATCACCGAAGCAGATTGGATAGCACACATAACAGTCGTTTACACCTTGGACAACCTTGTCCATCCTTCGAGAACCGTATTGTACCAGTCGGGGCCCCACATGCAAAGCTTCCCAATGAAGGCACCAACACCAACAAAATCTGTTGGCCCATGGTGGGATGACTCGCATGTCTGGTGCATCCTCAGGCACCTCAGATGTGAAGGGGCTCCAGGCCCGAACAGACTCCCAAATGCTTAAATCAAACAAGTTCGACAATTCTGGGCTGCTCACCTAACCCCACTGCTTAATTACGCCTATCTCACCAACTCCATACCTCCTGGGGAGGCAGTATACTGCATCCTATTTACAAATCCGGATCACAGTCCATCCCAGCAAACTACAAACTGATTGTCCTCATTGATGTTGAAGCAAAGATCTATGCCTCCAACCTCTTAATAGATTTGGAAGCCTGGGTTTCTGCTGCAAACATCCTTCCAAAAACTCAGACTGGTTTCAGAGCAGGCATGAATACAACAACCAACCTATTAGCAGTAAGCCTCCTGTTAAAAAAAAGCCAAAAGCTCAAAAATCTATGCTTGTTTCGTGGATCTGAAAACAGTATTCAATAGTGCACCAAGGGCTTGCCTCTAGGCAAAAACGGCCAATTGGGAAGTCCTGTCAAAACTACTGGAAGCCATTATTAATTTGTACTTCAAAACTACTGTAAGCCATTATTAATTTGTACTCAGATACTTTGGTCCAAATCAAAGTCGGCGAAGTCTACAGAACCACTCGTAAGATCCCCACTCACATAAGCCTAAAGCAGGGGTGTGTGTTAGCCCACTGCTTATTCAACATCTTTATAGCCGACCTCGACAACCAACTATCTGAAGTGGCTGAAACTAGCTGACGAACCGCTCAGATGTCTTCAATGTTCAGATTACATTGTTCTATTAAGCCAGTCCCTGATTGGCCTCCAGCATCTAATTACCCAATTGCCAGAATACATCCAAACATTGGGGTTGGAATGAAAACACAATAAAACAAAAGTGGTGTGCTTCTCATCTACATCTCGGAACATATTATCCAAACTTCATGTGGAAAGCCTTTGGCAAACCTTTAAAACTGGTCAAATCTTACAAATACTTAGGTGTTCTTATGGATGTCCAATTATCTTTCAGAGAGCACCTCACCCTCAAAAGAACCATCGCTAACAGACTACAGTTTGCAATCAACCTTCTGCAAAAAGATTGGCAGCACATCACAATACTATTTGCTACAGGTCATCAGAGCAAGATCTCTTCCATTGCTCACATACAGCACTCAGTTGTTGAAAGGGAGTGATGCAACTTCACTAAACCTGCTCCAGTCGTCACTCTTTAAAGACTTCTTCCATCTTCCGCAACATACATCCCAATCCCAGATCAAACTGGATTTTGGTCTGTTCCACTAAAGTCCGGTTAGGAGTGGTGCCCTCATCAAACTCTGTTGGAAGCTTAGGGCAGCCCCACAAGTATCACTGGCCGCCACGTGTTGGTCGGAAATGAGGAGGCAGTCCAATCATAAAAACTCCTGGCCAACAGTCCTCCAGCAGGCCATACGCAATCTAAAACTAGATAATGCCGGGAATTAAAATCTAGACTTCACCACCTTCAAAAAAATCCTTAACAAGGCCGTAAACCAACTATCTCAGATTATTGAAAAGGCTGAGCTTGCCCAGAAATAGCACGCATGGGCAGTTTTGCATTCCCTCACTTCTTGGAGCCTGCTACCATATTTGACAAACCACATTGCAGCACTCATTCAACACACACTACTACTATTTCGACTGGACGTATTTCCATCAAAGGACCTTGTACCCTCCTGGAAGAAGCCTTGGCTGGACATAGCCAAGAAAGCTTACTTCACTTTTTGTGTGTGTGTTCCCCCCTATCAAAGTGAAGGCGGAAATTGCTACGCCCTGCTGTAAGGGCTCTTCAGATCAGGTCTTGCCACCCGCAGTGATGACACATTGAACAGACACACCATTCAGTTATCATGCAAGGCTACCAGGTTTCAGCTCTATGTAGGAAGGCTGCTTACACAGCAAACGCCAGCTTCCCTCACCTAACACCGAATAATGAATTTAAGCCGAATGAGTCTTGGCTCAATTCTGAGCAAACCGCAATAAACACTTCGGTGCTAAGCACTTTAGTATATCAACAATTGTGCAAAAGCAGCAACAAACAGTATGTAGTCCGCACCAGATTATAGGCATTGCACGATGACATGCCTGGGATGAGCCCTACCCCTAGCCCCTGATTTCGCTAAATTGCATACCTAATGTTCCCTACTGCGCAAAGCGTAAGCGATCGATCTTTTATTTACCTAAAGTGGTTGAGGGGAGGAAACATCTCAGACAGATATCAGCAAAGTCGTCATGCCCGAAAAGATCACCAACTCCAAAGTGCAGTTTGAATATTTATTATAAGGCCAAAAACAATTGGATGTAAATACATCTCAATAGCAAAGTATAGAGGTACAGAAAAATTAATACAGAGCCAAGTTTACGAATATAAGTAATTCCGTCCAAAGGACAGATGATTATAAATTCCAAAATCACAATGCAACACAGAATAGATGCGATATTCAGTTCTCGACTCATTGAAAGAAATCAAAATCTTTCCCTACACTGCTCTACATGAGGGCCCTTCCTGTCTCTCTTCTATCGTTCCCCAACGGTGTCAGCACGTGTTGACTTCCTAAGAAGTACTCACGTCAAATGGGTCGTTTTAGCTTATGGCTATGGAGCTTGCTCTAAGATGCTCCTTCTCCTCCGAAAGCTAGCAGAAGTCTGGTATCGCTGTCCCTGCGCATCATACAAAAGATGGGATTCAACCCACAATACGTCATTCTTCTTAAATCTTTCCATTGCACCTCTATGCAGTAGCTTTTTTCTTTCATGAAACAAATTTAATTAATGATATCTTCTTTCCAGTGGCCTTGGCTTTCAGACAGACCAGATACGCAAGGCATCCTCCCTTCTCGCTTCCCAGCCATCTTCAAAGACATTCCGGGTCTCTCCTTAACTCTGAAAATAACGATGTGTATTCTTCCACCTGCAGTAGGATGAGAACATTCTAATTTCGAACACAACAACATTTAATTATTTATTTCTCAAGAGCAAGGAGAATCGAAACTTGTGACTTTGGGCCCATAATTCAGGCAACTTAAACTAACCACAATTACGGTGTATAGAAATAATATCGTCCTGCACATTATGTATGAAGGAATCGTAATACATACAAAGTTCTACTTAAATGCGTTCACTAGTTTTCAACATCAAATGATTCAAATAAATGTTTCTTAATAGTCGTAAAACACTGCAAACAATACGAATACATGACAGTGCGTTTAAACCACGAGTATAGTGCACTCATACAAAATAGAGTGCTATCAGCGCTCTATCAGTTCCCCCCTCTTATGACTAGTGTCATAACACCAACTTTCTATTCTTCTGTAGATTTTCTCCTTGTAGGAGAGACCGACCTAAACAGAAGCTGTAGCTTGCCGTCCCTGTCTGAATCGTTCTAACCCCTTAAGGTGCTGGTAATGACTGTCCTGCAATCGTTCAAGTTGGTGCTCTCGCTTTCTCGAAACAGTCTCCTGACGGCGTGCCCTTTGCAAGCCTTGATGGCTCCTATTAGGACAATTATACAAATGACAGCTATTATAATAGGCTTCAAGATATATCCCATTATTCCTTGTCCCAAACTTCCAAACCAGCTGCCTATATTGCCAAATCCTTTCCCCACTTGTTCCCAGAGTCCTTCAGCAGCCATCTCACGTAACTCTTGGTGTATATCTGAAATATTGTTGATATATTTCCTTATATCCCGACTGTTGTCAGGAATATAAGTACAGCACTGTTGAACTTTCAATAATTTGCAGACTCCTCCGGCTTTTGCTAGCAGCACATCTAGGGCAAGACGGTTTTGCAAAACCATAGCCCTTATCGAAACCATCTCCCCATCTACAAGTAATAAAATCTGAGCTGTATTTATTGAGAGCTTATCCACTAATGTTGCCAGCTTTCTGATTTTCAAATCATTCAAAATCCCACCCATACTCTGTATCATAGCCCCAAATATGTCTCCAATCACTTCTCCTGCACTCACACCACGTTTTCCTCTTTGAGGTCTTTTTCTTTCTAGGGGCCATAAATCATTCACATGAAAAATCTTGGGAAATACCACAGCCAAATAACAAGTGCCATACCAATTTTTGGGCAACTTCACGTAAGCATTCTTTCCACACACAAAATACACATTGGGCACTATTGTTATTTTGTCCAATAATGCTTTTCTAATTGATTCTTCGATCAAGAAGACGTGCTCACAATCACTCTCACCCACAAATATCTTATCATAGGATGTGGTCGGGTGTCTAATACACAACTTCCCCTTCTGCCGGAAATCTAATGCTATGGGTCCAAAACTCCCCTTTGCTTTATGATCTAATTCTTCTTTAGTCCATGGGGTAACCTTGTGCTTTGGATCTGGTCTAAATAGAGTCTGTCTATGCCGATCTTCTATCTGATCTATAAATTTCTTTTCAATGTCAGTTAACATGCAGGTCAAAATGTGTCTATGGGCATAGGAAGTATCTAAAGTAATGGTAGGCACGAAATACTTTGACATTCGCTCTACTTCCTTATAATAATCATATTTATTCATATATTTAAGAACTGGGACTTCCGAAAGTACCACATCATAATTTGAGAAATAGTACTCGAAGTGTGCCTTGCTATAAAACATGCTCAACAACACACTACATGTAATGCCATAGGTCAAAGGCAAATGATGATATCGAATGCCTTCTTCTACTGAGGCTGGTAATTGCATATACAGATAGCAATCCTTAGCTTCCATGGTATCCACATACTCATACAATAATCGAGCATACGCATTCAAAGTGAAATCACCCTTTGACAAGTCAATATGTAATCTACGACTGGTTTCCTTAATCATTTCTAGATCCCTTGCGGATGCATCCTCATCTATCTCAGAGATTGGTGTAGTAAGTGTTGCCTGTACCCTATTCTGTCCGACATTCTGAGATCCAACTAGAGATGTAACGATCACCACAGTTCTAACAATAAGCACCACTACAATGAGAGTGCCAATGATGCACTTCTGTTTGCGTGTTGATTTTTCGGACACCATGGTTTCTACTGATCCGTTCTGAAGCACAAAAGGGAAAAACACGGTCTCTTTCTGTCTTCTTTGTTTAACACTGTCTTTCTCACTTCTCTCCTCCCATGCAATTAATGTCAAAGTTCCTTCGATTGATACTAAACCTATTGAAGAGATGTAGGCAGCCCTCTTCCTCACTCCATCATCTACTAGAAAGTTCCTAAATTTAAATCTTCTTAAACTGGGGTCTAAGTTATCTTCTTTCTAAGGCCTAATGCTTTCTTTGGTTATAATTCAAGCTTCATCGTTAATGATATTTGATCCAAGTATTTCGAGGACAAGTTGCAAAATCTCCGCACAAATTTCTCCTAATTCTGGCGCAGCGAGCTGTCGGCCAAATGAAGGGAAAACAACCTGAGTGAGGATCAGGTAACGCAATCCACTCAGCCCTGGAGGATTTGGAACTTGCAGAGTTAGTATTCCAAACGCCTCTACGCCTGGGACCAGCAACTGTATTTCAATCGAGAGGGTGTCCCCTCCGTAGCTCACTGTACCAGCTCCCAACCTCCCGGACTTCGCTGGGCTCTGCATCTGCAGCCAGGTACGTCCACTCAGGAGATGCTTATCTTCGGATGGTCTGAGACGCTCCAGAAGAGAAAGAATAGCGTCTCGGTCTTTCTTCAGCGTCACTTTGATCTGATTCAGATGTTTCAGGAATCGGAGCGAGATTTTTCTCGGATGCAAGCCTTATATTCAGCCTTTCTTTTCTTGCTGGCCACTTTTTCGTTCTGGCATCTGCTCTCCTCTCTTCCTCTTGATCTGATCCTTCTGCAATAGATCGCTCACCTTGATCTGGTGCAAAGTTCACATCTGCAACATCATCTATTTCAGGATCTGGGCTCAATTCAGAAGCACTCAGCTCTCGTCTCTCGTGCTCACTTGGCTGTTCCGTTTCATCCGAAACTCTTACAGCTGGGTCTGTGCCTTCGTCGTTGTCTGTGGCAGGTTCACACACACTTCTCGGAACTAGGGGACTCTCTTCCTCCGCAGGCGCTTGAACTCGGCGAGTGTGGGAAGCATGGATCCAGTTCGGCAATCCTCCACACTTCACAGCAGTGCTTGTGACCAATATCACCTGATATGGTCCTCGCCAGCGAGCATCAAGACAACTCTTCCTCACGTGTTTGTGAACTAGTACCCAATCACCTGGATTAAGATCATGCAGCAGGTCTCTCGAGGTGGATGCAGTCGCAGCCTTGACCTGGTGGGATACAGAAGTAACCACATCAGCCAGTCCCTTACAATAATCCAACACTAAATCATCAGTGATGTTTATCAATGCTGTAGCTGGCACCATAGGCAAATGCATAGCTCTTCCAGTCAAAATTTCGTGGGGAGAAGGCCCTGTTCTCTATCAGGGGTGCTACGCAGACTCATGAGCACCAGAGGCATCACATCTGGCCATTTCAATGAAGTTGACGAACACACCTTTGCCACTCTTGACTTGATGGTGCCATTAACCTGCTCTACAAGACCTGAAGCCTCCGGCCTGTAGCTACAATGCAGTCTCTGATCAATGTTCAAAGCAGAGCACAACAATGTCATGATTTCACTGTGGAAATGAGTTCCTCTATCTGTCTCCACTGATGTCGGAAATCCATATCTCGGGATCAATTCTCTTAACAACAACTTGGCTACTGTGAGACTGTCACATCGTCTAGTTGGATATGCTTCTACCCAACGCGAAAAGATACACACCACCACCAAAACGTATCTCAACCTATTGCACCTCGGCATTTCAATAAAGTCCAATTGTATCCTATTGAAGGGACCTCCAGATCTTCCAATGTGACTCATTGCAACCACAGTTCTCTTTCCAACATTCATTTGCTGACAAGTAACACACCTGTGACATACCGCTTCAGCCCACACACGAAAGCGTGGATTAAACCACATCTGCCGAAACACTCGCACCTTAGCATCTCTTCCCAGATGAACTGATCCGTGGACTTGCCTTGCCATTGGGCTCAGTAGACAATTGGGTAATACTGCTCTCTCATCTGTGGACACCCAAATGCCATTGTCTCTTTTTGTGCAACCTGCTCTGACCCATGAAGCAGCTTCTTCTTCTGGGACTTCATCCTGCAACCGCTTCACCTGATCCCAAGTATCATCTATAGCTAACATCATGCTGAGCTCGGTCTCTTCTGTGCTCTCGCCTATATATTCTCCATTGAAAATACAAGCATGTTCAGCGCAAAATCGTGCTACTTCATCTGCATAATTGTTGCCCTTAGTGACAAAGTCTTCTCCCTTTCCATGAGCTGCACATTTAACGACTGCTATCTCTTCGGGCTTCTGCAAAGCTTCCAATAGTTGGCGCACATACTCGCCGTTACGTATAGGTGACCGTGAGGACGTTAGAAACCCCCTCTGTGACCATAACTGCCCAAAGTCATGAACTACACCAAATCCGTATTGACTGTCTGTATACACAGTCCCTCGAATATCAGCTGCAATGATCCAGGCACGTGTCAAAGCGACAATTTCGGCCACCTGAGCAGAGAATACTCTATTTAAACAGGCAGCTTCCACTACTCCCATGATGGTGCACACAGCAAACGCTGCTCTCAAATACCCTTCATTGTCTCTTAAATCTTAAACATGAACCATCAACAAAAAGGATCAAATCAGATTGGGGCAAAGGTTCATCGACAATGTCAGGTCTGGGTTTGGTAGATAGGTCAGTAACATCTAGGCAGTCATGCTCTTCACAATCCTCATCTCCTTCCTCTGCCGGAACAGGTAACAATGTAGCAGGGTTCAGGGTGGTACAACGTCTCAGGGTAACATTTTCAGCGGCCAAGCTAACCTGCTCATACTTGGTAAGTCGGTTGTTGGTCAGATACTGTGTTTTCGTTCTGGTCATCAACAGTTCTACTGAATGGGGCACATAAACAATGAGCGGATAACCCATCACTATGCTTTCACATCTTTCAATGCTGACACCGGTTGCAGCAACTGATTTTTGACATCCGGGCAACGCAGAAGCTACAGGATCTAATGTAGCTGAGAAGTAAGCTACTGGTCTACGGGCACCCCCATGTGTCTGTACAAGGACTGCTAACGCACATCCCTCCTTTTCACAGCAAAAGAGCGAAAACGCTTTGTTATAATCCGGCATTCCGAGAGCTGGAGCACGACAGATACTTTCCTTCAGCTCACGGAAGGCTTTCAAGCACTCGTCATCCCATGTTACCGGATCACTAACATCCTTTCGAGTCAGTTTCAACAGAGGCTTTGCTTGCAAGGAAAAATTTAGGATCCACTGTCGACAATAGCCGACCATTCCCAAAAACATGCAGACTTCTTTTTGTGTTTTCGGAGTTCCCATTTGCAGAATCGTCTCTATGCGATCTGGTGACACCCTTCGTTTTCCTTTCTCAATCCGGTGACCTAGGTACTGAACTTCAGACAAACAATACTGCAATTTGTTTGGAGACACTTTGTGTCCATTCTCTGCCAAATGATTCAGCAACGCCACAGTGTCAATCCTGCAAGCATCCTCTGAGGCGACCAAAAGGTCGTCTATATATTGTACTAAGACTGAGTTTTGGGCCATCACCAGTCCTTCAATAATCTTTTTCAGACATTGACTAAAAATGGAGGGGCTTTCTGTATACCCCTGAGGAATTCTTTCCCATGTTAAGACACGATCGTCTATCCTAAACGCAAATAAAAACTGTCTTTCTTCATGCAATGGTATGGAGAAAAATGCATAACACAAATCTATCACTGTAAACCATTCTGCTTTGCATGGTATCTGGAATAGAATAACAGCTGGATTCGGTACCACAGGACAACACAGGATCACAGTTTCATTAACCCGACGCAGATCCTGCACTATTCTGTACTTGCCACTTGGCTTCTGCAGTCCCATGATAGGTGAGTTGCAGGGACTTCCGCTTATCTCTTTAAGAATACCTTGGGCAATCATAGTCTCAATCACAGGTCTTATTCCGGCCACAGTTTCTGGAGTCAATTTATATTGTGGCGTACGTGGGAATTCAGCATTGGGTTTGACCTGTATCTTAACTGGCTCAACCCCTCTCATCAGACCTACATCCTCGCCCGTAAAATCCCACACTTTCGGATCAACTGAGTCTCTCAAGTCATGTGGCAATTCTGCTATTCTGAGCACCACAAACATTTCTGCACACAGACTCATGTTAGCCATTTTAAAATCAGCATCATCATCATCATATGTTTGCAATTCCACACCTCTCGGAGTGCATGATATAGTACAATTGAGCTTGCGCAGAAGGTCTCGTCCCAAAAGACAGACTGGACTTGAATTGCACACTACAAATTGGTGTTTATCCCGAAATGGTCCTATTCTCACGGGTAATTCGTTTGTCAATGGATTGGTCATTTTCTGATTACTAACCCCCACTACTTGAATCGATCGTCCCGAAAGAGTTAAATTTGGGACTACTTCAGTTCTCACTATGGAGCGAGCAGCTCCAGTGTCTAATAAGAAGGTAACAGGATATCCATTCACATCTGCATCCACAAACGGCCCACTCTGATCTACTTCTAGGATTGCATCTAAGGTGCATTCCCCGTGCACCCCCCTCTGACGCTCTTGTAAATCTTGACTTTGATCAAATCAATCTTGTATTTCAAAATAAGGCATCTGATGGTATAACTGATTATGCATGGGTATCCTGGGAGGTTGAGGTACTTGCACTTGCGGCTCATATCCTCCTCCATACATAGTCCTGGGTCTTATCACAGTATTGACAGTCTCGGACAGCTGTCCCTCTCCTTCCATCTGTATCTGATTTGCTGGATTTGATCTACACTCGTGCTTCCAATGCCCGATTTTGTGACAATAGTGCCAGGCAGTGACCCTTTTCTGTTGGGCCACCCATTCACTTGCACCTGGATCCATTCCTCTTCCTTTACCCTGACCAGGTTGGGTCCCCATCTGTTGTCCCATTCCTCTTCCACCTCCTCTACCTCTACCTATCGCTCCTCCAAACCCTTGCGTCATATCAGCGTTTCTCAACTGCACCAACATTAACTTGTCCTTCAATTTCTTCTGTCAACTCCACTTGATCACGGCAATATTTAGCATAACGCAGGATCTCGTCCACCGACTTATTCTGCCAACATATCAAATGATGCTGTATCATCAAACTAATATCAGATTTCAGTCCCAACACAAACTTCGAGACAAATTGTCCCATATCTTTCTGTTCAATTGTATCCAATCCACTATGCTGCTTAAAAGCTAACAATAATCTTTCGTAATAATCATGTACTGATTCCTTAGAGTCTTGAGTGGTGCGATCAATCTTTAACCAATCAACAATCTGAGGAGCTACCTTCGATTGCAACCATGTAATCACTTGCTCATATTTTCTCATTACATCAGGTAAAGGACCATGAGTCAATGAATCTCTAGGTGGCTCTGCAGTAGGCCACTCAATGGCAATCTTACATGCTGCCCACAAATCCGCTGGCACTGCTATATAAAAAAAAAGGTGTTTAAATCAATCCACAATACTTTCGAAATCTTTACAAACCGATCTATTTGCTTGTACCACTCAGCAGGTTTTTCCCTCAGCCGAGGAAAATCATTCGTAAATGCTGCTAAATCACCCCTGCTCCTTGGCACGTGTACATACCCTCCATTCTGTACCTCCCTGAGGGGGAAATTTCCTGCAGCTCCCGTCCCTCCACCCGGAGGCGGAGTATTTCCTATTCCAATCTTAAAACTTTTCTTTTTGGCCCATCTTTCTTTCCATCTGTCTAATTCTTTCCATGTCCGCATCCCTATCACTAGTTCTCTAATTTGTGCTTTTAATCCAATCGTTCGCTTCTCTTCCAAATCCTTATGTGTGTAATTTAATCTGCTAGAACCCTGTATCATCTTGGTCTTTGACAAATCAACCTCATACCTTTGTGCCAAAAGCAACAATGCATCATAAGCTTGTTTGGCCTTTCTTGTCATGTCCTTTGCTACGAACAGTAGTTCGCTCGAGTCATACGTATCAATTCTGTTCAGAGGTAGATTACCTTCAATCACCTCGTCTAGTTCTGCCTTTAATCGTACCACATCTAGCATTGGAGCTTTTATTGCACTTTTTAACACTTTCTGAATTTCCTCGTTTCTTGTATCTTCCCTGTCACAGCTTTGGGTTCTCTTAGGAACTGCACCCTCTTCTATCTTCGAAGCTGGGCGTCTATCTCTTTCCCAGCTTCGACTTCTCCAATGGTCACCTGCACAAATAACCTCTGACTCAAATAGTACTCTAGGCGTTTCTTGACTCTCTCACTGGTTGAACCCACATTCGAAGGTCAGACCTAGAATTCGCTTGAGCTCCTGTCCGTCTTCGTTCTGACCCACTATCCATTCTTGATGGATCAGCTGTAGCTGGCAGTGGAGTACTAGATTCCACTGGCATCCGACTTAAACCTGTCCCACTCATTGCAAGGCTCCCTCCAGACATTGTCTCTTCCCCTTCACTTATTTGCTGTTGACTGTCATCGGTTCTTTCTCTAGAAGTATATATCGGAACCACTGGCCCTATTGTGACTGGTACCGACAAAGCATCTGGTAACTGCAGGTTTCCTGCAGGTTGTACTGGCTCAGAGTTTGGATACCTCATTCCTCCAGACCCTCCCGGAATGCGTACCATTGTAATCTTGCCTCTTACTCCTGCTGATTGTTCCTCTGAACCCTAAAAGCTCTTCTGATGGGCGCAACCTCTGTCTCTGATCTAGAGTCGCACGGTGGAGGACGTTCCGCTAGCAATCTATCAAGGAAGCTGTCATCTGTATCACTGTCCTCCTCCGTCGTCTTTTTCCCTTCAGCCCCCTCTCCTAACGTAAGAAATGGGTACAAGCGTTCTCCCTCTATGGTGTCTACTCTCCATCTTTTCAACTGGGCATCCCATCTAGCATCCTGATATGCCTTCATTGCTTTCCTCATTCTTCCTCGTGAAGCCTCTCTCCTTTTTGCTAGGGCAGCTCTCATCCATGCATCTAATGCCTCGAATTGCGTGGGTCTAGGGGGAGGTTTCAGTGCATTCATCACCCCCCTCAGCTGGGTCAGCACTTCCATACGAAAAGACCCATAATGAGGGAAAGCCAATTCACCCTCTTTCTCTGTAATTTTATGCCAATTCTGAAGCCACACTATAGTATGAAGTCCTACATTCATTGCCATGTAATGTGCCGGTGTGTCTTCTGGCGGAGCTTCTTCTCCTACCCGAGTCACTACCCCTGTGTCGCCTCTACACAAATCTCGCAATAGCCTGAAGCATCTCATTGTAAAATCGATCAATTGCAAGCCCAAAATACGCTATTCCACTGCAAACGAACGTCCACCAATCCCAGCGCGGCGTTACACCAACCAACCTATCACAGCGCGGCGCACCCTGACGTCACTTCTCACTCCTTGCAGCGGCTCACCCGCCTTTACAATTTCACCGCAAACTCGCTTACAGACATTCGTACCACAAGTAACTGTATATCCAAAAGTTATTAAACCAAGTAACTGTTCCTACACAATTAGAATAACTTACAGTCACATAAAACAAGTAATTGTCTGTCACTAAAGATCGATAGAACACTCTCACAAGAACATTCAGCCGTTGTGACCCCCGTCCTGCGTTGGTCACTCAATCGCCATAGTCCACCCCCGGTACATGAGGCTTTCTACCGCGACCTATTCCTCATTCACACAAAGTTCCCTAACACAAGTGGATCGTCGATAGCGCTTCACAACACCCACATTTGATCAGACAATTACAATACAAAACTATCCCGGGATCTTGGACTTCTCTTGAGTCCGCTCACCAAAATGTCCTGCTCTGCACGTGTCCGAACCAGTAAACCAAAAACCACATTCACTCAACATAGATCCCAACTCCACAAGACATCACACACTTACTCATCACCGCAATCTAACCCCACAATTCCTTTCATACTCATGCCACCACTGTTTCCGCCGCACCATCAACGTCCGCCGTCTTCCTCTCCACTTCAGGCCTCTTCGACCGTCAACCCTACTCCTGATTACTCCCCTCACCTTAGAGATACACCACTTTAGAGGTAAACCATCCTCTGCTACCATTTGATTATGCTAAATTGCATACCTAATGTTCCCTACTGCGTATAGCGTAAGCGATCGATCTTTTATTTACCTAAAGTGGTTGAGGGGAGGAAACAACTCAGACAGATATCAGCAAAGTCGTAATGCCCGAAAAGATCACCAACTCCAAAGTGCAGTTTGAATATTTATTATAAGGCCAAAAACAATTGGATGTAAATACATCTCAATAGCAAAGTATAGAGGTAAAGAAAAATTAATACAGAGCCAAGTTTACGAATATAAGTAATTCGGCTCAAAAGACAGATGATTATAAATTCCAAAATCACAATGCAACACAGAATAGATGCGATATTCAGTTCTCGACTCATTGAAAGAAATCAAAATCTTTCCCTACACTGCTCTACATGAGGGCCCTTCCTGTCTCTCTTCTATCTTATGGCTATGGAGCTTGCTCTAAGATGCTCCTTCTCCTCCAAAAGCTAGCAGAAGTCTGGTCTCGCTGTCCCTGCGCATCATACAAAAGATGGGATTCAACCCACAATACGTCATTCTTCTTAAAACTTTCGATTGCACCTCTATGCAGTAGCTTTTTTCTTTCATGAAACAAATTTAATTAATGATATTTTCTTTCCAGTGGCCTTGGCTTTCAGACAGACCAGATACGCAAGGCATCCTCCCTTCTCGCTTCCCAGCCATCTTCAAAGACATTCCGGGTCTCTCCTTAACTCTGAAAATAACGATGTGTATTCTTCCACCTGCAGTAGGATGAGAACATTCTAATTTCGAACACAACAACATTTAATTATTTATTTCTAAAGAGCAAGGAGAATCGAAACTTGTGACTTTGGGCCCATATTTCAGGCAACTTAAACTAACTACAATTACGGTGTATAGAAATAATATCGTCCTGCACATTATGTATGAAGGAATCGTAATACATACAAAGTTCTACTTAAATGCGTTCACGAGTTTTCAACATCAAATGATTCAAATAAATGTTTCTTAATAGTCGTAAAACACTGCAAACAATACGAATACATGAGAGTGCGTTTAAACCACGAGTATAGTGCACTCATACAAAATAGAGTGCTATCAGTGCTCTATCACCCCCTTGCAATATGGCATCTGCAACCTATTAATCAAATTCATTCTCCATGAAAGATACTACGGGTTAATTAGCACTGGTCACTTATTTTTACAGGCCCTCTAAGCGGAGAGTCTCAGTATGCTGAAACTCGGCATGCTCCACTAGCTACAACCATGCCACTACGTGTTATTAATTATGCACTCATGGTTGCCCAGTCTGAATGTGACTTTTCTTCTAATGTAATCATCTGTTTTAACCTGATTTTCTGCTGTCCATAATGCGGCCTCGCCTCAGTGTTTTAATGCAGCCATTGTTTAACTTCACACATGCTAATCTTATTAATGCTTTTAGGTGATACATTTCTCTTTTATATTGCAATGATTTTAACTAATTGGCAATAAAGCAATGCTTACTTACTCCTGCAATAATTCATAACATCATTTACTTGTTGCTGTGCCATCAATCAAACATGTCAATTTTGTTGGTTAATAAAGAATTTTGCATTGGACTTCTCCTATGACTGTGAGGGGAGGGGCAGCCTCTAACTGGTGGCTGGCTCAACTCGCTACCTTGTCTGTCCACTTGTGCCCTGCTGTCCTGCGGGTCTGTGCTGCGAGTGCCGTGCTTTGCTTTCTACACCCGTCTGCCAATTTACCCTGCTGTAATGCATCCCCAGGTAAGTGGCCTTCATCTGGCACACCACCCTGCCGATTGTGCCTCCTTTACCAACACTTGTTCCTCTTTTTACCCCCTCTAGATACTGCGACATTGCTTCTGCTCCAGGTGTAGGTGGGTGGGTGGCTTTCCGCTTGAATATCACGCTGCCCCCGCTCCTTTCATTGAGAGCAGTCAGGGGCAATGGCCCTTATAACCCATCTCTCACCCCAGCTTGTGCTGCATTGGTGCTCCCCCATAGAGGTCTTTAAAACATCACTGCACCCCTGATTGGCCCAAAGTTTCGTGCCTTTCTTGGTACTCTTTTTTACCTCGGCCCCCTCAATCGCTGTTTGATGTGATATGGCACAAACAAACGTTTTGCAAATATCAAGGACCCCCTGCAGTGGTTCTAGAGCTCCTAGGGCAGAGGGCAATAATATAATTGTAAGCAAAAACCCTAGGCAGTCATACGGTTCAATTAGTCTAACAACTCATCATCCCAACAACATCATTATATTAAGGACTCAGTGCGAATACAGTTTAGCTCTATTAAAACATATCTAAATTTTATTTGACTTATTTTTTTTTTAAATTACTAGACAATCCATAAATACAATATAACATGATTGCAATGTAACAAAAACCACAAAAATCACAAAAAACAAAATAATTTGAAAGGATAAAATGCAACATTAATTCATACATATATACATAATGAAGAGGTGGCCATGAGGTAGATCTTTTCTCAACGCGCGTTTCGGCACTAAAAGCGCCTTCATCAGGAGTGCCACGACTTTGCCCTACAAAATATAAACCTCATAAACATACAGTTTCTAAAAACACACTGAGTTCCATAATCTAGTACTGCTTTTCATTACCACGTGTCGCCACACAGAAATCCCAAAGATTGGTGATTAGACCAGATTTATGCTTTCACCCAACGTGAAAAAGTTGAGAGATATGAATCGTGTTGACATAAATCTGGTCTCTTTGGCGCTTTTAGTGCCGAAACGCGCGTTGAGAAAAGATCTACCTCATGGCCACCTCTTCATTATGTATATATGTATGAATTAATGTTGCATTTTATCCTTTCAAATTATTTTGGTTTTTGTGATTTTTGTGGTTTTTGTTACATTGCAATCATGTTATATTGTATTTATGGATTGTCTAATAATTAAAAAAAAAAAATAAGTCAAATAAAATTTAGATATGTTTTAATAGAGCTAAACTGTATTCGCACTGAGTCCTTAATATAATGATGTTGTTGGGATGATGAGTTGATAGACTAATTGAACCGTATGAATGCCTAGGGTTTTTGCTTACAATTACAAACAAACGTTTTTACAGGCCCCTGCGACTGTAACTGCGCTCGCCCTTTATGCCACTTCATGGGCGGCCTCTGGCATAACTCTTGCAGTTGGCACACTTCAAACATTCATATACATTGACTTATGATAAAAGGCATGATGCATGGGTTGTGCTTTTGAGAATTCTTGGCTGCAGATTTATTATCATGTGTAATTGGTACCTGCATGTCATTAATCACTTTGCCTGGCCATAAATCACTTTGACAGGGTCATAAATCATTTTGACAGTATCATAAATACCTTTGACAGGGTCATGACACAATCTGACAGGTCATAAATCATACCCCATCATAAATCAATCACGTTTTTTCTTACTCCAGCTATAATTCATAAGATCCTTTACTTGTTGCTATGCCATCAATAATACATGTCAATTTTGTGGGGTAACAATGCTTTTTTGCATTAGACTTCTCCTATGACCGCGAGGTGGGGTAGCCTCTCACTGGTGTATGGCTCAACTCGCTACCTTGTCTGTCCACTTGCGCCCTGCCGACTGGAAGCTGTCGGCCGCGAGGGCTGTGCTCCGTGTCCTCTCCCGATCGGCCGACTTACCCTGCTGTAAGGCATCCCCAGGTAAATGGCCTTCATCTGGCAGACCGCCCTCCCGGTGTGCCTCCTTTACCAATACTTGTTCCTCTTTTTACCGCCACCTGTAGGGCTCATATCCCCAGGCAGCTCTCCCCATGTGTGGGGTTTTGTTCCTTGCCTTTTTCTTTTGTTTTTTTTGTTTTTTTGGGCACAGCCAGCCATCATAAAGGCTGCCCACAGATTAACCAGAACACCTTGATGCCTTCAACTGATAGGTGCACTCCATCTCTTTCATACAACTCCAGACGCCTCAGGTTAATCAGGCCATGCCTGATGCTCTCAAAGCCATTTGCCTTGCAGAACTTGCTGACTGCGATGTTACAATTCCTCCTGGAGTTATCCCCTGCCCCATTCGATTTGGCCCCGCCTTTTCTGCCTGGGAATGATTTCCGACTACATGATGGTGGCACTGCCAAAGGACCTTTCAGCTTATGGCAGCCCTAACTGGATATCATGCAGGAGGGCCTTCCTACCAAGCTGTGCAAGGTTGAGGTGTATTATTAGAATATCTGGGTATTTTGTGGCCGTTGCCTGTAGCTTGGCCAGGTTTGCCACCAGCTGCCTCCATCTCATCCCCAGGGTTCCCCACCATCTTATGCTGGTGGCCTCTGGCCAGCTTGCAAGTACGATTCCTCTGCAGTTCCATCATGCCTGCGTCCGGTGGATAAATGAATGATCGACCACCCAAGCTGCCCTGAGCCAGACGCCTGCCAAGTCAACAATATCAACTGTCCCTTGAAGGCGATCTGGTGACATCGGGCGTACCGGACACCGCTCATAAATTTGCTATGAAACAAAAGGAGTATAGGGACATTGCGGAGGATTCGGCAAGGGCCCAATACCGGGCTACGCAGCATCGGGTCTATGACATAGGCGACAAGGCCAGTAAATTGCTAGCGTGGCTTGATAAGAGGGAAATGGCCAAAAGGTGGGTTGCTCAGATTACAGACCATGAGCGATCGAAAATACATGATAGAGCTGGAATTGCAGGGGCATTTGCCGAGCACTTTGGGCGGGTCTATACTACTACGCAGTCGTCCACCCGGGTGGAGGCCGCGGAACTGTTAACTACTTTGCCTGTCTTGGATCCTCAGGATGTCGTAGATCTTGATGCCACCTTGACAAGCGAAGAGGTGTTGAAGGCGATTGGCGCTTTGCAGTCCGGTAAGGCCATGGGCCCTAGTGGCCTTCCAATTGAACTTTATAAAAACCAACGCCTCTACGATTTCCCCATTCCTCGTAAGAATGTATGAAGAGAGCGTGACACGGGGTGTGTTGCGTGAGACGCAGCGTCTTGCGACTATCGTAGTCAGTCACAAGAAAGGTAAACCCCCTGAACAATGTAGCTCATACAGACCCATTTCTCTCCCCGATCCAAAGGTCAAAATATTAGCTAAACTCCTGGCTCTGCTCCTCTCGCCTCACCTTCACAAACTGATACATACGGACCAATCCGGCTTTATGCCAGCTAGAAACACCGCACCTAATCTCCGCCGCCTATACGGGGTTTTGGGGCGGGCCTACACCATACATGAGGACTCTGCAATTATGTCACTTGACGCCAAAATGGCATTTGACATGATCGAATGGCCCTTTTTGTTTGCATCACTCGAAAGACACAGGTTCGGATCTCGATTTTTGTCCTGGGTACGTCTTCTTTATTCAAAACCCCTAGCTCGGATCGCGGTGAACGGAGGTCGGTCAGCAGCCTTTATATTGGGAAAGGGCTCAAGCCAGGGCTGCCCCCTGTCGCCACTGCTTTTTGCTTTGGCTCTCTAACCTCTGGCTATTTGGATAAGGGGGGATTCCCTCATTAGGGGTCTCAATTGGTCGGCAGATTGGAGGGACAAGATTTCCCTCTACGCCGATGATATCTTGCTTTCTCTAGCCAAACCCCGTTTCTCAATTCACAGAGTACTACATATTTTTACTCTTTTCCAAAAATACTCAGGTTACACTATTAACTGGGATAACTAATTGATTTATGTTTTGAGTGGAGACCCCCCGCTGCTCCCAAGTGGCTGTGAAGCCAAAATAGTTACGGATGGCTTTCAGTATTTAGGCATATACATCACACTTGACCCCTCCGTTTTTTACGATCACAATCTTCTGCCCCCCTGCGCCGCCTTCGGGCGGATGTGCAACACTGGAAAACTTTGCCTCTCACGCTGTTAGGCAAAGCTGCCCTTTATAAAATGATGGTGCTGCCACGTTTTTTATATGTCCTACAGAACACGCCCTACTTGGTTCCACCTCGCTATTTTCAATCCATTGATGCTGAGGTGCGCGCCCTGCTCTTGGACTGCGGTGTCCCCTGTATTGCTCTCACCAAGCTTACAAAAAGCTGGTATGACGGCGGCATCGCCCTGCCCGCCATTGAATCCTATTATTGGGCCTCACAACTAGTGGTCTTGAACCACTGGACACATCGACCCACAGCGGACCCCGCCTATAGGATGGATAGGCATAATATGCTGCCGGGCAACTATCTTAGGGCGTTATATGGTGGTCCGAAGCATATGCCCAGATTCACCCCAACTTCCACCATGGTCGCTCTATGGCATTAGGCAACAGCTGCTCTTGGATGGAAAGATAGGATCACGCAAGTTACTCCGTTGCTTGAATCTTGTCGACTGGGGATTCTGTCCAAGCAACCAGGGTTCGATAAGTGGGACTTGATCGGCCTCTCGAAGGTCGGAGACTTGTGGAAAGCGGACGGGGTGATCCCGTTCACTGACCTGCAGAGAGATTATCAGCTGCAGGGGGGGAGACCTTTCGTTACCTCCAGGTCCGCAACGCTCTTCGTAGAGTGATCCCGAAGGGGACAGACTTGCCGGTCTCGGCGCCCCTGGAGGATAGACTCCTGGACAACTATCTCCAGGAGAAGGCTATCTCATTGACCTACCGTAAAATCCTGAACAACACCCCAGACACCCAGGAGAGAACCCGCGCAAAATGGATGGACGACATAGGAGATATAGACGACGACGACTGGCGGGACGCCCTCGCCTCCCCTCGCGAAGTGGCAATCCATTCCCATTTTAAACGTATTCAACTTAAACTGCTCCATCGCGTTTACTATACTAGTTCGGCACTGGTCAAGATGGGGATACTAGATTCCCCGACTTGTCCTCAGGGATGTGGCCACATCGGTACCTACATACATCAGTGGTGGGAGTGCCCGATCCTTCAGGGATACTGGGAGAAAGTTATATCGGATATGTCCCGGATAAGTAAGGCAGCTTTTGACGTCTCCCCACGGCTCTGTCTTTTAAATATCTGGGAAGCCACGGACCTGTCCCGATCGGAGAGGCTGTGGGTTTCCTTGGGCTGTATGGTCGCAAAACGTAATATAGCAAGAACATGGAAGGGAGGAGTTCCACTAAGACACACTGACTGGGAGTCCGATATGGATTGGTGTATGCAAGCAGAGAGGGTAATTTACGAAAGTAGGGGCTGCCCGCATAAATGGACAAGAATCTGGGGCCCATGGAATGAAAGTAGGGGCCTGCCCTGTACCCCTTTCACCGATCCCCCCTCATCCCTAATTGATAACGATAACATTTGATGTACGAATACAATGGAAACTATGAAACTTGTGATTGCACTATGGACCCTGTACTATGTTTTATTTTTATTACTACCTTATTATGACCACCTGGAAGGTTGTTTACTGCACCGCACTGCACTTGTCTTTATTGTAAGTTTTTATGTTGTTTTAATAAAAAAAAGATTAAAAAAAAAAAAACCAATATCAACTGTCAATTTGCATGTCGCGCTGTCCATGCATGGAGACAAAAGTTGGGGCCTCACCTAAGTGTTGGAGCACCACCTGCCCACCACTTTGATCCCTGCCTCTGGCATCCCGTGTTGTGCGGCCATCATTGTCGCCCCTATTCGGAATGAGTGGGACCCAAATAAGGAGGATGGAAGGCCTGCCTGCTCGATTGCTTAGCGCATACCTGCAGTGAATTGAAACTTGCTCAGAAGGTCCCTGTTCTGGTGCTTGAAGAGTAGTCCCCTCCTCTGTGGGGCGCACTGCCATGTAGGAATGCAAGCAACACACTGGACAGTACTGGGGTCCTCTAGGCAATGCAGCTGTACCCAGGACCCTTTGCATTGCTGGCCCGTTTTTGATTTCCTTAATAGTAGCTCCAACTATGACAAGCCTGACTGTACATCCATCTCTTGCAGGCATACTGTGCCCACCTACCTTTTTGCTGAGGCCACAAGCTCGCTCCCCCTGAATGACTCAAACAACGCTGCGGTGAATGCAGCCTTGAAAAGGGATATCTCAAATTCTTCTAGCACCATCCACCTGAGTGCATCCATGATCTGGGCCAGCTTTTTTTAATCTGTGGGTCACTTCATGTCATGCCTCTTCCCTTCCCGGCACATCCAGCCTTTCATTGTTGCCCTTATATAGTTTGAGGCGGTAGGGTCTTTACCTGTGATCAATTTTGAAAAATGAGCAAATGACCCACTGCCTCTATATCGGCCTGTACCCATGATTTTGACTTTTTCTGTTGGTATGCCCATTTAATGAAACATTACACAGCTCTAGCTATGGCTCCAGAGTCCCCCAGTGTCTGGAGCCCTGTCATTTGCATCGCAGTGCTTGTGTATTTTTTTTATAAAGCCTTGCTGCACTGGGTGTGAGTGCATGCTCAATTTAATTTGACAAGTCTGTTCCACCAGCTCCCACAAAGATTATGAGAAAGGGATCATCTGCTGCTCTGCCTCTGGTGCTAGGTTCCTGAACTTGCTCATCTGTAAACGAGAGAGTGCATCTGCCAGTGAGTTCTCAACCCTGGGCACATGGCTTGCCTTTATGTTGAGGGTGGCCTCCAATTGTAACTTCACCATGTACTTCAGAAGTCTCAGTATATTAGAGTATCTGGTAGCACCATTGTTTATTACATGCACCATCCCTTGATTGTCAGATCAGAGGGTGAGTTTCATGTCTCTCAACTTTTCCCGCCAGACCATCAGGGCCACCACTGTGGGGAACAATTCAAGGAAGGTGATGTTCTTTGTGAAGCCCAACTCTTTCAACCTATTGGGCCATTTCCCAGCACAGGCCTTTCCTAATACTGCTCCAAACCTTGGCAGCCTGCTGCATCTGTCAAGAGGGCTTTTTTTCTGGCAGTCACCCATCCTTCCCTCCATATTAAGACCCCATTGAACTCCTCCAGGAACGAGTCCCACATGACCAGGTCACATTTTCACGGCGCAGTGGGAGGAGCCAGAAAGTTGATTCAATGTCCACCTTTGCCACTGATGGAATTGTGACCTCCCTCTTGGTCTCCATGGGCGCCCTTCACTTTTCTGGAGACCTCTGGAGTTGTTCTGAGCCGCCACCCAGCAGTTATGATGGCGTGCCGCTTCAGGTATGGATAGTTCCGCAAACCCAACCCTGACCACTTCTTCCGGGGCCATTCCACCCAGCTAAGTGGTCTTATGACTCTCTTTACTCAGTTCTGGTGAGCAGATGACCGTTTCTTGTGCTTGAATTGCTTTGTTTGTAAGCATCTCTTTGTACTCCTTGACACCTGGTTAATCTGTGCAGAGTAGCTCTTCTGATAGCAGTGTTATCTTGCAATTTACTGTCACTAGTTGGTGCTCTCTCAAAGCGTTATCACTCTGTATGATGTATGACTTTAGGTTGAGTATTAGCGAGGTACTTCTCTTTACACCTTCCCATCAGATTCTTGGCCAATGATCTGTAGACTTCTCAGTGTAGCTTTCATTAACTTCAAATGCTTTTCACAGGATGGAATTGAGCTTTACCTCTACATACTCCAAGCTTTGGTTTGGCACTTCGGCTGAGGTACATGTGGCACGCACATGCAGTTTGCTGGACCACGGCAAAGTCTCTGAGAGAGCGCTGTGGATCTTTGGGTTGTTTATCCCCTATCTTGTCTCCAGTTGTAGCAGCCTCCCCAGCCTGGGTATCCGCTAAGGACTACACCACACACAGAACTTAGTATAACAGGTCTTTATTCTCCTGCGTGTAAGTGTGAACTCAGCATTCTAAACCTGCATTCACTACACTACGCTCTAACGCTTATGTCACAGTTCTACATAGTCCATCAGGAGCCATTGATAACTCACACGACATTACAAGTGCCAATGGAAGGGGCTGACCCTGGTGGAGTGGTCCATCCAACATAGAACCACAACTTGACTGATCGACATGATCAGGAGCGTTGATCAAACTGTGCAGCTTTATCAGATGAGACGCAGCATTGCTAAAGTGTGATATGGGTCTCCTCATGTTGTACCCGTCGTCGCCACCAAGGCAACCACGCAAGGTGAGTTTGCCCCATTGGCCGGCCTGACAGAAGCCTGGGATTGAAATCGACATTCAGCACCCACTATGAAACTGTGAGCCCTGGACGGTGTGACCGCAGCACTACTGACTCTGTGTCATATGGTCCGACTGTCCTGATGATTCGAAGACTGTAACTGAGAGGTGCCCGCACAGGGTGCCTACTCTTAGTGAACAGAGAACCCAGAACTGCCCAAAAGGTGACTGAGAGGAAGCCCTATTCTGAAGCAGAGAGATCATCACCTTGTTGACCTCTGTGCTGAGGATAGTGCTTGGCAGTTAAGGCACCAAAGTTCACGGCATGATCGGGCTACAGCCACTGGGTCCCAAGTCAGTACCTGTAAATGTGCCATCAACGCCGGAACCCTGCAGCTCAAAAAGAGAACTACTAACTGCCTCCTGTCTGGGAGGCCCCAGTGTGACTGACCAAGATTCATAGGAACAACAGGACTGTGCCTGCTGAATCCTAGAGACTCGCCTACACCAAATAACCGCCACAGCCTGGAAAAGGGACACAGTCAGAAGCACCTGCTCCTGCTGCAGTTGTCCAGAGACTTGCTATGCTGCTGGCAGCTGCTCACTGAAAGCGGGATTGCTGCCTGCTGTGTGTTCAGGCCCCTCCCACAGTTGTTGAATACACAGCTTGCAGGACATTTCACTGTAGCCGGAGCTGTAGTGGTAGGAATGGGTGAGCGGCTCAAAGGGGCAAGTACCCTCAGTGACTGTGTGTTAAGAGAACTGGGAGGAGAGTGCTGCAACCCCAAAGTAAAGACTATGACACAAAATCCCAAAAATGCCAGGACCTTGATAATGAGTAAAGGGAGGAGGGGGTTTGGAGAGTATCTAGACTGAGCACCCACTTGGAAGTGCATAAGATTTGCACCAAGATGTGAGTAGTCCAACATGATTGTAGTGTGTAGTATCCTTCTTTTTGTGTAATAAAGTACATGTCTCATATAAAGAGAAGCAATGGACTGAACATTTAACTTATTGCACTACTGGGGGTGGGGTTGAGTGCTGAGCCTGTGTAATCCCACACAAACTTCCCTGAGAAGGTTGTGCTTCATCTAGTTTGCAGAGCTATAGTAGGACAGGCCACTAGACAGCAGAGGAAAAAAACCTCAGCCCCAAAATCTGGGACATAGTAGCTTTTGACTGCCCTGCGGCCTCCTGAACGGGGTTGGACATTGGCTCAGTGGCAAAGTGTGGTTTGCCAGCGCCGGGGCAAAATTTAAAAAGAAAGTATTGCGCCCTCTAACCCGTGGACCGTTAGCTCAGGAAGTGCTAACAGTCCACGGGCCAGGGGGTGCAATACTTTCTTTTAAAATTTTGCGCACCTAAGAATTTTGCGCCTGGGGCAACTGGCCCCTGTGGACCGCTGCCCCCCCCCCCCTTCCAACGCTATGCCACTGCATTGGCAGACTGGAATTATGGATGGGGGTGGTAATTTCC
Source organism: Calotriton arnoldi (assembly GCA_963921515.1). Classification (NCBI taxonomy): domain Eukaryota; kingdom Metazoa; phylum Chordata; class Amphibia; order Caudata; family Salamandridae; genus Calotriton; species Calotriton arnoldi. The sequence continues at coordinate 1,556,155 of CAWUFW010001998.1, forward strand.
CATTGTATGTATTTATCCATGGTTGTATTTGGCCTAATAGATAGGCAGTATCCCAGAGATTCTTTGTGAATGGAATTCGGATATTTAAAAAATGGTTGTCTCCCAAATAGACCTCTGCTAGAGATATCTGCTTTGGTCTACTTTGCACACATCAGTACTCTCTGAGTTAGGACATTGAGTCTGGGGAATTTAATGGGATAGGAAACATAGCATTAACATAAATGTATACTGTGTACTCTCTTCCATTCGTGTATACCACTTTTGTTTAGCATGGTTGCAATTTTTGTTTTGCTAAGCCATTCTAGCAGCATTATAATCCAGTGTGGATGAAAGGTATTATCACTGGATAGGAAAAAGAAATGTTTTGGCTTTCGACTTCCTGTGTAGAATTTTGATTAGATAGATTAACTAATTGCATCAACCATGCCATCTCACAAATATTATTAGGAAGTGGCATTCCACTCTGTCATATTATTTTTTGGCGTCCAATGTTATGGGGATCCATTTTTCACCTTCGTGCTCAGCTATAGAAAGAAAATCTTACAGAAATGTTGTTTTAGAGGCAGCTTGCGGTCTTCTAACAGAGCCCACTGGTTCCGTTCTATATATTACTATCAATACTCTTAGCAAGGATATTTCCATAGACTTTACAGGAACATTTGATAATGATAGAGAAGCCTTGTAAAATCTTTTTTGGGGTGATTTGCTACTCTTCTGTAGAACAGTAATCAAACCTTAGGGCATATGTACAAGGAAGTGGCGCTGCGGCAAATTTTGCAGTCCTGCGCTGCGCCATTTCCAAAATACAGGGGTGTGCTATATTTACAAGAATACAGCCCACCCCTGTGTTTTCCCTGGTGCTGGCACTAAAAATAGCTGCCTAGCGCCAACACAGACATCCTTGCGCCATAGTGCAAGGATGCCTGCATTGCAGGGATGATTGTTTATGTGTAGGAAGTGTCCCTTCCTGCACATAAACAATAAATAATGGCGATTTGCTACTTTTATGTGTGCTGCAGAATACAGCCCACTTTGAAGTAGCAAATCGCCATTATTTAAGGATTGTTTTTGTGCATGTGGGGACACTTTCATGCTCTAAAACAATCATTAATGGTGAGTTGCTCTTTCAATGTGTGCTGCAGAATGCAGCACAGATAGAAAAAGCAAAAACGAGGAGAAATAAAAGTTTTTCTCCTCATTGCGCCCATCTTACGCCTGCTCTTGCATGGCGTTAATCTTTGGTGCTGCCTCAGATTTAATGATTTTTGTAAATCTGAGGCAACGTCAAAAAGTAATGGGTGTTGCGGTGTAACACATACAGCAACACCCATTGCAAGCCCGTTTCACGCAGACACCTGCGCGAAAGGGTACCATATTTACAAATCAGCGTTAAGCCACAAAAAGTGGCTTAGCACCACTTTGTAAGTGTGGATCAGGGCATTGCGCCACTGGAACTTTGATAAAAGTGACGTTCTGGTGGCACAATCCCCTTGTACATATGCCCTTACACATCCACAAAATACGTTAAGGCAGTGGAATTCATTTCTGCAAATGGATGGGCTGCGGTTTCAGTGCTGAATGGTGATGCTCTACTAGCAATGACAGGGTAAGAAAAAACTGAGATTGCACATTACCTAGCTAATTGAGTGTCAGCATTGGCGAAACCTTGGAGAGGCCCTAACTGCCAGTACCACAGCCTCACAGATGAAGATTATAACCACGGTCTCTCACTTAAAACAACATTGTTGAAAAACATCTTGAATAACAAATTTGGGACATCGAAGACCTGGATTATTGATGAAAGTATGTTAAGGCTGAACGAAGTGTGGGTAAATGTTTGACTTCTGTGCCCCATTAATACAAATGAATATGTTGTCAATCGGCCAAAAAATGAAAGATGGCAGAGAGGTTAAAGAAGTACTCGGTCATGAAGTACTGTTGCGGGATAAACTAAAGATTGACCGTGGTCATCCAGTTCTGGATCAATCCATAACACCTTGTGGATAAGGTCTTGCTTGAAACACAGACCCAATTATTACTTGAGAGAGGATCATCCATTGCATTTCATCTGTAGCCAGTCACAGAATATCACAACCAAGGGCCAGGGAAAACTGACTCCTGCAAACTCCCAAGTCTTCTTACATTTTTCAAATATTTTTGGGCTGCTAGGCAATTGCTTATCCCAGGAGTAGCAACCTATCTTTCATAATATTCCTTCAAGAGATACTAAGTGGTGGCGAGCGTCGCTCCACTGCTGCAAAGCAATGAAAGAAAGAACAAATGCAATGATAGTAACTTGAGGGTATTATCATTGTATTTGTTCATGCTGCTGCGCAGCTTTGCGGGTCGGGCGGGGCTGCGCAGCGGAGGAGTGGTTTGCCCACTCCAAGTGCGCAATGACTGATTGGCCGGCCCTCTTAGGCCGGTTAAACAGCCATGCGCCCTTCACATGTTCTCCATGCAGGCTGCATTACAGCCTGCATGGAGAACATGCCCAGGCCCCCATTCCCTGGCTGAGTGCCAATCCATGGTGCTCAGACCAATCACAACGAGATTGGCTTAGGGGAGGGAGCCTGGCTGCTTCCTGTTCCGGCCCCAGAGAGACTGAGACGACATAGGAGAGAGCGGGAGAGCGGCGAGGAGGTAAGGCTTTTTATTTTTTTTCATGTTTTTTTTTTTTACATACCTCCCCTGCCCCCCTCTCCTCTTCCAGCCCACCCTGCCACCCCCGATCTGTGCCAGCCGCTACTGGAGATACTGCATGTCAAGCCTAGTGATATAAATGACATTCCAGCTTTAGAACGTTCAGCCATTAAATTGCATGAGAGAAGGGCTAAACGGGTCTTTTATCCTTTGTTCTACCAAGTTAAACATGCACAGCAGATGGCGCTATGTCAACAGTGAGCGTCTTTTAGTGGTAATGACAGAGTTTAACTGAGTTGAAACTAAGATTTTTATTTTTATTTTACTACTTCGTATTTTTACATGCCCTGGTGAAAAATATGCATATTTTAGCAGCTAGAGATTTGAAAAGAATATAACACTACTACGGCATCAATTTGTTTGGTACATATGGATTATCTCAGGTGACTTTATTGGTACATGTTTGACAATACTCTTAAAGATACAATAGTGGTAAGTGACCAATAATATGACCACAGTCACAGAGATAGGATATACATAGCATACTTGGAGTTAAATAAGGACATGATGATACCACTTATTTAAGCTGCTTGTGCATAGCTTGGTAAGTGTGTTGGCCAGTTTGATGTTCAATTTGGTATCACGTTGATCTTGTAATTTCTTTTTTGAAATTCCTCAATCCTTCCTCAAGTATTGTGCTCCTTTCTCCATAATCTTTGATTTAAATCTGATGTATTTAATGCCACTCATGCGTTATTCAGCCCACGTACGTCTTTGCTCAACTTTCCCAATTTTGTATTCCATGTTGGCAGTTTGTCCTCTATAATGTGAATTTTTGTGTTGGTGTCTGTAGGAAAGTTGGATCTGCTTCTTATGGTTACCCCCACTTTTTGCTTGATGTTACACTGTTTTTGACTAGTCTGACTGGGATGCTGCTAATCAGGGCCCCAGTCTATCTGCTTTCTCCCTAAAATGTTATGCCATGTACTTAGGTACACTCCAGATTGGATACTGGGGTACCCTTGTCAGTCCCTAGTATATGGTACACATGTACCCAGGGCATAGGTACCCCAGAGGCCTCCCATGGGCTGAAGCATGTATTATGCCACCCATGAGAGGCAATGCAAAATGGAACTACAGGCCTCCCATTGCAGCCTGTGTAAGATGGTGCATACACCACTTACTTTAGATATAGGTTTACTATATCTATAGGTCACTACACTTAAAACCTATCAGTCACCCCTCTAGCAGGCCTTGACAATCCTGAAGGCAAGTTGCTGGATTTTACGTGAGAGGGTGCCCCTGCATGAGCAGAGCACCCCTGCAGCCTTCAGAGACCATTCTCCCGGGTTGTCGGTTACGCAGCCAGACATATAGGTAGATGTGCATTATATGCTCGCGTAAAATGCTATCTCGAAAACAGCTGCAACAAACCATGTCGTGTGGGGTATCAAACACCTTGGAATCTTACCTCCACTCAGGAAACCGGTGTGGGAGGTATGATTCCACCCTTCAGAAGCAAGCTTCGTGGGGTCTCTGGTCTTCCCGGTACCAACCTTCTCGATTCGGACAGCACAAAATGGTTGCTGACGACCAGAGACACAGTTCTGCACTCCTGCTGCTGAGCCAAGCTTTAGCAGAGGAAGGCAGCACAATAGGCATCCTGTCACAGGGAGGTGTGACCACCTCCCAGGCAGGATTTAGTGTATTGGGGCTGGGTGGGTGCACTTCCAAAGTGCCTGAAAGTCTACACGAGGGGCACATTTGGTGTCCCTGTGCATAGTTGAGTTCAAACCTGGCACGAAACTGGACAAAGGACATGGGAGAAACCTCCCCACTGTCCTGACCCTCCCCTGGGAGGGTCCCCTGAATCTGTCCAACCCTCTCCCGTGGGTACTTAAGGGCTTACCTCGCTGTAGGACCCTAGATTCGACATGGACAAAATTCTGAACAAGAAAACACTGACCTTCGACCGTCTGGACACTCTGGACTTCGACTGGGCCTAACTTCGTCTCCTTCTCCGTCCAAAGTCTGTGCCCGTGCACCATACAGGCTCCATGCAGGACCTGTGGAGCATCAAGGACAACTGAAGTTATCTCCCTTTGGGGTGATTGAGTCACTCCCCTGCATTCGCAGGCACCATAATGCAACTGACTAGTCTGCTGATTTTGAGCTCCTGCAGACTCTGAAGGTTCCAGCAACACAGGAGGTGGGTTCCTCTGTTTCTTGAGGTTGAGCTGCCCTCTCACTGAGTTTGAGGCCAGTATCGCTCTTGGGGACCACATAACCCGAACCCCTGTGCACCGCGTACTTTTGCAAGTGCATATGCTTGTTGGTGTCCCCCAACTACGTGCATTGGGCTATCGATAGCCAAAATCTCTGTGCACATTTTGTACAAAGGACTTTGGCCTCCTTGCACTCGGTGGCCTGCAAGCTGTTACTTTGTGAAACTGCTAAAAGGTCCCCTCGCTACTCCTGTGCCTTTGGCCTGTGGGTCCATTTGAGGGAAAACATTGCTTTACTTGGGCTCCCCTGGTTGCTCCAGGCCTGCCCTGACTCCCCTTGCTGTGATGAGTCCTCTGGTCCTTGCTGGGCCAGACCGTAACCTTCTTTGACCCTCTTTGTGAGTTGCCGCTGTCAAGGCTTGTTAGTGCTCCCACATGACACCGACCCCTCAGCACTCAACATCCTTCATGGGACAGCTCGTATCCGGCTCCTGGTCATCCTCGACATCTCCTGGTCCCTGCAGCTGTCGAGTCAAGGTCTCCATTATCACACCTGAAGCACCCGACATCGGTGGGCATTTGTCTACCGAGCCCCTGGTCACTCCTGAGTGATCCAGACTCTGTCTCCTCTGCTTTCAGGTTCCTTCCATCAAGAATCCACCTGTGGGTTCCACCAGACACTTTTCTCCTTTCCAGCAGTGGCATTTCTTTGAAGACTCCCATTGAGAACGACTGTGGTTTCCGACGCCACTTCGCCCTATGCACCCGGCTTCCCTGGAATACATAACTCTGGTACTTCGGTATCCACAGGTGGGGTGGCTCTTTAACCTTCTAAGTTCCAAAGGGTTTCTTCGTAATCCACTGGAAAGGGTCCTTAAACTTTAAAACTGCAACTCCGACTCTCCCATTGAATTGTACGTAGCACGCGGTCGTGGTCTCACACTGCACCCGTCCTCCGTGGGGTCCCTCCTTACTCACCTTGGGTGGTTCCTTGGGGTCCCAGCGACTCTACAACCTCTAGACACTGTCTTGTCTCGAGTCGTGGTTCTTATACCACTATTTTAGTATATGGTGTGGTCTCCCCCTGGAGCCTGCTGTGTATTAGTGCTACTTACGATTGTTTCTGTGCTACAGTATTGTGTGCTTTGGGTTTATCTGTGTTTATCAGATACTGTGAGGTATTTAAGGTGTGTTATAATAATAAATACATATTTTTATAACTACTATCTGGTTCTCCTTTCATTTAACCAATACTATAAGGTTGCATTCTGATAAAACAAGCGGCTTAACATTCCTTCAAGACTAAGCCTGCAGGCTGCTCTCCACAGCTACCACTTGGATAGCTTTCTAAGGTTATCTTTGACCTCTTAAATCACCATAAGGGTTGTTTGGACTGGTGCTAGATGCCCACTTTAACTAGTGGACATCATATACCAGGCCAACTTCTCACAGTGTCTACCACAAATGGTATCACTGAATCAAGTACATGCAATATTGTTGCGAAAGTGGGCATCTGCATTATGCAGAAGGTTTCAATCAAGGGTCAGAATGCTGGTGTCAGTCTTTTGAGGGTGGTGCTAGACATATTCACTCCTGGTGCCTCATTAGGCGTGACTGTAGCTGTAGAATTGCTTTGTGTGTTGGGTAGAGATTGGCAAGTTACATAGTGAATAGTGATGCTCCAGTTGAAATCAGATCTCTTAGGTGTTGAAGACATGCAGATAGGTTGTATGGAGTGGATATAGGTGTGTGGTGAGATGTTGCAAAGTAAAAGGCTTCATAACTTTTCATATTTTTTTACTTTGCAGCTTCATAATGTGTATATGTGGCAAGATATTTGAAGCAGGTGATAAAATGCCACCTGGAACAACAGCGGTATAGTATACCTGCTGCCACTCATGTTCACATGTGATCCATCCCCACGCACCAGAAGTCCCACTCCTGACTTCTAAAGTGGTCAGTGTATGGATGCATCCTGAGCAGGACTTCCAGCACACAGGGAATGTATGGTGGACGGTTGTACAAGATTTTTGCTGAGGCCACGGAGGCTCCAGATCCCAACCGAATGACACCAGGGAAATCAAAATTCACCGGGCTCCTAACTCTTGGAGCCGCTCTTCACGACCTTCTTGAATGGCTGCAGGGGATTGGAGTTAGAGAAGTTAGATATCTCGTTTGGTGAAATGTGGGAAAGTCTGAAACTTTCATTCACCTTCAAAACGGGTGAAGTTACCCTTAAACTTGACACACAGTTGCACTTTTCAAGGTTGCCTTTGTCAGAGGATATAATGCAAGGTTCAGTAGACTGACATTTTCAGAGAGAACTATCTTCATGGATAGTAGTTAATGGAGTTATTCCTGTGTTGAAGAGAATGCTTCTCTTTGTATTGTCAAGTGATGTTGAACTGTCTGGTACTGCAATGAACACATTTGTTGATTTGAAGGTTAAATTAAAAATAGAACAATTGAGAAATTTTACGTAATTTAAATTTAGTTAAAAAAATGTAGACAGTTCTTCTTTCAAATTGTAATCTAAAATTGGTGCCTTCAAAGTTACTTTTCAAACTGGTTTAAAATGTTTATTTTGAGAACATGCTTAAATGGTTTCTTTGAATGTTCCTTTTAATTGTTTATTTGTTTTGTAATACTCTCTCACAATGTTCTAGAAGATTTTATGTCGTCCTTCAGTTAATGCCAAGATTAAATATTATGACAATTAACACTGCCAGACCCCCTTTGAGTGGCCATGGGGCAGCGTGGGGCTACTGAGCCTCGGCTGTGGGGGTTGAGGTAATTTGCCACTGATGACCCAGAACCTGTCCTACTATGGCTCTGCAAACCAGGCTGCCACAAACAAAAAGGGGTAGGGTGGGTGGAGTGGTTGTGGGAGGGGGAGCGCGGGGGAGTTTAATAATAATTTTTTTTTTTTAAAAGTAAGACTTACCTGAAGCTGGCAGCCGCCTCTCGTGTCGTGCCTCAGTGTTCTCCCTGTAGCAGCAGACACTGGGGCAACATCTCAGACTCCCTGTGCAATCCCCACGCTTCTCTCATGGGCCAAACACACAAATCACACTTAGAAGTGCAGGACTTAGTCCTCCTCCCCCCTCCCATGGCCCTGGTCCCACCCCTCCCTACACACAGTGGCTCAGAGCCAGCAGGTGAAAAATAAAACAATGATATCATTTTATTTTTCACCTGCTGGCTCTGAGCCAGTTTGGCGATGCTCCTCTGCCATTGCGGAGGAGCCGCCCCTGGTAGCGTGATTGAGTCACAGGCATCTCAGAGAAGTAGTGTAGGGATGCTCAAGCTTAACAATTAACAAAAAGGCCCAATATATTGAATGTCTAACCCAGAACGTGCCTTTGTAATTAAGTACTTTAATCGCACAATAATACGTAATACTACACACTCCAATAGTTACACACATATACTGATTGCTATCTTCAGTCAGTGCTACACCCTCCCCGCTCCATCAACGACCCCTACCAGGGTTCTCCCCAGGTACTGGCTCACCCTTACTCAAAGGCCAATCAGGATTAACATGACTTCAGCTCAGGTGCCCAGAGTACACATGGTGCACTCAGATATCCACAGTTCACAAGATGGTTTGGAAGTGCTCAAAATGAATAAGGTTTAGTTGTTGTCAACATGCTCCTAGTAAGGTGCTATTACATGTAACTTACTTCAATAAATCTACTTAAAACAAATTAGACGTGTGAACCTCTGCACATCTTAACAACCGGACTTACAAGTCATTTAGGCTATTACCTTGTATTTCAAGAGGTTCTCTCATGCATTTGTGGAAAGCAGTAGGTCTATGTTGTAGTTTGTTGCCTCAGTACATGTTGAGTTTGGCAGCGCAAATGTGTAGCCATCTTCCAGCTGTTGCTGTAACTGACCCAAGAGATTGGTTGAGAGCTTGGCAGCAGTGGCATGGATGGTGATCGCAGTCTTGAAGCAGTGCGGTAGGCTGGTGCAGTTCCAGGTAGGGATCCTCTGCAATTGGCAGTTGTAGCCCAAGTCTGAGCTGACTGTAACACTGAAGCCCAGATTAGGCATTCAGTAAGTCTGTAGTTGCCACTCCGCTTGGGCCTTCATCAATTCAGCAGCTTCAGCACTCTCGGGCCTTCAAAAGTCATGCAGTCACAGCTTTGACTGAGCCTTCACAAACATGTGATCATGGTTCCTGCCTGGAACTGGAATCAGAATCTGGGATACCAAAAGGCATTAGGGTCCTTCAGGATCGCTCTCGGATTGTCAGCTTCTTCCTGGGCATTCTACAGCCACCACAAACATGCTCGACCTCATTCTGTCCTGGACAGCCACTCTTTTTCTTCCCTTTCTCAGCAGCCAGGCTTCTAGACAATGCAGGGTAGGCTCACAAATCCTCCAGTAGAAAATCAAACCTTCAGGGAATGTCCCCTAAACTCTGTGAATCTGGTTGTCAGGCAGACATCACTCTTGGTTGGATAGCAGTTGAATAAACTGCAGAGAACTCCAATCCGTGGTCATAGAGAATTTGGACTGGTTGGTTTGGTCCCGCTTTTATACACACTTTCTAGTCAGGGGATGTGGAACCACTGCCTCAAACTGTAGAATTGGTTTGAGGTGGTTCTTCTTTTAAGAGTCCTGCCCAGCTGTTCTCCATACACAATCTTCTTGCAGAGTGAGGTTTCACACTGCAGGTAGCACTGGTGCTGTCTCTATCCCGGAGCACCCTCAACACGCACACAAAGAGGTGTGAGGTTTTGGTGCCTTACTGTCATCAGCCCAACTGAAGGAATGATCAGGAAAAGAAAAAAGGGCTGGCCTCACTTGGAGACTTCCTCACCCTTCGCAACGGAGTCTGCAGTTCCACCCCTCACCTTAACCACCCACCAAATGTAGGTGTTCAGGGAAACTAATTGGCAGCTCCATGCTTAACCAAAAGGTCTCACAGAGTATCAAAAAGAGTCCTGTCTCTACTTCCCTCACTTCAGCATCTGGATCTCCTCCCTCCAGCTGCAGCACTTTAAGCAATACACTTCCACTCTCTGAGAGCACAGTCCTCAACCTCCATCATGTACTTGGTTAGGCCTGGCTTATCCACAAGGGATCCCACTGGCTTCCATACTCTGTTCTATTCACACACTGCGCTTGTGCTACACTGGCTATAGACAGAACATGTCTAACATGTACCCTGGATGTTGACATGAGAAACTGGTCAAGCACACAGAGGCCATCTTTACACAGTGAGTATGCCTCAAGCTAAGTGGCCCATATAAAAAGGTCTGGCCATACTATTGATGTCTTTAACCACAGTGCCAATTAACGACCTGGTATGACCACAGTCTTTGAGCTGGACTTTTGCTCAGACTTTTTATGTCTGCTCTCAGTTGGCTAGAAGCTGTTTCCTGAACCTGACAGGGATGGTTTCCGTTGGGTGGGTTCTCTTTTCAATAATTCAGGCCCTAGTGGAGTTTGTAAGCTCTCTCGATCAAGGATTCTGCCATTTTGAACAAAGTTTTCTGTGATAGATTGCAGTAAGATACACAGGAAATGCTGCAAAAAATGGATGGCTGGACTGAGAAACGTTTAAAGAGACTTAGTTAGATTTTGTCATTGATCACCAGCTAGCATGCATGATAAAATAGCTTTCTATGACTAGCTCACCAGAACAAAAATGGAAGCAACTTCAAGAAGCAGGAGAGGATCTCTCCCTGCTGCCAGCTGTTGGCCTCAAGAAGTACTGTGGCTGATCTGCTTTTTCAATGGTTATCAGCACTGGCCTCCTGTTAACATCAAGGACAGAAAAAGCTGGACTCCTATAAAGAAGAAAAAGTTGACCAGGTCAGCACCGTACCTTACTCAGCGGCTGTGATTTGCTTGTAGCATATCCTGCTCAGGGTTTTTTCAGGCACCGATCAAGACTACTGTGGGACTGCCAAGAAGGCGCATCTAACCTCATGGAGCCCTTGTCGCCTACAACATCCTGCCTTGCCGTCCTGAGGGCATCTAGGAACCAAAAAAGTGCATATGAGAAACTGGGTTGTTGGCTGAGGGTGGTGTGAGCCAATCTCAAGCAACAGCCACAATCCCTGTCAGGGTGAACCACAACAGTCACTAAATTAATTTGTGCTTAACACCCTGGTAGCTTGGCACACAAGCAGTCAGGCTTAGCTAAGAGGCAATGTGTAAAGTATTTATGCAGCACATAAACAGTAATAAAGTGAAAACACAACACAAGAAAAATCCCACACCAATTTAGAAAAATAAATACATTTTATTAAATTATTAGACACCAAAAAATCAAAACTCCAATAAGTAGAACCGGAGATATGCAATTTTAAAGATTTAGGTAAAAACAGTGCTTGAAATCAAAAGTGCCTTCTGTGGTTATCTGGCCCCACTGGACCGGGACAAAGTCACAAGTTAGTGCCGATGGTGATGGAGCATGGGCCGGATGCAGAGACCAGGTAAGGCCAGCTGAGAATTGCACATTTATGCCCTTGATGTGGGGCATTGAGTTGTGCAGCGGGGAATCCTTCGTCAAGTTGCATCGTACTGTATCGATGCTAATGAGGAGTTGCGAAGGCTGCAATGCAAGGTCTACTTCAAGTTGCGTCGCATTGCGTTGGTTCCGATGAGGAGCTGAAAGGGCTGCGTCAGGTTAAATCACCAACCGCAGAGCATACTCATCCCCATTTCCAAGGGTTCAGGACTGGAGAGGCACCACTTGGGGGGCTAGGACTCACAGCAGCCAGAGTCCAGGTGCAGGATTAAAGATGGTTGTGCCCTTTTCTGTCCCGAGGCTTTGATTATGAGGCCAGCCATCTAGCCCTTGGAGTCACTCTGGTGGTCCTGGGTTCAAGGTGCAGGTCCTGTCCTTCTTACTCGGGCAGCAGGGCATTAGCGTAGCAGGGCAGTAGAGCAATCCTTATTGCAGCAGATCAGTCCTTCTTCTGAGTCTCCCATAGGTCTAGAATTGATCTGAAGAGTGCGGGTTTTTTTTGGTGCCTTCTTTGAAGTGGGAGAAATATCTGGAGTCTTCCCCCGCCAGAAGTTTCTGGAAGTTCCTGCCTCCTTTCCCTGGCTCCAGCCTGGCTACAGGCACAAAAGGGTAGTGTGAAGTTCTTTGTGTGAGAGCAGGGCACAGCTTATTGAGGTGCAAGAGGGGCTGCTACCAGCTCTGCCCCCCCATCTTCCTAAAAGGCCCATACAGGGACCCCTAATCCCTCTGTTCTGGTGCTGGCTGGGAGGAATACACAAAGTCCAAATGCTACTTACACCTAGTCATGTGACCCAGGAACGGGCTGTAGGCATCAAATTGTTTGGGCACACACATGCCAACTTTCTAAAAGTTCAATTTTTTTAAATTGTTACTGTAGGAAAGTAGGATCTGCTTCTTATGGATACCCCCAATTATTGCGGTATGTAATGCTGTTTTTGACTAGTCTGACTGGAATCCTTTCTAATCAGGACCCCAGTCTATCTGCTTTCTCCCTAAATTGTTATGTTATGTACTTAGGTACACTCCAGATTGGGTACTGGGGTACCCTTGTCAGTCCCTAGTATGTGGTACACATGTACCCAGGGCATAGGTAACCCAGAGGCCTCCCATGGGCTGAAGCATGTATTATGCCACCCATGAGAGGCCATGCAAAATTGAACTACAGCCCTGCCTTTGCAGCCTGTGTAAGTTGGTGCATGCACCACTTACTTAAGATATAGGTTTACTATATCTTAGGGTCACTGCACTTAAAACCTATAAGTCACTCCTCTAGCAGGCCTTTACAATCCTGAAGGCAGGGTGCTAGGTTCTAAGTGAGAGGCTGCATGAGCAGGACACCCCTGCAGCCTACAGAGTCCATTCTCCTGGGTTGTCAGTGAAGCAGCCATATACTATATATAGAGGGGCATTACGCGACCGCATGATGACCAACTGTAAAACGGCTGAAACAAACCCTATCTTGTTTGGTGTTAGAATCATACCCCCACACAGGAACCTGGTGTGGGAGGTATGATTCCACCCCTCAGAAAAGTCCTTCGTGGGGTCTCTGGTGTTCCCGGTACCAGCCTTCTAGCTCCCGACAGCACAAAATGGTTGCTGCCGACCAGAGACACATTTCTGCCCTCCTGCTGCTGAGCCAAGCTCAAGCAGGGGAAGGCAGAACAAAAGGGCATCCTGTCCCAGGGAGGTGTGACCACCTCCCAGACAGGATTTAGTGTATTAGGGCTGGGTGGGTGCGCTTGCCAGCGACTGAAAGTCTGCATGAGGGGCACATTTGGTGTCCCTGTGCATAGTCCAGTTCAAACAAGTCCTGGTGCTCTGTCGCAAAACTGGACAAAGGACTTGGAAGTAACCTCCCCCTGCCCAGACCCTCCCCTGGGAGGGTCCCCCGAATCTTTCCAACCCTCTCCCGTGGGTACTTAAGGGCTTTCCTGGGTGTAGGACCTTAGAATCGTCGTGGACAAGATTCAGAACTGAAACCACTGCACTTCAACAGTCTGGGCTCTGGACTTCGCTAGGGCCTGACTTCGTCTGCCTCTCAGTCTGCTGCATCGTCTGTGCCTGTGCACCGTACAGGATCTGTGTGGGACCTGTGGAGCATCCAAGACACCTGAAGATAATCTCCCTTGGAGTGAAGGAGTCACTCCCCTGCATTCGCAGGCACCGCAACACTTTTGGCAGGTCTGCTGATCCCAAGCTCCTTCGGACTCCGAAAAGCTCAGCAACACAGGAGGTGAGTTTCTACGTCCCTCGAGGTCCGAGCTGCCCTCTCACCAAGTTTGAGGTAAGAATCCCTTGTGGGAGCTGCAATACCCGAACCCCTGTGCACCCATACTTTTATAAGTGCATGCGCTTATTTGCAATCCTGCTACAAGTGCATTGGGCTCCAAGTAGCACCAACCTCTTTCCTACAAAGATCTTCAACCACCTCACACCGAGTGGTCCGTGGCTTGTTGTTTTGTAAAGCTGCCCGAGGTCCTCTCGCCACTCCTGTGCCTCTGGCCTGTGGATCCAATTGATGGTCATCTTTAATTTCCTTGGGAACCCTTGATTGCTCGGGCCTGCCCTGACACCCCTGTGTGTGGTGAGTCTCCTGGACCTTGCAGGTCTGAAAGGTACACTTCCTGCGTGGGTTGCTTTTGCCAAGGCTTGAGTGCTCCCGCCGGACACTGACCCCTCAGCACTCAACATACTTTGTGGGACAGCTCGCATCTGGGTTGTCCCCAACATTGCCTGGTCCCCGCAGCTGCAGAGTCAATGTCCCTGTCAACTATCCTGAAGCACCCGACATCGGTGGGCATTCGTCTACCGAGCCCCTGGTCACTCTCAAGTGACCCAGACTCTGTCCCCTCTGCTTTCAGGTACTCTTTGACAAGACTCCACATTTGGATTCCAACGAATCCTTTCTCCTCTTCCAGCAGCGGGTCTTCTTCAAAGTCCTCTATTGGGTTTGACGGCGGTTTCCGACGCCACTTCAAACCTATGCACCCGCCTTCCCTGGGTTAGGTAACTTGGGTACTTCAGTATCCACGGGTGGGGTGGCTCTCCAACCTTCTGTCTTCCACAGGGTTTCTTTGTAGTCCACTGGGAAGGGTCATTAATTTTTAAAAATCCAACTGCGACTTACCCATAGACTTGTACGGAGCACGTGGTTGTGTACTCACACCTCACATGCACTCCGTGGGGTCCCTATCTACTCACCTTGGGTGGTTCCTTGGGGTCCCAGCAATTCTACGTCCTCTCGATATTGTCCTGACTCGAGTCGTGGTTCTTATACCACTTTTTTACTATATGGTTTGGTCCTCCCCTGGGGCCCACTGTGTTTTAGTGCTATTTACTGTGATTTCTTTGCTATACTATTGTGTTCTTTGTGTCTATCTCCGTGTGGGAGATACTAGAACGTACTATAGAGATTATCTATAATAAATACTTATTTTTATAAATACTTTGTGTGGTTCTCTTTCATTTCATTTAAACTATAAGATTGTATTCAGGTAAAACAAGCTGCTTTACACTCCTTCAAGACTAAGCCTGAAGACTGCTCTTCACAGCTACCACATTTTTAAAATTCTTTATTGTCCAATTAATTAAAATCATTACAATAGAAACAACACATTTCATAAAACAGAGCTATTTCATACGTTCATTACAAATGTTGGGGAAGTAACCATTAAAATTGTCTATATTATCATAAAACAATATCTCATTCATAACCTGTTAAAAACATTGCATTTCATTATTGATCACCATACATAATGATAAAACCATCGATATAATCAGTCTTTAAACCCTCTGTCTGCCCAGTAATTAAAATGTCTTTGTGCAGCCCCTTAAAAGAAGCTATACATAAGGTAGGCACCTATTATGTCCAAATATAATCTTAATACTTAATGTATAAAGTGCATCCATGCTTCTTAAGATTTCGTTATACCTTGGATACTATATCATCAATAAAAATAGATGTAGTAAAGATTTTTCCAGTTACATATCAGTATGGATGAGACAATACGGTTACTTGGCATCACCACTTTCTATTCTTATAGCATAACCAACACAGCTGCCACTTCGATAGCTTTCTAAGGTTGTCTGAGACCTCCTAAATCACCATAAGGATTGTCTGGACTGGTGCAGGGTGCCCACTTACATCAGTGGACAGCATATACCAGGCCAGCCTCTCACATTGGTGTGCAGTGGGTGGGATTCAAGCCTGCATTGTTTTACCAGATAAATCTTTGTATTGATTACCTGAAAAGCCACTAGTACTAGGCATATATAATACAAGCTTAGAATAAGTAAGTTCTACTGAACTTGGGGTTGGGTAAGCTAAGGGTCTAGCACACCCTTTCTCCAACCTAAGAGTGTTTAGCTCCCACTAAGTTAGGTAGGTGCAACACCACACCACACTTAGTATGTCTACTAAAGGAGATGCCAGTATCTCTCTGCCTTCTAGATACAGTGAACTTTCGTTCCAAGAACTGAAAGCACTGTGTGCCTCTAGGAAGCTGAAGACCGGAAGGAGTACCAGCACTCAACGCCTGGTAGAGGTGTTACTGTTAGATGACCTAAGGAAGACTCCTGGGTCAGATGAACAGAATAGAGTGGGTGGGCCAGGGTATGAAGATAGGGCTGGAGGGGAAACCCTCTTTGACCTAGAATCTAACCTGGACCAGTGGAACCTGATGGCTCCCACCTGGACAACTCAGATCTTCAAGAGGAAAATGGAGAAGGCCTTGAGGGCCCCCTCTTTGTTCCTCCTGGAAGAGTGCAGAGTTTACCAAGGAGATATAGATCTCCCTCTGCAGAGTGTAATCACTCAGGACAGTCTGTAAGGACCTCTGTATCTCTCCTGCTTGCCCATCTGCTCAACTTGCCGCACTTCTGCTGGGCTGACTTTCATTGTGTGCTGCTGTCTCTGCCCAGGAGGGCTGTAATTCCGGGGTTTGCGGGACCGCCGGTTCTCGATCATCCGTTGGCGATCACATCCTGGGAGAGGACTTTGCCTCCCATAGTGCACCTTACCAGGACCAGCTGCCGTGAGTGAGGGGGAGGCGTGGTCACCGCGCTCAAAGCGCTGCCTCTCCCCCCGCGGCGGGGTCTCTCCTGCTTGCCCATCTGCTCAACTTGTCGCACTTCTGCTGGGCTGACTTTCATTGTGTGCTGCTGTCTCTGCCCAGGAGGGCTGTAATTCCGGGGTTTGCGGGACCGCCGGTTCTCGATCATCCGTTGGCGATCACATCCTGGGAGAGGACTTTGCCTCCCAGAGTGCACCTTACCAGGACCAGCTGCCGTGAGTGAGGGGGAGGTGTGGTCACCGCGCTCAAAGCGCTGCCTCTCCACCCGCGGCGCGGGACGCAGCCCAGATGAAGCCCGGACCAAGGGCGGGCCCGTCTGAGCCCGGAGGAGGCTGGGCTGGGCCACCCCGCTAACTTTTGACTCATCAAAAGGGGGGCCAGTTTAGTTGTAATATTGTTGCATCATGCCACCTGTTGGGGTCAGCCTTTTGGGCAAACGTAAATCTGGAGTAGGGAGTGGAGTAGTGGGAACCCTTGATGCTTTTTTATCTAGGGCTGAGTCTGCGCTCATACACGAGATTCAACTAACGGAGCGCAGGCTATCGTTAGAACCCTTACCAGTAATTGAATCAGGTAATCCAGCCCCATTCATTATGTCAAGGCAACCAGCTGCCCTTGTAGTTGCTCCTTTAGGGCCATCAAGTCAGGTTATATCCGTTCTACCTGCCCCACAAGTTTCCACTCCAGCAAGCCCAGAAAGTTCACACAGAGCCTCTCCGGTTACTACCAGGGGCAAGAAAGCTAAGCAGACCAAGCAGGGTGCGGGGGGAGTAGAGGGTGAACCCCCAACTAAGAAAAGGAAAGCCCCGCCTTAGCGAACACACATCCTCACTCAACAAGGGGTACAAGTCGGAAGGCCCCTGCCAAGGGGGGCGGGGGACGCCCACAATCTTCTAGTGATTGTTCTCTTGAGGACGCTAATCCTGATCCAGTAAATAGCAGTCAGGAAGATTACAATACGCAGCTATTGCAGAAAATCTCCTCCTTAATTGACCCCTTGATGCAGAAACTTGCCTCAATTGAAACTAGGCTCACTAAAATAGAGCAGGGCCTCCCTAGGATCTCATCGACTGACCTCACTGTTCAACTGGGTGGAGGGGGGATGCATCTCAACAGGCCAGGGGGGGGCCAGCTAAGCAAGGGATTCTCAAACCCTACTCCCACTCCTCCTAGTGTAGTTTCGGGTATTAGTCAATCATATCCCCTAACTGGAGGTGGGCCTGGCCTACACAATGCCCTCCCAACCCCGAGAGCAGGTAGCCCGCAATTATTCCAACAAACCTTAGCGGAGAAATTGCACCCCCCAACATCCCTTCACTTACCGCCGGAGGCCACTCTTTACACCGTTGTCCTGGGGAATGTCCCTGAGCTGGAACCTCAGGTACGGGAACACTGGTCTACCCTGCGTAATAAGGCCCTTCACCTCCTAAGCTCTAGAACAGGGTTATCAACGGAACTGTTCACTGAATTCAAAATGGTGCGAAGGGTTCCGTGGGTGGGGAAGTCACAGAAACCCCTAAGGGGGGATTGTGTGGTTTTGACCTTTAGGTCACCCAGCATGGTTCAGTATATCCTGCCAAGGGCAGGGACCCGCGACGTAAGGGACGCAAGGGACAACATTCCTGTATTACCCCTGGGTTTCTTTTATCGACCTAAAATTGATCTTAGCGGTTCTAACCTGGGAGGGTCTCTCCACCAATCGGGGACTTTCGTACACTCTGTCCCCGTAAGTAATTGTTTTGATGCCCTCTCCACGCTAGAAAGTAACGACTGACTCAGCTGTGGCGGTGTGCCTGTAACATCTCTAACAAGCCCAATCAAGGAGTACGGGGGACTAGACCAAGGTTCCCCCATCAGTGATCCAGTTGATAGGCCTATTCTTAGGAATTCTCCATTAGCGGGGGCTGCCAGTATTACAGTGGGCTCCTGGAACATTGCGGGTCTTTTATCCAAAACTGATTCCAGTGACTGGTCCACCTTCATTGAACAGCATGACATCTGGGTTTTTCAGGAGACATGGTCTATGGATCAAGTCCATCACCCTGGGTTTCTTAATTTTTCCAAACCAGCACAAGGGGGATGTAAGGGTAGACCATCGGGCGGGCTAACATGCTGGGTGAGACAGCAATCGAGCTATACTGTCAAGGAAGTTTCAATCGATAGCCCGGATATCATAGCTCTTTGTGTACGTATGGGCCAAGATCGGGACATCTTGCTAATTAACATCTATGCAAGTGGCCAGCCGGGTGGGAGGCGCTCCGAGACAGTTGCCATCCTTGATAGTTTTCTGGATAGTTGGAGAGAAGGGTATAATTTGATTATAGCGGGGGATTTCAACTGTTCTTTTGAACCCCTTGGCTATGAGGACGGTAATTTAACCGCTGATGAGGACTCTCAATGGAACATTCCCCCCCTAGACCTTAGTCCAATTAAAAAATGGACGGAAGCTGCTTTGCAGCTCAAGGGGTTGTGTCTGGAGAAGGGTGTAAGGGCAGTTAATGGGAGGTCACAGTCGGATCGGAAGGGTGTGCATACCTTCAATAACGGCCTAAGATCAAGCCGGATAGATTATATCCTTCTTAATGTGGAATTCTGGGCTCACTTACATGACATGTCGGTTGTTGAGCGGTCCGAAAGTGATCATGATCCCCTAGTATTATCACTCATGGCACTGAGCACATTAGGCAACGCCAATAAGGACGAAGCACACCCTTTAGTGGAAGCAGCTGTCTCGAACGATGATAGAAGAGTCAGATGGGTTAGGCTGGTCGAAAGAGAGGGGGACCTGGAACAGATGAAGTCTATGGTCGCCCATTCGGTTGCCATTCTTAAAAAATGTCACTCACAGGAGGATATTAATCGTATCATTTTAAGTGTCCACAGTGAGTTATTTTCTAGTTTAAAATCTTTTTTTACTATACGTCACTCTAAGAAGAAAACCTCAGGTGCTAAAACAGCTTCCTGGTATAATAAGTTATGTAGAGATGCATATCGGGAACTTACAAAAGCCATTAGATCCAAAAATGTGGGTGCGGTTAGACTGGCCAGGTCTAGGTACAAAGCAGTTCAAAAATCAGCCAAGAAGAACTGGGACGACAAACGTTGGCTCGACCTACTTGAAGCTAGCAACGAGAGAGACATGGTTAAATTCTGGCAGATAATTAAGTGGGGTAGCACTGGTACACCCCACATACCGGCCAACCATGTAGCGCCAGATTCGTGGGTTGCGTATTTCGAAGCTCAATTCTCAATCTCAAACAATACTGACTCCCACCCCCTACCTGGTCTTACGCCCACTATTTTATCGTTTGATAGCTCGGAGGTTGAAATGGTCCTCTCATTGATGCCGAAAGGGAGGGCCCCTGGTCCGGACTGCATACCGGCCGATTTGTATCAGTATGATAAAGAGAACTGGGTCAAATACATTACTTTTATAGCCAGTGCTATAGCTAGTGGTGTACCCATCCCGGATACATGGTCTGGAGCTATTATACTACCTATATACAAAAAGGGCGATCGCTCGTCACCTGACAATTATAGGCCGATTAGCCTTATTGATTCAATGCAGAAAATAATTGCCAGATTGGTCCTTAGTAGAATCCAAGTGTGGATTGAGGAGAATGAGATTTTGTCACCCTTGCAGGCTGGCTTTCGTCCTTTTACCAGCACCATCGACCAGGTTTTTAGGTTTGTTATGATCTACTGGAAAGTAGTTATCATGGGAGGAGGTTCGCTATACGCAGCTTTTATCGACCTTAAGTCGGCATTTGATTTGGTTCCACGCATCAAAATGTGGAGCGTCCTTTTGGATGCAGGGATGCCCCAGGAGTTATTAGCCTTGTTAATTAAACTGCACACTTCGAATTATGCGCAGGTGCGGTGGGGCACAAATGGTGAGGTTACAGCCAGATTTCCAGCCCTAAAGGGGGTGCGCCAAGGATGCGTTCTGGCGCCCACGTTGGTTTCCTTGTTTATAAACAGGGTGGTTCACTACTACTCCACATGCCAAACAGATGCCCCTAGTTTGGCGGGGCTGAGGATACCATTGCTCATGTTCGCTGACGACACCTTGATCCTATCCAAGACGCAGAAGGGCTTGCAGGCTGCACTGTCTAGGTTCGAGGTGTTTTGTCACGACCATGGGCTGGTGGTAAATGTGGATAAGACAAAGTTTATGGTCTTTCACAACTATAAGACCATTAAAAGTAGTGTGTTTATGAACAATGTTCTATTGGAACAGACAAATGCGTTTGTATACCTGGGGATTACCTTGGGTAAGAAACTTAACTGGAAGCCCCAGATTGACCTTTTAGCCATGAAACATGCACAGTTGGCAGGAGCTCTGGTAAAAGAACATAAGCTCTCGTCCACTAAGCCCATGGCCCCGGTTCTTAAGATTTATAACACCAAGGTTATCTCCTCAATCTTATATGGTGCGGAGTTATGGGGCTTTGAGAACATCTCCTCCTTGGCACAAGCCCAGAATAAATTTGTTAGAGCCATCACGAGCCTTCCACAATCTACGCCCCTATTGCCACTTTTTATGGATCTGGGTTGTCCTCGCATAGAGGATTTAGCCCGATTTAGACCGATAGCGTTTTGGAGACGACTCTGGGTCACGCCCGAGCTCTCCCAATACGCCAAATCCCTTATGGATTTCAGGGGGGTCGGCTGTACGGGGAAGATCAAATGGCTACAGAATGTAAAAAACACCTTGTGCAGGATGGGGATGAGTGGTTTATGGGAGCATCCCGATGATAATCCATTTCCGTCTAAAAGGGAGTTTAAGGCAGCATACTGGGAGATGGTCAAGAGTAACTACTTTTCTTCCACTACTAGGCCTACTTTAACCAGGGACTTCCTCACGCAAAAACAGGACTTCGTGCTTGAAAAATATTGGGATACCATCCTTAGACCGGTTGATAGGAAATTATATCACCAGTTTAGGGTTGGCTCTTTCCCAATTAACGCCTTTACATGCAAATGGCGCTTGCACAGGTCAGAGCATTGCCCTGCATGTTTAGCTCCGATGGAATCGATATCCCACTTTTTGTTGGTGTGCCCGGCTTACAAGCTTCCTAGGAGTAAATGGCTGAAACCCATCTGCACGAACCTGGGCACTAGATCTGCTATGGAGGCTCTAAGGATCTTGCGGTCATCCACTGAGGCTCCTATAGTTGTAGCTATGGCCAAATTTTTGAGTTGGGCCTGGATTATCCGCTGTAAAAAAATTAAGAGTAACCAGCGCCTAGTCATAGCTCCATAGCTGCGGTGTCATTTTTGTGAGACACTGTTATTTACCCTATAGTAGTGATGATAATTTGGTTTTATATAGTATCATTGTACTTTTATGGTTTTTAATGTGGTCTTTGGCTATTGAGCCATTTTATAAGATCAATGTCTTGCACTAATTATTGTTACCAGTTTTATTGTTTTGATTGTTACATACAGTACTGTGTTCTATTTCAAGTACTTTTAACCTGACATTGTATGTACTGTCTTTTATGATTATTTTAATCAAAATAAAGACATAATGAAATTAAATGAAATGAAATGACCTCTGTATCTAGCAAGAGTGACCACTCTTTTGATAGGTAATACAACTTCTTGAACTTGAGAAAGCTAGGCTTAGGCTCAGGAAAGAGCAGTTGGCCCTTGACAAGGAGTCCATAGAGGTCCAAAGAGCTAGAAAAAAGTTGGGACTACAGTCCCATGGTGGCAGCAACAATGTCCCTAGAGTTAAGGAACATTCCTTTGATCATAGGAACCTGAGCAAGATTGTCCCTCCCTACCAGGTTGGGGATGACATCCACAAATGGATAACTGCTTTAGAGAGTGCCTGTAAAGTTCAGAAGGTCCCTCAAGAGCAGTGGGCAGCTATCTTGTAGCTCTCCTTTTCTGACAAAGGTAGAGATAAGCTCCTCACTGTTAGAGAAGAGAATGCTGACAATTATTCAGTTTTGAAGAGTGCTTTAATTGATGGGTTTGGCTTAACCACTGAACAGTACAGGTTTAAGTTTAGAGACACCCAGAAGGCACAGAATCAGGACTGGGTAGACTTTGTGGATAGTGCTATAAAGGCTCTGGAAGGCTGGTTGCTTGGCAGCAAAGTACATGATTTTGATGGATTGTATAATTTGATTATGAGGGAGCAGATCCTTAATAATTGCCAAAATCAGTTATTGCATCAGTACCTGGTGGATTCTGATCTGACTTCTCCCCATGAATTGGGAAAGAAGGCAGATAAGTGGGTCAGAACTAGGGAAGCAGAAAACACAGAACACTGGTGGTGACCAGAAGAAGCAAGATTCTAAAACTCAAGAGAAGGGTAGGGACAAGGGTAAATACAAAAAAAGTCTAAATCAGGGCCCCAAAAACCTGCATCTTGGGGGGGAGAGTCACAACCCAACAAAGGAAAAGGCAAAAAGAAACCTTGGTGTTACTTTTGTAAGGTGAAAACCCATTGGACAAAATATGCTGATTGTCCAAAAGCCAAGGAAAATCCTCCAACCACCACTGCCCCTAAGGCAACTGCGCCCCCTAGCACAAGTACAAGTGGTGGTACAGGGAACAAGATATTAGTAGGTTTAACCTTGGGCTCTGAGATGGGTTCTGGCCTAGTAGGAACTCCAACTCAGGCTGTGCTTGACTGTGATGGTGGAATGGATTTTGTCACCATATTTATCAGTCCCAGTAACCTGGGCAAATACAGACAGCAGCCTTTGATAAATGGTAAGGAGCCCATGGCATACAGGGACACAGGTGCAAGTGTCACTATGGTGATGGTACATTTCCCCAAATATGATTTGGTCAGGGGCCACAAGATTCTCTAAGTGACCAATGCAAACAATGTCAGGACTGACCATTCCTTGGCAGTTGTTAATTTGCTGGGGAGGGGTAACTGGCTCTAAAAAGGTTGTGGTAAGTTCAGACCTACCAGTAGAGTGTTTGTTGGGCAATGATTTGGAAACTACAGCCTGGGCTGAAGTGGAACTAAGGACTCATGTAGAAACGTTGGGCATCTCTGCAGATGTGTTTGCTGTGACTAGGTCACAAGCCAAACTGTTAACCACTGAACAGGCCCTGGATCCTGGAACAATAGACCAGAGGCCTTCCAAGAGAAGGAGCAGGAGGGGGTAAGGCTGTGTCCTCCCCCCCCAGACTCAGAGTGAGGATCAGTCTCTTGAGGGAGATGATCCTAGTCCCTGTTAAGGAACTGTCCCAGATGAACTTGAACCTAATCAGGTTGAGTTCTTGGGGCCAGGGGCCCTTCCAGGGCAGACTTGAGTTTGGAGCAGCAAACCTGCCCCTCTCTTGAACCCCTCAGGCAGCAAGCTGCTGCTGAGGCTGCTGGGAGTGTCAGTGGGTCCCACAGGATCTATTGGGATGAGGGACTCCTTTACTCAGAGGCTGGAGACCCCAAGCCTGGTGCCACCAGGAGGTTGGCTATACCTCTGAAGTTTAGGGGCTTCCTACTCACCTTGGCACATGACATTCCCTTAGTAGGACGCCAAGGCAAGACTTGGGGCAGGCTTGTCCCTCACTTTCACTGGCCTCACATGCCTGAGGACACCAAGGAGTTGTGTTGCTCCTGTACCACCTGCCAAGCCAGTGGTAAGTCAGGTGGTACCACAAAGGCCCCCCTCATACCACTACCAGTGGTGGGGGTTCCCTTTGAAGGGGTTGGGATTGACATAATTGGTCCCATGAACCCTCCAACAGCATCTGGGCACAGGTATATCCTAGTGGTGGTGGACCATGCCACCAGGTACCCAGAAGCAATTCCCCGTAGGACCACTACAGCACCTATAGTGGCCAGGGCCCTCCTGGGAATTTTTTCCAGGGTGCGCTTCCCTAAGGAGGTCTTAACTGACAGAGCTACAAACTTCATGTCAAGTTACATAACTGCAATGTGGAAGGAGTGTGGAGTGAACTACAAGTTCACCACACCCTATCACCCACAAAGCAATGGGTTAGTTGAAAGGTTCAACGAAACCCTCAAGGGCATGATCATGGGCCTCCCAGAAAAGCTTAGGCGAAAATGGGATGTTCTTTTGCCCTGCCTTCTCTTTGCCTACAGAGAGGTCCCTCTGGAGGGGGTTGGCTACAGCCCTTTTGAACTTCTGTTTGGGCATCCAGTTAGGGGTCCCTATTGTTTGGTGAATGAGGGATGGGAGTTACCTCTCAAACCTCCCAAACAAGACACTGTGGACTATGTACTTGGTCTCCGCTCCAGGATGGCTGAGCACATGAAGAAGGCCAGTAAAAACCTTGAGGCAAGTCAAGAATTTCAAAAAGCTTGGCATGACCAAAAGGCTGTTCTGACTGTTTACCAGCCAGGGCAGAAGGTGTTTGTGCTGGAGCCTGTGGCCCCAGCAGCTCTCCAAGACAAATGGAGTGGGCCCTGTATCATTACTGAGCAAAAAGGTGAGGTCACCTATCTGGTGGACCTTGGCACTCCCAGGAGCCCCCACAGGGTGCTCTATGTGAACAGGCTCAAACCTTTTATAGACAGAGCTGACATGGTCTTGCTCATGGTAACTGATGAGGGACAGGAGGAAGAGAGTGATCCTCTCCCTGATCTCCTCTCACAAAACCCTGATGATGGGTCAGTTAATGGTGTAGCTTTGGCAGGCAGCCTCACTGACCAGCAGCAGATTGATTGTAGGAAGGTCCTCAATCAATATAGGCACATGTTATCTTTGATACCCAGTCAAACCACCTGGTATACCCATGAAGTGGACACAGGTGAGAGTCTACCTGTGAATAATAAAATCAACAGGCAGCCTGACCATGTCAGAGATTGCATCAGGTCAGAGGTCCAAAAGATGCTGGAGTTGGGAGTGATTGAACCCTCAGATAGCCCTTGGGCCAGTCCAGTGGTCCTGGTACCAAAACCTCACACCAGGGTGGTAAGAGAGAGAAGAGGTTTTGTGTGGACTACAGGGGGCTCAATGTAGTCACTAAGACTGATGCTCACCCAATTCCTAGGGCAGATGAGCTCATTGACATGTTGGTCTCAGCCATATTCTTGAGCACATTTGACCTGACTGCTGGCTATTGGCAAATCAGACTAGCTGA
This sequence comes from Calotriton arnoldi, assembly GCA_963921515.1. Lineage (NCBI taxonomy): Eukaryota > Metazoa > Chordata > Amphibia > Caudata > Salamandridae > Calotriton > Calotriton arnoldi. The sequence continues at coordinate 1,581,666 of CAWUFW010001998.1, forward strand.
GGACGCAAAATGAAAAACTGGATTTTAAACCCCTAGTGGGCATTATCAATTTATTAAAATGCCCTTTGGTTTGAATAATGCACCTGCCACATTCCAAAGGCTGGTGAATAAAGTTCTCAGAATGTTTTGGAGGCTCTGCAGAAAGCAGACCTCACTATCAAGGCTACTAAGTGTCAGATAGGGCAGAACAAGGTTGTGTACCTGGGGCACCTTGTGGGTGGAGGGCAGGTTCAACCATTACAGAGAAAAATCCAGACCATAATGGACTGGGTGCTCCAACTACCCAGACTCAGGTCAGAGCTTTCTTGGGCCTGACTGGGTATTACAGGAGATTTGTAAAAGGATATGGGTCTATAGTGACTCCCTTGAATGATATCACCTCCAAGAAAATATCCAAGAAGGGTCAGTGGACAGTTAGCTGCCAGAAGGCATTTGATGATCTCAAGCAGGCCATGTGCACTGCTCCCATTCTGCAAAGTCCTGACTACTTGAAGCAATTTATTGTCCACACAGATGCATCTGAGTTGGGGGTAGGGGCTGTGTTGTCACAACTTAATGCAGAGGGCCAGGATCAACCAGTAGCTTTTATTAGCAGAAGGTTGACCCCCAGAGAGAAATGTTGGTCAGCTATAGAGAGGGAAGCCTTTGCTGTGGTCTGGGCCCTGAAGATGTTGAGGCCATGCCTGTTTGGCACTCACTTAATTGTTCAGACAGACCATAAGCCCCTCTTATGGCTAAAACAGATGAAGGGTGAAAACCCCAAACTTTTGAGGTGGTCCATTTACCTACAGGGGATGGACTATAAAGTGGAACATGGACCTGGGAGTAACCATGCCAATGCAGATGAACTCTCCAGATATTCCCACTTAAAAAATGAAGACTCAACTGGGCAAGGTTAGTCTCATCTCCTTACGTTGGGGGGGTTGTGTAGGAAATTAGGATCTGCTTCTTATGGTTACCCCCACTTTCTGCTGGATGTTACACTGTTTTTGACTAGTCTGACTGGGATCCTGCTAATCAGGACCCCAGTCTATCTGATTTCTCCCTAAACTGTTATGTTATGTACTTAGGTACTCTCCAGATTGGATACTGGGGTACCCTTGTCAGTCCCTAGTATATGGTACACATGTACCGAGGGCATAGGTACCCCAGAGGCTTCCCATGGGCTGAAGCATGTATTATGCCACCCATGAGAGGCCATGCCAAATGGAACTACAGGCCTGCCATTGCAGCCTGTGTAAGTTGGTACATGCACCACTTATTTAAGATATAGGTTTACCATATCCATGGCTCACTGTACTTAAAACCTATGTCATCCCTCTTGCAGGCCTTTACAATCCTGAAGGCAGGGTGCTTGTTCCTAAGTGAGAGGGTGCCCCTGAATGAGCAGGACACCCCTGCAGCCTACGGAGTCCATTCTCCCGGGTTGTCAGTGAAGCAGCCATATACTATAGATAGAGGGGCATTACGCGACCGCGTGATGACCAACTTTAAAATGGCTGAAACAAACCCTATCATGTTTGGTGTCAAACATGTTGGAATCATACCCCCACACTGGTAACCGGTGTGGGAGGTATGATACCACCCCTCAGAAACATGCTTCGTGGGGTCCCTGGTGTTCCCGGTACCAGCCTTCTAGCTCCGGACAGCACAAAATGGTTGCTGCTAACCAGAGACACATTTCTACCCTCCTGCTGCTGAGCCATGCCTGAGCAGGGGAAGGCAGAACAATGCATCCTGTCACAGGGAGGTGTGGCCACCTCCCAGACAGGATTTAGTGTATTGGGGCTGTGTGGATGCGCTTGCCAGCAACTGAAAGTCTGCATGAGGGGCACATTTGATGTCCCTGTGCATAGTCTAGTTCAAACCAGTCCTGGGAGCCGTTGGCTCCCGCTCTGGCGCAAAACTGGACAAAGGACATGGGAGCAACTTCCCCCCTGTCCAGACCCTCCCCTGGGAGGGTCCCCTGAATCTTTCCAACCCTCTCCCGTGGGTATTTAAAGGCTTACCTGGCTGTAGGACCTTAGATTCGCCATGGACAAGATTCAGAACTGAAACCACTGCACTTCGACAGTCTGGGCACTCTGAACTTTGCTGGACTTCGTTTGAGCCTGACTTTGTCTCTCTCTCAGTCTGTTGCATTGTCTGTGCCTGTGCACCATATAGGATCTGTGTAGGACCTGTGGAGCATCCAAGACACCTGAAGATAATCTCCCTTGGAGTGAAGGAGTCACTCCCCTGCATTCGCAGGCACCGCAACACTGCTGACCGGTCTACTGATCCCAAGCTCCTACGGACTCTGAAAGGCTCAGCTACACAGGAGGTGGGTTTCTACATCCCTCGAGGTCCGAGCTGTCCACTCACCAAGTTTGAGGTCAGAATCCCTTGTGGGGGCTGCAATACCCAAACCCCTGTGCACTGCATACTTTTGCAAGTGCATGTGCTTGTTGGCAATCCTGCTACAAGTGCATTGGGCTTCAAGTAGCCCCAACCTCTGGCAACGTTTCCTACAAAGATCTTCAACCACCTCACACCAAGTGCACTGTGGCCTGTTGTTTTGTAAAGCTGCCCGAGGTTCTCTTGTGTCTCCTGTGCCTCAGGCCTGTGGGTCCAATTGAGGGTCATCTTTAATTTCCTTGGGCTCCCTGATTGCTCGGGGCCTACCCTGACTCCCGTGTGTGGTGAGTCTTCTGGACCTTGCTGGTCCGAACCATACACTTCCTTGACTTCCTGCATGGGTTGCTTTTGCCAAGGCTTGTTGGTGCTCCCGCTGCACACCAACCCCTCAGCACTCGACATCCTCTGTGGGACAGCTCACATCCAGCTCCTGGTCATCCTCAACGTCGCCTGGCTCCCGCAGCTGCAGAGTCAAGGTCCCTGTCAACTATCCTGAAGCACCCGACATCGGTGGGCCTTTGTCTCAAGTGACCCAAACTCTGTCCCCTCTGCTTTCAGGTACTCTTCGACAAGAATCCATGTTTGGATTCCAACGGACCCTTTCTCCGCTTCCAGCAGCGGCTCTTCTTCGAAGTCCTCCATTGGGTTTGACGCCGGTTTCCGACGCCACTTCAAACCTATGCACCCGCCTTCCCTGGGTTAGGTAACTTGGGTACTTCGATATCCACGGGTAGGGTGTCTCTCCAACCTTCTGTCTTCCACAGGGTTTCTTCGTAGTCCACTGGGAAGGGTCCTTAGTCTTTAAAAATCCAACCGCGATTTACCCATAGACTTGTACGGAGCACGTGGTGGTTGTACCCACACTGCACATGCACTCCATGGGGTCCATATCTACTCACCTTGGTTGGCTCTTTGGGGTCCCAGCAATTCTACGTCCTCTCGACATTGTCGTGACTCGAGTCGTGGTTCTTATACCACTTTTTTAGTATATGGTTTTGTCCCCCCTGGGGCCCACTGTGTATTAGTGCTATTTACTGTGATTTCTTTGCTATACTATTGTGTGCTTTGTGTCTATCTCCGTGTGGGTGGTACTAGAACGTACTAGAGAGTATTCTATAATAAATACATATTTTTATAAATACCTTGTGTGGTTCTCTTTCATTTAATCTATACTATAAGACTGCATTCTGGTAAAACAAGCTGCTTTACACTCCTTCAAGACCAAGCCTGAAGGCTGCTCTCCACAGCTACCACTTTGATAGCTTTCTAAGGTTGTCTGAGACCTATTAAATCACCATAAGGGTTGTCTTGACTGGTGCAGGGTGCCCACTTACATTAGTGGACAGCATATAACAGGCCAGCCTCTCACATTTACTTAAAATTTGACTTTACCATTAGAGGATTTTAAATTACAGTTCTTCAGACACCAAACTTGACTTTCCTACCTGCTCCCAATCAAAAGTTAGCCCTAATTAAATGTAATAAGGTTGCCCAATGTTATCCTATGGGAGAGATAGACTTCACAATAGTGAAAAACAAATTTGTGATTTTTTCACTACTAAGACATGTAAAACTTAAAACTACATGTCCAACTTGTGAATTACAATGCACCTTGCCATATGGGCTGCTGAGAGCTTACCTTAGGTTTGACTTATATTAATTAAAAAGGGAGTTTTAGGTTTGGTAAAGGAGTTCTTTTGCCAAACTGGCAGTTTAAAACTGCTGGCAGGCTGCAATGGCAGGCCTGAGACATGTTTTACAGGGCTACTTAAGTGGGTGGCACAATAAGTGCTGCAGTCCTACTAGTAGCATTTAATTTACAGGCCCTGGGTGTATGGTATACCACTTTACTAGGGGTTTATAACTATATGAAATATTCCAATCAGGTGTAAGCCAATTTTTTACCATTTTTTAGGGAATGAGCACACGCGCTTTAGCACTGGTTAGTATCAGGGGCGGCTCCTCCATGTGGGCTAAAGAGCATTGCCCCACTGATTTCTCGCAGTGCGAGAAGCAGAAACATAAAATGGTATTTTAAATACCATTTTATTTTTCTGCTTCTCGCACTGAGAGGAAGCAGAAGGCAGGGTTTGGTTGGGGCAGGTGGGTGGGCGGTCCTGCTCGAGGGCAGGGGAGGAGTGGCTTGCCCACTGTTGTGGGCACTGAATGTTTGGTCGGCCCCAGGGCCGACCAAACCAGTCATACGCACTCTGCATTTTCTCTCTGTAGGCTGCATGCAGCCTACATAGAGAAAATGACGTCCCCATAGATGCCTGTGGTGTCGGTGTCCCAGCCAATCACAACGCTGTCATTGCAGCATAGTCATTGGCTTAGGGGAGGGGAGGGAGGCTGCCTGCGGCTGCTTCCTGTTGTAGAGAGGACGTCGCTGACCGACAACGCGGGACGGTCCGGCAAAGGTAAGTTAACGTAACTTTTATTTATTTTTAATTAAAGCTCCCCTCCTCGCCCCCCCCCCCCAACCAGCAAGTCATTACGGCCGCGACTGGGTAGTATTTGTAAGGAGCAGCGAGTCTCAAAGCCAACTAAAATTAATACAGAAACATAGGAGGGTGAAGGCAAAAAGTTTGGGCGAAGGCCACTCTAAGGCTGACAGGTTGAACAGTGCAAAGAGAAAAATGTTGACCAGATGAGCTACTAATGTTTGCCTCGCTCCATCACCATAGCCATGGATTCTTACCTCAGTACTAGTCAACCGCACCATTAACTTGTATTGGTGCTTTGTATTTTCTTGGTCTTTTTTGTACTAAGAACTGATAATTATATGGGAGTGTAGTTTATTGAGCATGGCCTCCCGGACATCCATGGATCAAAGTGGAAAAGTACGGGCAATTTATTATTTGCTTATTCTTTTGAATGAATTTTGGAAATCTGTGTGTTCTTTGGCTATAATGGATGCTAGATTCCCCCTGTGTAAGACCCATCAGGAAACAATGCAGCATGTATTATGTTGCATTAGTAAGCTCTTGGATGCAAGACACAAATGGCTAAGAAATTGCTTTTTAATGAGTGATATCTGATAGAGACATCTAGACGCAGATTCCTTAACTTGTGAATTCTCCCCAGGCATCAGACTGGATCCAGAAATCTTTCAGCAGTGCCTCTGCATGCCAGGGGATGGCGCTGTACGACTCCGCCATGACGTTGTCTCAGGATGTGACATCAGCGGTGCCATATAAGTTCCCTCCGGCGCGCTGGTGTCAGTTTCTTCTTTTCCGCGCAGAAACACAGATCCGGAGAAGTGATCTTCGGGCCGTTTGTATTTTTGGTCTACTTCAACACCTTTTTGCATCAGGGAACAGTGTGCCTCTGCCTTCTTCCAGCAATGAGGGCCCACTGGAGGGCTGGAAAAATGAAGTTAAAAGCTTGGGAAAGCGTAGAACCCACTAGAGGTAAATTGTTTTTGAAAGGCACGATAAAGGCCACTGGAGGGAAGCAAGTTTAAACTACATATCCCAGCATGCAACACATGTACTCACCTGTGAGGCCCACTGGAGGGCAATTGAAATACATGACATGCTGGGAGAGGGCCTTTCCAGCAACAATGCGCAGCCTCATGAAATGCCTGTGAACAAGGAACTGCTGCTCCGAAACGCATAAGGCTTTAAACAATTCTGAATAAAGAATGCCAGTTTGCCTTAATTAATCTGTTTCAGAGTGCGTCTTTAAACAGAGGATAAATTGCAAGCACATATATGTATATTTATAAGTCCTTGTTGATCAAATTTTGTTTTGTATCACAAGTTTGGTAGTATGTGCTTGTTGCTGACAAGGATCCATTTTATGTATTTCTTTTTATTGTTTCGCTGCACTAATAGGTGCAATTCCTTTTTCAATAATATTGTAAAGCGCTTTTGGACTGATTTTTCAGTTCTATTTAGCGATTAGGTATACAGATTATACATGGCTGTGAGCATATGTGTTACACATATTTGGTCATCGATATTAAAAAAAGAGAGAGAGAGAGAGAACAAAAAGAGTTTTTAATGTGAGATGTGGTTGCTTCTCTTTTCTCGTTTGCCTTGGTGCCTCGAGCGTGTCCACAGCTCGAAGTCATGTTTAGACTGTAGGACCATGGCACTGAAGGCCATGCAGTGGCAAGCTTTGTAGATCCTTGCGGTCCGGCGGTAGACATTGGCTAGCGAAATCTCATGAGTTTTCGGGCCACTCAGAGTCTCTGGTGACACATATGTATATATATGTATATATGTATATATATATATGTATATATGTATATATATATATGTATATATGTATATATATATATATCCATATATATATATATATATATAATCTACTGGCGGTCGCCAGTAGATAGTTATAGTTAGGACCTAGTTTCCATAGGAAACTCGTTTTTTTTTTGTTGCAGGGGGCACACAGCCCCCCCGGGGACCGCCACCCCCCGGGGCTTGGTTTTTTTAATGTTGGGGGGCCTCCAAGGCCCCCCCAAGCCACCCCCCGGGGCTTTTCTCAAATATTTGCGGGGGCACACAGCCCCCCCGCAGCCCCGGGGACCGCCACCCCCCGGGGCTTGTTTTTTTTCTTTTAAATAATTTACCTGTGTGGGGGGGCTCGAGCCCCCCCACACGCCCCCGGGACCGCCACCTCCCCGGGGCACTGAATAATTAAATATGGGGGTCCGTTACGGACCCCCAGAGCCCCGGGGACCACCACCTCCCCGAGGCTTTGCCAATGTTGGGAGGGGGGCCGCGCTGCCCCCCTCCTGGAGCCTGTTATGGCCCTGGCGACCGCCACCCCCCAGGGCCGGCTCCTGCAGTGTCCCGGGGTACCTACCCCCGGGACACTGCTGTTTGCAATGACAGGGCGGGAGCCACGCGGCTCCCGCCCTGTCATTGCAAACTGCTTTGCTTCATTGAAGCGAGAGCAGGAAACCTGCTCTCGCTTCAATGAAGCAAAGCAGATTGCTTTTCCACAAGGGGAACTGCATGTCAGCAGCTCCCCATGTCGAAAAGCAATGCCGTCTCCCGCAGGACGCGGGGAGCCGGCGGGACCGTGGGGGTATTGGGGCTCCCCCCACGGTCCCCAAAGAGAGGCCAGGCCCCGGGGGATGGGGTCCCCGTGGCCATGAGTGGCCCGGGAGGGGGGCCACGCGGCCCCCCTCCCCCATTATAAAAAAAATATATTTTTTTTAAAAACACGGAAAGGCCGGCCCCGGGGGATGGGGTCCCCGGGCCATAAATGGCCTGAGGAGGGGGGGCCACGCAGCCCCACTCCAATAATTTAATAAAAAAAAAAAAACACTGGCCATGCCCCGGGGGATGGGGTCCCCAGGGCCGAATATGGCCTCGGGAGGGGGGCCACGCGGCCCCCTTCCATTTAAAAAAAAAAAAATAGGGGTGAGGCCCTGGGGGATGGGGTCCCCAGGGCCAATAAAATAGGAAAGGAAGGGGGGGCCACACAGCTCCCCTTCTTAAATTTTTTTTTTTTTAAAAAGACCGGCATCGCGCCGGAGGCCCCGCCCCCTCCCTGCAGCACTCTGCAAACGCGCCCCCTGGCGCGTTGTAAGATGGGGAACTAATTCCCCTTGAATACTGGGGGTACCTGGGGGCCAACTAGCCCACCAGGAACCTCCAGTTTGCGCCAGGGAGCTGCGTTGCAGAGAGGTGTTCAGAGGCCACGCCCCTTTTTACACCTCTCTGCAACTCAGCTCTGTGGCGCTTACTGGAGGTACCTGGTGGGCTAGTTGGACCCCAGGGACCCTCAGGATTCAAGGGGACTTTATCCCCCAACTTAAAACGCGCCACGGGATGCGTTTGCACAGTGGTGAAGGGAGGGGGCGGGGCCTGAGGTGACGTGTGCAAACACGCCCTGTGGCGCGTTTTAAGTTGGGGAATTAATTCCTCTTCAATCCTGAGGGTCCCTGGGGACCAACTAGCCCACCACGTACCTCCAGTAAGCGCCACAGAGCTGTGTTGCAGAGTGGTGTAAAAAGGGGCGTGGCCTGGGCCACCTCTCTGCAACGCAGCCCTGTGGAGCTTACTGGAGGTACGTGATGGGCTAGTTGGACCCCAGGGACCCTCAGGATTGAAAGGGAATTAATTCCCCAACTTTAAACGCGCCACAGGGCGTGTTTGCACACATGTCACCTCGGGCCCCGCCCCTCCCTTCACCACTGTGCAAACGCGCCCCTGGCACGTTGTAAGTTGGGGAATTAATCCCCTTGAATACTGAGGGTCCCTGGGGGCCAACTAGCCCACCAGGTACCTCCAGTATGCGCCAGGGAGCTGCGTTGCCGAGAGGTGTTCAGAGGCCATGCCCCTTTTTACACCTCTCTGCAACGCAGTTCTGTGGCGCTTACTGGAGGTACCTCGTGGGATAGTTGGACCCCAGGGACCCTCAGGATTCAAGGGGACTTAATCTCCCAACTTAAAATGCGCCACGGGGCGCGTTTGCACAGTGGTGAAGGGAGGGGGCGGGGCCTGAGGTGCCATGTGTGCAAACACGCCCTGTGGCGCGTTTAAAGTTGGGGAATTAATTCCCTTTCAATCCTGAGGGCCCCTGGGGGCGAACTAGCCCACCAGGTGCTTCCAGTAAGTGCCACTGCGCTGCGTTGCAGAGAGGTGGTCCAGGCCACGCCCCTTTTTACACCTCTCTGCAACGTAGCTCTGTTGCGCTTACTGGAGGTACCTGGTAGGCTAGTTGGCCCCCAGGGGCCCTCAGGATTGAAGGGGACTTTATCCCTCAACTTAAAACATGCCACGGGGCACGTTTGCACAGTGGTGAAGGGAGGGGGCGGGGCCTGAGGTGCCGTGTGTGCAAACACGCCCTGTGGCGCGTTTAAAGTTGGGGACTTAATTCCCTTTCAATCCTGAGGGACCCTGGGGGCCAACTAGCCCACCAGGTGCTTCCAGTAAGCGCCACTACGCTGCGTTGCAGAGAGGTCATCCAGGTCATGCCCTTTTTTACACCTCTCTGCAACGCAGCTCTGTGGCGCTTACTGGAGGTACCTGGTGGGCTAGTTGGATCCCAGGGACCGTCAGGATTCAAGGGGACTTAATCCCCCAACTTAAAACGGCCACAGGGCGTGTTTGCACACATGTCACCTCAGGCCCCCCCCTCCCTTCACCACTGTGAAAACGCGCCCCGTAGCACGTTTTAAGAGGTAGTTTTAATCCCCCGGCCCTATTATGTACTAGGGCCTTTCTGAGGAGGTCATGCTAATCACAGGGGTACCCCAACGCATAGTGTTCCCTAGTGTATGTAGGTGTTTTCACTGTATTCTAAGTGTCTTTTAGCATAGCACTGGCTCTAGGCCTGGTTAGTCAGTCAGTTACCACCAGTACCCGTCTGAAAACGTTGTGGGCACAGGATGATTTTGCAACAAGGCCTCTTTCTGCTCCTCTGTTGGTTCTTTCTGCACATGTCTTGCTTCTTCCTGCACTTTTCTTCGTCTTTGTGGACTTCTGTTGCTTCTTTCTGCATTTCTTTTGCTTCTTTCTGTGCAATTTTCTTCTTTCTTCACATGTCCTACCTCTGTAGGCATAGTTAGAGACTAGCATTTAAAAAACCTTTGAAAATCACTTAAAAAACCATAGGTTTCAGGCACGTTATAGTTAGAAATTAGCATTTAAAAACCTTAGAAATTCACTGAAAAAACCATAGGTTTCAGGCACATTATAGTTAGAAATTAGCATTTAAAAAACCTTAGAAATTCACTGAAAAAACCATAGGTTTCAGGGACGTTATAGTTAGAAATTAGCATTTAAAAAACCTTAGAAATTCACTGAAAAAACCATAGGTTTCAGGGGCGTTATAGTTAGTTGGACATTTCACTCGTACAAAACCCGTGAAATTCCCCCGTTATAGTTAGTTCAGCTAACTATAACTCGCGCCCCCGCAATGCACTGCTGATGACGTCACATATTACATCACTCATGACATGGTCAGTGACATCACTGTGACATCTCAAATGACATCACTGATGACATCACTGATGACATCATCCATGTGAAAATTTCATGCATCTTCTCACACCCTAATATAACTTTTGATACACCCACTCTAAATTACAGACTACCATTCTCAAAACCATAGACACTCCAACACCAATAACTACATACCCACTCACTGATTCTTAGGTCTACACACACATCCACTCACTCACCCGTACAGTCACTCATACTTACGGTCACTCAGTACAGGACTATCATATGCACTCATACACCTATATAGACACTCACACACCGCCACTCATCCATAAAGGTACTCACACACCTAGTCAGTCATGGAAATAATTAATCACAGTGCCATTTACTCAGATATACAGTTATACACACACCAGCTCAATTACTCATACAAATACTAGCACATTCTTATGCTCTTATACAATCAATGATACAAGCACACACTCATCCATACAGCCACTCTCACAATAACACACTCTCATTTGTAGCCAATTATGTACTCCAACACACATATATACTACTTTTCACATATGTAGTTACTCACACATGTACCACTGAGATATACATTCACTCACTAACACACCCTCACACACCCATACAGTCCATCACAGATGCACTCTTGAAACCATGCACCCAGTGACTCACCCACTCACACATCTATGCTCAGAGTCACACACACCCCACCCACACAAACACTCAGGCACCCATACAGATACTCAGACAACAAATCAATAACCCATATAGACAGTCATGTAGCTATTTGCAAACCCATGCAGTCGCTTACACACCAACAGACACACGGATACAGACATTCACACAGTTTACTCACTAACCCATGCATTCAGAAAGATATGTTTAATCACTCACTTATAGAGTCAGTCATGCACCTACTAAATCAACCATTCAGACACTTATACACCCACTCATTCTTCAATACGCCTTTCCCTATATATATTAAACATATTTAAACTTTACAGAAACACACAGTCACTGGATGATGTCATCAGTGATGTCATTTGAGATGTCATCAGTGATGTCATCAGTGATGTCACTGACCATGTCATGAGTGATGTAATATGTGACGTCATCAGCAGTGCATTGCGGGGGCGCGAGTTATAGTTAGCTGAACTAACTATAACGGGGGAATTTCACGGGTTTTGTACGAGTGAAATGTCCAACTAACTATAACGCCCCTGAAACCTATGGTTTTTTCAGTGAATTTCTAAGGTTTTTTAAATGCTAATTTCTAACTATAACGTCCCTGAAACCTATGGTTTTTTCAGTGATATATATATATATATATATATATATATATACATATATACACATATTTGTTGCATACCTGATGAATATCTATACAAGATTCAATTCTGTTTGGTGACATTTTAGCTTCTTTACTGTGTTATGTAATCTTCGAGTGATCATTTTGTTCAAACAAAATTCTTTATACCATGGAGGTATTATTGTTCATCTTTCTTTTGATGTTCATTCATCTTGGAATAATGGGAATGAGTTCTGAGGGTCCTTCTTTTTGGGTTTTATCAGGACAGTTTTTTTTCTGATATTTCTCTATTGTTGTAAAGAATTCAGATTGCATGGTTCTTGTTTTCCATTTGGGGATAGAGGATAATGTCTGATAACTATCAGATGGTTGTTTAGGGGTTTACTCCTTTTCCCCCCGAGGCCCAATTCTTTCGGGCCTGTAGAGTTGTTTATTATTCATATGTTCTGTGACAGTGATCATGGATTCTATTACGAGCCAAGCTCTTGTTCTGCTATTCCTACATGCATGTGGTCAGTTGTTAATTATGACCAGCTGGTTCTCTTTGAGATCTTTCGTAGGTTTAGTTTGCAGACCCTCCTCCAGGGGGGTATAGCTATGGCATTTAATTCACAAGTTAAGGAATCTGTGGCTAGATGTCTCTATCAGATGTACAAGTTACTTACCTTCGGTACTGTAATATCTGGTAGAGACACAGTCTAGCCGCAGATTCCTTAATGCACTGCCCATCCTCCCCACTCTGCGAACGACCTATGAGGTAAGTGTTATATCCTTTTTCAGTACTGGTTTTATATACCGGCGATCACTGTCTCCACTAAGGTTGGGACTCCTCAAAACCTCTTGGTCTTGCCATATAGGTTTTGTTTAAATGTTGCCATACCATCCATTTCTAATGGTGAGTGATCTGCAGATTGGGGGGGTGTTTTCTGTTTTACACTGGTTTAAACACCAGTGAGCAGTGTTGATTCATTTGGTTCTTTCTTTGAAAGTCTTTGTCTACTATCATCATACATTGTATTGGCACTGTCACTATGTCATGTAATGGTGAGATTTAACAAACAGCTTGGTGTTGTTTTTATTGGTTTTGATTTGCTATTACAATGCCATTCATTACCATGGATAAATGGTCTGTAGAGTATAAGATTTCTAATTCCCTTGCATGCTGGTTATTCACCAGGGTGCAGGGTTTCACGTAGCTCTGTGCTTTGTTGATTTTTTTGGGAGTTTTCTTTAAAATCCATGTCTGGTATTTATATACCATTTGATGCTTCTTCTTTATTAATGTTTCAAAGATTTTTGGTCTTTTTGGAAGACTGTTTCCACAACCAGTTTTTATAGTGGCTTTGCGTTCTGGTGTGGAAGATTTCACAGAAAAAACTGACGTCCGCGTGCCAGAGGGGACTTGTATTGCACCGCTGACGTCACATCCGGAGACGACGTCATGGCGGAGCGGTACGGCGCTGTCCCCTGTCACCCAGAGGTACTGCTGAAAAACTTCCGGATCCAGTCTAACGATTAGGGAGAATTTACAAGTTAAGGAATCTGTGGCTAGACTGTGTCTCTACCAGATATTACATTACCGAAGGTAAGTAACTTGTACATTTGTAAAGCGTCAGAAGCCGTAGCAGTTGCACTGACTGGGTCAGACCCGAAGATGACATCTTGTTTGGTGAAGTTTATGCAGATTTCACCTACTTGTCTCAGTACAAGTTGAGTTAAACTTTTTTCTTTCATTTTTTTATAATTTGAACCCTATGGCAGACTAACCTAATCTTAGCTTCTGTAATGGTTATAGATTTTTTATAGAATATAGTTAGAATGGAAATAGTTATTACTATATCGATCCTGACAAGTAGTTCTGATTATTTATCGTAATAGTTCTGAGTTGTCATTTATGCAAGTGTTTCTTTGTCTTACTGGATTGCCCCCAACATTTGACATTGTAGAAACTGAACAATAGATCTTATGCTCTTAGTTTTTGTTATTCAGGGTTATACCTTAATTTCTGCTGCTTTAAACTGAGGGGTTTGCTTTGTTTTAACTGTATGTAATGTTGATATGATATTAATTCACCACTAATAAATTATTAATTAGTCGATCAATGAACAAATGTACATCTCCGGTCCCCTTATTGTATTTATGACCTTATCTGTAATTTGTTTATTACATTTTTATCCTATTTTACTTAACCACGGCGGCAATTCCGCCGCGGTGCGGCGGTTTAGCGCAGTGGGCGGGGCCGCGTCGGCCAACGGACGTGCGCAGCACTACGGAGGTAGTGCTCGCGACGGCCGTTGGCCGACGGGCGCAGCGAAGGGGTTAATTGTTTGGGGATTTTCATTGTTTTCATTGGTTGACTGAATTCAGTATTGGGTTGGTGCGGCTGAGCACACATTTGCCTGAGCAAAAACTTCCTGATTTATGGCATAAATGCCAAGGGCCTTCTTACAAGTATGGCGATCCTCAGGGTCCGACCACTGGCACCACTGCGGGTCCGCCTTCAGTATTCTGAGTGAGGCAGTCGGACTGCCACCAAACCGCCGGCTTCACCGGGATCAAGGATCCCGCTGCGCCGGCGGTCTGCAACCGGGCTCAATATGCTGGTGGTGCAGATGCCGGAACCGCCAAGCGTATTACGAGTTGGCTTTCCACCAGTCATTTCATGGTGGTGATCCCGCCATGAAAAGGGTGTCAGAGAGGCAACTAAGGGGGCCCTAACAGGGGCCCCCTACCGCTTCTGTGCCTGGGAAGCGCATGCGAGGGGACACATGTTGTGCCCCCCTGGATTTGCACCACTGTTCCTGCACGGTGTGCCACTGAGAAACCGGACTCAGCCTTGGAACGCTTCAAGGACTCTCATGCTATGGCCAGATCCTTGGGCCTCTCTGTAACACCCTGTGGCCAGACTAGCTTTCGTCCCTTTTGTGGCAGTGGAAGGGGTTTCTAGCCACGTCAACCGTATCCCTGCCACCATTCTGCACAGACTCCCCAAGTTGTGCGAGGACATGGATGCGCCTCATTCCGACCTCAAAATGGTAGCCAGGAGTCATCTGCCACCCATCCCTCAGCAGCTGCAGCCTCCAAGCACTCCTAGTTTGAGTCTGCAAGACAATTCTACTCCAGTTGGAGGGAGAATTCATCACCATCTCCTCTACTGGAGGTCCATAACATCGTACAAGTGTGTCTTGCAGATCATTCAGGAGGGCTATTCTCGGTCTTCCCTTTCTTTTCCTCCTACCAATCCACCAGTCCAAGAACAGTTGGCAGAGGATCATCTGACTTTACTCCAAGAGGAAGTTACAGCTCGCCTGGCCTAGGGGACTATAGAGAGGGTTCCGATTTCAGAAGTAGGCAATGGTTGTTATTCCCGCTACTTTCTGATCCTGAAAAAAGGGTTGCAGCTCATTTTAGATCTTTGAACCATCAATCTCTTCCTCAAAAAGGAGAAGTTCAAGATGCTCACATTGGCTCAGGTCTTGTCTGCCCTAGACCAAGGAGACTGGCTGGTAGCGTTGAACTTGCAGGATACCTATTTTTACATCCCCATCCTGCCAGGCCACAGGCATTACCTGCGGTTCAAGGTAGGCCACAAGCACTACCAGTTTACCGTCTTGCCTTTGGCCTTACCAGCATCCCTCAGGTGATCACCATTGTGATGGCGGTGGTCACAGCTCATCTGCGCAGGTTAGGGATTTCAGTCTTCCCCTACCTCGATGACTAGCTGTTGAAGTCGTCTTCATCCCAGGCTGTCATCTCCCACCTTCAGACTATGGCAAAACTCCTGCATTCATGGGCATTCTCTATAAATTTGCCGAAGTCACACCTGACTCCTTCTCAGACGCTCCCTTTCATTGGAGCTGTTCTGGGCACAGTTCAGTTTCGGGCTTATCCTCCTGAGCAGCGAGTCAAAGATATTCAGGTTATGATACCGATGTTCCAGCCTCTATCCTGGATTTCAGTGAGACTGACTCTTAGGCTGCTGGACTTCATGGCCTCCTGTTGGTAAAACACACCAGATGGCGTATGTGGGCTCTGAAGTGGGACCTGAAGTTCCAGTGGGCGAAGCCTCAGGGGAAATCTCTCCAACATGGTCCAGATCTCGGACGAAACTGCAAAAGACCTGCAGTGGTGGTTGACCAACCGCGATTGAGTCAGTTGTAAACCCCTTTCCCTTCCCCAACCAGATTTCACAGTAGTGACAGATGCGTCACTCCTGGGATAGGGTGGCCATCTGGGAGAGGTGAAGATCAGGGGACACTTGTCTCCGGCGGAGTGGGGCTCCAAATCAATTTGTTGGGGCTTCAGGCGATCCGATTGGCACTGAAAGGATTTCTTCCCTCTGTCAAGGGAAAGTTTGTACAGGTGTTCATGGACAACACCTCCGCCATGTGGTACTGCAACAAGAAGGGCAGGGGGGGGTTGTGGACCCTTTGTCAAGAGGCCTTGCGTCTCTGGACATGGCTGGAACAGCAGGGCATAACCTTGGTGGTTCAACACCTGGCAGGTTCTCTGAATGCCAGGGCGTCAAACTCAGCCGACGATGCCTAGCGGATCACAAATGGCATCTCCAGTCGGAGGTGGCACAAGGCCTCTTTCAACAGTGGGGAGAGCCTTGGTTAGATCTATTTGCCTCGGAAGACAACGCGCAATGTCAGCAGTTTTGCATGCTGGAGTTTCCAAGGCTGATATCGCTCGGTGACTCTTTTTGTCACAAGTGGAGCTCAGGTCTACTGTATGCCTTTCTGCTCATACCACTTCCATCCAGAGTTCTCAAGAAGATCAGGAAAGACCAGGCCCAAGTCATTCATGTGGCTCCGGACTGGGCAAGAAAACTCTGGTATCCAGAGCCTCTGAAAATGAGCATTGATTCTATGATCAGGTGAGGATCTTCTGTCGCAGTAGCAGGGAAGGGTCTTCCACCCCAGCCTGTTAACTCTCCGTCTCCATGCGTGGAGATTGAGTGACGATAGTTGATAGCTTCCTCTTGAAATATGTGATGTTATTTTGGTTGTCAGGCGGCCCTCCACTAAGATGATATTAGCCTGCCGTTGGCAAAAGTTTGTAGAGTATTGTACAGAAAGGTCTATTGACCCACTTTCGGCCTCCTTATCTACTATCCTTCTTTTCATTCGTACCCTTGCCCAGCAGGGCTCTGCGTTGGGTACACTCAAGGGTTATCTTTCTGCTCTGTCTGCTTTCTTGCGACTGCTGGGCCAACGCTCCTTGTTTAAATCTCCTGCTGTAAATAGATTCTTAAAAGGGCTTGTTCATATGTTCCCAACCATGCCTTTTATCATGCCACAGTGGGACCTTAATTTGGTTCTCACATTCCTATGTGCGCTCCTTTTGAGCTCTTGCATAATTGCCCCCTCTGGCTGCTTACCATCAAGACAGCCTTTCTGGTGGTGATAACATCTGCCCGGAGGGTGAGTGAGTTGCAAGCATTGTCATCCAAGCCTCCATATATGATGATCTTTGGGGATAAAGTGGTGCTTCGCACCAGGGCTTCATTCTTGCCTAAGGTGGTGACCCCATTTGATTTGGGTCAATCAGTCATGCTGCGCACCTTTTTCTCCCCCCTGCATCCCTCTAAGGAAGAGGCGCGTCTCCACCATCTGGACCTAAAAAGAGCTTTGTTGTTCTACCTTGACTGCACAAAAGAGTTCCGGGTGGACAACCAACTCTTTATGGGGTACATGAGAGCTAAAAAACGTTGGGCAGTGTAGAAACTGACTATTTCTCGCTTGGTTGTTCTTGGCATTAGTATGTGCTATGCCCTGGCTAAGAAGCAGCCCCCTGAGGGATTAAGAGCTCATTCCACCATGGGGAAGGCTGTGACCACGGCGTTGGCTCTGGGTGTCCCAGTCCTGGACATCTGTCAGGCAGCAATGTGGGCATCTGTGCACATGTTTACCAAGCACTACTGCTTTGACAGTCTCGGTCTGCAGGGACGGGCTTTCTGCCTATTCAGTCCTGCAGGACTTCTTAGTGTGAGAAATCTGTCCGCAGCCCATCGCCAGATGGTATGGCTTGGGTATCTGTTCAAAGGTAAGGAATCTGCTGCAAGAAGTCTCTATCAGATAAACAAGTTACTTACCTTCGGTATCGCTTTATCTGGTACAGACAATATCTAGCTGCAAATTCCTTACAGACACACCCATGCCTCCCCGCTCTGCGGAATCATTTGTTAGAGCTAGGGTTGTTCCCTTTTTCAGGGCCCTAGTTATGGCACGCAATGAAGTCAGTCACTTAATGGCTCTGTGCTTCTGGCATGGAAAAGTGAAGTGGACTGACGTCCGCGCGCCTGGGTGGTGCCTATATAGGTGACTGCAGCGTCATAACCGACGCCAACGACGTCACGCGGAGCTGAACTGAGCCACCGACTGCGCGCAGGGGCACTGGTCACGTAAAAGTTTCCAGATTCAGCCTGACGCCTGGGAAATTCAAAGGTAAGGAATCTGCAGCTAGATATTGTCTCTACCAGATAAAGCATTACCGAAGGTAAGTAACTTGTTCAACAATACAGCAATTAAAAAAGTCAGTCATTTGCTTGTGCCATTAATATAGTTACTTAGGTTCTCCTTTGCTGCAAAAAAAGCATATTCCATGCTCACGGTTTGCAAGTTTGCTCACAGGTTACTTGAACTGACACAAAGAAAAAGAGATAAATTGCTAAGGTCTGTGAGCAAGAAGACAATTGTCCATTTGTCTTATCGCTTTAGGCATTTGCAAGGTCTATTAGAAATGGAATTGTAATTTATTAGGCACTAACTAAACTATAACAATTTTGTTTTTGTTAAATGGTGCGGAAAACTACCACAAGATGTAATCTTGAGGGCTTTTGTAGGTTGTATTGTTTATGATTTTGTATGGTGGGTATAATTGTTACTTAATTGTTGGGTCTTGCTTTGTCAATATGTGCACATGCCACCGTACTGTTGCCAGGGTGGAATGGTGGCATGTGGAATGTTGGGGCGACCTTAGGCAGTTGGTTTCTGCTGCCTGCCCTGCCCGGTCCATTTCTTACCGACTAAAATAAATGGAAGAAGACTCCTACCTGCTGTGTGCGCTTGTTTTCAGTGGCGACGATTGGATCTGGACCCCTGATGGACCGGCAGAGCAGGAGTTCACTCTCGACGTCTCCTGCAGGCTGAGTGGAATTTGCACACATTGTGGACTGTGGGAACCATATCCTGCAATCCCCAGGTGCCTCAGCTCGCTCTTGCATGTGCCACTCACCGTCGCGTGACTCCTGCCCTCTAGCATTCAATTTGGGCATCGAAGTCCCTTGCGGTGATGTCACCTGCCATTGTGGCTGCGCAGCTCCATTTACCAGCAACCTAGCAACCCTTGTGTTGATGTCTCTGCCCTGCTCGACAACAAAAGCGTGCTGACGTTCACCGCCTCATCATTCCTCAATGTGCTGACGTCTACAGCTGGCCACGCCCCCGCTTCCTGTAACCCAACAACTTGCCATGCGCTGACACCTACAGCTGGCCACCCCTCCTGTTTCCTCAGTTTTCTTCATGTTCCTGCGGTATTTCATTCCGGTGGCAGCATCTAAATGTCTAAATTACGCTCCATGCCAGCACCGGACCCAGCTTCTTTGTTTTTCCTGCATTTCCCTCAACTTCCAGCGTATCGGTGATACGCACACCTCATCCTTTGCATTCTCGTCTATTTGTTCCATTTCCTGCAATTGAGTGTTGGTGACAGATACATCTTACGTGCCTCATCTACAAGCAACGTACAGGTCATACTTGCACATCTAGTACTATCTTCTATTTTACACACTCAGGCACAGTTCATTTGCCTTATCTCCATACTCCGTGCAAGTCAGTGATTTGCACACCAGGTACTGTTTTATTTACATAGTTTCGTCTGCATAAGTGACGCTTAACCAGCATTAATTGACTGCGCATTGGGCATTTAAACTTACCTTCTTTGTCTTGGGGCAAGCTTCCTGCACCCTCATCTGGTTGTTTTGCATATTCACTTGCCAATATGCAACAATCAGTTTTACCTCCTTCCCCATTTCTATCGTCCCCAGGCAATCCTCCTGTGGAACGGGAATTATGGTTAGAGGGGTTTGAAGTCCTCTTAGAAGCCATTAAGACAGAGGTTTTCACTCAAAAGAAAAAACTTGCCTTACTACGACATTCTTTGGGCACGGAGGGGAGGAAAGTTTTGAAGCATTTACCTCCAGCTGTAGTTATGGGTGAGGGAGATGCCATGGATGAATACGCCTCAGCCATTAAAATGATGGATGCTAGATTTAAAAAGAAGTGCAACATCATCATGGAAAGGCATGGGTTCTATATGAGGAAGCAATTACCTGTGGATACCTTCATGAGCGATTTAAGGGTCTTAGTAGCAACATGTGACTATAGAACCTTTGAGGATGAAATGTTGAGAGACCAATTGGTTGAGAAGACCAATAGTAAGAAAATTCAGGAGAAACTTTTGATGACAGAGAACTTGACTTTAGATAAAGCTTTAGAAATAGCCAAGAATGTAGAGACCACTACCATGTATATAGATCAAATAGTTTTGGAATCTAAAGTGCATGCTGTTTCTGTAGAGAATGTTGTGAACAAGAAAGAAAGGAAAACTGGTAAGCAAAGAACATTAGAATGTTACAGATGTGGTAGCAAAAGTCACTTGAGGAATGCTTCTTTCTGTCCCGCTGCTGATAAGCATTGCAAAAAGTGCAGAAAGAAGGGTCATTTTGCTAAAGTGTGCAAATCCAAGCCAGCACGAGTCAAACCTTCGTCTAAGAAGGTTCCATCAGTTGACAGCATATCAAAGATCGAGTCTGATCCTGACAGTGATGAGGGAAACCAGATCATGATGATCTCAGATGCTTGTGAATCGAGTCTTCCTGGGAAGTTGTGTGATGCGAATACGTTGGGCAAATGCACTGATTCTGTACTGCATGCGGGTGAATCGGAGGTGTTGAGGTTAGACTACACGAGTGTCACGAGACCATTCTGTCAAGTGGGTGTTGATGGTGAACTTATTTCTTTGATGGCTGATTCTGGTTCCTTCTTTACCCTCATTGGTCCTGATGAATGGGCTAAATTAACCAACATTTCCTTGAAGAAATCTCTGGTCAAGCCAGTGGCTTACGGGGGCAAACCTGTTTAAGTCCTGGGCGAATTTGAGTGTGTACTAACTTTCAAAGGACATTCCACCCCAGCTACTGCATATGTGGTTAAGGAGGGATCTTCTCTTCTGGGATGGTTGGAGCAGAAAAATGTGGGCATCATCTTAGTCCCAAACAGTCCCAAGCAGGTTCTGATCAAAGAGGATTTCAAACCTGTCTGGGCTGTGGGAGCACACGCTTGGAGAGTGTCCTTTCCTGAGGTCTTTAACAAAAATCTTGGGAAAATCAAGGGAGTTTCACACCGCATAGTCTTGAAGCAGGGAGCCCAACCCGTTTTCATAAAGCCAGACGTGTGCCCTTTGCCATGAGAGAAGAATTGTCCTTGGAATTAGAATCTCTGTGTCAGCAAGGTATCATCAAGCCCATTGAGAGCTCTTAATGGTTATCTCCTGTAGTTTTAGCTAATAAAGGAAATGGTGCCCTCAGGATGTGCATTGATTTGAGGGACTTGAATGAGAAAAAATGGGTCGACAGACACCCCCTACCCAACATTACGGAGATGCTGGGTTTATTAAAGGGAGCCAAGATTTTCACCACTTTGGATATGTCCTCTGCGTATCACCAAATCTCTCTTAAGAAGGAAAGCCACCATCTGACATCTTTTGTTACTCCCTCTGCTGCGTATAGGTTTAAAAGGATGCCTTTTGGGCTTGCATCGGCCTCCGCGGTATTTCAAAGGGTCATGGAGGCAATGTTTGCTGGAGTTTCTAATGTCAAATGTATCCAGGATGATATTTTGGTGTACGGTAAGAATGTGGAATGCCATGACAAGACCTTGGCCACTGTGCTATCCATCTTAACTGAAAGGGGTGTCACTTTAAAAGCAGAGAAGTGTAGGTTTGCTGTGAACAAGGTGGACTACTTAGGCTATAGGCTGTCTGCTCGAGGAGTGGAACCGAAGGAGGATTTGGTAAAGGCCATAGAAGATTTCCCCACACCACAAAACAAGGATCAGCTTCGATCGTTTTTTGGTATGTTGGAATTCTATGCCAGGTCCATTCCCAAGTGCAACGAGGAAACACAACATGAGACTACCCATGAAGAGAAACCAGCACTTTGTGTGGTCGTCTGAGCAAGAGCGAGAATTCCAACAAATAAAACTGGAATTAAGTTGTGCCATTCCCCTTCAACCTTTTGATACGCATGATCCTTCCACTGTGGTCACGGATGCCAGTCAGCATGGTTTAGGTAGTGTTTTACTCCAAAAAAGAGAGGGCAAGGAAGTAGTGGTTGCGTTTGCATCTCGCACATTGAGGGGTGCGGAAAGCACCTACTTGGTAATAGAGTGTGAGGACCTGGCTTGCTGGTGGGGTGTGAATTATTTCAGGCAGTATGTGTGGGAATCTCACTTCATCATTCGGATGGACCACAAGCCTTTGTTAAACCTTTTCACCACAAAGGGTGCTAGCAATGCCACTCCCCGTATTGCCAAGTGGTACTACAGGTTGATGGAGTTCCAATTTCAATTGGAATACATTCCTGGGGTTAAGAACGTTTTTGCAGATTGTTTATCCAGGTTGCCACTTCTCCAATGTGCAGGTAGAGGAGCAGGAAGATGATGGTTTTTGTGTGGTGGCTTCTTTGGGTCAGTCCCTGTTTGGCTCCATATCTGAGGAAGAGTGGAAAACCGCTGTGGAAGAGGATGAAATTATTCAGGTGGTGGTTGGGATGTTAGGTAAAGGTTGGGTGCCCAAGGAGGGAGAAGCCAGCTCTTTCAAAAACGTTTTTCCTGAATTAAGTATGCATATGGGAGTTTTGAGAAGAATGGATATGCTGGTAGCCCCACGGGGCTTGCAGAACGAGATTTTGGCCCTGGCCCATGAAGGTCACGTAGGCATGAGGGCCATGAATAGGAGGATCAGAGAAATCTTTTGGTGGCCAGGGATGGATCGGGCAGTTGAACATTTCATGAGAGATTGTGTGGCGTGTGCAGTTAGCGACAAAATCCAGGTCACTTTTCCTAGTTCTATTGAAGTGGTGCCTATTCCGGACAACCCATGGTTCAAGTTAGGTTTAGACATCATTGGACCCATGTATGTCTTGGAACAGGTACGGCTTAGTAGCTGTGAATTATGGTTCTAGGTGGCCTGAGGTGAAATTTGTGAAGTCTGCCAACACTGAGGAGGTGTTAGAATTCCTTCAGTCCTTATTTTTGAGAGAAGGAGCCCTCTGTTGAACTGGTCACCGACAATGGAGTGCAATTTATGGCCAAGGAATTCCAAGGGTTAATGTGTCACTGGGGCATTAAGCACATCACCACTTCCTTGTATCATCCCCGCAGTAATGGTTTAGTGGAACGATGTAACAGGGTTTTAAAGGACAACATACAATTGTCGGTGGCCAGTGGATTGAATTGGAAGAAGGAGCTTGTAGACTTGTTGTGGGCTTTGCGCACTACACCTAGTGCCACTACCAAGGAGTCTCCCTTTGCCTTGATAAAGGGTAGAATGGCGTCCACCAAATTGGTTAGACCTTGGATGCGGGATTTAAGTGTCCCTAATGTTAAGCGTGAATTGGTGAAGGAGAATTATGAGAAGTCACAAAGCAAGACTGTTACCAGGGACCCGATCAAACAAGCTCTTTTTAAAGCAGGGGATTGGGTTAAGGTAAGATTGCCTGGTATAGTTGCGAAGGGGCATTCAAAATTTTCCAAGCCAAAGCAAATTATTTTTCTCAAGGGCAGATCTGTCAAACTGAGTGATGGGAAATGGTGGAATATGGAGAGATTTTCCAAACAGAGGTGTGGTGATGAGCAAAGCATGAACACTAACTTGCAAAGTGACCCTAGTGTTAGTGGCTCAGGAAGGGAAAGGAGACCTCCTGTGTGGTTTAAGAATTATGTGAAACATTAAGGTCTGCCTCGTTTGGGTTTTGCCATTGTCATCCCTTTTTGCCATGTTAACTGTTATTTTGATCATAGGGGGGGATTTATTTTTCCAGTGTTGTGCATGTTTATATCCTTTTTGTTTTTGTTCATGTTCTATTATTGTGGGGGAAAAGATGTGTTGGGTCTTGCTTTGTCAATTTGTGCACATGCCACTGTGACTACTGTTGCCAGGGTGGAACGGTGGCATGTGGAATGTTGGGTTGACCTTAGGCAGTTGGTTTCTGCTGCCTGCCCTGACCGATCTGTTTCTTACCGACTAAAATAAACGGAAGAAGACTCCTACCTGCTGTGTGCGCTTCTTTTCACTATTGTTTTGTGAAAATGTCTTAAATAAACATATTGACTGATTGATTGGCATCCTTACTGTTTAATCGAGTTATTAATCTGCTAAACTGACATTCAAAGTTTATTCTGTGATCACCTATAGCAACTTTGGAGCAGTTAGAAGACATTTTACCACAAACGATGCAGTCATGCCTCCATCTTGTTTGGCTGCATGCCCTGCTTCTCCCACTTTCAATTCTCTGAATTAGCTTGGTGGCATAGGGTGTGTGCCTCCCAGGGCTGTGCATGTTCCTCTGCATTTATGCATGTTTTGCCTTCTTGCAGGGACAGAGGAGGACTCTTTGTTGTTTGTATGACACTCCAGCACGTTGACCTTGTGGTTTGGTATTTCTTTCATTGATGACTTTGCATCTCTTCCATTGCAGGCTCAACTCCAGCAAGTGACACCGGCCTGCAAACGTGATCATTACATGAGGAAGAAAGATCTGCGGACGTTTGCATGAACATTTCTGGAAACCAAGCAAACTATGATATTAGTTTTTCAAAAGATCATGAAGCTCCACTTATATTTATTTCTAAATAAACTCAGATATTTTTTTATTAATGGATTAATCTTTGAAAAAGTGTTTTTCAGGGTCCCTATATCCTTTGTCAGTGAAACCGATGATGACTGTTATGACGCAAATCAGACAGGCACACTAACCAAGTCTGTTTCATCGTACATGGCAGAGGCAAGAGCTCAGGATATCAGAAAATACATGCAAAATGTGGATTGTTTAGAAGTAGCCAGAATATAGCACGTTATCGACAAGAAAGGGTTTGTTACGGAAACTATGGGCACAACGAACTCTGAAATCCAGTGAGAGGAGATGGCTTCTGAATGATAGCAATGTGGGTATCTGCGGGAGACTATTATGGTAAATTATGTTTGTTGGAAATTTAGAAAATGTCTTCATGGATGTGTAGCATGAAACCATTTCATACGTTATTTGGTTTGTGGCAGTTACCAGTAGAGTTTTGGAATTCATTGTAATATACACCCAAACAAATGTTTTGCATTTTATGCAAGTATTTATTTTTTCTCCAAACACCAACTTTTAATTTGTCAATGCACTGGTCTGGTCTCCAAACAGTTGTCATTTTATACAGTACTTATGTTTACTACTGTCTCCAATGGACAGATACTCTTTGCATGGCCATTTTGCACCAGCACATGCTAGATATGAACGCCACATGCAAGAGGTTCCCATCAAATGTTAGCATTGCCCATTAGACGCTAGAGGTGCTTACCAAATGCCCCAGATGCCTAGTAGATGCCAGGAATGCTCAGTATATGCTGAGTGGACAACAAAAATGGGTTGCCCTCGTGCCCTCAATATGTCATTGGTGTACCATGTATAAGGAGTGGCTAATATATGGTTACCCCCCCCCCGCCCATTTGGGATGTCTGGGATGCCCACCTTAAACTAGAGGGGCCACCACATGCATGAATGGCCAGAAGATGCCGCAGATGTCCCTAATGCGTAGCATGACCACTGGATTCCAGCACTGGTCACCATTTAGCAGGAATGCTCACTTTATACTTATGTCATTAATGAGCCGCACATGCTAGGGCTGATCACAAGATGTCAGGAACGTAAACATGATGTGCAGCATGGCCACCATATGCCTGGAATGGTCACCAAATGATAAATCTCAAGGTTGTTAAGGATGCCAACCTTATAGCAGCCCTGGTTCCATATGTCATATATGGCTACCAAATGCCATGGGGCACCATATGACAGGGATATCCGCTCTATGTCAAAGGGTTGCCACAAGACGTCAGAGGGTGTCACTATATTCCAGAGATGACAACTAAATGGCAGTAGTGGCTACCAGATGCCAGAAATGCTGTTCACATGCTAGGGGTGGCTTCGAATGGTAGAAATGCCCGCCGGCAGTCAGAAAATGCTTTTCTATTGCTAGGGAGGCAATCAGATTTCCGGGTCCTACTCCAGATAGTTATAAAGCCCCTTAACCCTCCAGTTACAAGTACATCAGGAATGCCACT
The DNA here is from genome assembly GCA_963921515.1 of Calotriton arnoldi. Taxonomy (NCBI): domain Eukaryota; kingdom Metazoa; phylum Chordata; class Amphibia; order Caudata; family Salamandridae; genus Calotriton; species Calotriton arnoldi. The sequence continues at coordinate 1,607,676 of CAWUFW010001998.1, forward strand.
CTTATTCTAGGCATGCCCAAAATACAAATGTCAGAGATATGTGCCTTGGACGACCATGATATGATGGGTAGATGGCTTGTACTAGAAGTTGTTACCATACAGAACAGCAACTTGTTTAGCCAAAGCAATGCCTTTAGGACCATAAGAGGCTTGACAGTGTTAGTGCATAATCGGAGTGTGTTTATGAATACGTGTCTGTGATTGTTACAGCATCACTAAAGCACAGCTGTCAAGAGGAGATCTGTTGTCTTAACAATTTGTAGCACACAACGCCACATGCTTGGTGACATAAGGGACAGTATCTTAATGTTGATCCCCTGCCAGTGTCCATCCCAGATACTGCTTCCATACTAACACATTTCAGTCCACTTCTCTCAAACCACTTGTATCTGAAGGGTGAGGGGAGTAGACACTTTAGATCCATTTACTGTTGCAGAACATTCCCTACTAAAGTGAAAAATATCCTTATCCCCGTGCTGCCTGTGACCAACATCTCCTGATAAAATGGCTCCCGAAAAAGAGTTATTCTATATTTACTTGAACCAGTATAGACTGGTTTCAAGCAGGCCAGTGGGGAGAAGAACCACAACATTGTGACACTGGAGTGGGACTGATGCTCCTCCAGGATTGGAGGAGCACCTAGACTTTTACAAAATTCAGCTTTCCTTAGCTGGCTATGCCTAGTCATCAGAGGAGGATCAGTACTCGTAATCCTCAGCCAGTTCTTTGTGAGGATGCACGTCAGAATGCTAGGTATTTGATGTGCTGGGTCACAAAGTCCTGGGAGGAAGTGGGTGGTGTAGCAGCCAATACAGCTTGTACACTGAGCGCTTCCTAAGTTTGTTTGTGACTCTTGCATGTGCACTCTACCTAGCCCAATTTGCTTCGCTGTATATCGCTGCACACCGGCCACAGGATCCACCCGCCAGAAGCTGACCTTGCCCTAGGTCTTTATCAGGACAGATGACTGAGGCCTATTCTGACCCAGTAAGTTCCTGCCACGGGGCAGTTATGAGATGCTGAGCCGAGCCGAACAGCTTTATACCTTGGTTTGCACATAGGTCTTTAGTTTACTGGGCTGTGGCTCCTGGCAGGAGGTACCAGGTATGAGGCTAAAGGTTTATGGTCCAGTATATCATACAGCATTGTGATATGTAGTGCTATTATATAGCTCCTTTTCCTTAGCCTTTACCCAAACCATCTAGTGCTATCTATCTAGCACAAACTAGCACTAGAGGTTGGGAGGATTTGATATGGGAGCACTGGATGTGTGGTTGGACTGTACTGCCCATAATGCCCTTTTAGCCGAGCCCTGAAGAAGGTTCAGCATAGTGCCGTAGCCATATTGAGCGCATTTTTTTTCATGCAACAAGGCCCATAATAACCAAACCAAAGTAAGAGCAAAAGGCCGCTTTATTAGGACAGGCATGCAGATTGGGAACTTCTTAACATTACAAGAATTGATCAAATCCCGCCTCACTAATGCAATCTTTTTTCCTGACCTCCCCACCCTTAAACCTCCCCCAATGATAAACCGTTCCCAAGCCATCATCCAAACATTCATCCTCACCACCCCCTTTCCTTTCATTTCCTGCCCTTCACACTCGACCCAACCATCGCTCCCCTATATTCCCTTTGCCATGACTACCCTGCAAGGCCTCCAACCCTTCAGGCTTGTCGCGAGGTCCTCCATTTCTGACACCTGTCCTAATACAACAACTAAACCTACCAGTCTGCATGCCAGTTCCAACAAAAAATGCCTAACTCATCAGGACCTCTAAAACAATGGGGGGGGGGGGGGCGTGAACAAAAACGAAGCCTGACACCCATCCACATCGACTGACTGGGACCACCAACAGGAAGGGGGACCACCAACTGCTACTAAACTCCACCCGGAGCCTAAACTAACCAATGGGAATATCCCAGACCTGGACTGCACCACCCGCCAGAAGAGCCCCAGGGGTGAGCATCCTGTGGAGGCCATCCCAGGAGCCCCCATCGGGCGAGAAGGCGCACAATAACCTTTCCTTCCATTTGGTGTCCTTCACACGAGACCGAACAATAGCTCCCCTGTATTCCTTCTGTCATGACTACCCTGCAAGGCCCCCAAGCCTTCCGGCCTGTCATGAGCGCCTCCATTTATGCCACCAGGAAAAAACCCTGTCAAGGAGTATTTCCTGTCCCCCTTTCCAATTCCCCTGCTGCTCCCTCTTGTGGTATATTTCTCAGAAGCAAGTATTAACTGTCGCCACGACAGCCTTCTTCATCCAACAATCATACAAGCAGAGACTTGGCTATCACCGTAACAGCATATTTAAAACCATCTCCTCATCGCCAATGCCATGCCTAGACTTTTCCTGATTTCCAACAATTATAATTCATTCCCCAAGAAAGATGAACCCCATTCTGAATAAGAATACGAATTCTTCTTTCTTGATATCCTTGTGTTCCAACCAACCCAATTCCCTCCCCTTACAAAAACGCTGCATCTCTATTCACTTTCCTCCTTGCTTTTTCAACTCCTGAATACTTCAAGGCCCCACGCCAAACCCTTCTTGGCACCAATGCTGCCAAAAAAACAAGTGCCCGATCACATTCTACCAAACAAATCCAAATCTTTTTCATTTCCTTAAGTAACCCTAAACCCATCTCTTGCACCAAGTCATTCTTGCCTAAATGCACCACCAAAGGATCCCGACACGCTTTCACTGACACCAGGTCAGACAAACAGGGCAGCAATTAACTCCACTTCATACCACCCCTACCCCACCATTCCATCTTTATTCCATCAAATCAAAATCTCAAATTTCAGCCAAAAGGCCTCTTCTCTGCTTGGTTCCCCACCCACTTAATGAATGAAGGACCTACAATCCAAATCGACAACACCGCCAAGGCAGGTCCTGCCACACAACTTAGAATAAAGAAAAAGCAGTAACAACATAAAACGTACAGGTTATCCAAATGTCTAATATAACGTAAGCAGCAATCATAGGACCATCTGCCCAATTTCCTCACCTCCCGTAATGAAAAGCCCAATCTTGTGGCCTCTGATGCCGCACAAATTCTAGAAAAGTGGGTACCAAAATGTGATGGATTCTCCCCCATTTGTGCTAATATCTTCCTCATGACACCAAGGACCTGAAATGCCACCAACCTAGATCCATACGCTTGAAGGAAAACTAGTTCAGACTTCACCCCCCCCCCGCTGCTGTAAAATTCTGCCAGTGTTCCACCAGGCACACAGAGCCCCCAATTCTGTACAACAATACACATGCCACTTTTCAAACTTGATTTGTTTTGGAACTCACCAGAAAAACACTCACTGAATTTTCAGACACATTATATGCTTCAATCTTTGCCTCTACGTAGTAACTCCGAAATCCTAAAGGCTCCAAAAAATAACCAGGACATGCATAACCTGAACAAGAGTGTTTCTCTAAGGGAATAACAAAAACTTGAAAGTCCTTTAACCAACAACACCAGTTTTTCCATGGACACTGGTTTTCTCCTAAACTAACCACTCTTGAATTTTTTCACCCATTCTTGCAAAATCCTCCTACCCATCTCACCTGCAGAGGGTTCATACTGCCAGAAAGTGTTTCTATAAAAGCATATTCCCACTAGTTTTCCTGATATTGTGGTGGCTGAAACGCTTCTATCGATATTACCCATGATAAATCTCACCATATCTACTTGTTTAGCAATTAGCCCTTTTTCATCTTGATTTCTGTAACATGCACCACTTCCCAAAAATTCTTCCCATGCACACCTGCAAGAAGTTCTCATGCTCACTGCAATACATTTTTCCACTAGTTCCATAATCCTCAATCTGCGAGATCCCAAACCTCCTGCTTTACCTGCGTTTTCTGCCAATCTGCTCTGGGTGTCAAACCATGGAATCTCTGCCACTGTGAATGAGACAATGCATCTGCAAGATTATTGTCCACACCTGGCACATGTTTGGCTCTAAAGATAATGTTATTCACCAAGCAGCCTAGCATAGCTCTCAGCAGTAGTTTCAACAGTCTTTTGTCCTTTTCTTTCTGACCATTCACCAAATCCCCCACTGTTCTATTGTCCACTTGAAAGTCACTGTTTCTGTCCCCAGACTGCAAGCACCACCAGCAAAGGGAAAAACTAAAAAAAGGCAGTGCTTCTGCCCTCTTCTTTCCATTTCAGAGGCCATGTTTCTTCACACCACCGGCTGCCCCGTAAGGACCAAAACCTCCTGCTACATCTGAGTAGATTTGAACCAACCATAGAAAGTCATAATTTACTAACTACATTGTCATGGACGTCATTTGGAGGTAGTCCGGGGTCGCAGCTGTGACCTCTCGCTTGCCCCCTGCTACTCCTGGCACTTCCTTTGCAACGCTTGGCCTCAGAGGGGGCAAAAAATCGAATCCTGTGCTACTTTGCTCCTGCCATTACAAAACCACACCTGCGACAAAATGCCCAGCCTGCTCTCGCCACTCTGCATGCAAAGTTGAGATGACCCAGCAATTGTTGAATCTGATGAGCTGGAGCTTGTGATCTGTAATAGCGTGCTCTAGCAACACCACAATTTCTTGAACTTTCAGAAAAGACTACCTAGCTTCCATTCAGATAGTATCCATTTCTATACCTAAAATGACTAAGAAGGTACTGGGGCCCTCCATCTTCTCTGGAGCCAAAGGACACCCATCTCAACTGCCAAATTCTGAAACCTCTGCAGTGCGGTTTGATATGCATTAATAACACTTGTACCAATGAACAAGAAGTCGCTCAAATTATGAGTAACTAGTTCATGACCTGCCCTGGACGTAAAGCACCACTGTAGGAAAGTACTGAAAGTTTCACAGAGTTTGCAAGTGATCGCACAGCCTATCGGCAGCACCTTCTCCACATACAACTGGTTCTCAAATTGAATACCTAATAAGGAAAAATCACTTGGATGAACAGGGAGTAGGCGAAAAGCTGATTTTATATCACATTTTGCCATTTCCGCACCAGGCCATAGCCATATCCAATTAAGCAAATTGAACTGCTGTATCCTCACTAGCAATGAAGTCATTTACAGATGACCCTTCCAGCCAAGACAGATGATGAATCATCTTGAATTCTCCTGCATTTTTCTTAGGTACCACCCCAATGGGGAAACCATCAAATCTGGCAATGGATATAAAGTAAATGGGCCTGCCATCCTTCCTCCCATGACCTCCTTTCCCACCTGTTGCCTCACTTCTTGCGAGTGTTGCCTGGCTGACTTCAAATTCACTGCAATCCTTCTAATCCTGGGATCCTGCTATTCTACCCGAAAACCTGTCTCAAACTCCCATTTCGAAACCAGCGCCTCTTCTCTAATGGGATAAAACAACAGCCAATGATTCAAGATCTCCGTTTTAACTGGTGTAAAATCCCTTATTCCCAGGTGGGTATGATCCCCTGCAACTACCTTGTCCACTACCACTGAAATGTGTCTGTTCCTCAAAACACTGCAAGACTGCATGTCTGCCCCCACATTTTGTGAACTTATGCTTATATTTGCATGGGTTCCTTGGGCAAAAACCTCTGTTGAAACTCCAGCACGTCCTAGAATTTGAACTTTGACCCCTGTCCCAGGCCGCCACCCCTCCTGAGGTGTCACCCTTGAAAGGGCCGATACTGCACTGCTGGACCACTCACTGTATGTAATGTGGGAGGTGGTCTTTGTGGATACATCCAGTAGGGTCTACTGGATGTATCCACAAAGACCTCCTCCCACATTACATACAGTGAGTGGTCCAGCAGGTCTTTGTCTACCTCACCCCATGGCTTGTCTGGCTTCAGCACAATACTTGCCCTGAATTCTTCATTATAATGCAGCCAGGCAAACACCCCAAAATCCATGTGCGCTTTCCGAATTGTGCCCATATATTTAATGATTGACACTGATCTCTCTGGAAATTTCTCACAGTAGAAGCTGGCATAAATTATAACCGTCAACGTCCATATGTCAATTGTTGTAGGCACCCGAGGCCTCTTAGTGAGTCCCCATTCTTCTTCCTTGGACCCCTCCTTTGATTGAAATTCTCTGTGCAACAATTTATATACATCCACAAACTCCCCTTTCTAAATGTTTTCTTTTGTTGCTTTAGATAAATGTGCCTCCAAAGGTATCAACACCCCCATGTAAGGCACATTTTTCAACCCTTCTGATTTACTTTTTGACTCCGCATCCCCTGATTTCTTGCCTTTTCCTTGATTGCTCTCCACTACATCCCAAGTCTTGCCACTGCTTCCTTGCTTCTTTGCTTTTTTCTGTACCTGAAACCCTTTTTATAGTCACCTCCACAGGACTGGGATTAGTACCCAGGATTAATACCCGCACCCTTGTCCACTGTATTTGTCCCAACCCCTTTGATCGCCAACACAGTCTCACTACCCCTATCCCACTCCCAGTTATTACGCCACTTTTGCTCACCTGCTCTGAGCCTTGTTACTTCTGGGGATATTCTCCTACACTCACCTCTCTCCGTAGCCCAATTCCAGTGTCTTCCTTTCTCCGCTTGGGTGGATGAAGCTAATTCCTCCTGAAACACAGTGATAATATGAGATGCGACAGTAATTATATCTAATAAAGTTTATAGTTCTTGTGCTTCAGATTTGACAGCTCATATTAGTGCTGATCAGTGGATGCACCACTTTAAAACATTTATAGCTAGTCTGAATCTAGTACTATGGCCACCTGCATTTTCCCTCTGACATCCCCTATAGAGATTCTTTTTGAATATTTAGAAATAGCACTTGCGATTTTGGAAAGCCCTTCTTGGAAAGTTCCAGGTCTCATCAATGTGCCCATGGACTTGTACATGTCTAATATAGATGTATGGACTCCAATGTCATGAACTCAGCCTGTAGAAGTGAGTTTTTTCTTTCATGGTCCTCTGCTATTATAGTAGTCCCTGTTTTATAACAAGCATTGCCATAGCCAATAGGTCTCGCCTTTGGGACCTCATAAGTGTTTAGCCAGAGCTACTGGCTTTGCCAATGTTTTTAAGGTATGTTGTAGAGCAGTGTGGCTGGTGTGCGCCGTACTGCAAACTTGGTGTCCAAGTTGTGCTTAGTGTAGTGACATAGGAGCAGTGGCATGGTGTGGAATGCAGTAGTGTGTTGTTATATGGTGTATCTTGGTGGCATGCATGTGGGTAGTGTGTTTTGCTGGAGTGCATGTGGGTGGTATATTGTGGTGTGGATGTGCTGTATTCACCCGAAAGGAAATGTGCATGGAGAAGCCATTTGAGATGAACTCTGGTGTGAAATTCATGAGTGTGAACCTAGAAGTCCCCCTGCAACTGGCCCCTGCAGTCACGGACCTGCTGCAGTTTCCTTGGTCTCCCCCCATCCCCTCTTTGTGGACTGCAAACAAACACACAAAAGGAAGACAGGACTACAAACGAATGCATGCAAAAGGAAGGAGGTGGTGGGACAGCTGAAACAGCGAAGTTGGAGGGGGCTGTGGTACGTGGGAAATCATGTATAAACACTGAGACAGGTTTACCACTCACTTGATTGCCCAGATGTGAGACGACTGCCAACTGTGTCTCCCTCTAGATTTTTCAAGTGAAGTAACACTAACTTGTTTATTGAGCACTTGACTCTGCTAAAATTCTGCAATTAAAAGCCAACAATGACGGGGAAAAATAAATCCAGGGGATGGAGTGGCTTCATCGGCCTTAACCAAAAGCTGCATCCCGTGTTCCTGACACCTGCCATGAACATAAGGTGGAGATCCTCATCTTAACAAAATAAGGAGGAAACAATGCCACCCTCTGTGAGCAGGACCTCCAGTCCCCAACTTAATGAGGACTGCAACTCCCACTATGGAGACCCGCACTCCCCAGGCCCAGCAAGGAAGGTAGGCAAGATCTCTTTCAAGGCCTGAGCCCAGCAGGGACCTCCAGTATCCTCGTTGGCAGGAAACAAAACAGGAGGAGCCAGGAGTACCAGCCCTCTTGATGACACTCTAGTTCGGTGGGTGGGGTAGCAGTATGAGTCCTCCTGCCTTGTTCCTGTTGTGAGATAACATCACCTAACACGTAATGACTAGGACGAGGACAAGGGTCTTAGGGGTAATAGAAATATATTTATAATAAATAAATATAGACTATTTTTGGGGGGTGCTAGAGGGCGCCAAGCAAGATGGCCGCACTTCTGTGAGGCTCTTGCAGCTCAGGGCACAATCCACCCAGTATCCTGCTCATAATGTGCCCCAAATCGCTGGACACACTGCTGCCAGGAAAGCGGAGCCCACCCGCTATTGACCATGCTGAAATCTATGCTGTAACTGACCTGCAGACTCCAATCGGCGCCTTTGAAGCCCCCGGCCCGGATGGCCTAAGATGGTGGCCACACATCGCTTGAGCCCCGTTCACGTCGCTGCGGAGTTGGGGAACCTGTTGGGGGTGAAGCTGCCTCTGTATTGCCGCCGATGTGAACCGATGCCCCTGCGGGCTGGAGACGCTACGGTGCTGTCCGCCCCTGGGCTGCCGCTTGTGACTCCGGCGCGGTGGCCTGCAACCGGCGGGGCCTGCACCAGTCTGCTGCACCCCGGAGAGCCTGCGCCTCTTCTCACAGCGCGCCCGTGCTGCCAGTGATGCCCATTTCAGCGGCGGCGGACCCCTAGACAAGCCGGCCCGGTGAGTGTGCTGCAAGCGAGGATCACGATCCGCCCGGCCCAGCGCATACCCCTCCACGGCCAGCGCCACTCACCCGGCATGCACAGCCTCCTACTGCGGACCTCCATGATGGCACCTCCCGGTCTCTGCGGGACCTGCGCTGCTGCCGTGCCCTTTGCTGCAGCCACCTGGGGGCCGACTGGCTCCGCTGCCACTTCCTGGCCTCTCTCCCTACGCGGCGGGGGGAGCTTGGGCCCCGCTGACACAGACATCTGCAGATCCGCCGCGGCGTCACGGTGCTGGCGGAGCTCGCTCCGGCCTGCTGCGCTCCTGTGAGGCCGTGCCCTCTCCCGCTGCGTGTCTCCTGCTGCCTCTGGTGCCTCCTTCAGTGACTGCGGGCCCCAGGACCAACTAGCCTGCAGAGAAGTACCCGAAGGAGCTGCCACGCTTTGTTTTGCCCAGCACTCACCCTCCCGCAGTCAACGCCTACTCACCCGACTGGCACTACACCCCTTGATGGTCCTCCACTGTGGTGCCCCTGGTCTCCTTGTGGCCTGTGAGACCACCGCTCCACCTGCCGTGGTCACCCTGGGCCGCCCAACTGGATCGTTCCTCACTGACCTTCGGTCCTGCCGCCATTTTATCAGCCTCCCTACCTCTATAGGCCCAACGTGGGCCTCTTCTCGCCATGGGCCTCTTTCTCCATATAGGTGCTGAGGCAGCCAGGCCCCCTGTGACATCCGTCTCCTGGACCCTCCACGCTTCTCCAGAGTGCTGGGGCACTACCCACGTGCTCATCGCCCGGCCCGGCTGGCTGACACCTGCCGGCTCTACACACCGGTGTCCCCGGCCTCCCGAGACGCCCACACTGCCAACACCGCACTCGCCGAGGCTATCTGGGTCCACTTTCTCATCTCTCCTGTCACTGACCTCCGCCCACACGCCACACCAGCCGCCAGTCCGCATCGGACAGAGAGTGTTGAAGGCCCAGACTCCAAAGCCTTTCAGCTGCCACTGACCCTTAGCCTTGTTCTGTCTGACGGCCTTCCATCTCTTGGGAGGCTAAACACCTCAACTTTCTGTGCTAACGCTTCTCTCAGCCCCCTACACCAGCTGTGCCCTGCCTCATATACCCCGGTGCATGGAATTCTTTGCACCCAGTCATCATCTACACACGGACTCCAGTGGCCTTGGCGTATTGACCTCACCTGCTTTGTAACCGCTGCACTGCCTCTAATACGCCCCCCCTCCGTGGGAGATCGCCGAGCAGCCCTGTGCCACGCTGAACACCCACTACCTTAGCTCCGCTCCTTGGCCTACTGGACTAGGGAGGTTGGGTCACCTCTTACACGGCAGTCCTCCGGGTGCAGTCAGGAGCGATACAGGAAGGCCGACTGCCTGCCTCCCCCTGACCTGCGGCTGCCACCATGGGAAAAACTGACGGCAAACAACCAAAACTCACCTTCGAGGCCCGTAAGTCAACCAGAACGCAACCCGAAATGGACGACGAACAGGCTGTGGGCCCCGCTCCCGGTTCAACCACCTCCACGGAGGATTTGAAGGAACTCCTTCTAGTGATGCAATCCAGCTTGACTTATATTGAGGCGAAGATGGACACCATGAACGCTCGCATGGAAAATCTCACGCACAAACTTGGGAGACATGATGTAACGCCTCAAAGAAGCGGAGCGCCGCCTCTCCGATCTTGAAGACACCTCCACTACCACCGCGGACAAAACGCTGGATATGGAGAAGATCCTAAAGGTGTCACCGCAAAGAACGAAGATCTAGAATCTCGTTCGAGACGCAACAACCTGCGGATCCTTGGCGTGCCGGAATCAACAGCTACCGGCAAAATGGAGGACTTTGTAGAACGTATGCTCACCACTCTGTTCGGCAGGGAGGCTTTCTCTGCCTTTCTTGTCGTGGAGAGGGCACATCGGTCGTTGGCCTCCCGACCTGTGCCCGGGGCCCCTCCTCGTCTAATTATCGTGAGAATCCTTGATTATAGAGATCGGGACGTGGCGCTGCGGCTTGCCAGGGAGAAAGGGCAACTACGCTTTGAAGGAACAGAAGTCTCACTATACCCTGACTTTACCATAGCCGTCCAGGAAGAGCGTAGAAAATTCCTCCCAGCCAAGAAAAAGCTTCAGCAAGCAGGTATTGCTTATGCCATGCTGTATCCTTCGCGCCTCAAAGTCACGTACCAAGAGAAGCACCATGTTTTCCACAAATCCCCAACACGTTTATGACTTCTTAAAATCTTTACCCAAGCGCCCCCTTGACTGAGCTTCTTCTTCCCAACATTCGCAGTTGTGGATGGCGCATCGGATGTAGAATGAAAACTGTGCTGCCTGTCTGGGCTCTTTCCGCGCCGCCTCCACCTGAAGTCTGGCACTACCACGGGCCTCCCCAGCTTGCCGCTGGAAATGTGATACCTTTCATGACAGACTGCTACAGAGGCTCTGAGGGACAGCCGGCGCGGTCGTCACAGAGTTGTCCACACCTTGACTCTCTGTCATGAAACACTTGGCATTATGAGACTTTCTGCTATTCCCCGAGCACCCTCGCCTTCGCGAGGTGCCACCGGTCCGCCGTTTAACCTCTACCCGCCAGGGAACCCCTACACTGTTATTGTTTTGTACTGTTACTGCCTTAGGCCCACCCTCCCCTGTTGGGAGTTTCGCACATAGGCTTTTGGGGAAAGGAGGGAGGGAACCATGTCACAGCAGGTTTGGGCTGCTGATGTGGGCGGGGGGAGGGGTGAAAGTCTGTTCACTGTCACTTATGGATGTCCCGACCAACACAGTCGCTGCGCGTACAGATGACTTGTCAGACATGGCTACAATGCCCTTCACCATACTATTGACATGCGACCATGGCGAACCGCCCTAGCCCCCCCAAGTACAACTTCCTAACATGGAACGTGAGGGGCCTGGGAGATCCACGTAAGCGCCGACACATCCTGGCATATTTAGACCGACACAACGTGCATTGCGCTATGCTTCAGGAGACGCACCTCGGCCCTTCCAAACCCACCACATTTGCATCCCGCTGGGCTGTGTACCGCTGCTTCTCATCCTATTCCACCTATGCACGGGGTACCACCATTGTAATTAAACGCATGCTGCCCTACACACTCATGGGGTCCTATACTGACTTGCAGGGCCGATACAGTATCTCATGGGGCAGACTGGCCGCTCAATCCATCACATTCGTCTCCTGCTATGGCCCAAACAATGATGACCCTGAGTTCTTCCGTATTCTCTGGGGTAAGATCCTGGACGCCGGCTCGACACACATACTGTGGGGCGGCGATCTTAATGTCACCCTCGACCCAGCGCAGGACCGCTCACACCCACAACCTCACCACTACTCTAATGCACATCGCAGTATCAACCAAATTATCTCTGACCACGGTCTTGTCGACGCCTGGCAAACTCTTCACCCACACGGCAGGGAAGGCTCCTGGTTCTCAACTGCCCACTCCTCCTGGTCCCAGATTGATAGCTGGCTTATCTCCAAGGGACTGTCATCGTGGTTGACCCAGGCTTTACACCTTCCGCGCACCTATTCTGACCACTCACCGGTGCTCCTCACGCTCACCCCCCCACGAAGACTCGCCATACCTGTCCTGGCGATTTCCCGCTCATGCTCTGTTGGACCCCATATTCCGTTCTGAACTGGAACAAGAAATTACTGATTTTTTCCCCCGCAATGAGCACTCAGTCACACCCTTCTCCACTGTCTGGGAGGCTTTTAAAGTCACTGTGCGTGGAATTTGCATAGCTAAAAGTGGGGGCATTCTAAGGGATATCCGCTCCACAAGCTGGAGATGGACCTTAAACACGCAGAAACACAAATGCAAAACTCCCCTACCCCCGAACTACAATCATGCATGAGGGACTTACTTATAGACTATCAGGAGACGGCCGACAGAGAATGCAAGTTCAGAGGGAAATATCACCAAGCCCGATGATATGGGGAAGGGGAAAGGCCGGGTAAAGCACTCGCAGCTCTTATTCGCCCGCCCAGTTTTTCCAATACTATCCTCGAAATCACTGACGCAGACCGCCATCTGCATAGAAACACTCCAGACATAGCTGCCACGTTTAAACGCTTCTACAGCAACCTGTACACGTCGCACAGAACACAACCTGTCGACTTTATCCCGTTTTTCCACGACGCCGCTATTGGCTGGCTCGGGAACACCCAAAGAGAATTTCTCCTTGCTGATTTTGAGGACGAAGAGATCAATGCTGCCATCATGCAACTGCAGTCTGGTCGTGCCCCTGGCCCTGACGGCCTCACGGCTGAATTCTACAAAACTTTCCGCTCCCTACTCATTCCCGTTCTGCGACAGGTATATGAGGAAGCCCACTAGACGGATATTCTTCCCCAGACGATGCGTGAGGCGCTCATAATATCTCTCCTGAAACCCGGGAAGCCGGCTGCACAATGCGATTCATACAGGCCCCTCTCCCTCATTGACGTCGACGCAAAGATTTTAGCAAAACTGATAGCAAATCGCATTAGCCCCCTCATGACCGCCCTGGTCCTCCCTGACCAATCAGGCTTTGTACCCAGCAGAGGAACCTCTCACAACCTCCGCACCCTGTTTGCCGTCTTACAAGACATTGACCCGGAAACCAATGCGGTGGCTGTCTTCCTTGACGCCACCAAGGCATTTGATTCCCTGGAATGGGATTACCTGGCCTTTGTACTGTAGTGTGGATTGTGGCCTCATTGTCGACAATGCTAAGTTAGCTTAGGCCCCGCTGCCATGATGCCTTCTTTGCACACGTTCCTCTGTGACTTTGTTTTTCCAGACTCTGCTTGTGACTGTTCACATTAGAACTGTCTGCCTTTTTGCCTTTCACCTTTTCTCCTGTTCTCTGTGGTTTTCGTCTGCACACAATGTACAAGGTCGAAAAACAATGTCCCTTGTTTTTGCTGTTCTGGTCAGCCCCTCGCACTTAGACATAACATGACATACAGCTGCACTGGAGAAATTTGTGTGCTTTTAATATTGTGAACTCGCTGCTGAAGAGACTTGGAGAAAAACCTTTCCAGGGAGAAGAGCTGTGCTTGTCTGATGATGTAAACCTTGCATCTAGATCTTGAGGTATGGGGGTCCCCCGGACAAAGCCCAGAGGTCTTCTATTTTTATAATAAACTAGTTCCTAGCACGGGGAGGGTGGCAAGGCCTTTTAGTCCTATATCCACTGTCTTTATAAAATGCTGTCCCCGTTTGTATTCTATGGAATTGTAACCATGCTTACTGTTTTAACTTTATGCATTATGCTGCTAGTACTGGCACGTGTACTGTGTCTTAGAGCACGTTAGTTGAAATAAACATTTTAAACTATACTGTGTCTCTTAATACGCACGTTGTGGACAAGTATGAGTATATAATGAAAGAGTGTTCTTGCTCCCGCGATTCCTGAAAGAGTCCGTGTTCTGGGATGTCTAATCATTGGTAGCTTCGCTGTAGTACGGAGAACGAATGTGACACTATAGCTAGTCGGATTGGGATTTTGGGTACTAAGGGGTATGGTTGGTACACCACTATACACGAGGTCCTGTTTTCCTGCGCATAGTTCTGTATATGTGCAGAATCCCCGCAACATGGCGCCACCAACGTGGTGGGCTTCTTATCTGCGAGACGCTTGAGTAGTACTTGTGCTTGTCCACAACCTCCTTCACTACTGTTTCCGGAAACATATGTGAGGGTGTACCCTCCTATATTGATGTTTTTATAGGTTTATTCAAGCTTGAAGTTATTAAAAGGTGTTCTCTTTAAAATTAACCCTATATTGCGCTGCCAAGCACTAGGTTGTTTTTCGTTCTTGGTCTTAATGGCTGTGGATATAAATATCCCGGCACATAGCCGCGCTGCGCTCCGTGCTCATTTGACAGCGTATGGAGTGCCTGACGCGGGTGTAGCCCTCATCTTTGTGGTCCAAGCTGATCTGGCTTACCACTTTGAGGTGTTTTACTCATGGGTCACTTTTCCGGCGGTGGAAGGAGCTGACAATTTGTTCCACGCTTACGCAGCCACCGCCCTTCCTAATGTTTATCGGCCTTATCAGGCTCTTGAAGTACCGCTCACGGCATGGCAACACCGTGTTTGGTTTAATGGCGCCCTCCCACATCCGGTCACCCCGATTCGTTTAGGCCCCTTATCGATAGGTGGGGCCACTTGGCCTGTTTTGGCCGAGTATACCCCTCATCCACGTCATTTAGCGGTTCCGATAGATGAACTGCGCTTGTTGCATGCGTCTTTAATCCGTGTGCACAGAGCTTTAGTACAATATGTTACAGGCAATGTCCAGATGGCCCCTCCTGGAGTTGCGGCGCATCCAGCTGGACATGGCGGTGTGACCATAAGTCCCGTCATGCTTAATTCGGTGATGGGCAAGCGCCCACAGAATAAGGATGATTTGCCTTATTGGCTTGCAGAAAAATTTGACCAGCTGGAGGCGGTGTTTCCAAATACCTCTCCTGTGGAAAAACACAGGATTCTTACTATTAGTTTGCCAAAAGACTTAATTCCCGAGTTGACAGAATGCAACAACCGGGGCAAGGTATTCGCAGCAGTGTATGCGAAGTGTTTCGGCACCCCATCCATGACGGTCCTCCCTACCGTAATTAAGCGTGTGCAAGATAAGCATGGCCCTGAGGCGGCTGTGGAACTGGGGATGAGACTGGTGGGAGTGTTCGATGTAGTGGCTGATCTAATCCTTGCGAATGTCAAGGGTGATGCAGTCAACTTTCAAGTCGCTAATGCTTTGGCTTTGGTCCCAGAGCCGGACCGGCCTCGCGAATTGCCCAAAATTATTGCACAGGCTTATAAAACCATTGACCACAATAGTTTGGGGGTTAAGCCTTTTGCTAAAACGCAAGCTCACACACAACCACAACAAAAATCTCAGTCTGATAAAGACGAGAAACCGTTCTTTTCTAAAAAGAACTGGAAGTTGAAGAAACAGGGAAAGCAACAACCGAAGCCAGGGTCACGTGCAGCGTCACCGGTTTCCGTATCTTCTGAACGCACTTATGATTTGCGAGACCGAGCGAGAATTAAATCTCATGATAGATTTCAGGTTCCTGACCAGCGTTCTCCTTGTTCTTCGCAGGCACCATCGACCTCACAGGCTGGTGGAGGAGATCGCCAGGAAAGAGGCAGGGGTCGTGACGCCCCACAGGGACGAGACCAACCTGGCAGAGGGAAACAAGAAGAATTTCCTCGTCCGCAGTTTCAGAAGAAAAAAGTTGCCGCTTTAACAGCGAGATATGCCACAGACGGTGAGAACGAGACTCCTGAATTGGACGTGGGCAGTGACACTGCTAGACAGCGCCGCGGAAGTTACCATAGTGCGGGAGGCACTACGTCCTCATGTGGAGGCGACAGCAACTGATACTTTCATTACTGTCGAGACAGCTGACGCCCGGGTGGCACCCCCTGACAGACTATTTAATATTGTCCTTCAAATTGAAGGTGACATTGAGCGTGTTATTAAAGGGATTTTTTGGGAAAATCTGACCTCTTCCTACGACATTTTATTGGCAGAGGCGGATTGGCCTACCCATTTGTTCTCGCTGCTTATAGAGGGGAGGAGGTAATCCTTCCGAGCTTTTCTCGTCATGTCCCCAAGGACAAAGCGGAGGCTCTCGCAGCTGAATGGGCTGTGGCCCAGGCCCCGGCACTGTACCGTAATCACGTGGGCTGGGATGAGGATTCACCCTCCCATGATATACCATTGCAGTCTCTGCCACAGCCTCAAGCCCAATATCTCCTCCGGCGGGAAGCTAAAGGTCCCGTTTCCGACATTCTAACGCAGTTAGAATATCAAGGAGTAATTGAGACATGCGTGTCACCAATGAATAATCCCCTTTTCGCGGTTTCTAAACCCGATGGGTCGTACCGCTTGGTATTGGACTACCGGCATTTGAACTCCCATTGTCGAACCTTTGCGGTGCAGAATACCCATAGTTCTGTGCTCGTAGACAGTCTTGTTTGTAAAAAACATAAAACGACACTTGACCTTTCCAATGGTTTTTACACTCACAATTTGTCCCCGGACTGCAGTCAATGGACCGCGTTCACCTCCGGTGGAAAACAATTAAAATTCCGGCGTTTGCCTATGGGCTACAAGAACAGCCCGGGGGTGTTCGCCGCCCGTGTTGTCTCTTTGTTGGACAGCATAGACCCAGATGCGTATTCGTACGTGGATGATATATATCTGACAGACGACGAACTATGGCCGCATCTTACCCAAGTAGACCGCATTATTCTCGAGTTCGCGGTTTTAGGTTACAAATTTAATTTTGCCAAATCACACATCGCAGAATATACTGTGTTGTTTTTGGGCTATGAGCTCAACAATGAAGGTAGGGCTTAGCTCCCCACTTCCTGGAGAAGTGCGCACATTTGCGCTCTCCACAACTCTGAAAAACTTCAGTCTTTGCTGGGATTTTCGAACTTCGGGCGCACTTACATTCCCGAATATGCCCAGCGTATCAAACCTCTTTATGCCCTGATACAACCTACCTTTTCGAAGTCATGCTGGCTTCCGGAACATTCGCTTATACTGCAATCTTTGCAGTCTGATCTACTTGAATCTAAGTTCTTGTTGACACGTGATAACCACACGAACCTGGTGATCAGAATAGTGCCAGGGGCAGTGGGTTTCACTTACTTGACGTTTACTGAAGGTGACACAGTACCTATTGCCTACAAGTCACATCTTTACACTTCTGCCGAGTTGCGCTTTTCGACTGAGGAGAAAGTTTTGACTGCAGTGCAAATGGCGATTCTTAAGGAACGCGCACTGGCACAGGGAAAACGCATCTTGGTTGTCACCCCCTAATCTGCCCTTGAGGCAGTGACAAAGGCAAGTGTACCAAGCTCTAAGGCTTTGCACCCCCGTTGGATACAATGGGCTACTTCTTTGACATCTCCGGATGTCACTTTCATCTTTGATTCCTCTCTTCAGACACAGGAGTTCTTACAGTATGAATTTGTTCATCCTCCTCCTCTGTCTTTGCTGCCGCTTGAGGAGTACAAATGTATCATTTACACTGATGGTTCGGCGCAACCGGCCACGGGTTCTAAGCATGCGTACTCAGCAGCATGTGCTATTGTGGTAGGTCACATGGTGGACGGGGAGTTCAAATCGAGTGTTGTGCATACGCAGGCACTGGGGGACAGTACCGCACAATTGGCCGAGCTGCGTGCTTTGGTGCTCGCCCTTGAGTCTGCGGACCCGCAAGTGACTACGCTTATTGTATGCAATTCTTACTACTGTGTCCAGGCTTTTAATGACAACTTATTCTTTTGGTCTCAAAACGACTATAGCGATTCTAAGGGCAGCGCAATTAAGCATAAAATGCTTTGGGTTTCAGTGGCAGATCTTAAACAACGTCTGCCTCTCACACAGGTGATTCACACTCTTGGCCACCAGCGTGTGGGCGCACACGTGGTCGGTAACAGTTTGGCAGATGGAGCTGCCAAATCAGCAGTAGCCACGTGCTCAGTAGCAGCCGTTACAAGATCCATGACAAAAGTAGATAATGAGATTTTGGCAGCTATTGCTGTAACCAAGGAAGGCTCTAATTACCCTCGGGGTTTCCCTTCCAAGTACTCTTATCATTTAAGTCCCGACCAGGTTCCTTATGTAAGAATTCCAGACGTTGGTGATCGGCTGATTCCCAACGCGGACCGCAGAAATTCTTTAATAACAGCCGCACACGAAGGCTTGGCTTCGGCCTATGCTGGCGTGTCTGCCACTGTTTCGATTTTGCAGCAGCGTTACTGGTGGCGTGGTTTATATAAACAAACCCGTACTTATGTCCTTTCCTGTGACATTTGTCAACAGATTAAGCCCTCTACGGTTACACGTCCGCCACAAACACAGCTCTGTATTTCTAATAAACCTTTTGGTTGTGTATACCTTGATCACTGCGGTCCATTTTCTTCTGACACTGCATATAAATATATCTTATTTGCAGTTGATTCGTGCACACGTTTCATCTGGGTGTGGCCACAATGCAGTGCTGATGCTCGAAATGTCATCAGGGATTTGCGTGTCTTTGTGGGAATTTTTGCCTGTGGCACCTTCCATTCCGACCAAGGTCCAGCGTTCGCCTCTAAGGCGTACAAGGACGCGATGAGGTCCATGGGGGTGCTGGTGCAATTTTCGTCTCCATATAGGCCTGAGGGCAACTCAATTGTGGAGCGAATGAACCGTGACTTAAAGCAATCCTTGACAGCTAGAGTCTTAGGTACTGGCAGGAACTGGCTGGCCCACTTGTATGGCGTGCAACGTGCACTTAATAATCTCCCTAGTATATCTCTGGGTGGGCGGACCCCATACGAAATGCTCTTTGGCATACAGATGTTTGTGCCAGACCTTGATGGTCTAGACTTGGCGGCGACCGCCACAATCTTTGACGTTGATAATCATTCTACTATGTTGCAGGACTTACAAGAGACCCGTGACAAACTGGCAAACGCACATTTACCTTCAGCCACAGATGCTGCGTTGCAGATTCCGGTTGCCGGCTGGCTTCCAAAGATTGGAGATCTGGTCCGAGAGAAGGTGGAGAATAAGAAAGAATTTGGCCCCTCTTATCGTGCACTGGTTCCAGTTCTTGGCTTGAAGGGTACTCGTTCAGTCATCTTACCACCACTTCCTGGTCGCAAAGACAACAGATACATCTCAGTGGACAATGTCAAGTTACACCATCTGGCTGATTCTCAATAGTGTGACACCTGCGGTATCATGTCCAGCAATTTCAAGAAATCCTGTTCGTGGCCCTCCAGTCTCCACAGGCGCTGATGTTGCCATTGAGATGGTCGCTTTGCCAGATCGTCTGCTCAACCTCCCGGCTTCTTCCTGCAACGAGGAAACGGAGTATGTTTACCCCGCACTATCTTGGCAGGTACGCGGTACAGAAGCTTTGCACCGTGCTTGCCTTATCCCCACACAAATATTATTTTTAAACAGTGCTATATATCAAACAACCTGTTTGGGTTTGGCAACTTCCAAACAATTGAATGCTCCATCCCCTCCTGCGTTGTCTTCCTGGCCGAACAGAAGCTTGCATTTAAATATTTCCCTTGAGGGTTTGCAAGCGTTAGTTCAAAATAACTAATTTAATGTTTCTACACTAAATCACTCGGCATGGTTGGTATGGCCCATAGCCTCTAATGCCTGCCAACTGCGTTTTCATGACTCAGCTCCTGGTTATAAACAGGATAGGCCAGATCCACATTTTTCTGACTCACGCACAGTTACCACTTATTCAGTTGGTAAATTATGTAATCAGTGGTTACAGCACTCTAGTTTAGATTCAGTAAAACAACATTTATCTCCACACCTGTCCGATCATGCTGTTGTATGTATGGATTTAGTTTTAGAAGGGAGAGAACATCCAAGGATATGGACATTTGATCGCTCATTACTGTTTGATGAGCCTGAAGTTAACTATCTATTACAGGAATCGGAGTATTTTTTCAACACAAATGTGGGCTCAGTCGAGATTTCTGTGGTATGGGATGCCTGGAAGGCGTTCTTAAGAGGTATAGTTATGAGCAGGGTTAGCTATAAGAACAGGAAGTATAGGGAAGAGGTGACGCAAATAGAGTCTGAGATGAAGGCAGTGGAGATGATTTTAAACAATGAAACTGCCCTCGTAAATCGCCAAGAATATCTGGCGAATCTGTCAAGTTTGAAGGATCAGCTGGATAATATCATTCAGTTAAGGCTCACCAAAAATGGGAGGCTAGTAAGCTTGCCCATTTTGAATATGGGGAGGGGCCAGTAAACTCTTGGCATGGAAGGTTAAGGCCGATAGAACGCGGAATATAATAAAGCGAATAGATAGCGAGGATCGCAGCACTTCGGTCTTCATGGATGAAGAGATTGGGGATGCCTTTTTCGCCTTTTTTCAAGACCTATATGATGAGGATAATGTAGTCGACACTACTAGTGCTAGTCAGTGGTTAATGGGAAGTGGGTTTGCCTCCTTAAATTCCTCACAGCAAGAAAACTTGGAGCGAGATATATCACAGCTAGAGGTTAGAAAGGCTATCTTGGCATGTAAGAGAGGAAAGGCTGCAGGGCCTGATGGGCTGCCTGTCGAACTGTATAGATCCTTGGGAGAGGCAGTTATTCCAACTATGACTATGCTTTTCAATAAGATTCTTTCAGAAGGTGTTAGGCTTCCCGATTCATGGGGAGAAGCCACCATCTCACTGATCCTGAAGCCAGGAAAGAATCCAGTGGAATGTGGGTCTTATAGACCCATTTCACTTTTAAATACTGACTATAAGGTCTTCACGAGGATTTTAGCAGATAGGCTGGGAGCAGTGGCTGGTGGATTACTTCACACTGACAAGAAGGGTTTTGTGAAAGGCAGAAATCTCTCAAATCTCACCTATGATTTTATAGGCGCTATTGATTTGGCTTCAACCTTTTCATTACCTCTCGCAGCCATAACACTTGACGCTACCAAAGCGTTTGACAGGGTTAACTGGGTCTACCTTGCTGCAGTAATGGATAGGTTTGGCTTTGGAGTAAAATTTAGTCGAGCCATCCAGCTTATCTACCACGATCCTTCGGCTAGACTTTTAGTCAATGGCAAATTGACGAACCCTTTTAAAATCAGCAGGGGAACTAGACAGGGCTGCCCCCTCTCTCCGCTTCTTTTTGATCTATATATAGAGCCTTTTGCTCAATGTTTGAGAGACAAAGTAGGCATTCCACCTTTTAGATTTGGGGCATGGGAGAGGAAAGTAGCTCTTTATGCGGACGATGTTTTAATTCTTTCGTCCGACTTGGAGACATCTTTTCACAAGGTTATTAAGCTGGCACAAGATTTCGGGCAGGTTTCCGGTTATGATGTTAATGCGGGTAAGACAGATATCATGGCTTGGAACCTGCCAGATTGTCAGCTTCCGATCAAGCGTGAAATAAGATATTTGGGGGTCAAGATTGTCCAGAACATTGACAAGATAGCAGGGACCAACCTGTCTAACGTATCTAAAGAATGCCAGAGGCTAATGAAATCCTGGGCTCATCTCCCACTGACCATTTTGGGTAGGATCAACTTGATTAAGATGGTTATACTTCCCAAAATTACTTTTCTTTTGACACCATTCCCCTGCACTTTGATAAAAGAGATTGATAAGCTCCAGCAAGCAATTAATTCATTTGCAGGGGCTTATAAGGCCACAAGAATAGCTTGGAGGAAGCTTAGGCGTAGGAGGGAGAAGGGAGGTTTAACACTACCAGATTTGCAATATTATGCTTGGGCATTTCAGTTATCACATGCAAGAATGCTATTAAAAATACCAGATCATACAGGGACAGGGGCCATGTTTTCGGCCATGTTAAAAGGAGGGGATCTTCCCCAGGAGGGATTTTGTTTAAATTTGGGGACCAGAAATTTTTCAAGAAGATCAGGTTGAAAGTCCTGCTGGGGATGGCGCGTATTTGGGCTAGAATTAAACAATGCACAGGTCTTAATTATTTCTCGAGTATGGCCCCTCTATGGGACTCTCCAGGGGTTCCAGATTGCCTAAAAGACAAATTGGCCATACCACTTAGGATTGCGGGAATGAAGATGTGGAGGGACTTGGCTTCAGAGGGCTCCCTTATACCATGGCTATCACTCCATAACAGATTAGAGGGAGGTTTGTCCAGGTTTAAATATCTACAGCTGCACAGTTGGTCCCAGAGTCACAAAAAACCAATAGGTATAGGAAATATTTTAGAGGAGCAACTAGTTTCTAGGCCGCCGGGAAAGAAGGAAGTTTCCTTTTTCTATTGGGCCATAGAAAATACCATTGATGGAGACTTTAAACTGGCTGAAGAACAATGGGGATCCTATATGCCAAATGAACAACTGGAGGATCTGTGGCAAACTTCCTTTAACACCTTGTATGCGACTGTAAAACCAGCCTGGCTCAGAAGGAATCATTATTTTACCATCCACAGAGCTTATCTATCTCCAGCACGATTATCTAAAATAGCTAAGGGTCCTGCGGTTAGTTGCAAGAAGTGTGGTCTGGTAAATGCCTTCGGACATCCATATGTTCAAAGATTGCCCAGCGATAACTGAATATTGGGAGAAAGTGAGTGAAACTATAACGGACATTCTAGGATTCCCTGTTCACATTTCCCTCCCCCTGGTTATATTTGGTATAGATAGCGAAGTAACAGGACCTGCTAGGGGGTTCCTATTTTATGCAATATTGCTGGGTAGGAGGGAAATATGTAAGAAATGGGTAGAGGATATACCCCCACACACACAGAATGGTTGTCCTCTCTATATAAAATCTCTAAGATTGATCTGGCTAGACTACAGAGTAGCAGGAAAAAGTAATATGGGATTGTTTACTAAAGTGGTCTCAGGCACATTAATTGCTTATCCTTTTTATAACAACTACATGGATCCTATGATTAAGCCTCATGGATGCTCTTTGACTGTGTTGGGCCTTCCCGAAGAGTTTTTTTTTTTTTCTTTTTCCAGTCGGCCAACATAAACAGTCTTCGGTCAAAGGTTATCAGAAGAGAGTGAGACCAGCCCCTCTACTTAAAAGGGGATACAGTGACTCTAGGTGGGATTGTCGTTTGCCGGTAGGCGGGTCTTCTCCCCGGTTCGATCTTGATGCCTACGTCTCCTTAAAACCGAGTAACGGCCATAGACATCCTACTCTTGTGTCAACTGAGGTCTGAGGCAAATGAGGAGAAAACAAAAAACATTTATCTCTCTTATCAGGCAACATCGATCTGGCTGACTTTATCCTAGGACCTAGAGGTCCAAGACCTAAACGATTTGTTTATGCGACCTACAATGAAATCTGGAAGCTTTCACAAATAGAAGCAGCTTCCCGTTTACGGGAAATAGATCAGGCAAATCTAGAAAAAGTGCTTGCTGTTGTCGACAATAGTATTAACACTCTGTCTTCCCGCATTTACACATTGGAGAATATTGTTTCATCTGTTGTTGATATTGTACAGGATGACGTGTCTGTGTTATATCATGGTCAAAATCAATTGCGTTCAGTTATGCAGTTTGCATGAACTTTGCAGACACTGAAAATGGGGAAGGTTCCATGGCATTTTTAAATACCTCTGCCTTGTTCTTGCCGTTTAATTTGACTGAGAAACAGCAGTTCATGTCCATGAAAGATGCAACATACACTCTTCTACATATCGAGAAGATAGATCCTTTACCATTCTATGTGGCGGAGACTGACTGCAGTGTGGCTAGTACACGGGGTTATCACTTTGCCTTTTTCTTTATTTGAATTCAGTTCATGCATGAAGCATTATCCTGTTGGCCGTTTCGAGCCTTTGGGCACTGCCTTTTTGCACGAACTCTGGTCCCTACCTTTCACATACAGATGCCTTAGGGATGAAAAGGAGGTATTTCTCACAGGAGAGTCTTGCGATTCTACAGTGGGTCATTCCCTTGTTTGTAAAAACATTAAATTGCACGGGGCTTGTAATGTTTCTGCCCCGAATCTTGCTTGTGTTTTAAAGGGCGTTCCTGCTCCTGTTATATCACCTACTTTCACTATGCTTGCTAATGGTAGCTATCTGCTTTTGAATAATCAGGATTGCTGTGGTTTGCAGGCTGGCATACCCTATATAGTAACAGTTTCGCAACGCGTGGTGTGCTGCAAGAATGTGCTTTTTCCGCCCCCGCGTGGGAAGTTAGATAGTTCCATTTGGCCTTACATACCGACTTTGAAGGCGGATTTCAATAAATTGAGCAGAATAAAGGCGCTATTATTAAACCAGGAGGTTATGCTCACTTCCGCACGGGAGACCTTCATTCTCCAGGTGGCCGTGCCCACAGTGAGATACAGGCCCTTTTAGACACTAACCTCCCCCAACATTTCGGTGAACTGATTCACCGTATATTTAATGCATCAAATACAGCGGGTCTTGCACACTTTTTTAAAGTTGTGGGCTTTGGCCTTTTGACCTCCTTTCAGACTATATTTGGTGTAATCCCGGCTTTTATTCATTCCATTTTTTTCCAGCGTCTTTGGCGGCTTCCCATTGATTCTAGCCTTAGCTGCTGGCGTATTGCTTTTACTTTGTCTGTGGCGCAATGGCTGCACCACTTGTGGCCCTACACAACCCAGGGCGACTGCAATGCTCCGTGACCGCATGATTGACAGCTTCGGCGTCCTGCCGCTGGCAACCCTCAGCGTGTCTTATAGACTATCTTTTCGCTTTGCGTATTTCACTTGCGTGCAACCTGTGATGTCCTGCTTACGATGTCCATTCTCTTGGCCCTTGGATTTTTGCCTCTCCAATCCGTCTTGTTCGGACCCGGATTTCGACCAGTTGGTGGGCCCCTTAGTGGCCCATGAACGGGACTGTTCCGGGGCTGGATTAATGGCGCATGCGGCTGCACTTGGGGTCTTGGCACAATGGGATATCTGGGCGGCTGCTCGGAATTGTAGGAGAGTAGGATCTGCTTCACATGGGTACCCCCACTTTTTGCTGATGCTTCACTGTTTTTCGACTTTAGTCTGGCTGGGGCCCTGCTAATCAGAACCCCAGCCTAGCTGCTTCCTCTCTAAAATGGTTTCCATGTGCCTTAGGCACATCTCTGATTGGAATCTGGAGTGCCCTTATAAGTCCCTAGTATATGGTATACTATGTACCCAGGGCATAGGTACCTCAGAGGCCTACCAGGGGCTGCAGCATGTATTGTGCCACCGATGGAAGGCCATCCAAAATGACACCACAGGTCTGCTACTGCAGCCTGGGTAAGGTGGTGCATGCACCCCTTACAGTGGTATAGGCTACCTATATCACTACCATTGCACACACATATAAACCTATAAGTCACTCCTATGGCAGGCCTATAAGCCAATCCTGAAGGCAGAGTGCTTGGTTTTTATGTGAGAGGGTGCCCCTGCACGAGCAGAGCCCCTCTACAGCGTTCGGAGTCCCTCCTCTGATGCTGTTTGTGGTACAGCCTGACCATATACTCTTAAGTGCATTATATCCTTGCGGTACAATGCTAACTTTGGACTGGCTGCACCAAAACATGTCTTGTTTGGTGTCAAACATCTTGGAATACTACCCCCCCACCAGTCCTGGCGGCGGGGGTAGCATTCCACCCTTCTAGAGGGAGAGACATGTACACACCGGGCTACCCGGTAACTTCTTTCCAGAGCCCTGGCATCACAAAATGGATGCTGCTGCCACAGACACGGGTCTGGCCTCCTGCTGCTGACTGAAACTCCGGCAGGGGAGGCCTGGACAATAGGTTTCCTGTTGCAGGGAGGTGTAACCACCTCCCCAGACAGGATAGTGTGTAGCAGATTCTTAATAACTGTCAAAATCAGCTGTTGCATCAGTACCTGGTGGACTCTGATCTGACCTCTCCCCAAGAATTGGGAAAGAAGGCAGACAAATGGGTCAGAACCAGGGTGAGGCAGAAAGTACAGAACCAAGGTGGTGACCCTAAGAAGCAAGATTCTAAAAACTCTGATAAGGGTGGGAGAAGGGTAAAGACCAGAAGTCTTCACAAGGCCCCCAAAAATCTTCTTCAGGTGGGGATTCACAGTCTAACAAGGGAAAAGGCCAAAAGAAACCATGGTGCAAAGTCTGTAAGCAAAAGACACACTGGACCAGTGATTGCACCAAGTCCAAAGACTCTATTCCAGCCCCCACCAATGCCCCTAAGGCACCTGTTCCCCCTAGTGCAGTTACAATTGGTGGTGGGAGTACGCAAACCAAGGGTTTAGTAGGGTTGACCCTGGGTAATGAGATGAGCTCTGGCCTAGTCAGAGAACTCACTCAGTCTGTCCTAGTCTGTGATGGAGGCATGGATCTGACCTCCTCTGTGAGTCCCAGTAATCTGGGCAAGTACAGGCAATAGCCATTGATCAATGGAAAAGAGGCTTTGGCATTCAGGGACACAGGGGCAAGTGTCACCATGGTGACACAAGACCTTGTGGATCCTGGGCAGATTATACTTGGTGAGATGTACCAAGTGACCAATGCTAGCAATGTCAGAACAGACCATACTCTGGCAGTTGTTAACTTCTCCTGGGGAGGGGTAACTGGCCTTAAGAAGGTTGTGGTAAGTGCAGACCTATCAGTTGAATGCTTGCTTGGCAATGATCTTGAAACTTCAGCTTGGGCAGAAGTGGAGCTCAGGACCCATGCAGAAATGCTGGGGATCCCTGCAGATGTGTTTGCTGTGACCAGGTCACAGAGCAAAATGTCTAACACTGAACAGGCCTTGGATCCTGGAAAAATGGACCAAGTGCAATCCAAGAGGAGGATTAGTAGGGTTAAGGCAGTGCCTTCCCCCTTGGCTCAGAAGGAAGATCAGTCTCTTGAGGGGGATGATCTCAGTCCTGAGGAAGGAACTGTCCCAGAGGAGCTTGAGCCTGACCAGGTTGAGTTCTTGGGGACAGGGGGCCCTTCCAGGTCAGATCTGAGCCAGGAGCAGCAGAGCTGCCCCTCTCTTGAACCCCTCAGACAGCAAGCTGCTGCTGAGGCTGCTGGGAATGCTAGTGGTCCCCATAAAGTGTATTGGGATGATGGACTCTTGTACTCAGAGTGTAGAGACCCCAAGCCTGGTGCCACCAGGAGGTTGGTTATACCTCTGAAGTTCAGGGGCTTCCTATTGACCCTAGCCCATGACATTCCTTTAGCAGGTCACCTGGGCCAGAACAAGACTTGGGACAGAATTGTCCCTCACTTTCACTGGCCCCACATGTCTGAAGACACCAAGGAGTTTTGTCGCTCCTGTGTAACCTGCCAGGCCAGTGGCAAGGCAGGTGGCACTACAAAGGCCCCCTGATACCACTACCTGTGGTGGGGTTCCCTTTGAAAGGGTGGGGATTGACATTGTTGGTCCCATGGATCCCCAAACAGCATCTGGGCACAGGTTTATCCTGGTGGTAGTGGATCATGCCACCAGGTACCCAGAGGCTATTCCCCTTAGGACCACTACAGCACCTGTAGTGGCAAGGGCCCTCCTGGGAATTTTCTCAAGAGTGGGCTTCTCTAAGGAGGTTGTGTCAGACAGGGGTGCAAACTTTATGTCTGGATACTTGAAAGCAATGTGGAAGGAGTGTGGAGTGACTTACAAGTTCACCACACCCTATCACCCACAATGCAATGGTTTAGTTGAGAGATTCAACAAAACCTTGAAGGGCATGATTAAAGGGCTCCCAGAGAAGCTTAGGCGAAGATGGGACATACTCTTGCCCTGCCTTTTATTTGCATACAGGGAGGTGCCTCAAAAGGGGGTTGGCTACAGCCCTTTTGAACATTGGTTTGGTCACCCTGTCAGGGGTCCATTGTGCTTGGTAAAGGAAGGATGGGAGTTACCTCTCAAGCCCCCAAAGCAAGACATAGTGGACTACGTACTTGGTCTCCACTCCCGGATGGCTGAGTACATGAAAAAGGCAACTAAATACCTTGAGGCTAGCCAGGAACTGCAAAAAGCCTGGCATGACCAAAAGGCTGTACTGACTGTTTACCAGCCAGGACACAAGGTGTGGGTGCTGGAGCCAGTGGCCCCAGCAGCTCTCCAAGACAAGTGGAGTGGACCCCATACCATTGTTGAACAGAAGGGTGAGGTCACCTATTTAGTAGACCTAGGAACACCCAGGAGTCCCCACAGGGTTCTCCATGTCAACAGATTGAAACCATATGTGGACAGGGCAGACATGGGCTTGCTCATGGCTACTGATGAGGACAGGAGGAAGAGAGTGACCCACTCCCTGACCTGCTCTCACAGAACCCTGATGATGGGTCAGTGGATGGTGTAGCCTTGGCAGGCAGCCTCACTGCTCAGCAGCAAACTGATTGCAGACAAGTACTCAATCAGTACAGACATATGTTCTCTCTGACTCCAAGTCAGACCACCTGGTGCACTCATAAAGTGGACACTGGGGACAGTCTGCCTATTAAAAATAAGATTTATAGGCAACCTGACCATGTCAGGGACTGTATCAGGACAGAAGTCCAGAAAATGTTGGATTTGGGAGTTATTGAACCCTCAGATAGCCCTTGGGCTAGTCCAGTGGTCCTTGTGCCAAAACCTCACACCAGTGGTGGGAAAAGAGAGATGAGGTTTTGTGTGGACTACAGGGGTCTCAATGCAGTCAGTAGGACTGATGCCCATCCAATACCAAGGGCAGATGAGCTAATAGACACTTTGGCCTCAGCCAAGTATCTAAGCACATTTGACCTGTCAGCTGGCTACTGGCAGATCAGGCTAGCTGATGATGCAAAGCCAAAAACAGCATTCTCAACCCCTAGTGGACATTATCAATTTGTGGTAATGCCCTTTTGTCTGAAGAATGCACCTGCCACTTTTCAGAGGTTGGTGAATACAGTCCTTACATGTCTGGAGGCCTACAGTGCAGCATATCTAGATGATATTGCTGTCTTTAGCTCCACCTGTGAGGATCACCTGGTCCACCTCAGAAATGTTTTGGAGGCCCTGCAAAAGGCAGGCCTCACTATCAAGGCCACCAAGTGCCAGATAGGGCAGAGTCAGGTTGTGTACCTGGGCCACCTTGTGGGTGGAGGCCAGGTTCAACCATTGCAGAGCAAAATCCAGACCATCATGGACTGGGTTGCTCCCACTACCCAGACTCAGGTGAGAGCCTTCTTAGGCCTGACTGGGTACTATAGGAGATTTGTCAAGGGGTATGGATCAATAGTGACACCCCTGAATGACTTAACTTCCAAAAAAATGCCCAAAAAGGTTCAGTGGACAGCTAGCTGTCAAAAGGCATTTGATGACCTGAAGCAGGCCATGTGCACTGCTCCCGTTCTCCAGAGTCCTGATTACACAAGAAGTTCATTGTCCAAACAGATGCATCTGAATTGGGGGTAGGGGCTGTACTGTCACAATTGAATGATGAAGGTCAGGATCAGCCAGTAGCTTTTATTAACAGAAGGCTGACCCCTAGAGAGAAACGTTGGTCAGCCATAGAGAGGGAGGCCTTTGCTGTGGTTTGGGCTCTGAAGAAGTTGAGGCCATACTTGTTTGGTACTCACTTCCTTGTTCAAACAGACCACAAGCCCCTCCTATGGCTAAAACAAATGAAGGGTGAAAACCCCAAACTGCTTAGGTGGTCCATTTCCCTACAGGGGATGGACTTTACAGTGGAACATAGACCTGGGAGTAACCATGCCAATGCAGATGAACTCTCTAGGTACTTCCACTTAGAACATGAAGACTCAACTGGTCAAGGTTAGTTTAATGTCCCTACGTTTGGGGGGGGGGGTGTTGTGTAGGAGAGTAGGATCTGCTTCACATGGGTACCCCCACTTTTTGCTGATGCTTCACTGTTTTTTGACTTTATTCTGGCTGGGGCCCTGCTAATCAGAACCCCAGCCTAGCTGCTTCCTCTCTAAAATGGTTTCCATGTGCCTTAGGCACATCTCTGATTGGAATCTGGAGTGCCCTTATAAGTCCCTAGTATATGGTATACTATGTACCCAGGGCATAGGTACCCCAGAGGCCTACCAGGGGCTGCAGCATGTATTGTGCCACCCCTGGAAGGCCATCCAATATGACACCACAGGTCTGCTACTGCAGCCTGGGTAAGGTGGTGCATGCACCCTTACAGTGGTATAGGCTACCTATATCACTACCATTGCACACACATATAAACCTATAAGTCACTCCTATGGCAGGCCTTACCAATCCTGAAGGCAGAGTGCTTGGTTATTATGTGAGAGGGTGCCCTGCATGAGCAGAGCCCCTCTACAGCGTTCGGAGTCCCTCCTCTGATGCTGTTTGTGGTACAGCCTGACCATATACTCTTAAGTGCATTATATACTCGCGGTACAATGCTAACTTTGGACTGGCTGCACCAAAACATGTCGTGTTTGGTGTCAAACATCTTGGAATACTACCCCCCGCCAGTCCTGGCAGCGGGGTAGCATTCCACCCTTCTAGAGGGAGAGACATGTACACACCGGGCTACCCGGTAACTTCTTTCCAGAGCCCTGGCATCACAAAATGGATGCCGCTGCCACAGACACGGGTCTGGCCTCCTGCTGCTGACTGAAACTCCGGCAGGGGAGGCCTGGACAATAGGTTTCCTGTCGCAGGGAGGTGTAACCACCTCCCCAGACAGGATAGTGTGTATTGGGGCTGGGCGGGAGCACCCTCTGGTGCTTTGAAGTCCTGCACTGGGGGCACATTTGGTGTCCCTGTATTTATACCAGTTTAAACCGGTTGCAGGGGCTACCTGCCCCTGCTCTGGCGCAAAACTGGACAAAGGGAATGGGTGTAACCACCCCTCTTCCCTGACCCTCCCATAGGTAGGTCCCCAGAGTATGTCCAACCCCCTAACTTTGTATAAGTATGGGACCCTAGTCCTTAGGACTTTAGATTAACCTGGACGAAACTCTGACACTGAATCCTGGACCTTCGACGCTCTACTTAAAGACTAGATGACTGAAGAATCTCCCTTGGGGTCAAGGAGTGACTCCCCTGCTTGGCAGGTACCTAAGAAGCAATTGTCTGGTCTGCATCGCTGAAGCTCCCGCCGGACGCCGATGTCTTTGCATCACCAGAGGTGGATTTCCAGACTTCCCCAAGGCTGCCCTGAGTCTCTAGCAAAGCTAAGGCCCGTAGCTGTTGTGGGTAACGTGGAACCGTGACCCCTGGACACCAAGCACATTTGCAAGTGCATCCTCTTCCTGGTCTTCCACGAAGTTGTGCTTTGGGCTCCGAGTAGCCCCCGCCTCCAGCACCGACTGCACCAAAGATCACTGGCCTCCACTCCACGAGTGTCCTGTGAGCCAGCTCCAAGTGCGTCCACTCGAGGCTCCTTTGCGGTCGCTAGTCCGTTGGCTAGTGGGCCCTCCCGAAGGCAACTCTTCTTCTGCTTGGGCTTCCCTGGTTGCTCCAGACGTGCCCTGACTTACCCTCGCTGGGTGAGTCCCTCAGACCTTGCTGGTCTGTACCACCATCCTTCTTCTATTTCCACAAGACTTGCCGTTGCCAAGGCTTGTTGGGTCCAATCCGGTCGCCGACACTGCAGCAATCGACAGACGTTGTGGGACAGCTCGAATCCAGCTCCTGGTTGTCGTCGACACCTCCTGGACCTCGTGGCTGAAGAGTCAAGACGACCGTCAACCTACCTGAAGCACCCGACATCGGTGGGCATCTGCTCATCGCCTTCCTGGTCACTGGCTAGTGACCCAGACTCTGTCCCCTCTGCTTTCAGGTTCTTCAGATTTTCGATCCACCTTTGGATCCACCCCAACACTTTCGACTTGGTCGCCAGCAGCACTTTGCAGCAGATCGCCATTGAAAACGACGACGAAACCCGACCCCGAAAGACACCTATGCACCCGGCTCCCCTGGGTGAGGTAACTCGAGTACTCCGGTGCTCCCGTGGGTATAGACTCTAGAACAGCCTAGTTCTAAAGGGGTTTGCTCCAAGTCCTCCTCTAAGTGTCCTTTTTCTTTAAAACTCCAACCGCAACATTCCCCATAGTCAACGGTGGCTCGCGGCTGTGTTCTCACACTGCACGCGTCCCCCGTGGGTCCCCTGTGTCACTACCTTGGGTGGTTCCTTGAGGGCCAAGCACTTCTACAGGCTCTAGGCCTTGTGTCTAGCTCAGTCGTGGTTCTTATACCACTTTATTGGTATATGGTTTGGTACGCCCCTAGGGCTCAAACGTATATTTGTGCTATTACTGTTGATAACTGACTTGTAACTTATGTACTTCGAACTCTAGCCTCATAAAGAGACTAGAGGGGTGTGTTTAAGACTAAATACATATATTTTAAATATATACCTGGTGTGGTCCTCTTTCATTTGGTCACTCAAGAGATTATAGACTGGTAAAACAAGCTGCTTTACATTCCTTCAAGACTTAGCCTGAAGGCTGCTCTCCATAGCTACCACTAGGATAGCTTTCAATAAAGGTTGTCTTTAACCTATCTCCAATAAGGGGTTGTTTGGACTGGTGCAAGGTGCCCACTATAATTAGTGGACAGCATATACCAGGCCAACTTCTCACAGGAATCTCCTACAACGAAGTTATATCGAGTATCACACAAGTTGTCCCGCAATGCTGATAGATGCTGCCTATTGTGAGGAGCATGAATGCAGTTTCAATTTGTTGAATTGGATGGCATCTCTTTTTTCAAACGATGACAATGATGTCTTTCTGGAAGGTGTTGCAGTTTTCTACGCATGCACTCTGATGGATTAAGGACATTGACTTTCAACGAACTGCATTGCTGGATTTTTTTTCTTCTCTTAGAGTGCCCTCTTTTCTGGCCCTTTCTAGAATTTTTTTTATCCCCCAAATTTTTTTTTTCCCATTTCCGAACTTTCCAGAGGACATTAAGCACCTATAGACGTTTTCGTTCTGCTCCATCGATTCGAACTCTGTTTTCATCCTATGTCTTGCCGATGGACTGACCAGGGGAGGGTGTAGTGTGGATTGTGGCCTCATTGTCGACAATGCTAAGTTAGCTTAGGCCCCGCTGCCATGATGCCTTCTTTGCACACGTTCCTCTGTGACTTTGTTTTTCCAGACTCTGCTTGTGACTGTTCACATTAGAACTGTCTGCCTTTTTGCCTTTCACCTTTTCTCCTTTTCTCCTGTTCTCTGTGGTTTTCATCTGCACACAGTGTACAAGGTCGAAAAACAACGTCCCTTGTTTTTGCTGTTCTGGTCAGCCCCTCGCACTTAGACATAACATGACATACAGCTGCACTGGAGAAATTTGTGTGCTTTTAATATTGTGAACTCGATGCTGAAGGGACTTGGAGAAAAACCTTTCCAGGGAGAAGAGCTGTGCTTGTCTGATGATGTAAACCTTGCATCTAGATCTTGAGGTATGGGGGTCCCCCGGACAAAGCCCAGAGGTCTTCTATTTTTATAATAAACTAGTTCCTAGCACGGGGAGGGTGGCAAGGCCTTTTAGTCCTATATCCACTGTCTTTATAAAATGCTGTCCCCGTTTGTATTCTATGGAATTGTAACCATGCTTACTGTTTTAACTTTATGCATTATGCTGCTAGTACTGGCACGTGTACTGTGTCTTAGAGCACGTTAGTTGAAATAAACATTTTAAACTATACTGTGTCTCTAAATACGCACGTTGTGGACAAGTATGAGTGTATAATGAAAGAGTGTTCTTACTCCCGCGATTCCTGAAAGAGTCCGTGTTCTGGGATGTCTAATCATTGGTAGCTTTGCTGTAGTACGGAGAACGAATGTGACACTATAGCTAGTCGGATTGGGATTTTGGGTACTAAGGGGTATGGTTGGTACACCACTATACACCGAGGTCCTGTTTTCCTGCGCATAGTTCTGTATATGTGCAGAATCCCCGCAACAGTACTTAACCGCATGGGCTTCCCCGCGCCGTTTCTAGCATGGATCCACCTTCTCTACACGAACCTACAAGCCAGCACAGTAGTTAATGGCGCCAGATCTTCCCCTTTTATGATTGCCCGAGGTACTAGGCAGGGATGTCCTTTGTCCCCTCTCCTGTTTGCCCTGGCAATCGAACCCTTGGCCGCCAAGATCCGCCAGCACTACCGCGAGCATGCCCTCATATACCCAGAGAGGCAAATATTAATTTCTCTATACGCCGACGATCTCACCCTATACCTCCGTAACCCGAGGGACAGTCTCAATCCCATTTTACAGTTGCTCATCCTCTTTGGGCACCTCTCCGGGGTCAATATGAACTGGGGGAAATCCCAGATTTTCCCCCTCACAGACGCCAGCACACGCTTCACGCTGGACTATCCCCTTTCATGGTGCGATGAAGATGTCACCTATTTAGGGATAGTTATATCCAGTAACCGCAATGCTTTGATGGCAGCCAACTATGGGCGCACACTGAATATCCTCACGGATAAAATCACCAAGTGGATTGCTATGCCAATCTCACTAGGTGGGAGAGCCTCGCTTATTAAGATGGTAATCTTGCCTAAATTGCTCTATTTATTCATTAATATCCCATATGCCCCCAGTAGATGTTTTTTCCAAGCCCTAAAAACTAAACTCGTCCGGCTCACCTGGGGTGGGAAGCAACCCAGATTGCAGTGGGACATCCTCACCCGGCCCTTTGGCGCTGGTGGATTCGAAATTCCAGACCTGTAATTATATTTCAGCTGTGCAGAGGCTCACTACGCAGCCTATTGGGTGAACCCCCCTCCTTATATGCCTCACCTAGCAATTGAAGATGGGTATATGACCCCGACCCCATGCTCCGCCTATTTAAGCGCTCCCGCCACTCCGAGACACCTAGCCTCCACCACAGTAGAGTGCACCACCAGTGCCTGGCGAGACATAGCTTGGTGCCTCCGCATGTCCATACTATACTCCCCTCTGCTGCCACTACAGGGCAGGCTGGACATCTGGTCATGCAGGAAGGAGGATGTCGTCAACTCCTCCGGAAACTCCCCATCCAGACTTGGGGCAAACTATACATTAATGGCAAATTCCGCACTAACGAGGATTTTTTGGGCGACAATTCGCCTACTCCCTTGGAACGCTTTTACTACATCCGCCTGAGACAAGATGTTCGGGCTTTAACCCCGTGCTTCCCACAGGAGCCTCCTACTGTAACCCCTCTACATGCCCTCCTTCAGAAAGATACCCCCGCGCATGTCGTGTCGATGCTGTACCGCACTACCCAGGCAGACTGCACCCACGACCCCCCCTGGGCCAGGGCGCGCTGGGAGGAGGAACTCAGCTCTCCCCTCGCGGGCGAACAGTGGTCCTTCTGCTGTCAACAGACTGGGAGAATAGCTGCCAGCTGCAGGCTGCGTATTATCCACTATAAATATCTGCACGTCTCTATTATACACCTGCTCGGCTGAAGCGCCTTCACTTGCGTGATACTGACTGTTGCGCCCGGTGCGGTAGAGCGGGGGCGGATTTTAGACATTTGGCTTAGGACTGCCCTCCCATCCGGCGCTACTGGATGGAGGTACTAGCAGCGCTTGACCAGATGACCGGCCTTCACGTTCCTGACGATCCCCTTGTTACTCTTCTCGGCTACACCGGGGCCCTGGCCGTTCCAATGCGGAGGTACAGCTCCCTAGCGCTCTTGCTGGCTAAGCGGCGAGTCGCCTGCAGGTGGGGCAGAGGAAGAGCGCCAAAATTCAAAGATTGGCTGAATGATCTTATATTTTGTCAAGATCAATTGCACACCTACGCTGAGCTCCTGCCGCTCTCCTCCCGCCCACGCGACATATGGTCCCCCCTCCAGACGTACCTTCTGGCGCAGGCGGCCGCCTATGATGCCGACGCAGTCACAAGGTCGGACAGCTGACGAGACTCGCACACGGGCGGTAGTCTGACCACCATTCCACCCGACTGGGTCCAAAATGCAGCCCATATGATGTCTGTATTCACATGCCTGATGTTAAGTAATGCACAGAGCTAATGATGTTCTGATACTGTATGCTAGACTAATACGCTATAGCGGAGATGTCGAGTGACAATGATAGCTTTGTAAGTTTTGTAAGATGACTTCAAACTTAATAAAGAAATTAAAAAAAAAAAAGAATTGTCCATCAGACTCAGTATACTCCGGTTCGGGTACCTGAGTATCACCTCAGCGTGTCACTGCATAGTTCCACCCACACCATGGAGAATCTATTGGTGATCTTTAACATACTTGACCATGGGATATTGCAGCTGGGTCTGAGAAGCCTTGCGGAGCTTGTGATTTAGCTTTGCAGTGGGTCTCTTGTTGGTACAAGACATGACGTGTGTCATAACATAACCACACAGTTGCTACCATGTAGAGTTCCCTCTCTCAGACTATGGTCCCACCCCAACCAACACCCCCACCAGCAGCTCTGCCTCTCATCTGTCTGTCCTATGTTCTGTTCTCTGCGAACCACGCTTCAGAATCCTTCCACCCTCTGTGTATTACCACCCTCGGTCTGCAGTATCTGGACAGAACTCATTCTGAAAAACTTCAATGCCATGTTGTAAATATATTTCAGTCACTTAACCATAGTGATATCTTCACATCGGTTTAACGAGATACATCCTAGGAGCAAATTGTCGACTGAGTAGACATGGTGTGGAAATGTTGTCTTGCACATCTAGGGCCTCTACTCTGTGGTTAGAAATGGGATTATACATGCCGTAGAACACACTTCAGCTTCTCAAGACAGCATCCCTCTAGTTCTTTTTTTAATAAAAACTCTCTCTGCAAGGGGTTTCTTCTGCTAGTTACCCTCTTGGTCATTGGGTTCACCGGAGTTTATCATGGCTCCCATTGTTGCCGAATTCTAATAGCAATGTATCTCAAGCCTGAACAGTTGATGCTTCTAGGCCTGCCCATATAGCTACATCATTTCTCCAGTGTGCAGTGTCTGCAAGTTTAGCTGACTTCCAGTTCATCGTGATGCCTCTTCTTGTCAAGAGAAAGACAAGATCTATGAATTTAGAACTCATTTTCTTCCTCACAGGTCTTTTATCTGACTTGGTTCAGAGTAGTTGCTCCCTCTTCCCCCGCTTCCTGCCGTGCAAAAGCCAGGTTCTTTCCATTTTTTCACCAGCAGCCGCACTTGAGGTAGGGCTATCCTGCTCTCCAATTTCAGTCTCCCCTTTTCACTTGCAGATTAATGTGGCACACTTCATGGAGTTCATTCATTGCTCCCAGGGAGAGTTTCAGTCACTTCACTCATTTTCTCCAGTTGCCAACAAATGTGGTCACATGTCAGTCATAGTCAGGACTAGGAGGTGTCCGATCACCCCCGTAACCTCTGCTTTCAGTAAGGCTAAGACTTCTTTTCATGTGCAATATCTAAGCCGTAACAATTCATATGAAAGACAGTTTCCATCTCGCCCTGAGTTGCTTAACAGAGGAGAGTGACATCTTGAATTTTCAGTTGGGGCTATCAAGCACTCACCCCTGTCTGTTGTTCTGCTGTTTAAAGGTGGCAGGGTGCTCACTCGCTACAACAATCTGTGCTTTCCTGGCACCAACGTGAAGGTATGCATTTTTTAACCCCACTTCGCTCCACCTTGCGCATCACTTCTCGGCATTGGTCAAGGAGCCGCGCATCCACCAGCCTCCAGTGGCCTGGCAGCAAACAGCACCGTCAGCCACCTTCCTCTGTCTCCAGTGCATAGGCTGCTGCCCTTCCAGTGTAACCCACAGCTTGACCTGTCACCCACAGTCACCAGTTTGGATAGTCCCACAGGCTTAGAATCCGGTGCGTGATCGGGCCGTTTATTATGGAATTACCCAACCTCAGCTCACCTCCAGACTACACTCAGTTGCCACCACCGAAGAGGTCCTGTACCTACAGAAATCAGACATCCAGGTACCTAACTAATCACTCGAGGTAAGGCACCAGGATAAATGTTATACATGGCGGCTGAGAAGGAGCTCTGCTGGACACGTCTTATTCCCCAAAAGATACATATACATGGATACATCATAAGTGTGTACATAGAATCAGATCTCAGAGGTGGGCCTCTGCTTCATTAAGGGCTCTCAAAGGGTCTCTGTCTAATTTGGTAGATTAATGCCTCAACTGTTATTTCAACTCACATTCCAACTTTTGAGTCATGTTCTCAACTGTCTAATCTGATAGATGGGCTTCTGCTATTCAACCAGATCTGGTTCCTTCCAGAACAGTGACTCACTCCACCACACCCTTCTATGAAGCAGTTGTGTAGTAACCTTAGAATTCAAAATTAACTGGGATTACCTCAGAAAAGAAATAAGGGTGCAGTCTAAAGCGGCCTCTTTATTCCTGGACAAACCTATCAATTTGCCATTCAGAAAGGTAATAGTCTGCATACTACACAGAGTAGCTTAGCAGTATCAATAACCTTCAAAGCAATACTCCACGTCTGGAGCGTGTTGTAGATCTGGATTCATTTCTTACTACAAAAATTCAATCCAATCCTTAATCAGCCATTTTTCAGACCCTTTCATCTCGTCTATGCGTTTGAATTTTCTCTTGAAGACCTGTTGCTCTATGTCCGTACCTGATATGTGTCGACTATCCAGTGTCGAGAAAAAAACCTGTTCTTTTTACACAGTCCTGCTTCGCTAACAGTTTTCAACAATAGGCAATCTAGAATGTTCGTTTGTTGGATGATTTCAGGTTGTGCTTTGAGACCTAATGTGACCTCATTCAATAGATGGCCCCTTTAAACCACTACTGCACACCCTTCAATCTCAGCACACAGTCAAATTGTATGTAGTCTCTTTGCATTACAGTCTTCTTGCTATTTGACTGATACATTCACTGGTGATCCTGTTGCTTACAGAAATATAAGCTGTCCCCTAGTGACTGGTTAACTTGTAGGTAATTGAAAATAGCCTTCCAAACATGTGGAACTAATTAAGCTTAGCCACCTCCAGCCCTTTGTGGTTTCTGTCTTATTTCTGGATCTACTCAAGTTGATTTCCACCCAGAAAAGGGGATTCACTTCTCCTGGCAGCAGTAGCCGATGACATCAGGATTGAGAGAGCTAAGACTGATGATGAGGCCCTGATTAAGTTGGACTTATCTTTGGACTTCAACAGTGTTTGACCTTGAGCAGGCCCGATCTTATGTGACGTCATTTTTTTCTGATTGACAATTTACCAATGCTTCTACCTTATTCTTTCCAGTGTTAGCCTCTGACTTGTGGTGTCCATCAGGGTCTCCATTCTTTTTAAAAATGTATACTGTGCAAATATGTTCAATATATAATCCGATAATGTATAACGATGCAGATGATACACCGGTTATGATGCGGATGCATGTTCCAGGTGCTTCTCGAAAAAACATTTGCACAATGTTTGATGTGCATTGGATATCACAGCAAAATGGAGGTGATTAACTATAGCACAAATAAACACCCTTGTAGTGCTATATGCACTATTATGTATTGGGACCACGTGATGAAAAAAAAACCAAATATAGACTATTTTCATTGGATGTTTTTCTTTTACAATAATGTCATTGAATGAGAAACTGAGGGATATTACAAGGGCACATAGGCAGCATGTTTTGATCTTAGCAGGTTTGACTGTGTTGGAAAACACTGATTTTCTCTCACTGAAAGAAAAAAAGCGCCAGAACATTTTTGGGGCAAAGGAAAATACGTAAGAGTTGGTGAGTTCCCAGTGCAACATTTCCTTCCCTGGAGAGATCAGCAGACAAGAGTGAGAAATGGCCCAACTTCACTAAAGAGATGCTCATCTTTATTGCGACATAACATCAGTTAGTGAATGACTTCATGAGGAACACTGCTGAAAGAAGCTGACTGTTGCACAAGGAGACGGCAAGTCTGAAATAATTAATTTAATTAACCTCCACATCCACTGCGACCGGAAGCTTTGCGTCACATATAAGACTCATGTCCAAACTACGTTTGGGGCTGAAAGGTTTGTATCATAAATGAAATGCTAATTCTATCACTGCTACAGCGTTCTTCCCATAGGAGGGAGCTAGCGCACCACAAAGAGAGGGAACTCAACATGGAAGCTGTGACAGCAGAAGCTGTGATGCCTCTGTAGGAGGGAGTGGAGCCCGCATTAGCCTTATAATAGCTGAACGAGCCAACAACGAGTGACAAGTTCGGTACAAGGACGCCCGCCTCCTTTGCCTTTAACAGTAGATGAAGGGGTGCACGCTTTCGATGAGACTACCACACCCTTGCTCTGTTGTTATAATGACAAGTTGTCCTTTCCCTTTAAGGACAACTTGTCTGTCACGAGCGCTTCCCCCGAGCGCTGTTTACTTTTGTCCCTGTCTCTGCACTCTGGCGTTTTCATTCAAGCTGCCTCAACTGTACACTTGGGCAGTTTGGATGACAGCACCAGAGGCAGCGGTTGTGGGTTGCTGTTTGTCCCACGCATCTTTACCAATAAAGTTATTGGATTTAAACCTACTGTCTGCTGCAGCCTCCTTCCACATTTGCCGACGATTGGCGCAGCGACCCACCGACCGGATCCCCTCGTTGCCTTCACTTTTGGACGATTCACCGCCTCACCGGAGCTTCGTTTATGCAGAATCATTGGAGCTTTCTTTCTTTGTCTCCGCCCACTCATTTGTCTGACGCAAAATCACTGGACGGACTTTGACGACGCTGCACGCTCAGAGGGGAGGGATTTCCGGCAATTTGGTGGAATCCCTTTGGCCCCCTTGGCGCAACGGCAATCTTTGGATGACGTATTCCGCTACCTAGCAACGCGGATACTTCCTTGAAAGAATCGTTTCCTCTTCAACGCGGATACTTCGTCGAAAGGATCATTTCCTCTTCAGCGATTTCTTTCGCTGCAACGTGCGCATTTCAGCGGTTTTCATTCTGCTTCTCCCATCATCATCCTGCTGGTAAGACCTGCCTGCGCTTCGGTGACAGGCACACCTTTTACTGAATTAACTCTTTATGTGTCTTGCCTGCACAATCAGTGACAGGCACACTATTTTCCTGACAATTTTAGTCTTACCTTTTCTTTATAAAAAAAAAAGGGAAAAATACTATTTTGTGGCCAAATTTCACTTTCATTTGCATAAGGGTAATTTATTCTTACAAATTGCTCTTTACACAATTTATTGTACCTTCTCAGCATGGCTTCAAGCAATCAGCTACTTTCTATTTCTCACTTCTTGTCTGCTCCAGGAAACCACACATTCCATGGAAACATTGGCTCGGCATGTTCCAGAATTACCTTATTGCCAATGATGCTATTGATTATGACCCAAAAAGAAAGTTTGCATTATTATTTGGTCATTTAGGCTATGAAGGTCAACAGGTTTTTAACAATTTGCCGCAAATTCAACCACCATCAGGAGCACAAGAAGGATGGAATGTCTATTCAGAGGGCATTGCTAGACTCACTAGAAAATTTTCTGAGGAACCAAGTGTCCTTTTAGAACGCTTCAATTTTATGCGAAGAAAACAAAATGTAGATGAGTCTGTTGAGGATTACATATCTGCTTTGAGACAATTAGCCTCAACTTGCAATTTTGGCACTGTTCTTGATACTTGTTTAAGGGACCAGTTTGTTTACAGCTGCTACTCAAAAGAAATTCAAGAAAGACTTTTCGGTTGTAGAGATCCCACTTTGTCTGAGACTATTGAAATTGCTAAGGGCATAGAGAGGTCCATTATTTCTTCTAAGGTTATGTCTAACGATTCTTTTCCCAACAGTGTTTCAGTATCAGCGGTTTCAGAAGAAGGAGAACATATTTCTTCCATAGATGTGAGAAGTAGGCAATCTAGAGTACCTTTTAAAAAACCCAATATGGTTTGCTACAGGTGTGGTTCTCGCAGTCATATTGGGAATAATCTCAATTGTCCAGCCTCCAACAAACGTTGCACTAAATGTGGCAAGATAGGTCATTTCTTGTCAGTTTGCAAGAGTACCAAAAACACAGTCAGGATAAGTTCAATTCAAGTCACTCCTGAAACGTGTGCACGTGATTTGGACAAGGTAACCCTCACTATTTCTTGTGATGATTCTGAAGAAATTGTTATCAAGGGTCCCTTTTGTGAAGCCATTGTCGCTCAAGTCCCACTAGAAATGATGGCGGATTCTGGCGCTCCTATTACTATCATTTCAGACAAACTGTTTGATGACAAGTGGGGAGATAGAGAATTGGCTAAACCTGACATACATCCCAAAGCTTTTGGTGATCAAGATATTTCTATGCTGGGTTACTTTATTGACGTTAAATCATGTTTAGGTAGACAGATCACCACCAAGATTTATGTTGCTTTGAAAGGTAAAAATATTATAGGTTGGAAGGATCTGGCTAGAATGGGAATCATTCTTGTTCCTGGAGCTGAAAAGCCTATTGTTCTTGGTGAACATTCCATTTAATTTTTTGAAGCTGACACTGATACTAATGTACAC
The DNA here is from genome assembly GCA_963921515.1 of Calotriton arnoldi. Classification (NCBI taxonomy): domain Eukaryota; kingdom Metazoa; phylum Chordata; class Amphibia; order Caudata; family Salamandridae; genus Calotriton; species Calotriton arnoldi. The sequence continues at coordinate 1,650,206 of CAWUFW010001998.1, forward strand.
AACATTCTTAGCAAGTTTCACAATATTTTTTCAGAAAAAATTGGCAATATTCTTCAGTTTGAACATTTCATTAAGCTCAAACAAAATGCCATGCCAATTGTTCACAAAGTTAGGTCTGTACCACTTAGTGTTAGGCACGACCTCAAACTCTTATTAGACAAACTTTGTTCTGAAGGGGTCATTGAGTCAACCAATTCCTCAGAATGGGTCAGTCCAGTGGTTATCGTTAAAAAAAAAAAAACAGGTGAGATCCGCCTGTGTGTGGACTTGCGCACACTTTACAAAAACATAATCATTGACTGCCACCCTTTACCCAAGGTACAGGACCTTTTAGCAAATATTGGCTCAGCTAAAGTGTTTTCTTTATTGGACCTTAGGTCTGCTTACCATCAGATACCGCTTGCTGCAGAGAGTCAAGACCTTACCACCTTCATTACGCCTTTTGGAGCTTACAAATACCTACGGATGCCATTTGGTCTTGCCTCTGCAGCAAGTGTGTTCCAGAAATTTATGGACACCATTCTTAGGAACATATCGGGTGTTCAAGCTTTCCAGGACGATGTCCTTATCTTTGCTGAATCTAAAAGGGAACATAATCTCATTTTAGAGAGGGTTTTGTCAATTTTTAAGAGAGTGGGCATCACTCTCAGAAAAGAAAAGTGCAAGTTCATGGTGGACCAATTGGACTACCTCGGTCACAATGTTTCCACACAAGGCATTAGCCCAAAAATGTCTCTTGTGTCTGCCATCCAAGATGCCGCACCTCCCACTAACAAAGACACTCTCCTTTCTTTTTTAGGTTTATGCGAGTAGTATTCTCGTTTTATACATGGGTACGCCATCATTGTTCAACTTTTAAGGGATTTACTGCATAAAGGAAAAGCTTTTGAATGGTCTGACTCTGTGCAGAATGCTTTTTCACAGGTCAAAAGTCTGATAACTTCATCTCCCATTTTGTCACCATTCAATGCTGGACAACCCTGTTGTCTGACAGTGGATGCTAGTCAGCTGGGATTGGGGGCTGTCCTTTCTCAAAACATTGGAAGTAGTGAATGCACCATTGCTTATGCCTCACGCTCCCTGTCCACTCCAGAGACCAACTACAGTACGATTGAGAAAGAAGCACTTGCCTGTGCCTGGGCGGTTGAGAAGTTCAAAATTTATTTGTGGGGTACTCACTTCAAGATTTTCACGGATCACAAACCCCTAATTTTCATGCTCAGTGGCAATGGCTCGGGCAAAGCTTCTGCGAGATTGGTACGTATCATTTCAAAGTTACAAGAGTACAATTTTTCTATACATTACTTACCTGGGGGTAAAAATGGACGTGCCGACTGCCTTTCCAGAATGCCTATTGTTGATCCAACTCTGCCGCTAGCTGATGATGTTGAGTGCGTAGTAGCTCTTGTTGAGGACATTTTTGCCATGCAATCTCCCGTTTCTAAGGAGTCATGGTTATCCGCCCTTGAGAAGGATATTCTTCTTCAAAGAGTCATCAGTTATATCAGACAGGGTTGGCCTCACGACAGAAATTTGTCTTCTGATGTCAAACCTTTTGCACATGTTTTGGATGAATTGTCAGTTGTTGATGGTATGCTTCTTCGACATGATTTTTTGATTCCTCCACTTTCTCTTAGAGAGTTATTGTTTAAGAAAGGTCATGAAGGTCACATGGGTGTCTCTGCCACCATTCGCAATTTAAAACAGTTCTACTGGTGGCCAGGTATTGATTCACAGGTCAAAACATGGATTTCTGGCTGTAGTACATGTTTAATTTCCGACAAACATTGGAAAATTGTTGAACTCAATATTCATATGGTTCCCCTTCCTGAGTCGGCTTGGGACAAAGTAGCCCTTAATTTTGCCGGTCCGTTTGAGCTTCTCCCAGGCAACAAAAGATATTTCATTGTCCTTGTTGATTATATGTCCAAGTGGGTTTACTTCAATTTTGTTGCTTCGCCTGATACTAATTCTGTCATAAGGTTTCTCAAAGGAGTCTTTGAGATTGAATGTCCCCCAAGGGAACTTATCACGGATAATGGCACACATTTCAAATCTCATCAGATGCTGAAATTTGTACAAAGTTTTGGTATTAAACATCTTACTGTGGATTTGTATTCACCATCATCAAACGGCCTGGTTGAACGGGTCAACAAATTCTTGAAAGAAGGAATTCAAACTGCACTTTCTGGTGGTTTTCATGTGGAAGAGTTTTTGAGACAAAAAATTTGGAACTATCATGTCACTCCTCACAGCACCACAGGTGTTTCACCGTTCAAGTTGTTACGCAATAGATTTGCCGCTTCTCATTTGTGTCCAAATTGGGTGAAAGATCTAACTTCTTCCACTTGCAATTTTAAGGACAATTGGGAAGGCGTTAGAGAAAATGTCAAACTTAAGCACTTAGCCACTTCAAGTTATCATAAGAATGCTAAAAACACTAAAGATATACTATTTTGTGTTGGTGATAGGGTTTTAATAAAAAAAAACAATAGAATTAGAAAAGGCGAATCCAAATTTACTCTTCCTGTGAAAGTTGTTAGAGTTTCAAAGAGTGCTATTTTATTAAATGGCAGAGGGTGGTGGAACAGAAGAAGTCTTGTTAAAATTACTAATGAACAAGCTATCAAAATAGTTTCTGCAAAAAAACAAGGTGTTTGTGTTTCTGATATTGATTCCGTGCAATTTTACTTTGAAAAACCTATTCCTTCCTCTGTAGTCACTGATTTACACTCACAGGACAGCTTTAATACCAATGTTCCTTTTGAGGTTCCAACTTCGGCTTCATCTATCCCTGGTTCAAGCCATCAGGTTTCATCATCTGCATCTCCTACTCCTGCATTAAGTGACTTGGATTTCTCCAATTCTCATGGTTCTTCTCATAATCGCTTGGTTTCTGGTACTTCACACAGGTCACCACGTAATGTATCTGTGCCTCAAAGATTCAAAGATTTCTATTTGATGTAACTTTTCATTTTTTACTTTTCTTACGCTAGCTTGTATGGGCACTTGTTTGCTTTTATTATGCTTTGTTTCCACCCACTGTTGTGTATTGCACTTTTCCTTCTTGTTAAAAAAAAAAAGGGGGGTGATGTTATAATGACAAGTTGTCCTTTCCCTTTAAGGACAACTTGTCTGTCACGAGCGCTTCCCCCGAGCGCTGTTTACTTTTGTCCCTGTCTCTGCACTCTGGCGTTTTCATTCAAGCTGCCTCAACTGTACACTTGGGCAGTTTGGATGACAGCACCAGAGGAAGCGGTTGTGGGTTGCTGTTTGTCCCACGCATCTTTACCAATAAAGTTATTGGATTTAAACCTACCGTTTGCTGCAGCCTCCTTCCACATCTGTGCACGCCATTTCACATGACTGCAAACACACCAAGTAATGGGAAATTAGGCTCTAAACTCCTGCCACTCTATATAATAAATATGGTCAGAGGCAGGAACGTGGATGCGGCTTTATCGCTGGCCCGTGGCTGCCCTTTCTGAGCAGTGACAGAGTTCAACTGTTGTCTCTAGGGCAGGCTGTCAGCTCCGAGTGCTGTGCCCTGGTGGAACTTTAGCTTTTTACAGCAGGTGGGAGGAGTTGAGAGGTTGTTTTTGAGCCTTTCACCTCCGCTGGTGCCCTCAGTCCAGCGCAAACAGCACAGGGAGCAGCACGGCCACAGAAATACATACTCCTGGAGAGGAGAGCTGTCAGATCAAAACATGCGCCCCCCTGCCCACAGCAGCCACTACCGTACGCACCGTGCAGCTGCTCGCTCCTGTGGCAATACTCCAAAGGCGTTAACTTTTGAAAAAAGGTGGGACATGCACCCACCGTTAGCCATTTGCAGGCTACATTTTTTTTAAGGACACACACAAAACCCAATCGACAGTGTGGGAGGAGTCAGACCCCACAAAGTACCTACAGCAGATCACCTAGAAAGGGTAATTGCAGGAGAGACGCGCGAGCGCGCAAAACAAAATGGCCGCCTCCCGGTGAGCTCCGTTTTCTGCAGCCCGTTTTTCGACAAATAACTCCGCATTTTTTGTCAGAATTTTTTCCATAATGAAGTAGCTGTGCTCCGAAGTTCTTACCTGTTGCTGTGAGGTTTTTCCCGGAATTTGTCTCGTCGGAAGTGGTGTTTTCTTCCCTCCTGCTCCATCTCCCAGCTCTGCCTTGAGGTACTACCCAACTTGTCTGTCAGGGGGGTGGAGTAGGTGTTCAAGAGAGGGCCTGACTTTGGCCTAACCACTCCCACAGTCTGTTTTAGCTGCTGCACCAATTGTTTTTCCAGCATTTTGTCCGCAATATTCTCCTTTTCCTTAATTTTGTTTTTCTCTGCATCCTTAATTTTTATAAAAGGAAAATGGAAAATTAAAATGCGCAAATACCTCATAATAAAAGGAAACAACAGGTTTCTCCACCTCCAGTTAATTCTAAAGTGGTGGAGTCGATCGAACCTTCTTTGACATTAATTCTTGACGAAATTCAAGCACTTTGTGCTAACACAGATACAATTGCGTCAGAGATTAAAAATTTGCGCAAAGACATGGCTAGTATGTCAATGAAAATTTCGGATAATTCAATTAAAATACAAGACAATAAAGTTAAAATTGATGCCTTTACTCCACTTGTGGCGAAAATTTCTCCTATGTCTGCCCTCCTTCTGGATATGGAAAATTGTAACAGGCAATATAACTTACGCATTTTTAACTTACCTGAGGATGTTGAAGGTTCCAATTGCAGATTATATTTGGAGAATCTGATTCCTGGCCTCCTAAACATCAAATTTCCGGAGAAATTTGAAATTGATAAAGCACATAGGATTCCATCTCATCGTAATCCTCACCACACAAAACCACGACAAATGATTTTTAAAGTTTTACGTCACCATCATTTGGTCTTGATAAGGAAAGCAGCACAAGAAATTCCCTCCTTAATGGTCAATGGAAATAAAATCTTTATTCACCAAGACTTTGCTAAAGATACTGTTAAGATTCGCAAGGAATTCACTGACTTTCGCCCTCAGTTAAGAAGTCTTGGATTTAAATATGGTCTTTTTGACCCTTCAACAATGCGCATTTGGAAAGATAATTTTTCAAAGTCCTCTCAACGACCTGAAGATTTAAGATTGTTCCTGGATCAACATTCACAGCATTCAATGGATACACATGATTCTGCTACTTGAAGATTACTGTTACGTATATTTCTGACAAATTTACTGTTTATTTTCACATGGGGCTCCAACGGTTTCGGTCATGCTTGTAAAGCGTGTGTGCGTTTCATTCCTGTTATTAATGTTTAATTGTTGTCGTCTTTTCATGTTTGTTTGTCTTTTCTTTTTCCTACTCTCTCCTTTTCCCCTGTTCTGGAGCTACTATTTTTCATATTCTTTCTTTACTTTTCTCTCCTCTTCTTAATTTTTTCCTTCTATCTTTCTTATTATGGCTAACGTTCATAATGTTAAATTAATCTCATTAAATGTCAAGGGGTTACGCCATCCTGTTAAACGTACAAAAATTTGAGATTATTTAGGAAGTTATAAAGCAGATAATTGTTTTATACAGGAAACACATATTGATGACAAAGTCTTGGATTATATGAAAAAAAGAAATTGGCAATGTAGTCTTTTCGCAAAAATAATAGCAACACCATTTTTTTTGCCCTTTGCAGGAGAAGATATAATGCTATCAACCCACTTTTGAGTAAATCTTCAGATACAGAAGGTAGATATGTTATAGCTAAAATTAAAGTTCACGATTCAGTCATGTTTTTACTAAATGTATATGGTCTGACTGCTGATGATCCTATATTTTGGTCTAATCTAACTACTGAAGTACTTAAGTTGGGTAACGTTCCTCTTATAGTTGGAGGAGATTTCAACATTATATCTGATCCTTTATTGGATAGATCTTCTCTCACTAAATTTCGACCTCCTAAAGCATTTTTGCTTTTAAATCTTTTCTTCAAACTACAAAGTTGGTAGATATTTGGCGATTACACTTTCCTACAGAAAAAATGTTTAAATTTTTTTCCAATCCTCATAACTCTCACTCAAGGCTTGACTGCTTATTAATTTCTAGACAGCTAATTAATTCTGTGGTCACTCCTACTATTGGTAATATTGATATTTCGGATCATGCCTTAATTTCCTTTGTTTTGAAATTGAATTCAAATTTTAAAATGCAATCCAGATGGCGAATGAATACTAGTATTGTTCTTAATGAACAAAATAAACCAAAACTCTTAAATGCTCTTCATGGTTACTTTCTTCTTATCCCAGAAGGCTCTACTTCCATGGTGAATAGATGGGATGCTTTTAAAGCTTATATTAGAGGAGCTTCTATTTCTCTCATGGCACATGAAAATAAAACTTTCAATGCAAAAATTAAAGATTTAGATAAACAAATTGCGAAATATGAGAGACTTTTTATTACATCTAATGATCCTCAATATAGATTAAAATTGCAAAAACTTAGATATGAGTTTAATTCAATTCTTAGCAGAAGAGCTGGTATTCAACTTTCGAAATCTAAAGCCAAATTGTGTTTTAATGCTAATAGATCAGGACAACTTTTAGCCAATTATTTACGCATTAAAAAAGATAAGACACAAATAAATTCAATTCATAGCTCTAATGGTAAAATTGCTTTATCCCAAAATGATATCGTTAATGAATTTTTAGATTATTACGCTACTCTATATAACAAACCTAACTTTGATGATTCTTCTTTAATTGATTCCTTTTTATCTAAATGTGGATTACCCAAGATTTCCCAATCAAATAAAACTGATTTAGATTTGCCTATTACTCAAGATGAAATTTTATTAGCCATAAAGTCGCTTAAAAAAAATAAATCCCCAGGACCTGATGGTATTCCCGCAGAATTTTATAAAGAATTTCAGTTACAACTTATTCCTCATTTATTTCAACTTTTTACCTTTTTTAGTTCTACAGGGGTTACTACGAGTTCTTTTACTGAGGCTTTAATTGTTGTACTATCCAAACCTAACAAAGACCATACACTTGTGTCAAATTACCGTCCTATCTCCTTAATAAACCAAGATTGTAAACTTTATGCCAAAATACTTGCTACTAGATTAACCTCTGTTTTAGATTCTATTATTCATCCAGATCAATCTGGTTTTATGAAGAATAGATATTCTGCCAATAATACAAGAACTTTACTACATGTTATAGAACAAGGACCCACTCTATCTTTCCCATCAGGAGTTCTTGCATTAGATGCTGAAAAAGCTTTTGATAAAGTTCATTGGCAGTTTTTATTTCGTACTTTAATAGCGTTTAATTTTGGTGATATATTTATTCGTATGATATCTGCTCTATATTCTATTCCTACTGCTCGTTTATTTATTAATGGCCAAACTTCGAACCAATTTTCTCTTTTCAGAGGAACAAGACAAGGATGTCCTCTCTCCCCGCTTTTGTTTCTTCTTGGTATCGAACCTTTGCTTGCTTCCATTAGAAAATGTGATAGAATTACTGGAATCAATATTAAGGAGGTTACTATTAAAACATTAGCATATGCGGATGATGTACTTTTATTTATTAGCAATCCTTTAGCCTCATTCCCTCCCTTATTTTAAATTATTTAATCTTATTCCAAAGTTTCTGGTTACAAGTTAAATACTAATAAAATAGAATTCTTTCCTTGAAATATTTACTGTACTCCAGATATGTTACCCATGAAAGAAATAATTTGGCAAAGAGATGAATTTAAATACCTTGGCATTTTGATTTCTTCATCTATGAAAACAACAATATCATTGAATTGTGACTCTATCTTAAATATAGTAAGGATAAAATATCCAAATGGTCTTCACTTCATCTTTCATGGTGGGGAAGAATTGACTCTATAAAAATGACTATAGCACCCAAATTTTTTTATACCCTTGCCATGATTCCTACTCAATTTCCTTTAAAGTTTTATAAAGTTGTAGATAAACTCCTTTCCAAATTTCTTTGGAACAATAAATCACCTCGTATTAGTTATAAAAAACTAAAGTTGCCTAAATGTAATGGGGGATTTGGTTTACCAGACTATTTTTTATTATCAGAAAGCTTTTATATTAAAGCAAAGCTCTCTTTGGTTTCATCACTCTCATTTGAGTAATCCCCTACATGGCTTTTTATAGAAAAAACTTTAATAGAACCATTTCCATTACCTACTTTGTTAGCCATGTCCAATAAATCTCCATTTTTTCATAAATCTGTTATTTTAAAATCCACTAAATTAATTTTAAATGATTTTGATTTAATTTTTCAATCACCCATATCCATTACTGAAGATATGTCATTATGGTATAACCCATGCATAAAACTTATTACAAATGTTAGATTTTGGCATTCATGGATTAAAGCTGGTATTTGTTATCTTAAAGATGTTTACTATAATAATGCTTTTATATCTTTTGAGGTTTTACAAACAAAATTTCGTTTACCTCCTTCTGATTTTCCAAAATACGAATTTTTATGTAATTCTATTTTCATTTCCTCATAATATTCCTTCTAATGTTAAATCAGATCTATCAATTTATATTCAAACTGTGTCCACTTTATCTCATGGTGTTTCTATATTATATAAAAAGATGAACATCTCTCAAGGTACCAACATTAATGTGATCTCAACATTCTGGAATAACGAAATTTCAACCTCTTTATCCATTGATACATGGAAAATTATTTGGCTCAATAGTATTTCTGGATGGTTACCTGTTTCACTCTATCAAACAAACTCATATATTTTATATAATTGTTTATGGTCTCCATTACGTTTGTTTCAAGCTAAACTTCTTCCGACTTCAAATTGTTGGCACTGTAATTTAGATACTGGTTCGCTGAAACATATGCTTTATGATTGTCCTTCTGTTTTTAAATTTTGGACTGAAGTTTGGGATAATATAAAAAAGATACTTAATATACATGAAGATTTTTCATTCAAATTGTTAATCTGCAAATCTGTCGTTCTTTCTCAAAAAATAAGTGACTTAGGGGCTCATTACGATGGCGGGCGGAAGCACAACCGCCGTGCTGGCGGATGCAAAAACCACCAGTTACCGCCGGCATGCAGCAGTCCACACGCCCGCCCAATTACGATGCGAAAAGTAGGCCAAACACCGCCGGCAAGCCAGCAACACCGTCCGCCATCAAAGTGCGCCCGTACACGTAGCGGCGCAGCCCAACTGACACACACCGTCCGACGAAACACGTCCCGCCCGGCGCATAAATTACGATGCCGCAAACAAACGGCTCCCACGGCCAAGAGATACCGTACGACAAACCGAAGCGGTAACACGGACGCCGAGCACGGACAACGAAGATGCGGCTCCCCGAGCATGAATCCAGCACTGCAGGCCCTCCCCATGCTCCTGCTGATGCACCACCAAGGACGCAACGTACCGCGGAGACGCAGGTAGGCACACACACAACAAGTGCACGCAAACAGCGCACACAGTGCAAGGGCGGAAAAAGCGGACAACCCCCACCAGCGCGTGTACACTACACATCCACCATTGCATCCACATATGACACACAGGCCAAATCGTAACATCGCGTAACACATGTGTACACACCACCTGGGACTAGGAACCAACAACCCCGTCACGGCCCCAAAGCGGCGATGACGCCGCCACACATGCGCACAACGCAGAGGCCAACCGCAGCGCCATGCATGCGTCGCACACAGACACAGGGACACAACCAAGCAGCACACACATCAGCCCCACCCCGAACGCACATGACACGTGACAGGCCTGCCACAGACATGTCCCCAACGCCCAATTCACGGACAACACCCAACGCCACACAACCGACGCACACATGTCAGTGAAGACACGCAACAGCAGGACACACCCCAGTGTAACAAACATGGCGTAGCACACAGCGGCGGCAACACCAACTAGGAGAAGCAGGGCCCCTTCGGGAAGAGGAACGCCAGTACCACACTGAAACACCCATACCACCCTGCACATATGAACAAGACATATAAAACGGAACACCAAAGAGCCCGGGGACCGACAACAGGTGGCCCAAGAATAACATTCACACACAAGGCCCAACGCAGAGCGGAAAGGCAGCCTGCCGCCCACACAAGGGAGAGCAGACAGCACTGAATGACCTTCCATTCCAACTCCGAAACCACAGCCCTACGACAGAAGCCGGTGAATACAGCCATTGTCCAAGAATAGACCAACACAGGCTTGCCGAGGAGACCGACCACAGGGCAGATAGCGCATATCACAGAAGCACACAACGGACGGGGAAGAAAGAAGAAAACACTCCCCATGTCGGCCACATGCAAGTTAATTGGAAGGAGTCACACATCACTGACCTTGAACTGTCTGAGAAGGATGTGGGAAGAGGGCCCGTGTCCTCCAAACAAGCCAACAGAACACAAGTCCTGTCTCCCTACGACTACACAGAGCTCACAGCAACCTCGGAGCGTGCACATTGCAGACTGCACACACAGCCGGAGCACGCCACCACAACGCACCGCTGCGAAATGACAACCGCAACACACCTACCCAACTACGCCGAACAGCTCAAGCTGTACAAAACCAACCTGTTTCATACATTGGGATGCGATCTCCTGTCCCTGCTGAACGTAAGTTACCGACTGACTTACCGCATCACATTGTTCAGCTGCGTCATGCCAGTCTTCTACTGTCGGAGGTGTCCCTACCAGCATCCCGTGGAGATATGCCTCTCCAACCCGGCATGTCTGAAGGCGGACCTGCTACCACTACTCCTCCCTCTGGACGCACACGACAGGGCCTGCTCTGCCTATGGGGGCATGGCGTATGTGGCCAACATCGCACCCGCACTGAAATGGGACCACTGTGCCTCCACACGATGGATCATCGAGAACAGCTACATCGAATGTCACCCAGCATGCCCCATCATGGTCCTCCAAGGGACAACTTACGAACAACACCTTGACAGCCACCATCCGCTACATTGGCTGGCAAACATGTACACCACCAATGACATGGAAGCCCTGCTGGACGGCATCGCATACCTGACAACCTGTAAATTGCGTCGGACCACAACGCAGGTTCCCCGATTGACCTATGATGTCCAACCCCGCACCCATGCTTAGCTTCCGCACGGACTGGCCAGTCACCACCACAACAGCCATACCAAACGACCGGCAACTGTAACCACACCATCAACGACATCGCCATGACATCGGATATGACCGGGACATGCACACTGTTCCCCATCACATCCAGGAACACCGCATGCATCGTGGGAGGCAGTGGCATGGGCTCTGTGTATCGCACCCACATGGACGGAACTGCACGAACAACCAGGACACGACATGGATCCAGCGCCCATGGACACACACACCGCTCAGTGGACATGAATAGGTCGCCTGGAGTCTGTGGGTGCTGCACCCCTCCCACCCCGCCCCGGGAATCCCATACCAGGACCTTTGCATGGACGACAAGTGCATACAACAACAACACGACACCAGTGACTGTGACATGTCCAGTAACCACCACAGTGCAACAACAAGTGGCACGCCGCTGCATGCACGCAAGCACATGCCCTGATGTCATCTCACATGCACGCGTGCATGAGGAACAACTGCAGCAAACCTGTCACATGGAACTGAGATGGACTGTGCCCATGATGCCAAGCGGTCTGGTAGGCTACATGTATACCGTCTGTGTCAAAGTCCGCAGCTCCGCAGCTATACGTAAATGTACATTAGCACAGCCTTGGCCAAGCAGATGTCACTCTGAAGCCCACATCCCACATGCAACAGCCAATCACATGTAACCCCACACCCTATCCCATTTGCAATCATGCTCAGTATATCCTCAACATGTATTCCGCTGCCAGTAGTGTCCACTATACTGCATCACAGAGGACAGAAGACTCAATATAATGTTTGAAACCAAAACTGTCTCCGCTGACTCATTTCACAAGCACGAATGAGAGAGGATGAGAGTATGTGAAGTACACGGCAGTCGTGACATGACCATGTAGTCCACTGGTATTGGATGTCAACGCAAATGAGTAGCACAACTGTGGAAGACACACATGTGTCGTGTGAAGTCGTATGGACGCAGTGCTCAGGTGGGTGGGTGTGACGGGTAGATGCGCACATGCCAAGTTGGAGCACGCCGTGTTGGGAGGGGTCATGAACAGTACACCACCGCTTCCCTGGGCATTGTGAGAGGACACCTGTCGGGGGAGTGAACACGTGTGTGCACAGCAGCCGGGCACACGTACAAAGCGGTACCAGGCGCACCTCAGCCCACCCTCTGTGGACAAGCTGGATCCTGTTGTGCGCCCGCCATGCCCCTTGACAAGGCACACACAGCCCCAGTCGACCAGGTGTAACCCCAACATAGTCAATCCGCACAGGCGATACAGGGCACGGGATGGCAGTGGAGCATGGTGTGTGAGAGGTCTCCTCGCGCTCCTCCTGGTCATATCACGCAGGCAATAGAACCTCAACGTCTAGCATGGCACAAGTCAAATGGAAGTGTAGGGGGACGCACCACAGCACGAGCAGCACTGACGTCACGGGAGGTGGCTCGCACCATCCCATCCATTGCCCATTATACCAACCACGCCACATGCCATTGCGACTAAGTGCAAGCGCGTGCGCCACCACCCCCGAGCCCTCCCCAGAGAGGCCAAAGAGTGAATGTGTGGGCCATCAGTCACAGACGGACGCGGCCTGGCCGCAAGGGCAGCCACAGCCACTGGGTGTCGCAGGTGGCGGATCCGGAAGGCGAAGACTGTGATGCATAGTCCATGCAGGCCGGGTCTCCATTTGGGGCACCACGCAGGTGGACGGCGTCCCGCCACACATCATACCCTGAGACAGCCCACTCGTGCAACTGGACCCACACATACACTCCTTGCCCTCTCTGGTGCGAGCTTGGGGCTGCCTGTGCAAGCGCTAGCCTCGCAGGTGAGCATGCATATTGGGGGAGCGAGGGGAGGACATGAGGGCTGGGGCGAAGATGACTGTATCACTGTCAGTTAGTACAAGGGATGACCCAGATGTGGAAAGGAAGAGACGTGTCCCGTGTGTACTGCAACTAGTCGCCAATCCAACTACCCCCATGTCCGGAATGTAAGCCCGCACCTAGGCCCGCCCATCCGCCACATCGAACATACCACCAGCACGACAACCTTCCCATTCGAAACACTGACTGGGGGTGGCGACCAGTGAACAATCATGTGTAGCCTACCCACGCGTACATGTGGGCCCTCCATGATCCATGTCACCTGCGGCAAAGTCAATGCATGCGCAATGAGGGAAGTGAGGAGAGCTGTCCGCCCCACGCACAGAAGGTGCATCAGCTCCACAGACCCAGCAGCGAGTCCAGCAGGGGTCACATGTGCAGGGGCAGCTGTGCCTGGTGTGAAGGCACATGCATATAGACAGCACATCGACCAATGTGTAGTCTGCCCACATCTACAGTCCATCATCATGCGGACATAGGAATTGAACACAGGGCAACACATCTTAGTTGGTGCACCCACCGTGACCAACAATGCGCAATCATCGACGTACCCGCCCTGTGCATGGCCCCCACCCAACAGAGGCACATCCAGTGCCACCATCCCACACACACAAGCCTTCCACGGAACATGCTGTGTCCAATGGTCAGTACAGAGTCAGCGCCCATCTGGTGGATCCTGAACAGGAGACACATGCACACACATGCCAGCTCCCACTATGTACGTCTGCCACCTGGCACGTGCAATGCAACCTCTCACCTGTGACGTGTGACTGCAAGCACACAGCCGTCTTGGCATGGGGCTGTCAATGTGGACACCTGTCAATGTTTCGGGAGGTGTGATCCGTACAGTGCTGTAAATAGGGTGCAGTGCTGACACCTACTACTGTCTCATATCCCCTCGTGCCACAGGTCCCACTTGTTTTGGCCGCTCAGCCTGTGCCCACATCGTCGTCGTCGTGTGCCATACTCATCCAGCCGCGGAAGCAGTTCCATGCACAGCAGACATTCATGTTGCCGTGGCGTTGCCGCTTGACGGATATGCAGTCAGTCCCCATCAGCACGCCCGCAAGTCATTGGGGCCTAGATCCCCATGTGCATGCACATGGCAGTGGTTTGTATCACTAGCCATTGCCATTGTTGGGAGACCTGTGTAAGTGTATTGTGGCCGTGCCGTCCCAGCTTGACAGCTGGGCTGTGGCTCATGTGCTTGCTCAGTCATGTCAGTGATGTGTATGCGAAATTGCTATGTGTCGTGTTGCTTTGACATGTGTCCTCTGCCATTGTCCCTAGGCGGAGACCGAACATTGACCGCCCATACCAATTGCTGGCGGACATGGACGATACAGAGGTTATTAGGAAGTTTCGGCTGGACAGGCCAACCCTGCATCGACTGTGTGCCATGTTAGAACCCCATCTCCGTCCCCGCAGGGTGTATCCGACTGCTGTCACCCCCACGGCTAAGGTGATGGCCGCCATGCATTTCTTCGCCACTGGGTCATTCCAGCACACAGTGGGCATTGGAGGAGGGATGTCCCAGCCTATGTTCATCAAGGTGCCGAGGGATGTACTGGCAGCCATGATGCTGTACCGAAACAGGTACATCCGCTTCCCCAGGGCTCGTGAATTGGCGGCAGTGAAGGGTGCATTCTATGCCCTTGGCAGAATCCCACACGTCGTTGGAGCCATTGACTGCACACATGTCGGCCTTGTTCCACCACAGGCCACTGAGCACCTGTACCGCAACAGGAAGCACACGCACTCCCTGAATGTGCAAGTGGTGTGCCTTGCGGACATGGTGATCACCCACGTGTGTGCAAAGTTCCCAGGCTCGGCCCATGACGCACACATAATGCGCAACAGCATCTTGCCACGACTGATGTCCAATATGCAACAGGATCGTGGCTGTATTGTCGGTGAGTATGTGGAGTGGTGTAGCGTGCTGGTTGTGCGATGCTGTCCCCTGTCCAGTTGGAATAGCAACGGTTCTCTGTGTCCCTCACACCCAGGTGACTCTGCGTACCCGAATGGGGCATGGCTGCTCAGTCCATTGAGGAATCCTCGCACCCCAGCAGACGATCGCTACAATGAGGCACATGGGAGGACCAGACGTGTGGTCGAGCGTACCTTTGGCCTCCACAAGTCCAGGTTCAGGTGCCTGGACCGCACCGGGGTGCGCTGGCGTACTCCCCACAGAAGGTGTGCCGGATAGTGGTGGCGTGCTGCATGCTGCACAATCTGGCCATTCGGAAGCA
Organism: Calotriton arnoldi; assembly: GCA_963921515.1. Classification (NCBI taxonomy): domain Eukaryota; kingdom Metazoa; phylum Chordata; class Amphibia; order Caudata; family Salamandridae; genus Calotriton; species Calotriton arnoldi. The sequence goes on from CAWUFW010001998.1 coordinate 1,665,454, forward strand.
GATCCCCTCATCGTGGATGACGGAGATCAACCAGGGCCCCAGCCCGCAGACCAGGACACCTCGAGTGAGGAGGACAGCGGAGAGGAGGAAGCTGGTAATGTGCGGCAGCAGCTCATCGCCCGCTACTTCACTTGACGGTGAGTGTCCATGTACGACGGCTGATGTGGCTGTATCTGTGCAGGTGTGTGTGTGCTGTGTCAGGGTGGCCGTTTGTTCACTGCGTGCTGTGTGTCAACGCTCCATGGCCAGGGTAGTATGCCACTGTTGGTGGCTGTGGCATTGTGCCCTATTGCTCTGTGCGATGTGTGTACATTGCTTGTAGTTGTTGACATGTACTGTGTGATGGGTGTGTGACACACTCATTGAATGTGCTCCTGTTCTGTCTCCCACCCCTAGGTCCCTACAGGCCCTCCGGATTCCATTGCCATGCCACGCATCAGGTGCCTTTCCGCCCAAGGTGGCCGTTGTATTCCGTACAAATAAAACACAGGGCACAAACAGCAGTTAGTGTAAAAGGTGCATTTATTTCAAACTGTGACATGTGATTGTGTGTAAGGTGATGACAAAAGTGGTGCGTGCAGTGACAATGAGCTGTCGGTCATGGCTGCGTGATGCTCAGGGTGTACCCACTGGTTCTATGTCCATAGTCCAACACACACATGCCATCCAGATGGCTGTGTGGAGTGGGATCGTAGTCCAAGTCAATGCAGTGGCTGGTCAAGGAAGGCTGGCGGAAGGCTGGCTGGCTGCCTCACTTGCGTTTGGAGCGTGCGAAGTCCTCCCGGGAGATCTGTTTCCACTCGGACGGCCCCTTCCACGCTTGCGAGGGGGTGCCTGCTTGCGACATGCTGGTGGTTGAGGTGTGCTCACTGGCTGTGGACGCAGGGGAACTGGACACTGCTGCTCGACCCTGCGCCCCGGCAGGTGGTGGCGGAGGGGAGCTGCTGTCCCTGGCTGTGACCTCACCGCCACCACCAGCTGGCCCATGAGGTCCACGAGTTGGCCCATACGGGCGTCCATGGACCTCAGCACCCCCAGCACCTCACGCGTGTCTGAAGCAGACCGGACCCATTGTCCTTGGGCCTCTTCATAGGCCCCAAGGACTCTGGCCATTTGAGGCAGGGCATGGCTCCCAGGGGAGGCTGGCGTTTCCCTGACCCTGCTCCTCCTTCCAGTCCTGCTGCCACCGGCCTGCCCACTAGCCACATTGCTCACCACGGTCCTCGCTGTGGCTCCCAGGGTGGATCCAGTCGGCCGGGCCACCACCTGCGCTGGGGCTGGTGCCAGCGAAGACGTGGTGGTGGTGGCGGCGGTGGTGGTCGGTGCGGCGATGGTGGCGGTTGCGGCAGTGGTAGTGGCCACAATGACCGTGGGTGTGGCCGCAACGACAGTGGCAGCAGGGGGCTGGGAATGTTCAGCAGCCCTGGATGATGGGTTGGTGGGTAGGAGGGGTCCTGGGGAGCGGCTGGGCCCTGCCACACCAGATGGGCCTGCTTGGTGGTCCGTGTCCGAAGAGGAGGACAGATCCTCCAGATCTGTGTGTCCTCGTTGGGGGCTTGTAGGCTGGCTGTGCTGGCTGCTGGCTCCATCCCCAGCATCCAGCAGTTCGTCACCTGTGGAGAGAATGAGATTTGTTATTGTGTTGCACCTGGCGAAGTATGTATTTGTCGTCTGACATTAACAGTTCGTGCAATCTCGTACATGGGTTTCCCGGAGGCGTGTGTGTGGCTGTAGCATCTGTAGTTGTGTGTGCTTGGCAATGGGACTGTGTGCTGTGCACATGTGGCATGGGACGGATTGGCCATGCCGATGGGTGTGTTGCTGTGCCCCTACTTATTGTGACTCTGGTGTATGCGGGCTCCTGGCCCATCCTGGGTCTGGTTTGTACTTTGCTTTTGGTGTTCAGATGGGACGCTTAGGAACGCATATGGCAACATGGGGGCCATGCCCCAGATTCGCATTTGGGAGGGAATATGCTTTTGGGGTTCAAATGGAACGCTTAGGAACGCATATGGCAACATGGGGGCCATGCCCCAGATTCGCATTTGGGAGGGAATATGCTTTTGGGGTTCAAATGGAACGCTTAGGAACGCATATGGCAACATGGGGGCCATGCCCCAGATTCGCATTTGGGAGGGAATATGCTTTTGGGGTTCAAATGGAACGCTTAGGAACGCATATGGCAACATGGGGGCCATGCCCCAGATTCGCATTTGGGTGGGAATATGCTTTTGGGGTTCAAATGGAACGCTTAGGAACGCATATGGCAACATGGGGGCCATGCCCCAGATTCGCATTTGGGAGGGAATATGCTTTTGGGGTTCAAATGGAACGCTTAGGAACGCATATGGCAACATGGGGGCCATGCCCCAGATTCGCATTTGGGAGGGAATATGCTTTTGGGGTTCAAATGGAACGCTTAGGAACGCATATGGCAACATGGGGGCCATGCCCCAGATTCGCATTTGGGAGGGAATATGCTTTTGGGGTTCAAATGGAACGCTTAGGAACGCATATGGCAACATGGGGGCCATGCCCCAGATTCGCATTTGGGAGGGAATATGCTTTTGGGGTACATGCTGTGAGCCATGGGTGCCGAACGTGACATGTGTTGTGGCAGCATGACAGTGCATGGTTTGAGGTGTGTGCATGCTTGACATGGCCTGCATATTTGCTGTCTGTTGTGATTACTGGACATGGCATTGGACGCATCGTTATGAGTGAGTGATGGTTGTGTGCCAGCCAACGTATTGCAGTTGTCCCATCTCCTTGGTGTGCGTGCTGCCCTGTGCCATGTGCATCACTGCAGTGCTCGGGGGGTGTGGCCCATGTTGTGTGTTGTTGCTCACAGTGTGTCGTGCGCTTCATTGACTTCTGGCACATGGTTGGTCATGGGCATGTATCTTAGCGTGACTGCTGTATGTGTGGCAGCTGTGCGGATGACATGCCTTTCATGAGACTGGGGCTGACGGATGGGATGGATGGTATGTTGATGTGCATGGTGTGTCTGTGTGTTTGATGGGTTCAGTGGTGTTCGTGTGCATTTATGTTGTTCCGCTCTGTTGCGTCTAGTGTTGTTTGTCTTACATAGGCGTAGTTGTGGGGTGTGTGGTTGACAGGCAGTAGGGGCTACATGGACAGGACTTCAATGGTGTTTCGGTTGTGTGTGATGAGTTGCACAGTGGCTGCCGTGTGGTACTATATTCAGTGTGGCTTGTGCATGCAGACGTGGCTCCTTGGGTGTTGCTATGTCTGTGATGGGTCATGTGGGGTGTGAGTCTGTTGTTCATGTCCGTGTGCACATTGTTCACTTGTTCGTGACGGTGGGCGGTGCTGCGTGTTCGTCTGCTACGTGACATGTCCCATGTGTTGGTCGTGTTCCGGTCCTCATGCCTCCAGTAATCCAGCCCTGTCCAGTTTCCCACCTGCAAGTTGTTCGTGCGTGCACTGTACTGGATGCCACATGGCTCTAAGCGGGGGTGCTCCATGTTGCAGGTCTGTGGGGGTGGGGGGTGTTGTGGGTCGTGGGGTGGCTGGACACCCACTGACACCGATTGCTGTGGACCGTGATGTCTGCCTTTCGGCTGTCGTTGTGCACTGCGGTGGCTGACACGTGGCTGTGGGGTGTGGGGGATGCTCCTCCTTGCTGTGCTGTGGGACTAGGGGCCTGGTGTGTGTTGTACTTGGGCTGTCCACCGTCCCACCCACTGCACTTTGTGTTCCTGCCACTTACCTGTTACTTGTCGGTTAGTGCAGCTGTGGCGGACACATGGGTGTGGTGGGTGCTCGTTGTGGCGCTTCTGGCATATTTGGGGACCTGTTGGTGGTTACGTGGCTGGCTGAGTGTACACATGTCCCCACGTATGTTACAGTTGTTCGGTTTGGGCTGTGTGTGGTGGTGTCTGTTGCATGTGTGTGTGATGTGTTGTGTATTGTGTGCTGGACATGGGGGTGTTTGTCCCTGGGAGCTGTGGCATGGTGGTAGTGCATGTGAGTACATAGCGGTGTGCTGGTATACATTAGTTTGTACTTACCAGCCTCCACTCCCCTGCTAATCCGGCGAGGATCTCCAGATGTATTATGACTCGCACCTTCTCCTCCCACGCTTTGAAGGTCTTGAAGAGCGCGGGATTCCCTCCGCCAGTGACGGCAGCCAGCTCTCTGTTTTTGCCCTCCTTCTTCTTGACCAGGCTCTTGACGTCATTCCAACGTTTGTTTATTTCTCCTCTGTTCCTGGGCAGGGTCCCGACTGCATTGACCTGGTCTACGATCCGGTTCCACATTCTGTTTCTGGTGGCTAGTGGTGTGTGCTGGACCATGTTCCCATAGATTTGTGGGTACACCTTGATGATCTCGTCGACCATGACCGTCAGCTCAATGGGCGTGAACTTGGGCATTCTTTGTGGTGCCATGGTGTTTGTGGTGCTGGTGCGGTGTGTGTTGTGTAATGTGCAGGGGGTTTGTGGTGCAGGTGTTTGGTGGTGGTGGTGGTGGTGGTTGTGATGTGTGCGTTTCTGTGGTGTGCTGCTGTCCTTGCTGTGTCACTGTGTCCTCTCCTCTCCTCTCTGGTTTGCAATGTTGCAAGGGGTTGTGGTCTGTGGGAGTGCTGCTTTTGTACTTACCTATGTGGGTGTGTCCTCATGGTCTGTTGTTTTCAGGTGTGTTGTGTCTGGGGTTCTGGCCTTTGTAGTTTTTGTTTGTCCGGGGGTGTTTTCGGGATGTGTACTGTGCTTGTGTATTTGTGCGTGCCTTGCTGTGTGGACTTGTTGGCCATGTTGTGTGCTATTGGTTTTGTGAGCGGATGGTTTCTGTGCAGGTACGTGGGCGCCATGGCTTCTGCAGTGTCGATTCTCATCGGCGTTGTTTGCGCTGGCGGGCGGTATATTTGTAGTTTTCCCGCGCTCATGGCGGTGCGATCGTAATTTCACGTGCGGTGTGTCGGCCGTGAGGGCGGGCGGTTTTGTGTTGTCGTGCGTGTTTCCGTCCGTGGCGGGCGGTTTGACTCCGACTCGGACGTTGGCGGGCGGTATTTTGTGTGATTTTTCCGCCGATGGCGGTTTTCGGTTTGTGTAATCGTAATGGCGTGGTCGGTGTTCAGACGGTGTGTGCGGGCGGATTTTTGCCGCTTCCATGCCTGGCGGATTTTTTTACGCCGGGTATCGTAATGGCCCCTTAGAAGGCAAACTTTTTCGTTTTCTGTTATCAGCAGCTTTAAAATCCATTACAACTTGTTGGAAAGATGTCTCATTATTATCTGTTCATGTTTGGTGGTCATGGGTTATTTTTTAGCAGAAGAGGAGCTCATTTATCTTTGAATGGTATTAATCATAATTCTAATTCTTATCATTCATTTTGGAAACCTGTTTATAATTATTTATCTTCTTAAATACATAGCTATCTCTAGTTATTTATTGCTATTATAATAGTCTAGTCTTTATTTTATAGTAGCTCTACTTTAATCATTATTAATAATATATTTATACAGGCCTCTTCTCCTTCCCTTTTGTTTTTTAGGAATATTATTTTATTTTGTATTTTACCCGTTGAAATTTAATTGCTGTTCTGAATATTATTCTATTTTAATTGGGTATTTTTACAGTACTATTTTTTGTATTGTCATTTGTTTATTATAAATTTTAATAAACTATTTTGAACACAGAAAAGGGTAATTGCAAAGATCCCGATGCTACAGACAGATATCTTTAATAGATGCTGTAGTGAAAGTTGTCGGAAGAGTGGTGCTGCGTAGAATCCTAGCCTGGGTGGAGGATCATAACTCTCTCTCAGATGTGCAGTATGGTTTCAGAGAAGGATTAGGGACCATAGAGCAGTGCTAAAACTGGCATCTCCTTAGCAGTACACAGGAGCGAAAGACTGCTCAATCAGTTTGGCCTTTATGGAGCTAAGAAGTGCATTTGAACATGTCCAAACTTTGGCAGATCTTCATCGGAATTGGTATCGATATACCTCTGGTAGACCTTCTGCGAACTTTGCACCTGGATCTTTTCGCAATGGTTAGATTAGAAAAACCATTTCTATTAGACAAGGGCGTCCATCAAGGATGTGTCCTTGCTTCTCTTTTGTTCATTTTAAATAACAAACAAATTCAATTCCTTTCTGGTAGGGCATGGGCATAATATGCCCCGGATAAATTGTAAATCTGTTCCGGTGTTGCTTTATGCCGATGACACAAATTTACTGTCTTGAACTCCAAACAGACTCAAATGCCTAATAGACACCATTGTCTTATTGATGGAGCACTTCGATTTGGAGACAATTTTCTCTAATTCACATGTTGTAGTGTGTGGTTGCAAATCTCTGAAATCTAGAAGTTTTTATATTAAAGGAGAACAGATCTTAAAAGTTCATCAGTTTTCTTAATTGGGGGTCACATTTGACTCAGCTAGTACCTAAGCAGCTTGTATTACTGACAGTCTCCATAAATTCAGCTAGGCAGTCAGAACTTAGTTTAAATTCACAACTGATAAGTAGTAAACCTATTCTCTTGCTATTAGAGACATAAGTTACAGTGCATTCCAGTCATGGGGAGTTGGGAATAGATCATGTAGAAGATCACATTAAGTTAGCTTCTCTGATACTGTTGATTTCCATATGGATTAATCCTAAAGCTACGCTTAACAGGATTAAAATAGAATATTGTTCAAAACAATCATGAGGGAGAAGGTAGGCCATTTATGTTTCATATTCATATTCAAATTTAAAAACAAATGACAAGCTATGGGCTAAGAGAGCATTGTTGGCGTGAATGAGTAATCAGAGGAAGTGGGTAGAATTATGTAAAACTTCAGTTAGACATTGTATCGTCTTAAAGATGTCTCCAAGTTTGGAATGATTCTTTTGATTGTTATACATACTCGTAAATGTAGTAAGAAGGGCTATTTTCCATTAGGTATTACTCGTGAGTATCTTTCCTTTCTCCAAGGACACTATAGTAGCAAATACATTTCCTGCATCTTTCCATGTAATGAGACTTCTACTCATTCTCTGCTGCACTTTTTTTTCTGTCAACGTTATCACTTGTTCAGAGTTAGATACTGAGGGGCATATTTAGCAAAGGTTTTGCGTCACCCTTGCGCCATGCAAGGGGAGACAGGGCGGCTCAAAACCTAGAATGAAATTTACCAAGCCATGCAAGGCCACATTGCGTGGCCCTATGTAGCTCTGCATGGCTTGTTAGATCTGGAGTAACGCAAAGCAGTCCAAGTTGCTGCCATGCGCTACTCTGCCCCAGGGAGGTGTTCCATGGATGTTCCCACGGATCCACCCAAGCCTTTGGGTGCATTCCCAGATTTACTAAGACTAGTAAACCAGGGAATGCATCAAAATGCTACACCTTTCCAGGCAAGGCGTAACAAGGAGAAATATGTTTATTTCTCATCATTTCATCTTTCTACATGTGCTACATTTTGCAGCACACATAGAAAGAGGAAAATGCTTCGGGGGATTGCTTTTGTGCAGGAAGGTGTATCTTCCTGCACAAAAACTTTCCGGCCTGTAACACAGGCACCCTTGCACCACAGTGCAAGTGTGCCTGCATTGGTGTTCGGCAGCCACTAGTGCACCAGTGCAGGGAGAGAGCAGGTACGCGCCATATGTTAGTAATTATGGCGCATTCCTGCTCTCTCCATTTGACAAGCTTAGCGTAGCAAATTATCTCGCTGAGTTGTGATGCGACCAATGATGATAAATCTGGTCCTACATTTCATCCTTAAGGAGGCATAGATTTAATCAGAGAAGAGCGACTCTGTTTCCTTCAAATGTTATTTGGAGATGAAGTGTTTTCAGCTGTGGGAATCTTCCTTAAAGCTGCTGTCCATTACTGTAACTCCATGCTTTTTAAATATATAAATTGATATGTATTTTAACCATGTCTACTACTATGTATATGTTTGTGCTTTTATGATTATACATTTATAATTGATTACATTTTATTGATTTGAATTGAATACTTGTTGTCTATTTACTAGATTACTAGAGTCTCACAATGCAGCGCAGTAGCTAAAATTGATGTGCGACCTTGCATGAAAAGGAGAGACCTGAGCAGTGACATCTCTACACAGACATGGCACTCTCCTCCTCTCTCCCTAGCACACAATTGGATTGCTAAATATCAAGCCCACACCTTTGCACAATGATTCAAAAGTGTCTGCGTGAGTCTAGGATAGGTTTTGTACTGGAAGGGACCCTTCCAGTACAAAATACTATGCTTACAGTGTAGCACGCGTGCAAAGTCAGCAAAGAAAGGACAAATAAGAGCATTTCTCCGTGACAGCACCATGTCAAAAGACCCAGGGGCATATTCACAAGGAGCTATCGCCGAATTAACGGCACTTTATCGCAGCCAAAGTCGTGATAAATATACCTCCCCATTCACAAGCTGGTGTAAACAGCCCACAGCACCAGTTTACCCGCGATAGCAGCCGCAAAAAACATCGCCACAGAGGACTCGCGCAACTATCGCTAATGAAATGCAGAGTAGGCGTTCCCGTACCAAAAGGCGCGACAACATCACCCCTCAACATTCACAACGACCAGCCACATCAGCGATAAAAACACAAAACTGGCAATAAGCCGCGTTAGCACCAGGAAATCTACACCTGCCCTGACCTGGTGTAAAGTCCGACCACAGCCTGCACCACAAAAGGGAGCACAGCTCAGAGCCACACATGAAGGACAACAGATGCCCACGAGCAACTGAACATGCAGCACGGACACCCAAGAGGGCCACAACACCCACCGACACCACACCCAGGCCCGCAACACAACCCCCCCCCCGGGACCACCCCCAACCCCGGACTAAGAAACTGCACACCAACACCACGTATCCCAAAACAAACATTTTGCCTGATGTCGCACAAGCAGGGAAATAAACATACATGTGTGGCCAGAAAATGGAGAATCAGTCATACAGCAATGCAATCACCAACACAAAACACCATACAAACAAAAGCAGAAACAACCCTTAGGATGAGTCCTAGCAGCTCCTCACTGGACAATCCGTAGCACACAGCCTGGAAGACCAAATCCAAGAGAAGAAGGTGTGACATGCTCCCAAGAAAGGAAAGAGAGGGAGAGAGCGAGGGAGAGAGACGGAGTGAGATAGCACAAGCAGCGCAAGGCGGCTCGGGCACCTGGCTCCACATGCCAACATGTGTGTGTGCATCGCCATCCGTACACCATGAGCCCAAGGCCGTGTCCCAATCTCAGCGCCAAAGCCACATCACATTCCATAAACGCAAGTAGTAGTCAGACAAACAACAGGGATGAAAGCACCATTGTCCCAATGCAGAAGGCGGGAGGACACCTGCACCTCTGACCTTGGTCCAGAACGCGCCTGGAACACCCTGATAGAGATGCAATGGCAGATGGGGACGACTCGCCACACCACGCATTCTGCAAATGAACCATCCGACTTATCCACAGCCCACACACAGAAGCCCCTGCCTGTGATACCCCCGCATGGGATGCCCTTGACACGCACGGAAACAGCAACCCATTACCCACAACATTGCACACACATTCGCATCATTGCTCAGAGCTGTGGCATATCCTCCACACAACTGCCGCAGTTCAGGAGAGTGCCGGTTCACGAGATGCACCAACGCAATGGCAGGCCATACCAGGCACATGCCCAACCCCCGTCACATGGAACAGTACCGTGCACGTATGCTGCATTTACTGGGCGCACTGCCACTGGCAGTGCTGCAGATCAGTTACAGGCTCAGCTTCCGCATTGCCCATGTCACCTGCGTCCAGCCCTGGTTCCACTGCCGAACATGCACATTCGAGTGTCCCATGGATGTCTGCCTATCCAACACAACTGTTGATGAATTGGACTATGACTTGTGTCTGCGCCCCCTGTTGGATCACGAACAGGAGTGTAACCGAGACAGCCGTGCATGGGATGCCTTGACATACTGCGTATGTATTGGTAGTTGTGCATGGGAGATTGCACAATTTCTCGTGTGCAGTGACCACATCGAGGCGCTCCCCTATTGGGCTGTGTTGCGGATCGGTAAGACGTCGTGGGCTGAGCACACCTGCCCGGACCACCTAATGGATTGGCTCACCCTGGTGTTCTTTGAACACGACAACGACGTATTATTGGAACACATTGCACATGAAGCTGCACGGGCATTCATGGACGAGTAACTACGTTCCTGCAGCCACATCCGATTGCCACCCACAGCACATGGCCCAACAACTTGTTGCATCATGGGGATTGCTCACATATCCCACCACAACAGAGGACACGTCTACCTTCGTTCGGGCTCTGGATGCATGTGCGTGTAACAACGCGTGTGTACACACACACCTGTGCAAGGTGACGCAGGTCCATGGTCGGAGCAACACAGCGTCGTTTGGCAACGTTGCCATTTCGGACACACTGCTGGGGGAGAGAACACACACATGGCAATGTAGCACGACATGTGAACCTGTCGGACCCTCACATCTGATCACTGTCAGCAGAGCAGACAATCGGCGCACTCCGTAGGCAGAGCACTATGCAGATCCCATGTGCAGTGAGTCGTGCCCCCTCACATGGGGCAATGGGCAGACGCCAAACAACACATGACTCATCCAGCAAGGCAAGGTGGGCTGTGAGCGTTGCCATCCATGATGAAAGTTGTCCATTTTAGCCCCGACATTTTCTGAACCTCGACATGTACCCATGCTGCGTGTAAGTGTCTTAAGCATGTCCCGGCCTGCTGTGGCCGTTGCCTCATCCGTACTGACACGCACATGCCAATAAAGTCTATGCCACTCCACTGGTGTCTAACTGTGAGGTGTGTTGTTTAGATTGTCCACTCGTGTGCCACAATGAGCCTTGTCACAACACAGGGAGGAACTGACTGATGCATGTGCAATGGGGGTGTGTCCCTTTGGCAAGCTCCGCCTCTGTGAGCCAGACATTGTTTTCGGATAGGTGCTGAACGACATGTGCACTTACGTGACGTCAGCAATGTGAGTATGGTGTCCAACCACTGATCATGTGGCGCAATGTCATATCTCACTACAGAATGTGTCCACACAGATGTGTGTGAGTAGGTATGCGACGTGAAGTTCTGTTGTCACATGTGGTGTTGGACACCACTCCAGGCCTGCTTTCGTTTGGGTCAGTCCTACACACAGCCCTATTCAACACATGGACGTGTGCCTACGTTGGGGGGTTGTGTGATTGTTGTTGATGTGCAATGGGGACACAGATAGTACTCACCTTCACAGTCATCCAATTGGCCATGTGTCTCAGGGATACACATGCACATAGATGTCAGTTACCAGGGTATACCTTCATGTGCAATCATCGTCCCCACATCCAGCCATACTTCCATACGTGAGTGAACATAGTGATGACACATCTGTGTGATTTAGATTGTTTTATTCACATTCAGGTGATTGACGGAGCTGGAGCTGTACATGGCCATCCAAGCCCACATCACATGGAAGCCCAGTGGTGGGCCAACCAGAGTCCTTTGGGGATTGCACAGTTATTGGGAAGAGGGAGAGTGCAGTCCGCAGCAGGATAGCTGTGTAATTGGCCAGCGGTGAAGAAATGGCAGTCCGTGTCGGGGTTCGGGTGAATGCCACAGAGTGTTCCGGGGGTCAGTAGGAGGTGTTTCCCAGGCCATGATGCATAGGTCATAACCAGGCAGGGACAGGCCATACGGCGGTGATGGATGCTACTGCCTCCTTCCTCACACAGTAGTTCCCATCCCCTTCTTACTCCCCTGATACGGGTTCTGTGTCCGGTGTGTGTGGCGGGGTGATGGCTGCATCACTGCGTGCCACGGACACATCAGGGGTCGGAGCTGTGTTTGTCGATATTCCTGCTGCAGTCATCTGGGGACGGCTCAGTGGCAGCAACGGCAAGATGAAGTACTGCAGGGCATTGAAGTTCCCAGCTACTACTCGCTGGTGTCCATCCGTGGCAGACATCCTTCCAGCCTGCATCTGCTCCATGGTCTCCATTGACCTCCGCATCTGTGCCAACTCTGTGGTGTCATGGCTGGTGCCTGTCTGCCCACACAGTTCTTGTGTACGATTCATGGCACCAGCGAGGTCAGCCAAGGTCTGTGGCGGAGCATGGTGCGTACCGGGGGTGTCCGATATGCACTGTACGTGGTCCCTGATGGGACTCAGACACCCACGTATGGCATCGAGTTTGGCTGCCATGAGCTCGAAACCCACCCGCAGCTGTTCAGCCAATCCACCTGGGAAAACCACACACGTTGTATGTACTCCATGGGTCGGGGGGGGTCCTGGGAGACAGCCGTGGTGGTGTGTGTTTCCTGCTGTGTGGTCTGTGCAGGTGGTGGGGTCACCTCGAGGCAGCTGGCCTGCCCTGCTCCTGGGGGTGGGGTGCAGAGGCTGTCCAGTATCGTTTGGAGGGTATCTTGACATATGTGCAGGTTGTCCTCTACATCATCAATGATGGGGTTTGTAGTCTGCTCTGCAGTAAGTGTTGATTGTCCCTCTGAAATGTTAAGGGGAGATGCAGGTTAACAGAGTTTCACATGTATGTTGTTGATTTGCAGATGTTTACATTCAGACTGCATGCCAATGTACATTGTGACTGTTTTGAGGGAGCTGGCTATTTGATGGCAGTCAGTGTGTTTTCCGAATACATGACGGATGTGTGGTAGTACCCGTTCATTATCATCACACAGTGTCAGTCAATGCCAGATGTGAGTGGACAGTTACTACGCACGAGCGGAACCTGTTGTGAGCTCTGTCCTGTGGTGCTGGTGTTGCACATTGTACCACATTGCCGTCATTGCGGATGTCCTGTGATTGCTATGTGTGTGTGCTGCATTGTGGGGGAGTTGCCCCTGCAGCTCTGATTTCGTGTAGCCTTCTCCCTTTGAGGCGGGGTGCCTTTGAATTGTGTGCGTTTCGGGGCCTGATTTGCTTTTGGCTTGGGTCATATGTGCTCTCGGACAGATTTTGTGGCCTGGTGCAATGTTCGTCTGCTGCGTGTATTGTACGGCATGGGTTGTGGGTGCACGTGGACATGTCAGAGTGTGACCTGCTCCTTTACGGATGTGATCTACACTGGGCTACCTCCATGTCGATTCGTGGGCCATGTCATTTTTTTTTGGCTGCTGCCATGCTATCGGACATGCAGTGTTACTTGCATAGTCAGTGTGGGTCACAGAGCCGCTGCTTTGCTGGATTCAGCACATGTGCATGGGTCGGTTGTGATATTGGTTATAGGGGGGGCCCCTCTGTGCACATTGTGGATGGGGGCCTACTTGGCATTTCTATGTGTGCTGCAGTGCGCCAAGGCAATCAGGGACATGTTCCACGGTCATTGTGGGTGTGCTGTGTGCTACACGTAATTGTGCATGTGTGCCATTGTGCCCATCTCCCCCCGTCCCCCCGTCCCTAGTCGTTACCCTGTTGCTGCTGGGTCAGGTCGTATCATGCTGTGTCCAGGCCCCCCAATCCTGCCACTGTCTCCTCACTGCTGACTGTGGCCACCATTTGCTCCAGCTCATCCAGCTCCTCCTGTGTCGCAGGACTCCCACCTCCAGTCGCCGTTGCTGCCTCCCTGTTGGCGGCGAGCTTATGTTTGGTCTGCCTTTTCAAATCATGCCAGCGCCTCTTGACCTCCTCCAGTGACCTCCTCGACACTCCGACTGCATTGACGTTGGTAACGATGGCCTGCCATATTTCGGTTTGGGTTGCCATTGCCGCAGTGGAGGTGCCGAACAGTTGTTGATGGTGTTCGGTCACCTCCGTGATGATGATCCGGTCTTCCTGAGGACTGAACCCCGTCTTCCTCTTCCTCTTGTCCTTCCCCAAATGCGGGGTTCCTGGCTGGTCCTCCGTGGGGCTTGTGGTGTTTGGCTTGTCCTCTGCACTCGGTCCGGGTGCATCCATGTTGCTACGCGGTTTGACTTGTTTTTGGGCTTTTTTTTCCCTTTCTTTTATGTTGTTTTTTCCTGCTGGACGCGTGGGATTTGCAGGCTTGTGGCTGGTGTTCGCTAATTTCTGTACCGCGATTGGCCTCATTGCATGTTTTTTTGCGTTCACGTTTCGCATTTTTTCGGCGTGGCGTTGATTTTCACGATGACATTTGACGCGTTATCTGGTGACTATCGCATGCTACCGCCTTGTTGTGAATTCCACGTTGACACGGGGTTATTTTCCCGCGCTAGGCTGCGATATTGAAAGTTGCGTTACGCTACTCTTGTGGTAGTCATCACACGTTCTTGTGAATATACCCCCCAGTGTACTTTTTTTTTTAGCAGATATGGTTTTATATCAAAAACATAGGTTGTTGTCTGGGAACACTCATGCATCAGCCATGGAATGCCCCCCTTGGAGCTAAGTAATGCAAAACAGGTGTAGGCATTGATTTGCGTTACTTATAAATAATTTTCCGCTGTTGTGATGCAAATAGGACACAAATTCTTAGTTGCTATACCCTTCCATTTAGTGTTTGACTCATCAGTGAGTCCTGTGTGTTAGTGTCAGGAGACAAGATTGATGAAAGAGCCCTTTGACCACTATGGGCTGCTGCTAATGCCAAGCACTAACCCTCTATACTGCCATAACTCTGGAAAGCCTTTGAAATCATATTACTGCTTGACCTGTAGAAAGATGAAAGACCTATTGTTAGAAATGTGGTTTCTGGTTGGCAGAGGTATGCACCCTGTCCAAGAGGGAACCACAATCCTAAGTCAGATACACACCATAAATTAACCTGTGCTCACCCTCTGGTAGCTAGACATAGAGCAGGCAAGCTAAACTGACGAGGCAAATGTCTAAAGTATTTGTGCAACACTTCAAACAGTAACATAGGGAAAACACCACAAAAATACTGTACACCAGGTTAGAGAAATACAGATTAATTTAATGAACAAAACAAGACCAAAATGACAAAAACCTTATAAATATAACCGGAGTTATGGATTTTTTAGGAATAAACTGGAATGTAGTGCTAAAAAGCATAAAGCACCAACCAGGGCTATCTGGTTGAGCTAGACCAGGTTAAATCCAAAAGTTCAGGCCAACCATGATAGAGAACAGGTCAAATACAAGGACTAACCTTGGCCCACTGAAATAGTATCTTGGTTCGCGGTTGCATGGACGTCAAGGATGAGATGAAAGGAGTAAAGGAGGCAATGCGTCAATCTTTATGATATAGGTGATGCATAGGCTCTGAGTCGCGCAAAGTCGGAAATGCGTTGGGAATGGAGGTGATGCGGCGCCGGCGATGCAATGTTCTTAATCCTTGCAGCAGCAGTGATGCGTCAATGGAGATGCGATGTCCTTGATCCTCAGCGTTGATGGATATTCGCTGGTTCCGAGCAGCACAATTGTGACGGTGCGTGGATTTTAGCTGGAACAGCACATAATACCCACTTCCAAGGGTCCAGGACTGGAATGGCTCCACTTGTTAGGGCAAGACTCTCAGATGGCTGAGTACAGGTGCAGTAGCAAGGTGAGCTGGAAATCTTTTATGTCCCGGTGACTTCAATCAGGAGGCAAGCCAGCAAGCCCTTGGAGTCCCTTTGGTTCTGGGGTGGAGAGATGCAGGTCTAGTCCTTCTCACACCCAGGCAAGAGGGCAGCAGGCAGCAGGCCAGCACAGCAGAGCAAGAGTCCAGCAGAGTAGCAAGTCTTTCAGCAGCACATGAGTTCTTCTTCCTGGCAAAGTATCCACCGGTCCAGAAGTGTACTGGAGTGGTGATGTTTGAGGTCCAGAACTTATTCACAGTTGGGCCTTTGAAGTGCAGTAGACTTCGAAGCGATGCCTTTGAAGTCCACAGAGTGTCTGACCTTACTGCCCTGTCTCCAGACTCACTACAGGGGGGTATGCAGCCCTTTGTGTGGGGACAGAAAACAGCCTATTCAGGTGTGTCAGCTCCTCCCCCTGTGTGTCTTTTGAGCTCCTCCCTCCCATCCTGCCTAGGAGGGGCTATCAGGATGTAGGTGGCCCATCAGTCACACCTAAGTTCCCTTTGTGTGTGGCTGTCTAGAGGGAATGCACAATGCCCAGATGTCACCCACTCCAGATGTGTATTCAGAGACAGGAAGAAAGCACCAAGGGCCAGATGTACGCAAAATGCAATGTACAACAGTGTCACATACACTGGTAGCAATTCCCAATGGGGTCGCAAATTGCATGCCTCATCAATATTCATGAGGCAAGCGCTATTTGCGACCCCCATTGGGAATGGCTAGCACTCCCAGGGATGGTGGCCTGCTGGGGTCAGCAGACCACTATGTCTGGGACTGCATTTAAATAAAGCAGGTTTGTTTTTTAATGCAGCCTGTTTTCCTTAAAGGAAAACGGGATGCATTTAAAAAAGAAAAATGGAGGGGCGTGGCCAAGATGGCGGCGAGGTGAGACGTGTCCTCTCGTCTCTCCCCCGGCCGTCCGGGCAAAATATCAGGCTCGGGCCAGCTACAGTCTACGTTGGGCCAGAATCCTGTCTGGAGCTGCACGCTGAAAGTCTGCAGCCCCCGCTCTGCTGGAAAACATCCCCGGGGCTGCGGTGTGGAGCAGAGGACGCCGCGCATGAGATCGAGGCCTACGAACAGGGGCGGAGCTGAGGCCTGAAGTCCGAGGCTGCACCGGTCCGGTGCTGCTGCGGAGTGGCCCGGCGGCAGGCGTCTCCGAGTCTGGTGCCTCGGCCCATTCCCTCATCTGGGGGCACTATGATCACTGCATCACCGCAGCAGCCTATAGTGTGTGGAGCCACGACCGGCAGCGGCAGTGATTCAAGAGCTGCGAGGTTGCTACGCGGGACTCAGCCCATAACCCGGCAGCCACACCTGGCGAACGGGGACGATAGCCCGAGTCTGTCTTTGCCTGCAGTCAAATCCGCGGACGGTGGGGACGGCTGCGGGAGCTGTTCCTGCCCAGGACACCGTGGGGGCCCGCCCTGTGCCCTCGGAGAAGCATCGGAGGTGAGAGGGAGCGCTTGGGACGGCCCCGCTGCGCGCTACATGAGTAGCCCTTCACTCCAGTTGGCGGAGCTCGCCGCCTACTTGCAGCGCCTTGTGAAGAACTTTTGGCTGGTGCCCTTCGTCCCCGGGGGGGCCGCATGCACGGTCCCTAAGCTGGCATCCAGAGCAGGGGGGCACGAGCGCGACCGCTGGTAGAAGCGGTCGCTGAGGGTTGGGCCCGGTGCACTGCAGAGGCTGCCCGGCTAGGTTCGGGTGTGGCTTGTGGTGGGCTAGAGACTCCCCGCTCGACCCCCTTCCAGAACACTCACAGTGGTATACCGCTCTGGGGCGATTGGCGCCTGTGGCTGTGACTATAATCCTTGCGGACATTATTGGTGTGTGCTGGTTCCCTTTCCTCGACTACAGTGAAGTGTCTTAGCACTGCGGGTGCCAGTCGGGACCTGTGGTGGCAGTTTTGGGTGGGAGGTGCGGCCCTGTCCTCTATACGCTTTGCGGACTGTACAACTTAGTGGTTTGCCCAGCCAGCCCGTATTAGAGCCATCACCGCACTGGGGCTGGAGTGGTCCCCTACTTCTGTTGACTCTGGGAGGGCCCAGCTCTGAGAGTGCCTCCGTCCCTGCCCCATTGCGCTGGTTGAGGCAGTGGTGGGGCCTTTTTTTAACTCCGCCAGATCTGTCCGGCCCTGAAACTTTCTTGCTCGGCGACACTCTCCCACAAGGACACTTCATAGAGACTTAGCGCCCTTCCCGAGTGCTTGGACGGGGCAGTGCAGTGGCATACAGCCCGCGACCTATTTCACGCCCTCTCCCCGTTTGGGCAGCACTATGGCCTCCACGCAGGGGAAGAAAAGCAAGTCCCTTCAGGAGCTCTTTGTGCACCCTCAGGGGGGAACGCCATCGGACTCTGCAAAACAGACCGGCACCACTTCAACATCTATGGGTGGCCCTAGGGAGGAACCGGGCACGCGAGCCTTCCTGGAATCTTTGTTCTTGGCCCTCCGTGACGATCTACACACTGTGAAGCGGGACCTCACCGTGGAACTAAAAGACGTCCAAAAAGACCTGGATAGCATTGGGGACCGTGTGGTGGCTTTGGAGGACAAAAGTGACACACGTAATGAGGAGGTCTCCTTCTTACAGCAGGAACTTATCCGCATACACGACGAACAGGTGGACCTCCAGACTCACTTAGAGGATTTGGAGAACTGCTCCCGACGTCATAATGTACAGATTCGGGGGGTGAGACCAAACGCAGAGGCGGGCGATATATTCATGTTCGTGCGTGAACTTTTCAATCACATCCTAGGTAACCCCTTGGATACTGAGCTCCGGATTGATAGGGCACACCGTGTGGGTCCCCCCCGTTCCGACAATGCTCCGCCTGCGGACATATTAGTCTGTGTACACGATTTCCACACCAAAGAGGAAATTCTTCAGAAAGCCAGGGCACAGCATCCAATCACGTTTAGGGACCAGACTCCGGTTCTTTACCAGGATCTCGTCGCCCTCACACTTCAGAAACATAAGACCTTCCGCCCCAACACTGCAGCTCTTCGCCAACGCAACATCGCATACTCCTGGGGCCACCCATTTCGTCTTATATTCCGATATGATGGCAAGCTCTACCAACTTCGCTCCCTGTCGGAGGCCAGCAGGGTTCTGGGGATCGAGGTGCCGGACAAGGAAGACGGCGGTGACACGCAGGACCAGGGGCCCGGTGACGCACAGCCGCGTTGGAGGCAGCAGCGACACAGACACCGCCCGCGATGCCCAGACCCTGCAGAGATCGCAAAGGGACAGCAGGACGCCCTGGAGGCATTACCAGTGACTCTTGCCAAGTCGCAGTCCTCGTAATAGGCCTGAGCCATGTATCTTTTTCTTAGCTTTTCTGCCTCTCGGGCGGTTTGGGGGGGGGGGACGGGACGGAGATGCGATTGGCCACGTAACTCCTGTATCAATGTTTATCCTGATCTTCCGCGGAAGACGGACTGTCACCAGGACTCTTGATTTGTTTTGGCACCTGTTGTGCCGGGGCTTTCTCTATCTTTTTCAGGGGCTGTCTTTCTTCTTTCCTCCCTCCTGCGCTCCCCATCATTCTCCCAGTACAGCTGGGATTGGCTTCCCGAACTGGCAACAGGCACCCACCGGCCCTCCTATGCTGCTGCAGCTGTGCATTCTACCCTGCGCTAGGCTACGTGTGTTCTTCCACGCCCTGTATTCCCCGCTATAGATGCCTCCTCACAGTTTTAAAGTCCTCACACTTAATGTGAGGGGGCTTAATAATCCCATCAAGCGCCGGGGGATTCTGGCTTACCTGGAGAGCTCAGGGGCTGACGTATGCCTGTTGCAGGAAACACATCTGTTGGTTAAAGACTGTCATAGACTCCGGTCACGTGCTTTCCCGACACAATTCTTTTCCTCTGGCTCCTCTAAATCTGCAGGGGTGGTGATTCTGATCTCAAGGGCTTTTCAGGGGAAAGTGGTACAGAAGGAGGCCGAAATCAAAGGTAGACTTCTCACCTACCAATTTCTGATTGGGACACACACACTGATTATAGGGTCCATCTATGCCCCTAATGAAGGGCAGGAGCGGTTTCTCCATGAAGCACTACACGAAGCCACTGCCACTTCTACACGCAGGCTGCTCCTGGGAGGGGACCTCAATATAGTCCTTAACAATGAGCTGGACAGGTCAGTGCAACGCTATGGCCAAGTAGGTGCCCTCTCCGGACTGGCTAGGCGACCTGGGATTGATAGACCTGTGGAGACACTACCACCCGCACTCCAGGGAATATTCTTACTATTCTAGCGCCCACAGGACTTATGCTAGGCTGGATTATTTCTTAGGAACTAAGACTCTTAGGGACATCACCACCTCCACAGACATTCTAGTTGCCACCATGACTTTGCCCCCAGCTCGGCAGCCTGTCCGGCGGTGGCGCTTTCGCAATTCACTCCTACATCGGGTGGACACCGTGGCCCAGATTCAGAGCACACTCGATGACTACCTATCCCATAATGACAACTCTGACACACCTATCTCCACTAGATGGGATGCTCTGAAGGCAGTGGTTAGGGGATCACTTATTGCTATCTCCTCTGCGGACAATGTGGAACGCAAACGCAAGAGGGAAGACCTCACCCAGAGAGTTCGTGAGTTAGAACTGATCCACCAACGAACTGGGGCTCCGCGCATATGGCGTCAATTGAAGGCAGCTAGGTCACAGTTAGCTGCCATAGATCGCGATAAAGCTGAATACGCGGTGCTACGTCTGCGCCATTCTTTTTATGTTGGCGGGGACAAGTGCGGTCGGCTGCTAGCGCACAAACTGAGGTAAACCCGGTTGCGTGAAGGGGTTCAGGAAATCAAGGATCATGTAGGCCGTTCACACACGGAGGACTTTGACATAGCAGAGAGGTTCCGTGACTTTTATGCACAATTGTATGATGCGCAGCATCTAGAGTTGAAAGATATAGATGCGTATTTGGATCAGATTACTCTGCCCAGCCTGTCCCAGGCTCAGGCCGAACACATAGAGAGGGAGATTCGCCCGGAAGAAGTTATCTCGGCCATTTCTCGTTTAAAACTGGCCAAATCTCCTGGCCTGGACGGCTACACGGCGGCTTTCTATAAGCAATTTTGTCCCACCCTTACGCTTCTCCTCACTCGCCTTTTCAATTCCTTTGCATCTTTGGGTGCGATCCCGCCTTCTATGCTAGAGGTGGCTATAGTGGTCATTCATAAGCCTGGCAAGGATAAGACACTCTGCGGGGCATACAGGCCCATTTCCCTTTTAAATATTGACCTCAAGCTCTACACCAGTATCCTGGCGGCTCGCCTGGCCCCTCTTATGCCTGGTATAATCGACCCCGATCAGGCAGGCTTTATACCCCAAAGGCAGATCAGTGATAACACGAAGCGAGTTCTCCATCTCATCGAAAAGGCTTCTCGCATTCCGGGAGAATGCATGCTCCTGACCATTGACGCCGAAAAGGCATTTGATCGTGTGCACTGGCCCTACTTGGAGCAGGTGATGATCCGTTTTGGCCTCCGGGAGAAGATGAAGACCCGCATCCTCAATTGCTATTGTGGCCCCTCGGCCGCAGTTCGGGTTAATGGTCATACATCTACCCCCTTTAGTATTCATAGAGGCACTAAACAGGGGTGTCCACTCTCGCCCCTGCTCTTTGCCTTATATATGGAGCCTCTGGCGCAAAGAGTGCGGGAGCATCCACAGATTACGGGCATACGGTTCGGCAGTGACATCCACACCATCAGCTTGTACGCAGACGACGTCTTGGTCACCCTGACGGACCCTGCACCGGCTCTGGGCACCTTTCTGGAGGAGCTGGACTCCTTTGTGATGGCGTCCGGGTTCAAAGTTAACATCACGAAGTCCACTGCTCTGAACCTTTCCTTATTGCCTCAGACGCTGGCGGTACTGCAGGCTCGCCATTCCATACAGTGGTCCTCTGGCACGGTCCCTTATCTGGGAATCCGGCTAGCTCCCACACTATCAGCAATGAGGTCAGTTAACTATAGCATCCTGCACTCCCACATCCGTGTGGATCTGCGGCATTGGAAACACTACCCTATCTCTTGGTTGGGGCGCATTGCTGCAGTCAAAATGACGATTCTCCCCAAACTCCTTTATCTTTTCCAAACACTCTCCCTACAGCCTCCCAACGGCTGGCTTCAACGGGTACAGTCGGAACTTTCCCAATTCATCTGGCAAGGTCGCAAGCCGAGGATGAAGCGGCTGGTCAGTTTCCTCCCTCCTGATGAAGGGGGTCTGGGGATTCCAGATCTGACGCTTTATTTTAGGGCCGCACAGCTACGACATTTAGTGGAGTGGAGCCGGGCTGGGTCCGAGAAACACTGGCTCTTCCAGGACCGTGCGATAGCAGGCACTTCCCTGATGAAGATCCCCTTCCTTCGGAAGCCTCAACGTCCCCCCAACCTTTACGCTTCCCATGTGACTCGCCCGACTATGTTGGTTTGGGATCAGACGAACAGAAGACACGGACTGACGACTTTCCCTTCTCCGCTCACGCCTCTCTTTGGCAATTCTGATTTTGGCTCGGGGGTGGGAGAGAACTCCTTCCCTCTTTGGAGAACCACTGGTTGCCGCGCGCTAGGTACTCTGTACGACGCGGACAGTGTCATGCCCTTCGCACAGCTGCGCATAGATTATGGTCTCCCCGAATCTGAGCGCTTGCACTATTTGCAGCTGCGGCACTGGGCCTCACATCCTGACAATCAGTCGCAGGCCCATAGGCATCTCACCCAGTATGAGAGATGGCTGATCATGCGCTCCTCAGACAAGAAGTTAATTTCAGACCTGTACAGAATGCTTCTATCTCGCTACACTCATTCCTTCCATGCAGGTCGAGCCCGATGGGAAAGGGATTTAGGTCGCGATCTCACTAGTAAGGAATGGGAAGGGATCTGTTATAGGGCGCGACACACCGCGACTCACATAGGCCTCACGGAAACATTTACTAAGCTAGCGTACTACTGGTATTACACCCCCGAGAGATTGCACCAATTTGATAGCGCACATAGTCCGGATTGCTGGAGAGGGTGCGGGAAGGTGGGTACGCTTGTCCATCTGTTATGGGATTGTGAACATCTGACCCCCTATTGGACTCAGGTTCTCGATGAAATCGACAGGTACTTAGACACGGAGCTCCCTCGGCTCCCGGAGTATGTACTGCTCGGGGTTCCTAATCCGCTTACCTATCCTCTGAAATCCAGGAGGAGTAAACAGATCGAGCTTGTGCTGGGCACTGCCACACAAAACATTCTCACACATTGGAAACCCACACGTATTCCAACACACACCGGGTGGCTCCACCGACTGTGGCATATCTTAGGCATGGAAAAGATCTCGCTCACCATGGCTGGTAAAGGTTCGGGATTTAGCGACTTATGGCAGCCTTTTCTGGCCCTATTGGCACAAGACTTTAGGGAATTAACATGCCCGAGCTACCTGCGCCTCCTGCGTCTGGCAACACCCAACACTCCTACTTTAGAGGTTAGCCCCTCGAGCTAGCGTCCCACTTATATACAGATAGGCCGGGATTGGGGATTGGTGGGGGAGGGGGGAGAGCGCTATCCTATTCCTTTTCTTTCTCTTTTCTTTCCCTTTCGGGGCTAGGGCGGGGGTTGTATTTCTTTCCTTGTTTCTATAGACTGTTCTCTTTTGTAATTTCGTATGTCATTCAATCGCACTGGGGCCCTGCGAGGCCGGTTGGCTGCACTGCCCTTCTATGCTGGTATTAAATGATTGACATTTATTTCAATAAAAAGATTTAAACCATAAAAAAGAAAAATGAAACTGTTCAGTTTCATTTTTAAGGACAGGCAGTGGTCCCTGCGACCACTGCCTGCTCTTAAAAAATATTTTCTCACACACTCACAGAGGGGAAGGGGTCCCCTGGGGATCCCTTCCTGTTTGCAAGTGGTTTACCACCTTTTTGAAGTAGGTGGTAAACTGCAAGTGTTTTGCGGTCACAAAACAATAGTACATGGCAGTGAGTCTCGCTATTAGGAAGGGACGCCCCTTCTTAATAGCGAGAGTCGCAAATGCTATTTTGCGAGTCAGTGACTTGCAAAATTGGGTTTGTACATGCCATTACCCTTTTTTGTGGTCGCAACAGGCCGATCTCCTGTTTGCGAGCGCAAAAAAGGGTCGTACATCTGGCCCCAAATGGCTAAAGTAGGAAAATGGCACCTTTCTAAAAGTGGTATTATTAGAATTACAATTTAAAATCTGACTTCACCATTAGTTGTGGTTTTAAATTGTGATTCCAAAGACACCAAACGTGGGGTTTCAATCGCTTCATAATTGGAAATTACACTTATAAGATGTAATAAGGTATTCCCAATGTTATCCTATGGGCGAGATATCCCTTGCAGGAGTGAAAAATGAATTTAAGTGTTTTTTATAGTGGTGGGCAGTGAACTCCGCTCCGCCGGCGGAGTCTGCTGAGTTCTGCTTACTCTGCATTCCGCGTGGAGTTTAGCACAAAACTTTGCAAACTCAGCCACGTGGTGGATTTTACCGCCCTCCCCCGCTAATTCTTCTTACCCCGTCCAATGCATCTCCAGCCAGCTTCAGCCTGTTGTTGGTGTGAGTGCCAGAGAGGTCGAGACTGTATAAACCTCTCCTGATGCACCCTGTCACTCACCAGTAGCACACAGCGCTCTACACCTCACTCCCACTCTCTATAGTTCCTGTTAGTTAAATGGCGCTCTACACCTCACTGCCACGCTCTATATTTCCTGTTAGTTCAACTACTATTGAAGGCTACTGGTTGGTCTAGGCCCTCTTCATTCAGCTGTATTTGCATTATGAATTGCTTGGAGAAATCAGGTGCCTTGAGTATGGGTGCTGTATACATCACTTCTTTGAGGAAATCAAAGACTTTCTCACAAGCCTCAGTCCAGATCACCAATCTGGGCTGGTTCTTAGAAATCAGCTCAGTTAAGGAGGCAACAATGGTGCTATAACCCTTAACAAATCTTCTATAGTAGCGTGTGACGCCTTGGAAGGCTCTCACTTCTGTTTGGATTTTCGGTGATTGCCAGGTCATGATAGTCTAAATCTTGGCCTGGAAGGGCTGCACCTTGCCTTCACCTGACAGGTGTCCCAGATATACCATGGAACCCTGCCCAATCTGGCACTTGCTGGCCTTGATGGTCAAGCCTGCCTGTTACAGGGCCTGAAGCACCTCGTGGAGGTGATGCAGGTGTTCCTCTCAGCTGGAACTGTAGACAACAATTTTATCTAAGTATGCGACACAAAAGACCTCCTTACCAGCCAGGAACCGGTTGACTAACCGTTGGAAGGTAGCTGGGGAATTTTTCAAGCCAAAGGGCATCACCCAAAACTGGAAGTGGCCCTCTAGGGTTGAGAATCAAGACCTTTCTTTGCCCCCCTCAGTCAGAGCGATCTGCCAGTACCCTGATGTCAAATCAAAGCTACTGATGAATTTGGCAGCACCCAGCCTGTCAATGAGCTCATCAGCTCGGGGGAAGGGATGTGCATCAGTCATGGTGACTGAGTTAAGTCTTCGGTATTCCATGCAGAACGGGAGTTCTGGTGTGGTGCCCGGTGGGGCAGCCTTGGTACCAACACCACAGGGCTGGACCAGGGACCATTAGAGGGCTCAATCAACCCTAAAGCCAACATCTTGGAGACTTCCTCCTTGATGCTGGCTCTCACCCTGTCTGACATACTGTAAACTATCTTCTTCACAGGTAGACTATCTCCAGTGTCAATATCATGGACACACAGATGTGTGAGTCCAGGGGTGAGTGAGAACAGTGAGGCGAACTGTCCCAGCAACTGGTAACAGTCTCTCTGTTGTTCTGGGATCAGGGTGGAAGTGTCAGGGACTGTCCGGGACTATGTCTGGAACACAGTCAGGGACTTAGGCAAAGACTGGCGACTGGTTAGAAAACGTAAGCAGAACACGGAGTACAGTGCTGCCCAGGATCACACAGGAAGTCAGAGAAGAAAAAGACCCAAAGGGGAACCCTGCACAAAGGAACAAGATGGCTAAGACTCAGAAAGTACAGGCACTCATGAGGGGTTTAGCATTCAGAATAACTACACCCAGGACGAATGTGCAAGACATATATATGAAACAACATTAACAATAAAGGGAATGTGGGGTAAAGCACTCGGGAGCTCCACACGGTAAGACTGAAGCTCAGTAAGGTCCTCACCCACAATTGCTGTTACAGATACTGACTGCAAATACCCACATATGGGATATGCATGCAAAGGCAGGGTCTGTGGAGCTGATACCTATGGTTATGTTATAAATGTAACTCAAAGACAATACTCACAGGGAACAAGAAACATCACCTAGGTTGTCAGCTGTGCCCATGGATCCTGGCGATCAAACAGGAACACGCAAGGCAGTAACAGCAAGGGGGTAGAACTAAACACAAGCACGATAGACAAGTAGCTAGCAAGGAGGAGTGCTTAACAGGAAAGCAAGGAAATCACAGGGCACACTTGGCAGAAAGCAAGTAACAAACATACAAGGTAATTAGAAGCAAGACAGCAGGAATAGAAAGACAGCAAACTAGGAACAGGAACCAAGGAAATGGGGAAAAATGCAGGGACTGGAAAAGGTTATACAGAAGGGAAGGCTACAAGGGTATACTAGAATAGTGCTGGATCAGGAGTCAAGAAAACAAAGTAGCACTGAAGGCTGTGCTGAAGCAAGAACAAGAATTGAGCAAAAGCTCAAGAGCCAAGGTAGCACTGCAGCCAGTGCTAGTTCAGGACCAAGGGAAACTGCTGCTGCTCAGGAACAAGGATGCTAAGGCTCAGGAGTCAAGGTAGCACTGCAGGAAACACTGGAAACAAGGATATCAAAAGCTTAGGAAACACTGGAAACAAGGGTCGGTCTCACCGCTACACAGTTACAATGGCCAACGCTGGACTGAAGGGAGCTGAGGCTTAAAAGAGCTCACAGTAATCATATGCATCAGGTGTGAGCAGGCTAGCAGCATCCAGCCACAGGTGAACAGGATTCCTCCGCCCATCCTTGGGCTGCAGGGGTGGAGACGGAGCAGTGAGCAGGGAATTCTAGGTAATGGAGTTTCATGCATGAGCAGGCTGGCTTCAAGCATGAGCAGGCTGGCTTCCACAAAACCCGGCATGGATTAGGAATGGGTGGCCATTTCCAAGTAGAGTCCAAATGGCTGGAAGTCAGTATGTGCATGAAGGGGAGGGTCCAGCAGCTTATTATAACAATGGAAAGTCTCACAAGTAGGCCCCCTGGTGGAGGGCACGAGAGCGCAGGGAGCGAATCGTGACAGGAACAGATGTTGACACCCTACACTGACCCATCATGTCCTGTGCAGAGAGGAGCTCAGGGAGTGGTTCACTCTCTTCTTCCATCCCCTCATCTGTCACGAGAAGCATGCTCACTTCTGACCTCACGAAGTAAGACTTAGGTCTGTTTACGTGGGGCACCCTTGGGAGGCCCTAGGGGTCTCGAGATCCACCAAGTAGGGGACCTCCCCTTTACGCTTCTTGATTTTGTATGGGCCGGTCCAGCGGTTCTGGAGAGCCCTGGGCTCTACTGGTTCCATGACCCACACTTTCAGGCCAGGCTGAAACTCTACCAGAGTGGCCTTCCAGTCGTACCTGAGCTTCATGACCCCCTGACTGGCCTCTAAATTGCTTTTTGCCTTCTTCCAGAAATGATACATCTGGTTGCAAAGGGTCAGCATGCAGCTGGCCACATCCTGGGAGCTTGCTCCCACTCCTCCTTGACAAGGCTCAGAGGCCCCCTAACAGGGTGGCCAAGGAGCAGTTCAAAGAGACTGAACCCTACTTCTTTCTCTGGCACATCCCTGTAGGAAAAGAGAAGGCATTGCAAGAGGACGTTCCACTTATGCCTCATGGGCTCAGAAAGGCCCATTATCATGCCCTACAAGGTCTTCTTGTATCTCTCCACAAGACCATTGGTTTTAGGGTGATGGGGTGCGGTGAACTTGTAAGTGACACCACACTCATCCTACATGGAATTCATGTACTCAGACATGAAGTTAGCGCCTCTGTCAGGCACTACCTCCTTGGGGAATCCAACACTGGTAAAGATCCTCATCAGAGCTCTAGCCACCGCAGGTGCAGTCACTGACCTCAGAGGGCTGGCCTCTGGGTAGTGGGTGGCATGGTCCACCAAGATGAGGACAAACCTGTTACCTAAGGCTGTCTTGGGGTCAAGGGTCAAATGATGTTGAAGCCCACCATTTCAAAGGGGTGCCAATGACTGGTAATGGCATCAGGGGAGCTTTTTGCTTTTTCCCTGACTTCCCACTTGCCTGGCAGGCAGAACAGGACCTGCAGAATATATCTGAGGCTGTCTTCATTCTGGCCAATAGAAGTCGGAGGCAAGCCTGGCGAGGGGCTTGTCTTGCCCCAAATGTCCTGCCAGGGGTATGTTGTGAGCCAAACCAAGGAGGAAAGGTCCTGTAACATTGGGGGACCACCAACATATGGACTGCCCCAGCACCAGGAGCCTTAGCCTCGCTTTAAAGGAGATCATTCTCTCAGTAGATTAGGTGATCCCCAAAGGTTTCACTTGATGCACGTGCTGAGCCCTGTCGCCTCAAGCCCTCAAGCGTGGGACACTCTTCCTGCACTCTGCAGAATTCCTAACTGGTAGGCCTACCCTCAACTTGCCAGCTAGCAAGCTCAGGTAGGTCACCTAGGGCGGCAATGCTTTACTCGGTTGGCTGGGGGCCTCCTCCTCAGGGACCCTGTCAAACTCCAATGCTGGAACTTCAGGGGCCGGTTTCCCACACCCCTTGCCCCTCTCCTTGGCAGTTTTCTGGGCTCCAGACACCATTTACTCCCTTCGTGGGCAGCCATGGGCCATGTGGTCATACAGACCCACTTAGGCAATCCCATCATATCCAAGTGAGACCTGAGATCTACCTCCCTCCAGGCAGTGTGCTCAAGGTTGTTGCCTAGCAAACAATCAACAGGCACAGCAGGGCTCACAGCAACATTCAGAGAACCTGAGACACCCCCCCCCCACTCAAAGGGAACTAAAGCAACTAGTAGATGTCTCTCTCGATTGTCGGTGACTACGACTTGCTGGAATGTGTTCGGTAGGATCTGCTCTGCATACACCGGCTGACACTTGACAGCAGTCATGGTGGCTCCTGTGTCTTGCAAAGCCTCCACCCATTGCCCATTAATGGTGACCCACTGCCTATACTTTGAGGTATTTGCAGTCATGTGGGCTTTAGGGCAGGCACCATTTCTATATCCCCCAAAAAACTAGGGTAACCTCTGTCTGTCTCCCAAAGCTAATTGGGACCATCTCTTCCCCGAGCTCTACACTCGCCAACCCAGGTTTCTGCCCACTGGTGGGAGGCTGTGCCCTCTTGGGGCCTCTGGAGTCGCTCTTGGAGTGCCCATACTTGTAGCATTCAGGACACTGGCGTGCAAACCTCCCTGTACTATGATCTTAGAACCCCTTTGTAGGAAAGTAGGATCTGCTTCTTATGGTTAACCCCACTTTTTGCTTGATGTGATGCTGTTTTTGACTAGTCTGACTGGGATCCTGCTAATCAGGACCCCAGTCTATCTGCTTTCTCCCTGCTTTCTAATTAAACTGTTGTGTTCAGTACTTAGGTAAATCCCAGATTGGATACTGGGGTACCCTTGTCAGTACCTAGTATATGGTACCCATGTACCCAGGGCATAGGTACCCCCAGAGGTCTCCCATGGGCTGAAGCATGCATTATGCCACCCATGAGAGACCAATCAAAATGGACCTACAGGCCTGCCATTGCAGCCTCTGTAAGTTGGTGCATGCACCACTTACTAAAGATATAGGTTTACTATATCTAAGGATCACTGCACTTAAAACCTATAAGTCACCCCTATAGCGGGCCTTTACAATCCTGAGGGCAGGGTGCTTGGTTCTAAGTGAGAGGGTGCCCCTGCATGAGCAGGACACCCCTGTAGCCTATGGAGTCCATTCTCCCGGGTTGTCAGTGAAGCAGCCATATACTATATAGAGGGGTAGTGCAGTGGTTTCAGTTCTGAATCTTATCCCACAACGAATCTAGCGACCTACACCCAGGTAAGCCCTTAAGTAACCCTAGGGAAAGGGTTGGGAAGATTCAGGGGACCCTCCCAGGGGAGGGTCAGGACAGTGGTAGGTTACTCCCATGTCCTTTGTCCAGTTTCGTGCCAGGGCAGGAGCCAATGGCTCCCAGAACTGGTTTGAGCTGGACTATGCACAGGGGCACCAAATGTGCCCCACGTGCAGACTTTCAGGCACTTTGGAAGTGCACCCCCCCAGCTCCAATACATCAAATCCTGTCTGGGAGGTGGTCATACCTCCCTGTGACAGGATGCCTTTTGTGCTGCCTTCCCCTGCTCGAGCTTGGCTCAGCAGCAGGAGGGCAGAAATGTGTCTCTGGTCGGCAGCAACCATTTTGTGCTGTCCGGGTCGAGAAGGCTGGTACCGGGAAGACCAGGGACCCACGAAGCTTGCTTCAGAAGGGTGGAATCATACCTCCCACACCGGTTACCTGTGTGGAGGTATGATTCAAAGGTGTTTGATACCAAACATGACATGTTTTGTTGCAGCCGTTTTCGAGATGGCATTTTACGCGAGCATATAATGCACCTCTACCTATATGTCTGGCTGCGTCACCGACAACCCGGGAGAATGGTCTCCGAAGGCTGCAGGGGTGCTCTGCTCATGCAGGGGCACCCTCTCACGTAAAACCCACCACCCTGCCTTCAGGATTGTTAAGGCCTTCTACAGGGGTGACTTATAGGTTTTAAGTGTAGTGACCTATAGATATAGTAAACCTATATCTAAAGTAAGTGGTGCATGCACCATCTTACACAGGCTTACACAGGCTGCAATGGCAGACCTGTAGTTCCATTTTGCATGGCCTCTCATGGGTGGCATAATACATGCTTCAGCCCATGGGAGTACTAGTGGTGGTACAGGGAACAAGAGTTTAGTGGGGTTAACCTTGGGATCTGTGGTAGGTTCTGCCTTAGTCAGAACTCCAGCTCAGGCGGTTCTAGTCTGTGATGGTGGCATGGATATTGCCACCTTACTTGTCAGTCCCAGTAATCTGGGCAAGTACAGACAACAGCCTTTGATTAGAGGAACAGAGGCAATGGTCTACAGGGGCCAGTGTCACCATGGTGACAGAGAAACTTGTGCCCCTGGACAGATCATACTTGGTGAAATGTACCAAGTGACCAATGCAAACAATGTCAGGACTGACCATTCCTTGGCCGTTGTTAATTTTAGCTGGGGAGGGGTAACTGGGCCTAAAAAGGTTGTGGTAAGTTCAGACCTACCAGTAGATTGTTTGTTGGTCAATGATTTGGAAATTTCAGCCTGGGCTGAGGTTGCATTTAGGACTCATGCAGCAATGTTGGGCATCTCTGCAGATGTGTTTGCTGTGACTAGGTCACAAGCCAAACTGACATCCATTGAACAGGCCCTGTATACTGGAACAATGGACCAGGTGCCTTCCAAGAGAAGGAGCAGGAGGGGTAAAGAGGTGTCTTCCCCCCGACTCAGAGTGAGGATCAGTCTCCTGAGGGAGATGATCTAAGTCCCTGTGAAGGAACTGTCCCAGATGAGCTTGAGCCTGATCAGGTTGAATTCTTGGGGACAGGGAGCCCTTCCAGGGCAGACTTGAGTTTGGAGCAGCAAACCTGCCCCTCTCTTGAACCCCCCAGACAGCAAGCTGCTGCTGAGGCTGCTGGGGATGTCAGTGGGTCCCACAGGATCCACTGGGATGAGGGACTCTTTTATTCAGAGGGTAGAGACCCCAACCTGGTGCTACCAGGAGGTTGGTTATACCTCTGAAGTTTAGGGGCTTCCTACTCACCCTAGCACATAACATTCCCCTGGCAGGACACTAAAGGCCAAAGTGAAACTTGGGACAGGCGTGTCCCTCACTTTCACTGGCCTCACATGTCTAAGGACACCAAGGAGTTTTGTTGCTCCTGTGCCACTTACCAAGCCAGTGGTAAGTCAGGTGGCACCACAAAGGCCCCCCTGATACCACTTCCAGTGGTGGGGTTCCCTTTGAGAGGGATGGGATTGACATTATTGGTCCCACGAACCATCCTACAGCATTTGGGCACAGCTATATACTAGTGGTGGTGGACCATGCCACTAGGTACCTAGAAGCCATTCCCCTTAGAACCACCACAGCTCATGTGGTGGCCAGGGCCCTCTTTTGAATTTTTTTAAGAGTGGGCTTCCCTAAGGAGGTTTTAACTGACAGAGGTACAAACTTCATGTCAAGTTACATCACTGCAACGTGGAAGGAGTGTGGAGTTAATTGCAAATTCACCACACCCAATCATACTCAATGCAATGGGTTAGTTGAGAGATTCAACAAATTCCCTGAAGGGCATGATCATGGGCCTCCCAGAAAAGCTTAGGCAAAAATGGGATGTCCTCATGCCCTGCCTTCTCTTTCCCTACAGAGAGGTCTCTCAGAAGGGGGTTGGCCACAGCCCTTTTGAACTTCTGTTTGGGCATCCAGTCAGGGGTTCCTTATGTTTGGTGACGGAGGGATGGGAGTTACCTCTCAAACCTCCCAAACAATACATAGTGGACTATGTGCTTGGTCTCTGCTCCAGGATGGCTGAATACATGAAGAAAGCTAGCAAGAACCTGGAGGCCAGTCAAAAATTGCAAAAAGCTTGACATGACCAAAAGGCTGTCCTGACTGTTTACCAGCCAGGCCAGAAGGTGTGGGTCCTGGAGCCTGTGGCCCCATCAGCTCTCCAAGGTAAATGGAGTGGACCCTATACTATCATTGAGCAAAAAGGTGAGCCCTCCGATGTCGGGTGCTTCAGGAAAGATGACGGTGAACTTGACTCTGCAGCTGCGAGGACCAGGTGACACTGAGGACAACAAGGAACCAGATATGAGCTGTCCCATGAAGGATGTCAAGTGCTGAGGGGTCGGTGTCTGGTGGCAGCACCAACAAGCCTAGGCAAATGCCACCCACACAGGAAGTCAAGAAGGTGCACGGTTGGGAGCAGCAAGGTCCAGGAGACTCACCACAAGCAGGGGAGTCAGAGCAGGCCCGAGCAATCAGGGGAGCCCAAGGAAAACAAAGGTGACCCTCAAATGAACTCACAGGCCGGGGGAACAGGAGTCGCGAGAGGACCTCAAGCAGCTCACCAAAAGATGCAGGCCACGATGTACACGTTGTGGTGTGGCTGAAGATTCTGGTCACTGGTGGTGCTCGATGTTGGGGCTACTTGGAGCCCGAAGATCTTCTTGCAAAGATGTCAACAAGCCTTTGCAACTGCAAAGGGGATGAGGTACCCAGGGGTTCGGTTAGTGCAACCCCCACAAGGACTACTGGCCTCAAACTTGGTAAGAGAGTAGAGCAGGCCGTGGGAGCTGAGGAAAACCATGACCTGTGTTGCAGAGCCCACAGAGTCTGGAGGAGCTCGGGATCTGCAGACCGGTCGACTTAGTTGCGGTGCCTGCGAATGCAGGGGAGGGACTCCTTCACTCCAAGGCTGTCCTTGATGCTTCACAGGACTTGGAAGGAAGGTTCCTGTATAATGCACAGGCACAGACGATGCAGCAGACTGGACTTCGTTTGGGCCTGACTTCATCTCCCTTCCAGAGTGCCCAGACGGTAGAAGTGCAGTGGTTTCAGATCTGAATCTTATCCCACGACGAATCTAGGGACCTACACCCAGGTAAGCTCTTAAGTACCCTAGGGAAAGGGTTGAGAAGATTCAAGGGACCCTTCCAGGGGAGGGTCTGGACAGGGGGAGGTTACTCCCATGTCCTTTGTCCAGTTTCACACCAGAGCAGGAGCCAACGGCTCCCAGGACTGGTTTGAACTAGGCTATGCACAGGGACACCAAATGTGCCCCTCATGCAGACTTTCAGGCACTGGCAAGCGCACCCACTTAGCCCTAATACACTAAATCCTGTCAGGGAGGTGGTCACACCTCCTTGTGACAGGATGCCTATTGTTCTGCCTTTCCCTGCTTGAGCTTGGCTCAGCAGCAGGAGGGCAGAAATGTGTCTCTGGTCGGCAGCAACCATTTTGTGCGGTCCTTGACAAGAAGGTTGGTACCGGGAACACTGAGAGCCTAACGGAGGGCTCTTCCAGTGCTTGGAATCACACCTCCCACACCATTTACAATGTGGGGGTATGATTCCAACATGTTTGATACCAAACATGATAGGATTCGTTGCAGCCGTTTTCGAGATGGTCATCGCACGATTACCAGTGCCCCTCTATATAGTATATGGCTGCTTCACTGACAACCCGGGAGAATGGACTCCGTAGGCTGCAGGGGTGTCCTGCTCATGCAGGGGCACCCTCACACTTAGAACCAAGCACCTGCCCTCAGGATTGTAAAGGCCTGTTATAGGGGTGACTTATAGGTTTTAAGTGTAGTGACCCTTAGATATAGTAAACCTATATCTTTAGTAAGTGGTGCATGCACCAACTCACACAGGCTGCAATGGCAGGCCTGTAGGTCCATTTTTAATGGTCTCTCATGGGTGGCATAATGCATACTTCAGCCCATGGGAGACCTCTGGAGTACCTATGCCCTAGGTACATGGGTACCATATACTAGGGACTGACAAGGGTATCCCAGTATCCAATCTGGGATGTATGTAAGTACTGATCTCAACAGTTTAAGGAGAAAGCAGATAGACTGGGGTCCTGATTAGTAGAATCCCAGTCAGACTAGTCAAAAACAGCCTCACATCAAGCAAAAAGTGGGGGTAACCATAAGAAGCAGATCCTACTTTCCTACACAACCCCCCCAAATGTAAGGAGATGAGACTAACCTTGCCCTGCTGAGTCTGAATTTTCTAAGTAGAAATATCTGGAGAGACCATCTGCATTGGCATGGTTACTCCCAGGTCTATGGTCCACTGTATAGTCCATCCGCTGTAGGGAAATGGACCACCTCAAAAGTTTGGGGTTTTCACCCTTCATCTGTTTTAGCCATAAGAGAGGCTTAGGGTCTGTCTGAACAATAAAACAATGAAGTGAGTACCAAACAAGTATGGCCTCAACTTCTTCAGGGCCCAGACCAACGCAAAGGCTTCCCTCTCTATAGCTGACCAACGTTTCTCTCTGGTGGCCAACCTTCTGCTAATAAAAGCTACCAGTTGATCCTGGTCTTCTGCATTAAGTTGTGACAACACAGCCCCTGACCCCAACTTAGATGCATCTGTTTGGACAGTAAATTGTTTGGAGTATTCAGGACTCTGCAGAATGGGAGCAGTGCACATGGCCTGCTTGAGATCATCAAATGCCTTCTGACAGCTAACTGTCCACTGAACCTTCTTGGGCATTTTCTTGGAGGCGAGATCATTCAGGGGAGTCACTATGGGCCCACATCCTTTTACAAATCTCATGTAATACCCAGTGAGGCCCAAGAAAGCTCTGACCTGAGTCTGGGTAGTGGGAGCAACCCAGTCCATTATGGTTTGGATTTTGCTCTGAAGGGGTTGAGCCTGGCCTCCACCCACAAGGTGGCCCAGGTACACAACCTTGCTCTGCCCTATCTGGCACTTAGTAGCCTTGATAGTGAGGCCTCCTTTCTGCAGAGCCTCCAAAACATTTGTCAGGTGGACCAGGTGATCCTCCCATGTGGAGCTAAAGACAGCTATATCATCAAGATATGCTGCACTATAGGCTTCCAGACCTGTGAGAACTTTGTTCACCAGCCTTTGGAATGTGGCAGGTGCATTCTTCAAACCAAAGGGCATCACAATAAATTGATAATGCCCACTAGTGGTTGAGAATGCTGTTTTTGGTGTGGCATCCTCAGCTAGTCTGATTTGCCAATAACCAGCAGTTAGGTCAAATGTGCTCAAGAACTTGGCTGAGGCCAAAGTGTCAATAAGCTCATCTGCCCTAGGAATTGGATGAGCATCAGTCCTAGTGACTGCATTGAGTCTCCTGTAGTCAACACAAAACCTCATCTCTCTCTTATCACCCTGGGTGTGAGGTTTTGGTACCAAAACCACTGGACAAGCCCAAGGGCTATCTGCGGGCTCAATCACTCCCAACTCTAGCATCTTTTGGACCTCTGTCCTGATGCAATCTCTGACATGGTCAGGGTGCCTGTAGATTTTGTTCTTGACAGGTAGACTCTCAACTGTTTCCACTTCATGGGTACACCAGGTGGTTTGACTGGGTGTCAAAGAAAACATGTGCCTATATTGATTGAGGACCTTACTACAATCAATCTGCTTTTGGCCAGTGAAGCTGCCTGCCAAGGCTACACCATCAACTGACCCATCATCAGGGTTTTGTGAGAGGAGATCAGGGAGAAGGTCGTCACTCTCTTCCTCCTGTCCCTCATCAGTTGCCATGAGCAAGCCCATGTCAGCTCTGTCTGCAAAAGGTTTGAGCCTGTTCACATGGAGCTCCCTGTGGGGGCTCCTGGGAGTGCCAAGGTGCACCAGGTAGGTGACCGCATCGAAACCTTTATGATGCAGTCCATCAAAGCGATGTCGTCGATCGGATACTGCATCTACATCTAAGGGCAATGTGTCGGTTCCAATCGGCGCAAAGTCATTACTGCATCGATTCTGAAACAAAAACAGCTGCAGAACTCACTTCTGAGGCCCTGGACTGGATTGACACCTCAGGCAAGGGAGGACTCACAGACGGATTGTAGGAAGTCTTTTATGGCCCTGATACTTCAGAACAAGCCAGCAAGCCCTTGGAGTCACTCTGGGTTCAAGTAAGATGAGTCCACTCCATGTCCTCAACAGGGCAGAGATCAGCAGGCAGCAGAGCAGCTCAGCAAAGCAGAGAATTAGTTCCGTCACAACACCCCAAAGTAGGCACACGTCCATGTGCTGAATAGGGCCGTGTGTAGGAGTGACCAAAACGGTGGCAGGCCAGGAGTGGTATCCCACACCACTTGTGACAGCAGAACTTCACGTCGCAGACCGACTTACACACATCTGTGTGGACACACTCTGTTGTGATGTATAACATTGCTCCACATGGTCAGAGGTTGGACACCATACACACATAGCTGGAGTCATGTAAGTGCACATGTCATCCAGCACCTATCCGAAAACAATGTCTGGCTCACAGAGGCGGAGCTTGCCAAAGGGACACACCCCCATTGCACATGCGTCAGTCAGTTCCTCCCTGTGTTGTGACGAGGCTCATTGTGGCACACGAGTGGACAATCTAAACAACACACCTCACAGTTAGACACCAGTGGAGTGGCATAGACTTTATTGGCATGTGCGTGTCAGTACGGACAAGGCAACGGCCACAGCAGGCAGGGACATGCTTAAGACACTTACACGCAGCATGGGTACATGTCGAGGTTCAGTTGATGGTGGGGCTGAAATGGACAACATTCATCATGGATGGCAACGCTCACAGCCCACCTTGCCTTGCTGGATGAGTCATGTGTTGTTTGGCGTCTGCACATTGCCCCGTGTGAGGGGGCACGACTCACTGCACGTGGGGTGCACCGATAGTCTGCTCTGCGGACAGTGATCAGGTGTGAGGGTCCGACAGGTTCACATGTTGTGCTACATTGCCATGTGTGTGCTCTCACCCAGCAGTGTGTCCGAATTGGCAACGTTGCCAGACGACGCTGTGTTGCTCCGACCATGGACCTGCGTCGCCTTGCACAGGTGTGTGTACACACGCGTTATTCCACGCACATGCATCCAGAGCCCGACCGAAGGCAGACGTGTCCTCTGTTGTGGTGGGATATGTGAGCAATCCCCACGATGCAACAAGTTGTTGGGCCATGTGCTGTGGGTGGCAATCGGATGTGGCTGCAGGAACGTAGTTACTCGTCCATGAATGCCCGTGCAGCTTCATGTGCAATGTGTTCCAATAGTACGTTGTTGTCGTGTTCAAGGAACACCAGGGTGAGCCAATCCATTAGGTGGTCCGGGCAGGTGTGCTCAGCCCACACCGTCTCACCGATCCGCAACACAGCCCAATAGGGGAGCGCCTCGATGTGGTCACTGCACACGAGAAATTGTGCAATCTCCCATGCACAAACTACCAACACATACGCAGTATGTCAAGGCATCCCATGCACGGCTGTCTCTGTTACACTCCTGTTCGTGATCCAACAGGGTGCGCAGACACAAGTCATAGTCCAATTCATCAACAGTTGTGTTGGATAGGCAGACATCC
Source organism: Calotriton arnoldi (assembly GCA_963921515.1). Taxonomy (NCBI): domain Eukaryota; kingdom Metazoa; phylum Chordata; class Amphibia; order Caudata; family Salamandridae; genus Calotriton; species Calotriton arnoldi. The sequence continues at coordinate 1,703,121 of CAWUFW010001998.1, forward strand.
ATGGGACACTCGAATGTGCATGTTCGGCAGTGGAACCAGGGCTGGACGCAGGTGACGTGGGCAATGCGGAAGCTGAGCCTGTAACTGATCCGCAGCACTGCCAGTGGCAGTGCGCCCAGTAAATGCAGCATACGTGCACGGTACTGTTCCACGTGACGGGGGTTGTGCATGTGCCCGGTATGGCCTGCCATTGCGTTGGTGCGTCTCGTGAACAGGCACTCTTCTGGACTGCGGCAGTTGTGTGGAGGATATGCCACAGCTCTGAGCAATGATTCGTATGTGTGTGCAACATAGTGGGTTATGGCTTGCTGTTTCCGTGAGTGTCAAGGGCACCCCATGCGGGGGTACCACAGGCAGGGGCTTCTATGTGTGGGCTGTGGATGAGTGGGATGGTTCATTTGCGGAATACGTGGTGTGGGAGTCGTCCCCATCTGCCATTGCATTTCTATCAGGGTGTTCCAGGCGCGTTCTGGACCAAGGTCAGAGGTGCAGGTGTCCTCCCGCATTCTGCATTGTGACAATGGTGCTTTCATCCCTGATGTTTGTCTGACTACTACTTTCGTTTTCGGAATGTGATGTGGGTTTGGCGCTGAGATTGGGACACGGCCTTGGGCTCATGGTGTACGGATGGCGATGCACACACACATGTTGGCATGTGGAGCCAGGTGCCCGAGCGGCCTTGCGCTGCTTGTGCTATTTCACTCCGTCTCTCTCCCTTGCTCTCTCCCTCTCTTTCCTTTGTTGGGCGCATGGCACACCTTCTTCTCTTGGATTTGGTCTTCCAGGCTGTGTGCTACGGATTGTCCAGTGAGGAGCGCTAGGACTCATCCTAAGGGTTGTTTCTGCTTTTGTTTGTATGGTGTTTTGTGTTGGTGACTGCATTGCTGTATGACTGATTCTCCATTTTCTGGCCACGCATGTATATTTATTTTCCTGCTTGTGCGACATCAGGCAAAATGTTTGTTTTTGGATTCGTGGGGTTGGTGGGCAATTTCTTAGTCCGGGGTTGGGGGTGGTCCTGGGGGGGGGTGTTGTGGCCCTCTTGGGTGTCCGGGCCGCATGATGTGTGGCTCCATGGCATCTGTTGCCCTTCCGATGTAGCCCTGGGCTGTGCTCCCTTTTGGTTTGCAGGCTGCCGTCCGACTTTACACCAGGTCAGAGCAGGTGTAGATTTCCTGGTGCTAACGCGCCTTATCGCCTGTTTTGTGTTTTTATCGCGGATGTGGCTGGTCGTTGTGAATGTTGAGGCATGCTGTTGTCTCGGCTTTGTTCACGGGAACGCCTACTCTGCATCTCATTAGCGATATTTGCGAGGGTCCTCTGTGGCGATGTTTTTTGCGGCTGCTATCGCGGGTAAACTGGTGCTGTGGGCTGTTCACACCGGCTTGTGAATAGGGGGGTAAATTTATCACGACTTTGGCTGCGATAAAGTGCCGTTAATTCGGCGATGGCTCCTTGTGAATATGCCCCTTAGTCTCCTGATATGTGTCTTATTAAATCATTAGGCCTGTTACCAACCTAAATAAATCCAAGGTAAAGTAAATTGGATGTGCCACAATCAAATGTAAGCCTATTTGCATCAACAACCATCAATTAGTAAGAATTGACTGCTTTCCATACCCAGAAATCTATCTAAGATTTTTATTCTGCTGTATAGCATTAAAAGCACACAAACACATCAATAAAATATATACACATCCATTTCAATCAAGTAGTATCCACTCAGTTGTTCTGTTAGCATTTCCATTATATTTCAAGGAATTAAAAAATGAAAATATGAAGTACAATATAATATACATTTGGCTAAAAAGTAATTCATTAAGATCCGATTTGACTGAGAATCTACAATGTAAATCATCTCCATATGAATCTAAAATGTTTTTGTAAATTATAGTAAAAAATTCACAGCAACTAGCATAATTAATACCAAGGAATCATCTTTGATACTAAACTGAATTGGTCTCCCCTTATGGTATGTTTGACCCGTAAGATCGTCAGAGTCAAAGGGGGTTTCTCTCTTTTGCAAGCAGGCGTGGTGGTATGAAAATTCTTTCTCTGTTTAATGTCCAGTAGACCAAGAGCGTAGCTTTCACAACATATGTTGCAGGCATATGGGGTTATACCATTTCACAGCCATTACAGACTCTGGAGAATGGTTCCTTGAGAAGGATTCAAAGCCTTAAATCTTTTGATATGCTTGGCATGAAGTGACTGGGCTGCAGAATATTTGTGATAATATCAAATGGCCATCCATCTCTTTATGGCTGCCTATGTGGCTGAACGCTTGTGCTTCCTTAAGGAGAAAATTATTTGGGACATGCTGAAGCATCCCAAAGCCTACTTTATTTCATAGTTGGGTTACATCATGAGTACAGAAACTCAACTAGGCATTCTTCGTATATTGTTAAAGCCCCTTTAAGCTCTCTATTAAAGATATTAAACTGATTGCTGGTAAGTATAGGGCACATGCCATCTCATAGATAGGAAAAAACAGAGATGCTCCTGCCGTCAGTGAAGGCTTAAATCGTGCCTAATTCTTGTAATGGCATGGACCATATATGTACTTTGTCATGAATTCTTATGACTGAGCTCTACTAATCCCTTTTAACATGCGGGTGGTGGCTAAGTGGCACCGTTTTCCTAGGACTATAGATCTACAGACACATGTCCCACATCATCTCAATGTCTGCACTTACAAGCAATCTTGTTTGCAATGTTATTTTTCTTTAAATTCTTTTTAGCCTTCTGGCATAAATATGTGCACCCAGTTCTTTTGCAGAAGGGATTTGAGGCTATCGGGTCCTAAAGTCATGTCCTTTACAGGCAAAAATAATGCTTGAATGCCCAACACTGACAGTAGAAATTGTTAAGGTAATCCATAACAGCGATGCAGTCCCTGTTTACATTAGATTTTCACTTCATCATGCATTCCCGAACAGTATTTTGTAGTTTTTTTCATACAGCATGTAAGTCTCTTATGTGAATGGAGTTCCCTCGACTGGCCATTCAGATCTTCATGTATCAGTATGTGTTCCGGTTGTGGGTGAGTTCATCAGGGGCGGCTCCACCACTAAGGCGAAGGAGCATCGCCCCACTGTCCGCAGAGCAGAAAAAAAATAAAATGATAATAACCTCGTTATTATTATTTTATTTTTCTTTACTACGGGGCTGGTTTAGGAGGGGCGGGGCTGGGATCACAGAGGGAAGAGGGGTTTGAACACTCCAAGTGTGCATGACTGCTTGGCCAAACAGTCATGCACACTTTGCATGTTCCCCACCAGGCTGCATTACACAGCCTGGTGAGGAACATGCACAGGCTCCCTGTCTCCATCTGAGCTCCGAACCACGGCGCTCAGACCAATCACAACGCTGCATTGCAGCGTTGTGATTGGCTATGGGGAGCCTGAATGCTTCCTGGTGAGGACAGAAGAGTGGCAACGCGACGGAGAGACGGCGGCCGTTTTAAAGCTGAGTTAAAAAAATGTTTTTGCTTGTTCATCCCTCCTCCTCCCCCTGCCCCGCCACCCCCGTTCCCTGCCAGCCGCCACTGGAGTTCATGACGGGAAACGAGTGAAAGCTGCGGAGAATGGTCTGAAGGCAGTGTGAATTTCTCACGGTGGCTGTCAGTGTGTCATAAAGGTGTTCAGACCTCATGCACATGCAATCCATGGTCCCTCTGAAGAGGTCACTCTGCAATAGTCCTATATGGCAAAGTATGTGAAGGAGGAACACAGCAGTCAAAATACTGTAAACGCCAAAGTAAAATATAATGCAGTTCTTTAAGCCAAGTTGGTGGGTTGAGTGTGTTTCTGGTGAGAGGGTGAAGTGAGGAAATGGACAGACGTACCTGCAGAACAAGAGAGTGGCATGACAGTGTGAAGAGAAAAATGATGATGTCTGAGTTATGCAGATGGAAGGTTTCATAAAGATGTGGGGAGAAAAAGGGAGTAAGTGTCTAACAAATTGGGAGACTACATAAGAAAGTAGTGTAAAAGGGAACAGAAGTGATTGAGACACTCTGAAGACCATCTCCCTTTCCACAGATCTTAGCAATATTTAATTATGTTGCAAATATTAACAATTGAAACATTTTCAATTCTTATTATCCACAACAAAATCATTGTTATTACTCATTTATTTGATACTGCTAGTAAGCATTGGCAAAGCCAATAGGCCTGGATTGTTTTTTTCTAGGTAGATGTCTGGAGTGTTATATTTCTGGACACAATAACATAAAACTCTAAGAGAGGCACTCAGATACTGACCAGGTGGCAGGCTTTGTACAGCTCAGGATTTTAGTTTTCATGTTTTAAGCCACAATCTTAATTACATAAGCCAAGCCTCTCAAAAATGTTTCCTAGATACACTTCTTTGCCAATACTTCTTTCAGAGACTCCCCACTTTTTCCATCGCACTTAAAGCATTGAATGCCTGGGATGATGACCACAGTGATCCATTCAACACACAGCGTTGGAGCTTCACTCCCCTCTTAGGCTTTATGTGTGGTGCTTGCACACTTGAGACACAGTGCTTCAGTAATTTAAGTATCAGATATAGGATCTGCATGTCCTTTCAAGTCCTAAAACAATTCAGATTTGTTCACTGTCACCAGGTTTAAGTTGGATCTACAAAGCCCCTAGTATTGCACCACCCATTTCCCTTAGATTCTACCTGGACTTTCACCCATTTGTCTCTGCATTGTGCAGTGGTTCATGGGGCCAGTATTTGTGGCGATTCCATATCTGCTCTAAGAATAGCTGCAAAAACAGGTCCACTTTACTGACAGTTCATTGGCATCCCTATGATTACTTCATGTTTTGTCAGTCTTGTTGGAGTCTAAAATTTGGGTGGCCAATTGATGACCAGTGTAAACCCATCGCACTTACAGCAAAGGCCTCCTATTTTGGTGCTCCTCCTCCTCAGGCCAATAGGTCTTGGCTGCCATGTCTGAATGGAGCTGTAATGCAATCTTTCATTGAAATATAATCATTAATTTTAAATATGTTAATGTTCAGCCAATGATGAGAGTTTGTGAGTAGTTTTATGGGGTTTTATTTTCTAATTAAAGTTTTAGATTTTTCTGATTCTCTATTCATTAGTTAAATATCAATCAGGTTACAGAATTGATAAGAGAAAAATATAGTTAGTGCAGATCATAATATAATGTTCATACAGCGCGTTCCATCAAGGAAAAATCCCTATTTTAAGAAATGGGGCACAAATTATGTCAGTCGGAACCCATGAACAGCTAAAAATAAAGGCAAGAGTGAGATTAGCATGAAGCTAAAAATCAAAAATTAATAATTGCTGAATTTCCCACAAAGAGTAATAAAGCATAGAACAAATAAGCCTTGGTAAAGCCAATTAGTTAAATCATGAAGCTTTGGTTTTTAATAAATGTCAAAAGGACAGTAGTTCTCTCTATCTGAATCTCAGCTGATCTGCCTCCTGCCTCCTCTAGCACTAAATCTCTCCAGCTCCGTCCTGAATCCCCTCTCAACTGTAGCTCATCTGAAGTCTCTCTTCTTCTGCAGTACTTGTGAATCTGATCTGCCCTCATCCCTGCTGATCTGCCTCCCCTCTCTCGACTCTGCTCTCCTGTCATCTGTAGCTGAATTTCACACTACTGCGCTGAATCTCTCATCTCATCTCTCCAGCTGAACTCTGAAGCTCCTAAACTAGGAACACGTTTAAAAGGCAATACATTCATGTTGCCAAAACATGGTCTGTTCTCGTCTCCATCCAACGGATATTCAGCATTCTACAAAAGGCACATCTCCTCCTCTCTCCTGTGTCACACGTCATCTGAGCAGACTATCTTCTTTGTTGCAATAATACATTTCCATCATGGCGCATTTTCCTACAGCTCGCGTTTTATTTAAAATGGCTTCATTTCCTAACCTTCTAATCGACAACTGTTATTTTAAATAAAACCATTACATTAGCTGCAAGAAAAACTTATTAAGCAGGAAATTATTAGAAACATAAATTGTTAAAAGATGCATTTTGTTTAATATGCATCTTTTCTGTTCTCTATGGCAAGTCTTTAAGCCAGTTATGAATGGGGCTCTGTGTGAGCAGCCAGACACATAAGAGTTACAGTAAATCTCCCTGCTGAAAGGACAAGGCTAGGCTGAGGTCATCTCTTCAAGCAAGCTGCATTTCTTCAAAACATAATTTTAGTTAGCTATCACTGTGTTCTGCACAATTAAATGTCTTTTAGGTTAATACAAACTGCACGTTAATTCTGCACACATGTTTATTAATTATTATAAGTTAAAAAACATATTCTATAGTTAAAACAAAATCTAAACTAGTCACATTAGAGTCAAACTATCAAATATATTTGTGCATGTCTCAGCATTCTAAGGTACAATATTTAATTAAGGGAAAGCGTCTGGTTAAAGGCCTGGCACTGAATATAAAAAATCTGGTGTTTTCAGCACCAAATGTCTACATGTCCTGTTTGAAAATGCATTTTCCAAGTTTAAAACCCAAGGCAGATTGTCATTAGTAGTGATTAATTTATAGGACATTTTCCTCCTCTCACAGTCTGAAAATCTGTATATAATCAATGTTACGATAAATCCCATGGTTAACACCATTGATGGAGTCCCAGTTGCATGTGTAACCTTAAGATTGGAGCACACATTTCAACAACATCTTATACATCATTCTGAGATGGGTCACTGGTATTATTTCTGTTTTGATCTTCTCTTACAGCCAACAGTGGTCACTTCACAGTGTCATATCAAAGACATCATGAATGTCTGCACAGAATCCTCTATTATTGGGGCATGACACCTAAGTACACATAACAACTCCAAGTCATGGTGCAGTATCGGGATTCTTGATGTGATTCAGTAATGGTGCTTCCCCCTGACAGAGATTTATTATTCCTTGCTGCCCAGCAGGTAGATGCACATGCCCTTCAAAGTTACTTTTTATAGCTCAGCATATTCACACGGAAATTAGCTCCAAATGAAGCAGAATCAAGGTAATTTACATACATCTATTCACATATACATCCATCTGGGCACACACGCACGCTCACACACAATCAATCAGGGGCTTGTACAGCACAGCTACTCATGCGTGAGGGTCTCAAGGCGCTGGAGGGGGTGAGGCAGCTCCATAGGGTGCTGAGGTCATCTGAAGAGCCAGGTCTTGAGGTCCTTCCTAAATTGGAGCAGAGTAGGGCTTTGCCGGAGGTGGTGGGGGAGGTCGTTCCAGGTTTTGGTTGCGAGGTAGGAGAAGGACTTTCCACCCATTCTGGTCTTGTAGATGCGTGGCATGGAGGCCAGCGAGAGGTCGGCTGATTGGAGGTTTCTCTTGAGTGCGTGGCAGGCGAGGCGGTCGTTTAGGTATGCTGGTCCCATGTTGTGGAGGGCCTTGTATGCATGCGTGAGGAGCATGAAGGTTATTCTTCTTTCGACGGGGAGCCAGTGGAGGTCAAGAAGGTGTTGAGTGATGACACACAAGACCCATACATGCATACACACATTACACGCATACACATATATCATATTCACAAGGTGATCTTTAATCAACCCATACACACAGCCTAATCATCAAACATCCTTGCATAAATACACATCAACTTTACACAAACCAGAAAAGGGGAAGAGGCTATAACATACCGCACTTGACAGCAAAGTTTTTTATGAAAATATAGCAAATAATTCCTATTATTGCTGAGTGCAAAGAACCTAGGAGCACTCCCCTTTACACTCCTAAATAGAGAAAAGATTCCCTTAAAACATAACACATTAGGTTCAGCACCTCATAAATATGTATATCATAATGTATTAGGCAATGTGTACACAAAGAAAATCCAATTTGTAGATGCGATCTTTTCTTGTATAAAACTGTTCTTTATTGTGTTTTCATTAAAATCCACAAAGCCATAGCCAACGCGTTTCGTCTCACACAGAGACTTCTTCAGGGCGCAATAGTAACTCTTTTTCGAAACTGACCTGTACGAACTTGATCGGCCACCACGCTGCCTTTTTGGATATGAGGACGTTCGTGAACTGCCAATTTGAGAATTCGCATAAGAACCGGCTTTACATATCTGGCGTTGCACTATATTACGCTGATGGTTGAAAAATCAATACTGACCCTCATAATCGTCTTCTTGTCCTATTCCTGATATAAGAGTGGAGTTTTAATTACTTTTCTGTTACCTTGCCAAATATCAGGGCTAAAGGTGTTATTTGGATCTCACACTTGAATATCTAATTGATTCGTGTCTTCACTGTCAAGTTACTATTGCGCCCTGAAGAAGTCTCTGTGTGAGACGAAACGCGTTGGCTATGGCTTTGTGGATTTTAATGAAAACACAATAAAGAACAGTTTTATACAAGAAAAGATCGCATCTACAAATTGGATTTTTCTTTGTGTACACATTGCCTAATACATTATGATATACGTATTTATGAGGTGCTGAACCTAATGTATAAATACACATCAATCGACAGATATTTTCTTTTCCCATGCATTCTCAATCCACATTCTCCTTTCATCTACTCATCCATCTGTCCACAGAAATTCGGTATTCATCAAAACATAAATTCATGAGCCATCTAGTTTGTTAGAGCACGTTCACCCCTTGTGGGCAGGGCCAGACTGGGAATACAAACCAGCCCTGGCAATTCAGCTGGACCGGCCCCGGGAGAGGGACGGTGCCAGTGAGAAGCAGTGCTGCCGCTTTAGCACTGCTGCTGGCTGCATTAGCACTACTGCTGCTGCTTTTGTTACAGGGATGCCGATATTGTAGCACTGCTGCAAAACTGGCCCCCGTAACAAAACCGGCACCTACAGCTCAAAAATTGCCCCTCGCCCTACGTGGAAAATGTCCTGTGCCCGCTACGGCCAGTCCAGCCTTGCTTAGGGCATCTTGGCACTGAAATAACAGATGTTCATACTCAACCATCCATATGTATCTGTTTTACATGCACAAATTCCCATGCACTTACCAGTGCATACAACCATACTGAAACATATACTTCAAATAGGCAACAGTGTTTGCGCAGCCACTGCAGACTGTGCTGCATCTGTTATGTGAGAGCTTTATTGATACTTTCTGGGTTTTACCTGTTGTGTGACAGTAGGCACTTGAATTGCTACAGTAGTTTTAGGAAGGGAAGCTTCCATTGCTGATATCACTCTGTACCTGTTCTGCGAAGGAGGGAAGCTAACACGTCTGTCCATGTTGTACCTGTTTCAGGAGCAATGGAAGCCTGCACTACTCATGACCAGCTGTACACGTTGTGAGAGTGATGCTGTGGTGTACATCTTCTTTAATCATGGGAGGCCTGGGAAACTTGCACTGCTAATGCCCAGCTCTGACTGTTCTGTGAATGACACTTGCATTGTTGATGGTGTGCTGCGCACATTCTGTGTGGGAGGGAAGCGCTATTGTGTACCTGTATGGGTGCCATGGGGGTGCATCTGGCTCTGAGTTCTAAGTATGAATTTGAGTACCCAGCGTGTGTCCTTTTCTTCTTTGAAGTCCTGCTGGAGAGTTGCAACCTTTCTCTGAGAAAAGTACTCACCATTTCTGTGTATGCTGAGGTTATGGAAGGACAAGGAGATGATATTTAAATAGCAGCTTGTTTAAAACCCTTTTTATTCTTTTTCCTTAAAACAGAAATTGGACCTTCTTTTGCATAAAAATATTTTAAAATAGTGTTGACAGCTCTAAAATACTTTGATGTTTTCTCATCTTCTAGTTGCTGCCATATGTTTGTATTCAAGGGGGAAAATACTGGATTGATGATCTTTGTGATTTATTTTATCTTGACTTGGCATAAAAATACTGCTCAAACCCATGTTCGCAGTTTCAGGCGTCTTAAAATAGCTTGGATGGTTTTAATGCACCGAGACGAGAGTATTGCGTATAATATTATATTTTAGATTTGTAGCCTAAATAAGATAACTTAGTGGGTAACTGCTTTTATTATACAGATTTAATATACAGAATTATTACAGATATGTTTGTGTAACCTTTACCTCCACTTACTCCCTTCCATCTGTGTCTACCTAAAGACCCATCATCATCTGCTTCTCAGGGGGTGATGGTGTTGACTTTGACATGGTGTTTCCCTTCCTTTTCTGGCCTCAGGCTGGTTCATCTAATTTTTCTATAATTGCTCTCTTTAAGTCATCACATATGTGCTTTTTTCTCACATGCTAGTGAGTGAGAAGACAAATCCTGGGGCAATCTATCAGTAACAAACCATTCAGATGTTTAACTGTTTGAAAGATCAGTATTGCATCCAGCTAAAAACACAATAGGACATCATGCTGCAACAACAGTACAAATTGACACAATTTCTGTCACAATCCTATGAACAATACAGCTCAAAGTCTGACTGTTGTCTCAGTGTTTGGCTCTCTCAGAGGTACATCCTTTCAGGTTATCCTGACAAATGATATCCTATCATTAATCGGCACATCCATTGTGAAAAAGTCAGATTAAACCTACTACATCCACAAACACCTAGAATGACATCAAAGCCACATAATTAGGATAGTAGCTCATAACTTAACAAACACTTGAAGCTGAGCAATGGACAATTGCACACCCAGGTAGAACAAAACAAATTGCAATGTCCTTCAGCATACTAATCCACAGACATAATCTTCATATTTTAAATGTGTGATACTATTTCTATATTTTCTGTTAAAGAGAGAATGAATGATGGATCACTGGTTCCTTGATGTGCAGTTCACCACAGCGTAGAAGGGTTTTATGGTCTAGGTAGTTCCAAACTTTGCTTTCCTGAAGTTTTAGTTTTAGACACTTTGGGGTCGATTCCGATTCCGGCCGGAAAACGTACCGACCGACTCGGAGCCGGAATTAATTCCGACCGACACGTACCGGTGCAGCCCGACCCGCAAAGTACGATGAGAAGCGTGCAAAACCCGACCGACCCGTACGGAACACAATCCGAACGACCGAGCCGCCCGGAAAACACCAATCCGGCCGGAAAAACATGCAAATCTAACCGACCGACACGCACCCGGAACAATCCTGAACGAAAAGTACCCGCAAACTCCCACCCGCCAAGTACGATGCAACGCGTGGAAAACACGACCGAGTCGCACGGAGGACAAGCCGTACGACCGACACGCATACAAAACTGCGAGCCGAAGCAACCCAAAACACCGCGACCGACGCGTCCGCAGCATAGAAAACAGCACAAACACAGCGTGAACAAATCGGAGAAGCTCGTACGAGACAACTGCAGGGTCAGACTCGGTCACAAGAACGTCTCCTACATGCACGAAAAGTACAAAGGGAAAATACACAAAAAAAGGCCAAACAAGCAATTACAAAGCCAATAAATACTGGGGGGCAGGGAACAAAGACACACCCACAACTCCACCCATATAAAGGACACAAATCCCTACCATGATCCTTTGCAAATTCAAATTACCTGCCAGCACTCAACAGACAGCAACCATACACCCACAGCTCATCCATCACACAAGCCACACACCATCAGCATCTCAACAAATAGCAACCTCACATACACCCAGCAAAACACACACTCACACACCTTCACCTGCACACCAACACACACACCACTCACCATCACCACCCATCACCATGCCCCCAAAGAAGAATCATAAGTTCCTAGATAGTGAATTGGAAGTCCTGGTAGATGAGATCCTCAGGGTAGAGCCACAGCTGTTTGGTACACTGGTCCAACAGACACCCATGGCGCAGAAAACCAAGATGTGGGAGAGGATCGTCGACAGGGTGAACGCACAATCACCATGTTTGCGCACAAAGATAGACATCCGGAACAGGTGGTATGACGTGCGCAGGAGGGTCAGGGAGCTGTTGAAGAAGGACTACCTCGTGAGCCAACACACCGGCAGTGGCCCTCCTGCCAAGCCAGTATACCTCAGGCCCTGGGAGGAGAAGGTGCGGGCCATCCTACCACCAGTGAGCGTATATGGACTAGAAAACATCCCAGAGCCTGGTGAGTACACAACAAATGTACACAATATTGTGCCACAATACACACACATCACTGTCAAGGGAGAGTCAAACCATGCACCCTTAGCAAATACACAGCAACCAGAACAGAATCATCCCAAAATGTGTATGTCAGTCAGATAAACACAACACATGCCATCTCATAGTGACATGTAACTGTCTCATCACATGTACAAACACAACTACAACTACAGCTAGGCAGTGGCACAAATACAACTAACAAACACATCCAGACATGTAGCCACCACTACAACACCACCACACAGTGAAGCCCACTGAAAGAAAGGTATTCTGTGTATGCTGGGCAAGTCAGTGTAGCCAATAGCATCATGGGAGTCGTAGTCACAGATATTGCCCACCCTCACAATGCGCACATCAACACCACCATGAACCATGCTCACATCACAGGGAGTGGAAAACAACTGACAAGATGGCTGACACTGGCTACTGCTGTGGGGAGCCTGAAAGACAACTTGCACTCCCTGCAATGGAAGCACGTTCCATGGTGGGATATCTGGCTGGGTGGGAAGGAGGACTCACAGCACAGACCATAGTCACCAGCAGCTCCACCCATACCCCCCCCCTAACACAAACTCCACACAACTCACCTGGGAGAATGCATTGCCTCACACTCCAATCAAATAACCCACAAAGAACCACAACTCTGGGTCATGCTGTGTGAAGCACAGGGACACACATGGGACCTGTAGCAGAACTAACCCCAGGATAACACTGTCAGCCATCTTGTCAGCACAGGCACACAACCCCACAGGGAAGCAGAGTCAAAGGGAAGGAAGCATGGGCATGCTGGGAAGGGGGTGGAGGCTATAGCATGATGGGAGTGGTAGTCACAGCTCAACATCCCTCACCCACATGGACCAGCAAGCTCACACCCAAGCATGCACACACCACAGAGAGTGGAAAGCCCCATCAAAGATGTCTGACACTGGTGCACTGTTGTGAGGAGCACAAGGCCATGCTGGGAACTGGCCACCAACCAACAGCAGGACACCACTGTCAGCCATCTTGCCATTGCTCTCACACTCACACACAGTGAAGTCCACCCAAAAGCAAGTAAGTATGGGCATGCTGGGAAGTGGGGTGGAGGCAATAGCATGATGGGAGTGGTATTCACAGCTCAACATCCCCCACCCACATGGCCCAGCAAGCTCACACTCAAGCATGCACACCCCACAGAGAGTGGAAAGCCCCATCAAAGATGTCTGACACTGGTGCACTGTTGTGGGGAGCACAAGGCCATGCTGGGAACTGTCCACCAACTAACAGCAGGACACCACTGCCAGCCATCTTGCCATTGCACTCACACTCACACACAGTGAAGTCCACCCAAAAGCAAGTAAGTATGGGCATGCTGGGAAGTGGGGTGGAGGCAATAGCATGATGGGAGTGGTAGTCACAGATATTGGTCACCCCCACAACTGTCCCATCAACACCACCCTGAACCATGCGCACATCACAGGGAGTGGAAAACAACTGACAAGATGGCTGACACTGGCTACTGCTGTGGGGAGCACAAGGCCCTGCTGGCAACTGTGCACCAACCAACAGCAGGACACCACTGACTGACATCCTGAAAGACAACTTGCACTCCCTGCAATGGAAGCACGTTCCATGGTGGGATATCTAGCTGGGTGGGAAGGAGGACTCACAGCACAGACCATAGTCACCAGCAGCTCCACCCACACCCCCCCCTAACACAAACTCCACACAACTCACCTGGGAGAATGCATTGCCTCACACTCCAATCAAATATCCCACAAAGAACCACAACCCTGGGTCATGCTGTGTGAAGCACAGGGACACACATGGGACCTGTAGCAGAACTAACCCCAGGATAACACTGTCAGCCATCTTGTCAGCACAGGCACACAACCCCACAGGGAAGCAGAGTCAAAGGGAAGGAAGCATGGGCATGCTGGGAAGGGGGGTGGAGGCTATAGCATGATGGGAGTGGTAGTCACAGCTCAACATCCCTCACCCACATGGCCCAGCAAGCTCACACCCAAGCATGCACACACCACAGAGAGTGGAAAGCCCCATCAAAGATGTCTGACACTGGTGCTCTGTTGTGGGGAGCACAAGGCCATGCTGGGAACTGGCCACCAACCAACAGCAGGACACCACTGTCAGCCACCTTGCCATTGCTCTCACACTAACACACAGTGAAGTCCACCCAAAAGCAAGTAAGTATGGGCATGCTGGGAAGTGGGGTGGAGGCAATAGCATGATGGGAGTGGTAGTCACAGCTCAACATCCCCCACCCACATGGCCCAGCAAGCTCACACTCAAGCATGCACACCCCACAGAGAGTGGAAAGCCCCATCAAAGATGTCTGACACTGGTGCACTGTTGTGGGGAGCACAAGGCCATGCTGGGAACTGGCCACCAACCAACAGCAGGACACCACTGTCAGCCATCTTGCCATTGCTCTCACACTCACACACAGTGAAGTCCACCCAAAAGCAAGTAAGTATGGGCATGCTGGGAAGTGGGGTGGAGGCAATAGCATGATGGGAGTGGTAGTCACAGATATTGGTCACCCCCACAACTGTCCCATCAACACCACCCTGAACCATGCGCACATCACAGGGAGTGGAAAACAACTGACAAGATGGCTGACACTGGCTACTGCTGTGGGGAGCACAAGGCCCTGCTGGCAACTGTGCACCAACCAACAGCAGGACACCACTGACTGACATCCTGAAAGACAACTTGCACTCCCTGCAATGGAAGCACGTTCCATGGTGGGATATCTGGCTGGGTGGGAAGGAGGGCCGGATGTCAACCAAATACAACCAATGCAGACCATGTACACACCCCAACATTCACATAGAAATGCCCAAATAATGCAGGACAATGTGCTACACCAATATCAACCCCTGACTGTGACAACTTAGGACAATGCAATGTACAGGCCCGCATCCAGAGGCACAGTCACAACTGTCAGGTGTGTCAACCATTGATGCCTGTAGAAACATAACATACATTGTGTGTGTCTCCCAAAAACAGGTGATGATGGGGACACAGCAGCAGACGCTGAGGAGTCCCCGTCCCAGGCTCAAGAGGATACGGAGCTCACTGGTGTGGAACAGCCTCTGCCCTCCTCGGATGAAGAAGACCCACCTGGCACCTCCGGAGCAAGTCATCATGCAACACCAGCAGGACCACCAGCTGCACCCCCTGCACCCACCCCTCCAACGACTGTCAACACACATACCACCCCTGCCGACATGGACAGACCAAGGAGCACCACCACCACCAGCACAGGGACCCTGGACCAACGTGGGGCAATGGACACCAACACCACCAACAACCCCCAACGTGTCGCCAGGGGTGGTGGGAGGGGTGGGAGACATAGGTCGCTGCTCGCAGAGGGGTCTGGACTGCATGATGACCCACAACTGGCACGCATAGCCGATGCGTACCAGTCCAGCACCGGAGAGTTCAGCCAGGTAGTGGGGCTCCTCAGGGACATTAAACAGCAGCAGGCTGCCCATCATGCCCGCTTGGACTCACACATGTCCCGCGTGGAGTCCAAGTGGGACACACTGCAAGAGATGACGGCGGTGCATAGGGACATATTACAATGCCTCCGCCAGATGAGCAGCAACCAGACAACACCTCCCTGTGTGCCCACAACATCTGGTGCTGAAACAACTGCAACTGCCACAGGGAGGGAGGATGACTCTGGCGAAGAGTCCCCTGCACCGCAGCAGCCTGCACTTGAGGGTCCCCCCCCAAAGAATAGGGGTCGTCCGAGGAGGGGCAAGTGAGAGGCCGATGGCCATGTGCAACCCCCAGGAAGCCAAAACCTGTTCTGGATAATCACCTTTGTGCGCAAACTGTTCACCCTGTTGACTGCAACACAACTCTCCCACATGACATGGGGAGCTCAAGTTGGACCAATGTCTCAGATGACTGTGGACTTTACTCTGGACATTTCTGCTACCAGGACTTCCAAATCATCTAGGAACTTTGGATTACAATCACAATGTACAGCACTCACCATCCTGTGCACTATACTCACACATGTATGTCAATAAACTCACTAATACACCATACTTGCCTCTGTTGTGATTCCTACATTGCCTCTGAAGTGGCGATGATGATCTGGGAAATGACACTGTGCATGCTAACTGCTACAGCAAGTACAACACCGGCATGTGAGTCATGGCGACGTCACACATATGAGGGAGACACACCACCAGGGCTACACAACACATACACACCAGGGCCATCTGACTCATCGCCTACACTGATGTTGCCAGGAAATACGTTGCATTGCACAGACCCAACACCTATTCACAGTCTGTGTAAACTAGCCCACTGGTGCAGTAAGCAATACGCGTTGGACAGCAATGGACCGATCAGCGCGCATCACATTGGCACAGTTGCATTCACATGTGTGCTGGTACGCGTTGTATTCGCAACACGCGTTGGACAGCAATGGACCTGATCAGCGCGCACACATTGGCCATTGCATTCAATGTGTGCTGGTACGCGTTGTATTCGCAATACGCGCTTGACAGCAATGGACCGATCAGTGCGCACACATTGGCCAATTGCATTCAATGTATGCTGGTACGCAGTTGTATTCGCAATACGCGCTGGACAGCAATGGACCGATCAGTGCGCACACATTGGCCATTGCATTCAATGGTGCTGAGTACGCGTTAGTATTCGCAATACGCGTTGGACAGCAATGGACCGATCAGTGCGCACACATTGGCCACTTGCATTCAATGTGTGCTGGCACGCGTTGTATTCGCAATACGCGTTGGACAGCAATGGACCGATCAGTGCGCACACATTGGCCATTGCATTCAATGTGTGCTGGTACGCGTTGTATTCAGCAATACGAAGTTGGACAGCAATGGACTGATCAGTGCGCATCACATTGGCCATTGCATTCAATGTGTGCGGGTCACGCGTTGTATCCTAGGTAGCGGCGTTGAACAGCAATGGACTGATCGGTGTGCCCGGCCGGCCCATTGCATTCAATGTGTGCGGTACGCGTTGTATCCTAGGCACGCGTTGAACAGCAATGGACCGATCGTGTCGTGCCGCGGCCGGCCCATTGCATTCAATGTGTGCGGGTACGTGTTGTATCCTAGGTACGCGTTGAACAGCAATGGACCGATCGGTGTGCCCGGCCGGCCCATTGCATTCAAAGTGTGCGGGTACACGTTGTATTCTAGGTACGCGTTGAACAGCAATGGACCGATCGGTGTGCCCGGCCGGCCCATTGCATTCAATGTGTGCGGGTACGCATTGTATCCTAGGTACGCGTTGAACAGCAATGGACCGATCAGTGTGCCCGGCCGGCCCATTGCATCCAATGTGTGCGGGTACGCATTGTATCCTAGGTACGCGTTGAACAGCAATGGACCGATCGGTGTGCCCGGCCGGCCCATTGCATTCAATGTGTGCGGGTACGCGTTGTATTCTAGGTACGCGTTGAACAGCAATGGACCGATCGGTGTGCCCGGCCGGCCCATTGCATTCAATGTGTGCGGGTACGCATTGTATCCTAGGTACGCGTTGAACAGCAATGGACCGATCAGTGTGCCCGGCCGGCCCATTGCATCCAATGTGTGCGGGTACGCATTGTATCCTAGGTACGCGTTGAACAGCAATGGACCGATCGGTGCGCACCCATTGGCTATGGCCTGGCCTGGCAACGGACGCGTTTTCAAAATTTGAACGAGTCTGATTCTGTAAATTCAGTTGGTCACCCACAACAATGTTGCAAATTCATGGGTGTCATGAAGTTGAACATTTGAAGGATGCTGGGGGCGTGTGTAAGTGGTGCAATTCCATGGATTGGCCAGATTCAGAAGATGCAAACGACTTGGACCTATCACTTTGGACACATGGGACAGTATCTGCCTCTGCAGCACACATATAATGCTGGCTGTTCCCCTAAGAGCTCACTTGCCTGCACTACATGCTCCAGGACGACATCTGCCACTACACTGCTGCTGTATCTGCACCCTCTGGACCCTGCAATGGCACGTACTGTGGAGAGAGCCCCAGCCTTCAGCACTGAGGAGAACCAGGCCCTGCTGGACAACCTCCTTCCACAGTACAGCAAGCTGTATGGGAAAGCAGGGGAGCAGGTGAGTGTTCTGTCCACTGCCTTTCTAAATGTGCATGTTGTCTGACTAGCAAGGCTAACAGTCTGCACGCCACTGGCTAGCAGGCTCACTGAGTAGTTGTCACCCCCATAGTGTGTAGTTACATGCACTGGACAGGTATAGTGCAGTGACAGTGCATTTAAACAAGGTTTTACTTCCCAGGCAATGATACCATGTAGTAACTGCTGGCATACTGTCCATGGCCATCGTTGCCCTGCCTGTGTACATCATGTGCCCCTGTGATTGAGACATGTATATACAACTGTGTAATGGACGGATATGTTGCATGTGTAGTAATGTCATTCTCACTTTGTCATCCTCACAGGTTGATGCCCACCAGAAGCAGCAGATATGGCTGACCATCGTCCGGGCAGTGAGATCCGTGGGGGTCTACAAGCGCCGGATCCGCAACTGCCAGAAGAGGTGGCAGGACCTTCGGGGCTGGACCCGGAGGATCGCACGGGTCCAGCTGAAGCTGTCGCCTCCTCGCAGGAGGGGCGGACACCGGACCCTGACCCCCACATGCTCAGGATCCTGGCGGTGGTCTTCCCTGATCTGGATGGGCAGCTGAAGGCCAGAGACCAGCAAGGAGGGGGTGAGTCCATGACTGCATTGTGAACTATGTCTGCCATGCTATGTGCCCTCCTCTGGCCTGGTTAAATATCCACAGTACATCAGTCATGTGGTCCAGGACCCATGTCCCTCTATTGTGCACTGCCCACTCCTCATCTGATACCCTGGTGTGGCCTTTACAGTCAGCGAATTGTGTCACTTGGGTACTGTGTCCTTGCAGTTTGCTTGACTCAAGGTGGGGGACAGCATCTGTTTCCCTAACTCTGTGGTGGGCATCATGGGTGGGTCCATTGCTTACACAATGGCTGTGTTCTGACATGTAATCTGCATGTTACTTTGATATGTGGTCCAATTGCAGAGCTGATCCACCACATGTGCCTGGGGTATCTGGCACACACCCATGCTGCAGGTGGGAACAATGTTTGGGCTCCAGGAGTGTGTATATTACGTGTGTCACACATACTTAGCCAGCTGCCTACTGTCCAGGGCTCATCCCTCATTCATGTGGGGCAGGACAGTCATGCCTACTCCAGGCCATACAATACACTCTGTACTCCCACTCCCGTGTATCAGCTGACACGTTGTGCTCAGTGATTTGTCCCCTCAGGTGTCTGCCTCTGTGTCAGTGTGCTGTGGCTTCGTTGTCAGGTCTGCTGGGGTGTTTCTCGGTTGGGGCTCAGCATGCCACCGGAGATGTGACCATGGGAGACGATACTTGTGTGACACATAGGTGTTTGATCACCTGACCGTGCAGACTGGGGTATGCGAATGTGAAGTTCAGGCAGCTGTTTCCCATTCACAGCAGACTGTGAGGTGCTCAGGTTCAGAGGGTAGTGTTACAGGTCTCCCATATGTCCAATCGGTATGACCTGGACAGATAAGTGTTCAGATGATGTGGTGTGTGGGGGATGTACATGTGCACTTGTTCAGCTCCAGGACTTGCATTCCCCATGACCTACTATTGTGACACAGTGCAGAGTGTTGTTGTCTGGCTGCCCTGCCCATGTGACTGGAGACAGTGATGTATGACTTAGCAGGCATGCCTGTGCCATGGCATGTGACTTCCTACTAGTGATCCTGCAGGGGAGTGACATGTGCTACATGCACACCATTGTGGCAATGGCTATCAGGACATGGGTGCATCATGGTGTCTGTCGCTGGTATGCATCACATGCATTTCCTATTTGACTCTGGGCATCCCTTTCATCCGGACACCTGTACTGACTCAGTGGCAAGAGTTGTGATGTGTGCATGTTCACATGCTTCACCGTGTTCTCTGCACTGTCCAACTACTGTGTAGGTGGTGCATGTGTCCACACTGGGGTATTGCCATCCAACAGACACCAGACAGATGGGTGCAAGGCCAGGTGGGATGTGAGTGCCATGGTTGACCATCAGACTGACAATTGGCTTCTCCTGTTCTGTTTGGGCACTTTTAGCAATGTTCAACTAAGGATGCCAGGGCTTGCTCTGTAATGTGCTGTACTTACTGTGGTGTGTGCGTTCGGTGCAGGTGACTGATGTCTGTCTGTTTCCCTATTGATTGCAGATACATCCACGGCCACAGGAGGGGACAGCTCCACGGACCAGGAGGAGCCGCAGAGCCAGACTGGGTCAGCAGCCGAGGAGTGGTCGGAGGGACCCAGTGGCACGGAGGGCGAGGGGAGCCACACCGAGGAGTCCTCAGCACCATCCACCTCAGCTGAGGACCACAGCAGCTCGGAGGATGACTCCCTTATGGAGGCGGGTGTCAGCAGCCACCACACCCCAGCTAGTGTTGCTGTCCCCGCCACCACCACCACCACCACCACCGCCCTCCCATCGGCTCCCATTCCCCAGGTCCGTGGAGGCTCCCATGTTCGGGAGCGTGTCTCCTTCGGGCCAGGCACCGCATCCCCTGCCCCTGTGTCCCCTGCTGCCCTGAGTGAGGAGTCTGTGTACCTCCTTCGCCAGCTCCATGTAGGGCAGACAGCGATGCTGACTGTCCTCCATGCACACACCACTCTGTTGACTCAGCTGGTGTCGTTCATGGAGGGCATCTCATCGGGCATGTCTGCCCTACAGAGGGGCAATAGGTCCATGGACTCCTCCCTGACGGCAGCAGTGTCCCTCCTCCGACAGTCCCTCACCCCTCCTGCCTCTGCCCCATCCACACTCCCCAGCACATTACCTGTCCCAAGCACACACACACCGGCACAGACACACACCAGCACAGACACGTGCAGCACACAGACACACATGCCACAAACAAGACGCACACGCACGCACAGTCAGGGGACTGAAACCACACTCACAGGAGATGGGGCCCAGGCACACACACACGCATCCATGAGCACTGCGCAGTCTTCAGTTGCCTCTCCCTCCAAAGCCCCCTCCCTTGCCTCACCTGCAACCCCAAAGACACAGCGGCTCTTCCTCAGTGACCTCGGCCTCTTCCCCTCCGATCCAGCTGATACAGCATTCAGGGGGAAGAGGAAGCCCACCCACACAGAGCGGAGTGCCCCTCGCCCACGGACACCCTCCCCCAGGCGCAGACCGACTGACGCCCCCACCCGCAAGTCCCCCCGGACCCGGAAGAGCAAGACCCCGCCGCCGCCTTGCAGCTCAGGCACCAAGTCTCCTTCCTCCATCCCTCAGGCCCCCACTCCACAGGTGCCCCCACCACACCCTGCCCCAGGTTCCCCCACCCACAGATACACCATCCCCAAAAGGATCAGGCCTTCTCCCCCTGCCACTTGCTCTTCCGGCCCCACAACCCCCGCTGCGCTTGTCTGTGCCACTGGTGTGGTGAGGGTGTCCTCCCCCTCTGTCCTGCCCACCTTACCTGATCCCCATTCTCCTCCCCTGGAGGTAGGCACTGCAGTGGAGTCCACTACCACCCTGTCTGACTTGGGCACTGCAGTGGCGAACCTGTCCACTCCATCTGCACGGTCCACTGCAGTCGTGCCGGCACCCACACCATCTGAGTCATGCCCCCCAGTTGTGCCGGCACACACCATGTCAGACACCTCCACTGCAGTTGTCAGTGGCTCTCCAGCAACCACCACCCCTTCCCTGCCTCCTCCTGGTGAGCCCTGATCCTGTCCCTGCGGTGCCTGGCCTGCCCCCCGTATGCCCCTCCTAGGGGATTGTCCCTGGTTTTTATCAGTGCAGGCATGCGTAGGGTGACATCTGCCACTGTCACCCTGTTTTGACTTTCATGATGGACTGGCCATTGGCCTTTGTTTATTTTTTAAATAACTTCAAGTTTCGAACCCGCATATGCTGAATAAAGCAACTTTCTGTTCTCTAGTGCTTTTGCTTCTGATGTACATGATGTTGATGATGCTAACCATGCCCTTGCTGCAGTGATGGTGATATTTGGTCTCAAGAAAATGAAGTGTTACTGTGCCGGAACCCATGTGGTCCAGGGGGACTGTGTCCTATCCTGTGGTGTATCCATGTCATCCTTAACAGCATCTGAGGGTGTCATTTTTTCAATATTTGGCAATGGGATTTCCTACTTACATTTGCAATGTCACATCTGTGGCTTCCACCCCTGCACATCTGTTGGGCTTGCCATTGTTCAATTAGTCTAGTTCCATGACCGTGTGGCCATCTCCACTGGACATGCAGGTTTGGGCATCAATGGGGAAGGACTCATCTGTGTTGTCAGTGCAACTTGCTATACATGTGTGTTGGATCTGTGCTGATGATTTCGTTGACACTCCCATGACCAGGCTGATGTGACGGGAGCCTTCATTTGGTGCTAATTGTTGACTGTGTGACCAAGTGTTCTGCTGACATGATGGAGCCCTACTGATGCGACATATGGCACAGCTTTCCTCACACAGGAGTGGAGTCCCCTCATGGCAGTGTGTACTCCTGTGAGATCGCCTGCGCCCAAGGTGTGTGTTGTATGAGCATGTCTGTGTGTTCACTTCCATGTTGCTGTGCATGCTGGGATCCCTAGTGATGTTCCTGTTTGTGATGCTTGCTGAGTTGACCTATGTTCCCCCAAAGTCTTCTCCCTGGGTTCTCTGTGATGTGGGTGCATGGCACATTACTGGTCATCAGGGTGTCACCCATAGGTGTGTTTGCTGTCAGGGCTGAGTTTGTGGGCAGACGCTGATGGGTCACAGTCAGGATTCCCTTTGGCACTTGTTGTTTACACCTGTCATGTGATTTCTGGTTTGTGTTAGCTGTCATTGGTTGTGACACGTGTGTGTGACTGCTGGCACTCCTCAGGGTCAGGGCTGCAATGTTGATAGTTGTCTATGTGTGTTCTTTGTGGGTGACCTTGGCTTCTTCATTGGTGTGTGACTGTGGCAGGGATCCCATTGGTTTGTGTGGTATTGCCGTCATGTCCATGTACAGCGTAGTGTGCAGTGTGTCAGACATTCAGGAGTCTTGTTGAGTGGCCATGTGTGATGTGTTTCTGCACCTTAGTTCCCACCACCCCCCATGGGATTGTCATGGGTGCATGTGCAATGTCACCAGTGCATGTGAGCTTCACTGCTGCACATTGTTGGAGGTCGAGGTGTGTGGTGTTGAGTGTGTGCAGATGAGAGTTGTTGCCCGGCTAGTCCCCTGCCTCCATGTTGCCCTTGGCTTACTGGCCGTGCTGATTGATTTGTGCTTGTGTAGGTGTGATGGTAGTTTGTTGCTCAGGACACAAGACTGTGGTTCACAGTGTGAACGACATCTAGCTTTGTCATCAGAGTGGGATTGTAATGCAGCCCAGGCTCACCACATTGTGGGGGCCCTGGGGGTAGTGCTGTGGTGTGTCTGTGTCTTGCTGTGTCAGTTGCTGTTCCTACATGCTTGTGTGACATGTGTGATTTGTGCTCCCTCTCATCTGACAATGCCTGATTGCCCACATAGGGGATTTGGATCCATGAGTTGCCTTTGTGTGGCACTGTATGCACATCTGTGTAATTGGTATTCAGGCCTCCTCATGTGTTGTGTGGTTGCCTGGGGACACTGGTACCCCCCCCCCTCATTTGTTGTGTTTGATGTGCAGTGTGGGTCTGCCTGTTTGTGTTTGTGCATCTGCACCACTGCATTGGCATATCTTTAGTGTGCCATTGGCTGTATGTTGTTTGGTGTGTTTCCCCTGCTGTCCCTGGGACTCCTAGGTCATCAGTCAGCACAATGATCATTGTTTGTGTGTCGCAGTGCTGCCATGGTATGGTATCTGTTCACCTCACATCTACAGTCTCCACAGGGTATCTGCATTTGTGTGCCCATTGGTGCAAATATGTGGGTCTGCATTCTGATGGTCACTTCTGTCATTGTGTCATTGATGAACGTTGACAGTGTCAGCCCCCATGGGTGATGTTTGTCTGCACATGGCCAAAGGTATGTCTTATTTGCACTGCACTGTTTGCCTCCCCCAATCTATGTTGCTATGGGACACAAGCACTACTTTGCCACTGATGTGTTTGTTGTTCTGTGACCAGGAATCATCCATGCAGTTTGGCCCTTGCAGCTTTTTCTTTGTCGACACTTACATTTTGGTCACTGTGATGATGGGGGTTTGGACCCCATTGCCACAATGTTCAAGATGTGCTTCAGCTATGGGCCCCACACTTACATTTTGGTCACTGTGATGATGGGGCTTTGGACCCCATTGCCACAATGTTCAAGATGTGCTTCAGCTATGGACCCCACACTTACATTTTGGTCACTGTGATGATGGGGGTTTGGACCCCATTGCCACAATGTTCAAGATGTGCTTCAGCTACGGGCCCCACACTTACATTTTGGTCACTGTGATGATGGGGGTTTGGACCCCATTGCCACAATGTTCAAGATGTGCTTCAGCTATGGGCCCCACACTTACATTTTGGTCACTGTGATGATGGGGGTTTGGACCCCATTGCCACAATGGTCATGGCCTGCTTGCATTGTGGGGGCCACACACATTTGTGTGTGGCACATGTGATAGGGGGTCACATTGTAGGTTCAAAGTCATGTTCAGTGTTGTAGGCATTTGACACAGTCTACACACCCTTGTCATGGTGTTGGGGGGATGTCTTTATGTTGCATTCTTTATGTTGGTGTGTGCTTGTGGTGTCATGTATTAGCCATCCTGTGAGTGGGGGTGTTGTTGGTGGTAGGCATCCAGCCCCCATGGGTAGGGGTGGTAGTAGTGACAGGCATCCAGCCCCCCATGGGTAGGGGTGGTAGTAGTGGTAGGCATCTGGCACCACATGGGTAGAGGTGGTAGTAGTGACAGGCATCCAGCACCCCCTGGGTAGAGGTGGTAGTAGTGACAGGCATCTGGCACCCCCTGGGTAGAGGTGGTAGTAGTGACAGGCATCCAGCCCCCCATGGGTAGAGGTGGTAGTAGTGACAGGCATCCAGCACCCCCTGGGTAGAGGTGGTAGTAGTGACAGGCATCCAGCCCCCCATGGGTAGAGGTGGTAGTAGTGGTAGGCATCTGGCACCCCCTGGGTAAGGGTGGTAGTAGTGGTAGGCATCTGGCACCCCCTGGGTAGAGATGGTAGTAGTGGTAGGCATCTGGCACCCCCTGGGTAGAGATGGTAGTAGTGGTAGGCATCTGGCACCCCCTGGGTAAGGGTGGTAGTAGTGACAGGCATCCAGCCCCCCCATGGGTAGAGGTGGTAGTAGTGGTAGGCATCTGGCACCCCCTGGGTAAGGGTGGTAGTTGTGACAGGCATCCGGGCCCCTATGTGTATATGTGGCATTGGTGATGGGCATCCCGCCCCTATGGTGCTGCTGTTGCTGGTGTAAGTAATTTCTGCATCCCTCTGTGTGTGTGTGATATGTCGGGTACGTGTAGTTTGTTTTTGTGGTTGGTGTCTGGCTTACCTTCTGCGCCGTACGCGTCCGTGCCTGTTCCGGTAGTAGATGTAGAATATTGGTAGGATCGTAACGATGGGATTCATGGTTGGTTCGTCTCGTTCGTCTTTCTCGTTGCTTCGCCTCGTCCTCGTCGCTGGCGTGTTCGTCTCGTTGCCGTGGATCGTGTTGTGGCGCGAATCGGAGCTTATGTGCGCCTCTCCCGGATGCTTTGACGTGCCGTGCGTAGCGACGGGTTCGGCGCGTACGGGAAGCGCATCGTACTAGGCCGGCCGGACGGGGCTGCATTTTGGCTTCCGTGCGACTCGATTCTGCGTTTCCGGATCCGGCTCGGTCGGGGAACAGGACCTGGATTGGGTGAGTACGACTGGGTCGGAATCTGTGCTGTTGTGCGCATCGTACTTGTTCGTTCGGATTAATGTGCGGATCGGTCGGGAAACAGGCATTCGCATGGCTTTTTTCCCGACCGAATGGTGTTAGGTGCGCCTCCGACCGAGATCGGAATCGGCCCCTCTATGTCATTATACACTGCTAGGTTTTCTGCAGCATTTTCTACTATTTTGCTGCTTTCACATAGCCTGCTCTCCCTGATTCCTCTCTTCTTCCAAGAGTAGTCAGCTGCTAGGCCTGGGCTACTAAAAGGCATGATTTCACTGCACTTCCCAAGCCTGGTCTTCCGATATTAGGCAGGGGTTAAGCTAGCCTGCTTTCCTGGGCCTCTCTGTCCTACATTGCTCTGTAGAGGAACTGAACTAGAGTGTACAGCATAGTATATTCCAAACTATCCCACAGAGGCCCTAAGCTAGTTGGTTTTACTTTTCCAAATACCTGAAAACTAGGGGCTAGATGTCCAAAGGGTTTTAGCATTCACAAACACTCTACTGCAGTAAATCAGAGAGTTTTTGAACACTAAAATCCTTTTTCAAATGTATTACGCCCATCTAAAGATTCAGAAATATTTTTGGAATCGTTAAATGAGTTTAGGAAACCATACCAAACTGGTATTTGGAAGGGGAGTTATGGATTACTTAAGATATGTATTATTGTTTTGTGACCGAAATCTGGTCACAAAACATTCATATTTTACTGACACCTCAAAGGAGGCGGTAACCCATTTGCAACTGGGAAGGGGACCCCAAGGGACCCTTTCCCCTTTTTGAATGTTATCAAAAAAAACTTTTTAGGAGTAAGCACTGGTCCTATGGACCACTGCCTACTCTTGAAAAAAAGTTTGTAAAGTTTTTCATTATTTCTTTTTAAACACATCCCATTTTTCTCTAAGGAAAATGGGCTGCATTTAAACAAAAATATTGCTTTATCTAATACCAGTCATAGACATGGTGGTCTGCTGATCCAAGCATGCCACCATCCATGTGAAAGCAACAAATTGTAGTGGATCACACTATGTGACCTACCTCATTTATTATAATGAGGGGGTCGAATTGTAACCCATTATGATTTTATATTTTGTGAACCGACCTGTTAGTACATAGGTTGGTTACAAAATACAAATGCATTCAGTAAAAGTTGGAGCACAAAATGCGACCCCTTTTACCAAATATATTCTTAGTACATCTGGCCCTAAGGCCCCTAACCCTCTCCATTACCGCTGTCCAGGGGGGCGAGCACGCCCTATCCTTTTTAGTTGGTTACATCTCATTGCGTGTCTGGAAATCTCAGACTCAACAGTATTGACTAAGCTATGCCCCTATTGAGAATATTATTTCTGTACATTTACTAACCTTATCTAGCCTGTATGTCTGCCTTGCAGTGGCGATACAGTAAAATAATTGACTGAAGTATCGTCAAGGTCCTTTGGAACCAGAAAGTAGGTCTGTTAAAGTTTTGTAACTATATACCTTGAAATGAGATCTGTTTTCTTAATTGCTGTTTTCTCTGTCGCAGCACTTTGTAAGAGTTTTTTTTAAAATTTATATATAATACAAAATGAGAATTGTGCCTAATAATTTAATTTAGAAGTTTTATATTCATGTAAATGGTTTTATGTCTATGGTCAAAATAAACCTTTAAGATAACAATGATGATGATGAATCTGAGCTGGTCATTTAATTGGCTGCCATGAACTGAATATGTTTCCTCCAGCAGCCACTGTGAGATCCGCAGTCTCAAACCAACATTGTCTATGTAGTACTGTCTGCGGCCAGACCCTTTAGCCATAGTGAAAGGTAGGTCATGGAGAATCAATACAGCTGCAATTTAAACAGCAAAAATGGTAATTGGCTTTTTATTCTTATGATTGTTTTTTTCTAAAATGAACAGTGAGCAGCATAAGGAAATATTTATGGCAACATGTTTATTTTTGCACCATATATTTAATTACAGCAAATAAAGCATCTCTCTGCATCTTACTACTCATTCTGACCCACAGCTTTTTAAACTGACATTCATTATTGTGACTCTAATATCTTTTTGCAACAAATTTCCATCTGCTTTTTGGTGTTTTTAATTTCACATTTTAGATTTTGCTTTCATTCTTAATTCCTGCAACCATACTATCTCTTCCACATTAAAGAACAAGGCACCAAGCATTTAAGTGGTTTGTGGGAAGGGTGAGCTATGACCATGTATGATAAGAAAAAAAAATCTTTTACTGTATGTTAAAGGGGCATTGCAAATGATCTCAGGATTCCATGGCCTTATCAAAGAACTCAGCCTCCAGCCTTGTTACTCTATATGAGCGCCAAACTCCTTGGTGACTCACAATATCTTTCTAATGTATAGTAGGGGGCACTTTATCGCAAATATTATGTGCAAAAATACTACAGATTGGTAAACATACGTAATCATTGACTATAAATCTAAATACAGTGTGCTGCAATGAAAGAAGCTATCTTTCACAGTCCTATAAAGGTCAGTGCCTGTACCATATATAGATGATAGAACATGTTATGCTTTAGAACCAAAGAGGTTCTTTTTTAGGTCAAGATTTGACCTGTGTTTGTTTCAAGATGATAGTACTTTACCATATTAGTACTTTTGTTTTTCCCTTCAAGGATCCTATCATATAACATTTTCTTAAAGAGAATTAATGGTGAAACAGACTGAAGTGAGGGCTAAGGTGTCTGAACAGCAGCCCTCCGGTTCCTTCTGCTTGTAAACTTAAACTTCTGCAAGTAGAGTGCTAAGAAGTGACAGACTACTATTTAGTAGGACAACTTCAGGGATATACTGGCTCTGCTCAAGTGTGAGAGGGAGACTGACCTACAGGGAACACTACAGAGCTATCCAGAGTACTAAACTCAATTTTCATAACTCCTAATTTCAGAGTGGTATATGATTTCTATACCTAATTTCAAACTCATAGTGGTTGTGTTGAAGCACAGCTATTAATAAGTCCTTTTACACCCTTATTACGAGTGGCTTTGTTCTTGCTGTTATACTCCCTCCTCTAATTACTGATAATGTGGGCATCTGTAATACTTGGTTGTGTTATTATTGGGTGATCTAAAGCTAATCCCCTATAGATAGGAACAAAAACACCCATGAGCACCCTAAGTCGTAGAACATTCAATAATGAAGGTCCATAATAATATTGAGTTTTTTATTGCAGTGAAGAATATGAATTCTTAAAACATTGTGTGATATTGAAAGTAGATTTCTGGGAATGTGAGGTTCAGAATGTACTTACAAGCTTCAGATTCCATGGTGTTGACCACATTAAGAGTGATATCAGAGATGGTAACCGAGAATTAAAACTGAGACAATGTGAGGCTAGATAGATTATGCGACTGAAATCAGTAGGAATGGGTTTAAAAATGGACCATGAATTGCAATATTTTCTTGGCACCTGTTCACGTTTGTAATTGGATAATTTTCAACTGGTTGTCCCATCCACTTCATATACTTACTATTCATTGGTTTTTACCTTTGGGTGTTATCTAAATTCGGTAGGTCTGCATACAGTCATTATGCCACAGACATAAGTCTTGATATTTTCGTTTGGACTTTGTTAGAATGTGGTTTAATTGATATACGTTTCATTTAAATGTGATGACTAGTAACATGTGATCTAGGTTTACACATAATATGTGTAAACAAAAGTTATTTTTATTGTGTAGATTTTATTGAAAATAAAGGTGTGTGGGGTTTGATATTTTATGCATTGCTGTAAGGATACAACAGCACAGAAGCAATTGGCACTGTCATGATTATAAGTAAAACATGGCTTTTGGTTAGGTTGTGGTTAAGATAATAGCTGGCATTAAAATACATGTAGTCCACCTTTATTATCATAAGTGCAGTCCTCTTTCCACTACGAGTGTAGATATACAGCGGTATTTCAATATGGCATCCCACTTACACACCTTCCTTACACGAGGCCCTAGATGGAGTACTCTCCATGCACTGCCACCTTTTCTATTATGAGCATGGTCACCTTTCAACTGTGTATATGGATACAAAGCATTATTTCAATATGACATCTAACTTATACGCTGATGTTACATGGTCAAAGATGGAATACTCTTCTTACTACAGCGCTTTTGTGAGTTACTAACACGTCATATTTTATATATTGTTATAAAGAATACAATTGCACGGATATGACTGGATTCTAATTAAAAGAATGGCATTCATTGAGTTGTTGTTAAGATATGCCCCACGATAGAATATGCGTAGTGCCTCTTTCCATTATGAGTGTGGTCTTCTTTCAACTATGATCGCGGATATAAAGCGGTATTCCAATATGGCATTTAACTTATACACTGTTTTCACGTGAGGCCATAGATGGAGTACTCTCCATACTATAGCATTTGGTGCACTATTTTGATATGCTATTTTTGTTATTAGTGAGTACTTGTTTTGCTGAACTTAGAAATAGGTTTACTGAGTATAAGTGGAATAGTGGCGCTCTTTCGCCAGAGTATATTGTAGGTGACGTACCTGTTTATTAATAATGCTACTGATTTACACACCATTTTTACACTTGGCCACCGTCTGTTTACTGTTTTTAATATGGCTCCTTGTTGAATTAGTATGATGTGTTATTTTGATGCCAGAGTACTCGTTTTTTATGAATTCAGGTATTTGTTTATTTTATATATTGGGAACAGTTGCGCCTCCTTGCCAGAGTACATTGTTGGTGAATTTTATTTTATTATTAGTATGGATGCACAGCGGTACTGTAACTTAACATATGACAAACAGGCTGTTTTTACATGTAACGTTAGATGAAACACTCTTTACTTGTCGCTCTTGTGGTTAACCAATGGGATTATTTAATTTTAGGACTTAATGTGGCAATTTCTGCATAACTTTTCGTGAATCACTCAGATGGAATTTGATTATAGGTAAGGTATTATTGGATATTTACTGAGTACACACATGTGGTAATTACTGGGTGAATGGTTAGATTAATATTATTTTAATTCTTTTTACTTTTACCAAATGCAATAAATGGATCAGTTTCACATTTTGAAATAGGCAATTATGTCTGAGGCATGCACTTACTACACTCACATTATAACTGTAATATGGTGTATTAAGTGTTTCTTTAATATACACATGTAGCCTTGGATTCCTTGGATGCTATCTGTTGTACAATTTATAGACTACAAGGTTTACTGCACTATTTTAAGTTGATGGTGGTAATGATCTAACTGGTTGTTCATATTATGTAAAAGAGCTCTATGTTTAATTGCAGCCCTGATGAAGTCAAAGGCGGATTTCCAGTTATGACAAAACAAGTTTTGGCTTTACCTGGATATGAAGTGAAGTGGGCCTAGGGATCTGCTCTGAAGATTACAATAAAGAACTCAATATTAATATTGGGCTTGATTATTTCATTTTCTATGACTTCGGGTGCTCTGGAGTGTTTTTTGTTTATTAATGGAATCTGTGTGTATTCTTTAAAAGTGTTAGGTGGCCTCTTTTTTCTCCCTTTAAGTACCAATTTTATGAATTACTTGTCTGCTATTTACAACTTTGGGTACATGGAGGAGTGCGCCTTCAGTGCTTAGCCACCCGTTGATTGATTGAACCTCTATAGATATGTATGGAATGGGGATAGCATGCAGAAATAATTTCTATTGAACCTATTTCTATATGCGGACCCATAATACTGGGCCTTTTTCTATGGACAAAGTCCTCCAGGGTTCACCTAGAGAATTTGTTCTAGGAAAAAGGTGTGGGTTTAGCACCTGTGGTAATGATAATGCCATTTTGTGCAGAAACAGGCATTTCTGCCTAAATCTGTACTAATAGGCCACACACAATGAGGGCCTTAGTTTGAATTGTAGGATGAAGTATTGTATATGTGCCAATAGCTTTAGAGGGAGATGCAGATGTGCACTGAAATCACCCATCGATCTCTTCTTCTGTAGCTGTCCATTTTCTTAATTTTTATATCAGCTGAAGAAATGAGTCCTTACCTAGCAATTTAGAGACAAGAGGCACTCACTTGTTGCATTCCATATATGTGTTTTTTGAGAGATGGGGTTGTTGACTGGGTGATGCTCTTACTCAGTTTACTATTGCAGCTGTTCTTGATGTCATTTGTTATCTCGCCAGAGACTTTCATGGGGACAACCTGGATGATTTCACAGTTGTTTCCTTTGGGAATTTTATGAAGCATGTAAGAGATGTTCTGAATTATGTTAGGAGTCACTCTCAAAGGAGTGGTCTGACTCATTGTGTTAGTAGATTTTGCATGGTTGTTCTGGAATGCCGCTGAGGTATAGTTCACAGGAATATCCAGACATTCTTCCTGGCTGGATTCCATAAATACTTTCATGATTTTCTGGGGTGTAGATTTAAGACACATGCTCTGAGACTGCAGAGAAGTGGACTTTATGGAGACATCATGGATTACCTCAGAGGTGGCTTTTATGTGGCTATCCTGGGCAACTCGGTTTCTGGAGCTCACAGGTTGGGTTCCAGGCATCACAAAAGTAGATTTCCTTGGAATATTCTGCATTACTTCATATAGTGTGAAGATACTGAAGGAGATTTGCTCATAGGGGGACCTGGTACCGTTTTCAAACAGACAAGCAAAGGCTATGGTAGGGGTCATTAGGGATGATGATGATAAAGTTGATGGTAACTCAATGTATGCCAAATCAGAATAGGCACTGGGACCTTCATAAATAACCCAGGGCTCAGTCCAGCTATCTGCATCTCTGGGAAATGTACTGAGATAGACCCCCAAGTTTGCACGCGATGTGGGACTAGTTGGATGACAATATAGCACCCATGTTGGATTTTGAAACAATGTATTGACCCCGGTGCTTGGTATTACTTTTTTATTACTCTGAAATCTGGAAAAAGTGGTGTCGGGAAGACTGTCTGTGACAGGGAAATTTTCACAGACAATGTCTTTATGAGCTGTAACCCGAGTGGTACTGTCACCAACAATATTCTCACCAGAACTCTCTGAATCTTCAACATCTATACAGGTAGTATCTTGAAACGATTTAACACAGAGACTGGATGGACATTCTTCCACAGCACTTGTCTGCTTCTCCGGTTTTCCAAAAAGCCGGTTGCACAATTTTGTAGTCGACTGACACTCAGGGTACTTGGTTTGGCCATCATAGCAAACATTGTACAATCTTTTCAGTTCTGTATAGAGAGTCAAGATTTTCTGGTCACTAGAAGGCCAAACATTGTGAGAATGTGTTTTATTGAAGGCAAAAGGTGCTGGAAATCCAATAATACTGCCATGACATCCATTTTGGGACTCAATGAGCTTCTGTACCAGCTGTCCTGAGTGGAATCCAGCTCCACCATCTGTGCTGAGTGCCTGCACTCTGAAGCCCAAGGGGCTGCGGGCGTTGCAGTACAAAACATTAGTCCCATCTTCCTCATCCACTGATACCACTTGGCATTCTACTGTCTCCAGATTGGGTATGAAGTCACCGAACATCCAGTTCCTGCCGTGATCATCACTGTAGAAGGTGAATGAATGAGGTGTTGTCTTGCACAATGTTCCGAAGCACTGTGTGCAGTCAATGTGGTAGGTGTAGGCAGGGACTACCAATCGCCCAGATTTTAACTGAATACCATGTCCAGGACCTAAAGCAAAAGTAGCCCACTCTGCAGAAAAAACACAACAAAGTTTAATGTGGGGAAAACTCAGTACGAGAGCAAAGTTACAACTTCTGCTGAATCGTTCTTAACATGATGAATTTGTGTTAGTCAAATGAAGTACTTTAACACAGGAAAGTACAGAAAAGCCATTATACAGCAGGTAAAATAGGTACTGAGCTTTAGAAAATAACTACTGCGCTATTACAAGGTACCATTATGCTAAAGCAACTGAAATACTTTAGAAATATGCTATTAATATTTTATCAAAATATAAAAAGTAGTCGCAGGTGTACTGTCTTGCGAGTTGACAGGGATGGAACCCTTTTGACTCCTGGGGAACTCCGTAGAGCTGTGGAGTCAAAGCATAGTTGCAGCTACTGTGAAGCAGTTGAAATCGAAAGCATTTACAGAGAATCTACATGTCATTGGTCGAGAACCTGTTGGTCAGGCCATACAAACCGCGCCACTACCCAACATAGAGTTATACATAGTACGGAGTGATAATTCTGTGATTGCAAGTGCTATCAAGCAGAAATCAGCCTGGTGTCAAAAAGTAGTACAAAGGGACAACCAAGTGCAAGATAACTTTGTGATTAGGTCGAGCCTAGCAGCAGCGTGCATACACTGCCCGCTCTGCGAGGCATGCTGTAGTACGGTATGCTGTGGAAGTGCTGTGGAAGCCCTGCCCACTCTCCTCCCATATTTTTCATTGGCTGGTGTCATTGTCCTTGGAAAACGCTGGCTTCCGATTCATTATGAGGCTTGTTAGTCCCGCCTTGGTACCACCTTGTCTCCATTTGTTACCTCCCATGGCGACTGGCCCCTTTACTTCGGTTGTTACACGGTATGTCTTATTTAGTTTTGTAAGCACTATTTTCTTGAGTTTCTCTTACTTCAGGCACGACCTGCTTCGCGCATGGCGTTTTCACTTTCCAAGCAGCTTGGGACAACAGTGCCCGCTTTCATTAATATCAACAGGAGCGCCACACGGCGCCCACTTTCATTAATATCAACACGGCATCACACGGCGCCTGCTTTCACTATTATAAATGCCCTCTTTCATTAATATCAACCCGGGCGTCACACGGTGCCCGCTTTCACTATTATAAATGCCCGCTTTCATTAATATCAACACGGGCGCCACACGGCGCCCGCTTTCACTATTATAAATGCCCGCTTTCATATCATCAGTGTGGCACCCACTTCCATTAATAGCAACACCAGAGCAACACGCCCCCTGCTTTCACTATTATAAATGCCCACTTTCATATCATCAACACCGGCGCCACACAGCCCCCGCTTTCACTATTCTAAATGCCCGCTTTCATATCATCAACACGGGCGCCACACGGCCCCCGCTTTCACTCTTCTAAATGCCCGCTTTCATATCATCAATACGGGCGCCACACGGCACCCGCTTTCATTATCAGCACCCGCTTTATGTGCATAACTACTGCAGACTCTGTGTGACCACCAATCAGAGCCCAGCATTCTACTTCGCTGCAGTCATTCGCACGTGTGTTTACTTGGTGACCCTGTGCTTGTTCTCCGTTTACCCTAGCAGTGAGTGGTAATGCTCTTTCCAGCCAGATATACAAATGTGGGCAGGGCAGTGGTATAACATTGCGTTGTTTAGCAATCCAGTCCCTCTTCATTGGTGCAGAGTGGGGTGTGCCTACTCCCTGTCCAGTGCCACTCAAGCCGCAGTAGTGAACGCGCACTGCTGTGAACCCGGTAAACTAGTGAGATGTCACGTGTCCTTATTTGGTACTCAGCCCTATCTAGGAGCACACAGCGGGCCACACTTCAGTAGAACAATAACTGCAGACAGTCCCTGGTTTCTATTGACCACCTCGGCCTAGCCTGCAGTGCTGCTGGTTTATTTACAGGGTAGTCAGAAGAGATCTTTGTCACAAAAAAACCTCAGATGTGGCGACTTGCTGTTCACTGTGTTATACTTGTTTTAGTGTTTCAGCACGGCACTGATGGAGGCGGTGTGGCAGCTGCTGTTGTTGATCTCTCTTTGCACGTATTTATTTAATGTAGCATCACACGGTGCTGTAAGGTCATTTAACCCCTTCCATGCGTCGGACGGCTGGGAGCCGTCCGACGTCACGGTGGGCGTGTGCGTCGGATGGCTCCCGGCCGTCCGAGCACCCACCCACGGGGGAAGCGCTGGTGCTCCCCCCGTCACCCTTGAAGCTGCCCCCACCGGGGAAGGCAGGGGAAACCCTTCCCCTACCCCCCGCCCCCTCCCTCCACGTCATCTACTGACGTCAAGGCGCGAGGTCAATGTGGAGCAATGTGTTTACTTTGTTCTGCCCCCCTTGGGGGGGGGGGCAGATCGGATAATTAAAAAAATATATATATTTATATATGTGCCCACTGGGCCACCAGGGATTTTTTTTTTAAATGTCCTTTTCTGTGTTGGGGAGCGGCCCCTTGGGCAAGGGTCGCTCCCCTTGGGGGAGCAATGTGTTTAGTTGGTTCTGCCCCCCTTGGGGGGAGGGGGCAGATTGGTAAATTTAAAAAAATTAAAAATTATGTATATGCCCACTGGGCCACCTGGGATTCTTTTTTTCTAATGCCCTTTGTGTGTCGGGGAGCGTCCCCTTGGGCAAGGATCACTCCCCTTGGGGGAGCAATGTGTGTAGTTGGTTCTGCCCCCCTTGGGGGGGGCAGATCAGGTAATTTGTTTTTTTTTTTAAAAGTGTGTGTGCCCACTGGGTCACCAGGGATTTTTTTTGTTTTTAAATGTCCTTTGTGTGTTGGTTAGCGGCCCCTTGGGCAAGGGCCGCTCCCCTCGGGGTGCAATTTGTTTAGTTGGTTCTGCCTCCCCTTGGGGGGGGCAGATCGGATTTAAAATAAATAAAAAAGTAGCTGTCTGCCCACTAGGCCACCAGGGATTTTTTTTTTTAAATTATGTTTTTGGGGAGCGGCCCCTTAGGCAAGGGTCGCTCCCCTTTGGCAAGGGTTGCTCCCCTTTGGGGATCATTTATTTTGGTCGTTTCTGCCCCTTTTGTGAGTCTAGGCCAATCTGCCCCCAAGGGGGGCAGAAGCCATTAGACACCAGGGATTGTTTTAGTGTTGTTGGGGAGCAGCCCCTTGGGCAAGGGTCACTCCCCTTGGGGGAGCAATATGTTTTTGGGGAGGGGCCCCTTCGGCAAGGGTCGCTCGCCTTTGGGGAGCATTTATTTGGGCCGTTTCTAACCCCCTGGAAGGGCAGATCGACCCAAATAAACAAGTAATTTTATTGTATGCCCACTAGGCCACCAGGGTTTGTTTTAGTGTTGTTGGGAGCGGCACCTTGGACAAGGGTCGCTCCCCTTTATGGGGTGAATATTGTGGCCATTTCTGCCCCCTTTGGGGGCAGATCGGCCATATGTTTTCAGGCCCATCTGTCCCCTAGGGGGACAGAAGCCACTAGACACCAGGGCTTTTTAAATGTTGGTGTTGGGGAGTGACCCCTTGGGCAAGGGTCGCTCCCCCTTTATGAGGGTGAATTTTTTGGCTGTTTCTGCTCCCCGCAGGGGACCACCTACCACCTTTGCTTGGCTGGTGGATAGTGTGTGGACTAGTGCATTATTTGCATATGTGATTGTAATGTTTTTTTCTCCTTTTTATTCTAGTGTAAAGCTTTTGATTCTTGTTTGCTGTTTCGGCAGTGGTTGATCTGCAGTTTTGCATAGTTGCATTTTTTTGGTAAGAAAAACATTTTCGTTGTGTTTTCTCCAATTGAGTATTAATGTCATGCATGAATGAATTTTTTGTAAGTGGTGTCATATTAGCAGCATATTTAGTTAATGTTTTGAGCATGAAATTCTTTGTGATGTGTTTTGCGTTGTCTTATGTGTAATTTTCTTTTCTTTTTCTTTTTTAGTGGGATACTGTTGGTCCTTACTGTGTCTGTGCAGAGTAGGTGGTGGTGAGTCTAGCTGCTTCTGGCAAGTGAGTGGTATAGTGTTGGAGTATATAGGTCTTTGTGATAAAGCCACATTTTGCTTATTACTTATTTTACAAAAGTGTTTGTTGTTGTTGACTTGTTTGACAAGTTACCTTTATTAGTAAGGATTATGGCTAGCCATAGAATTACTGCTCAGCAGGTAGTTGGTATGCTTTTTGAATCTTCCTCTGAGCAGGATTATGAGATTGACAGTGCGTCTGAGGGAGAGGAGGGAGCACAAGATTCTGGCAGTGAGTTTTCTGTCCACGAGGAATCATCTGATGATGAAGCTACTCTCAGTGCGGATGAAGCTACTCTCAGTGCGGATGAAGTGCCTGTTTTAGAGGAGGACACTGATGTGCCGATGGTGCAGCAAGAGACATTGGGATTGCAGCCTGAGGCTGCAAGGGTTCCTACTGGAAGTGCCGGACTCTGGGTTGATCCAAACATGGTACAGCCGGAGTTGCCTGCCTTTAGTGGTGATGCAGGGTGTAGAGTGGATTGTGAATTTTTTTTGCCTATACAGTTTTTCCAGTTGTTTATGGATGATGTATTTTTGGCTGAGATTGTTGAGCAGACTAATTTGTATGCTGAACAGTTTTTGAGGGACAACAATGCCAGACTTAGGCCCCGCTCTAGAGCTACCCGGTGGGCTCCCACAAATCTTGATGAGATGAAGAAGTTTTTGGGTTTGACTTTTTTGATGGGCTTGATAAGGAAGCCGTCCATGGCTTCATATTGGTCTACCGGTCCCTTGATGGCAACGGCCATATTTCCTGCAATTATGAGTCGTGATCTGTATTTACTTTTGCTTCGGATGCTGCATTTTGTTGATAATGCTCTGGCGTTGCCACTAGATCACCCTGACTGTGACTGTCTTTTTAAGATTCGGCCTGTTCTTGATCACTTTGTAGATCAATTTTCAGAGAAAGAAATAGCTGTTGATGAGTCTTTGGTCCTGTTCAAGGGCCGTTTGGTTTTTAGGCAGTACATTCCTAGCAAGAGGGCACGTTATGGAATTAAGATGTATATGTTGTCTGAGAGTAGGACAGGATATGTCTATAATTTCTGGGCGTACACTGGTAGGGATTCCACTATTGACCCCCCTGGTTGTCCGTCCACTTTTGGAGTTTCAGAGAAAATTGTGTGGGATCTTGCTAGAGGACTGTTTAACAGAGGCCACCATGTGTACCTTGATAACTTCTACACTGCTGTGCAATTGTTTAAGGAATTGTTCAAAGTGGACACTTTTGCTTGTGGCACAATCCGCTCTAACCGTAAAGGTTACCCAAAAGAGCTTATTTGCAAAAAGCTTCAGAGGGGACAGTGCAGTGCCTTGCGTAGTGAGGAACTGCTAGCTGTGAAATTTGTGGACAGGAGGGATGTGTACATGCTGACTACCATTCATGATGAGACTAC
Organism: Calotriton arnoldi; assembly: GCA_963921515.1. Lineage (NCBI taxonomy): Eukaryota > Metazoa > Chordata > Amphibia > Caudata > Salamandridae > Calotriton > Calotriton arnoldi. The sequence goes on from CAWUFW010001998.1 coordinate 1,742,080, forward strand.
TTCACCTGTGACTGTTTGGGGTCAGGTTGCTGAAGTGTGCAAACCTGTGTGCATTGTAGACTACAATAGGCACATGGGTGGTGTCGATAGAGTAGATCAGAGGTTGGAACCTTACACTGCTGTTCGTAAGGCTTACATTTGGTATAAGAAGTTGGCCATCCATCTCTTCAATTTAGCAACTTTCAATGCTTTTGTTGTGTTCAAGGAATGTTCTCCTGCGTCAAAGATGACTTTTGTTCAGTTTCAGGAGTCTATGATAGGCAGCCTTGTGGTTGTGGAACAGGCAAGTGTTCCTAGAGTTGGAGTGGTGGAGGATGTGGCTAGATTGAAAGATCGCCACTTTCCTGATTTAATTCCTCCCACTCCCAAAAAAACCAATCCCTGTAAGAGATGTAGAGTCTGCTTGCGAAGAGGTATGCGGAAGGAGAGTCGTATGCACTGTGCCGATTGTCCTTCTAATCCTGGGCTGTGTGTGCCCACATGTTTCAGATTGTATCACACTCAAAAGAGTTTTTGGGAGCAACCGTGAGTCTAATAGTGTACTGCCTGGTCTGTATGGTTTTATATAGTTGTTGTTCAGTTTCACGTTTGGCAATAGAATAATGTCTTTAGTTACTGCTGTTGTTTTTGTAGTTATAGTTTTGTATCTAGTTGCAATTGGTTTGTGTTTTCTTTCTTGTTAAAAAACATTTAATGACGGTGTGCGTGGACTGGCGCTTGGCTGGCGGTGTGCGTGGACTGGCGCTTGGCTGGCGGTGTGCGTGGACTGGCGCTTGGCTGGCGGTATGAGTGGACTGGCGCTTGGCTGGCGGTGTGCGTGGATTGGCGCTTGGCTGGCGGTGTGTGTGGATTGGCGCTTGGCTGGCGGTGTGCGTGGATTGGTGCTTGGCTGGCGGTGTGTGTGGACTGGCACTTGGCTGCTGGTGTGCGTGGACTGGCCCTTGGCTGGCGGTGTGCGTGGATTGGCGCTTGGCTGGCGGTGTGTGTGGATTGGCGCTTGGCTGGCGGTGTGCGTGGATTGGCGCTTGGCTGGCGGTGTGCGTAGACTGGCACTTGGCTGGTGGTGTGCGTGGACTGGCCCTTGGCTGGCGGTGTGCGTGGACTGGCGCTTGGCTGGCGGTGTGCATGGACTGACGCTTGGCTGGCGGTGTGTTTGGACTGGTGCTTGGCTGGTGGTGTGCGTGGACTGGTGCTTGGCTGGCGGTGTGCGGGGGCTGGCGCTTGGCTGGCAGTGTGCATGGGCTGGCACTTGGCTGGCGGTGTGCATGGACTGGCGCTTGGCTGGCGGTGTGCATGGACTGGCGCTTGGCTGGTGGTGTGCGTGGACTGGCGCTTGGCTGGCGGTGTGTCTGGACTGCCGCTCGGCTGGCGGTGTGCGTGGACTGGCGCTTGGCTGGTGGTGTGCGTGGACTGGTGCTTGGCTGGCGGTGTGTGTGGGCTGGCGCTTGGCTGTCAGTGTGCGTGGGCTGGCGCTTGGCTGGCAGTGTGGGTGGGATGGTGCTTGGCTGGCGGTGCGCATGGGCTGGCATTTGGCTGGCAGTGTGTGAGTAGTGACTTGCTGCTGGTCGTTACACACTCTGCTAGTCAAACGCCACTGCAGACACTATGTCAACCACCAGCCGGTGTGATTCCTGTGTCAGTCATGTGGGCGGATGAAAGTGATGGGCCCTTGAATGGCGCTGTCTGTTGATGTGAATGTTGTAATGTGCTGGGCCCACGGCTGGCGGTGTGAATGGTCTTGTGTGTCACGTATGAAAGGTGTGTGAATGGCCTATAACGAGGTTGGTGCCTTGCCGTGGCGTTACAGCTCACGAGCTGTGAGTCATTGGTTCAGGGTTTTAACCTTTTGAATATTAACAGTGCATTTCCTTTTTGTGAAATCTCTTGTTAATAGAATTTTACGCTCTGAACCTTCACTCACCCTCGTGCCAAATCCAACCAGTATGTGTGAGTACTTAAGGAATTGTTCATTTTGAAGGAATATTTGACTTTTCTGTCTCTCTCTGCCAGGGTGTACATTGTCTTCACATTGTCTGTGAATGTGAGTGTTGTAATGTGCTGGGGCCGCAGTTGGTGGTGTGAAAGTGTGTGTCAAGTATGAAAGGTGTGTGAATGGCCTGTAAAGAGGTTGGTGCCTTGCCGTGGCTTTACAGCTCACGAGCTGTGAGTCATTGGTTATGGTTTTTAACCTTTTAATTATTAACAGTGCATTTACTTTATGTGAAATCTCTTGTTAATAAAATATACATTTTGAGCCTTTCACTCACCCTCATGCCAAATCCAACCAGTATGTGTGTGTACTTGAGGAACAGGTGGATAGGCAGTCATATTTGTCTCATTTGTCTTTCTGTGCTAAGGTGTAGTCTGTCTCTAGGGAAAATGTACCAACTTTAGATATTTCTGTAAAGTAAAAAAACAAATGGGGAGTGCTGGGTGGTATGCCTCTCATGGATCCCAACATTTTTTTTACTCACGCCATGCAAACCTCAAAATGTGATTATAGTCACTCATTTTCCTTGCATTACTGTGTCATAATATTCTGTTGTCAGAAAAACCACAATTTTCCTACCACCCTGCATTCCCCCCAGGTCTCCCGATAAAAATGGTACCTCACTTGCGTGGGTGGGTCAAGTACCCGCGACAGGCAAGGGCCCAAAACCTATTGAGGCGACATCAAAATTATCTATCGCAAAACAACCTGGTTTTGCAAGGGGGGTTCCATGAGTTTTTGGCCCCGGGCTCGGCGGCCATCTAGGGAAACCTACCAAACCCACACATTTCTGAAAACTAGACACCCGGGGGAGTCCAGCGAGGTATGGCTTGCGTGGGTCCCCTAACATTTTCCTACCCAAAATCCCCTGCAAAACTCAAATTTAGCTGAAAAATTCACTTTTTTCTCAAATTTCTGTGTGGGAAAGTTCTGGAATCTGAGTGGATCCACAAATTTCCTCCCACCCAGCGTTCCCCCAGGTCTCCCGATAAAAACGGTACCTCACTCACGTGGGTGGGTCAAGTACCCGCGACAGGCAAGGGCCCAAAATCTATTGAGGCGACAGCAAAATTACCTCTCGCAAAACAACCTGGTTTTGCAAGGGGGGTCCCATGAGTTTTTGGCCCTGGGCTCGGCGGCCATCTAGGGAAACCTACCAAACCCACATATTTCTGAAAACTAGACACCCGGGGGAGTCCAGCGAGGTATGGCTTGCATGGGTCCCCCAACATTTTCCTACCCAGAATCCCCTGCAAACCTCAAATTTAGCTGAAAAAATCACTTTTTTCCCAAATTTCTGTGGTGGAAAGTTCTGGAATCTGCATGGATCCACAAATTTCCTCCCACCTAGCGTTCCCCCAGGTCTCTCGATAAAAATGGTACCTCACTTGCATGGATGGGTGAAGTACCTGTGACAGGCAAGGGCCCAAATCCTATTGAGGCGACATCAAAATGACCTATCGCAAAACAACCTGGTTTTGGAAGGGGGGTCCCATGAGCTTTTGGCATTTTTCCAATGTGAGGAAAATGTGTTTTTTTGGACACATTTTTAGGTTTGCAAAGGATTCTGGGTAACAGAACCTGGTGAGAGCCCGTCAAGTCACCCCATCCTGGATTCCCCTGGGTGTCTAGTTTTCAAAAATGTATAGTTTTGCTAGGTTTCCCTAGGTGCCGGCAGAGCTAGGGTTCAAAATCTACAGCTAGGCACTTTGCAAAAAAAGGGTCCGTTTTCACTGTGAAAATGTGGTGTGTCCATGTTGCGTTTTGGGACGTTTCCTGTCGCGGGCACTAGGCCTACCCACACAAGTGAGGTACCATTTTTCTCGGGAGACTTTGGGGAACGCGGGGTAGGTGGAATTTTGTGGATCCACAAAGGTTCCAGAACTTTCCACCACAGAAATGTGAGGAAAATGTGTTTTCTTTTTTACAAATCTTTAGGTTTGCAAGGGATTCTTGGTAACAGAACCTGGTGAGAGCCAGTCAAGTCACCCCATCCTGGATTCCCCTGGGTGTCTAGTTTTCAAAAATGTATAGGTTTGCTAGGTTTACCTAGGTGCCGGCAGAGCTAGGGTTCAAAATCTACAGCTAGGCACTTTGCAAAAAAAGGGTCCTTTTTCACCATGAAAATGTGGTGTGTCCACGTTGCGTTTTGGGCCATTTCCTGTCGCGGGCACTAGGCCTACCCACACAAGTGAGGTACCATTTTTCTTGGAAGACTTTGGGGAACGCGGGGTGGGTGGAATTTTGTGGTTCCACGCAGGTTCCAGAACTTTCCAACACAGAAAGCTGAGGGAAATGTGTTTTTTTTTGGCAAATCTTTAGGTTTGCAAGGGATTCTGGGTAACAGAACCTGGTGAGAGCCAGTCAAGTCATCCCATCCTGGATTCCCCTGGGTGTCTAGTTTTCAAAAATGTATAGGTTTTCTAGGTTTCCCTAGGTGCCAGCAGAGCTAGGGTTCAAAATCTACAGCTAGGCACTTTGCAAAAAAAGGGTCCTTTTTCACTGTGAAAATGTGGTGTGTCCACATTGCGTTTTGGGCCGTTTCCTGTCGCGGGCACTAGGCCTACCCACACAAGTGAGGTACCATTTTTCTCGGAAGACTGTGGGGAATGCGGTGTGGGTGGAATTTTGTGGATCCACGCAGGTTCCAGAACTTTCCACCACAGAAATGTGTGGAAAATGTGGTTTTTGGGACAAATGTTTAGGTTTGCAAGGGATTCTGGGTAACAGAACCTGGTGAGAGCCAGTCAAGTCACCCCATCCTGGATTACCCTGGGTGTCTAGTTTTCAAAAATGTATAGGTTTGCTACGTTTCCCTGGGTGCCGGCAGAGCTAGGGTTCAAAATCTACAGCTAGGCACTTTGCAAAAAAAGGGTCCGTTTTCACTGTGAAAATGTGGTGTGTCCACGTTGCGTTTTGGGCCGTTTTCTGTCACGGGCACTAGGCCTACCCACACAAGTGAGGTACCATTTTTCTCGGAAGACTGTGGGGATCGCGGTGTGGGTGGAATTTTGTGGATCCACGCAGGTTCCAGAACTTTCCACCACAGAAATGTGAGGAAAATGTGGTTTTTGGGACAAATGTTTAGGTTTGCAAGGGATTCTGGGTAACAGAACCTGGTGAGAGCAAGTCAAGTCACCCCATCCTGGATTACCCTGGGTGTCTAGTTTTCAAAAATGTATAGGTTTGCTAGGTTTCCCTAGGTGCCGGCAGAGCTAGGGTTCAAAATCTACAGCTAGGCACTTTGCAAAAAAAGGGTCCGTTTTCACTGTGAAAATGTGGTGTGTCCACGTTGCATTTTGGGCCGTTTCCTGTCGCGGGCACTAGGCCTACCCACACAAGTGAGGTACCATTTTTATCAGGAGACTTAGGGTAACACAGAATTGTACAGCAACTGTTATTACCTATTGACTTTCGATGCATTTCTGCCTTCCAAATGAAAGACAATGGGGCCGATTCCGATTCGGGCCGGAAATCTCCCCGACCGAGCCGGACCCGGAGAGATTTCCGACCGAATCGGACCCGTGCAGTCCGACCGAACGAGTACGATGCGCACGTATGCCATCGGACTCGAGTCGGTCGGACTCCCATTGAAGTCAATGGGAGCCTGTCGTACAACGCGTACGCGGGCTCCCATTGACTCAATGGGTGCGATGCGGACAAGTGCGCCCCCTACAGCGTGTACGCGGCGAGGCGATTCGCGCCGTACACGCACAGGTAGGGGGACCCATGGGTCCCCCTGTGTGCGACTCGCGCGGCTACGCGTACAGAGGGGTCCGACACGGACCCCCAAAGTACGGCTCCGACAGCTCTTTCGAGCCGGAGTGCGCGGCTCGGTCGGACTGCTCGCGGCGCGCATCGTACTTACCCGGCCGGGGAACGTCTCCATTGCGCGGTGCGAGTCGTGTCCGTGCGAGTCGTTCGGTGCGGTTCGACCCGGGATCGAGTCGGTCGGAGCGGTCGGGACGCCCGGACGAGTCGGTCGGCGAATACGCATCGTACTCGCTCGCCCGGACGTGCGTACGGATCGGTCGGGAAATAGGGCTCCGAATCTGATCCGGTTAAGCCGAATCCGATTCGGAGCCCTACCGGCCGAGATCGGAATCGGCCCCAATGTGTAAAAAAGAAGTCATTTTGAAAAATGACCTATAATTCTCATGCTAGTATGGGTACTCACAATTTCGGAAATGTGCAAATATCTACTGTTTCTAAACTCTATATTTTGTTCCAATTTCAGAAATACATAGGTGTCTTTCATACCGATTTTTCCATGCATATATTTTCCAAAATTAATTGCTATATACCCGGTACTTAATGAAAAACCATTGCAAGATGCTTCTCAGTTATTGACTCTGGGTTCGTAGGGTTCTTGGTGAACCTACAAGTCGTATATATCCCCACAACCATAAAGGTCCAGCGGATGTAACGGTATATTGCGTTCAAACAGCTGTCACAATTAGAAGAAGTTACAGGTGAAAAATGTTGGCACAAATTGCTGTTTTTTTCAACTAATTTTCAATTTTTTCTATATTTAACTGTTAGTTTCTATAAAGAAACCTTGAAGGATCTACACAAATGACCCCTTGCTGAATTCAGAATTTTGTCTACTTTTCCAAAATGTATAGCTTTCCAGGATCCATTATTGCTTTCATACCCATTTCTACCATTAACTGGAAGAAGGTTGAAAGCACAAAAAATAGCAAAAATAGGCTATATCCCAGTAAAATGCCAAAACGGTGTAAAAAATATTGGTTTTCTGACAAAAGTCTGTCAGCCCCTAAAAGCTGGGAAAATGGTGAATTCAGCCCCGCAAATCCTTTGTTGATACCATTTGCAGGGAAAAAACCAGATGCTTCATTTGCAGCATTTTTTTCCCATTTTCCCCCCAAAAAACAAAATTTAGCTGTATTTTGGCTAATTTCTGGGTCCCCTCCAGGGGAATCCACAAATCCTGGGTACCTTTAGAATCCCCATGATGTTGGAAGAAAAGGACGCAAATTTGGCGTGGATACCTTATGTGGTCAAAATGTTACAGGGGCCTAAGCGCGAACTACCCCAAATAGCCAAAAAAAGGCTTACCACAGGGGGGGAAAAGGCCTTAATAGCTAACTGCTTTGGGTGTGGATGCCGTACAAAGGTGCGGGTTGCCAACAGTTAATGCGCCCAGGTGAGCAGGGTACATTTTCTTGTCAGTTTTGCTTTTAGTAGTTAAAGGGAATAGTGCTCTACGTGTCTCCTATCTAAATTTTGGGTGGCCCTATCTTGAGGCATGCAATTCTACAAAGAATTTCTCACAAACATGTAATTATAAAGATTACTACCGGAGTTCGCAAAGGTCTGCTGTTCTCCACATTAATTTCCCTATAAACATTTGGACTTCTGCAGCCCTTTAAACAACAAAATAGCCAACTTGTTTTTACACCGCTATTGATACAGCACGTATTTTTTGTGTGCTGTTTACACAACAATACTACATTTACCTAAAGGTGAGCGACCCTCAGATTGTACCATGTGTAACTAAACATTGGGGAGAGAGTGTGGCATAACGACCAGAGCAGACGAATTTGGAACTGGGGAACCAGGTTTGAGTCTCGGATTCGGATCCATATCCTGTGATTCTGGGCAAATCAGTTTATGTCCCCGAGCCTACCAAAAATGAAGGTGTCTTTGTGTAATGTAACTGGTGCTCATGTAAAGCGCTGTAGCGCCAATTAAACTCAGAAGTATTGGAACACTTTACTTAAGCAGTTCCCTTTTTATTCCATCCTTTTTCTGTCCATCCCAATGACGTGTGGTGTGATATAGTCATAACAATGCACTTTTTACATACATGTCCATAGGAGATCCAGCGAACTTCATTCAATAATACTCTGTTTATCCACCTTCATCAGGGATAACAGCTGACAGTCAGACCCTTTACCTAAGCCTGGCTGAGTACACAGATTCCAAGCTACCAGTCACATCCTACAGTCAGGCGGCGCTATGCAGTCTCTCATTGCTGCGCCCCAAAATTCCCATTGCCTGATTTTTTGAAATTATAATAAAAATGTTTTATTCAAAATAGCATGAACATTCATAACTTGGCAAGCACACACCAATAGTTCTGGCAACTAATATCCTTTATTTATAGCCCTGAGTTTTCTGAGATTACACTTGAAAAGATAACAAGGGTCAAACAAAACACAGCCCATTTATCACCACACGGTAGCTTCACAGCACTGCAAACGATGTGTGTTATTACTGAACTCAATGGTATTTATCGTACGGAGCTTGGAAAGATGAAAGGCGGAGTAGACCCTTCCTAATGGTTACAACTTTGTAGTCACAAAGGTATTGAGGCATGTTAGCTGCTTGGGATGGCACATTCTGCTGTAGCAATCCATACTCACTATTGGTTTTTTTCAGGGACGCCCAAACAGCCTCCACTCCCTTCTTGCCTTTCTTCGATTCAATCCTCTAATCCTCTATTCACTTTCATTCTTCTCCACCGTATCCACTCTCTACCGCCTTATGTCCTTCCATCCATCAGGTACTACTTCCTTACAATTGCTTCCTTCATCCCTCATTCCCTTCCTTCACTCCTTTCACTCCCTTCACTTTTCCTTACCTCTGTACATTCTCTTCATTACTTACACCACCTCTAACCCACTCTTTCCCTCTAATGCTCCCTCTATTTCTCGTTCACTAATTCCTTCTTTTCTCTCACAAAGTCCTTTCATTTTCTTTCTTCCTTAAACCTCCTCTCTTCCTTCCTCCCTTTTTTCTCTTCCACTCTACCTCCTTCCCTCTAACCCACCCTAACCTCCTACCTTCTTTTACTCTCTCTTCTGACATCTCTTCCACCCTACCTCCCTATATCCTTCCTTCAAACCCACCCTTCCTTCATTATAACTTGATGCTTACTGTCACACACAACACCACACAATTCACCAGCACACAATTCAAAAACACCCAGCATAATTACACTAGACATAATACCACTCAGCACAACATAATTCAACTCCACACAATAGCTCTCTGATCACTACCACATAAAAACATCCCACATAAAACCAATCTATACCACATAGCAACAATCCACTTAAACACACTCCACTTAATTCCAATCAGCCTAATTTCACTCAACGCCACACAGTTGCACACAAATCAACTCAACACGTTTCCATTCCACACCACATAATTCAACAAGAAACCACATAATACAATCAACACAATTACATAACACTCCAAATACATACAATCCACACCACAAAATTCAATAGCAAGCAACATAATTAAACTCCACTACATAACACTCTACAACACAAAATACCATACCGCAAAATTACTCTCAAAAACACACAATCCCACTCCACATAATTCCAATACACTAAATACCACATAATTACTATCCACATAATCCCACTGCACACCACATACATCCATTCCACAATACATAAGTAAAAAATATTTACATTTACGCCAATAGCTCTTTTTTTATTTTTAGGTCGAGCCTAGCGGCAGCGCGCATGCCCTACTCGCTCTGTGAGGCATGCTGTATTAGGGTATTCACTGGAAGTCCTGCCCACTCTCCGCCCATATTTATCATTGGCTTGTGGCATTGTCCTTCAAAAATACTGGCTTCTGATTCATACATAGGCTTGTTAGTCCTGCCTTGTTACCGCCTAGTCTGCATTTGTTACTGCCCATAACGACTGGACCTTTTACTTGGCTCGTTACACGGTCTCCATTATTTAGTGGGTGAGCACTATTTTCTTTAATGGTCTTTCCTTATTCCAGCGCGGTCCACTTTCACTTTAGCGGCCGCACTGATTTATTTAATTAATTTGCAGCGCGGTCCGCATCAGTTTAGTGTAGCACATGCAAACAAGCATTTCCAATGCAACAGGTCTCCCATTTACGCGAGTTTGAGCTATTGGCATTGTAAATGACAATGCCTTTTATTCATGTTTTGGTTTTGAAACATAAATAAAACGCATTGTCATTTACAATGCCAATAGCTTAAACTCCCGTAAATGCGAGACCTATTGCATTGCAAATGCTTGTTATAAATGCTGTAAGGCAGAGATCAATCAGATGTAAACAAGTACATAGAAACGTCAGAAGTAAAGCGAACTAGATGAAAGAAACAGTTGTCTGCTTACCAGAAGTAATTAAAGAGAGTCTTCATACCGCAGTAAACAAGTACATAGAAACGTCAGAAGCAAAGCGAACTAGATGCAAGAAACAGTTGTCTGCTTACCAGAAGTAATTAAAGAGAGTCTTCATACCGCAGTAAACAAGTACATCGAAACGTCAGAAGCAAAGCGAACTAGATGCAAGAAACAGTTGTCTGCTTACCAGAAGTAATTAAAGAGAGTCTTCATACCGCAGCACTGGACCCAGCAGCCCAAGGAGACGTGCCTGGAGTTGTGCTTACGGAGCCATCCATACCTGAAGAGGCGAGCCACCAAAGCCGCTGATTGGGGCTCAGAACAACTCCACTGGTCTTTGAAGAGTGAAAGTCAGTGAGGAATCTGGAATAGTGGCAGGTTGTTGTTTCAATGGAAACCAAGAAAAAATCAAGTTTCCAGTTATTTTCAAGGATGATGCAGAGGCCAGTATGCCACAGGGTTTCAGAAAGAATGAGCTAAAGTAGTGGCCGAAAGACTGCCATGTCCCGCCTCATTAAGATCCACACTGGTCTCAACCATGCTCCACTTGGAGCGCCGAGTTCAACAACAACTCCACCTTCCGCCAGCAGAGTGAAGTTTACCAGGCTGGTGCACTGGCCGTCACCCTATATTACTCTGCTGGCTGCTGTGATCTTTCTTTTGAGATTGCCCTGTCTATCGGGACATTTTTTACAAGCGATTGTGCTTGTTCTGTAACACACTGGTGACACTCCCAGTGATGTCGTGTGTGTGTTGAAACTAAAGTGTAACTGGAAAGTGCTCATGGACAGCAAGACTCAGTCCACAACTTGCAAGCCAACTGGAAGCAGTGGGAGGACAGCTCCTTCCAGCTCCAGGCCTAGTGGGGCCTGAGGAACCAGATCACTGTCTCGGAGCAGGAGTTTGCGATGCAGGTCGCTCAGCTGGAGAAGGCCGTGCAGGAGTTCTGCGCATGCCTCCAGAACTGGAAGCTGAATAGGCTCCTAGGATGCTGCATCACAGGTAAGCTGGCCCACTTTTAATTTTTTTTTTATATATTGGACGCATTCTGTAAGCACAGCAGATTTGAGGCGAAATGTGGCGCTTAGGTCTAGTAAAACATTGCACAGGAGGTCGCGTGAGGCAAAGTGACACAAATTATAGTGCCATTAAAGTTTTGAATGCAACCCACTGATAATGTCCCTATGCTCGGCATCACATGTTGAAGTACTGACCCATCCCTCCACCGCATTATGTTCGTGACAGGCTACAGGGTCAGAGGTTGAGAAGCAGCCCATCAAAGGGGCCCTCCTCATTTATTTTGTGAAAGTCTTATTTGTGTAACGGTATTGACAAATATTGTTAAAATTGTTCGGGAGCAAGCTGAGAGACTGGAATCTCCGTCTCCACAACATTGAAATGTCATCCTCAGACAGACTGCGCCCTCATGTGGCCAACAATAATTGTCAACAGTAGCAGGACCTTTTCATCTCCATACAATGGTACTTATGATTCATAATTAGGGTGGCTGAGCAATACTCCGCCGGCACATGGAATTCTGTCAAGTTTTTTGGTAACTCAGCGGAATTCCGCAGGGTGAAAATACGGGAGCTCCGCCCAGGCCTACTTGAAACCACCATCATCATCCGATACTGCCAAAAAGCTAAATATTGGTGACCGCTGAACTACGTGGAAAGAGACATTTGAAGATTTCATTGATGCACTTGAAGAGACTGATAACAAAAAGAACACATAGGGGCATATTAGCAAGAACAGCGTTAAAATTATCGCCGCTTTAGCGGCAGGAAATTGCCGCTAAAGCGGCGATAATGGGCTTGATAATATGCCCTTGAGAATTCCAATAGAAGCCCAGGTTCACACCAGAACATGGGCTTCTATTGGAATTCTCAAGGGAATATTATCAAGCCCATTATCGCCGCTTTAGCTGCAATTTCCTGCCGCTAAAGCGGCGATAATTTTAACGGCGTTCTTGCTAATATGCCCCATAATGTCTCAAAAATCTTGCTGCTGATGACGTAAAGAAAGTCATAAAACAATTTCACAAACTGACAAATTAATCACATGCTGTCAGATTAAAGAATCCTTCAATCTCAAATTCAATCCAATGCCAAATGTCGACTATGAAAGATATATTTTTAGTCAAGAATGACAGAAAGTTGGCGAAACCATGAATGAGATGTATAGAGACTTTACACACTCATCAAACACTGTAAGTTCAAGGAATTTAATGATGAAGAGGCCATTTGTCTCAGGGTCATTGATGGATGCCTGTCCGATTCAGTCAAATGCTGAGAGAAACTTTGAGTCTGGAATGAGTTTGATGGCTCCTACAGCTGAAGATCATGCCAATCGACAAGCTGCTGACATGGAGGCCGGAGGTGCCCAGAGGACGAAGGTGCCCAGAATGAATCAGTCACGAGTGTGAAAAGTAAGTCACAGCAAAAGACTGAAAGACCCAAGGTGATGTCTACACGTAAAAAGAAGTTATGTTTTAGATGTGGATTTTTGTTTCCACATGAAGAAACGTGAGAAAGGACGGAATGAGACTGTTTGCAAGAAGAATCAAACGCTCATTGGATGACAGGAAAGAGAAGATACAGAAGAAACTCCAACATTTTCATTCATATTAGTGTGTGTTCCTAGAGTAGACCCCACCACGCTTTTCCTGATAATTCCTTTCCAGACCCCACAACCGAGACGCTTTATGTTCTTCTCCTTACCACTTATTCGCATTGAAGCTGAATGCTAACAGCATATGCTGAAGGCTGAATGATGATTGCTATTCCTACCTGACCTTATTGCTGATTGCAGTCGCTACTGCATGATCATTTTTGCTTTTACGAACCTCTCTTTAGGAGACGTTCAGCTGAAACTGACTGATTGAATTTGAGCTTCATGCTCTCGCTCACTCTTGGTTTGAAACTTGAAATCTTTATGGGTTCCTGCTAACACCCATTTTGCCCCATTCTTTAGAATAGTGATTCATTCCTTTATGGAATGCATTGTATTGCTTATTTGATGACTTGTTCTAATCAATATTTTACTGTCAAGTCTGTAATCTGATTGATGCATTTTGAACTGAACTAATTGAATAAAGAAAAGAGATCTTACTAAACGTTTTAATGAAAATAAAACCCTTAAACTAATTCAAAACTCTTGTTGTTGACTGAACTTGGAGATAGTATTGTGATTATTGACTTTTGCTATGTATAGCTCCTGATCTTCTCATATATAACGTCAAAGGGCTGTCGCAGGGAAGTGATTGGGAACTCACAGAGAGAGAAAAGAGAGCGAGGATCAACCCTGTTTTGGTGTGAGATAGAGATGATAAACCGTTTTATTTAAATTGATTCCCACTCTGGCAATCTCATCATCTTCCAGTAAAGGAGAATTTTCTGTGTTTATGAACCGTGCATTAAAGAGTGGCCACACAGAAAGAGTATGAGCAGGATTAATAATTGTGACAAATGAAAACTGGGATTTTATACGAAGGCAGTTGTTTATTGCCTTTGGGCATGTGATGGTGATAAGGCCTTTACCCAAAGAATGTGATAGTATTGAGATATGATTAATACATTTATATTTACCACATAGGTTACACAAATTGTAGGTTTTGTGGGAAGTACTTTCCATGATTATATGTAAATTTCCAAAATCCACTAAAACTTTCCCAGGTTATTTTAGCACAAATGTATCACAAATACCTTGGGAAACAATTATGATACCAGATTTGAGGATAATTTGAGGGTCTAGCTAAGGTCCTGGTTGGGCCGATAAAGTCCACTGCATGGTAACAGACGTGCACCCTTGCCCTGAGTGCCCAACTGTGCTGATGTCTGGATCCATAATGCTGATTTTTGTTGTCATAGGCAAGCACGGATCACGTGTGTGCGCCATGACATAGGCCTGTCTCGTGGTTTGCGGTTCTGTTGGAATAGAGCTTCCCTCATAGTGGTGGCAGGCTACCACCTTCACCAGGAGTTACGCAACACGAGCGCAGATGTGGCAGCATACCGTGTAGTAATCAGTAGGAATGAATAAGTCCTTTTAACCTATGTTACTGGAGTGAGGCCTACAGGCTCAGTAATTTTTCAAGTTTCACTGCTGTGCACTTAACTCACACTTGGCCTACATCAGTTTAGTGTGAAGTGCTGCACAGTGCAGAAATGGTGTATCTGCACTGGGTGTATGCATGCCTGGGAAGGGTACAATACAGGGATAATGCAGTACTGAGCAGTACGTGCATTGTGAGTGCATGTGTTAGGTATATATGAGCCTCTGAGTTGTACAATACCAGAAGGATATAGTACTGTGCAGTGTGTGCGGGGTAAATGCATGTGCTGCATGTATGTGTACCTGTGAGTTGTCCAATACATGAAGGGTGCAGTGCGTGCATGTAATAATGCATTTGCTGGATGCATGTATGTCTATGAGTGGTACAGTACATAAAAGATACAGTGGTAGGCAGAATGTGCATGTTAAATGCATATGCTGAATGTATGTGGGCCTATGAGTGGTACTGTACATGGAGGATACAGTACTGTGCAGTGTGTGTATGCTGTATACACGCACTGGGTGTATGCATACCTGTGAATGGTACAACATGGATGGAGCTCCCTGGGTTACATTTTGGGAGACCCATGGCTGAATGGTGAAACATGGAGAGGAGGTAGAGAGATCCCCCCAGGTAGATTTGCGTATTGCTCCATTCCTGCAAGCTGGGTGAGACACACAATTGGGAGGGGAAGACTAGGCTTCCCCTGTACACTTCATAGTGTGCTCTTTGATTCAGTGATAGGTCATAAGGAAGGGTCCTGGGTAACACTGGGCGGAGTACGCGGAGTGCCACTATGCAGAGTTCCACAGATTTAAAAAGAAACTCAGTGGAACTCCGCTCTGCTCCACCCTATCTAACAATAAAAAAACAGAAAATAAATCACTTACCTTCTCTGGCATCTCTGGGCTGCCCTCCTCCTCGCCGTGGTCTCTCCTCCTCACCGTACTTGCCGGTCGCAAACCCCTACATTGTACGTCTTGCAAAGACTGCGCATGCGCACACGCGCGCGCATGCGCAGTCCTCCCAAGACGTACAACGTAGGGGTTTGTGACCGGCGAGGACGGCACGGAGGAAAGACCACGGCGAGGAGGAGGGCTGCCCAGAGACGCCAGATCAGGTAAGTGATTTTTTTTTCTGTTTTTGTGAGCATGGGCAAGGGCTAACTCCGCTCTGCCGCGGAGTCGGAGTTTTGCCTGAACTCCTTGTTTCCAACGGAGCACGGAGTTGGCAAAACTCTGCAAACTCCGCTGGTGGAGCGGATTTCGCCACCCGGGCTTAGTCCTGGGCTAATCTCAGGATGGATATGGGGCTGATAGGAGAATCATGAAGAGTAGGGCCATGGGCCCGTGGCTAACCTTTTGATGTCCATATCACTGTGGCTGACATCTAGGTGTGAACTCTAGTCACTCCAATGGCCTGTATTGTGGGACTATCAGCTTTGGAGACACTCCTGCTGTGACAGACTGCTCTTCAAGATGGAGAAGAGGAGTGGACACTTCAAAAGACGCAGAACTCCAAAATAAATCTTCAATAACTGACCCAAAATCACATTTGGTGTCTGGAAATTTGACTACAAGAAGGGGAGTGTGAAACTCTAAAAATTGTCATCTAGCAAGCAGCCAGACAGGCTGTGTGAGAGGAAGCTCTGCAAGACTTGCCTGTGACCAGGACTGGGGGCTAAGGCCTGCTTGTCTTCCTGCTGGGTGAGGGGACATCACCCAGTGAATCCAAGGCCACCTGCTCTGGAGCCAGAAGCACAAACGCCTGTGTGCTTGCCAATACCAGTGTGCCCTGTGAGGAAGAGGAGAGCATTGGAGGGAACGAGGTCCAGAAGGAGCCCTGTGGAGTGGACTCCGTGTCTTATGTGTGAGGAAACTGCTGCTGTACCGATCGGGTCATTGATGTTTGCAGGACAAAGTCGGCAACCCCTGTATGCCAGGAGAGGGCCACTTTGCATTAAGCCATGTGCTGCACTGCACTGATCGGGCCAGAGCCCTGCATCATGCTGAATTGGTGACCCGTGTGCCAGGAGGGCCCACTATGGAAAAGGTGAACATGCACTAAAGTTTGTAGCCTTGTGCAGTAGTGGATACTGACCCCTTATGCAAGGTAAGGCAGTCGTGGAAAAGACTGCTGTGCAGTATGGTCCATAGGCGTATGTGGTAGTGGAGGGTGACCGAATATGTCAGGAGGTGCGACCCTGAAGGATTCCCCATGCTGAATGCTGATCGGGATGGAGCCCCTGCGCTGTGAGATGCAGTGACACCTTCTGCCAGACGGGGTCACTGGGAGCATCAAGTACTGCAACCTGATCTGCCATCGCCCGCCAGAGAAGTGAGGACACTGTGGGAGCACCTGCGCACACAATCACCGAAGGGAGGGACCTGACAGCCCTCAATCAATCAATCAATCAATCAGGGGTTTGTTAAAGCGCGACTACTCACCCGTAAGGGTCTCAAGGCGCTAGGGGTGGGGAGAGGGGGGGGTGCAGGTTCCATCCATCAAGGAGGGGGTCTGTCGAAGAGCCAGGTTTTGAGGTTTCTTGCGAAGATGGGGAGCGATGTTGTCTGTCTGAGGTGGAGCGGAAGGGCGTTCCATGCTTTGGCCGCGAGGAAGGAGGAGGAGCGGCCTCCTGATCTGGTCTTTCTGGTGCGGGGGACCATGGCGTAGGAGAGCTGGGCTGATCGTAGGGTCCTTTGGGGTGCGTGGAATTTGAGTCGGCTGTTCAGGTATGCTGGTCCGGTGCCGTGGAGGGCCTTGTGTGCGTGGGTGAGCATCTTGAAGGTGATTCTCGCCTCGACAGGGAGCCAGTGGAGTGTGCGCAGGTGCTGGGAGCTGTGGCAGTGTTTTGGCAGGTTGAGGACCAGTCTTGCGGCGGCGTTCTGGATGTTCTGTAGCTTGCGGGTGAGGTTTTTGTTTATTCCGGCGTAGAGTGCGTTGCCGTAGTCGAGTCTGCTGGTGACCAGGGCGTGAGTGACGGTCTTTCGGTGTTCGAGGGGGATCCATTTGAAGGCCTTACGAAGAAGGCGGAGGGTGTGGAAGCAGGAAGATGAGACAGAGTTGATCTGGCGGTCCATTTTGAGCTCGGAGTCCAGGATGATTCCTAGGTTGCGTGCGTGGTCCGTGGGGGTTGGCGGGTTTCCGAGGGCGGGGGGCCACCAGGTGTCGCTCCAGGCATCGGGGTTTGGGCCCATGATGAGTACTTCTGTTTTGTTGGTGTTTAGTTGTAGGCAGCTGTTTTTCATCCATTTGGCGACGGCTTCCATGCCTTCTCGAAAGTTGCGTCTGGCGGTGTTGGGCTCGTTGGATAGGGAGAGGATGAGCTGGGTGTCGTCTGCGTATGACACGATGTTGAGTCCGTAGGTTCTGACGATGGGGGCGAGTGGAGCCATGTAGACGTTGAAGAGCGTCGGGCTGAGGGAGGAGCCCTGGGGGACTCCGCAGGTGGTAGGTGTGGGGTCCGAGAGGAAAGGGGGAGTCTGACCCGCTGCGTCCTGCCGGAGAGGAAGGAGCGGATCCAGTCGAGGGCCTTGTCCTGGATTCCTGCGTCGTAGAGTCTGCGTATTAGGGTGCGGTGGGAGACTGTGTCGAACGCCGCTGATAGGTCGAGGAGGATGAGGGCTACTGTTTCTCCTTTGTCCAGTAGGGTGCGGATGTCGTCTGTTGCGGCGAGGAGGGCGGTTTCCGTACTGTGGTTTTTTCTGAAGCCGGATTGGGAGGAGTCGAGGATGTTGTGTTCTTCAATGAATGTGGCGAGTTGGCTGTTGATGGCTTTCTCGATGACTTTCGCTGGGAACGGGAGCAGGGAGATGGGTCTGTAGTTTTTAAGGTCGGTGGGGTCCGCTGAGGGTTTCTTTAGGAGGGGTTGACCTCGGCGTGTTTCCAGTCGTCGGGGAACGAGGCGGTCGCCAGGGAGCGGTTGATGGTGTGGCGGAGCATGGGTGCGATGGTGTCGGCGGCTCTGTTGAAGATGTGGTGGGGGCAGGGGTCCGTGGGGGCCCCTGAGTGGATTGACTTCATTGTCTTCAGTGTGTCTTCGGTGGTGAGGGCTGTCCAGTCGTCAATCGCTGGTTTCCGGGTGTCGGGGGTGGTTGGTGAGGGTTCAGTGTGTTGGTTGTCTTCGTCGAAGTTGTCGTAGATGCTCTTGATTTTGTGGTGGAAAAAGGTGCTGAGTTTGTCGCAGAGGTCTTGTGAGGGAGGGATGTCGGTAGACTCGCTAGTGGGTTGGGCGAACTCCTTGATGATGCTGAAGAGTTCCTTGCTGTTGTGCGCGTGGGTGGAGATTCTGTCTTCAATCGCTTTTTCCTCGTTTCTCTGATGAGTTGATGGTGGGCGTTGGTGGCGGCTCTGAAGTTGTCGTGGGCTTCTGTGGATTTGGTGTTCCTCCAGGCCTTTTCGAGGCGGCGGCATGTGGTTCTGGACTCTCGAAGTTCGGTGGTAAACCATCTGGCTTTCTTGGTGCGGGTATTGTTGTTTTTCTTGAGGGGGCTATGGTGTTGGTGCTGTCCGAGATCCATCTATGCAGGGTTCGGGCTGCGGTGTTGGGGTCGTCGTTTTCCGCGATGGTTGGGGTGGAGTTGTTGAGTGAGGAGGTGAGCTGGTCGTCGGTGATTTTGGTCCAGTTTCTTCGTGGAAGCAGGTGCTGGTGTCTGTGGATGGTGGGTGTTCTGAAGGTGAAGTGGACGCAACGATGGTCGGTCCATGGGAGTTCGGTGGTGTGGCTGAAGGTGATGGAGTTTCCTGTAGTGAAGAGGGGGTCGAGGGTGTGTCCTGAAAAGTGCGTGGGCTCGGTCACGATCTGGCGCAGTCCAATGTTGTGGAGGTTGTCCAGGAGGGATGTGGTGTTGGGGTCCAGTTGGTTGTCGAGGTGGAAGTTGAGGTCTCCCAGCAGGATGCGATGGCCTGCGGGGAGTTAATGTCCGTGATGGAGTTGGCGAAGGGTCCGCGGGGTCCAGGGGGTCGGTAGATGAGGGTTCCTCGGAGGGTGGCGGTGGGGCTGGCCAGTATCTTGAAGTGAAGGTGTTCCATCAGTTCTGTGGGCTCGTCAGGGAGTGTGCTCAGGCGGAGGCTGGATTGGGCCGGTCGCGCTGGGGGGGGAGGGGCCATGGGGGCAGCAGCGGCGGGGAAAGGTAAAGGGAGAGATGCAGAAAAGTGCAGACAGGTGAAAGATAAAAGAGGGTAGAAAAACGAGTGAAAACAAGTGAAAGGGCAGAGCGAGAGGAAGGGAAAATGAGCAGAAATAAGGCACAATAGAGCAGAGATGCAGAAAAGTGCAGAAAGGTGAAAGATAAAAAGGGTAGAAAAACGAGTGAAAGAGCAGAGTTAGAGGAAGGAGACAGAGGTCCACTGGACCACCAGGGATGAGGCGCAGGGAAACCTGCGGGTGGAGGAGGGCCTCTATCACCAACACTCGAGAGTGCAGGGGCAGGGGCAGGCCTCACTTAATGGTGGAGCTGCGAGGGTGGGAGAGCAATTTCACTGACAATGAGTCAGTGGTCTTGCTCGCCTGTCCCCGCAGTGGCCGCCATTAAGTAGGGGTCGGGAGGGCTGGACAGCTGGGAGGCGGGAGCGGGGAGGAAAGCTGGATTGGGCCGGTCGCGCTGGGGGGAGGGGCCGCGGGGGCAGCAGCGGCGGGGAAAGGTAAAGGGAGGAAATAAGGGATAAAGAAAGGGAAAATAGGCAGAAATAAGGCACGAAAGAGCAGAGATGCAGAAAGGTGAAAGATAAAAGAGGGTAGAAAAACGAGTGAAAACTAGTGAAAGGGCAGAGCGAGAGGAAGGGAAAATGAGCAGAAATAAGGCACAAAAGAGCAGAGATGCAGAAAAGCCCTGAAGAGGTCTTCCCCTATCGACGAAACGGTGGGCAGTCAAAATATCGAATTTTAAATATCGACCTACACTAATATCGAGTTTTTAATATCGTAGGGACAGAATATCGAAGTCAAGAATATCGTTGACCAGAATATCGACTTTAAGGTAAGTAATATCGATTTTTTTAATATCGAAGTAAGTAATATCGAGGTCATTAATATCATTAGCAAAAATATAGTGGTTAATAATATCGATTTTTTTTTTTTTAGTGTAATGTATTTTATATGTATGTTTAACATTTTTTTTAAAGTTTTTTTATGATTTTTAAATATATGTATTAAATGTTTAGAAAATAGTAATTTTTTTTAAATTTAAAGGAAATTTTGCGTTTTAGTATCAGGGCGGGTTGTGGGATTACAGGGGAATAGGGTGGGAAGTAATTTAATTATAATTAATTAATTAATATGTTTTTATTGATTATTAATTGTTAATTTATTGTAAATTATTAATTGGTAATTAATTTTTATTAATTGG
This sequence comes from Calotriton arnoldi, assembly GCA_963921515.1. Lineage (NCBI taxonomy): Eukaryota > Metazoa > Chordata > Amphibia > Caudata > Salamandridae > Calotriton > Calotriton arnoldi. Next base: position 1,762,624 of record CAWUFW010001998.1, read on the forward strand.
TTAATTAAAAATGATATTCATGATAATTAATGTATTATTATTTTTTATTTATTGTTATTGTTAATTAATTTATTGTTAATTAATTATTGATTGGTAATTAATTTTAATTAATTTAATGATTGGTAATTAAATTAATGATGTTATTTTTAATGTGTAGTGGGTTGTGGGTTTTAGGGGAATAGGGTGGGAAGTAATTTAAATATAATTAATTAGTTGATATGTGTATATTTATTATTTATTATTAATTTATTGTTAATTAATTATTAATTGGTAATTAATTTTTATTAATTGGTTAATTAAAAATTATATTAGTGATCATTAATTTATTATTAATTTTTATTTATTGTTATTGTTAATTAATTTATTTGTTAATTAATTATTAATTGGTAATTAATTTTTATTAATTGATTAATTGATAATTAAATTAATTGTGTTATTTTTTATGTGTAGCGCGTTGTGTGTTGGGGAATAGTGTTGGAAGTAATTTAATGTTATTTAAGTAAATAATTAAATTTAATAGGTATTTATTAATAATTATTTGGTTAAATAATTATTAATATGTTATTTATTTTAAAAAAAATAATAATTTATAAGTATGTTATTTTAACCCCTACGCCATCCAACACTTTCCCTACTGTTGCACTCACTGGAGTGGGAATAGTAATTTTTACCCCTACGCCATCCAACACTTTCCCTACTGTTGCACTCACTGGAGTGGGAATAGTAATTTTTACCCCTACGCCATCCAACACTTTCCCTACTGTTGCACTCACTGGAGTGGGAATAGTAATTTTAACCCCCCCGCTATCCAACACTTCCCCTACTGTTGCACTCACTGGAGTGGGAATAGTAATTTTAACCCCTACGCTATCCAACACTTTCCCTACTGCTGCACTCACTGGAGTGGGAATAGTAATTTGATTTCCTCCGCTATCTAATATTTTGTATTTTTTTAGCTAATGTACTGTATCAAAGATCTGAGCTTAGGTACTAAGTGAATGCACTTCTTAGGAAGTCTTCACAGCTGACACCTTTTACTTACTCTTGCCTGGGAGATCTCATTAAGTAGGTATGTCATCAAGAGATAGAGTAGGGACAGAAATTGTTTATGCTTACATAGATAAATGAGAAATAACATAGAGATTGGAGCGGTTATTGCTTGCCTAATACTTCTGGAGCTAACGATTCTTCTCATCTTGAGTCGAATGAGACTTCTGCGTAGGATGTTATTTGTATTAGTGCCCATATATTTCTTTAACCTCGTGTTGAGGTGCTTGCATGTGCAGTTATTCTTGGCGGTAATAAACCCTCAAAATTGAATTTGGAGTCAGTGATCTTTTAAGGGAACTGGGTTCTAAGATGGCGGCATACTGAAAAGATTTTCTTCCCTTTACACTATTCAGCAGGTAAAAAGTTCCTGGCGACCTGGAGATCCAGAGAAAAGATAAGATAAGGATCAGCTTTATCAGTTGGTAGCAGAGTAGGATGGTTATCTCTGATAGTAAGGGGAGATCTAGATCAGGATAAGGGATAAGTTGCCCCATAGAGCCCGAGTGATGGTGATCCAGTGGATCGTAAGAGGAGGACGTCGGTGGTCGCTGAAAATTGACGGAGAGTGACGGTGCGGCGGAAGTAGCAGTTCGTGGTAGAGTGAGTATGAAAAGGGTGATGCTTGTTAGATTGCGGTGTTTAATTGTTGTGTGATGTCTTGCGGAGTTGGAATGAGAGTCGTGTGATTGAGGACCGGAACGTGAGCGCGCGCGGGACCGAGAGATTTGATTATTGTGGTGTAGAAGACACCCAGAACTGAGATCATTGACCAGAAGTTGTGGGGGTCATGAGACGTCGTTGATCAACCCACTGAGGTTAGGGAGCACATGTGTGAATGTGTGAATAACCGACGCTGGTCGTAGGTTGTTGTGTGTGGAACATCGAGTGTTTGAATCCTATCGATTGTGTCAGAGGTGATTGTCCTGTCGTTTCGCGGACAGACAGTTGCCAGATTGAGGTCAACAATCTCGAGAGGCTGTTCGGTACGGACAGTCAGAGAGGTAATTGTTCGGTAGGACGAACATTGCTTCAGAGTGTGATTGGGACACGTGCGAGCGAGAACGAGAGAGTTAGGAAGGAGGGGAACTGCTGCGAATGGAGGAAGCGTGACGTCAGACAAGTGCCGCGCTGCGATAGGTTGGTTGGTGTGAGCCGCGCTGGCATTGGTGGATTGAATCAGGAAGCGAAAACAAAATATTGGGTGCGAACAGAGATCTGTTTTACCATGAAATGTTTTAAAGTTTTACGAGAACTTTGTAGAGGTGACAGACATGTGGTTACTCGGGATGGAGAGGAAGCCCCTCCCGAGGATACGCCGGCACATTATATGGCTACAAATGTAGGATTGCATACCATAATTTGGCTTGAAAATTGGCACAAAATGACATTTGGAGAGGGAGAATTGACTTTTCCACGTTATGGTACTTTTAGGTTGGAGGTACTGTACCAATTGAAATCTATAATGTCTTCTTTACGACCACTGCCTAGACCGACACAGTTTGAGGCGCTACATGCATGGATTAGGGCGGCGTATGATAGGAAAAGAGATAAGAGCCAGGAAAGGGTGAAGAAATCGATCAGGGCATTTCAAGATGCGAGGTGGGATGCACTGGAGAAAAGATGGAGAGTGGAAACGATCGAAGGGGATAGGTTGTACCCATTGCTAATAAAAGATGGGAAAATAACTAGAGTTGAAGAGGACGACAGTGACACAGATGATAGTCTGTTAGATAGGCTGCTAGCAGAGAGGCCACCTCCATTTAACCCAGATTCAGAAGAGGGAAAACCAACTCCAGCAGTAGAAACTGACGAGACACAGAATCAGACTAACATGAGGGTAGTGGGAAGAATTTCCACAAGAACAGAGGGAGAAGCAACACAGCCTTCCATTGGGAATACCCGATTACCGGACTCCCTGACAGTACCAGTTACCATTGGCCCCATAGTACCGGTATATGACCCAGACCGAGTAAGAGAAGGAAGTTCAGTACAGACGAGAGGAGAGGAAGGAACTAGTGTTAGTGGGAATGGATTCGGAGTACAAGTGATTCACTTCCCAAGGCCACTAGACACAAGTACGCCATTGCCAGCAACTGCAGACTCCTCTTTTAGACAGGAGGACGAGAGACCAGTCAGACCAAGGTCTTTGCAGAAATCTAAGTCAGCTTTGAGGATGTGGACACCAACAGTAAGAAACCAAAGTGATAGGATGCCAGGCGATAGGGAACAAAACATTACGGAAGAGAGACCAAGTTCCAGAAGTACGATAGAAGGGAATAGGTCACAAGGACAGAATAGTGACTATGATGAACGGGATGGCGCAGCTTGTCGAGAGATACTAAAGAGTGCGGTGCAGGCGAGGTTGCTGGATGTAGTAAGGCTGAAAGCAGAGGTAGACGAAATGATTAGCGGAAGTCTGCCTTTAGAAAGAATAGAGATTTACGGGTCAGATGAGCTGCTTTTCAAAGCAAAAGATGTGACTCGGAAAGCTAGGATAGCTCATGAGAAATTGACAGCATTAGCCAGGAGATACGAGGTAGACCTGAATAAAACAAAGACATTGCAAGGACCACATAGGTTACAATATAGTGATCAGGAGCTGGAGGAGAAAAGGATCACAGGTTTGAGGATGCATACTAAAGATCTGATTGTAGGGATGCGGATATGGAACTTGTTGGACAAATGGGAGGAAAGGTGGTCAAAGAAGAAAATAGCAAAGAAAGCCGAGGGAGAAACACCGCCTCCGGGGGGAGGGGCGACGGGCGTTGGAAACTTTCCTTTACGGGAAGTACAGAATGGAGGGTACGTGTATGTACCGTGGAGTAGAGGTGATTTGGCTGCGTTTACAAATGACTTTCCTCGGCTGAGGGAGAAACCCGTAGAGTGGTAAAACAAGTTGAGCGGTTTGTTAAAATCTCGAAGGTGCTGTGGACTGACTTGAACACCTTGTTTGACATAGTGGTGCCGGGAGATTTGTGGACAGCTTGCAAGATCGCCGTGGAGTGGCCGACCTCTGAACCCGAAAGGGATGCTGTCACAAATGGTCCCTCACCCCTTGTAATGAAAAAATTTGAACAGGTGATTACATGGTTGAAATTGAAGATTTCCCCTCAAGATATAGATTGGGTTAAGATAGACCGAACTGTGCAGGAACCTAAAGAAACAGTGCATGAATATTATGAAAGACTTTTGCAAGCTTTTAAACAATATAGCGGATTGGATGCATTAGACCCTAAGGATATGGGACAGTTCGTCTCAAAGTTTGTACTGGGTCTGAGACCAGAAGTCAGCCTCATGATACAGCACCATTTGATCTGTTGGCAGAACAAGCCGGTAGATGAAATCTTGCGGTATGCGAGGTATTGTAGTGATGAGGTGGATTCGAAGCATCGTAAGCTAAAAGACAAATTGATGCTCGTTCAGATGCAGACAGCTCAGGGCCAGCCTAGTGGAGGGACCCTAGGAAGGAGACAAGGAAATTACCAAGGGAACCAGAATGGGCAAGGTCAGGGAAAGGGGAAACCAATTGATCCCAAGACGGGGGTGGATGTGGCGACACTGAAGAAGACCACTGCGTGTCACCTTTGTCATCAGATCGGGCATTGGAAGCGCGAGTGCCCCTTGAACCCAGCCAACCAGGTGCAGCAGGAGGTAGAAGGGGTTCAGGCACCTGTGACGGAGGTAGTCAATACTGTTATGAGGCCCAGATCGATGAAAGGGGGGGACACATAATCAACAAGTACAGGTCCCACAGCCACCGAGGATCCCGCATGGGATACGAACTTACCAGTAGATGCCCCTTTTCGAAGGGTATGACGAGTATAGCCCAGACCCGTTATCCTGACGGTGCCTGAGGGGGGAGGAAGACTGCACACTTGGAGCAGTCTTGGAGGTAGACCAGAGAGGACCTTTTGTGGAGGCAGACATTGATGGTCATCCTACCACACTTTTGGTTGACACTGGCGCTACCCGGTCTACTGTAAGATCAGCAGTAGTCCCCAACATACCCCTCTCGGGACAGTCGATTCAAGTTGTTGGAGTAGCGAACAAAAGAATAAATAGTCCATTGACCGAACCGATCCCAGTGAAGATAGGAACTTTCCAAACCAGACATCAGTTTGTGGTGTGTGATACTAGTCCAGTCTGTCTTTTGGGAAGGGATCTGTTATGCAAGTTGAACTGCACGATTTATTGCACGCCCAGTGGAGTGGAGGTTCAGACGAGAGATGATGATGCTACTTTCAAAGTTGCTAATCAGCATCTGTGCATAGACTTGTATCCAATGGTGACAGTGGAGGAACTTCCACCGGATTTGAGAGATACGGTGTCACCTGAGGTGTGGGACTTTACAGGAGAAGAGATAGGACTAATCAAAGGGGTTGAACCTGTGCAGATCGAGGTGAAACAGAATGTTGAGTTCCCTAGAACGCCTCAGTACAATCTGTCGCCTGAAACGATCGCAGGGATTAAACCTGTCATCGAGACTTTCATCAAAAAAGGCATTCTGAAAGAGATTAGGGTTAGCCCCTGTAATTCACCTATTATGGGGTTACAGAAACCGAGCGGGAAATACAGGATCGTGCAAGACCTGCGAAAGGTCAACACGATAGTTGTCCCTTGTTGTCCAGTGGTACCGAATCCATCAGTGATACTGTTTCAGATCCCATGCGAAGCCGAGTGGTTTACTGTCATTGATTTGTGTCAAGCATTTTTCTCGATACCGCTCCATGATGAAAGCCAATTTCTTTTTGCGTTCCGGCTGGAAAATCGTGTGTTAACGTGGTGTCGTATCCCTCAAGGGTATACAGAAAGTCCATCGATTTTTAATCAGATCCTGAAAAAGAACCTTGAGAGTTTTGTTTTGCCGCAGAACTCAGTTCTCGTGCAATACATAGACGATTTGCTTGTTGCCTCAGAAACGGAAGATGCTTGCAGGATAGATACGGTAGCCCTGTTGAACCATCTAGCTGAGAACGGGCACAAGGTGTCCCCAAATAAGCTGCAGTACTGTTTAAATGAAGTACAGTACTTGGGACATAGATTAGAAAAAGGCAAGAGGAAGGTGTCACCAGATCGAATTGAGGCAATAATGAACATGGCAGTGCCTACCACACAGAGGGAAGTCAGGATGTTTTTGGGAATGGTCGGCTATTGTCGGGAGTGGATACCTAGCTTTTCCTTGAGAGCAAAGCCTTTGCAGAGGCTTACGCACAAGGACGTGAGTGATCCGGTACCATGGGACGAGGAGTGCTTGATGTCATTCCTAAAACTGAGAGAGGAGTTGTGTAGTGCCCCAGCTCTGGGAATGCCTGATTACAACAAGGCCTTTTCGTTGTTCTGTTGTGAGAGAGAAGGATGTGCATTAGCAGTTTTAGCTCAGAACCATGGAGGTGTCCGTAGACCAGTTGCCTACTTTTCAGCTACTCTAGATCCAGTAGCTTCTGCGTTGCCCGGATGTCTAAGATCCGTTGCTGCAACAGATGTCAGCATTGAAAGATGTGAAAGCATTGTAATGGGTCATCCTTTGACTGTATATGTGCCACACTCAGTTGAACTATTGATGACCAGGACTAAGACTCAGCACCTAACGAACAACAGATTAACAAGGTACGAGCAAGTCATACTTGCCGCAGAGAATGTGACTCTGAAGAGGTGCTCTGTCTTAAACCCTGCGACGTTAATGCCCATACCGAATGCAGATGATGAAGATTGTGAGGACCATGATTGTCTTGATGTGACTGAACTATGCACCAAACCGAGACCCGACATTGTCGATGAACCGCTGACTGTCCCAGATGAAATTTTCTTTGTCGATGGTTCATGTCTAAGAGACAGTGTCGGCCAACTAAGAGCAGCATTTGCTGTATGTACTATTTCTGGGGTGGTTGAGGCTGCTTGCCTAGAAGGAGTACGCTCCGCGCAGGTAGCTGAGATCATTGCTTTGACTCGTGCCTGTTTGGCCGCTGATAAAATTCGGATCACGATATACACAGACAGCCAATATGGGTTTGGTGTGGTGCACGATTTTGGACAGTTATGGTCCCAGAGGGGATTTTTGACATCATCTGGCTCACCTATTAGGAATGGAGAATATGTAAGACAGTTGTTGGATGCATTGCAATGTCCAAAGGAAATCGCAGTTGTCAAGTGTACGGCACATGGAAAGGGGGAGGATTTTGTGTCATTGGGAAATAACTATGCGGACGAAGTTGCTCGTTTCTGTGCAGAACAGGGATGCATATTTACAGAAGGTTACACAGGAGAGAGCCAAGAAAGAACCGAGCTCAACATGATGTTGGCCATGGCAGACACTTGGGAAGAACTCAAGCGACTGCAGGATGAAGTCTCAGATCAGGAACGAGAGGGATGGATCAAAGCAGGGTGTGAAAGAGGGGCTGTGGATGTTTGGGTCTCCAATGATGGGAGAGCTGTATTACCAGAGAATCTGCTGAGCCCGATGGTGAGACTAATACATGGACCGGCACACCTTGGTAGAGATGCAATGATGCGTGTGTTTAGACAGACGTGGTATAACCCACGATTTCGTGCAATGGCTGAAACGGTTTGTCAGAGGTGTGTTACGTGTCAGCAGATGAATGCTGGAAAGAAAACAGTAGTCACCTTAAGTCACATTGGGAGGTCAGGAGGGCCCTTCAATAGGATCCACCTAGATTTTGTGGAAATGCCTAAGTGTAATGGGTTGAGGTACATCTTGGTATTAGTATGTGTATTCTCACGGTGGGTGGAGGCTTACCCAACACGCAGGTGTGACACTCTCACAGTGGCTAAGTTATTGTTGAGGGAGCTCATCCCGAGATTCGGGATCCCAACCTCTTTGGAATCAGATAGAGGAAGACATTTTCACAGTGAAATCATGAAGTTACTTTGTGCTGCATTGAATGTTGACCAGAGACTCCATTGCAGTTACCGACCAGAGGCTTCTGGGATGGTGGAACAGGTTAATGGAACTTTGAAGTCCCGGATGGCAAAAATGTGTTCATCAACATCCCTGAAGTGGCCTGACGCTTTGCCGCTCGTGCTAATGAGCATGCAAAGTGTCCCAGATAGGAGGACAGGGTTGTCCCCCCATGAAATACTGATGGGAAGGGCAATGCGGTTCCCAGCAGTACCAGCCACAGTTTTGATAAACATCACTGATGACTTGATTCTCGATTACTGTAAGGGACTATCTGATGTGGTCCGTTCTGTGTCCCAGCAGGTCCAAGCGGCAGCTGTTCCAGCCTCGAGTGATCTGTGCCACGACCTGTGTCCGGGTGACTGGGTGCTTGTCCGAAAGCACGTGAGGAAGAGTTGTCTGGACGTTCGGTGGCGAGGCCCGTACCAGGTGATACTGGTCACGAACACAGCAGTGAAGTGCGGAGGATTGCCGAACTGGGTGCATGCCTCCCATACCCGCAGAGTTTCAGCACCCTTGGAAGAAACCGCTCCTCTCGTAAATGAAAATCCAGCTGATGTGGCAGGGCCACATGAGAGGACAAGTCAAGCTGTGAGGGTCGCTGACACAGCTGGTGGTGCACTAGAAGAAGCTGAAGGGGGTTTCGACTGCTCGAACCTCGACTCTGACACGGAAGACAGAGATGCTGCAGTGGGTGGAGAAGAGTCAGATTCAGCAGAAAGAGGAAGTGGTGCACTGGGTATAGCAGGGGAAGGCAGAAGAACGACCAGAACTGAGGAAAGTTGGCCTGAAAGACAGAGGCGATTAAATCTGAGGTTGGCACCCGAAAGAGATCTTGCTCCAGTGTCTGAAACGTCTGAAACAGAAGCAAGCGACGAAGGTCAGACTCAAGAGGGTCGGCGAAGGTTGAAAAGAACAAGAGTACCCTGCCGGAGATACTCTACCCCTGAGTGGACTTACACAGTGACCGATGCAGGGGGTAGTGAGTACGGGGAGACTGAGGTCTGTGCAGGTGGTCAGCAAAAGCCCGAATGTGGTGGTGAAGGTGGTGTTGTTGTTGCCAGGGCTCGAAGTCGAAGGAATACTGACCCTCACCGTTCCGAACCCCCCGCTTCTGAGTAAAGTCCGCCAATTGGTTTTGCATCGACTCGAATTTCCGTCTTTTGGGTTTGAGCCGTCTTCACATGAAACGATAATCTTGCGTCTTGAACTTTTGTATCACGTTCTGGAAGTGCTCACTAATGATCTTATCATGGATGAAATATAAACTGTGTAAATAAAAGTCTAAAGAAGAAGATAACCTAGGTCCGAGTGGAAGAAGAGTAAACTTAGGGACTTTCCACCGAAGAGGAACGAAGGCTAGGGAAGTCTTTTTCTGGACTGTGTAAATAAGACTGTGGCTGATAAGGGGATTTCCAGAGGTTCAAAGTTGCTCGAGCTGGTTAAGCAAGTCACGAGTTGAGGACACAGAGACTTTGAGTGTTCATTGCTAAAACCAAGAACTTTTTGAGAACTTTCGAAATCATGGAGTCTGGAGATCCAAATCGTAGATCCAAATTGATTGTAGGCATACTTATAGGTAGTGTAATAGTTTCTATAATCGTAGTAATTATAGTCTCATATACCGTTCTACATGAGCTAGCAGTGCAGGGTGTGCCAGGGACACCTACACCTACTACACCTAGCCAAAAAGAGGCAAACATAGGAGCTAACAGAGCTTTGCTGATAGAAGAAAGTCGTAGGTTGCATGTAGATTTGTCAAGAAGTGATTTCAAGCTTAATGCATACGCCAAGCTGCTATATGAGTACGTGGATGCGATGGATGCGAAAGATTGTTATGTGTGTATGCAGTTGCCTGCTTCAGTGGACGAGGGTATTAGATATCACCATCTTCCACTGACATATGGAATTTCATGTAGTTTGCTGCTTAGTATATTCTATGAAAGAGATCAGTTTGAGTATTTCTTTTCCAATTACGATGCAGTGCTTCCTGAAGTCCCAGCTTACAAACATTTGAATAAGTACGACTACTATAAGTTGGAGGATAGGCTTAGGAAGTTCTTCATCCCATCTTTGGAATTGGACACAGCATATGCCCACCGACATAATTTGACATGCTCATTATCAGGTGTAGAGAAAAAGTTTGTGGATCAGGTAGAAGACAGGTATAGAAAACTGACACAGACACGAGACACAGGGCATAGTAGGGTGGATTGGACGGATGAGGAAAAATTACACCGGACAAAAGGAAGTTATGGTCCTATAGCTTTGGACAAGGAGCAGAGGGGTAAGCTGTGTGTGAGACGATATCAGACCTATTATGAAAAGGTTCCTGTGGGACAAAGTACGTGTGATCATGTTTTCACTATGGCAGATGTGGCTAAGAACTTTCTCCAGGGCCCTGTACAAGTGATACCTACGGTGTACTTTGTGTGTGGAAGGAATGCTTATGTGAGGTTACCTGCGAACTGGTATGGTACATGTTACTTGGGAATAATATTTCCAAAGATTTACCATACTGAGGATTTGGAACTTTTGCAAGGTGGAAAGCATTCAAGGGCAAGGAGAGATGCGAGTGCAGGGGTCATAGTGGGAGATATCTTTGGAGCAATGATACCAAGTTTGGGAGTGATCTTGAATGATGTGAAGATTCAGAGACTGGCGACTGTGATAGATGAGCTATCGATGAACACAGCAAAGTCGTTGGTACTGGTGGAAGGAGAGATGTTGTCGATAAGGACAATGGTTTTGCAGAACCGCCTTGCTTTGGATGTCTTATTGGCAAAAGAGGGCGGAGTCTGTAAATTATTGAAGGTTCAAGAGTGCTGTACTTATATACCAGACCACAGCAAGGATCTGGAGAAATATATAAGTAACATCACTACCATCCACACAAAGAGAGCGGATTTGACCGAAGAGGGAGCCTGGGAAAAGGTTGGCAAGGGATTTGGTCAAGTGGGGAGCTGGTTTGCGAATCTGGGGAAGGGATTCCTTGGCTATATTCTGAGACCCCTCCTTATTGTGGTGGTTTGTGTGGTTTGCTTGTGGGGTTCGATCAAGGCTTACAAGTGGTATCGAGCAGGGCGAGTTGAGAGAGCTCTGAGAGGAAATGAGACGAGAATGGCTAGACTGCAGGACAGTCAATATCAGAGACTTAAGAGAATGGAGAATCACAGAACAGGGAGGATGGCGACAAGTTCTGTTTAGGTCGGTTCTTTCTCCAAGGGAGTTGAATAAATTGTGATGACAGGAGTCATCAAAGGGGGGAACTGATAGAGCGCAATGTTCTTGTGAAAATTGTAGGGGTGCATCATAATCACTGATAGCCCGCACCCACATATATCCAGTTATATATCCATAAATGGCTATTAAAATGTAGTTATAAACCGCAGTTATCAGAATGAATAAGAAATGTAATTGTGCCATTTAATCATGCAATGTACTGCTTAACTGAATTGTGTGTAAGATAATGCATAGATGAATCAGCCCATGTGTAATCGAGCTTCAGTAGTTTAAGCGTGTACCATATTAAGTTGCACATGTAGTTCACTTTTTGCATATGAAATGTAATGAATCAATGCTTATAGAAGTGATTAAACTTTTGTGTGTTTAAATTGTGTAAAGGCCTGACTGCATATACGCTAAGGAAAGGCCTGGTTGTTCTTATGTTAGCTTGGGTTTGCAGGCAGAGAAGTTTCTTTTGGAAAGGCACCGACAGTAGATTTAATTAGCACAGTAGAGGGTTTCTGTTGAACGTATCTTCTGTTGCAGGTGCAAGGACACTTGCCTCGTTAGTTAAAGACTGGCTCTTTGTTTCACAAGTTAGAGCGATGAAGGGCATGGAAATGGGAGTGCAATGGAATTTAGGGATGATACTTTCAGCGGAGAAGGTGTCTGGGACTCAAGGTCATCGCAACCGTCCAAGATGAAGTAACCGTTTTGATGGAAAAGTACAAGGAAGAAGACCTGGCCAAAGAGCCGTGACGAAAGGCGTGTTCAATTGTATTGGGTTTTGTATTAGGGATAGTGCCCCGAGGGTGGAGGGCAGAGAAGAGGTAGGAGAGACCAGAGAGGAGGACAGAGAGGGATTTGGTGAAGGAGCATCAAAGATCTGAGCTTAGGTACTAAGTGAATGCACTTCTTAGGAAGTCTTCACAGCTGACACCTTTTACTTACTCTTGCCTGGGAGATCTCGTTAAGTAGGTATGTCATCAAGAGATAGAGTAGGGACAGAAATTGTTTATGCTTACATAGATAAATGAGGAATAACATAGAGATTGGAGCTGTTATTGCTTGCCTAATACTTCTGGAGCTAACGATTCTTCTCATCTTGAGTCGAATGAGACTTCTGCGTAGGATGCTATTTGTATTAGTGCCCATATATTTCTTTAACCTCGTGTTGAGGTGCTTGCATGTGCAGTTATTCTTGGCGGTAATAAACCCTCAAAATTGAATTTGGAGTCAGTGGTCTTTTAAGGGAACTGGGTTCTAAGATGGCGGCATACTGAAAAGATTTTCTTCCCTTTACACTATTCAGCAGGTAAAAAGTTCCTGGCGACCTGGAGATCCAGAGAAAAGATAAGATAAGGATCAGCTTTATCACTACCACTGCAACGCATTAGGGCAGAGCTGGTACTAACGGGGGGGCAGGATGGATAATTGTACTCCAGCATGGAAGGTCAGTAGCCCCCCAGGCATCGAAGCAGGTGCCAGTATTCAATAGTAGGACCTTTGATGCTGCCAGGGGTGCCAACTTCAATTCCTTGGGTGTGTTCAGCACCCCTGCCGCTGCCCATCACATCCCCACATCTAATGATGGGGCCAATCCTGAATTATTGGCATTTGTATATCTTAAAAATACATACAATCATCACCCTTTCTGTCATATTCAATTCTTTATCACATACATGCATTCCAACCCGAAAGCAATATTTTTTGCACTGCTACAGTCACCCAATTTATGTATGTAACCGGACTCTCAGAGCAATCCTGTCCATTTGCTCCTCCCCAGTGTCAAACCCACTGCCCAGCCTCCTTTTTGCAGTGCTTATGCCCCACAGTATTAGAGTGAATCGATATTAAACAGTTTTTATCTGGACAAGACTTTTATGCATGCATTTGTTCTGCTGTTGCTTACTATTTCCTTCCTCTCACAAACCAGACATTCAGTCATCAGAACGTTCTCATTGTGCCAGCAGGATTTTGATTGTGCAATTGGGCAGACCCATTTTCCTGTCCCTGGTTTTCTCATATTTCCACAGGTTTTCTCTCCTAGTCTGACGCCGTTGAAAACCCTCATAGTGATGACGCACAATAATTTTGAAATAATGTTTTTGCATAGTCTGTTTATAAACAAAGCAAAAGTACTTTTTGAGCATTTAACAAAGACTTCCTCATTCTCTCTCAGGACAGTTACTGACAATTCATTGTACACAGCCTTGTGCTACTTAACAGGAAGTTAAGGTTAATAAATACGTGTATTAAGAAAAGGTCAGTGTTTATAGCAGATCATCTGGATGTACACTGTGCCCCCAGAATATTAGTTTGAATGGCTAATATTTTTATTATGAACAGATTTTCGTATATATAGTTGCTCTGCTCGGGCCCAAATTTCATTGCCCCCACAAAGCAGAAAGGCAACAAAGCATGCTGCTTGTGTTAAACTGGATGTTGGTATGCAAATATCCTGTACCGGTTCCATTTGCAGCTTCACTCATTTTCTCTCCTCTCCAAGGCTATTTTCTAAAAGCTGTGACCCCAGTTAAACCTGTGACAAATAAATACTGTAATCTAAGAATAGTTTAAAAACTAATGCTCTTGCATAACCTTTTTAAAAAAATAAAGTAAAAAGTGAATTTCTTCAAGCAATACTTGCTGCATCTAAAACACAGAGCTTACTTTCGGGACACATAGCAAAAAATTAGTATTGCAGGCTTGTTCTACTTCCTCCCTGGGCGCTTAGTAACAGCTTGTGGTACTGCAGGGCCGCTTTCTCACCTTACAACTACCATTGCCAAGGCCAATAGGTCTGACTTTAATGTGCTAAACCCTGCAAACCTGCATTTGTGCATGCATATTTGCTTTACCCGTGTTAAAAAATGTCACTTATTCTGTTAGTAAGAATCTATACACTGTCCCCTCTCCCAGAGGATCACTACAATGATAATGTAATACAGAGCTTGATGCAAAAGCCTTGAGCCTTAAGGAGGTATACATATTACTCAACTGAACACATTTTAGCGAATCTTGAAAGATGAAAACTTTCTGCACTAAAACATCTGCTTAATTTAAGCCGCACATTCTCCAAGTAAACGCCAAAAGAACCTCACATTCATAAAACAATCTAATGTGATTAAAAAAGGAAAGAAAGTGTAAAGCACCTTGCTCTACTGTTTATCATTTAAATTTTAAATAGTCCACAATCTCAAGGTTAAATGTGGCCCAAAGCTACATGTCAAAGAATAGGTCCTAAAGCAGCTCCTCCCTCCACACAGTATATAAATGATTATATACTTGAATACAATGGCTTGCTGGCATAGTAGCTTTCAAAAGGATTCGTTTTAGGGCTACTGTGAAGACACGACCCTCTGAGAGCCACCCATAGCAGCAATGTTTCTGCCCCCGAATTCATTAAGAGTCTTGGGTCCAGATTTACAAACAAGTCACCGAACGCAACGCAGCAGCCAAAAACGCTGCTCTGCGTTGCGTGAGAGGGAGGAAGAAGGAGAGTGCCATATCTACAAAGATATGGCTCTCTCCTCCCCTCTCCCTAGCACCGGCGCTGATTTCAGCTTCTGTGCACCAGGCACACACTTGGTGCCATAGTGTCAGGTTGCGTGCCTTAGTCTACTATAGATTGTGTACTGGAAGGGCACTGTTCCAGTACAAAACACTATACTTCGACATACTTTAAAACTTTTCCTACTTTGCACGTGGACAGCACAGTGCAGCACGGATGCAAAGTCAGAAAAGAAAGAAGAAATAAAAACATTTCTTCTCTTAACCCCTCCTTTTAAATGGCGTTAACTTTTGACACTAAACCCTGCCTACTATAGTTTGTATATAGGGTTTTACGTCAAAAGGCTTGGGTGGTAGCATGGAAACGCCTATGTACCACCCATGTGATGCCCCCATGGCGCTAAGTAACACAAGCCAGTGCTTTGCGCTGCTTTGCGTTACTTTCAGGGTACTTTCCAGCACAAAACAAGTTTTGCACTGGAAAGTAAATTAGGAAAAAACATTTTGTGCTGGTTAGCATCATTTTTGTGATACTAACACAGTGCAGAATGTTAGTAAATCTACCCCTTGGTATTGTGCATCACCTAACTGTATGAAAGGCTTACATGTAAAGGTTATGCTATGTCTGCAAGAAGATCGTCTCTTATAAATAGTACTACAGTCAGTTATCATAAGTGAAAGCAGGGTCGTACAGAAAATAGGCCCAGGGAGCAAAATACAAGTGGTCCCCATTAGTGAATCAGATAGCTGAATGTCATTGTTTGCATATCAGGGCAGATTTTAACTTGTAAAGACATGCCATTTGCAAGGCATGGGAGACTGCATCCATTTGTGTTTGCTGCAGGCAATGTTTGTGGTAATATCAAGGAAAGCAATAGTAAAATCTGTCCCACAAGACCATAAAATAGCAGTGGTGCTAGAACAATTTTTAGAGTAGGGGTGCTGCCACCAGTGTTACGTCACTGAAGTCATAGGGATCATGAAAAATTCATGTGTCACACAAAGAATAATTGTAGCACATGAGCAACGCCCATTCAGTAGGACAGCAGTGAAGGTGTGATAAGTAGCCGTGGTGCATTCTGAAACACACTTTCGCTGATATATTACTAAAGCATGGTGTGGTAGCACACTGTCATTCACAGACAGCAACTTTTCCATTGAAATAGCCACTAAATTTGCTCAGACATAGTTTTACTGATAAAACTATAGAGTGCTCAAATGATAATGTGTTGAAATCGGGTTTCAGTGAACATTTATCATTTGCGTATCACCAAGTGTCTTAATTTGTGTTGATGCTTTTCAAATATTTGTTTCCATTGCACTTCAGAATTTTAAAAGGAAGTGCTTCATCAGTGCTTTCTTGACTACTGATATACTTTAAAATATTTGTACAGTTCATGTTTTATTGTGAGTTAGAAAAAAATTAACATCCTACAACTTTCCCTTTTTCACTTAGCAAGATTGTCTCATAGTTCACATTGCAAACTCCTCTCACTTTGCAGGCAGAGAAAGAAAAGTAAACTCCAGTCTCAATGTTAAGCGAATACACAGCAATGTGTCAGAAGACAGAGTCTAACATTTGACCCCTGTGACTAGATAAAAACACAATTTAAAAGCATCTTTATTGCTCTTTGCTCTTCTGAACTCCAGCATGGTTGGAGGTGCTGAAGCACCCACCCACACCCTTACTTCAAGTGCCTGTGTAAAACAGGCCCACAAACATTCAAAACAAACATTGGCAATGCTAAAGGTCTGGCTTTAAAAGAATGTTGTGTGGTAATGTGAATTATTACAAATAAATGGCATGGGAATGGCTATGTATTTGACTTGAAACTAAGTGCTGTAGAATAATATTGGTGTAGCTTAAGAGATTAGGTGACAGTTGCATTATCAAGCCAGAACTAGGTTTCCAAGTGGGTTAATGACTGCCTTCCTACTCTCTATGCTGCTGCTAGAGAAAAACATCATAAATTATTTAGTTAACTAAGGGGCTCATTACGATGGCGGGCGGAAGCACAACCGCCGTGCTGGCGGATGCAAAAACCACCAGTTACCGCCGGCACGCAGCAGTCCACACGCCCGCACAATTACGATGCAAAAAGTAGGCCAAACACCGCCGGCAAGCCAGCAACACCGTCCGCCATCAAAGTGCGCCCGTACACGTAGCGGCGCAGCACAACTGACACACACCGTCCGACGAAACACGTCCCGCCCGGCGCATAAATTACGATGCCGCAAACAAACGGCTCCCACGGCCAAGAGATACCGTACGACAAACCGAAGCGGTAACACGGACGCCGAGCACGGACAACGAAGAAGCGGCTCCCCCGAGCATGAATCCAGCACTGCAGGCCCTCCCCATGCTCCTGCTGATGCACCACCAAGGACGCAACGTACCGCGGAGACGCAGGTAGGCACACACACAACAAGTGCACGCAAACAGCGCACACAGTGCAAGGGCGGAAAAAGCGGACAACCCCCCACCAGCGCGTGTACACTACACATCCACCATTGCATCCACATATGACACACAGGCCAAATCGTAACATCGCGTAACACATGTGTACACACCACCTGGGACTAGGAACCAACGACCCCGTCACGGCCCCAAAGCGGCGATGACGCCGCCACACATGCGCACAACGCAGAGGCCAACCGCAGCGCCATGCATGCGTCGCACACAGACACAGGGACACAACCAAGCAGCACACACATCAGCCCCACCCCGAACGCACATGACACGTGACAGGCCTGCCACAGACATGTCCCCAACGCCCAATTCACGGACAACACCCAACGCCACACAACCGACGCACACATGTCAGTGAAGACACGCAACAGCAGGACACACCCCAGTGTAACAAACATGGCGTAGCACACAGCGGCGGCAACACCAACTAGGAGAAGCAGGGCCCCTTCGGGAAGAGGAACGCCAGTACCACACTGAAACACCCATACCACCCTGCACATATGAACAAGACATATAAAACGGAACACCAAAGAGCCCGGGGACCGACAACAGGTGGCCCAAGAATAACATTCACACACAAGGCCCAACGCAGAGCGGAAAGGCAGCCTGCCGCCCACACAAGGGAGAGCAGACAGCACTGAATGACCTTCCATTCCAACTCCGAAACCACAGCCCTACGACAGAAGCCGGTGAATACAGCCATTGTCCAAGAATAGACCAACACAGGCATGCCGAGGAGACCGACCACAGGGCAGATAGCGCATATCACAGAAGCACACAACGGACGGGGAAGAAAGAAGAAAACACTCCCCCATGTCGGCCACATGCAAGTTAATTGGAAGGAGTCACACATCACTGACCTTGAACTGTCTGAGAAGCATGTGGGAAGAGGGCCCGTGTCCTCCAAACAAGCCAACAGAACACAAGTCCTGTCTCCCTACGACTACACAGAGCTCACAGCAACCTCGGAGCGTGCACATTGCAGACTGCACACACAGCCGGAGCACGCCACCACAACGCACCGCTGCGAAATGGCAACCGCAACACACCTACCCAACTACGCCGAACAGCTCAAGCTGTACAAAACCAACCTGTTTCATACATTGGGATGCGATCTCCTGTCCCTGCTGAACGTAAGTTACCGACTGACTTACCGCATCACATTGTTCAGCTGCGTCATGCCCGTCTTCTACTGTCGGAGGTGTCCCTACCAGCATCCCGTGGAGATATGCCTCTCCAACCCGGCATGTCTGAAGGCGGACCTGCTACCACTACTCCTCCCTCTGGACGCACACGACAGGGCCTGCTCTGCCTATGGGGGCATGGCGTATGTGGCCAACATCGCACCCGCACTGAAATGGGACCACTGTGCCTCCACACGACGGATCATCGAGAACAGCTACATCGAATGTCACCCAGCATGCCCCATCATGGTCCTCCAAGGGACAACTTACGAACAACACCTTGACAGCCACCATCCGCTACATTGGCTGGCAAACATGTACACCACCAATGACATGGAAGCCCTGCTGGACGGCATCGCATACCTGACAACCTGTAAATTCGTCGGACCACAACGCAGGTTCCCCGATTGACCTATGATGTCCAACCCCGCACCCATGCTTAGCTTCCGCACGGACTGGCCAGTCACCACCACAACAGCCATACCAAACGACCGGCAACTGTAACCACACCATCAACGACATCGCCATGACATCGGATATGACCGGGACATGCACACTGTTCCCCATCACATCCAGGAACACCGCATGCATCGTGGGAGGCAGTGGCATGGGCTCTGTGTATCGCACCCACATGGACGGAACTGCACGAACAACCAGGACACAACATGGATCCAGCGCCCATGGAGACACACACCGCTCAGTGGACATGAATAGCTCGCCTGGAGTCTGTGGGTGCTGCACCCCTCCCACCCCCGCCCCGGGAATCCCATACCAGGACCTTTGCATGGACGACAAGTGCATACAACAACAACACGACCCCAGTGACTGTGACATGTCCAGTAACCACCACAGTGCAACAACAAGTGGCACGCCGCTGCATGCACGCAAGCACATGCCCTGATGTCATCTCACATGCACGCGTGCATGAGGAACAACCGCAGCAAACCTGTCACATGGAACTGAGATGGACTGTGCCCATGATGCCAAGCGGTCTGGTAGGCTACATGTATACCGTCTGTGTCAAAGTCCGCAGCTCCGCAGCTATACGTAAATGTACATTAGCACAGCCTTGGCCAAGCAGATGTCACTCTGAAGCCCACATCCCACATGCAACAGCCAATCACATGTAACCCCACACCCTATCCCATTTGCAATCATGCTCAGTATATCCTCAACATGTATTCCGCTGCCAGTAGTGTCCACTATACTGCATCACAGAGGACAGAAGACTCAATATAATGTTTGAAACCAAAACTGTCTCCGCTGACTCATTTCACAAGTACGAATGAGAGAGGATGAGAGTATGTGAAGTACACGGCAGTCGTGACATGACCATGTAGTCCACTGGTATTGGATGTCAACGCAAATGAGTAGCACTACTGTGGAAGACACACATGTGTCGTGTGAAGTCGTATGGACGCAGTGCTCAGGTGGGTGGGTGCGATGGGTAGATGCGCACATGCCAAGTTGGAGCACGCCATGTTGGGAGGGGTCATGAACAGTACACCACCGCTTCCCTGGGCATTGTGAGAGGACACCTGTCGGGGGGAGTGAACACGTGTGTGCACAGCAGCCGGGCACACGTACAAAGCGGTACCAGGCGCACCTCAGCCCACCCTCTGTGGACAAGCTGGATCCTGTTGTGCGCCCGCCATGCCCCTTGACAAGGCACACACAGCCCCAGTCGACCAGGTGTAACCCCAACATAGTCAATCCGCACAGGCGATACAGGGCACGGGATGGCAGTGGAGCATGGTGTGTGAGAGGTCTCCTCGCGCTCCTCCTGGTCATATCACGCAGGCAATAGAACCTCAACGTCTAGCATGGCACAAGTCAAATGGAAGTGTAGGGGGACGCACCACAGCACGAGCAGCACTGACGTCACGGGAGGTGGCTCGCACCATCCCATCCATTGCCCATCATACCAACCACGCCACATGCCATTGCGACTAAGTGCAAGCGCGTGCGCCACCACCCCCGAGCCCTCCCCAGAGAGGCCAAAGAGTGAATGTGTGGGCCATCAGCCACAGACGGACGCGGCCTGGCCGCAAGGGCAGCCACAGCCACTGGGTGTCGCAGGTGGCGGATCCGGAAGGCGAAGACTGTGATGCATAGTCCATGCAGGCCGGGTCTCCATTTGGGGCACCACGCAGGTGGACGGCGTCCCGCCACACATCATACCCTGAGACAGCCCACTCGTGCAACTGGACCCACACATACACTCCTTGCCCTCTCTGGTGCGAGCTTGGGGCTGCCTGTACAGGCGCTAGCCTCGCAGGTGAGCATGCATATTGGGGGAGCGAGGGGAGGACATGAGGGCTGGGGCGAAGATGACTGTATCACTGTCAGTAAGTACAAGGGATGACCCAGATGTGGAAAGGAAGAGACGTGTCCCGTGTGTACTGCAACTAGTCGCCAATCCAACTACCCCCATGTCCGGAATGTAAGCCCGCACCTAGGCCCGCCCATCCGCCACATCGAACATACCACCAGCACGACAACCTTCCCATTCGAAACACTGACTGGGGGTGGCGACCAGTGTACAATCATGTGTAGCCTACCCACGCGTACATGTGGGCCCTCCATGATCCATGTCACCTGCGGCAAAGTCATGACATGCGCAATGAGGGAAGTGAGGAGAGCTGTCCGCCCCACGCGCAGAAGGTGCATCAGCTCCACAGACCCAGCAGCGAGTCCAGCAGGGGTCACATGTGCAGGGGCAGCTGTGCCTGGTGTGAAGGCACATGCATATAGACAGCATATCGACCAATGTGTAGTCTGCCCACATCTACAGTCCATCATCATGCGGACATAGGAATTGAACACAGGGCAACACATCTTCAGTTGGTGCACCCACCGTGACCAACAATGCGCAATCATCGACGTACCCGCCCTGTGCATGGCCCCCAACCCAACGGAGGCACATCCAGTGCCACCATCCCACACACACAAGCCTTCCACGGAACATGCTGTGTCCAATGGTCAGTACAGAGTCAGCGCCCATCTGGTGGATCCTGAACAGGAGACACATGCACACACATGCCAGCTCCCACTATGTACGTCTGCCACCTGGCACGTGCAATGTAACCTCTCACCTGTGACGTGTGACTGCAAGCACACAGCCGTCTTGGCATGGGGCTGTCAATGTGGACACCTGTCAATGTTTCGGGAGGTGTGATCCGTACAGTGCTGTACATAGGGTGCAGTGCTGACACCTACTACTGTCTCATATCCCCTCGTGCCACAGGTCCCACTTGTTTTGGCCGCTCAGCCTGTGCCCACATCGTCGTCGTCGTGTGACATACTCATCCAGCCGCGGAAGCAGTTCCATGCTCAGCAGACATTCATGTTGCCGTGGCGTTGCCGCTTGACGGATATGCAGTCAGTCCCCATCAGCACGCCCCGCAAGTCATTGGGGCCTAGATCCCCATGTGCATGCACATGGCAGTGGTTTGTATCACTAGCCATTGCCATTGTTGGGAGACCTGTGTAAGTGTATTGTGGCCGTGCCGTCCCAGCTTGACAGCTGGGCTGTGGCTCATGTGCTTGCTCAGTCATGTCAGTGATGTGTATGCGAAATTGCTATGTGTCGTGTTGCTTTGACATGTGTCCTCTGCCATTGTCCCTAGGCGGAGACCGAACATTGACCGCCCATACCAATTGCTGGCGGACATGGACGATACAGAGGTTATTAGGAAGTTTCGGCTGGACAGGCCAACCCTGCATCGACTGTGTGCCATGTTAGAACCCCATCTCCGTCCCCGCAGGGTGTATCCGACTGCTGTCACCCCCACGGCTAAGGTGATGGCCGCCATGCATTTCTTCGCCACTGGGTCATTCCAGCACACAGTGGGCATTGGAGGAGGGATGTCCCAGCCCATGTTCAGCAAGGTGCTGAGGGATGTACTGGCAGCCATGATGCTGTACCGAAACAGGTACATCCGCTTCCCCAGGGCTCGTGAATTGGCGGCAGTGAAGGGTGCATTCTATGCCCTTGGCAGAATCCCACACGTCGTTGGAGCCATTGACTGCACACATGTCGGCCTTGTTCCACCACAGGCCACTGAGCACCTGTACCGCAACAGGAAGCACACGCACTCCCTGAATGTGCAAGTGGTGTGCCTTGCGGACATGGTGATCACCCACGTGTGTGCAAAGTTCCCAGGCTCGGCCCATGACGCACACATAATGCGCAACAGCATCTTGCCACGACTGATGTCCAATATGCAACAGGATCGTGCCTGTATTGTCGGTGAGTATGTGGAGTGGTGTAGCATGCTGGTTGTGCGATGCTGTCCCCTGTCCAGTTGGAATTGCAACGGTTCTCTGTGTCCCTCACACCCAGGTGACTCTGCGTACCCGAATGGGGCATGGCTGCTCAGTCCATTGAGGAATCCTCGCACCCCAGCAGACGATCGCTACAATGAGGCACATGGGAGGACCAGACGTGTGGTCGAGCGTACCTTTGGCCTCCTCAAGTCCAGGTTCAGGTGCCTGGACCGCACCGGGGGTGCGCTGGCGTACTCCCCACAGAAGGTGTGCCGGATAGTGGTGGCGTGCTGCATGCTGCACAATCTGGCCATTCGGAAGCAGATCCCCCTCATCGTGGATGACGGAGATCAACCAGGGCCCCAGCCCGCAGACCAGGACAGCTCGAGTGAGGAGGACAGCGGAGAGGAGGAAGCTGGTAATGTGCGGCAGCAGCTCATCGCCCGCTACTTCACTTGACGGTGAGTGTCCATGTACGACGGCTGATGTGGCTGTATCTGTGCAGGTGTGTGTGTGCTGTGTCAGGGTGGCCGTTTGTTCACTGTGTGCTGTGTGTCAACGCTCCATGGCCAGGGTAGTATGCCACTGTTGGTGGCTGTGGCATTGTGCCCTATTGCTCTGTGCGATGTGTGTACATTGCTTGTAGTTGTTGACATGTACTGTGTGATGGGTGTGTGACACACTCATTGAATGTGCTCCTGTTCTGTCTCCCACCCCTAGGTCCCTACAGGCCCTCCGGATTCAATTGCCATGCCACGCATCAGGTGCCTTTCCGCCCAAGGTGGCCGTTGTATTCCGTACAAATAAAACACAGGGCACAAACAGCAGTTAGTGTAAAAGGTGCATTTATTACAAACTGTGACATGTGATTGTGTGTAAGGTGATGACAAAAGTGGTGCGTGCAGTGACAATGAGCTGTCGGTCATGGCTGCGTGATGCTCAGGGTGTACCCACTGGTTCTATGTCCATAGTCCAACACACACATGCCATCCAGATGGCTGTGTGGAGTGGGATCGTAGTCCAAGTCAATGCAGTGGCTGGTCAAGGAAGGCTGGCGGAAGGCTGGCTGGCTGCCTCACTTGCGTTTGGAGCGTGCGAAGTCCTCCCGGGAGATCTGTTTCCACTTCGGACGGCCCCTTCCACGTTTGCGAGGGGGGTGCCTGCTTGCGACATGCTGGTGGTTGAGGTGTGCTCACTGGCTGTGGACGCAGGGGAACTGGACACTGCTGCTCCACCCTGCGCCCCGGCAGGTGGTGGCGGAGGGGAGCTGCTGTCCCTGGCTGTGACCTCACCGCCACCACCAGCTGGCCCATGAGGTCCACGAGTTGGCCCATACGGGCGTCCATGGACCTCAGCACCCCCAGCACCTCACGCGTGTCTGAAGCAGACCGGACCCATTGTCCTTGGGCCTCTTCATAGGCCCCAAGGACTCTGGCCATTTGAGGCAGGGCATGGCTCCCAGGGGAGGCTGGCGTTTCCCTGACCCTGCTCCTCCTACCAGTCCTGCTGCCACCGGCCTGCCCACTAGCCACATTGCTCACCCGCTCCTCGCTGTGGCTCCCAGGTTGGATCCAGTCGGCCGGGCCACCACCTGCGCTGGGGCTGGTGCCAGTGAAGACGTGGTGGTGGTGGCGGCGGTGGTGGTCGGTGCGGCGATGGTGGCGGTTGCGGCAGTGGTAGTGGCCACAATGACCGTGGGTGTGGCCGCAACGACAGTGGCAGCAGGGGGCTGGGAATGTTCAGCAGCCCTGGATGATGGGTTGGTGGGTAGGAGGGGTCCTGGGGAGCGGCTGGGCCCTGCCACACCAGATGGGCCTGCTTGGTGGTCCGTGTCCGAAGAGGAGGACAGATCCTCCAGATCCGTGTGTCCTCGTTGGGGGCTTGTAGGCTGGCTGTGCTGGCTGCTGGCTCCATCCCCAGCATCCAGCAGTTCGTCACCTGTGGAGAGAATGAGATTTGTTATTGTGTTGCACCTGGCGAAGTATGTATTTGTCGTCTGACATTAACAGTTCGTGCAATCTCGTACATGGGTTTCCCGGAGGCGTGTGTGTGGCTGTAGCATCTGTAGTTGTGTGTGCTTGGCAATGGGACTGTGTGCTGTGCACATGTGGCATGGGACGGATTGGCCATGCCGATGGGTGTGTTGCTGTGCCCCTACTTATTGTGACTCTGGTGTATGCGGGCTCCTGGCCCATCCTGGGTCTGGTTTGTACTTTGCTTTTGGTGTTCAGATGGGACGCTTAGGAACGCATATGGCAACATGGGGGCCATGCCCCAGATTCGCATTTGGGAGGGGATATGCTTTTGGGGTTCAAATGGAACGCTTAGGAACGCATATGGCAACATGGGGGCCATGCCCCAGATTCGCATTTGGGAGGGAATATGCTTTTGGGGTTCAAATGGAACGCTTAGGAACGCATATGGCAACATGGGGGCCATGCCCCAGATTCGCATTTGGGAGGGGATATGCTTTTGGGGTTCAAATGGAACGCTTAGGAACGCATATGGCAACATGGGGGCCATGCCCCAGATTCGCATTTGGGAGGGAATATGCTTTTGGGGTTCAAATGGAACGCTTAGGAACGCATATGGCAACATGGGGGCCATGCCCCAGATTCGCATTTGGGAGGGAATATGCTTTTGGGGTTCAAATGGAACGCTTAGGAACACATATGGCAACATGGGGGCCATGCCCCAGATTCGCATTTGGGAGGGGATATGCTTTTGGGGTTCAAATGGAACGCTTAGGAACGCATATGGCAACATGGGGGCCATGCCCCAGATTCGCATTTGGGAGGGAATATGCTTTTGGGGTTCAAATGGAACGCTTAGGAACGCATATGGCAACATGGGGGCCATGCCCCAGATTCGCATTTGGGAGGGAATATGCTTTTGGGGTTCAAATGGAACGCTTAGGAACGCATATGGCAACATGGGGGCCATGCCCCAGATTCGCATTTGGGAGGGAATATGCTTTTGGGGTTCAAATGGAACGCTTAGGAACGCATATGGCAACATGGGGGCCATGCCCCAGATTCGCATTTGGGAGGGAATATGCTTTTGGGGTTCAAATGGAACGCTTAGGAACGCATATGGCAACATGGGGGCCATGCCCCAGATTCGCATTTGGGAGGGAATATGCTTTTGGGGTTCAAATGGAACGCTTAGGAACGCATATGGCAACATGGGGGCCATGCCCCAGATTCGCATTTGGGAGGGAATATGCTTTTGGGGTACATGCTGTGAGCCATGGGTGCCGAACGTGACATGTGTTGTGGCAGCATGACAGTGCATGGTTTGAGGTGTGTGCATGCTTGACATGGCCTGCATATTTGCTGTCTGTTGTGATTACTGGACATGGCATTGGACGCATCGTTATGAGTGAGTGATGGTTGTGTGCCAGCCAACGTATTGCAGTTGTCCCATCTCCTTGGTGTGCGTGCTGCCCTGTGCCATGTGCATCACTGCAGTGCTCGGGGGTGTGGCCCATGTTGTGTGTTGTTGCTCACAGTGTGTCGTGCGCTTCATTGACTTCTGGCACATGGTTGGTCATGGGCATGTATCTTAGCGTGACTGCTGTATGTGTGGCAGCTGTGCGGATGACATGCCTTTCATGAGACTGGGGCTGACGGATGGGATGGATGGTATGTTGTATGTGCATGGTGTGTCTGTGTGTTTGATGGGTTCAGTGGTGTTCGTGTGCATTTATGTTGTTCCGCTCTGTTGCGTCTAGTGTTGTTTGTCTTACATAGGCGTAGTTGTGGGGTGTGTGGTTGACAGGCAGTAGGGGCTACATGGACAGGACTTCAATGGTGTTTCGGTTGTGTGTGATGAGTTGCACAGTGGCTGCCGTGTGGTACTATATTCAGTGTGGCTTGTGCATGCAGACGTGGCTCCTTGGGTGTTGCTATGTCTGTGATGGGTCATGTGGGGTGTGAGTCTGTTGTTCATGTCCGTGTGCACATTGTTCACTTGTTCGTGACGGTGGGCGGTGCTGCGTGTTCGTCTGCTACGTGACATGTCCCATGTGTTGGTCGTGTTATGGTCCTCATGCCTCCAGTAATCCAGCCCTGTCCAGTTTCCCACCTGCAAGTTGTTCGTGCGTGCACTGTACTGGATGCCACATGGCTCTAAGCGGGGGGTGCTCCATGTTGCAGGTCTGTGGGGGTGGGGGGTGTTGTGGGTCGTGGGGGTGGCTGGACACCCACTGACACCGATTGCTGTGGACCGTGATGTCTGCCTTTCGGCTGTCGTTGTGCACTGCGGTGGCTGACACGTGGCTGTGGGGTGTGGGGGATGCTCCTCCTTGCTGTGCTGTGGGACTAGGGGCCTGGTGTGTGTTGTACTTGGGCTGTCCACCGTCCCACCCACTGCACTTTGTGTTCCTGCCACTTACCTGTTACTTGTCGGTTAGTGCAGCTGTGGCGGACACATGGGTGTGGTGGGTGCTCGTTGTGGCGCTTCTGGCATATTTGGGGACCTGTTGGTGGTTACGTGGCTGGCTGAGTGTACACATGTCCCCACGTATGTTACAGTTGTTCGGTTTGGGCTGTGTGTGGTGGTGTCTGTTGCATGTGTGTGTGATGTGTTGTGTATTGTGTGCTGGACATGGGGGTGTTTGTCCCTGGGAGCTGTGGCATGGTGGTAGTGCATGTGAGTACATAGCGGTGTGCTGGTATACATTAGTTTGTACTTACCAGCCTCCACTCCCCTGCTAATCCGGCGAGGATCTCCGGATGTATTATGACTCGCACCTTCTCCTCCCACGCTTTGAAGGTCTTGAAGAGCGCGGGATTCCCTCCGCCAGTGACGGCAGCCAGCTCTCTGTTTTTGCCCTCCTTCTTCTTGACCAGGCTCTTTACGTCATTCCAACGTTTGTTTATTTCTCCTCTGTTCCTGGGCAGGGTCCCGACTGCATTGACCTGGTCTACGATCCGGTTCCACATTCTGTTTCTGGTGGCTAGTGGTGTGTGCTGGACCATGTTCCCATAGATTTGTGGGTACACCTTGATGATCTCGTCGACCATGACCGTCAGCTCAATGGGCGTGTACTTGGGCATTCTTTGTGGTGCCATGGTGTTTGTGGTGCTGGTGCGGTGTGTGTTGTGTAATGTGCAGGGGGTTTGTGGTGCAGGTGTTTGGTGGTGGTGGTGGTGGTGGTGGTTGTGATGTGTGCGTTTCTGTGGTGTGCTGCTGTCCTTGCTGTGTCACTGTGTCCTCTCCTCTCCTCTCTGGTTTGCAATGTAGCAAGGGGTTGTGGTCTGTGGGAGTGCTGCTTTTGTACTCACCTATGTGGGTGTGTCCTCATGGTCTGTTGTTTTCAGGTGTGTTGTGTCTGGGGTTCTGGCCTTTGTATTTTTTGTTTGTCCGGGGGGTGTTTTCGGGATGTGTACTGTGCTTGTGTATTTGTGCGTGCCTTGCTGTGTGGACTTGTTGGCCATGTTGTGTGCTATTGGTTTTGTGAGCGGATGGTTTCTGTGCAGGTACGTGGGCGCCATGGCTTCTGCCGTGTCGATTCTCATCGGCGTTGTTTGCGCTGGCGGGCGGTATATTTGTGGTTTTCCCGCGCTCATGGCGGTGCGATCGTAATTTCACGTGCGGTGTGTCGGCCGTGAGGGCGGGCGGTTTTGTGTTGTCGTGCGTGTTTCCGTCCGTGGCGGGCGGTTTGACTCCGACTCGGACGTTGGCGGGCGGTATTTTGTGTGATTTTTCCGCCGATGGCGGTTTTCGGTTTGTGTAATCGTAATGGCGTGGTCGGTGTTCAGACGGTGTGTGCGGGCGGATTTTTGCCACTTCCATGCCTGGCGGATTTTTTTACGCCGGGTATCGTAATGGGCCCCTAAGATACTTAAATATTATTACAATGTCATGTGCGTGCCGAGGAAAGTTCAAGCTCAGGAAACTGGATAAATTAACAAAATGATCACATCTGTGTGGAGGGCAAACATATTTTTTTGT
Organism: Calotriton arnoldi; assembly: GCA_963921515.1. Lineage (NCBI taxonomy): Eukaryota > Metazoa > Chordata > Amphibia > Caudata > Salamandridae > Calotriton > Calotriton arnoldi. The sequence goes on from CAWUFW010001998.1 coordinate 1,791,209, forward strand.
GGAAACACACAACGTCTGCCCAATCAAAACATGTACTCCTGGCTCCTAACGTGGGTAGAGCCAAAGCCCCTCTCCAATAATACTCACATAATTGTCTGGTGACAACTGCACTGCCAAGCCAGACCATAAAAAAGGATCACACACTGTTCTGTCAGACCAGCCCTTCTGGTACTGCCAGATTGCAATATAGGCCAGTCCGACCCGAGTAAAAGTGAACATAGTATTACACAGACAGAAGCCTGGCGCTCCTCTTTTGGTGGAAACTGGTTGTGTGGGGGTACGGGTAAGATAGCAGAATGAAATAATGCCCTTGGAGTTGACTACTAATTTGTCAAGAATGAGTGGACACACACTTTCAGCCTTCTGCCCCCAAGAGAGCATGCATTGTATCCCTATTTCAGCACCTTACAGTGCTCACAATTGGGTACTGTTGGCACAGCACCGCAGACAGAGATGAGGAAGCAATTAAGGCAAGCACATGGTCAATCACCTTAGGGGTGCAGATTCATTAGTAACCAAGGGGAAGTGGCTTGTCCAAGTTTTGTAGTAAGGCATTGTGCGGGATGTGCGAGTATGCGAGCGTGCTTCACCCATCCGTGCACCCTGTAAGCAGTGCAGTTGTATCTGCCCACATAGGCTGCACTGTCATCAGGCACCAACGAGCATCACACTCCCAAAAGTCAAAAGCTCAGATACATTTTATGATGAGCGGACAAAGGAGCCCTGGCAGTGTTATGATGGAATTGGAAGAATTGCACGAGCAATCGGTCACAGCATGTCAGCCTTGTGGTCAGGCAGTGGATGAAAACAATGAGTGCGGGTTTACTCCTGAAACAGTAACTCACAAGAGCATGCCCGATACTCACATTGCTGATTGCAAAGGCTATGCAATGGAGGCTAACATGATGTGCATGCACGCCAACACTGCTGCTGTGACAGTGAGCTATGTAAAAACTTGCTTTAACATCCCCACCTCACGCCTTGTGTGCTGGGCCTCATTCAGCAGATTACCCGCTCTAACTCTTCTCCTCACATGAGTGGGACACATCAGTACTGAGAGTGTCTCTGGCCTCTTGAGCTGGAGAAGATGGGTCAATGCTGGGGCCATAGACATCATGAATGAAGCTCTCTATCGGACCTTGCTTCATTTGACAGTTGCAGCCCCCATAATGGCTGGTTATGAATTTGGTTGATAAGGCCCAACATGTGCTGGTCACAACTTCAGCAGTTGGAGCCGCATAGGCACTGGTCACACCATTGGCATTTGCAGACCTGCTTGGACCAATCACAGTTTCCAGCAGTTACAGCCCTGCATGGGGAACTCACGCTTTAGCCCTGACAGAGCATAGCCAATCACAATGCTCTGGAGTTGTGGTGCTCATATGGAACCACCGAGAGAGGCTGGAGGTGCCCAGCAATGGCAAGGTCCTCCTGGATCGCTCTCCAGCAGTCTGCTTACACAACATCTTGCTCCTTCTTGGACAGCCTTTTCTCTTGCAGGGTAGGCAGCCTCCTTGAATTTATCAACAGAAAGGCTTCTAGTCACTTTGTAAAAGGTAGACAGCTTCTCCAGCAAGAGATCCAGACTTCAGATGATGTCCACTCACCTATGGGAGACTGGCTGTCAGACACTCACCAGCCCTGGTTGCACAGCAGCTCTCTGAGTACTCTGCAGAGCACCTCTTTCCTTGGCCATAGAGGACTTGGAATTCGAATCGCAAGTGGGGTACAGGGGTCCCACTTTTATGCACAACCAGTAGACAGGGGATACAGATCAGCCGTCTGAAACAGCAGGACCGTTTCAAGATAGCTCTCCTTTCAGTTGTCCTTTCCTGGCTGTTCTCCAGACAAAGCCTTTTTGTAGACTGAAGCGCCTTACAGTAGGGGTGTCTCCATCCTACAGCACCCACAACAGAGGAACAAAGAGGGCTGAGGTTTCTGCACCGTGCTTTCATCAGCAGAAGGCATAATCAGGAAAAGACAAAAGGGCACACCTCACTTAAAGGCTTCTTCACCATCCACAACAGAGTCTGCATTTCCATCCCTTACTCCAACCATCCACTAAATGTGACTTGTGAGGAAGACTAATCAGCAGCTCCTTGATTATAACAGGCTTCATATGATATTTAAAAGGAGCTGTATCTCCCCATCACTGACTTCAGTGGCTAGGTCTCCACACTCCAGCTTCAGGAAGGTCAGCAATACACTTCACTATTTAGGAACACGCTTGTTACCTTCATCTTGAATATGGCCTGACCAGGGGTATCAAAAATGGAATACCACTGGCCTCCATTACAATGGCTCACTCACACACACCATGGATGTACCATGCAAGCTAGAAACATAAACGCACTTAAACATGCACTTGAGATGTAAATGCTAAGTACAGGGTAAGTGCATAGAAGCTGAACTTTACATGAGTGGACCAGTAGGCCTCCACTCCAGTAATTGATAAAAAGGCCCAGTCACACTTTTAATTCTCAAAACATGGTATGTTGTCAACATCGCTCTATGTACTAAACCCATGACAAGGGCAAAAATCCACTATCACCACATGATGGCATGCTTGGTCTGTAGACAAATTCAGGATTTACTGTTAGGGACAGGGCTAGACCTCTGTACACACCCTAAATTAGTGTTTTGCAATGGCCAAAAATCAAAATACCAGATATACGTAGTCAGGCACTCGGGGAGGTATGCCATTGAAGGCACATTTCTGTCTCAACAAGCTGCATGTTAAACAGACCTGGCAGTTGCCCACACCACAACTCAGAGCAAAACCTTTACACTTCGGAGTGGTTTATCACCCACAGACCACCATCTCCCACAACCAGGGGACCAAAAGGGAAAAAAATCAGTGCAGGAGTCCTTTAATGTGGACTCAGCCTGATCACCAGTACAGTACTGATCTTTCCCCAGCATCACACCAGAGGCTGAGAATGCCGAATCCCCGGCCACCCATGTCCACACACTGCCGTCTTGCCTCTCACCTTGTTGCCACACTTTCTTCAGTCACAGCGTCCCATCATCATTCCATGTGCTGATTTAGGGGCTCACGGCTGGGCTCCAAAGCATCCCACATGCTCTCAAACCAGGTGTGCTACAAGGTGTTTCATCTACCTCCCCCACCCAGCCATACTGTAAGGATAGCAATGGGAGAAACAATTAAATGGAGACTGTTAAAACCTTGGGATTTCTTAGACCTTGTTGTATACTGGAATTATAGAATGCTGTGATGATGTCTACATTCAGTGCGGTACATTTTAATCTTGTGCCCTCTGTCGAGTTTGCAGTCTACTCACTGGTCAGGTGGCATGCTTTGTGATTTTAGTTTACAGAATGCAGCACACTTAGAAAGAGGAAACAACAACGAGAAATAAAGATATTTCTCCTTGTTGCGCCTCCGGTTGGAAGGCGTACAATTCTAAGTGTGCTGCATTCTGTAAACTAAAATCACAAAGCATGCCACCTGACCAGTGAGTAGACTGCAAACTCGACAGAGGGCACAAGATAAAATGTACCGCACTGAATGTAGACATCATCACAGCATTCTATAATTCCAGTATACAACAAGGTCTAAGAAATCCCAAGGTTTTAACAGTCTCCATTTAATTGTTTCTCCCATTGCTATCCTTACAGTATGGCTGGGTGGGGAAGGTAGATGAAACACCTTGTAGCACACCTGGTTTGAGAGCATGTGGGATGCTTTGGAGCCCAGCCGTGAGCCCCAAATCAGCACATGGAATGATGATGGGACGCTGTGACTGAAGAAAGTGTGGCAACAAGGTGAGAGGAAAGACGGCAGTGTGTGGACATGGGTGGCCGGGGATTCGGCATTCTCAGCCTCTGGTGTGATGCTGGGGAAAGATCAGTACTGTACTGGTGATCAGGCTGAGTCCACATTAAAGGACTCCTGCACTGATTTTTTCCCTTTGGTCCCCTGGTTGTGGGAGATGGTGGTCTGTGGTGATAAACCACTCCGAAGTGTAAAGGTTTTGCTCTGAGTTGTGGTGTGGGCAACTGCCAGGTCTGTTTAACATGCAGCTTGTTGAGACAGAAATGTGCCTTCAATGGCATACCTCCCCGAGTGCCTGACTACGTATATCTGGCATTTTGATTTTTGGCCATTGCAAAACACTAATTTAGGGTGTGTACAGAGGTCTAGGCCTGTCCCTAACAGTAAATCCTGAATTTGTCCACAGACCAAGCATGCCATCATGTGGTGACAGTGAATTTTTGCCCTTGTTATGGGTTTAGTACATAGAGCGATGTTGATAACATACCTTCCTTCAAAACCTTTATTTCAGTCATTACGACCATAAAAGTATGCAATAAAAACAGTAAATGCAATACAAGAAAAAAAACAAAAAAGGTAATCCAATAAAATGACATCCCGATCTGTAATTAGGCACTGACATAGTTCCACATCCGGCGGCTCAATAAAGTGCATGTGCAAGATAAATACTGTGCAAAAGACAATGAGTGTAAGAAACACAACTGTGCGAATAGTTTCAATACGGGTCGTGCAGAGGGGATAATTGAAGCAGCAATCAGAGTCATACCTTTAAAATACAAACTGTATACACACATATAATAAGTAAAACTAAATACATTTTAAGGTTAAAACAGTTAAAAAATTTAAAATACAAGTTAAAACCCTAGAAAATTACAACGATGTGCTGCTGCAACTAAAGTAACAATTTTACAATTTTACAAAAGTCATGCGCCTACGCCACATTGAAGTCCGAAATCTTGACACGGCAAAAACAATGGGCTTACGGGTGTCAGACTTCAGAACTCTAAATGCCTCAGCACAGTGAACAAACCCTAAATTCCTGCACAGTTGGACAAGCCAGCGCTTCCTTATTAATGTATAACTCGGGCAAAAGAAAAAGACATGAAGCTCCGTCTCTTCCTCCCAATTGCAAGCTGGGCATTCTCTAGGAGAAGAGTGTGTCCAATTGCGGGTGAATACACGGAGCGGCAGAATGCCCATTCTAAACTGGACATACAGTTTTCTCGCCACAAATGGCTGGATGTCATCTAAAAAAGATTCCATTCTGTAATCATCTTTTAGCAATAAAAATGGGGCCGTCAGTTGACCTACAGAGGAACGTCCCTGTACAGCAGCCAACTTGCTCGAACGGTAAGCTTTTACCACTTCAGAGCGTGGAGTTGCAGCACATGCTTCCTCGGGGTTGCTCCACAATGTTGGTTTTCCCATCTTAGTACTTTTATCCTTTATATGTGCAAACCAGGGGATTTTTACTACTCCCGGAAGGCTCAATATCTCTTTTAGTTCTGTTCTGTACGCTGCCAATTCCGGAGTCACCCACATTCTACGCCAAAAAGTTAGTGGTCTGAGGCCCAACTCCTCCTCAATCGGTCTAATTCCTAGGTCCAACCGCAGGGGAACAAGGGGGGTACTAGCAGGGAGACCCAGGATCTGCCTCATAAAATTATTTTCCACCTTGCTCACAGGTCCGCAGCAGCAATGCCCCCAGAGTTCAGCCCCATACATTGCCGCACCCCTGGCTTGGGCCTTGTAAATCTCAACTATGGGCCCAGCAGGTTTAGAGGTGGAATTTCTCAGTAATTTGGCAATCCCCCCAGAAGTCTGGGCTAGCCTAAGCTTTGCTTTAGCAATTTGTGGGCCCCACTCCATATTTTCTGTTAGTGTAACCCCTAGATATTCAAACGCTGACACCCTGTCCAAGATGGTACCCTCCAGACTAGGGTTAGGGCGGCTTGGAGACCATAAACTTTGTCTTCAGGGTATTGATCTCCAACCCCCTTTTGCCACAAAAAGTGGCAAAGCTGTCCAGGACCCTCTGAATGCCCATCGGAGACTTTGCGGATGACACTTTTCTACTGTCAAACATCATTGCGGGTACTTTGGTACCTGCCAGTTTGGGGGCATCATTGTCCCTGACCTCTGCAAGGTGGGATACCAGAGAGTTGACAAAGAGGCAAAACAGGGTAGGTGCGAGCACACACCCCTGCCCTACACCCCTATCGACTGGAAATCGGGGGGTCAGTTCACCTCCTTTTCCACACCTTACTTGGGCAAAATTGCCTTCATGCAATCTAATAAGTATATTCAGAAGGTAAGGGGGGATCCCCATATCCCCAAGTGCCCCCCATAACTTGGCCCTGGGCACCAAATCGAAAGCCAAAATGCAAAACACACAAGATGATGGACGGAATGCTGCACATTGGCAAACATTCACCCCCAGTCACAGATCTGGGTTTAATCCATCGTTATTTTGCTTCACCACGCCACCCCAGTTCAGACATAGCCATATGCAAATCAGTCTTGACCCTGTGCCTCATGGGAACAGTCCAGACCGAACTGCCAAGCCATGTCTTCCCTGGACCGGAATCAAGCATCCTAGGACCGGTTTCAGGCTATCAGCCTTCATCAGCCAGGATAGCTTGACTCCAGTGGCGTAGGGAGCACGGGACCCACGTCTGGGCATACCCTTCCCACATAGGGCAAAATGCAAAACACACAAGATGATGGACGTAATGCTGCACATTGGCAAACATTCACCCCCAGTCACAGATCTGGGTTTAATCCATCGTTATTTTGCTTCACCACGCCACTCCCAGTTCAGACATAGCCATATGCAAATCAGTCTTGACCCTGTGCCTCATGGGAACAGTCCAGACCGAACTGCCAAGCCATGTCTTCCCTGGACCGGAATCAAGCATCCTAGGACCGGTTTCAGGCTATCAGCCTTCATCAGCCAGGATAGCTTGACTCCAGTGGCGTAGTGAGCACGGGACCCACGTCTGGGCATACCCTTCCCACATAGGGCAAAATGCAAAACACACAAGATGATGGACGGAATGCTGCACATTGGCAAACATTCAACCCCAGTCACAGATCTGGGTTTAATCCATCGTTATTTTGCTTCACCACGCCACCCCAGTTCAGACATAGCCATATGCAAATCAGTCTTGACCCTGTGCCTCATGGGAACAGTCCAGACCGAACTGCCAAGCCATGTCTTCCCTGGACCGGAATCAAGCATCCTAGGACCGGTTTCAGGCTATCAGCCTTCATCAGCCAGGATAGCTTGACTCCAGTGGAGTAGTGAGCACGGGTCCCACGTCTGGGCATACCCTTCCCACATAGGGCAAAATGTAAAAACACACAAGATGATGGACGGAATGCTGCACATAGGCAAACATTCACCCCCAGTCACAGATCTGGGTTTAATCCATCGTTATTTTGCTTCACCACGCCACCCCAGTTCAGACATAGCCATATGCAAATCAGTCTTGACCCTGTGCCTCATGGGAACAGTCCAGACCGAACTGCCAAGCCAAGTCTTCCCTGGACCGGAATCAAGCATCATAGGACCGGTTTCAGGCTATCAGCCTTCATCAGCCAGGATAGCTTGACTCCAGTGGCGTAGTGAGCACGGGACCCACGTCTGGGCATACCCTTCCCACATAGGGCAAAATGCAAAACACACAAGATGATGGACGGAATGCTGCACATTGGCAAACATTCACCCCCAGTCCAGATCTGGGTTTAATCCATCGTTATTTTGCTTCACCACGCCACCCCAGTTCAGACATAGCCATATGCAAATCAGTCTTGACCCTGTGCCTCATGGGAACAGTCCAGACCGAACTGCCAAGCCATGTCTTCCCTGGACCGGAATCAAGCATCCTAGGACCGGTTTCAGGCTATCAGCCTTCATCAGCCAGGATAGCTTGACTCCAGTGGCGTAGTGAGCACGGGACCCACGTCTGGGCATACCCTTCCCACATAGGGCAAAATGCAAAACACACAAAATGATGGACGGAATGCTGCACATAGGCAAACATTCACCCCCCAATCACAGATCTGGGTTTAATCCATCGTTATTTTGCTTCACCACGCCACCCCAGTTCAGACATAGCCATATGACTTACCCTGAAACCGGTCCCAGGATGCTTGTTTCCGGTCCAGGGAGGAACTGGCCTGGCAGTTCGGTCTGGACTGTTCCCATGGGGCACAGGGTCAAGACTGATTTGCATATGGCTGGGTCCAAACTGGGGTGGCGTAGTGGGCAAAAGAACGATGGATTTAACCCAGATCTTTTGACTGGGGGAGAATGTTTGCATTGTCAGCATTCCGTCCATCATTTGTTTGCTGTAACACCAAATCGAAAGCCGTCTTCAGATCCACGAAGATCAAATAGAGGCTGCCACCCTCCATTCTCACCGTTTTCCAAAATATAAGTTGGAGTCTATAAATTTGGTCCACGGTGGAAATGTTCTTCCTGAATCCGGCTTGATAAGGGCTTAGAATATCATGATCTCCCATCCACCCCTGCAAACGGTCAAGAACTACCCTTGCAAAGAGTTTTTGCATGACGTCGATCAAACTGATCGGTCTGTAATTTGCAGGGAGAAGCGGCGACCCCTTTTTAAAAACTGGGACTATTTCTGCCCCAGCCCAGGTTTCGGGAATTGGCATGCCCTTCAAGATGGCATTAAATAGAGCCCACAGATAAGGTCCCCAAATTCCTGGTTCTGCCCGGAAGAGATCCCCCGGGATCTTGTCCAATCCCGGCGCTTTGCCTATAGGGAGCTTACTTATCGCACTTAGAACTTCTGAAAGAGTGAATTCAATAAATTCATCATGGTTAGTACTAGAAACAATTGGAAATACATCTCCTCAGGAGACGGGGACGTTCTTTGTGGTATAAAGGGCCTGAAAGTGAGCTTCGCAGGCTTCTGCTGATATATTAGGTTCGATAGCAGCCTTGCCCTGACAACTACCAGTGGCAACTATGGACCAGAACTCTCTTTGATCTTTGTTAGCCAGAGCAGTTTGCAGAGCATCCCATCTGTCCATTTCCCAGGCCTCCTTCGCTAGCCTAATGGCCTCTTTGTAACTTAGTAACTTTATTAACTGTATAATTAATTAAAATCATTACAGTAAAAACAATCAGTATATAAAAGCTTAAAAACAGTGATTTCAAACTTCTGTGCTAGGTAAAAATTGACGCCCTTCCCTGAGTCCCACGTAATCGGCCTTTCCCCAGCATTTATGGACATGTTCTTGAAGCCCCCGTTTGTGCCCTGAAGGTGATCTACATTACGGAGCTCTTGAGCTGCCCACTGTGGCGCACTGAGTGTCTCTCTAGGGGAAATGCTCTCTTGGGGGGCATGCAAGAGGGGCACTGTCATTGGTGCATCGTTCAGTGATCCCATCAGCTTTCATCCGCGGAGTTTACCATACTCTTCCCCAGGGTTTTGCTACTTTCGTTGGCTACTTTTAAAGCTGTCCTGATTTGATGGATACATTTCGCCAGTCTCGCTAGAGCCATTGTGTTAGTGGTTGACAAACACAAGGCTGATGCTTCGCTGCACGACTTTATACCCTTATTGATACAGATCGGGCGCAGAAGTCTCCGGCGTTCATTGTTGAGATTGGGACAGTAGCATAAAAGATGCAACCAAGATTCCCTCTTGTAGGGGCACAGTCTACAGATTATGGATTCCCCTCTTCGGGCCCATGCAGGATTGAAATCCGCAATCCCGAGCGTGGTCAGCCTCATGAATAAGATTTTATTACGGGCCTGTATACAGAGGGCCTCACTTAGGTAGGGTTGAGCTTTTCCTACCGTATAGGAATTATTCAACGGATCTAGATGAGAGCTTCGGCGGAGAGATTTAAGGTCTAGATCAAAGGAAATTTTGCGCACTTGTTTGTTGACAGCTCTCTTCCAGGCATTCAAGGGGATGTCCAGCCGCGGAATGCTTTCTTCCTCGATCTTCAGTGCTTTGATTGCATTTCCTAGCCTAGTATGCCAGGCCGAGCTTGGCCCCTCAAAGATGGATCTCAAATGCTTTTTTAGGGAGTTAGCCGGTGCCCTTAATATCCTTAAATATAGCTTTATGATCTCCCCCTGGCAGATCAGGTCTAGCCTCGCCAGGCCTAGCTCCAGTCTTAGCCTTGTTTTTCTTGCTGACCTCGGTATATATAGCACTGACTTGTATGCCTTGACTTGGGCTGAATTGAGGAGAGCGTCCAATTTCCCGGGGAAGGCAAGATGTTCGTAGCTAATTGCTGGAAGTAGCTTCGCTCTTAAAACTGTCAGAATTGGGCTGGCGGACGGGCTGATCAAATGCTGGCTTAGTTGTTTTAATAGATGTGTAACCTTGCTGGCCTTGGAACTCTGCTGTTTTAGGTGTACGTTTGCCTTGGCCCGTTCCGTCAACCAGACCCCTAGGTAGTTGTATGAAGCCACCTAATTGATTTGCACGTTTCCCAATTGCCACAGTACATTCTTTTTCAGATGGTAGGACCCAAAAATGATCACCTTGGTTTTCCCTTGGTTAACTATCAGGTTATTAATGATGTTAAAACTGTTTAAAGCGTTTAGGGCTCTTTGTAGGCCCACCTTCGTGTGGTCCATTATGACTGTGTCGTCGGCATACTGTAACACTGGCAGCCTCACACTTCCTAATCTTGGGGCTACTAAACTGGCTCCTTTTAGGGCCTCCCCCAAGTCCGCCGTGTATAAGTTGAAGAGGATGGGGGCCAGCACGCATCCTTGCTTCAACCCATTCTCTGTGATTATTTTGGGGGAAACTGTGCGGGCACTTGTTTTGACCCGCACCCAGGTTATTGCCTTCAGGAGATTTGGTGGAATGCACCAGTTTTCTAATTTCCACCACAGTCTTTTCCTGACTACTTTGTCAAAGGCTGTGCTATAGTCCACGAAACAGCAGAAGAGCGGGGGATGGTTCTTCAGGGTTGCCTGGGCTGAAAGGTGCGCTAGCGCCAGAACATTGTCCATGGTTGATGCTTGTGACCTAAAGCCGGTCTGGTGCAAGGGTATTATGTTTCTCTCTTCGACCCACTTCTCCAGATCTTTCAATAGTAGGCAGGCGTATGCCTTGGCTTCCAGATCAAGCAGGGCAATAAGCCTATAATTCGATGGCTTTAGGCGGTCTCCTTTTTTGAAGATGGGGACCAATATGGAACCCCTCCAGGACTCAGGGGTTATGGCAGTTGAGAGAGTGTAATTGAAGAGCGGGGTTAAGAGTGATGCCCAGAACTCCGGTGCCAGTTTAAAGACCGGTGCTGGAATCCCGTTGGGCCCAGGGGCCCCGTCATTCTTCATGCTCTTGATAGTTTTGATGTTATGTTATGTTATGTTATTTAAGCTTGTATAGCGCACGGTTACCCTAGGGTGTCCTGGCGCTGAGCAGGCCTGCTGGTCATCAGAGAATGGAGATTACTGTGAAAAAAGCCAGGTTTTCAACCCTTTCCTAAAGGAAAGGAGATCCGCTGCGTTCCTCAAATGGAGAGGAAGCTCATTCCATGCCTTGGAGGTACATGTGATGAAGCTTCTACCCCCCCAGCTGGCTCTTTTGATCCGAGGAACTAGAACTTGTTTAGCTCCCAAGGACCGAAGGTTTCTAGCAGGAACATACCAATTGAACTTTAGTCTCAAATGGTTGGGACCAATTCCATTTAGGGCCTTAAAAGCTACACAGAGGGCCTTAAAACGTGCCCTTAACTTCACAGGGAGCCAGTGTAGTTGTCTTAACTCCTTCTTTACAGAGGCAAATTTGGGGGTACTGGTAAGCAGTCTGGCTGCGGCATTCTGTACAGTTTGCAGCCTGTTGACATGCTGTTTTTGGGCGTTTAAGTATAGACTGTTACAGTAGTCGATTCGAGACATGACAAGGGCTGTGACCACTGTCCTAAGGCTGTTATCAGGAAGGAAAAACTTAATTTTCCTTATAATTCTCAGGATTCGGAAACAGGCTGAAACCACCGAATTTATGTAATTACTGAAAGAGAGCCTATTATCCATAATCACCCCTAAGTTTTTTGCTTTCAGCGTGGGGATAGGACAGAGGCCCAACTCAGCTGGCCACCAATCAGGTGTCCACATGTTGGGGTTGTTACCGAATGTGACGACTTCTGTTTTGCTTGAATTTAGTTTTAGGCAGTTGGATGACATCCAGTCCGAGATGGCCCTCATGCAGTCATGGAAGCGAGCCCCCGTTTCCTTCTCTTCCCCTTCTCTAATTGACAACACTATCTGTGTGTCATCTGCATAAGAAGTGACTTTGAAACCAAAAGATTTGATTAGGCCTGCGAGAGAAATCACATACACATTGAACAGGGTTGGGCTCAACGATGATCCCTGCGGCACCCCACACGGGAGTGAAAAAGGTTTAGAATTGTGATTGTCCAATTCCACTATTTGCGATCTGCCAGAAAGAAAAGATCGAAGGAGGTTCCAAGCTGTCCCTTGCACTCCTACCTCCGACAACCGGTGCATCAAAACTTCATGATGGACAGTGTCGAAGGCAGCCGACAGATCCAACATTATCAAAATTGCCTTCCCTCCTCCGTCCAGTGCTTCCCGAATCTCCTCTGTAGATTTGATTAGAGCCAGCTCAGTGCTATGTTCTGCTCTGAACCCATATTGTGATGTGTCCAGTAAGTTATTAGTTAGCAGAAAAGTGCTGAGCTGAGTGTTCATGGTCTTTTCAATAATCTTAGCGGGGAGCGGAAGTCTTGAAATTGGCCTATAATTATTTGTGTCACTAGGGTCAAGAGTAGGCTTTTTCAGAAGGGGAAGAATAGAGGCCTTTTTCCAATTGCTAGGAAACTTGCCCGTTGTTATTATGTTGTTCAGCAATGGTGTAAGGGTTGATCCTATAACTTCTGGAAATTGCTTTAGTACTGATGCAGGGCATGGATCCGACGGGGCACCAGACCGAATAGAACTCAGAAGTTTGATGGTATCTGATTTCTCTAGCAAAGAGAAATTGGCTAGTGCTGGTTTTTTTTGTTCCAGAACTGGGGGCAACATCAATATCCCCCCCTGAGCTAGCCTAAATGAGGAAAAGATGGTTTCCACTTTGTACTGGAAACATTTTGCCAGCTTTTCACAGAACTCTGGACTGCTCTGACTTTTGGGGGCCTTAGGGGATACTAGTTTGGAGATAGTTTTGAAAAGCTCTTTGGTGTTGGATTCGGCCCGGGAAATTTGTTCAGTGAAATACTTTCTTTTGGATTCCAGCAGCTTAGCCTTATATTGTCTAAGGCTAAGCTTGTAGCTATCTTTGTCTGCGTTATGGTAGCTTTTCCTCCATATCCTTTCTAAACGCTTACAGCCTTGTTTTAACATTTTTAGTTCATCACAGAACCAGGGGGCAGATGGAAAAACCCTTTTGGGGGTCCATACTTTTACAGGAGCAATTTTATCACATGCTTCTTCCAGCCACTTCGTAAATACAAAGGAAGCTTCATCAACCTCAGCGGGGAAAGTTGGCTTGGTTTTATTCAATGCCTCGCCTAAATCTGTGTAATTAACGTTTTTCCAGGCTCTTTTTCCGATAGCCCCTGAGATCTCTGAACTAAGTTTGTGGTCTTGCCACTCATTTACCTTAAAAAGAATGGCACAGTGATCGGACCAAACCAAAGGGAGAATTGATAAAACTTTAAGTAAGGGACTATTGGAGAATATCCCATCCAGCGTGTGCCCCTTATCATGTTTGGGTACTCCGATCAGTTGCTTCATTTCCCCTGCCTCCATTATTTGCCCCAGGATAATAGTGTCTAGGTTGGATAGATCCTCCAGATGGAAGTTAAAATCCCCTAATAACGTAAAGGAGTCTGCACATAGCCCATCTTCGAGCAGTGCCCCCAGCAAATCTAGAAATCCTGTCCTAGGGCCAGGAGGCCGATAAAGGAGTAGCCCCTTGAAGGTGCTATGTTGTGAAGTGCGTAGATTAAATGAAAGGGCCTCACATGTGGCATTTGACGCAGTATGAAAAGCGGGCTTCAGTGAATCATGATAAATGACTGCTAGTCCCCCACCTCTCCCATGTGGTCTATCCTTAGTATGACAGAGGAATCCTGGGGGGGTAGCTTTCACTAGATCAGGACCAGATGACATATCAGTCCAGGATTCAGTGATAAAAGCCATTTTAATATCATGTTCCTCAATGAACAAAGCACACTCCATACTGTGTTTAACAAGAGATCTAGCATTCAACAACATACACCTCAGAGCTGGTTGGTGATCTGGATTAATTTTCCTGCTTATTCTGTTGTTAGGAACAGAGTCATGGAGAGCATTATTGTATGGCAGAAGTATTTTACAGTTCTGACAGATCCTTCTCAAACGGTTAGACATTGCCTCAGGAGGTATACAAGGGCGCACGTCGACTCCCCGACGTGGGTTCAGTCTAATAAGGTCATCCCTAGTATAGGTCGGTATGTTTGTAATAAACCGGCCAGGGGAACGGGCCCTGCGCCCGACCAGAGCGCGGACGGGCGCAGACGGGCTTGCCTTAGGCTGGTGAAGTGTCATGAGCATTGGCCGGAGATCTGTTACCCATGGAGACCTTGCCTGGGCTCGGGATCATGACTCCTGACTTTGTGCTAGCTAGCTCGGCTTGCTCGGCTGGGTCTGCCCTACCACTTGTTAGGTCTCTGTTGGTAGGCTCTGTTACATATAGCTGCTTCACATGTAGCATCCAATCTTTTTCTGCAACTCCATTTTCTCTTGAGGGTCCTCGATTGCTCAGCTGGTTTATGTGTCTCCAGAGTCGTGCTGGATTCTTTTGTTTGAGCAAGGAAAAGACTTTGAGCCATTCGCTTTCCATATTGGCTTTTTTATTTTCCCATAGTTTCTTCCATAAAGATGCCCTCAGCGATGCAATTGATGGTCCCTCTATTTGGCTACCCCCTCTTTTCTTTTCTGCGAGGGCCTTACGCAACAGCCTTGTGCGTTCTCGTATATCGTTGTTTGGAAAGGTGCTTCCTGGTCTCAATTGCCCTTTTGTTCTCGGGTTTTGGGACTTTGAGTTCCCGAGCTTGGTTTGTAGGTCCTCAATAATGTTCTCCCATCCTTTTATGGGTGAGAGCTCTGGAAGCAGGCTCCCTTCCTGTTTCTGGCCCAACCATGTTTGAAGTGTATTCCCGGTCTTGTCTGACCACTTGATCCTCTTCAGGACGCTGTGTTTTTCCTCCCCACTTGTCTCCCCAATGGGTTGGTAGATGGTAGCTGGCGGAACGTCCAGCTGAAACGCTGCTCTTAATGGCCTGTGATCGCTTTCCTTCCGATCTTCGACTTCAAAGTCTTCCATTCTGGCCGCCAACTCTTCGCTAGCCATGATGTAATCGATTCTTGAAGCGTCCCGAAAAGTGAGCTGAGGATGCCAGGAGGCCGAGCGAGCTTTTTTCAGTACGTAGGTTGATATCAGCTTATAATTTTTGAGAAGGTCATGCAGGGGGGCTGCCCTGCCTGATCCCCGAGGGGGTGATTCTGTTTTGTCAAGATCCTTCAGATTGAAATCCCCAGCTAGAATAACCTGATATGATTTATGTTTGTTTAGCAGGTCTTCTAGGTTCTGTGCCAATGCCTCCAGCTGATCTTTCATGAGAGTCTGTACGGGATTGATATAACAGTTTATTACCAACAGGCGCGTTGGATGTTTATTAAAACTCAAACCTCTGATCTGTAGGGCTTGCAGTCCAGGGGAGTTCAAGGTGATAGCTGTGGCAGCGAGGGCACATTCATGTTTTATAAAAACTGATAAACGGCCAGCTGGACGGCCAAAAAAGATTCCTTTTATGGCTGGGACGTGGTGTTCGTAGTACCCTGCCAAAGGAGTGCTTGTCAAGGCCCATGTTTCTTGGAAGCAGATTATGTCCCCGCTTTCCAGGAACTGCTTCAGATTTTCATTTTTGCAGATTTTACTGATCCCTGCTATGTTCCAGGAAATTATAGTTAATTGCTGCTTGTGGGTTAATCCTGGCCTAGCGTCTCCTCTGACAGGCTGACTGTTGTCGCAGCTAGGAGTGCTGTGGCCTCCTTCTTGCGAGTCCCATTTGATCAGAGATAGAGGAGGTGGTGCGTATAACCCGATGGTTGTTTTGGCATGAGATTCTGATACCCATTAGGTCCCTTTGGCCCGTCTGGCTTCTGTCCGAGGGTCCTGAGCTGTTTATCCCATGCAGGACCGACCAGGTGGCCTTGCCCCCAGTGTCTGGGGCCAGGACGTGTGGGTATTTTGGATGCGGCAACGTCTGAACTTTAATGCCCCACTCGGCGAGTAGGGTGGAGTTGTTCATGACGGCTTGTTGTATTTCTTTGTTCTTCAGGCCCACCACTGATGAGTCACCATGTGTGTCCCCCTTCGTGCTCACGAATTTCACCCATTCTAGGTCCCCTGTTTGTATCTTGTCTAGGGAATCCAGGTGTTTGAAGAGAAGTAAAATGTTGCTCCGGTTCAGGATGTCATGCTGTCCCGTACTAAGGAATCTCGGTGTGAGGACCACCTCATATACGACTGCTGGTGCACCCACAGTTTGGGCCCTTTCTCCCCTTTCTGTAGCTGACTCTACTGGGGTTGATCCTGTGCTAGTGCTTCCTTGGTGGATTGAGGCAGGCCCTGCTTGGGGCCACTTGCTTTGGCCGTTATTGTTCCTGATGGCAGGCTGAAGCCCCGGGCCTAATTGTGATGGATTTAGAGTATCTGACTGTAGCGTTGATATTGCCGAGGCTGTTTGGAAGAGCAATTCTGCAGGAGATGGACTTGTTCCGGCCGTTGGATCGTTGTCTATAGGGTGATTTGGCCTTACTAATTACTTTTGGCCCTTCGCACTAGAAGTGCTTGGTGGTGTGGTTGGCTTATGCTGAATTTCCAAAGGCGGGGAGGCCGGGGGGACCTTTTTGCCCCAGTTTTTGTCGGTGAAAATTGGGTAAAACTGAGTGACTTTTGTGTCTTCTTGTAAGGGCAATTGATTGATCTTCGATAACTGCAATTGTCTCACTTTTAGCTTTGTCTTATTCTGTTGCTCCTTCAACTTCTTTTTTGCTCTCCTTGATAAGGAGGGTTCGTGTGTGTCCGTTGTGCATGAGGTGTGTTCCTGCAGGTCTGTTCCAATGGCGTCGCTAGCCCTGAAGTTTAAGCTTTGTATGTCTTTGGGAGTTTCGGGGCTGCTGACGGGATTATTGGTCATGTGCTCTGCACTTTTGCCGTTATTGGCTGTGTTCTTCTGTCCTGATGGAACCCCTGCTGGCTGTATCGCCTTCGGGGTGAGACTGTTGTGCTTCGCCCAATCGTCTGTGTTGTTTAAAGTTAATGCCTCCATACGCCCTTTCGCTATCTCAACTATGTCTGCTAGAACCTCAGGGAGGGAGGCCCACTTCTCAATGAGATTTGAGCAGCGGCAGGAGCAGTCGCCCCGGTTGGAAACCACATGTTGGGAGATCCTGTTGTCTAGGTCCTCCACCTTGGAGCTTATGTCAACTAGGCGCCCTGCAATTGCTTGTAGAAGATCTATTTGCACTTCCATCTTGGTCGATTGCCACAGGAGGGCTTTATTAGTGGCACTGTTTGTCTCAATCGAGGATGCTTTCTCTGAGACCGCATCGGCGCTGCTGTTGCAAATAAGATAGTCAACTTTTGAGTTGGAGGCCCATGGGGACGCTGAGGGCCACGTCAGGTTTGGGGTTAGATCAAGTGTTCTTTCGATCTTTTGTCCAAGGTTGTGAAGGAACGAGGCTGTAAGCTCCCCAGCCACAGGGGACACGGGGGCCAGGGGAGCTGGTTGGGACCGGGAGTTCGTTGGTTTTGGCTCTTTAGATTCGTATTGGGGCTCACTAATCTCCGTGGTCTGAGGATCTAAACCGAGGGCGTTGGGCTGGTGGATTTGCACCCTCGTCATTACTATGGAGCCGCCTTTGGGCAGCGCTGTGTCGGGAGTCTTACTGGTTGTGGTGTCCTGCCCCTTGTCTGTGAGAAGAGGGGGGGTTCCACCCCTGGGTAGACCTTCTGGTTGCTTTGGATAGGGGTGCTCGTGGGCTGCACTAGCCGTTTCCTGCTTGGTCCTGGGTTCCTCGCAGGAGGAGATCTCGTCCTTGATATGCGGGTATGATTGAGCTGTCGTCTGCTATGTTCATTAGTGCTGCTGTCTTGAGCCGGGCGTGGGCCAAAGGGGACAGCATCCTGTGTAGTGCTGTCATCACTACTGGGGGGGTCGATTTTCTTAATAAGGAAGTTTCTAATCGAGCCCCTTTGGTCTACCTCTTGCGACATTTCGTTTAAGCGATCTGTTAATGATTTGCTCCTCGTAGTCCTTGTTGTTGTCCCTTTGTTGGGTGGGTGGCTCGCGAGGATTTCTTCCGGGGTCGTGTGCAATCGGCCCTTCCTTTTAGGCCCCATGTGCCAGGTGTACTGCTGGGGTTAGCTTCCGGCTACTGGGCAACTGCTCCGGGTCCAAGTCCCTTGTTGCTCTTTTGTCACTTTTCGTCTCTTTTCGCTCTCTCCACTCTCTCCTCTCTTCCTTTATGGGGGATACGAGGACTGCCGATGCTCCTTTTAGATGGTGCTTAAGCTAGTGGCAAAAGTGGTGTCATTGGAGTCATTGGAGCCTTTAGTGCTGCCTTGATGATGCCAGGTGCCCCGTGTCCCCCACCTGAGCCGGGAAGGCAGAGGTGAAGGTGGTGGGGAGCAGGTGAATCTGTAAAACTGTCAGCGGGGGGCGGGTGAATCAATGAAACTATCAGCGGGGGGGCGGTTAAGGCAAGCAGGGCTCTCAGGGCAGGTCACAGGCTCCCCCTGACCGAGTCAGGCCGACTCCGTGGACCCGCCGAGGGTAATCACTTACTGCAGCCGCCGCCTAAAGGCAACTGCGCTTGCCACTACTGTGAGTCCCCTTCTACGCTGGTGCCTGTCAGGGAGTTACTGAGGCTCGCCTGCTCCGTGCTGAAGTTTGGGCTACCCTGTGGCCCCCACTTCCATCCCTTCCGCTGATACGGTTGTAAATGTGGTTATGAATATGGATGGCACGGGTGCCGCTACAGGGAAGGCTGCGGGGGGAGGCCGGCTTACCGTTGCTATGCGGGGCCCTCCCGCCGTGATCGATCAGCCGGGGCAGCGTATGAGCTGGAGGCAAAGGCTGCGGCTGCCGGTAGCCGGGGGCCGACAGTTCGGCGTTTTTTACCATGTGGCTCCATGTGGTTCAATTCAGCGTGACTTTCAGCTGGTGGTAAAACGGTAAAACGGTGGTGATGCGGTTCAGCTGCAGCCTTCCCCTGCGTCTCCCGGCGTCTTTTCCCCACCGTCAGCTGCGAGGCACAGTTACGGTCGGCGTGAAAACCCGGAAACCAGAGTCTCTGCTCGCTTCGCTGGTCTCTTTGTACAGCGTCCTCTTTTCTTTGATTGATGGCTTGTTTTTAGCTTTGATGGCCTCCAATAAAGCTCGTTTTGCCATACGGCAGCTGTCATTAAACCATGAGCGGATGGCCCTCTTTTTGCCCTTCGCATGTGCCTTTGGGTAGAATACATCAGCAAGCTTTACGACCAGACCTGCATGTAAGTCTGCAACCTTGTCGATAGAAGCGGTGTTATCCACTGCGACTATCACTTCACCCAGTTCTACTAACACTGGAATGACTGCTGCATACAATGCAGACAGCTTTTCTGGTGACTGCTGGATTGCCCCCCACCTAACTCTCCTCCTGTTGTTAGAGAGGGTTAGGCCACTGTCTACAGCGATACTAGTAGGCACAGGAGTTCCCAGATTTGGCAACTCCAATACTAATGATAAAGCATTGTGATCGCTATCATGTCGTGGGAGGACAATGAAGTCACGGACTCTGGACCACAGCCTAATCTCCACTAGGATGTAATCCATAAGAGAAGCTTGGCCAATTCTATTGAATGTTAGGTTCCCTGGGATATCCGAGGGTGTGCGACCATTGCACGCTCGTAAGGAGTGCGCTAGTGTAAATGCATTGATCTGTATTGCCAGCGGAGACCAGGTCTTAATTGGTGGAATTTGGGGTTCAGGAATTAACCACTGTACATCTTCTTCAGTGGGGATTGCATCAACCATATCTGGAAGGGGCTCGTATTGACAGTTAAAATCACCCCCCATTATCAACCAAGTGTTTGGGGAGACAACTGGCATAAAAGAATTAAGTTGGTCAAAAGTCGGGGATTCCTTAGTCACACTCACAGGACGAGAGTAGATGTTAACAAGGGCCAGTTCCAACTTGGTAGAGAAAGTAAGTACTACACATAAAATATCACTAGACCCAGAGTCCAGGGATTTGACCGTGCAGCCCAAGTGTGAACCCACCCAGATACATAAACCCCCGGATGGTCTACCCCTGCCTCCCGAAATCGCTGGGATTGTGAACGAGGCAAACCCCACCCTGAGAGAATCTCCCCGTGCCCATGTCTCCTGGAATAGGCAGATATCGAACTGGTCGACAAAAAGCCCCAAATCAGGGCAGGACAGCTTACTTTTCAGACCAGCAACATTCCAGGATAAGATCTTTAAGTTCCTTTCTTGGCTCAGGTTGAAGGCGGGGGCCACCATGACACGTGAATTAGATATATGGACATCCCCTACTGAATACAAGGGAGGGCAGGTAGGTGGCCAATTGTGCTGTTTTTCCACCAACTCCCCAGAACTAAGGGGATCAATAGTTGCGGGGGCTTGCTGGCTGAGAGGTTCTGTCCCTGGGCTTGTTATGTCACCATCCACCTGTGGTAATGTTAGACCCATTTCCAGGATATTTTGTCGTACCCCGAAGTTCATGTCCAGTCTAGGTTGGGTAAACCTATTCTCCCTAGATTCTACATAGGGCCTTACAGGCCCCGTTCCTAGTTTCTTTGGATGTCACTGCCTTGCATTACTCTGCGTGGTGGGGGAGCGTTACATGGGTGGAGCATGGGTGTTCTAATGCATCCACCCATGTATTCTGAAGCTTCCCCAGGTCTACCAACACTGGTAAACCTGGGAATGCGTCAGAATTGTACGCCTTCCAACCGGAGGCGCAACAAGGAGAAATATCTTTATTTGCATTATGGGAGTACAATATGTGACCAAAAGTTTGATGTTCACTAGGGACTTCTAGGCACAGCTTGCGGTACTGCACCTACACATCTCACATTTATATTTGACCTTCTATAAATTTCGCTTCATCAGCTCCACATAGAGTACAACCTAATCCGGAATTAATATAATAATTCTTTTGTCACATTTCAAAGCTACTAATTGAATATATTGAATATACTGTGGGATTGTCTTGCATGCAATGCATTATGGGTAGGGTGGATTTACCATATCTTCAAAGATTATGATGCTCACTAGGGACCTCTAGGCGCAGGTTGCGGTACTACAGCTACACATCTCACATTTATATTAGACCTTCTATAAATTTCCCTTTGTCAGCTCCACATAGAGTACAACCTAATCGGAATTAATAGAACAATTGTTTTGTCACATTTCAAAGCTACTAATTCTATATTTGGACATAGCTATTTGAATGTACTCGTGGTACTGTCTTGCATGCAATGCATTATGGGTAGGTTGGATTTACTATATCTTCAAAGTTTATGATGCTCAATAGTGACCTCTAGGAGCATCTTGAGGTACTGTACCTACCACATCTCACATTTATATTAGGCCTGGGCGGTAAATTCCGTTCCGCTCGCGGAATTTGCGGAATTTGGGTAATTTCGCGTTCCGCGGAGAATGCGAAATTGCCAAAAATTCCGCGAACCGCGGCTTCGCGGAGTTTTTTGCTTGTTCGCGCTTTCAAAATGCGTGTTCGCGAGATATTTCTCCCCGAGCACGCAAAAAGCGTTCGCGAACAGGAAAAATGCATCGCGAACGGGCGGAACAAGCAATTCCGCGTGTTCGCAGAACTTTTGCGTGCTCGCGGAGATTTTTTACCGTTTCGCGGAGCTTTGCGTAGCGCGATTACGCAAATTCCGCCCACCCCTAATTTATATCATACTTTCTATAAATTTCCCTTCATCAGCTCCACATAGAGTACAACATAATCCGGAATTAATATAATAATTATTTTGTCACATTTCAAATCTACTAATTGTATATATGGACAGAGCTATTTGAATGTACTCTTGGTACTGTCTTGCATGCAATGCATTATGGGAGTACCATATGTGACCAAAAGTTTATGATGCTCACTAGGGACCTCTAGGAGCAACTTGCGGTACTGGCAGTGCTGGTGCCTTGCTTACTAGGGACCTCTAGGAGCAGCTTGCGGTACTGGCTGTGCTGGTGCTTTGCTCGCTAGGGACCTCTAGGAGCAACCTGCGGTACTGCACCTACCACATCTCACATTTATATTAGACCTTCTATACATTTTCCTTCATCAGCTCTACATAGAGTACAACCTAACCTAATCCGGAATTAATATAATTCTTTTGTCACATTTCAAAGCTACTGATTGTATATATGGACATAGCTATTTGAATGTACTCATGGTACTGTCCTGCATGCAATGCATTATGGGTAGGGTGGATTTACCATATCTTCAAAGTTTATGATGCTCACTAGGGACCTCTAGGAGCAGCTTGCGGTGCTGCACCTAGACAAGCAGTGCTGGTGCCTTGCTCACTAGGAACCTGTAGGAACAGCTTGCGGTACTGCACCTAGACATGCAGTGCTGTGCCTTGCTCACTAGGGAGCTCTAGTAGCAGCTTGCGGTACTGCACTGAGACATACAATGCTGGTTCCTGGCTCACTATGCAATCATTTGCAATGCACTAGGTCTCGCACTACTGAAAGTATGAGCTATTGGCGTTGCAAATGCTTGTTTTAAACTACATGCATTGACAAGTCACTTAAAATGGAACATGCATTCTCCCAAGCCTGAGGAAGACCCAAGCAGCAAGTTCCCCACTACCACCCTCTCTGCAACCACTTGTGCACCTATGTACATTAAAATTTAAGTACTTCTTTTTTTGCCTAAAACTAAAGTACATGCTGTAGACCTTAGGTCAGTTTCAGGTTGGAGTTACTATTTGTCACCTGATTTCTGTTGAGTGCTGAGGCTTTCCTGAGTATTCCTTGGACTGTTCAATTTCACTACTCCTAGGATCAAGTGCTAAAGGGGTGTATTTGGTGATCAAAGTGGTGTAGCTACACCATTGGCAGCCTGTGGCGGTCCCTGTGGCGGACGCATGTAAGAGCGGGGGTGCTGGCGATTCCTGCGCTTGCCGCTTTCCCCGGGCCGCAGGTAAAAGCTGGGGAAAGGAGCCAATGCCCCCAAAACATGAACCACCCCCCTTGCTACACCACTGGGTGATCAGTTTTGGGTCTTGCAGTAAGTGTAAGCCCTTAGCCACTGGTGTAAAAGGCTCTGGTTAATACAATATGTGCCCAGTAACCCCGAACTCCTCAGGAACCCCTGAATAAGATCCTACAACCTAATTCTCCAGTTTCACCTATGGGATGGGCATAGCCTGGACAACATTGTATTACATATGAGGACCTGGAACTGTCTTAACCATATCCTATGACATTTACTTTACTCCTATGTTCAGGTCCTCAGCCTATGACCAGTGGTGCTGGTGTTGCCTAGATGTGTATTTCTAGACCTCATCCTATAAAATCCAAGGGATTAGTGATATTATGTCATAAAGGGATTCTCATAGCTACTGACAGCATGTGGATTGTGACACCAGTAGTCCTATCATCGCTGCCAGACTGGTACTGCTGTGATCACAGAAAAATATGTCATCTGATGTCCATATCCCAGTGCTGCATGCCTAAAATAGTTCCTGCTGAGTGCATGACAAACCTGTTTATGCCTATTGCCCAAATAGTACCTTTGATGGAGCCTCCAATGACCTGCCTGGTTAGGTCTTTGACAGCACTCCAACTGTTGCCCTGATCATTACTGGTTACGTAGCACAATCGTGCAAGATTTTGGCCGGTGACGATCTGGTATGACTCTGGAATCTTTCCCAGAACAGCGATGAAAAAAAGGAAGACAGTGCCTGTAAATTCATCGTGAAGGGGACATGGGTTCATAGAGCGATGTTTCTTCAGGAAGGCTGTGTCGATTGCCTTCAGGTCTCCCCACTGTGGAAAGTAAATAAACAGCAATGAGTGTGAGATGGTCATACCTACAAAGTTGTGACATTTTACTCATAGCTTTTTGTTTTTTTATCCTTTCCCTACTTTAGCGCTTCACTAATCTTTAATTTTTTTCCTTTATTCTTTCCCATCCTTTTTTTCTATTTTCTTTCACTCAACTATTTCTCTTTTTCTTTCTGTTTTCCAGTCACTTTTCTAACTCTGACTTTATTGCTTCCTTTTTAAACATTTTTCATTTTTCTCCTTTTCTAGCATTTTCTTTTACTAAATTCAAAAAGAAAATTGGAAAGAAGCCTATGGGGAAAGGAGAAAGATACGTTTACCAATCTTTCTGTCAGTATTCCCAATTTGCTTTGTTTTCCATGTGGCCAGCACTGTACATCTTTGATTCAGGAGAAAGGCTTTAGCCATTCTAGATTTGTCTATGGCATGCTAGTGCCTTGCTTTGGTGTTGATCCCTATGCAAGTGCACATCACCTTGCAGGGTTTCAAGATCTCCTGTGCAGATAGTGGGTACCTCCTCCCCTGAATGCAGGCTATTAAGGTGCTGGCCGGCACTGGAGCTTGACTGTTCAGCCTCTTAGGAGCTGGCAGCAGACACTGGGGAATAGCAGGAACAGTGACAGGGAGCTTGGGAGTGTCCTGAGACCCAGGCCTGTGCTCACCCTCTGCCCAGGCTATTAGTCAGATTTCAACATCCTGAGAGTCACCAACCTTTGGGAAGTTCATGGGCGCTTCTCCATATGCTTCTCCCCGCTGCTTGCAGCCCATCTGCTCTACTCTTATGGATAATTTACACAACTCCATTTCCCACACTTCTACCCTCACTTCATCCGTCACATCATCCTACTCTTGCCCCCACACTGCTATGACATCACACACTGCCCTTAACACCTTCATTCACTCATGCATTTACCGATTCATCTAGCCATCCATCCATGCACTCACTCTTCCATCCATGTAGTCAGTAAGTCAAAATTCTTTATTTTCCTATATTTCTATAGCATATAAAGTACATAAAATATAAACATCATTAATCATTATATGACAAAATATAGCAGCAGGTTTAAAATAATTTGTCCCAAAACATAATATAATAAATTATTACATTGAAAACCGTCCAGCGTAAAAAAAAATACTTTTCTAAAAACATTAATCCATTTAATAAAAATTCGTAATGCAATAATTCCATCCATGTAGTCAATCACTGTCTCATTTCTTCATTCATCAATACATTCCTTGTCACATGCAGTTCCGGGGGCCACAAGGCATGCAGAGCCCTGGTAGTGGGGGGGCCTTTGCATCTGGTGTCCTGAGGTCCATCTTACTATGGTTTTCCTCACTTGACTCTCAGGGTAGTGAGGGAAAGCAGTCAAGGACTTCTCAGGGAGATAGTGAGGGAGGTAGAGACTCAGAACTCAAACAGCCTAACAACAGACACCATAACCCAGTGTTAGTCTTAGTAAAAAGAGAAGCACTTTCATCTCACAGCAATATGAAATACTACACACAGTAATGGTGGTTCAGATACAGGGTTCTATAAAAAACTACCGGGTTCTAGCCAAATTCTACAGTTTTCATGCCAACTAAGAGTTTTAGGCAGGAATTTAGCACAGGTGTGAGCTCACACGCAGGCTGTGCAAGCAACAATTCTGTTGAATAATCTTAGGTCAGTTTCAATTTGTTTCATATCTGAGTACATAGAGCTTACACTGCCAGTCGCTAATCTCTCTAATGCATAGGTTTATCATTCTGAGTCCAAGGCACAGGGGCATATTTACAATGAGCTAAGGCCGCGGCAGCGTTCATTTTTACGCTGCAGCATTTTTTCTTTTCTAGCACCATATTTACAAAGTGACGTTAGAGCACCTCAGGGTCATCATCGAATAAGCTTTATTCGTTTTGCCAAAAACCATCAAGCGTACAAATACAAGAACATGTTTATAGTTAAATGTCTAAAATAAAATTTGTACAATATAAAAGATAAGTGGGTAAAAGAGGTCATTAAACTTTTCTCACATGTTTAAGAGATCTAATTAAAAAAAAATCTGTTATAATTCCAAAGGTACAGTAGCATTCTTCTAATATAACATCTGTGCAAATCTAGCAGAGAACTAATGTATCCTTACTTAGCTTAGTGACGTACAGCATTATAATATAATTGAAGAGAGTTGCACAAACCCCAGCTATCAGAATTCAATGCTAAGAAGGGAGTAATGCACTCTTCCTCTTGCTAGAGTACAACCTTACAGCATTTGTGCCAAACATTGGCTAAAAACCAACTTATAGAAAAAACTATTGTTTCAGAGGTGTCAGTTTTAAAAATTCTGTATGCAATTTTATAAGAATTAACTTTCAGGTTTAAACAGACAGGGCGTATCCATTTACTGCGGGGGCTGCAATATTCTGGGAAGAAAAACAAAACGTGTACCTCCGTCTCAGAAACTTCCCCACAGACAGGGCATTTGTCTGAATTTTGCTCCCTTGCCCACTTACTCGTGAAGGTTTTTAGTGGCAGGCTACCCAACCGAATTCTCACAAACAGACTTTTGGCTGGTGGGGAGAAATTATATCAAGGAAAACTTCAAAGTTTGTGCTAGGCTTGAATTCAATCAACTGATCAGTCAGACGACCTAAAGAAGCCATTGCTAGTTGTTGGTCAAGCAGGAAGGCCCAATACCTGTTTTTGAGTACAGCAACTTCAGAATTTCCGATTTTCTCACGACTATCCCAGAGTCTGCTTAGTCCCATTCTCCTACACCATGTTGAAATGTACTGTAACCAAGGGGTCTTGAGGGCGCCATTGATCTTCATCAAATTCCTCAATGCGCTACTATACTCTATTAGTTCTGGGGTAGACCAGATACTAACCCAAAACATCAATGGACTTAAGTGTGCTATATCTGCAATATGTTTGCTACCAAAGTCCAAGAAAAGTGGAATAAGGGGTGTACTTGAAGAAACACAGATAAGTGATCTGATAAATGTATTCTCCTCCACTGTTAAATTCTGAGTATCCACATACCCCCAGACTTCGACACCAAAAAGGGCAGCACCCGGTGCTTTGGCTCGATATACCTCCAAAGCTGGGGATATGGCTCTGGACCGGGTCTGTTTATGCAATCTGAGTATTGCTTTGGATCTTTGTGTCAGAAGTAAGGTGCTTTTTCTAAGCTGGGGTTCCCAACTAAGCTTGTCAGTCAGTTTGACACCCAGATCATCGAAGCAATAAACTCTTTCGAGGGGTTTGTCAGCCACTGTCACAGTACTGTTTCTAATGGGACCTTTCCCAAAACTCATGCATTTAGTTTTTGATACATTTATTACCAGGCCCCTATAAACTCAGAAGTTCAGAAACTTGTTAATTAAATTTGGAAGACAGATACAGATTTTCGATATGAGTAAGGAATCATCAGCAAAAAGTAATATAGGAATCTTGTTACCATTCAATACAGGAGAGTCTTTGTTACAGTCCAGCAGTTCCTTAACAACATCATTTACATATAATGTAAACAGAGTAGGGGCAAAAACGCAACCTTGGGGTACCCCACGACAAATTGGAATCTGCTCTGTTGATTCCCCTTAGTTGCCCCATAGTACCTGAGCATAATTATTTTTGTGCAGCCTTGAAACTAAATTAATCAGGTTGACGAGGCCCCCATGTCAATTAACACCTTCCACAGAAGCCTTCGAGGAACTAAGTTGAAGGCCGCATGCAGATCTATGAAAGCTGCATAGAGTTTTGATTACAAATCAGAGCATACTTCCAATATAGTAATGTGAACTAAAAACTTGGTCTGACATGCTAGTTTTAGCGCAGAATCCTGCTTGGAAGAGTGACAGGATTTGATTAGTGTCCGTCCATTATTGCAACTTTTCGAGCAGTTGCCTAGCAAATATTTTTTGTAGATTATCAATGAGGCTGATTGCCATATAGTTGGATGGACTGGAGGCGTCCCCTTTTCTAAAAACCGGAATTATCTCTGCATCCCTCCATGTGTCCGGGATCCTACCCCCAGCCACAATTGCGTTGGATCGGAGATTGACATAAAATTCCCAAATTGATGGTTCAGATTTCTACAAATTCGCTTGGATGTGGTTGGGGCCCGGGGCTTTAGCTGCTTTTAGGCAACTAATGTGTCAGCCAAACTTAATGCTAGATCAGCATCATTAGGGATATTTGTATTATCACTGAGACCACAATTCTGATTTTGGAAGTGTAGCAAAGATGGAATGACTTCTTCTGAATATAATTGTTGTAAAATGATGGACCCATTTCTCTGGTTCAATATAGTAAAGATTTTTCTTTGCAGTGTATGAGCTCCCATGAGACATTGTATGCCATACCACCTTATTGTCATTAGTTCTAACAGCCTGCAGCATGGCATCCCAATTCCTGTCTGCCCATTCCCTCCTAGCCTTATCTTGTGCCAATGTATCTGTAGTGTGCCGCACTAATATTAAAACTATTTCATTCATTAATTGCTGCTATTAACTGCGATTTTGCAGCTCTGCACTCTGCATTATACCAATGGTTTTCCTTTCTATGCAGGGGCCTTCGTTTTCTTAAATCTTTGTGAAAAATGTGAGATAATTCTCTAGAAAAATGTTGATGGATATCTAAAAATGGAATAGAAGTTACCAAGTTTCCTTTGAAAGGAGAGAAGAAGTGCACATACCATTTATACATTTCTGAGTGCAGTTTATCCATTAGGCAATACTCAGGGCCACAAAACCCTTCTTGAGATATTGGCTAGTGTCGGTTCAGGCATTGCAGTAAGACACCCAACCAGCTCTCTGTTGAGAGCGTCTCCGCTTAGAGTTAAAAGTAATGGATTATGGTCACTGTCAAGTCGGGGCACGATTACCGGATCATTGACATAATATTGACTACAAAAATATCCCCATACACAAATATCGACACACAAATATCGACATCCACAATATCGACATCCTATCTTTAAAAAGTAAAATACAAAAATATCGAGAAAAAAATATAGATGTAAAAAATATCGATATACAAAATATCGATTTTTTTATACATACAAACTAATGTTTAATAAATTAAATAATAAAATTAACTTAAAAAAATATTTAGATGTAATGTACATTTAAACAAATATAATAAATACAGTTAATTTTAAAAATGTAAATGTACATATATGAAAGATAATATATAAATGTATATTTACTTTAAAACAATTAATAAATTAATAACTTTAATTTATTTTAAAATGTTATAAATATATAAGAATTAGCAAATAAATATATACAAATATACATATACCTGTAACACAAAATCTAATAATAAAAACATTATATTATAAATTAAAATATTAATATATTTTAAAAAAATTGAACTTACATTTTGCACTCCATTGAGTGCAACAGTAAGAAAAGTGTTGGATAGCGTAGGGGTAAAAATTACTATTCCCACTCCAGTGAGTGCAACAGTAGAGAAAGTGTTGGATAGCGGAGGTGAAAACATTACTATTCCCACTCCAGTGAATACAACAGTAGGGAAAGTGTTGGATAGCGCATCGGTAAAAATTACTATTCCCACTCCAGTGAGTGCAACAGTAGGGAAAGTGTTGCATAGCGCAGGGGTAAAAATTACTATTCCCTCTCCAGTGAGTGCAACAGTAGGGAAAGTGTTGGATAGCGTAGGGGTAAAAATGACTGTTCCCACTCCAGTAAGTGCAACAGTAGGGAAAGTGTTGGATAGCGTAGGGTTAAAAATTACTATTCCCACTACAGTGAATGCAACAGTAGGGAAAGTGTTGGATAGCGGAGGGGTAAAAATTACTATTCCCACTCCAGTGAGTGCAACAGTAGGGAAAGTGTTGGATAGCGGAGAAGTAAAAATTACTATTCCTGCTCCACTGAGTGCAACAGTAGGGAAAGTGTTTGATAGCGGAGAAGTAAAAATTACTATTCCCACTCCAGTGAGTGCAGCAGTAGGGAAAGTGTTGGATAGCATAGGGGTAAAATTACTATTCCCACTCCAGTGAGTACAACAGTAGGGAAAGTCTTGGATAGCGAAGGGGTAAAAATTACTATTCCCACTCCAGTGAGTGCAACTTGTAGGGAAAGTGTTGGATAGCGGAGGGGTAAAATTACTATTCCCACTCCAGTGAGTGCAACAGTAGGGAAAGTGTTGAATAGCAGAGGGTTAAAATTAATATTCTCAAAGTCAATCAAAAAATAAAAACAAACAAAAGATCAACTACAATACAAAAATTGTTAAAAACATAAAAATAAAAAATACATAAAAATATTAAAAATAAAAAATAGAAGCATGTCAATGTTAAAAAAATCTAAAAACTACCAACAAACATTATTTTATAAAATTTTTAAAAAAATTACAGACAAATAACTATATTTATTATAAATTATTTATAATCAGAAACATTAATTGTTACATAAAATAAATATTCTTTATTTCCTACCCTATAACACCACACATTTCACAACACACATCTAAATTTCTAAAAAAATTGTACCTCCATAATTAACATAATTAATTATCAAATAAACAAATATTATTAATTCAAAATCAAATTAAAACATATACAAATTAATTTACTGACCAAACGTTACCCCTATAAAACCAAAATCCACACGCAAAATAAAAGTAAACAATAACCATAAAAATGTATCATTCAAAGAATGAATAATAATGAGCAAATATTTATTAATTAATAAAACATAAAATACTTTCCACCCTCTACCCCAATAAACACCACAACACACACGTCATTACACAATTTCCATAACTAATTAAAAAAATTTTTTTTTTCAATTAATAACTTATTGTTTATTTGAAAATAATTTACTTCACACCTTTTACCACTATAAACCCCACAACTCACATCTCAAATTAATTACACAATTGCCATAATTAATTTTTAATAAATTAATTAGCATTAATTATCAATTAATTATAAATTAATTTTAAATAAATTACTTCACACCCTATTTCCCTATAAACCCCACCACCCATTCCTAAAAATTGACACGATTAATTATAAAATATTTAATTAATTAATATTCATTAACAAACAATTGATAAATAATTATTAATAAATGTATTCCCACAATTAACACTATAAATTAAAAATTAAATACATATTAATATATAAAAATTATTATTACATTTATTAAAATGAAATTACTTCCCAGCCTATTCCCCTATAAACCCACAACCCACTCCTACAAATAACAATTAACATATTTACCAATTAATTAATAATAATTAACAACCAATTATTAATTAATAATAAATTATTTTCCATAATTAACACTATAAAATCTAAATTATATAAATACTAATAATAAAAAATATTAATGTATTATAATTAAATTACTTTCCCACCCTATTCCCCTATAAACCCACAACCCACTCCTAAAAAAACCACAATTAACATAATTATCAATTAATTAATTAATAAAAAATAACAAACAATTAATAATTAATTAATACAAATTAATTCCCACAATTAACACTATAAAATCTTAATTAAATAAATACTAATAAATAAAAAATAATAATTACTTTATTACAATTAAATTACTTCCCACCCTATTCCCCTATAAACCTACAACCCGCTACAGAATTAAAAAACGCAAATTTTAATTAACATACAATTAATCACTACTAAAAATTTAACACATATTAAAAAACAAAATCAATACTTATACAAAAAAATTACATCACATACTTTTAAAATACATACTAAAATACATAACACTAATATAAAAATCAATATTTTAAACAACGATATTTTAACAAACGATATTACTAACTTCGATATTTTCAAAAACGATATTTCTTACCTTAATGTAGATAATCTGGACCACAATATTCTTGCTCTCGATATTCCTGTATGACGATATTTCAAACTCGATATTTTTGTATATCGATATTTGAAACTCGATATTCTGTCTGTGCACCACGATTACCATTTCACTCATCAATGGCCAAATCCTTACATCAAGTAATATGTCATCTATAACACTTGAATAAAAGCCTCTTTTAAATCTAGGTGATCGATCAGGATCGGATTGGGTCCGTCCATTGCTAGCTCTTAGTCTATGCCCAACCATCATCGATTCTACCTGCATCGTAGCACTAGAAAAAGAGTGCTGGGGTCTACTAGTCAAGCCTGGTATATTCCATATCTCATCCTCCTCTTCAAACAATGCATTAAGCGAAGTTGAAGGCTCAAACGAGACATTGAAATCCCCTGCTACCACAACTTTTGCTCGCTGTTGATAGAGCTCAAACTTATTATCCCGCAAGGCAAAAATAGGGGGATCTTCTCTAACAGAAACTGACCTGGCATACACATTGAACAGTACCATGGTTAGCCCAGAGGGGAACTTAAACTGAACTCCCATTAAATCTAGGGAGTCAATCTTTAGCTGTGAGTGGGCACAGGTGGTGGTATGTTTCACCAGAATCATTAATCCTCCCATTGCTCACCGAGTTTTATTTTGAGGCGTCGCTTCCACTCTAGAAGTGGCGTAACCATTTATAAATATTCTTTCTACAGCCCAAGTTTCTTGGAAGATACAGACATCCTTTCCCCCTACAAATAGCAGCCAATCATTATCAGCGAGTTTAGATGTAATCCCTGCCAGGTTCCATGAGATTAATGACAATCCTTTTGTATGCCAATATTTGCTGAAAAGCTAGGATACCGTGATCCTATGATGATCAGGGGCAGAGATGTACTAGCAGAGGTGGCATCCGACTCACCTGGGCTTATTGTGTGGTCTGGGGAAACAAACGTAACAACAAAAGAAGGAGACATTCCTGGCAGGCCTATCAATTGTGTTCCTTTGGCAGGTTTGTGTGTCAAAATATGATGGCAAGAATCGTGGTCTGCAGTAGATTGGGCCTGATCAAATTCCCTCTGCTCAGGGCCTATCTGTGCAGGTGCATGGAACGCAGTCTTAGCAAGCTCTTTTATAATTATCCCACTTTCGGTAAGCCCCCCCAACTAGTTGCCCACTGAGTGTTTAGTGTCAATACATGTCCCTATCCCTGGTCATTTACCATGGGGACGGGGTTGTTAGCTTCTCTGGAATATGCTCCATGCACTTTGCCCCGAGACTCAAGCTTCCCATATTCTCTTCACTGCAAGTCCCGCGACTAGCCACAGGCCTAAATACCGGGTTGGTCCCTGTAGAAGTTACATTCACTCAATCAATGTCACCCAAGTCACTAAGGACTACATTTTTGGGTGACTCTCTTCTAGGGACGTGCTGCATGCCAGGAACATCCCTATACCTGATCTGGATTTGGGTGGCAATGTTACAAATCCTCTGGGCATCCATAGATAGTAACCCTTCAATGAACCTATAGTCCTTCAGAACTACCCTTACAACATCATTAATCTTTTCCTGTGTCTCAGTGCGCTCTACTCTTAGGATGTCACTCCTGATAATAGAGCGACATCCCTTCACATATCTAAGCCAATGAGTAACTTTATTGGACAGGGAATCCTCGCTCTCCCATCTCCTCGGGGGCTATCTTGGTGCATGATCTAGAAAGAACTGGGCCTGTGCTGATGAAAAATAGGTCGATGCGTTTTTGCGATCTCAGGGCCTTCTCGGTAATATTGGTGTGTAACATGGCCGGGGCGGGGGGCTGGGGGACATGATTGAATCTATCATGGTAACCAAAAGTACCTATATTCTCCCCTAGTCCCGCTCTCGCTCGTCCTTGTACTAATCTAGGACCCCGGGCTCCTCCATTTTCCTCTTCTTGCTCAATCCTCTCCCTACCATAGCCAGCCCCCTTGAGGTTCCTAGTTTGCGAGAGAGAATTAACAGCAGGGCCAGATGCCTGTTTTATCTCGCGGTCGTGGAGAGCAGAGGCATGTTGGGCTTTGGGATCTGGCTGAGCCTGGTCCATGGGCCTGGGCCTAAAAAGCGAGTCGGGCGGGGTGGGGGGGGGGAGCTCATGGACCAGAGCTGGTTGGGTGACCCAGACCTCCCTGAGACTGGGCAAATGTAGAAATTGTTTGGACCCTCTCTTGTGAATTGGCTATTTTGTCTTATAGAGATTTTATTATCTGTTTTAGAATCAAAACTTCCCCCCCAAGCCCTCCGGCCATCTCCATCAGGGTTGGTCAAGCAGTGAAACCCCCGACCAATTCAGCATCAATTACTCCCCCCCCCACACGTATTTGTAATTTT
Source organism: Calotriton arnoldi (assembly GCA_963921515.1). Lineage (NCBI taxonomy): Eukaryota > Metazoa > Chordata > Amphibia > Caudata > Salamandridae > Calotriton > Calotriton arnoldi. The sequence goes on from CAWUFW010001998.1 coordinate 1,825,329, forward strand.
TATGCTGATATCCTGGGGGCTTAAGACATTATACCTATTTTCGCAAATTATGTCTGGGTTTACAACAGTCACTGCATTCTCCTCAGGTGGTGAGTCAGAAACACTAGAGCAATGTTGGGAGTCCAATATAGCGTCACTGTGCAGCGAGGAAACAGCCTTTTTCCTCTTAAACATTTCTGTAACACTTTTCTTGGGATTTTTTTTTTCTTGACATGACTGGTGATTACGTGAGGCATCGGGGGTCTGCACGGAGTTCTGCTCGACTGGAGAGACCAGTATCCCATTCACCTCCTCTAAGATGCCGTCTATCTGGTCCATAACTCAGTTTGCACCTGCTGACCTGATGCCCTTTTTTTGCAGTTGGTGGGCCCGATGCTACCTCCAGGGCCTCCCGTTTCCCCATAGTTGCCCACACAGGGATGCTGGCGTGACTCAACACTCCTTACTGGGGTACATCAGACAAAGATGCGAAAGGCTATAAAAGAAAAGAAGTTCCTCCCTCCAAGTTGTCGATCACAAGAACCCAAGCAACTCAAGCACAGCAGTTCGAAGATAGTCACTTACCTCCCATGGTCTCGGAGACCTGCTGCCACCTCCACCCACAGACCACCAGTATTTGACATCCGAAGTTCAGGTGTCCAGTAACTATGGGTTCCTGTGTCCAGATGTCCAGGTACCCGCTTAAACAGTCTAGAAATCTCAGGAGAAAATTATACTAGTTCGAACAACTAAGCGGGCCCAGCTTGAGACCAGACCTCCAGGACTCCCCTGGGCCTTTCTAGTAAGTCTAATTTCTCCTTGCTCCTCCTTAGTTCTGCTCCCTTTCTGGTGGATAAAGCAGCAGGGTCGCTCAGCAGGGTCACTCTATCACCAAGCGCCAAGAGTTGCATAAGACACCAGCAGCCCTGTCGTACACGTGAGGCCCACAGTGGGTTAGACACACTGACGGCCGGCACGTTCAACTAAACGTTGAACATGGCGCAACATGGTAAGGTTAGTAGATTGGTAGAACCGGACCAAGTCAGTAACTCCTGTCCACAAGGGAGCAGCAGGCAAGCTACAGGCAACAGGCCAAAGAACAACCCCCCTCCCATAAAAAAAACAGGCCAGGAGTGGGGAGACAGCCGGGAAACAGGGTAACTATTGTTTGGCAGCCCCCCTGTTTGCTCTCTTAGTATTGTACCACCAGGACGGGGCAGAGCAGAGAACAGAGAACAAAGTCATGGCATAGCAATAGCAGAGAGGTTAAAAAAAAGCACGACCTGCTTCACCCAGGTGGCAAGAATCTGCAATCCAATCTCAGAACTCTAGCTCCCCCTCTCCGTGGATCTCCCGGCGGGACAAAACAGCCCGTGCAGCAGCCATTGCAGCAGCTCCAGCTCCGTCGGTGGCGGACGTCAGGAAGAGACTATTCTAGCGTGTGATATAACGGTGTGTGGGCGGGCACAAGCACAGCAACGGGGAGCGTAGACAGGGAAGCTGTATCTTGAATCCTTAGGGTCACTTTTTCACTGCTAGCACCTATTTATTGTAACACCAGATCTGCTAGTGGCAGTTTTTGGTAATGATAAGGTAGGTGTTCCCTCAGAAAAACCATCACAAAACTGTTGCTGCCATATGTACAAGGATTTTCGGAAATGGTGATACTTTTTAAAAAAAGGATCTAAGTCTCATTAGTGTCAGCGATTTACTGCTAAGAAAAAGCAGGTCTTAAAAATAACGCATGCACACTGGTATACAAGCAGAACATACCCAAAGCACTTTGGCAAGCCCAACTACGCTATGGATCTACTACTATTGCAGCTTGGAGCACCAAGGAGACCACCACCACTACCACAGAGGCAGCGCAGGCATAGGGAGTGGACATACTATCAGAGGATAACCCTCATTGACCTCAGGGAGGAGGAGGTGATTCCCCATTACAGGCTCAGTAGAGAGTCCATTGTCTGCCTCCAGCACCAGATTGCGCCAAGGCTTCAGTCAACATCGCAGCGCTGCACCAACATCCCTCCGCAGGGCAAGCTACTGGCTGTCCTGCACTTGCTGGCGTCTGGAACTTTCCAACCCACCACAGCCAGAGTGGCAGGAGAATCCCAGGCATCCTTCTCTAGGTTCCTCCCCAGTATCCTGTATGCCATCATAAGCCTCACGCCCCAGTAGCTCTACTTCCCCAACACAGCAACAACAGGAGAACAAGCAAGGCTTTCATGCCACTGCAGGGTTCCCACATGTGTTGGGGCAATGGACTGCACACATGTGCAACTTATGTCTCCAGTGGTAACATCACACATCTATCGCAACAGGAGGCACACCTATTTCATGAACATGCAGGCAATCGTGGACCATCTGGGCCTCTTCATCAATGTCCTGGTGAAGTAACCTGGCAATGCTCATGACTCATTCATCTTCCGGCATACCGCCATCAATGAGCGCTTCCAGAATGGGACCTATGGGAATGGCCTACTGGTTGGTTACCTCAAGCACATGGCAGACCACATGGCAGTCAATTATGTAGGAATACGTGACAGATCACTCTTGGGATGAATGAGACAGTGCATACGGAGTTGGTGTGGTCCTAGATACTTGTACCATACTACATGGCCTATGCACAACACAATCCTACAAGTCACACATGTTGAGACTGCCTACGCCACTGTGGGCCACAAGTATAAGTGAACTGTGCTGATGGACTATCACTATTCATGATGCTCTGGTGGAGCAGCTCCCCAAATCATGTCAATGTGGCAATGCAAAGTCTGTCTGTATGACATTACATGGCCTCATTGTTATGCAGTAAAGCAAGCCGAACCAAATTGCAGCATTCATGCACCCTACGTTAAGGATGTCTACCATGGGCCCTGAGGTGGCCTTTCCCATCCAACACCAATGAAGATCTCACACATTTCCATGCAACCTATGTTCAGGGACCCTAGGACAACGTGCAAATGGAGTGCCTCCCAAGGGGAGGTGAAATGACAATACATAATCATGTCTCTGTGTCATGTCCAATTACTATGCGTTCTGCATTCCGCACGACACATAGAAGGAGGGAATTGCATTGATTGTGTGTTTTTGGTGCTGGAATGTGTCCCTTAAAGCATGACGTCATGTGAGGACACTAAGCTGACACATGCACCATGGTGCAAGGGGGGTGGTGTTAACACTAGTCACTATCATGTGATGGTGCGTATGCGGACAAACCATGGATATGCTGTATGTTAACTGAAAGTCACATTCCACCACTTCACTTTGGATGCAGGTCAGCGCAGCCATATTACACCTATTGCTGCCCAGTGGAAACAACTGCTAAATGAGGCCCTGTGTATGCATTCAATAGTGTCAAAGACCCTCACAAATGCAACATCTTCTAAAAGTATGTGAAACACCCTGTTTAAGCAAGACAATCCCTGGCTCTAGTCTGTGTTTCTACATGTAAATCCAATGGTCATGAGATGTATCCCAGACCTGATAAACTGAGAAATATTGTCATATATGAACCTCACAAGATCATCTCTACCATGTAACATTATGTCATTCATCATATACACACATCACATCTTATTTGCAGACCGTTTTGTTGGGCACAAACCACCACAGCATTCATCCAAGACGCCAGACTGTGTAGCAAGATGCAACCCCATGCACAAACTACATCTCCCATGACAGTCAACAATACAGTTCTCATAGAAGTAATGTGCCTGTCTGGGGGCAATGCTGCACAGGATTTGCTAGCGCAGCCACAGAACCCTGTACACTGAATCTTGTGGAAGATATAGCTGACACTGTCCACAAGCAGTGAGGCACTGTAGTGTAGTTAGTCTACCAGTTGCACTGTACAGCGCAAGATTGACACATATCTATAAACCCCTTGATTACTGTCACCATAGTGGACACTGAGAACTGCCATGTGTACACTATCATGTCCCACATTGATATCCACTCACTATCCTTCCCATGGCGGAACACATTGAACAACATTGACTCTAATTCTCAATGCAAAATATGTGTGACTGAAGGATGCCAAATCACCGGCTCCTGTTACATGTTGTCAAATCAGAAAGGTATCAGTTCAGGAATGGCAATAGTAGCCAATAATAGACACAACAGATGAATGCAAGACACATGTCTACTCCATGGCAAATTGACTCTCCTTACTGGTTACAAATTATCACCTGTATGGCATTGGCACTCACCAGTATAACAAATAGTAATTGAATCACAGAGGACAGCACACCTGTATGTGTAGCACAGTGTCAGTCATTTCCAATCCCTACTTGTGTGTATTCCAGACAATGTCATAGCACGTCTTTTCCAGTAATCCAGGTGTATGAGTCAATCAGGACACATAACAGATTGGAAATGAATGCTTGGCCATCCCTTGTCATGACTCTTAACTAATGCTAACCTCCTTTCTTTGCAGCGGACCAGGGATATGCTCTGCTGCCGTGGGTCATGACTCCTCTGAAAAACCTACAAATAGAGTCCAGTGGACCTACAACCATGCCCTATGCAGCACCAGGTCCATCATTGAGCTGACATTTCACCTATGGTGTGTAAAATTATATTGATGTGCTGCATATTGGACAATATATGTGTCAGGACAAATGTGCCATGGGCTGATGAAAATGGGGAGCAGGAAATGCCTGACAATGAGGAGGAGGAAGATGAGGAGCCTCATCGACCTGGACCATCAGTTGACGCAATACGGCAGAGGGACAACATGATAAATAATTTCTTCTCAGAACAATGATTGTTTAACATGATATCAAACAATGATAAAATATCAAATTTTGTTAATCTATTTGTAAATAAATGTCTGAGCACTGCAACTGTGTATGCATTTTGATTCCATAGTCACAGTAAACACCTAAACATTTACATTTGTCCTGCTACTAATTGTCACAAAGATAATAAATGTAGCTATGTGTAACAAACAGCATTGAACATCATCTGGTACAAATTAAATAGTGTGCTTGCCAACTACCTGTAGCAGATAGTCCTCCATTGCCAGCCATTATTAACATGGTGTGGTAATGTAGATAGTGTGCAATGACTGTGTGTGTGTCTCTCCTGCTGCTAGTCACTTGTACAGCCTCAAACTTGTGGACGATATTAGAAGGGCACTCATAGTATGATGACTTTGAAGTGTTCCACATGGTATGTGCATGGGAACACAGTCCCAAAACTATAATCTACGTATGATACAGCAATACCAGTATACACTTGTCAAATCTATTAGGTGATCTCATATCACACGTACAAATGCTACATACTATACTTTGCCAGTGCAAGAGTGTTGTATGTGAACACCCCCTGTTATACACAAGCAACACCGCCTTGATGCCGAGTGTAGTTGTGGTGTGTTTATCCAGCCTTACTATCAGCAATATGTAGGAGATCATGCCAAGCCATGCATGGTGATCTGCCATAGCACAATCAGCATGACTGAGGATCCTGGTGGCCACTGATAACACTGCAACTTTCCTGTGTGGTATGGCCCTTAGATATAAATGGCAAAGACTCAAAATACTCTAATGGCCCCATCCATACGTCTCCTTCCAGGTGGGTGTTGCCAATTGCTGCACACTTCAAAAGTTCCCCACAGGCTGATGCCTTCAGTGTGGGACACTGTGCTGTTTGGCAGTAGGCTGAGCTGTCCTACATATGGGTGCAGTGACCCCATGGCAGTGGTAGTCTGTCGCATCCCTGGGGGAAGCTAATACAATGTCAATGGGTGCTAAGACATATTTAGCACACAGGACACCTCTGGTAAGGTGTGCCCTTGTGCTACCACAGTGGGACATATGTATAAGGAAATGGCATAGTGGCACATTTTGCAGCACCATGCTGCGTCATGTCCAGAACTAAGGGATGTGCCGTATTTACAAGAATACGGTGCACCCCTGTGTTTTACCTAGTGCAGGTGCAAAAAATCACAGCCTAGTGCCAAAGCAGACACCCTTGCGCCATAGCTCAAGGGTGGCTGCGTTGCAGGGTTGATTGTTTGTGCAGTAAGGTGTCCCTTCGTGCATAAAAACAATCATTAATGGTGTCTTGCTCTTCCTGTGTGTGCTGCAGACTGCAGCATACATAGAAATAGCAAAAACAAGCAGATATTAAGTATGTCTCCTTGTTACGCCAATCTAATGCCTGCTTTTGCATGGTTATAGTTATTTTGCGCTGCCTCAGATTTACACATCATTGTAAATCAGGGGTAGCGTAAAAAGTAATTGGAACCCCTACAGCAACACCCATTGCATGGTCCTTTCATGCAGATACCTGCGTGAAACGGTACCATATTGACAAAGTGATGTTAAGCAATGCAAAGTGGCTTAACGCCGCTTTGTAAACATGCTGCAGGGCATTGCACCACCGGAACATCGGTAAAAGTGAGGATCCGTGGTGCAATCTCCTTGTACATATGCCCCAGTGTTTGGGCACTATGCGTAGTGTGATCCCTGAACAGCATGAACTCACACATATGTTCACTGTCCATACAGATAGTAAACACATGTAAAGACTGTAAACAGGTCCACTCCACTATACAGATTCAACACAGCAATACCTGCACATTATTACATGCATTGCACATTCCTATACATCAAAAAACAAACTTTTTATCAATTGCGTCAAAAAAATATGACATATGACCATCAAGCGTGATTTTTTTCCACCCACCGCGTCAGCCAAAAATGACACTTCACAGCCGACGCATACTAAAAACCGCATTGTGCCTTGTTACGCCTTGTGTGAAATTGAAGGATTTACTGTTAGTGTCAAAAAGAATGATGCTTAGGCTGAAAACGTGACGCATGCGCCCAGGAAGTGAAGTAATGGATAAAGGGGAGTGATGTAATTGGTCCTGCATGCTGCAAACCAAGAACTGGTGAGTTACTTTCATTTTCACTTTAAGTCACAGTTTTTCTGTCTGTGCTGCTGAGTGGTTGTGTGTGGATTGTGCAGGAGAATTTTTGGTGTATATTGAGCTGTTGTGTTGTGTCGTGTCCGCTGTCCCTGATGTGTTTGTAAAGGCCTTGTTTTCGTATTTGTCGTGTATTGTTGTGTTTTGTCTGGTGTCCTGTTGGGTGCTTGTCTACTGGGGAATTTTTATATTAGGGGTAGTTGTGGGTGTTTAGGGTGGTTCAGTTTTGTTTTGGCTGAAATTTGTCCATCTGCGATCATGCCTGGGAAGGGTAGGGTGCGTAGCATGTCAGATGTTGCATTTGGGGGATTCCTGTGGCTCATCAACTTTTATCTACCACAAAGGGTGGCCAGTGGGGGTCGTGTTCTCCATGGCTACTCAGTGGCTGTGAGGAAGCAATGTTGGGAGAGGGTGTGGCAACAGATGCGCATATTTAACGTTGACAGGCCTAACTCAAACATCGCTGGGTGGATATGGTTGGTAGGGAGTCAGACCTGCTGAACTACATAGGCTTTAAAGTTGGCGGACAAGTTTGTAAGTAGACAATACTGTCACTTTTCTTGTGTGACACATCAACATAACAATAATGGTTAACATGGAGGGGCATGCTTACTATGAAATGGCGCAGGGTGCACTGCAGTAATATTGCTTTGCTGCGTTGCGTCATCGCAAACATGAAGGGATGTGCCGTAGTCACAATAATACAATGCACCACTGTGTGTACCCTTGCAGTGGCACAAACTGTAGCTGTGTAATGCAAGCACAGACACCATTGCATCATTACTGCATGCTGCAAAATTGCCACGTTTTTCCCATGTCACAATAAACATAGAAAAGTCACTAATAGATACTATAAATACAATGTCCATTTTCAAAGCGCGCTATGTGATCAAGACCACAGGTTTGTGGCCGAAACGCGTCATCCTGACATGCTAAGGCAATAAACTGATTCATTGTATTTTCAACTGGAGTCTGTGCCCTTGTTTGGCCCGCTGCGGTCGTTCACTGGGATTCTGGTTTCGTGTTTAAGCGGAGCACGACTGGCTCTGCACCACAGACCCCCTCTTTGCTGTCAAGGGCTCCTGTGATTTTCTACAGTTGAACGAAGGATTTTTCTCCTGGAGGAGAACGGAACAATCACTGCCCCCTGCCTAGCCCTGAAAACGCTGCTGATATCTTGCCACGGTTGAGCTGTGCGCCAAGTCGGAGGACCCATCCATCACCTCTATACCAGTGGGTGAGTGTATGCATGCAAGGGAGTTGGCAGGTTAGAAGAGGTAATAAGATTGGCTGCCGCATAAACATTGACGTTTGTATATACCATATCGACAGCCACAACACATTTTTGCTTTATTCAGCATGTCAAACCAAGCGCTGCGGGAAAGGGAAGCAGCTGCTGATGCGTTGTTTGACAACTTACCGACACTGGACAACCAACAACGAGCCCCCACGGCTGTAGGGGCTCCAAGCGGCAACATCAAAACCAAACTCCAAAACCTTGAAAAATTGATGCGCAACGAACTAACCAAGTGGTGGGAGTACAAGTCTCTGCAAAAGTACCGCGATGTGGGCCGTATTCCACGAGGCCTAAGAATCATGCTGGCACCAAGCTTTGACAACCCTGACCCACTCATGCTCAAAGAGTGGGTGGAGAGCAACCTGGAGGCCTCAATGCGCCTAGTAGTTATCCTCATCAAATATGCGAACATTGATCGCAGTGAACTACAAAACAAAATTGATAAAATAAACGATGAACTTGACAGCTCAGACCAAAAAGAAGTAGTCAGCAAAGGCCGTGAAGAAATAATGACAAAATTGAGAAAACATGAAGAAACAATAAAAACACGTAAGGCATTCAAATTTGCTCGGGACAAGCCGACTATGAGTGTGGACAAATTTTTACCTTTGCTAGGAAATTCGACTCTGCAAAAAGACAGAAACTCAATAAATCCACAAAACTCCCCGCACCTGCAACGTCAACTGCCTTGTCCCATGAGGAAATAGACTCGGCCTCAACATCTGACCTGAGCTCTACCGGGGAAACCGGCACAGACTCAGAAGATGGCAGCAGCATGAGTAACAGGGACCCCAGACTAAGAAACAACTTCAGTCTAACAGAGGAACTGGGTTTTTTAGTCGAGGACAGGCGTCAAACATTGCGCCCGCGAGCACCGAGGAAACAAAATACAGGCGCAACTGCAGAAGACGTGAGCGCAGAAAGCAAAGGAAATCAAAGAGGAAACTACAACAAAAAAAGAGCCAACTGGAGACGAAAATAAAGGATAACCCCAACACAGTTATAAATCTCTCAAACCTACAACTAACCGAGGCAGAAACACAACTTCTCTCTTTAGGTTTGACCTACTGCCCAGAAAGTAGTTTTGATTACACAACCACCCGTATTGACATTTTCAACTTCATCCGAAAACTCAAACTCATCAAATTTTTCAAACAGAAACATAGCAACAAACCTCCAACTACTGACAGCAATGAAACGGTCCACACTCAAGGCACTCTTGCCGTCTCGGACATTGCCACAATTAGAACCATGACAGAACTAGAATCTCCAACTGACAATGTCCCAACACAACTACTTTTACACAATGCTGGTATAGACACCTCAACCAAAATCACGAGTCCGTTCAAGCCACCATCCACTTTCACGCCCACTATGCCCAGAGATGCCATAGACATCTACAACGATGTCATTGTGGAAGAGGTCAAAAATTTGCACAAACGAAAATCCCGTGCAAAACACAAGAAGACATTCAAACACAAACAATATATGGACCTCATGAAAAAACTAAAAGACAGAACGGACATTATCGCCAACAAATCAGACAAAGGCGGCAACATCGTCCTATGGCCAAGGAACCTATATATGGAGGAAGCTTATAGACATCTGCACGATGCCACTTGCTACAGGCCTACCACCATGAAGGAAGTAGTTGCCAGTGGCAAAGAACTCAAAAAGAGCCTCAATAGCTACAGGACGCAAGGCATTATCAGTAAAGAGGAGTTCAATTTCCTGAACAACGAATTTCCTGTACTACCGATCCTGTACTTTCTGCCAAAGGTACACAAAGGTACATCACCGGAGCCTGGGAGACCCATCATCTCGGCACGCAAAAGCCTCTGCGAAAACATATCTAAATATGTTGACTACTTTCTGCAAGAGCACGTCATCAACTTACCTACCTACTTAAGAGACACCAGCGACTTCCTTCTCAAAATCAAAAACATCCCATGGTCACCGAACTGTGTCCTGATGTCTCTTGACATAACTTCACTCTACACCAGCATAATTCATCCAGATGGACTTAATGCATGCCATGAATTCTTGGCTAAGAGACCTATCCACTGTTACAAACACAATGAACTCATCATGTTTCTCATTGAGTGGTGCCTGCAACATAACTTTTTTATGTTCAATAACAAGACATACCAGCAACTCAGGGGTGTGGCAATGGGGGCTTGCTTCTCCCCCAGCTACGCATGTCTTCATGTGGGCTGGTGGGAGGAGCAGGTCCTCAGGGTCACACACTCAGAAGCTTGGTCCAATAACATCCTCTGTTGGCTACGCTATATAGACAACATATTCGTGGTCTGGAAGGGTTCCATTGACAGTGCAAAGACATTCATCAATGAGATCAATTGTAATGATTATAATTTGGAGTTCAATACCACCATAAGCACAGAATCAGTGGAATTTCTGGATGTAAAAGTATATGTCTCTGATAACACACTACAGTCCACCCTCCATAGAAAAACCACTGCAGGGAACTCCACCCTACACACCACCAGCTTCCACCCGAAACACCTGATAGCAAGCATTCCTTATGGGGAAATGCTGCGCTTGCGCAGAATATGCAGCAACACTACAGACCTGACCAAGTGCCATTTGGAGTCTCACATGAGATTCAGGGCCAGGGGGTACACTGAAAAGACGATCACGGCAGCGATTACAAAAGCTAACTTGTTTCCCAGAGAATCGCTACTACTAGGCACATGCGCTGACATTACTAACAACACAGATACTCAACCAGAGCTGACCACTGAGAGCTGGGTAACCACGCACCTAATAATCACTCACAACACCGAGGCACGTGCACTTAAATCCATTTTTAACAAACACTGGGGCATCATCAAGACTGATTCCACACTAGGACCCATGGTTGCCCCTAGGCCCGACATCACCTATAGGAGAGCTAGTTCCATGCATGATGCTGTAGTCAGAAACAGCCCTGAAATAACTAATGCCACAAATTGGTTATCATGTGTCAAAGGGTTTTTCAAGTGCAGCAGCTGAAGGGCGTGTAGATTTGGAGTTAACACCACCCAAATCACGGCGGAGTTCAGGAACAAACCCATAGTGATCCAACAAAAACTCACTTGCAGAACGGAATTTGCAGTTTACATTCTTACCTGCAGCTGCGGTCTCAGATATGTAGGGAGCACCAAGCTACAGGTGCACCTACGTATCTTGCAACATATCAGAGCAATTGTCAACAGTGACCCGGCATATCCTGTTGCCAGGCACTTCAAAGAAACACATCATAACAATTTGGACCACCTTAAATACTGTGTAATTGACTGCATACCACCACTCAGACTTGGGGGCAACAGAGAGAAATTGTTAAGACAGCTGGAGTCCAAATATATAATTGAACTCAACACCAAGGCACCGACAGGACTGAACCTTAGTGAAAACCTTTACACTTCCTGTAAAAAGAAGTTACTACAGTTGCGTTTACACATTTTCGCCCATTTGACTTCTAAAAGTCGGCTGACTTTTAGTTGGTTGTCCAGTTTTTAACCCACTGTATTTCATGTTCTCACGATTAGGAACATTGTTTTAACACACTGCTCCAAGCTCGCCTGATCTTGGAGCAACTTTAGGGTTTATTACTCACATATCACGGCACCTTCACACTTTTCCCCGTCCTACTTCACTTTTATCCAATATTGCTCATCAGTGACCCCATTGTTTAGTAGATTAACAAATTCACATTTTTTGGCCATCTAGTGAACAACACACACCACACGCAGACTTCGACATGTTACATTTGACTCTTACAACACTTAGGCCCATCTTGAGTACCCACACTTAGCGTACATAGCAACATGACTTCAAATGCGCTCTCGCTAAATAGTTAACCGCTAGGGCATTCATACGTAAAGGCTGCAATAGATGCGCTTCATCAACTGTTCCCCAGTTAGTGATGATGGCACACCTGGTTCCTTGTATTTTACCCGTGCCACATGGCATTCATGGTGGTTTTCAGGAACATATACTTGTGTTACCTCATCTAATTCTAGAATAAGTTTCTATCACAGATATGTCTTGGGAGACTTATATTTTTATAACGCCCTTTTCCATACATTGATAATGCCTCTAACTTTGCCCACACTTGCTTACCTTTCAACACACTGCGCATCACTGGAGTTACAGAATGCTGGGTCATCTGCACTGTTATATAGAGCACTAGTCTTTTGTCTATGTCTGTCACTGTAGTTTGCTTGTCATTTTTGCGTCTAGTCATCGGCTTATGACAAGATGATTTTACTGCATGCTGCAAAATTGCCACGTTTTTGCCATGTCACAATAAACATAGAAAAGTCACTAATAGATACTATAAATACAATGTCCATTTTCAAAGCGCGCTATGTGATCAAGACCACAGGCTTGTGGTCGAAACGCGTCATCCTGACATGCTAAGGCAATAAACTGATTCATTGTATCTTCAACAGGAGTCTGTGCCCTTGTTTGGCCCGCTGCGGTCGTTCACTGGGATTCTGGATATATATATATATACACATACACAAAAAGAGTTGCCTCTAGGTGGGATGCACTCCCAGGTAGAAATTACGCCAAAGCAAGGGCGCACGCCATGAACAAAGTCCTTTTCTGGTTTTCCTGCCAGACGCGTTTCGGGCCAACGCCCTCTCCAGTGGCAGACCATGTGACGTGCCGGCGTGCGGCAACCACCAGTAAATCCCTGTAATAATTATGCTCAGGTGAACCACCCGAAGCAATGCTTCCTGGGACTGGTGGTTCAGTAAAACCCAAGTGGGTCGTCGCCGGCACTCACATTCAAAAATGTCTTTAAAAGGATTGCCAACGGTCGCGCCGGCACCCCTGCATATAAGAGGCACCTCCTGTTCCACAGTTAGCTGCCCCAATAAAGCAGCCGCGGACCCGCAAGTGTTTCGCGGTGGTGCAATCCCGCGACCAGGCAGGCCGCTGTACAAAATACAAAAAGAGTTGCCTCTAGGTGGGATGCACTCCCAGGTGGAAATTACACCAAAACAAGGGCACATGCCATGAACAAAGTCCTTTTCTGGTTTTCCTGCCAGACGCGTTTCGGGCCAACGCCCTCGTCAGTGGCAGACCATGTGACGTGCCGGCGTGCGGCAACCACCAGTAAATCCCCGTAATAATTATGCTCAGGTGACCCACCCGAAGCAATGCTTCCTGGGACTGGTGGTTCAGTAAAACCCAAGTGGGTCGTCGCCGGCACTCACATTAAAAAATGTCTTTAAAAGGATTGCCGACGTTCGCGCCGGCACCCCTGCATATAAGAGGCCCCTCCTGTTCCACAGTTAGCTGCCCCAATAAAGCAGCCGCGGACCCGCAAGTGTTTCGCGGTGGTGCAATCCCGCGACCAGGCAGGCCGCTGTACAAAATACAAAAAGAGTTGCCTCTAGGTGGGATGCACTCCCAGGTGGAAATTACGCCAAAGCAAGGGCACACACCATGAACAAAGTCCTTTTCTGGTTTTCCTGCCAGACGTGTTTCGGGCCAACGCCCTCTTTAGTGGCAGACCATGTGACGTGCCAGTGTGCGGCAACCACCAGTAAATCCCTGTAATAATTATGCTCAGGTGAACCACCCGAAGCAATGCTTCCTGGGACTGGTGGTTCAGTAAAACCCAAGTGGGTCGCCGCCGGCACTCACATTCAAAAATTTCTTTAAAAGGATTGCCGACGTTCGCGCCGGCACCCCTGCATATAACAGGCACCTCCTCTTCCACAGTTAGCTGCCCCAATAAAGCAGCCGCGGACCCGCAAGTGTTTCGCGGTGGTGCAATCCCGTGACCAGGCAGGCCGCTGTACAAAATACAAAAAGAGTTGCCTCTAGGTGGGATGCACTCCCAGGTGGAAATTACGCCAAAGCAAGGGCACACGCCATGAACAAAGTCCTTTTCTGGTTTTCCTGCCAGACGCGTTTCGGGCCAACGCCCTCTTCAGTGGCAGACCATGTGACGTGCCGGCGTGCGGCAACCACCAGTAAATCCCCGTAATAATTATGCTCAGGTGAACCACCCGAAGCAATGCTTCCTGGGACTGGTGGTTCAGTAAAACCCAAGTGGGTCGCCGCCGGCACTCACATTCAAAAATGTCTTTAAAAGGATTGCCGACGTTCGCGCCGGCACCCCTGCATATAAGAGGCACCTCCTGTTCCACAGTTAGCTGCCCCAATAAAGCAGCCGCGGACCCGCAAGTGTTTCGCGGTGGTGCAATCCCGCGACCAGGCAGGCCGCTGTACAAAATACAAAAAGAGTTGCATCTAGGTGGGATGCACTCCCAGGTGGAAATTACGCCAAAGCAAGGGCACACGCCATGAACAAAGTCCTTTTCTGGTTTTCCTGCCAGACGCGTTTCGGGCCAACGCCCTCTTCAGTGGCAGACCATGTGACGTGCCGGCATGCGGCAACCACCAGTAAATCCCCGTAATAATTATGCTCAGGTGAACCACCCGAAGCAATGCTTCCTGGGACTGGTGGTTCAGTAAAACCCAAGTGGGTAGCCGCCGGCACTCACATTCAAAAATGTCTTTAAAAGGATTGCCGACGTTCGCGCCGGCACCCCTGCATATAAGAGGCACCTCCTGTTCCACAGTTAGCTGCCCCAATAAAGCAGCCGCGGACCCGCAAGTGTTTCGCGGTGGTGCAATCCCGCGACCAGGCAGGCCGCTGTACAAAATACAAAAAGAGTTGCATCTAGGTGGGATGCACTCCCAGGTGGAAATTACGCCAAAGCAAGGGCACACGCCATGAACAAAGTCCTTTTCTGGTTTTCCTGCCAGACGCGTTTCGGGCCAACGCCCTCTTCAGTGGCAGACCATGTGACGTGCCGGCATGTGGCAACCACCAGTAAATCCCCGTAATAATTATGCTCAGGTGAACCACCCGAAGCAATGCTTCCTGGGACTGGTGGTTCAGTAAAACCCAAGTGGGTCGCCGCCGGCACTCACATTCAAAAATGTCTTTAAAAGGATTGCCGAAGTTCGCGCCAGCACCCCTGCATATAACAGGCACCTCCTGTTCCACAGTTAGCTGCCCCAATAAAGCAGCCGCGGCCCCGCAAGTGTTTCGCGGTGGTGCAATCCCGCGACCAGGCAGGCCGCTGTACAAAATACAAAAAGAGTTGCCTCTAGGTGGGATGCACTCCCAGGTGGAAATTACGCCAAAGCAAGGGCACACGCCATGAACAAAGTCTTTTTCTGGTTTTCCTGCCAGACGCGTTTCGGGCCAACGCCCTCTTCAGTGGCAGACCATGTGACGTGCCGGCGTGCGGCAACCACCAGTAAATCCCCGTAATAATTATGCTCAGTTGAACCACCCGAAGCAATGCTTCCTGGGACTGGCGGTTCAGTAAAACCCAAGTGGGTCGCCGCCGGCACTCACATTCAAAAATGTCTTTAAAAGGATTGCCGACGTTCGCGCCGGCACCCCTGCATATAACAGGCACCTCCTCTTCCACAGTTAGCTGCCCCAATAAAGCAGCCGCGGACCCGCAAGTGTTTCGCGGTGGTGCAATCCCGCGACCAGGCAGGCCGCTGTACAAAATACAAAAAGAGTTGCCTCTAGGTGGGATGCACTCCCAGGTGGAAATTACGCCAAAGCAAGGGCACATACCATGAACAAAGTCCTTTTCTGGTTTTCCTGCCAGACGCGTTTCGGGCCAACGCCCTCTTCAGTGGCAGACCATGTGACGTGCCGGCGTGCGGCAACCACCAGTAAATCCCCGTAATAATTATGCTAAGGTGAACCACCCGAAGCAATGCTTCCTGGGACTGGTGGTTCAGTAAACCCCAAGTGGGTCGCCGCCGGCACTCACATTAAAAAATGTCTTTAAAAGGATTGCCGACGTTCGCGCCGGCACCCCTGCATATAAGAGGCACCTCCTGTTCCACAGTTAGCTGCCCCATTAAAGCAGCCGCGGACCCGCAAGTGTTTTGCGGTGGTGCAATCCCGCGACCAGGCAGGCCGCTGTACAAAATACAAAAAGAGTTGCCTCTAGGTGGGATGCACTCCCAGGTGGAAATTACGCCAAAGCAAGGGCACACGCCATGAACAAAGTCCTTTTCTGGTTTTCCTGCCAGACGCGTTTCGGGCCAACGCCCTCTTCAGTGGCAGACCATGTGACGTGCCGGCGTGCGGCAAACACCAGTAAATCCCCGTAATAATTATGCTCAGGTGAACCACCTGAAGCAATGCTTCCTGGGACTGGTGGTTCAGTAAAACCCAAGTGGTTCGCCGCCGGCACTCACATTCAAAAATGTCTTTAAAAGGATTGCCGACGTTCGCGCCGGCACCTGTGCATATAACAGGCACCTCCTGTTCCACAGTTAGCTGCCCCAATAAAGCAGCCGCGGACCCGCAAGTGTTTCGCGGTGGTGCAATCCCGCGACCAGGCAGGCCGCTGTACAAAATACAAAAAGAGTTGCCTCTAGGTGGGATGCACTCCCAGGTGGAAACTACGCCAAAGCAAGGGCACACGCCATGAACAAAGTCCTTTTCTGGTTTTCCTGCCAGACGCGTTTCGGGCCAACGCCCTCTTCAGTGGCAGACCATGTGACGTGCTGGCGTGCGGCAACCACCAGTAAATCCCCGTAATAATTATGCTCAGTTGAACCACCCGAAGCAATGCTTCCTGGGACTGGCGGTTCAGTAAAACCCAAGTGGGTCGCCGCCGGCACTCACATTCAAAAATGTCTTTAAAAGGATTGCCGACGTTCGCGCCGGCACCCCTGCATATAACAGGCACCTCCTCTTCCACAGTTAGCTGCCCCAATAAAGCAGCCGCGGACCCGCAAGTGTTTCGCGGTGGTGCAATCCCGCGACCAGGCAGGCCGCTGTACAAAATACAAAAAGAGTTGCCTCTAGGTGGGATGCACTCCCAGGTGGAAATTACGCCAAAGCAAGGGCACACGCCATGAACAAAGTCCTTTTCTGGTTTTCCTGCCAGACGCGTTTCGGGCCAACGCCCTTTTTAGTGGCAGACCATGTGATGTGCCGGTGTGCGGCAACCACCAGTAAATCCCCGTAATAATTATGCTCAGGTGAACCACCCGAAGCAATGCTTCCTGGGACTGGTGGTTCAGTAAAACCCAAGTGGGTCGTCGCCGGCACTCACATTCAAAAATGTCTTTAAAAGGATTGCCGACGTTCGCGCCGGCACCCCTGCATATAACAGGCACCTCCTGTTCCACAGTTAGCTGCCCCAATAAAGCAGCCGCGGACCCGCAAGTGTTTCGCGGAGGTGCAATCCCGCAACCAGGCAGGCCGCTGTACAAAATACAAAAAGAGTTGCCTCTAGGTGGGATGCACTCCCAGGTGGAAATTACGCCAAAGCAAGGGCACACACCATGAACAAAGTCCTTTTCTGGTTTTCCTGCCAGACGCGTTTCGGGCCAACGCCCTCTTCAGTGGCAGACCATGTGACGTGCCGGCGTGCGGCAACCACCAGTAAATCCCCATAATAATTATGCTAAGGTGAACGACCCGAAGCAATGCTTCCTGGGACTGGTGGTTCAGTAAACCCCAAGTGGGTCGCCGCCGGCACTCACATTCCAAAATGTCTTTAAAAGGATTGCCGACGTTCGCGCCGGCACCCCTGCATATAAGAGGCACCTCCTGTTCCACAGTTAGCTGCCCCATTAAAGCAGCCGCGGACCAGCAAGTGTTTTGCGGTGGTGCAATCCCGCGACCAGGCAGGCCGCTGTACAAAATACAAAAAGAGTTGCCTCTAGGTGGGATGCACTCCCAGGTGGAAATTACGCCAAAGCAAGGGCACACGCCATGAACAAAGTCCTTTTCTGGTTTTCCTGCCAGACGCGTTTCGGGCCAACGCCCTCTTCAGTGGCAGACCATGTGACGTGCCGGCGTGCGGCAAACACCAGTAAATCCCGTAATAATTATGCTCAGGTGAACCACCTGAAGCAATGCTTCCTGGGACTGGTGGTTCAGTAAAACCCAAGTGGTTCGCCGCCGGCACTCACATTCAAAAATGTCTTTAAAAGGATTGCCGACGTTCGCGCCGGCACCTGTGCATATAACATGCACCTCCTGTTCCACAGTTAGCTGCCCCAATAAAGCAGCCGCGGACCCGCAAGTGTTTCGCGGTGGTGCAATCCCGCGACCAGGCAGGCCGCTGTACAAAATACAAAAAGAGTTGCCTCTAGGTGGGATGCACTCCCAGGTGGAAATTACGCCAAAGCAAGGGCACACGCCATGAACAAAGTCCTTTTCTGGTTTTCCTGCCAGACGCGTTTCGGGCCAACGCCCTCTTCAGTGGCAGACCATGTGACGTGCCGGCGTGCGGCAAACACCAGTAAATCCCCGTAATAATTATGCTCAGGTGAACCACCCGAAGCAATGCTTCCTGGGACAGGTGGTTCAGTAAAACCCAAGTGGGTCGCCGCCGGCACTCACATTAAAAAAGTCTTTAAAAGGATTGCCGACGTTCGCGCCGGCACCCCTGCATATAACAGGCACCTCCTGTTCCACAGTTAGCTGCCCCAATAAAGCAGCCGCGGCCCCGCAAGTGTTTCACGGTGGTGCAATCCCGCGACCAGGCAGGCCGATGTACAAAATACAAAAAGAGTTGCCTTTAGGTGGGATGCACTCCCAGGTGGAAATTACGCCAAAGCAAGGGCACATGCCATGAACAAAGTCCTTTTCTGGTTTTCCTGCCAGACGCGTTCCTAGAGGCAACTCTTTTTGTATTATATATATATATATATTCACTGAAAAAACCATAGGTTTCAGGGACGTTATAGTTAGAAATTAGCATTTAAAAAACCTTAGAAATTCACTGAAAAAACCACAGGATTCAGGGACGTTATAGTTAGTTGGACATTTCACTCGTACAAAACCAGAGAAATTCAGCCGTTATAGTTAGTTGAGCTAACTATAACTCGCGCCCCTGCAATGCACTGCTGATGACGTCACATATTACATCACTCATAACATGGTCAGTGACATCACTCATGACATCACTGATGACATCTCAAATGACATCACTGATGACATCATCCAGTGACTGTGTGTTTCTGTAAAGTTTAAATATGTTTTATATATATATATCAATATATTATCTACTGGCGGTCGCCAGTAGATAGTTATAGTTAGGACCTATTATCCATAGGAAATCCGCGACATTCTATTTGAAATAACGTTGGCTCCGGTTGACGAATCTTCGCGAAAGTTTCCAACTTGTTGGGGCGCTCCGGTCCGCTCCTATCCTGAAAGTCTCGGGGTGATATGTCAGCGGGGGCCGAGAAAAAGGGGGTCCCAAAACGCGTTTTCCCCATTCATTTTCCATAGGAACCTTTAGTCGCAGCTACAGCCCGAACTGCTTAACGGAATTACACCAAATTTGGCAAAGAGGTAGCCCTTGGTTCAGTGTCGTGCCTTTTGCTTAAATGGTGTAAATCCGTTCAGTAGTTTCTGAGAAAATCACAAGTAAAGTCACATATATATCTATGGCCGAGTAGGGTCCGCGTACCCTGAGCGCACCCTGCGCGCACCGTCCCGATCACGAGCTGCATGCTAATTGGCTGTCAAGTGGCTGTCAACACTCCAAATCAGGAAGTGTTGGCAGCCATTTTGTCCCTCGGTAGAACCGAGGCACAGAAACAAGTGCGCAAAACGCACAAAGGGGGCAGGGTAGAAACACCCTGACCCCCTAGGTCTGCTCAGGGGGTCCCACAAGGACCCCCTGGGCAGAAAAAACATTTTTTTTTTTTAAAATCAGCGGGATGCTTTTAGGGTGTGCGGATCCCGCCGAGAAAAAAAAAAGAAACAAGTGCGCAAAACGCACAAAGGGGGCAGGGTAGAAACACCCTGACCCCCTAGGTATGCTCAGGGGGTCCCACAAGGACCCCCTGGGCAGAAAAAAGCATTTTTTAAGAAAAAAAAATCAGCGGGATGCGAATCCCGCTGAAAAAAAAAATCGAGCGCGGTCTCCCGCGCTCGATGCTATTTGCCCCGGGTGGGCCAAGTCCCGGGGGCATGCGGGTGGGTTTATATTTAATTTTGGGGGCCTCGAAGGCCCCAAGCCCGAGGACCGCCACCCCCCGGGGCTTTAAAAATAATGGTGCGGGAGGACTCTTGGCCCTCCCGCAGCCCCGAGACCGCCACCCCCGGGGCTTCTTTTTAAAAATTACCTGTGTGGGGGGCTTGAGCCCCCACACGCCCGAGGACCGCCACCTCCCCGGGGCACTAAAAATTTCAATATGGGGGTCCATTACGGACCCCCAGAGCCCGGGGACCACCACCTCCCCGGGGCTTTGTCGATGGAGGGAGGGGGCCGCGTGGCCCCCTCCTGGAGCCTGTAATGGCCCTGGGGACCGCCACCCCCCAGGGGCCCCCCTCCCCAAAAATAATTTAAAATAAAAATAAAAATAAAGGCCTGCCCCGGGGGATGGGGTCCCCGGGGCAAAAGGAGGCCTGAGGAGGGGGGCCACGCAGGCCCCCTCCATAAAAATTTATTTAAAAGTGTGGCCATGCCCCGGGGGATGGGGTCCCCGGGGCCGGATTGGGCCACGGGAGGGGGGCCACGCGGCCCCCTTCCCGTTTAATTTTAAAAAAAGAAAAAGAAAAGGGGTAAGGCCCTGGGGGTTGGGGTCCCCAGGGCCCAAAAATAGGAAAAAGGAAGGGGGGCCACACAGCCCCCCTTCGGGAAAAAAAACAAAAAAAAACGATCAGGCCGCAGGCCCCCTTCCTTTACCACTCTGCAAACGCGCCCCCTGGCGCGTTTGCAGATTGGGAACGAATTCCCCTTAAATACTGGGGGTCCCTGGGGGCCAACTAGCCCACCAGGAACCTCCACTATGCGCCAGGGGGCTGCGTTGCAGAGAGGTGTACAGAGGCCATGCCCCTTTTTACACCTCTCTGCAACGCAGCTCTGTGGCACTTTTTGGAGGTACATGGTGGGCTACTTGGACTCCAGGGACCCTCAGGTTTCAAGGGGACTTAATCCCCCAACTTAAAACGCGCCACAGGGCGCGTTTGCACAGTGGTGAAGGGAGCGAGCGGGGCTTCAGGTGACATGTGTGCAAACAGGCCCCGTGAGTGTTTTAAGATGGGGAATTAAATCCTCTTCAATCCTGAGGGTCCATGGGGGCCAACTAGCCCACCAGGTACCTCCAGGAAGCGCCACAGAGCTGCGTTGCAGAGTGTTGTAAAAAGGGGCGTGGCCTCTGAACACCTCTCTGCAATGCAGCTCTCTGGCGCATACTGGAGGTACCTGGTGGGCTAGTTGGCCCCTAGGGACCCTCGGGATTGAGGAGGAATTAATTCTCCAACTTAAAACGCGCCACAGGCCGTGTTTGCAGACATGTATCCTCAGGCCCCACCCCCTTTATTCACCATTGTGCAAATATTCCTCTAAAATCAGCCGAACTACGAATTCCGATTTATTCACCTGTTATCAGGAGAGACTTCAGTGCTGCATCTTTGAACCCAGTACTGATCCTGAAAAGTAATTTTAACCGTACTTACCAGTAACTTGAATTTCCTTCCATAGGATATTGCCTGCTTTTTGCTGAAAAAGTTTCTGTGTCGATTTTTGAAACTTACAAATATTCCTCTAAAATCAGCAGAACTACGAATTCCGATTTACTCACCTGTTATCAGGAGAGACCTCAGTGCTGCATCTTTGCGCCCAGTACCGATCCTGAAAAGTAATTCTAACCGTACTTACCAGTAACTTGAATTTCCTTCCATAGGCTAACATTGACTGGTTTCACTTGGAAATTCTTCTAAGTGTGGAGTTTTGGAACTTTATAATATTCCTCTAAAATCAGCCGAACTACGAATTCCGATTTACTCACCTGTTATCAGGAGAGAACCCAGTGCTGCATCTTTTAGCCCAGCACTGACCCTGAAAAGTAATTCTAACCGTACTTACCAGTAACTTGAATTTCCTTCCATAGGAATCCATTGTCTGGTTTTCAGCAGAAAAGTTTCTCAGTGTCGATTTTCACAAACTACAAATATTCCTTAAAAATCGCCTGTGTGACTTAAACGCATTCTTTCAACTGTTTATAGGAGATGCACCAGTGCTGGATCCAGGATCCACCACTGAGTAAGAAAAAGTAACGATAACACTACTTACCTGCTAAGTGAATTTCCTCCCATAGGATAACATTGGTGATTCTATGTGAAAAAGTTTCTAAGTGTCAACTTTTAAAATACAATAATATTCCTTAAAAATCACTACTGTAACCAAAACGCTTTTACTCAACTGTTTACAGGAGATGTCCCAGGACTGAATCTAGGATCCAGTCCTGTGGTTAGAAAAGTAATCCATAAAGTAACTAATTGCATTTAACTAGAAATTCACATTGAGCTCAATGTTGCATTGTTTTTGAAATTGTGTTGCCCATTGCAACAACTGTAACTACTGTACTTAAAAGTCTATTGCCTATTTGCAAAGTATTTAAACTAAAGTAATTCATTCTGAGAAAGTATATTTTGTAATGTAATGTATAATGTAATTACAATGTAATTTAAAAAATAAAATATCTAAAAATAAATAGTTTAAAAAAATGTTGTAAATCAGTATCAAAAAAATAAATATAACAATTAATACATTTAAAAATTGTCATTTACAAAACCTTTGAAATTCACTGAAAAAACCATAGGTTTCAGACACGTTATAGTTAGGAATTAGCATTTAAAAAACCTTTGAAATTCACTGAAAAAACCATAGGTTTCAGACACGTTATAGTTAGGAATTAGCATTTAAAAAACCTTTGAAATTCACTGAAAAAACCATAGGTTTCAGGCACGTTATAGTTAGAAATTAGCATTTAAAAAACCTTAGAAATTCACTGAAAAAACCATAAGGTTTTAGGGACAGTTATAGTTAGTTGGACATTGCACTCGTACAAAACCCGTGAAATTCCCCCGTTATAGTTAGTTCAGGTAACTATAACTCGCGCCCCACAATGCACTGCTGATGACGTCACATATTACATCACTCATGACATGGTCAGTGACATCACTGATGACATCACTGATGACATCTCAAATGACATCACTGTTGACATCACTGATGACATCATCCATAAGATAATTTGATGCATCTTCTCACACCCTAATATAACTTTTGATACACCCACTGTAAATTACAGACTGCCATTGTGAAAACCATAGACACTCCAACACCAATTACTATATACACACTCACTGATTCTTAGGTCTACACACACACATCTACTCACTCACCCGTACAGTCACTCATACTTATAGTCACTCAGTACAGGACTATTATATGCACTCATACACCTATATAAACACTCACACACCGCCACTCATCCATAGAGGTACTCACACACCTAGTCAGTCATGCAAAATATTAAGCAAACACCCATTTACTCACCTATACAGTTATACACACACCAGCTCACTTACTCATACAAATACTAGCACATTCTTACGCTCTTATACAATCTCTGATACAAGCACACACTCATCCTTACAGTCACTCTCACAATCACACACTCTCGCTTATAGCTATTTTTATACTCCAACACACATATATACTGCCTTTCACATATGTAGTTACTCACACATGTACCACTGAGACATACATTCACTCACTAACACACTCTTACACACACTTACCCACCCATACAGTCTATCACAGATGCACTATTGAAACCATCCACCCAGTGAATCACCCACTCACACATCTATGCACAGAGTCGCACACACCCCACCCACACAAACACTCAGGCACCCATACAGATATTCAGACAACCAATCAATAACTCATATAGACACTCATGTAGCTATTCACAAACCCATGCAGCCACTTACACAGCAACAGACAGACGGATACAGACATTCACCCAGTTTAGTCACTAACCCATGCATTCAGTAAGATACGTTTAATCACTCACTTATAGAGTTAGTCACGCACCTACTAAATCATCCATTCAGACACTTATACACCCACTCATTCTTCAATACGCCTTTCCCTATATATATTAAACATATTTAAACTTTACAGAAACACACAGTCACTGGATGATGTCATCAGTGATGTCATTTGAGATGTCATCAGTGATGTTATCAGTGATGTCACTGACCATGTCATGAGTGATGTAATATGTGACGTCATCAGCAGTGCATTGCGGGGCGCGAGTTATAGTTACCTGAACTAACTATAACGGGGGAATTTCACGGGTTTTGTACGAGTGCAATGTCCAACTAACTATAACTGTCCCTAAAACCTTATGGTTTTTCAGTGAATATATATATATGTATGTATATATATGTATATATATGTATATATATATATATATATAAAATAGGTCCTAACTATAACTATCTACTGGCGACCGCCAGTAGATAATAAAAAAAAAAATATATATATATATATATATATATATATTCAGCTCCAAAGTTGTCCACCAGATGAGCAGCACTCAGACAACAGCAGCAAGACAACAGCCTTTGATAGGTATGAACGGTATTCCGCCTGCGGATACTTTAAACAGCTGTTCTGTATAGGACTGCCTGACGCGTTTCGAAGTTCCTCAACTTCTCCTCAGAGGCTTTAACGGAAAGGATGCGTGCATGTACCAGTCCCAGTTCACATTTAAATATTGCACGCCCCCAAATGGGCCGATCCTATGAGACTGTGCATGATGGGAGCTGTAGTCTCAGCACTTAGTAATCCACAGATGGATGCACACATAATGTTCTGTTGAATTCAAAGTCCTCAATGGACCCCGCAGACGGGTCCGTCCTAGATCCTCTGCTGCTGCCCCACATTTGCGAGTCAGTCAATACCAATTCGCGTTGCCCCCTTGTTTCGCGGGGTGGTGCTCGCTCCGCTGCAGGACGGCTGCGTATAGATTCAGCTCCAAAGTTGTCCACCAGATGAGCAGCACTCAGACAACAGCCTTTGATAGGTATGAACGGTATTCCGCCTGCGGATACTTTAAACAGCCGTTCCGTATAGGACTGCCTGACGTGTTTCGAAGTTCCTCAACTTCTCCTCAGAGGCTTTAATGGAAAGGATGCGTGCATGTACCGGTCCCAGTTCACATTAAAATATTGCACGCCCCCAAATGGGCCGATCCTATGAGACTGTGCATGATGGGAGCTGTAGTCTCAGCACTTAGTAATCCACAGATGGATGCACACATAATGTTCTGTTGAATTCAAAGTCCTCAATGGACCCCGCAGACGGGTCCGTCCTAGATCCTCTGCTGCTGCCCCACATTTGCGAGTCAGTCAATACCAAGTCGCGTGGCCCCCTTGTTTTACGGAGCAGCTTCTACAAGCGGATCCTCGTCCCTACCTATCATAAACAAAGCTGCTGATCGAGTGCTACTCACCAGGTGGACAACCTTTGGAGCAGAATATATATATATATATATATATATATATATATATATATATATATATATATATATATAATCTACTGGCAGTTGCCAGTAGATAGTTATAGTTAGGACCTATTTTCCATAGGAAATCCGCAACATTCTATTCCCAATAACTTTGGCGGCGGTTGACGAATCTTCACGAAATTTTCAAAACTCGTGGGGCGCTCTGGTCCGCTCCTATCCTGAAAGTCTCGGGGTGATTCGTCAAGTGGGGGCTGAGAAAAAAGGGGGTCCCAAAACGTGTTTTCCCCATGCAATTTTCCATAGGAACCTTTAGTCGCAGCTAAGCCCGAACTGCTGAACGGAATTACACCAAATTTGGCAAAAAGGTAGCCCTTGGTTCAGAGTCGTGCCTTTTGGTTAAATGGTGTAAATCCGTTCAGTAGTTCCTGAGAAAATCAAAAGTAAAATCACATATATATCTATGGCCGCGGAGGATCCGCGCACCCTGCGCGCACCCTCCCGATCACGAGCTGTATGCTAATTGGCTGTCAACACTCCAAACCAGGAAGTGTTGGCAGCCATCTTGTTCCTCTGTAGAACCGAGGCACAGAAACAAGTGTGCAAAACACAAAAAGGGGGCAGGGTAGAAACACCCTGACCCCCTAGGCCTGCTTAGGGGGTCCCACAAGGATCCCCAGGGCCCAAAAAAGCAATTTTTTTTTAAAAAATCGGCGGGATGCGCGCAGGGTGCGCGGATCCCGCCGTGAAAAAAACAAAAAACGAAGCGCGGACTCCCGCGCTTCTTTGTGATTTGGCCCCCGGGTGGGTCAAGTCCCGGGGGCATGCGGGGGTTAATTGAAAAATTGTGTGGGGGCCCCCAAGCCCCTGGCGTGTTTGCAGATGGGGCACGAATTCCCCTTGAATACTGGGGGTCCCTGGGGGCCAACTAGCCCACCAGGAACCTCCAGTATGCACCAGGGGGCTGCGTTGCAGAGAGGTGTTCTGAGGCCACGCCCTTTACACCTCTCTGCAACGCAGCTCTGTGGCGCTTAATGGAGGTAGCTGGTGGGCTAGTTGCACCCCAGGGACCCTCAGGATTCAAGGGGAGTTAATCCCCCGACTTAAAACGCGCCACGGGGCGTGTTTGCACAGTGGTGAAGGGCGGGGCCTGAGGTGACATGTGTGCAAACATGCCCTGTGGCGTGTTTTAAGTTGGGGGATTAAGTCCCCTTGAATCCTGAGGGTCCCTGGGGTCCAACTAGCCCACCAGGTACCTCCAGTAAGCGCCACAGAGCTGCGTTGCAGAGAGGTGTAAAAGGGGCATGGCCTCGGACCACCTCTCTGCAACGCAGGCCTGTGGCGCTTACTGGAAGTACCTGGTGGGCTAGTTGGGCCCCAAGGACCCTCAGGATTCAAGGTGACCTAATCCCGCAACTTAAAACGCGCCACGGGCGCGTTTGCACAGTGCTGAAGGGAGGGGGCGGGGCCTGAGGTGACATGTGTGCAAACACGCCCTGTGGCGTGTTTTAAGTTGGGGGATTAAGTCCCCTTGAATCCTGAGGGTCCCTGGGGTCCAACTAGCCCACCAGGTACCTCCAGTAAGCGCCAAAGAGTTGCGTTGCAGAGAGGTGTAAAGAGGGGCGTGGCCTCGGACCACCTCTCTGCAACGCAGGCCTGTGGTGCTTACTGGAAGTACCTGGTGGGCTAGTTGGGCCCCAGGGACCCTCAGGATTCAAGGTGACCTAATCCCCCAACTTAAAATGCGCCACGGGGTGCATTTGCACAGTGGTGAAGGGAGGGGGCGGGGCCTCAGGTGACATGTGCGCAAACACGCCCTGTGGTGCGTTTTAAGTTGGGGAATTAATTCCTCTTGAATCCTGATGGACCCTGGGGGCCAACTAGCCCACCAGGTACCTTCAGTAAGCACAACAGAGTTGCGTTGCAGAGAGGTGAAAAAAGGTGCGTGGCCTCGGAACGCCTCTCTGCAACTCAGCTCTGTGGTCCTAACTGTAGGTACCTGGTGGGCTAGTTGGGCCCAGGGACCCTCAGGATTCAAGGGGACTTAATCCCCCAACTTAAACGCACCACGGGCGCGTTTGCACACATGTCATGTCAGGCCCCCCTCCTTCACCACTGTGCAAACGCGCCCTGTAGCGCGTTTTAAGAGATAGTTTTAATGCCCCTGCCCTATTATGTACTAGGGACTTACAGAGGAGGTCATGCTAATCACGGGGGTACCCCAACGCATAGTGTTCCCTAGTGTATGTAGGAGTTTTCACTGTATTCTAAGTGTCTTTTAGCATAGCACTGGCTCTGGTTAATCAGAGTCAGTTACCACCAGTACCCGTCTGAAAAAGTTGTGGGCACAGGATGATTTTGCAACAAGGCCTCTTTCTGCTCCTCTGTTGGTTCTTTCTGCACATCTTTTGCTTCTTCCTGCACTTTTCTTCGTCTTTGTGGACTTCTGTTGCTTCTTTCTGCATTTCTTTTGCTTCTTTCTGTGCGTTTTTTCTTCTTTCTTCACATGTCCTACCTCTGTAGGCATAGTTAGAAACTAGCATTTAAAAAACCTTTGAAATTCACTTAAAAACCATAGGTTTCAGGCACGTTATAGTTAGAAATTAGCATTTAAAAAACCTTTGAAATTCACTGAAAAAACCATAGGTT
The DNA here is from genome assembly GCA_963921515.1 of Calotriton arnoldi. Lineage (NCBI taxonomy): Eukaryota > Metazoa > Chordata > Amphibia > Caudata > Salamandridae > Calotriton > Calotriton arnoldi. Next base: position 1,853,555 of record CAWUFW010001998.1, read on the forward strand.
TCAGACACGTTATAGTTAGAAATTAGCATTTAAAAAACCTTTGAAATTCACTGAAAAAACCATAGGTTTTAGGGACAGTTATAGTTAGAAATTAGCATTTAAAAAACCTTTGAAATTCACTGAAAAAACCATAGGTTTTAGGGACAGTTATAGTTAGTTGGACATTTCACTCGTACAAAACCATAGAAATTCACCCGTTATAGTTAGTTCAGCTAACTATAACTCGCGCCCCGCAATGCACTGCTGATGACGCCACATATTACATCACTCATGACATGGTCAGTGACATCACTGATGACATCACTGATGACATCTCAAATGACATCACTGATGACATCACTGATGACATCATCCATGTGATAATTTGATGCATCTTCTCACACCCTAATATAACTTTTGATACACCCACTGTAAATTACAGACTGCCATTCTCAAAACCATACACACTCCAATACCAATAACTACATAACAAATCACTGATTCTTAGGTCTACACACACACATCTACTCACTCACCCGTACAGTCACTCATACTTGCAGTCACTCAGTACAGGACTATCATATGCACTCATATACCTATATAAACACTCACACACCGCCACTCATCCATAGAGGTACTCACACACCTAGTCAGTCATGCAAAAAATTAATCACACACCCATTTACTCACCTATACAGTTATACACACACCAGCTCACTTACTCATACAAATACTAGCACATTCTTACTCTCTTATACAATAACTGATACAAGCACACACGCATCCATACAGCCACTCTCACAATCACACACTCTCACTTATAGCCATTTAAATACTCTAACACACATATATACTGCCTTTTACATATGTAGTTACTCGCACATGTACCACTGAGATATACATTCACTCACTAACACACCCATACACACACTCACCCACCCAAGCAGTCCATCACAGATGCACTCTTCAAATCATGCACCCAGTGAATCACCCACTCACACATCTATGTACAGAGTCACACACACCCCACCCACACAAACACTCAGGCACCCATACAGATACTCAGAGAACCAATCAATAACCCATATAGACACTCATGTAGCTATTCGCAAATCCATGCATCCACTTACACACCAACAGACAGACGGATACAGACATTCACACAGTTTAGTCACTAACCCATGCATTCAGTAAGATACGTTTTATCATTCACTTGTAGAGTCAGTCACGCACGTACTAAATCATCCATTCAGACACTTATACACCCACTCATTCTTCAATACGCCTTTCCCTATATATATTAAACATATTTAAACTTTACAGAAGAACACAGTCACTGGATATCATCAGTGATGTCATCAGTGATGTCATTTGAGATGTCATCAGTGATGTCATCAGTGATGTCACTGACCATGTCATGAGTGATATAATATGTGACGTCATCAGCAGTGCATTGCGGGGCGCGAGTTATAGTTAGCTGAACTAACTATAACGGGTGAATTTCTATGGTTTTGTACGAGTGAAATGTCCAACTAACTATAACTGTCCCTAAAACCTATGGTTTTTTCAGTGAATATATATATATATATGCCAAGGTCTATTGAAGAATGAGTGGGTGTATGAATGTCTGAATGGATGATTTAGTAGGTGCGTGACTGACTGTATAAGTGAGTGATTAAACGTGTCTTACTGAATGCATGGGTTAGTGACTAAACTGTGTGAATGTCTGTATCAGTATGTCAGTTGGTGTGTAAGCAGCTGCTTGGGTTGGTGAGTACCTACATGAGTGTCTATATGGGTTATTGATTGATTGTCTGAGTATCTGTATGGGTGCCTGAGTGTCTGTGTGGGTGGGTGGCGGGTGTGTGACTGTGCATAATGTGTGAGTGGGTGATTCACTGGGTGTATGGGTTCAAGAGTGCATCTGTGAAGAGCTGTATGGGTGGGTGTGTGTATGGGTGTGTTGGTGAGTGAATGGATGTCTCAGTGGTACATGTGTGAGTAACTACATATGTGAAAGGCAGTATATGTGAGTGTTGGACTAGATAAATGACTATATATGAGAGTGAGTGATTGTGAGAGTGGCTGTATGGATGAGTGTGTGCTTGTGTCAGTGATTGCATAAGAGAGTAAGTATGTGTTAGTATCTGTATGAATAAGTGAGGTGGTGTTTGTATAAACTGTATAGGTGAGTAAATGGGAATGTGATTGATTCTTTACATGACTGACTAGGTGTGTGAGTAACTCTACGGGTGAGTGGCGGTGTGTGAGTGTCTGTATAGGTGTATGAGTGCATATATTAGTGGTTGTATTGGTGAGTGACTGCAGGTATGAGTGACTGTATGGGTAAGTGAATGGATGTGTGTGTAGACCTAGGAATCAGTCAGTGGGTATGTACTAACTGGTATTGGTGTGTCTATGGTTTCGAGAATGGTAGTCTGTATTTTAGAGGGGGTGTATCAAAGGTTTTATTAGGGTGTGAGGAGGTGCATCAGATGATCATGTGGATGATGTCATCAGTGATGTCATCAGTGATGTCACTGACCATGTCATGAGTGATGTAATATGCGACGTCATCAGCAGTGCATTGCGGGGGCACGCGTTTTAGTTAGCTCAACTAACTATAACATCCGAATTTCTCTGGTTTTGTACGAGTGAAATGTCCAACTAACTATAACATCCCTGAAACCTGTGGTTTTTTCAGTGAATTTCTAAGGTTTTTTAATGCTAATTTCTAACTATAACGTCCCTGAAACCTATGGTTTTTTCAGTGAATTTCAAAGGTTTTTTAAATACTAATTTCTAAATATGCCTATATAGGACATGTGCAGAAAGAGGAAGAAAGGCGCAGAAAGAAGCAAGAGAAGTACAGAAAGAGGCAACAGAAGTCCAGAAAGAGGAAGAAGGGTGCAGAAAGAAGCAAGAGATGTGCAGAAAGAACCAACAGAGGTGCAGAAAGAGGCCTACTTTGACTGTACCTTACAACAGACTCATACAAAGTAGCTTAATCACTAATCCATCTCCCAAGATGTCTTAAACCTCACTTTTCTCTTGAAGGTTCAATATTCATCAACTGCTCAGAATGTTAGGCCTACCAAATATAAAACAGCAATCCTAAGCATCCTAAGCATATCACTGTCGTAAGTCTGACCAAGGTTGTGAAGGCATGCATGCGTGTGTCTCTGCCTTTACCTAGTGACACGTTACATAAAAATAAACATACAAATACTTGAATACCTGTGTTTCAAACAGCATACTCTGTAAATTTGTGTGCAAAAAGGTAGAAGCAAGAGATGTGCAGAAAGAAGCAACAGATGTGCAGAAGGAGGCAAGAGGGGTGCAGAAAAAAGTAAGAGAGATGCAGAAAAAAGCAAGAGAGATGCACAAAGAGGGAAGAAGGGTGCAGAAAGAGGCAAGAGGGGTGCAGAAAGAAGCAAGAGAGGTGCAGAAAGAGGCAAGAGAAGTGCAGAAAGAAGCAACAGATGTGCAGAAGGAGGCAAGAGGGGTGCAGATAAAAGTAAGAGAGATGCAGAAAAAAGCAAGAGAGATGCACAAAGAGGGAAGAAGGGTGCAGAAAGAGGCAAGAGGGGTGCAGAAAGAAGCAAGAGCAGTGCAGAAAGAAAAAACAGAGGTGCAGAAAGAGGCAAGAGGGGTACAGAAAGAGGCAAGAAAAGTAGAGAAAGAAGCAAAAGAGGTGCAGAAAGAGGCAAGAGAACTGTTGAAAAAGGTAAGAGAGGTACAGAAAGAGGCAGAAGAGGTGAACAAAGAGACAAAAGGGGTACAGAAAGAAGCAAGAGGGGTGCAGAAAGACACAAGAGAAGTGCAGAAAGAAGCAACAGAGGTGCCTAAAGAGGCAAGACAGGTGCAGAAACAGGCCAGAAAGGTGCAGAAAGAGGGAACAGGGATGCAGAAAGAGGCAAGAGAGGTACAGAAAGAGAGACAAGCGGTGCAGAAAGAGGCAAGAGGGGTGCAGAAAGAAGCAAGTGAGGTGCAGAAAGAGGCAACAGAGGTGCAGAAAGATGCAAGAGGGGTGCCGAAACAAGCAAGAGAAGTGCAGAAAGAGGCAAGAGAATTGCTGAAAGAAGCAACAGAGGTGTAGAAAGAAGCAAGAGAAGTTCAGAAAGAGGCAAGTGAGGTACAGAAAGATGCAAGAGCAGTGCAGAAAGAACCAACAGAGGTGCAAAAAGAGGCAAGAGGGGTGCAGAAAGAGGTAGGAGAGGTGCACAAAGAGGCAAGAGAGGTACAGAAAGAGGCAGGAGGGGTGCAGAAAGAAGGAAGAGAAGTACAGAAAGAAGCAACAGAGGTGCTGAAAGAGGCGCAAAGGTGTAGAAAGAGCAAGAGAAGTGCAGAAAGAAGCAACAGAGGTACAGAAAGAGGCACGAGAGGTGCAGAAACAGGCAGGAAAGGTACAGAAAGAGGGAACAGGGATGCAGAAAGAGGCAAGAGAGGTGCAGAAAGAGGGAAGAGGTGTGCAGAAAGAGGCAGGAGGGGTGCAGAAAGAAGCAAGTGAGGTACAGAAAGAGGCAACAGAGGTGCAGAAAGACGCAAGAGAGGTGCAGTAACAAGCAAGAGAAGTGCAGAAAGAGGCAAGAGAATTGCTGAAAGAGGCAAGAGAGGTGCAGAAAATAGCAAGAGAACTGCAGAAAGAGGCAAGAGGGATGCACAAAAAGGGAAGAAGGGTTCAGAAAGAAGCAAGAGAGGTGCAGAAAGAAGCAAGAGAAGTGCAGAAAGAAGCAAGAGAGGTGCAGTAAGAGGGAAGACGAGTGCAGAAAGAGACAACAGGGGTGCAGAAAGAAACAACAGTGGTGCAGAAAGAAGCAAGACAGGTGCAGAAAGAGGCAAAAGAAGTGCAGAAAGAAGCAACAGAGGTGCAGAAAGAGGCAAGAGGGGTGCAGAAAGAAGCAAGAGCAGTGCAGAAAGAACCAAGAGAGGTGCTGAAAGAGGCGCAAAGAGTACAGAAAGAAGCAAGAGAAGTGCAGAAAGAAGCAACAGAGGTACATAAAGAGGCAACAGAGGTGCAGAAACAGGCAGGAAAGGTGCAGAAAGAGGGAACAGGGGTGCAGAAAGAGGCAAGAGAGGTGCAGAAAGACGCAAGAGAGGTGCAGAAACAAGCAAGAGAAGTGAAGAAAGAGGCAAGAGAATTGCTGAAAGAAGCAACAGAGGTGTAGAAAGAAGCAAGAGAAGTGCAGAAAGAGACAAGTGAGGTGCAGAAAGAGGCAAGAGAGGTGCAGAAAATGGCAAGAGAACTACAGAAAGAGGCAAGAGGGATGCAAAAAAGGGACGAAGGTTGCAGAAAGAAGCAAGAGAGGTGCAGAAAGAGGGAAGACAAGTGCACAAAGAGACAACAGGGGTGCAGAAAGAAGCAAGAGAGGTGCAGAAAGAGGCAAGAGAAGTGCAGAAAGAAGCAACAGAGGTGCAGAAGGAGGCAAGAGAACTGCAGAAAGAGGCAAGAAAGTTGCAGAAACAGGCAAAAGAGGTGCAGAAAGAGGGGACAGGGGTGCAGACAGAGGCAAGAGAGGTACAGAAAGTGGGAAGAGGGGTGCAGAACAAGGCAAGAAAGATGCAGAAAGTTGCAAAAGAGGTGCAGAAAGAAGCAAGAGCAGTGCCAAAAGAACCAACAGAGGTGCAAAAAGAGGCAAGAGGGGTGCAGAAAGAGGTGGGGGAGGTGCAGAAAGAGGCAACAGAGGTGCAGAAGGAGGCAAGAGAACTGCACAAAGAGGCAAGAGAGTTGCAGAAACAGACAAAAGAGGTGCAGAAAGAAGGAACAGGGGTGCAGAAGGAGGCAAGAGAGGTGCAGAAAGAAGCAAGAACAGTGCAGAAAGAAGCAACTGAGGTGCAGAAAGGAGAGAGAAGTGTAGAAAGAAGCAAAAGAGGTGCAGAAAGAGGCAACAGAGGTGCAGATAGAAGCAAGAGAGGTACAGAAAGTGCAAGAGATGAGCAGAACGAGGCAAAAGAAGTGCAGAAAAAGAAAGAAAGGTGCAGAAAGACGCAACAGAAATGCAGAAAGAGGCAAGAGAGGCGCAGAAAGAAGCAAGAGTGGTTTACACACCATTAGTACCAATTTAATACCCACATTTAGCAATAAGTAACAAGGGGACCATTCTAGGTTTGCAAAGGGCCTTTCACCACTCTGTAACACTAGTCGCTGCATTTTTGGTAACGTTTGAGCTGTTTGAGCTAGAAAGAAGGTTCTTTTTGTTCAAATCTGCAGATTATGCAGCAGATGATGGATTATGTGGCAAATACGGAAAATGTATAATTGTGCAAAAGTCGGTGCAGCCAAACAGTCGCATAATTCTAGTGGCCCTGCTCATACCTCTGACTATGTCCAGAAGTGCTCCTCAGAGGTTCCTTCTTTTTTTGTCTCATTGAGTTTATAGTTTAGCTTCTATGGAAATGAGGAAGACTAAACCTGAGGTTACCACTCCACAACACAGACTATTATTCCACACAATTGCTCTCCATAACACATAATCCCACTCTACATGATTCCTATACACTAAATACCACATACTTTCTATCCACATAATTTCACTGCACAACATACCACATAATTCCACTACACACAACCTACATCCACTCCACTCCAAGAAACATTAATAAAATACTTTTACATTTACAACGCCAATAGCTCTAACTCTCGCAAATGCGAAACCGATTACATTGCAAATGCTTCTTTAACTGGTAGTCACTTTTGCAGAGTGGTGGAGAAAGGGGGCTGGGCCTCCAACCAGCGCTCAGGAATTCCGCTGCGTAGGACTTACAAGAGGGACCAGGAGGGCTTCGTGGCCCCCAAAGTCCCTCAGGAGTAAAGTGGACTTCATCCCCCAACCCGTAGTGTGCCAGAGGCGCGTTTGCAGAGTGGTGGAGAAAGGGAGGGCATGGCCTCCGAAGATCTCTTGGGGGGCCAACTACTCCTCCTATTACCTCCAGTAAGTCCCACACAGCACCATTGGTAAGTACTCATAGCAGGCCACGCTCCCTTTGACCACCATTCTGCAAACGCACTCCCTGGTGCGCTCTTCGATGGGGATTAAAGCCCACTTGGCTGCTGGGGGTCCTTAGGGGCCAACTAGCCTACCTGATACCTCCAGTAAGCCCCAGATAGTGGGATTGCTGAGAGGTGGACACAGGCCATGGCCCCTTTCCCCACCACTCTGCAAACGCGCCTCCTGGCGCACTGCTGCTCGGGGGATGAAGTCCACTTTAGTCCTGAGGTCCTCAGGACACAAGAGGACCTCATCGCCCCACCAGCAGTGCTCCAAGAGGTGCGTTTGCAGAGTGGTGTAAAAAGGGACATGGCCTCGGACCACCTCTCAGCAATCCCACTGTGTGGAGGTACCTGATGGGCTAGGTAGCCCCCAGGGACCCTCAGGATTCAAAGGGACTTAATCCCCCAATTTAGAACGAGCCAGGAGGCGCGTTTGCAGAGTGGTGCAGGGAGGGGGAGGTGCCTCCGGCGAGATGCCGGCTTTTCTTTTTTTAATTTTTTAGAAGGCGGGCTGTGCTGCCCCCCTTCTCTTAGTAATTTTTGGGCCCTGGGAACCCCATCCCCTACGGCCTAAGCCTTTAAAAAAAAATTTTTAAATAACGGTAAAGGTGCCGCACGGCCCCCCTCCCGAGGCCGATTTCGGCCCCGGGGACCCCATCCCGGGGCATGGCCTCATTTTTTATTTATTTTTTATTATTAAATCGGGAGGGGGTCGTGTGGCCCCCCTTTCCCAGGCCACTTTTGGCCCCGGGGACCCCATCCTCCGGGGCCTGGCCTCGTTTAAAAAAAAAAAATATATATATGTATAAGGGAGGGGGGCCACGTGGCCCCCTTCCCTGGGCCACTATTGGCCCTGGGGAGCCAATCCCCCGGGGCCTGGCCAGACTTTATTATTTTTATTTTTTTGGAGGGGGGCCCCGTGTTGAGGATATATATATATCCTCACCAAGTTCCCACAAATGGGACACTAGTCATAAAAGTATTTTATAAAATATTTAATGTTTGAAATATTCAGTCGATGAAAAATATCATCATATGAAAATAATGGCACTGTTTTAGAAATAATATAATCACTACGATTGAGAATGAACTGTAAGAGCATATGTAAACTACGAGTCTGTCTTCACTATTGTTTCTTTTGTAGTTTCACGTGACCATGCACAAAAAAAATGTTTAAATGTGGATTGTTTGTGTTGCCTCGGCATTGGTGAGCAAGGCTGCTGCGCAGCCGAAACGCGTACAATGGTGGCTGATTAAAACTTTGAAAAAGCAACTACACACGGCGTAGTCATGCTTGGTAAAAGGAATGCAGTGATTTATACGGACCCTCTCTCGTGGGGTACCTTGAGGCGACGTGCCATATGCTTTGGAGGCAGTGGATGGGCATGAGAGAAACTGCATAGGATATATATATATATATATATATATATATATATATATATATATATATATATATATATATATCCTCACCAAGTTCCCACAGCTTCCGGCTGATAACGGGACTTATATATACATATATATATATATAAAATGCTCCAAAATCTCTGCACTTCCATCCAACTGGCGAACAGAGACACGAACCCAACGATGTGAGGCTAGATGTTATTTATTATATACAACCTCGAACCTATATATTCACTGAAAAAACCATAGGTTTCAGGGGCGTTATAGTTAGTTGGACATTTCACTGGTACAAAACCATAGAAATTCCCCCGTTATAGTTAGTTCAGCTAACTATAACTTGCGCGCCCGCAATGCACTGCTGATGACATCACTCATTGAGATGTCATCAGTGATGTCATGAGTGATGTCACTGACCATGTCATGAGTGATGTAATATGTGACGTCATCAGCAGTGCATTGCGGGCGCGCGAGTTATAGTTAGCTGAACTAACTATAACGGGGAATTTCTATGGTTTTATACGAGTGAAATGTCCAACTAACTATAACGCCCCTTAAACCTATGGTTTTTTCAGTGAATTTCTAAGGTTTTTTAAATGCTAATTTCTAACTATAACGTGCCTGAAACCTATGGTTTTTTCAGTGAATTTCTAAGGTTTTTTAAATGCTAATTTCTAACTATAATGTGCCTGAAACCTATGGTTTTTTCAGTGAATATATATATATTTATTATACTATGTATACATGTGAAAATGTCTCGGTCCCCTGTTTGCTTCGGTGGCACGGAAAAAATAGGTGGAACTGACGTCAGCACGCCGACGAGGTCCTCTTATGGCTCCGATGATGTCATACGGTGTCGCGAGCGGAGCCGTGCTCGTTGACGTGGGAGAGATAGGAAAGAATTTCCATGGAATGCTGGTGCAGGGGATATTCACCTAAGTGTTCAGGCTAGTCCTTTGGGAGCAACTGTTTATGTTGCCACTCCAGAAACCAAAACCAGTGATCCGAGGGCAGAGGCCCTGCAGATGGCACACGAGGTGGGGTGCCCAGTCGTGTGCACCGGCGGGGCAGCGAAGTGACAAGCACCACAACCCACAAAAAAGGTAACGAGGGCACTGAATAACACAGGATCTTCTCTTTGTATCTGGCAGGAACAACAAAGTTAAAATGCCCTGGTACCAAAATGTAGAATTAGTGCTACAACGGTCTTCAAGAGGATCTGCGATGCCGCTTCTGCCTCCCGTACCCTGGAGGCGGCACATGGGTCACGCGGTATGGTCATACTGCGGTGGGACGCACACTGGTTGACCTCTCATGGCACTGCTCCACACTTCAGGGAGGACGCATTCCATTAGCTATGTTTTCTGATGACATGTCGCGCCGGCCCCATCCAACAACAGAACTCCTTTAGATCCAAACAGACTCTTCCACTCTCTCACCGGAAGTGAAACCAGGCCACGCGGACACTTTCACAATACAACAGCCGGGAATGCACTTTTCGGTAAAAAAAAACACATTCCTTCCTCCTAATTAATCAAATAAACGTCTCACTGAAGAACAGGGGACAGCTTCGATCGGTAAACAGCCGTTACAACGACTTTTTACTTTGCGATACCAATACACCGCATGCATAACCACGCAAGCGTTGTACATCACGAAGTCATTACTACGCATTTTTTTAGAACTCATGGTCATTTACCACACATGCCTTTACAACAAATTTTGTTGTAAAGGTATGTATGGTAAATGACCATGCGTTCTAAAAAACATGTAGACGATCCATGTCGTTGTAAGGAAACAGAGGCTGTTCCATTTCCTCACAACGACGTGCACCACCCCTCAGAGATGACATGAAGCAGGAACCACGGGAGAGAGGAACCATGAGGAGTGAGAGGTAAGGGGGATTGGGCATGGGGTGGGGTTTCTTTCTAGGGTTTAGGGTAGTGCAGTGGTGTAGGGGGTCGTGCTGGGGGTAGTGTTTTAGGGTTTAGGGTAGTGCAGTGGTGTATGGGTAGTGTAGGGGGTCGTGCTGGGGTAGTGTTTTAGGGTTTAGGGTAGTGCAGTGGTGTTTGAGTAGTGTAGGGGGTCATGTTGGTGGTAGTGTTTTAGGGTTTAGGGTAGTGCAGTGGTGTTTGTGTAGTGTAGGGGGTCATGCTGGGGGTAGTGTTTTATGGTTTAGGGTAGTGCAGTGGTGTTTGGGTAGTGTAGGGGTCGTGCTGGGGGTAGATTTAGGGTAGTGCAGTGGTGTTTGGGTAGTGTAGGGAGTCGTGCTGGGGGTAGTGTTTTAGGGTTTAGGGTAGTGCAGTGGTGTTTGTGTAGTGTAGGGGTCGTGCTGGGGGTAGTGTTTTAGGGTTTAGGGTAGTGCAGTAGTGTAGGGGGTCGTGCTGGGGGTAGTGTTTTAGGGTTTAGGGTAGTGCAGTGGTGTTTGTGTAGTGTAGGGGGTCATGCTGTGGGTAGTGTTTTAGGGTTTAGGGTAGTTCAGTCGTGTTTGTGTAGTGTAGGGGGTCGTGTTTTAGGGTATAGGGTAGTGCAGTTGTGTTTGGGTAGTGTAGGAGGTCATGCTGGGGTTAGTGTTTTAGGGTTTAGGGTAGTGCAGTGGTGTTTGGGTAGTGTAGGGGGTCGTGCTGGGGGTAGTGTTTTAGGGTTTAGGGTAGTGCAGTGGTGTTTGTGTAGTGTGGGAGGTCATGCTGGGAGTATATTTAGGGTTTAGTGTAGTGCAGTGGTGTTTGGGTAGTGTAGGGAGTCGTGCTGGGGGTAGTGTTTTAGGGTTTAGGGTAGTGCAGTGGTGTTTGGGTAGTGTAGGGTGTCGTGCTGGTGGTAGTGTTTTAGGGTTTAGGGTAGTGCAGTTATGTTTGGGTAGTGTAGGGTGTCGTGCTGGGGGTAGTGTTTTAGGGTTTAGGGTAGTGCAGTGGTGTTTGGGTAGTGGAGGGGGTAGTGTTTTAGGGTTTAGGTAGTGCGCTCAACCAGCCACAATATCCGTGGACAAAGGGGTCCTGACTCTTTGGAACGCTCCGTCAATTGAATAATTTGGGTCAAGGGCCCTACCACGTCCAAAACCTATCAATTCCTTTCTTGGGATCCCTCATATACTTGGAGAAAAAGGTACATAGTTTCTCATCAATTTCAGGCGTGTGTGCCACCTTCCCCTTCAGTGAGGGCCTGGGGCATTCTCCCATCATCCTATTCCTGACCTCCCTTTCAAGGGGTTGATGGATTTTCCCCACCACATACTCTGCCACTTTGGCGTCAGGTGTCCACTCTGCCGACCTAGGATGGTAAAATTGGGTAGGCTCGAACATGTCCGAGTGGACCCCGTCCCCAACCGGGGACTGAGAGGAGTGGGACTCTGGACGCCAGAGATGCCCCGAGTCCTTATCCTCATCGGAGGAGAAATCGTCCTCCGAAACACCCTCCCCCTCTAAGGGAAACCCGCCGTCTGGGTCTACAATAGTGGTGACAGTGTCGCAATTTTCTCCGGGCTCCTCCTCCTCCCGGCAGGGTGCATGTTTTAGCGTTCGCGCACTCTTGAGGAAGGTCTCCGTAAGTTTATCAAATCCTTCCAAGTGCCCCGCGTTATGCTTAACGGCCCTTTTATTCCCCATCTGGGAGCTACTTGGACCCGCCACCACCAGATCTGGGTCACTGAACACCACAGGGATGCTTTTTGCCAGCTTATCAACCTGATCCCTAAGAGGAGCCAGCGCCCTAGAAATAGCCAGAGACAGGGCTTGGTCCACTGCTGGAGGGAGAAGTTGGGGGGCCATTCCTCCTCCACTTCCTGGTAGGAGGAGTAAAAATGGTCTTCTGGAGAAGACATGATAGCAGAGGGTGTGAGCACAGAACAAATGCCCTTAAAATCCTTAAGACAGCCACTTTGGCGTCAGGTGTCCACTCTGCCGACCTAGGATGGTAAAATTGGGTAGGCTCGAACATGTCCGAGTGGACCCCGTCCCCAACCGGGGACTGAGAGGAGTGGGACTCTGGACGCCAGAGACGCCCCGAGTCCTTATCCTCATCGGAGGAGAAATCGTCCTCCGAAACACCCTCCCCCTCTAAGGGAAACCCGCCGTCTGGGTCTACAATAGTGGTGACAGTGTCGCAATTTTCTCCGGGCTCCTCCTCCTCCCGGCAGGGTGCATGTTTTAGCGTTCACGCACTCTTGAGGAAGGTCTCCGTAAGTTTATCAAATCCTTCCAAGTGCCCCGCGTTATGCTTAACGGCCCTTTTATTCCCCATCTGGGAGCTACTTGGACCCGCCACCACCAGATCTGGGTCACTGAACACCCCAGGGATGCTTTTCGCCAGCTTATCAACCTGATCCCTAAGAGGAGCCAGCGCCCTAGAAATAGCCAGAGACAGGGCTTGGTCCACTGCTGGAGGGAGAAGTTGGGGGCCATTCCTCCTCCACTTCCTGGTAGGAGGAGTAAAAATGGTCTTCTGGAGAAGACATGATAGCAGAGGGTGTGAGCACAGAACAAATGCCCTTAAAATCCTTAAGACAGCCCCCTCGCCGGTGCTCCAACAGCTGGGCTTTCCCCAAAGCTGTTATAAGAATAGACTGAGGCGCAATACCAATTACCACCACCAGGTGGCGCTGGTCACTAATGTGGCCGTGTGGTGAAATCACCACGTAGCGGTGTCAAAATTTGGCGAGGGTTGGTCGGGAATCAAGCGGACACTAAAGGAGTGACCGGATTCCCAAACGCACGTAAAGACCAGCGGGAGCGCTCGACGGAGCTGCCTCGCTCGGACCAGACGCGCCTGACAGGATCTCACTGCGCACAGAGCACACAGTGGGAGAAACTGCGAGGGGGAGAACGCGCTCTGGCAAGAGCCTGCTGCGCAGGGAATATGAAACAATACCAAGGCAATAATGCTAATAACGTGCACAAGAAACCGCTATACAAACAGCAACAACGTCAGATTAAGCCAAGAATGTAAGGAATGCACTTACCTGACGAGCAGTGAAGAAAGAGGAAGCGGAAGGGACGTCACGATATTATATACGATGGACTGTGATATGATTGGACTATAGTTGCCTTGGAGACTACCCCCTAATGGTTCATGGGTTGTGTAGTCTTTTGTTTAATGATTGTTGTGTTACGTTTTCTTTGAACTGCTATGCAAATAAAGTGAGGAAAGATATGCATAATCCTCGCCTCCGTCCTGCCATAGAATTCATTAAACTTTATTTGATCTGATTTAGAAACATAGATCATAAAAGTGTACATAAAAACAGTAAATCCTCTTTCCTAATACAATACAGTGAGAATTAATTAAAACCAGTAGGTAAAAACGGGTGTTACAAAGCCCGGTTCAGAGCAACTTCAGGTTAACAGAATCGTAAAGTTCAATGTTTCACAAGATCAATCTCATGTACTTCAGTGCAAAATACGCAATAAGGGGTCCAAGTAAGATGTAACGCTCCAATACCTGACCAGTTTGCACTATATAAAACTGCAGAAAAACTAAAAATAAAAGTGTTTTGCACACTTCTGTCATTGGGCTATATGTGGGCTACATCTGGGTGATATTTGTGCTACATTTGGGCTCTTTTTTCTCTGGTGGCCATCTTGGGAGACTTATTTGTTATGAAGTTTCCTAATTTCGTCATTTACTGCAGTCTCCTCAGTAGGAAATGCTTTCAGTTTTTTACTTTGATTCCATCAAGAAGGCATTCAGATGTGTCACACATTTGCCATAAATTCAGAATGTTAGCACTCTAGTTGTTCATTAGATCACTGTAGTAAAGCTACTGCTCACCAGGGAGTTAACTGGAAGTCTACTGCTGGTATTGAAAGTGATTGTTTCAGTCTGCATGTCAGAATTTTCTAATGAAATAGAAGAGGATTTGAGATCTCACTTAAAACATGCCCTAAATTTTCTTTCTGCAACACTAACCATAATTTCTATGGAAAAATGAACCCCCTCATTTTGTTCCTTTTTAAATTAAATGTTTTAAGTGTTACCAGTTTATTCCAATCAAGATGGCTTCAGGTGTGCCATAATTTTGTCATAAGTAAGACTGTTAGCGCTCTAGTTGTTCTTTAGAACACTCTGGGAAGCTGCAGTAGAACACAAAGGCATCAACTGACAGGCTGCTCCTGTTGAAATATAACAGGAAGATATTTGAGATCACACTTGAAACATGTCTTAATTTTTCTTTCTACAGCACTAACCATAATTTCTATGACAAAATGAACCCCATCATTTTGTTCCTTTTTAAATTAAATGTTTTAAGTGTTACCAGTTTATTCCAATCAAGATGGCTTCAGGTGTGCCATACTTTTGTCATAAGTAAGGCTGTTAGCACTCTAGTTGTTCTTTAGAACACTCTGGGAAGCTGCAGTAGAACACAAAGGAATCAACTGACAGTCTCTGCCCTTGTTGGATGTACATGTTTTACTGAGAATGTCAGACTTCATTCTCACATGACTGAGAAAGATAATGTGAATTTACAGAAAATATGCTCTCATTTTAGCTTCTGGAGCACCTTCCAAAACTGTATGGGACAAGCATGTGAAAATAGTTTTCTCTCAAACATGATTCATGATATCCCAGCAGAAGGTTTTTCACAGGGTAAAATCACCTTAGAACACACCACAATTCCTGAAATTAGTATGGTACCATCAACAAATGAATTCTAATGTAACTAAAGTCTGTTATCACCCTTTATAGTTCTCCTTTTGGTAACCCTCAAAATCTTCGATTCACTACAATGCATTTCAATGGGGTACTATCATTTATATTGGTCCCAAGATGGCTGCCAGCAATTCCAGGATGAAGTGCTGACAGCCAATCAGATCTCACGATGACATGTGTGGTTAGGCTCCGCCCAGATATATATGTGTTTTCTTTTTCAAATTTCTCAGGAACTACTGAACGGATTTACACCATTTAACCAAAAGGCACGACTCTGAACCAAGGGCTAGCTTTTTGCCAAATTTGGTGTAATTCCGTTCAGAGGTGGGCTGCAGCTGTGACTAAAGGTTCCTATGGAAAATTGCATGGGGAAAACACGTTTTGGGACCCCCCTTTTTTCTCGGCCCCCACTTGACAAATCACCCCGAAACTTTCAGGATAGGAGCGGACCGGAGCGGGCCATAAGTTTTGAGAATTTCGCGAAGGTATTGGAAATAGAATGTTGCGAATTTCCTATGGAAAATAGGTCCTAACTATAACTATCTACTGGCGACCGCCAGTAGATAATATATATATATTCACTGAAAAAACCATAGGTTTCAGGCACGTTATAGTTAGAAATTAGCATTTAAAAAACCTTACAAATTCACTGAAAAAACCATAGGTTTTAGGGACAGTTATAGTTAGTTGGACATTGCACTCGTACAAAACCCGTGAAATTCCCCCGTTATAGTTAGTTCAGGTAACTATAACTCGTGCCCCCGCAATGCACTGCTGATGACGTCACATATTACATCACTCATGACATGGTCAGTGACATCACTGATGACATCTCAAATGACATCACTGATGACATCATCCAGTGACTGTGTGTTTCTGTAAAGTTTAAATATGTTTAATATATATAGGGAAAGGCGTATTGACGAATGAGTGGGTGTATAAGTGTCTGAATGGATGATTTAGTAGGTGCGTGACTAACTCTATAAGTGAGTGATTAAACGTATCTTACTGAATGCATGGGTTAGTGACTAAACTGGGTGAATGTCTGTATCCGTCTGTCTGTTGCTGTGTAAGTGGCTGCATGGGTTTGTGAATAGCTACATGAGTGTCTATATGAGTTATTGATTGGTTGTCTGAGTATCTGTATGGGTGCCTGAGTGTTTGTGTGGGTGGGGTGTGTGCGACTCTGTGCATAGATGTGTGAGTGGGTGATTCACTGGGTGGATGATTTCAAGAGTGCATCTGTGATAGACTGTATGGGTGGGTAAGTGTGTGTAAGAGTGTGTTAGTGAGTGAATGTATGTCCCAGTGGTACATGTGTGAGTAACTACATATGTGAAAGGCAGTATATATGTGTGTTGGAGTATATAAATAGCTATAAGCGAGAGTGTGTGATTGTGAGAGTGACTGTATGGATGAGTGTGTGCTTGTATCAGAGATTGTATAAGAGCGTAAGAATGTGCTAGTATTTGTATGAGTAAGTGAGCTGGTGTGTGTATAACTGTATAGGTGAGTAAATGGGTGTGTGCTTAATTTTTTGCATGACTGACTAGGTGTGTGAGTACCTCTATGGATGAGTGGCGGTGTGTGAGTGTTTATATAGGTGTATGAGTGCATATAATAGTCCTGTACTGAGTGACTATAAGTATGAGTGACTGTGCGGGTGAGTGAGTAGATGTGTGTGTGTAGACCTAAGAATCAGTGAGTGTGTATATAGTAATTGGTGTTGGAGTGTCTATGGTTTTGACAATGGCAGTCTGTAATTTACAGTGGGTGTATCAAAAGTTATATTAGGGTTTGAGAAGATGAATCAAATTATCACATGGATGATGTCATCGGTGATGTCATCAGTGATGTCATTTGAGATGTCATCAGTGATGTCATCAGTGATGTCACTGACCATGTCATGAGTGATGTAATATGTGACGTCATCAGCAGTTCATTGCGGGGGCGCGAGTTATAGTTACCTGAACTAACTATAACGGGAGAATTTCACGGGTTTTGTACGAGTGCAATGTCCAACTAACTATAACTGTCCCTAAAACCTATGGTTTTTTCAGTGAATTTGTAAGGTTTTTTAAATGCTAATTTCTAACTATAACGTGCCTGAAACCTATGGTTTTTTTCAGTGAATTTCAAAGGTTTTGTAAATGACAATTTTTAAATGTATTAATTGTTATATTTATTTTTTTGATACTGATTTACTACATTTTTTTAAACTATTTATTTTTAGATATTTTATTTTTTAAATTACATTGTAATTACATTATACATTACAATACAAAATATACTTTCTCAGAATGAATTACTTTAGTTTAAATACTTTGCAAATAGGCAATAGACTTTTAAGTACAGTAGTTACAGTTGTTGCAATGGGCAACACAATTTCAAACACAATGCAACATTGAGCTCAATGTGAATTTCTAGTTAAATGCAATTAGTTACTTTATGGATTACTTTTCTAACCACAGGACTGGATCCTAGATTCAGTCCTGCGACATCTCCTGTAAACAGTTGAGTAAAAGCGTTTTGGTTACAGTAGTGATTTTTAAGGAATATTATTGTATTTTAAAAGTTGACACTTAGAAACTTTTTCACATAGAATCACCAATGTTATCCCATGGGAGGAAATTCACTTAGCAGGTAAGTAGTGTTATCGTTACTTTTTCTTACTCAGTGGTGGATCCTGGATCCAGCACTGGTGCATCTCCTGTAAACAGTTGAAAGAATGCGTTTAAGTCATACAGGCGATTTTTAAGGAATATTTGTAGTTTGTGAAAATCGACACAAACTTTTCTGCTGAAAACCAGACAATGGATTCCTATGGAAGGAAATACAAGTTACTGGTAAATACGGTTAGAATTACTTTTCAGGGTCAGTGCTGGGCTAAAAGATGCAGCACTGGGTTCTCTCCTGATAACAGGTGAGTAAATCGGAATTCGTAGTTCGGCTGATTTTAGAGGAATATTATAAAGTTCCAAAACTCCACACTTAGAAGAATTTCCAAGTGAAACCAGTCAATGTTAGCCTATGGAAGGAAATTCAAGTTACTGGTAAGTACGGTTAGAATTACTTTTCAAGGTCAGTGCTGGGCTAAAAGATGCAGCACTGGGTTCTCTCCTGATAACAGGTGAGTAAATTGGAATTCGTAGTTCGGCTAATTTTAGAGGAATATTATAAAGTTCCAAAACTCCACACTTAGAAGAATTTCCAAGTGAAACCAGTCAATGTTAGCATATGGAAGGAAATTCAAGTTACTGGTAAGTACAGTTAAAATTACTTTTGAGGATCAGTACTGGGCTCAAAGATGCAGCACTGAGGTCTCTCCTGATAACAGGTGAGTAAATCGGAATTCGTAGTTCGGCTGATTTTAGAGGAATATTTGTATGTTACAAAAATCGACACAGAAACTTTTTCAGCAAAAAGCAGGCAATGATATCCTATGGAAGGAAATTCAAGTTACTGGTAAGTACGGTTAAAATTACTTTTCAGGATCAGTACTGGGCTCAAAGATGCAGCACTGAGGTCTCTCCCTGATAACAGGTGAGTAAATCGGAATTCGTAGTTCGGCTGATTTTAGAGGAATATTTGCACAGTGGTGAAGGGAGGGGCGGGGCTTCAGGTGACATGTCTGCAAACAGGCCCCGTGGCGCGTTTTAAGATGGGGAATTAAATCCTCCTCAATCCCGAGGGTCCCTAGGGGCCAAGTAGCCCACCAGATACCTCCAGTATGCGCCAGAGAGCTGCGTTGCAGAGAGGTGTTCAGAGGCCACGCCCCTTTTGCACCTCTCTGCAACGCAGCTCTGTGGCGCTTTCTGGACGTACCTGGTGGGCTAGTTGGCCCCCAGGGACCCTCAGGATTGAAGGGGATTTAATTCCCCATCTTAAAACGCGCAACGGGGCCTGTTTGCACACATGTCACCTGAAGCCCCGCCCCTCCCTTCACCACTGTGCAAACGCGCCCCGTGGCGCGTTTTAAGTTGGGGAATTAAGTCCCCTTGAAACCTGAGGGTCCCTGGAGTCCAACTAGCCCACCATGTACCTCCAAAAAGCGCCACAGAGCTGCGTTGCAGAGAGGTGTAAAAGGGGCGTGGCCTCTGTACACCTCTCTGCAACGCAGCCCCTGGCGCATACTGGAAGTTCCTCGTGGGCTAGTTGGCCCCCAGGGACCCCCAGTATTCAAGGGGAATTCGTTCCCCCTCTGCAAATGCGCCAGGGGGCGCGTTTGCAGAGTGGTAAAGGAAGGGGGCGGGGCCTGCGGCACAATTTTTTTTTTTTTTAAATGCTTTTTTCTGCCCAGGGGGTCCTTGTGGGACCCCCTGAGCAGACCTAGGGGGTCAGGGTGTTTCTACCCTGCCCCCTTTGTGCGTTTTGCACACTTGTTTCTGTGCCTCGGTTCTACCGAGGGACAAAATGGCTGCCAACACTTCCTGATTTGGAGTGTTGACAGCCAATTAGCATGCAGCTCGTGATCGGGAGGGTACGCGGACCCTACTCGGCCATAGATATATATGTGACTTTACTTTTGATTTTCTCAGGAACTACTGAACGGATTTACACCATTTAACAAAAAGGGTTCTTTCTGAACCAAGAACTACCTCTTTGCCAAATTTGGTGTAATTCCGTTCAGCAGTTCGGGCTGTAGCCATGGCTAAAGTTTCCTATGGGAAAATGAATGGGGAAAACACGTTTTGGGACACCCATTTTTTCTCGGCCCCCGCTTGACGAATCACCCCGAAACTTTCAGGGTAGGAGCGGACCAGAGCGGGCCATAAAGTTTGAAAATTTTGCAAAAATTCATCAACCGACGCAAGAGTTATTTCAAATAGAATGTTGCGGATTTCCTATGGAAAATAGGTCCTAACTATAACTATCTACTGGCAACCGCCAGTAGATAATATATATATATATATATATATATATACACATATACACACACAATACTCTTAAGCCTGATATCCCCTGATGTTTGTAATTGGCCCTGGCTAAGATTTCCAGAAACATATAAATCTAGGGCAGTGTCAAAGTAAAATGGGTGTTTCATGGAAACACCCAAATAAGCACACATTGTATGCACATTACACGGAAACAGATGTGTGAGAAAGGCCCATGTGTACAAGGCAACATTATGCCACTGTAAGGGGCATTGTGCTGCTTTGCAAAGTAGAGGAGGGCATAACGCCACCGAAGCGTGTGTAGAAGGGATGTTCTGGTGGCACAAGGGTCCTGTAAGCAAGCCACACACTGGTCTGACAAAGTCTGTGGTAGTGAAATTCCCAAGTGATGTTGCTGTGCATCCCTTCTCGGATTTGCACTGTGCTGGCAGCAGGACGTTGGTAACACATATATCTGGAGGAGACATAGAGGAAGGGGCAGGCAGCAGAGCATTAGGGGAATCCCCTTGCCAACTATGGTGTCTAATTTGAGGCCGCTATTTTTGGTGTTGTGTCACCATACACTTGTCATATGGTGTGGCCTCAGTGGTGCAAGCTACTTGTCCATGTGCACCTTGTTGTTCTAGGCTTACACACACACACTTGACCTATGCTGCACATGTGTGTGCATTGCTGACATTAATGGTATACTATCTGAAAGGACAGCTCTCAGCATACAGAAACTCCAAGGCAGAGTGAAACAATTGTGAATGTGTGCATTGAAATTTTGCACACTTGCAATTTACAATTACACATGATGATGTGCCAATGACCCTCCTTGCAATGCCTCCCCTTGGTAGCCTGTATTAATTGAGGCCTGCCATGTCTTACCATGCTCAGGTAACCAGTGAATGCATAGTATTAAATGATCACAGGTCTTTGTCAATAAGTCCAATAAGACGGGTATGGCTCTCTGATGTTCACAATGGGTATGCTGTGCTTATCACAAGCTTGTCTGACTACATACCTCTGCATGCAACACAAATTACACATATTGGCTTTGCATGGTCTCATGGAGGTGAGGGTGAGGGTTGACCCACTAGAGCTGTGCTAACATATGTGACTCCAGTTGTACAGTTCAAGTGTATATGAGGCCCAATTTATGTCAGAGAGGAGCGCACATATATGGTACTGTATCTCAGGGTGTGACAGGCAGTATCTGACACATCTAATGAATGTACCAATATATGGCATTGGGAAGTGTCATAATGTGCTGCTTAGGTATACTTTGGACATGTCTGAATGGCATCTGGTACTATGCTGCATTGACATGTACACACCTGATCTTACAAAGGGCTCAGGTAGACACTACATGTGACATCTATAGGGGACTCATTTCCTGGTGTCAACTCAACTTTGACCTGGGCAAGGTTTTGGGCAAACCCTTCCAGAGGTTGTTCTGTGAGTTTTGTAGGTCATGTGACTCCTGAGACTCAGCTGCCATGGTAACATCTGTCAGTAATAAGGATGTAGGACTGGATCCAGTAATTTCTCTAGAGATGCATGTCCTGAATCATTATTATTTTGTACACTTCAGCCTGTTTTATCAATGTGTAGTGGTCATGCTGGTCAACTGTGTCTCTGCTTAAATGCAACCAGAAGTGTTACATAGTCAATTTGTATGCATGATGCACACTTCTAATTTGGCATGTTAAAAATGAATGTGTCCTAAAATGACTGAATTGTTTTACGTCATGTCTTGTATGTGGAACAGCATCATTCACACGTGCTGAGGTGGATTCCTTCAAGGACACCAACATAACTAGTGAATGCCTTCGTCTATTCTAATTGTGTTGCGGAAGGAGTGAGTGTGATGTCTGATGCAGTGCAAATTTGCTGCAATGATGTGTATTCCTTACACTAAGACACATTTATTTATTTAATGATAGATGAGATGTAGTGGGTCTTGACATTTGCAAGTTAATCTGCCTCTCACTAATGTCTATGAGGATACATTGCCAATCTATGATAGAACACGCGACAGAGGCCTGACAGGGGTGGCATGACCACACTGGCAGGATCTGTGATTATCTGTGGTTGAGGAATCACATCAGCATATGTCTGTGGATTGGTGAGTTGCAGAAAGCATGTCTGTTGGACATGTAATGACATGGGGTGCATGTAATGATCGGTGGACAGGTCCACGATGGACCTACAACAGGCCTGATAGGAAAGGTGTATATGCGTCTGTGCGATGTGTATTTCATATACAGCATCCATTTTTACATGTGAGGAATGCCATGTGTTCAGTATAGTTAGCAATGTATCATGCTATGGGTCATTGGCAAATACGTTACGCCACATTCTGACCGAATAAATGTACTTAATTGGGACATGTAGCTGTGAAAAAAGCCATTGATGACCATTGCACGATGCAGAAGACACACTACTGTTCAGTGAGGTTGTGATGTCTACCATACCATGAGTACAATGCAACATAGTTGCTAAGAATTACATGTACTGACATGGTCATACATAGATATAGCAACAGGTTGTCATTGCAATGTGCAACATTTGGCATGCCTCAGAAATTTGGCATCAGTGCATCTGAGTTGATAGATTTTGAGCATGTGTTTGGTCCTTCTCAGCTGCAAGATGATATTAGGCTGTAGGGGCTGCTACCTTGATGTTGTACACAAAAAGTTGTCTCATTTGATATGTACCTTTGGCTAGTCACCCTGTCACTGTCATCTTTGCATTTTACCTTTAACAGACAACATAACACCCCAGCAGTTGCACAGCCAAAACCTCCGGAAGGAATGGTATCTATATGTCAGGACAGTAGCCAAAGTATGCAGGGCAATGAAATGCCATTACGAGGAGGAGAAGGCTTTGTGGAAATGGAGCTGCTTCCCTCAGGGACCACCAACAGTATCGAAAGCCAGCAAGGACAAAGATGCCAAGGAAGGCTAAGAAACAACCAAGGGACCAGTCCCCAGTACATCGGGAAGCCAATCCTCGAGACCACCTGCCCCTACACCACAGCACACAGGACGGCCAAGGTCATTTGACCAAGAGATTAAAAAGAACCTCTCAGACCTCAAATTATGAGTGGCGGTGCTGCAGCACAAAATGGACAGGGTCCTCACAATGCTAAAGGAGATCAAGCAGCCACTGTCTAAGCCTTAGTGATGTCTCCATCACAGAGATCCTACCTACCCTTTCCCCAGAACCTGGTTTTAGTATTTTTTTCATTGATGTGTTTTTAGATTTGTATAGATTAGTTAGAGTAGGGATAATTTAGTTATTTTTTAGGGGTGGGTTTGATGTAAGTATTTAGGGGTTCATTGTTATTTTAAGGGTGGTGGGGTTGATGTGTTCATATATGTGTGTTAATTAAAAAAAATAAAAACAAAAAAATACAAAAAAGTAAAATAAATACAAATAAAATTGTATTATTGTTTAGGACTATATGTGTAGTTGATGTTTACGAGTAGTTTCTGTTGTTTTCTCATTCTGTTGACATTAAATGTCATTGTTTGCAACATACAGGTCTACATCATGATTTACTGTGTGGGAGTTAGCATGTGTGCTCAGCTAAATTTATGTACATACATATGTCTTTGCTAGCAGTGTTTAGCAACATGTGTGAGTACATGTCTTACCTATGGACAAGGATCTGTCTGGTTGGCCATTACATTACATCATCTAACTACCAGACATTTTTGAGCAGTGGACATGGCAATCATGATGGAAAATGTAGACAGTGCAAATCAAGTGTTCACATACAATATCTCTGTGTGGCTACATCATGCAACATGCCTTGGAGGGATGTTGTGGACTAAAGCATTTGGCCAATTAGTAGGTTTTTGAACTCACGCACTGATTGCTGCCCTGTACCGACTTACACTTGCAGCATTTACTTGTCAGCCCAAGGTTGTATGCTTGCTAGTGGACGAGGCACTTGTGGGGTGACTTAATTCACCATTACCATTGACTGCATGACATCAGTATAACTTCATGCTTGCAACCTTAAGCACTTGTTACTCATCACACAAATAGTGTTTAAAAATTATGTTACACTCTCACTGCCTAGCATTGTCCCTGACTCCACAAAAATACAAATGTCACTTTGGCTAGTAGTTGGTGTATTTGCCTCACAGAATGGGCAATGGTCAACTTGGTCCTGACTCCTACAGACAGACAACACACAGGTAGCTCTAAGTGCATTTATTTACATGTACAAATGTTGAAGCAGCTCACAGGTAAAGTTCATTGGACAACATCCCCAAAGTATATTTAGAGCCAGAGAAGTCCATGTGGGGAACATGTCATGAGACATGTGGAGGAGATGACTGCTTCAGTCAGGAGGATGACCACAATGTCACTAGGGAGGATAGGCCACATTGACAGTCCACAAATGGCCATTGTGAATAGGGTGAAGTCAAAATTAGGAAAGTGACAGCAGATGTTTCCTGGCATGATAATTAGCACAAGGCTACGGAGAAACTGGGTATGTGGCACAGATGCATGCTACCAGAGACTTCTTTGTTGGAAAGAGGTACCGTCCACATCTTCCTCCTCTGATGTGTGTGGGGTCTCCCATGAGGTTGGTGTTGTAGATGCAGCAGCAGAGGAAGGCACACACACATCAGGGGCGGAAGATGTAGATCCCGTGCATGCAGCAGCCTTCATCTATGCCAACACATGAGGCAGCACAGCAGTGAGGAGGCTCTGCTGGTTTTGCAACACAGCAGCAACATCGCGGTGGTAGGTCAAAGCGGGAGTTCTGCTTCTGCTCCATGGACTCTAAGATAGTTGCTACTGCCCCCAACTAGTTGGCCACCTCACTGGTGTCACTTTGCAGGGCAGTTGTTGATGCCTCTGTGTAGTATCTTCATGTCAAGTTTATAATGTTCCCTTTTACCTAGTTCCTAGCTGCTCAGCCAGTGTGAGTGTTCTGTATGGAATGTTAGTGTGATGGACATGTGTGGAATGCTTGGGTGCCTGGTGTGAGTGTTGACAGTTGGAAGATGGGCTGAGCAGCTAGCAGGCTGCTCCTGGTGGGGCTGTTACCACAGATCTTATGGACTTAATAAATATCCTTCAAAGACACTACTTGGCTACGTCTACTATGTCACCTCTACGCATGGGCCCATACCACTACATTTTGGCGACGATTTGGAGACTTATTCATGCTCTACAAGTGGTTTCAAGGAAGTTAAAGATGAACCTACAAAAACGGCAAGCGCAGCGAGCACACGGAACATGTAGTGGTTCAGCGCAAGGAACAGTTCTGAGAGACAGTGGTTCACAAATGACCACACAGACAGCGCTGGTACACTTCCAGGAGGAAGTGTTGAAAGAAAAGATTAAAGACCCTCAAGTAATAAGAGAAACCGTGCTCAACAACATCTTCTGTATCACCAACTACAACGTGTGTGATCTTAAGCACATTCTGATGCCAGGTAACAGCACATGCTTTGGTCTGGATTTGTATGTACAGCTATGTGGAATGGTTTAACTCTCGTTTGAAAAATCAGTCTTTATACCGGCAGCCAGAGCGGACATCTGACTGGAGTCAATTTTGGTCTCTTATTTGTTTTTTTTTTCATTTGAGACCTCTCTGTTGAAATAGCTGTTAATCTGCTGCTGTGCGGTTTCAAAACTGAGGCACGAGCCGTTTTTCACTTTGCCCAGACTCGCCTTTACCATGGAGTCGCGTGAAGACACTTCAACAATGTTTTGGTTGCTATGCAGCTGTGCTAGCTGATGTGGGACGCTTTGCTGCACAGTGGCGCTGTGAGCCACCCGGCGTGCGTCACCGCTGCGTTCTGCCATTTTGGGTTTGGCAGCATCCTAAGCCTTTCGTTTATAGACACACCAGTCTTCATGGTATCTCACTGTGTTTTCCAGCCGCAGCGTCTTGTGAGGCTGCATTTCCACGAGCCATCAATATCGAGTTTTCTGCAGAGGCAGTCGCTGTCACGGTGTGCTCGTTTCTCCAGCAAGCGTTGCTGACACAGCATGTGGGTTTGCCTCAATTCAGCAAAACAGTGCAAATAAAGACATGAGGTGGCTATGGCAGTTTAAAACCGGCCGCAGCGTTTTGTGAGTCTGCATTTCCAAGTACTATCAACATGGATATTCCTGCCGACGTGAGTTCCACTTGTCAACGGTAATGTAAGGGGATCCTGTTTCACCGCTCTTTCTTCGTCTGAACACTCTGTCTACAGTTTACTATTGTTGAGCTGATGTTCTTAAGGTCGACTTGGTTGGATGTTCCCATTTGTTTATAAGTTCTCATGAATGTCATTGTTGTGATTCATTCTCTTCCTCTTCACTTAGGAGAGTTGCCCAAGTTCAGTTGGGTCGCAAAACTCTAGGTTTGAGGTGCGTAATAAAACAGTTATGCCTAAAATGTTGTTATTTTAGAAAAGCTCATTTAATTATGAGAACTTGTTACAATTGTATGCCAGCATATTTTTCTCACCTTTCTGGTTATGTTGATATTGGATCTTACATCTTATTAATCTTGGGATTATTTTTGTGTTTTGCTCTGCCCATTTCCTTACGTTGGGTGGGTGTTTTCACTCTTACAGGAGGGTGGTCAAATTGTTTTTATGGTGGTTTTGGCCTGTTTTCCATGTCTGTAACCCTTTATTGAGGGATGGGAATGGGTTTTAGTCCTTTATTGAGGGATGGGAATGGGTTTTAGTCCCATGTCCACACTGTATACACAGAACCCTTACAGGAGCGGTGGCTTAAGGGGTGTGGTTCCCTTTTACGCAAGGATTGGGTTTTAATGCCTTTTCAACGCTGTAAGCCGACATTCCCTTACTTGAGGGGTGGTTTAAGGGTTGTCTCTCCCTTTTTCTCAGTTTATGGGTGTCAGTCCCATTTTGCGCTATGTTGTCATGTTACTATTGTGTGTAAGTCACCATGTGCTTCACGTTGGTCATGTAGTGTGTAAGTCACCATGTGCTTCACGTTGAACATATTGTGTGTGTAAGTCACCCTGTGCTCCACGTGGACATATTGTGTGTGTAAGTCACCTTGTGCTGGACTTTGGTCATGTTGTGAAGTCTTCTTGTGCTGCACTTGTCCTTATGGGTGTCAGTCCCATACAACGCAGGTTGTTTGTCATATTCTAAATGTGTTTAACCCTTACATGAGGGAGGTCTTATAGGTCATTCTACCCTGTCTAGAGGGATGACTTAATGGGTCTCAGTCCCATTTACACAGTTTGCGTTATGGGTCACAGTCCCATTTTCGCATGTGTCCCTTACATGAGGGGTGGAAAGTTGGGTTACAGTCCTTTCTCCACATTTTACTTGGTTTTGTTCCTTACATAAGGAGTATGTACATGGGTGCGGTCCACCCATAGTGTTTCACTTCTGGGAGTGCGTTTCTCCCATGTTCCTCGTCATAGTGTTCACTTGTTTTGTCATGTGGTGTTAGCTCACTTTGTGTCTGTGAGCTGTACGTTCTCTACTTTCTTTTTGTTTCAATATTAAAGGAGGAGGATGGTGATAGTTCGTGTGCATCTTTTCATTCTTCTTTCCTCCTTTGTTTAGTCTGTGTTCCCTCTCGTGATGTGTTTTTTACCATCCGTCCCAGGGTTATGGACTATTGTCTTCATTTGTACATCGTTGTGTATAGTTGTTTTCATTTTCGAATAGTTTTATTAGTTTTCAATTTAAAAGGGAGAAGATAATGTAGTGTCTTCATGTCATGTTTATAATGTTCTCTTTTACCTAGTTCCTAGCTGCTCAGCCAGTGTGAGTGTTCTGTGTGGAATGTTGGTGTGATGGACATGTGTGGAATGCTTGGATGCCTGGTGTGAGTGTTGACAGTGGGAAGATGGGCTGAGCAGCTAGCAGGCTGCTCCTGGTGGGGCTGTTACCACAGATCTTATGGACTTAATAAATATACTTCAAAGACACTACTTGGCTACGTCTGCTATGTCACCTCTACGCATGGGACCATACCACTACACTCTGCCTCATGATACCAGCGATGTCAGCCAGGGACTGCTGGAGGTCACGGAGCAGAGAGTAGGTTCCGCTGATGGTGGCAGTGTTGTCCCTATTAGGACCGAGACACCCACGGACTCCCTCCAGGGTGGCCACCACAATCTCAATCCCTGCTCGCACCTGCTCTATCAACTCCTACTGTACTATGTTGGAAGGTAATCTGTGGGTCCAGGGGTCTGGGTAGGGTGGAAGGTGGTGCCTGTTGGTTGGTAGGTGGAAGATGTGGAGATGCCAAAATGCTGCTGACCCCCCTCATGTCCAGATATGGTGTCCCAGTGGAGTCCAGGAGTTCTTGGAGGGTGTCCTGGTCAATGGTTTGGAGGTTGTCATCATCCCCATCATCGTTGAAGTCCGGGACAGGGTGCTGGGCAGGAGGTGAGGGTTCATCCTCTGCAATGAGCTGGGGAAATGCTATTGCTGATGTCTCTTAGCTGTTGACATGAGTAATGCAGTTGACAATCAAAGTGTGATACATTACACTTTCAGTTCCTCATTGAGGCATAGGACCACTGTTACGCAAGAGTATGGATTGTAAATAGCACTGTATTTCCCTTTCAGATGACTAGATCTCAGCATTGCTGTCAATACCACTGTGTGCCTACTCTGAGTGGATGGGCCCTGTCATAGTCGTCAGATTACAATCCCTGACATTCAAGCAATTTCATCAGTACCAGAGTTGCTTATCTGCAGGATGTCACACATTGTTTTAATCAGACCCATGCACTTGTATCAATCAATCAATCAATCAAGCATTTGTATAGCGCGCTACTCACCCGGAGGGTCTCAAGGTGCTTGGGGGGGGTCCGCTACTGTTCGAACAGCCAGGTCTTGAGTTGCTTCCTGAAGGAGAGGTGGTCTTGGGTAAGGCGGAGGTGGATGGGTAGGGAGTTCCACGTCTTGGCAGCCAGGTAGGAGAAGGATCTTCCTCCCGTTGTGGCTCTTCGGATGCAGGGGACGGCGGCGAGGGCGTGGTTGGTCGATCGTAGCTGGCGGGTGGGAGTGTAGAAGGTCAGACGGTCGTTGAGGTATCTGGGGCCTTGGTTGTGGAGAGCTTTGTGTGCGTGGGTGAGGAGTCGGAACGTGATTCTCTTGCTGACGGGGAGCCAGTGCAGGTCTCTCAGGTGTCCGGCGATGTGGCTGTGTCGGGGGATGTCCAGGATGAGTCGAGCTGAGGCGTTCTGGATGCGTTGGAGTCTTTTTTGAAGTTTGGCTGTGGTTCCGGCGTAGAGGGAGTTGCCGTAGTCCAGTCGGCTGGTGACGAGGGCCTGGGTGACCGTCTTCCTGGTTTCGGTGGGGATCCACCGGAAGATCTTGCGCAGCATGCGTAGGATGTTGAAGCAAGACGAGGAGACGGCGTTGACTTGTCGGGTCATTGAGAGGGAGGAGTCCAGGATGAAGCCCAGGTTGCGTGCGTGGTCCGTTGGTTTGGGTGCGTTGCCCAGGGCAGGGGGCCACCAGGAGTCGTCCCAGGCGGAGGGTGATGATCCTAGGATGAGGACTTCCGTCTTATCTGAGTTCAGTTTCAGGCGGCTGTTCCTCATCCACTCGGCTACGTCCTTCATCCCTTCATGTAGGTTGGTTCTGGCGGTTGTGGGGTCGTTGGTGAGGGAGAGGATCAGCTGGGTGTCGTCGGCGTAGGAGATGATGTTGAGGTTGTGTTGGCGTGCGATGGCTGCGAGGGGGCTCATGTAGACGTTGAAGAGGGTGGGGCTGAGTGATGATCCTTGTGGTACGCCGCAGATGACTTCGGTGGCCTCGGAACTGAACGGGGGAGGCGGACTCTCTGGGTTCTTCCGGCGAGGAAGGAGATGATCCACTCCAGTGCCTTCTCTTGGATTCCGACGTTGTTCAGGCGTTGCACTAGGGTGCGGTGGCAGACTGTGTCGAACGCTGCGGAGAGGTCCAGGAGGATGAGGGCCGCTGTTTCCCCGTTGTCGAGCAGGGCTCGGATGTCGTCGGTGGCTGCGATGAGGGCGGTCTCGGTGCTGTGGTTGGCCCGGAAGCCGGACTGCGAGTGGTCGAGGGATCCATTCGTCTCGAGGAAGGCGGCCAGTTGTCTGTTGACGGTCTTCTCGATGACTTTGGCAGGAAAAGGAAGGAGCGAGATGGGGCGGTAGTTTTTGAGGTCGGTGGGATCCGCTGACGGTTTCTTCAGTAGGGCGCTGAGTTCGGCGTGCTTCCAGCTCTCTGGGAAGGTGGCGGTGTCGAGGGAGGTGTTGATGATGTCCCGGAGGTGGGGTGCGATGACGGCGTCGGCCTTGTTGAAGACGTGGTGAGGGCAGGGGTCGGTTGGTGATCCGGAGTGGATGGAGTTCATCGTGCGGATAGTGTCTTCGGTGTTGATCGGGGTCCAGGCTCGGAGGGTGGAGGTGGGGGACGTTGGAACGGTCGTAGGGTACGTCGGCTGTGTGCTGAAACTGTTGTGTATGTCTGCGATCTTGCTGTGGAAGAACGAGGCGAGCGAGTTGCAGAGGTCTTGCGAGGGAGTGATGTCGTTGTTTCCGGCGCTGGGGTTCGAGTGTTCTTTGACGATGATGAAGAGTTCCTTGCTGTTGTGGGCGTTGTTGTCCAGTCGTTCCTTGAATGCGGTTTTCTTGGTGGTGTGGATCAGCTGGTGGTGTTTTCGGGTGGCGTGCTTGAGGGTGGTCATGTTGTCTGCAGTCGGGTCTCTGCGCCATGCTTTCTCGAGGGCCCGGCAGTTCTTCTTGGATTTCTTGAGTTCGTCGGTGAACCAGGATGCTTTCTTGTTGCCGGGTCTGACTGGGGGGTCTTCAATGGGGCGAGGTCGTCTGCGCAGTTGGTGATCCATCTTGTGAGGTTGCTGGCGGCTTGGTTGGGGTTCGTTGAGCTGGCGGGAGGGTTGTGGCTCAGGGATGTGGTGAGTTGGTCGGTGGTGATCTTGTTCCAGCTTCTGCGCGGAAACTGTTGCGGATGGTGGTGCGTGGTGATCCTGCTGAAGCTGAAGTGGACGCAGCTGTGGTCTGTCCAGTGGAGTCCGGTGGTGTGGCTGAAGGAGATGTCCTTGCTGGAGGAGAAGACGGGGTCAAGCGTGTGGCCGGCGTGGTGTGTGGGGGTGGTCACCAGTTGCTTGAGTCCGAGGTTGGCGAGGTTGTCCAGCAGGGTGGTGGTGTTGCGATCGTTGTTGTTCTCTAGGTGGAAGTTGAGGTCCCCAAGGAGGATGTAGTCAGCCGAGGGGAGGGCGTGCGGGCTGATGAGGTCGGCGATGTCTTCGCTGAATTGTGTGCGTGGTCCTGGGGGTCTGTAGATGAGGGTGCCTCTGAGGGTGGTCTTGGGGTCGGTGTGTATCTGGAAGTGCAGGTGTTCGCCGGCTGTGAAGGTGTCGTCGGAGTTGGTCGTGATGCGGATGGTGTTCTTGTGGACGATGGCGATGCCTCCTCCGGTCTGGTTGGCGCGGTCCCTTCGGGTGATCTTGTATCCGTCCGGGATGGCGATGGCGATGTCGGGCGCTGAGGAGGCGTTCATCCATGTTTCCGTGAGGAAAGCGACGTCTGGTGATGTGGAGTCGAGCAGGTTCCAAAGTTCCACGGCGTGTCTGTGGACGGAGCGGGTGTTGAGCAGGATGCACTTCAGGTGGTTGCTGCTGGTGCTCGGCTTGGCGGGTGCGGTGCAGGTCCGGAGGCAGGAGAACTTGCAGGATTGGCAGCCGAAGGGTCCGTGGGTGCGACCTGGGGTGGCACGGTGGCAGCCGGGGATACGGCCGGTGTTGAGTGCGTTGAGGGTGGCGGTGTCGTAAGTCCGGTGGGTGGGTTGGCTGCTGCGGGGGCCAGGGGGTTTGGCGCTGGGCGCGGTCCAGGCACGGACGGGCGCAGACGGGCTTGCCTTAGGCGCGCCTTCGGCGCTGCCAGCGGCGCGGCGCGCCGCGGCCGCCATTTATGGGGAGGTGGGAGGGAGGAGCAGCTGGGAGGCGGGAGGCAGGGTCAGCGAATGGGCAGACAGGGGGCGGGGCCGCAGGGACGCAGCGGCGGGAATGGCGAGAGGCAGCGGGGGCACAAAAGGAAAAATGGGGAGAGAAAACGGACACAAATACGGGCACAATGCAAATGGGGCAGCGAGGGGTACAGAAGGGAAAATGGGGAGAGAAAAGCAGACACAAATACGGGCACAATGCAAATGGGGCAGCGAGGGGCACAGAAGGGAAAATGGGGAGAGAAAAGCAGACACAAATACGGGCACAATGCAAATGGGGCAGCGAGGGGTACAGAAGGGAAAATGGGGAGAGAAAAGCAGACACAAATACGGGCACAATGCAAATGGGGCAGCGAGGGGCACAGAAGGGAAAATGGGGAGAGAAAAGCAGACACAAATACGGGCACAATGCAAATGGGGCAGCGAGGGGCACAGAAGGGAAAATGGGGAGAGAAAAGCAGACACAAATACGGGCACAATGCAAATGGGGCGGCGAGGGGCACAGAAGGGAAAATGGGGAGAGAAAAGCAGACACAAATACGGGCACAATGCAAATGGGGCAGCGAGGGGCACAGAAGGGAAAATGGGGAGAGAAAAGCAGACACAAATACGGGCACAATGCAAATGGGGCAGCGAGGGGCACAGAAGGGAAAATGGGGAGAGAAAAGCAGACACAAATACGGGCACAATGCAAATGGGGCAGCGAGGGGCACAGAAGGGAAAATGGGGAGAGAAAAGCAGACACAAATACGGGCACAATGCAAATGGGGCAGCGAGGGGCACAGAAGGGAAAATGGGGAGAGAAAAGCAGACACAAATACGGGCACAATGCAAATGGGGCAGCGAGGGGCACAGAAGGAAAAGGGGAGACAAGCAAGAAATGCGGGCACCGAGGCCACAAGCGGAACGGCGATCTTACCAGCAGCAGCAGCGGGCGGCCAACACAGGCGGAGCTGTGTGGTGGGGGAGCGACCTACCTGGCAAGGTCAAGGGTCGCTCTCCTCACCGCGCAGCGGCCGCCATTTATGGGGAGGTGGGAGGGAGGAGCAGCTGGGAGGCGGGAGGCAGGGTCAGCGAATGGGCAGACAGGGGGGCGGGGCCGCAGGGGACGCAGCGGCGGGAATGGCGAGAGGCAGCGGGGGCACAAAAGGAAAAATGGGGAGAGAAAACGGACACAAATACGGGCACAATGCAAATGGGGCAGCGAGGGGCACAGAAGGGAAAATGGGGAGAGAAAAGCAGACACAAATACGGGCACAATGCAAATGGGGCAGCGAGGGGTACAGAAGGGAAAATGGGGAGAGAAAAGCAGACACAAATACGGGCACAATGCAAATGGGGCAGCGAGGGGCACAGAAGGGAAAATGGGGAGAGAAAAGCAGACACAAATACGGGCACAATGCAAATGGGTCGGCGAGGGGTACAGAAGGGAAAATGGGGAGAGAAAAGCAGACACAAATACGGGCACAATGCAAATGGGGCGGCGAGGGGTACAGAAGGGAAAATGGGGAGAGAAAAGCAGACACAAATACGGGCACAATGCAAATGGGGCAGCGAGGGGCACAGAAGGGAAAATGGGGAGAGAAAAGCAGACACAAATACGGGCACAATGCAAATGGGGCGGCGAGGGGCACAGAAGGGAAAATGGGGAGAGAAAAGCAGACACAAATACGGGCACAATGCAAATGGGGCAGCGAGGGGCACAGAAGGGAAAATGGGGAGAGAAAAGCAGACACAAATACGGGCACAATGCAAATGGGGCAGCGAGGGGCACAGAAGGAAAAGGGGAGACAAGCAAGAAATGCGGGCACCGAGGTCACAAGCGGAACGGCGATCTTACCAGCAGCAGCAGCGGGCGGCCAACACAGGCGGAGCTGTGTGGTGGGGGAGCGACCTACCTGGCAAGGTCAAGGGATGTATACATGCATCCTCTGGTGGTTCCAAATTTGGTGCTGGCAGCCGACTTACTGGCACAATGGGATGGCACCCTAATCATACATTGACTCTCATGTACCTACAACACCAGCATTATGCATGGCCATATCCAATGGACTGAAATGGCAGGCTGTTTTAGAGTGACATGTGTCAGGCAGTACCCCCAGATGATAGTAGTGCTGGGAATGGTGACATGCACCTACCGAGGGGCTAGTTCACATGGAAATGGCACAACACGGTGGTGCAAGCTCTTTAGCTGCACCACCCAGCGTCATTCCACAAACACAGCAGAGCACCATATTCACAAGGATACAGTGCATCCCATGTGTTTTCCCTTGCGCTGGCACAGATAAAAACAGCCAAGCATCAAAACAGAAACGTTTCAGCCATGGTGCAAGGGTGCATGGGTTGGCGCGCAGCTGTTCTTTTTGCAGCAGCACAGGGGTGGCACATATTCCAGTAAATGCAGCCCATCCATGCATTTTTGCAATGATGCAACTCAGTGCTGCAGATTTGGTTGCATCGACGCGCAGCGCCTGTATACTGTAAATATGACCTGTGGTCCTCTGGTTTACATCACTTGCATCCACCCCCACACCCAGTCATATTTAGTTGATGAGAGGAGTTGTGGTGGTCCCTATCATGGCAGCTGACACTTGTGTGGTCTCAGCCTGCATGCCAGGACAGCTGTGTACCATGTAGTTTAATATAGGCAAGTATGGACGTGACTCTTGAAATGTCACTATGTGTAGGTACTACCCATGGCCCACATATCCCCCACCCCTCAGGTGTGTTGTTTCTCCTGTGGTATACCAATTCTATGCTAGGGATTTGGAGGCTAGGTTAATGTGCATGGAACCAGGTGAGACAGTGGGGCATCTTTCAGAGACATGTGCTGCAGCGCTGCACAAGAAACCATCTTGCTGCAACAAGCGGTGTGAATAGAAAAGTACAGGGTTGCACTGTGTTTACAATAATACAAAACATCCCTTTGCTTTCCTTTATGATGGCAGATATTCAGCTGGCTAGCACCAACGCAGGTTCCCTTGAACGAAGTGTGCCTGCTTTGAAAGAAGTCTGCTGTTTGAGCGCCAGTGCAGGCAGTAAGGACAGGAATGTGCTGTATCTTGTAGAAACGGCACATCACTGCCCTTTTCTTTTGATGTAGGATAGCACCGCTAGAAGGCTTGCGACGCTGCCATACATCAACATATTATCAAAATGTCCATGAACCTTTCATTGATGTCATGTCTAACCATAAATGAGCCAGGAGTCAATCCTTTGTCGTGTAGAGAGTGCCACAGAGCACTGGGACATAGCTGCCCGGACTGCACGACATTAAGTAGTTACCCACATTGTCCCTTGTTGGAACATATCCTGTTGCTTATGTAGTTCGTCATAGGCAGCACTGTCCTGTCCTGCAACTCCGACCACCGACTCCTCAGAGATGACTGCGAACACCTGCTCTTCCAAGGGATCCAGTTCCTCCTGGGGCACTGGACTACCACCTCCGGTCTGCAATGCTGCCTTCAGATTGGTTGCTAGTTTCTCTTTAGTCTTGTGCTTAGAATCCTGCCAGCGCTTCATACAGTCAGTCAATGTCCTCTTGACTCCGGCAACGCAATTCAACTTGTTCACTATGGACTGCCATATAGTATTTTTCCGACCCCATGAGACTTTAGAGCTCACGAAGAGCTGGTGTTGGTACTCCGTCACCTCCCTGATCAAGATCTCATTCGCCTCGTGACCGAACTTGCACTTGTTCTTCTTCTTCCCCCGTGACTCTGGCTGGACATCTTGGCTGGTAGTGGGGTTGCGCAGGTTGTTGTCCTGTGCTGTGCTTACTACTGGCTGCTCCATTGCTGCTTTCAGGTAAGTGTAATTTTTTGCAAGTAGTGGTGTTTTGTGGTCTTTTTTCCCGCTAGGCTCAGAAAAGTGACGTTAGGACGGCGAGCGTGTATTTTTAGCCGCTAATTGGCCGAATGTCACTTTTTCTACTTCAGCGTCAGTTTTTTCGGCTGCTAGTTCTTCCTAACGCCATGTAGCGCTGTAATCTAAATTCGCCACTGACATGGCATTAGGATCTGTCGTACCGCAGCTGTAAAAATGTTGGCGCTTTGCTGTGGCAAAACAGCGGAGCACCAGTTATTGTAAATATACCTCCCAGTCTTTTAGACTCTCATTTCAGGCCTTATTTTACTTGTTCCCTTAGATGGGGTTCGATGCAGGCGTTGGTGGTGGCCTCTGTGCAGTGGGTCAAGCAGTATCTAATCTAGTGCACACAGGATCCAGAGCAGTGACCCTGACTCTTAGATTTTGCTGCTGGGTGAAGAGCAACATGGCAGACTTTGGCAGTGGTCGCTCTTTTTTGGCTATTGTGTAGCCTCCAGGCTGATGGGACCCCACACAGCGGCAGTGTTGTCATGCTTCACAGCACACCAGGGCAGCAAGAGAACGGGTCCCATTGGTCATGCAATGGTGATTCTGGTTGCCATGTTGTCACTTGATGTTTTCGATACTTCATGCAGTTTGCCCCATAATCACACAGGGATTCTAGGTTTTCCCTCGTGCTTCAGGTCAGAACCACTTACACTCCCATTAGCAAATCTGCTCTTCTGGGTGCTCCACACTCTGGGAAAAGAGCAGGGCTTCTCCCCCTAAAACGTATGTTCTAAATGTCAGGTGGCCAGGAACACTGCTTCCCTCTCTGAGCAGGAGGGCAACAGGCTTCTAGTTGCTAGGAAGACCCACAGGTCTCCATCAAACCACACAGCTGTGGGAATCGACAGAAATCGCTGTTAGCATAAGCTGAAGCCATTTTGTTGTGGCATCCATTTTAGTTAGCCATGTGTTAGCCATGTGCTTCTTCCGTCTTCACTGTTGCCTGCTTTTCTATTCAGCTTGAGTCATCAACTATAGTTAACTCCTTCAGTACTGAGCCAGAGCACTGCGCATGCTCTAAAAAAGGCCTGTAGCTGCTAGAATGCACCTGTCTTAGAGTGTAACTGTCAGGCTATCCCAACTGACATAAGCAGTAATATCTCCCCTCCCACTTTGTTGACCAAGAGATTTCTGTATACCCATGTTAGTCAATAACTATTCCTGTATATGCCTGTACCTCCTCTTTGCGTCTCCATGCTTACTCAGCTGTAAACTGGGTATATAAGGCCCATGGCCTCTGTATTCTATGGACTACCTCCTACAGTGGCCTGAGGGTATTGTATTGACATAGTCCCACTCATGTGAGATTAATAGACTTGTTATTTGATATTCCAGCTTCCGTGCCATTCTCTATTTTGTTGGTTTAAGAACCCGTGGACAATTAAGGGTGAACCCTGCACCGATGGGCCCTTGAAAAGGCTCATTTCCACAGTTTGGCGCCCAACTTGCGGGGCTCATCGGAGAAGCGGCCATCCGAGGGAGTGGTCTTGATGGCGGACCGGAATCTACTGAGGAGGTACCCTGCACGAGGAGACCCTTTGTCTTTGCAGACCAATGTG
Organism: Calotriton arnoldi; assembly: GCA_963921515.1. Taxonomy (NCBI): domain Eukaryota; kingdom Metazoa; phylum Chordata; class Amphibia; order Caudata; family Salamandridae; genus Calotriton; species Calotriton arnoldi. Next base: position 1,890,840 of record CAWUFW010001998.1, read on the forward strand.
TTTTCCGGTTTTCCCGATCTGACCCTCCAGGTGTTGGCCGGTCCCGACTGAGATCTCCCTTGTTGTAAATTTTTGCTAGAGACCATTAGGTCAACCCAGAGCTTGGCAGGTGGAGGTTGGAGACTTCTGTTTGGTAAGGTCGCGACACTTTTGACTTTGGATTTGCTTGGCCAAGATTTTGGTTTGGTTTGGACCTTTCTATTGCAATAAAAAGGGGCAGGTAATGAGGAGATTTTTCTCTATTTTTGGTATATTCGGATCGGTACTATATTTGGGGATAGTACTATTTAACTGATAATATTATATTTCTTATAATATTTTGACATGCCTGCTAGTAGCACACTTCGTAGGATGTGTTGCTGTCTTAGTGGTACCACAATGGATTTAGAAAACAGTCAGCCGGTTCCCCAGAGGGGACACCCAATAGACATATGTATGTACAAATACGGTATTTCTTCCATAATGTATAGTATACTATGGAACAAATATACAAAAAAGGATCCTGATCTACGATGGGCAGTAAATGGGTCATTTGATTTTAAGAAGATTCAGTATGTTGAGCAGTGTCTGTTTCAGAGAAAGAGTTGACAAGATATGTTTGATTGTGTATTTACAATTGGTTTGGTTTGAGTACAGTCTGTGGGCTGCCTCTTGTTTTTGTCCTGGTGTTGATTTGTGGTTTGATTGTGTGTTTGAGTGTCTCTGAGGATTGTTGACTGACACCGGTGGTGATGCTTGTGAAGTACTTGTTTGAGTGAGTAGCGACTGTGCTCTTTGTGTAAGAATGGCTTGCCTCAGCAAGCTGTGTTATGAGTGTGTGGCCCCTCCTTGAAAATGTCTGGAATGAGCTCAATTTGGTTTGTTGTCGTCATTGTGTTCTGCAGATGCCATTGGAAGAATTACACTTTAAATTTCAAAGAATGAATTATATAAAATATGTTAAGTAGCTGCACGGTACTATAGAAAGTAAAGCAGTAACAAAGTATAGATGTGTGAACATTCAATTATTATATTGCCACAATGGTAAAAACAATTAGAATTAAAACTCGAGGCAGAATTGCCTAGCATTCCATATCAAAAGAGAAAATGCTATCTCACAACAAATAAAGTGCTTTGAGACCTTTGGGTATAGCAAGAGCTATATAATGTTAAAACTAACTTTACCTAGAAAAAGGCACTCAATAGGAAAAAGTAGGCCTTACAGAGAAAAACGAATTTGTGTGTTTTATACAACTAGGACTTAATAAAATTAAAAATAGATGCCCATCATTTTGTTAGTACTGCCTATCAGCTGCGCAAAATGTGACAGCACTATCCTTAGATAAATATTAAAAGGCATTCACATTATATGAGTAATTGGTTGCTGGTAAAATAAAAGCGTCCTCCTTTTACCACACTGCAAACGATAGATTTTGACTGGCTTGGAATGCCTGGAGGCCTTCTCTCCTGAAAAAGTGTAAAGCTAAACACCTGTCGGTCATAAAAAACAGCTAAGTAAATAAGACAGGCCTTACCCAGGCAAGCTACAAATAAACACTGTGGCAACTAGGTTTTAAGTTACTACAAAATGACATAAAAGCACGTGCATTAAAGATTACTAATTTTGAAAAGTTAGAAATACAGCTTCATTATTTTGGATAAAAGTAAGGACTCTCTTTCTTGTTGCTTTCCTAATAAGCACATCTGTGAATCTGATAGTAAATAATTACTGCCCTCTAAAAAGTGACACAAACTTTCTATGTTACAGTAAAGCTTCTGTGCTTAGTTTCAAAAGAAGTTTTATAAATGTTATAAATAAATGCCAGTCAGTCAAATAGCTTTATTTCGATAAACATGTATCTTAAAAGCATTAACTATCTTACATTATTTGACAAGGACGTTTAGAAATTACCAAAAAGACATCAATTAGTAGCAAAAACCCAATAAAATCATTTTATACATCACAATATCTAATAAAAAATTAGAAGCAGAATATAAAAAGAGTTTAAAACATCATAAAAAATAATTTCATTCTGATTCAATTCATCATAAAAATAGATTCATTCTAACGCATTTTCATTAGATGGATACGAAGTTAGTTTTGGTCTAACAGAAAAAATAGCTATGTTATAAATTACAATACAATATACAACTGTGCAAGACAAGACTGAAAAGCATCGTAAAACATGCTAATTCATTGGGGTGCTAAACGCAAAAGTTTGGACCTTATAATCCAGGCACAACTAAGATATTTTGCAACGCCACAAGCAAAAAGGGTGCGTGCATCTGATTTTAGGATGCGTAGTGCAGTGCGATGCTCTTGTGTACCCAATTGTCTGCAGATAGGTTTAAGCCATCTCGTTCTGGCATTCTTATAAGCAGGGCAGGCAAACATAAAATGGGGTAAGCTCTCGGTTGGTGCTCTACAACAGGGACACCCTGCTGGTGTCTGATATGGTGCACCCCATTTTGCAGTTAGCTCCCGAACCGGGAGGGAACCTACCCTGAACTGTATAAAAAGTGCTCTATCCCGTGGTGACTGAATAAAATCTAAATATGGTTCCAAAAAAATATATTGCTTGTGGAGATAAAATTCTTCTGTGAGTCTTCCTACCCTTTGACTACTGAGTTCCTGGGCATTAACCCAAGCCCAATAAGACCTTTTAAGATCAGCCTTGGAAGGTGGAGTTTGCGTATCCCATGACTCTTTAAGCCCAAGAGCAAGAAGAGTTTCTCTAAGCTTAAGCACCCAACCAATTCTCTGATTGCCATCCAGGGCCATCACTTCATTGAGCGCAGAGGCATAACTAGTTAGCTCTGGGGTTCGACATAAACGAGCCCAAAATAACAATGGCCGCAGCCTGGCTATATCTTTAAAGGAGTGCCTACCGAAATCACTCATTAGTGGCTTCAGAGGAACGTTGCGGGGGAGCATCACCAGATCTCTAAAAAATTTGTGTTCAGATCTGTTGATGCTATCCACATTCTCGAAGCCCCATAGTTCGGCACCATAAAGTGCCGAGCTAAGTGCTTTGGCTGCATAAATTGTTAAGGCAGGGGCCACAGGTCTGCTCTGTGAGGAGCGATGTTCTCTTATTAATGCTCCTGCCACATGTTTATGGTTTAAGAGCATTTTGTCAATGTGGTATTTCCACTGCATTGTCTCAGCTAACCTTAATCCTAAGTAGTCGAATGTTATTACTTTCTCCAAGCTAATTCCATCTAAAGTAAAATTGCCTCTATACGACCTATAAGGATTGAACACCATTAATTTGGTTTTTGTAGTGTTAATAATCAGCCCCCGGGACTCGCAAAAAAGGTAGAATCTATCTAGAAGTTTTTGTAGCCCTACTGGTGTCTTAGAAATAAGCAGAGTATCATCTGCGAAGAGAAGGGTAGGAACCCTATCACCAGCCAGGGCAGGGGCGTCAGATGGAACCTCTTGAAGAAAGCTAACCACACCGTTCATATATAAAGAGAACAGGGTGGGAGCCAGGACGCATCCCTGGCGGACCCCTCTGTTCACGGGGATCCTATCTGTTTTTTGTCCTTGGGACCCCCATCTCACTTGGGCGTAAGTGCCCTCGTGTAGGCGAACCAGCAGGTTAAGTAACAATGGTTGCATACCCATTTCATCTAACAGGTGCCATAATCGCTCGCGGGGAACTAGGTCAAAGGCAGTCTTTAGGTCGATAAACGCCAAATATAGACTGCCCTTGCCTATTAAAACCACCTTCCAGTAGATTAAAAGCAGCCTAAATGCTTGGTCCACCGTCCCTGTGCAGGCCCTAAATCCCGCTTGGTATTGGGAGAGAATATTCTCTTCATCCACCCATTGGTGGATTCGCTGCAATAGCACTCTGCCAACTATTTTCTGGATAGCATCGATCAGACTGATTGGGCGATAATTAGCAGGGTCGTCCCTGGCACCTTTTTTAAAAATAGGGACGACCTCTGCGCCTTTCCGAGACTCAGGTACTGCACAACCCCTCGCAATAGAATTAATTAAAAGCATAACATAGTTTGCCCAGTTAGTGGAGTCAGCTAGAAAGAGATCTCCTGGGAGACCATCGGGACCCGGGGCTTTTGCTGGGACTATTTTCTTTATAGCGGCCTCCACTTCCTCAAGAGTGAAGAGATCAACAGTATTCAAGGTAGAGTGGGAACTCAAATAAGTGTATAAACCCTCTTGAGGGGATAAATCAGTCCCAGAGTAGAGCTTTCCAAAATGATTAAACCAATCCTGACTTGTAATATGGTTAGGAATAAGTCTTGCATCCTTATTTCCTGAGCACCTGACCATATTCCAAAAGAGATTGGAGTCTCTAGCTACACTTGCCTCTTTTAATTTCTGCCAATGGGACTCGTCCCACTCCAGCTTAGCACGGTGGGTAGCAGTTTTGTAGTTCTTTCTAGATTCTTTCACTAGGAGGCAATCTTTATTTTTAATTGCAATAACCAAGGCCTTCTTTTTCGCTCTACAATCCCCATTATACCAAGAATTGGGCTTTTTAACACCACCGCTCAGTCTAGGTGTATTATTCACTATAAAATACATACCAATCTGATCTATCAATCTACTGTATAAATTCGAAATCTTAGCCAGACCATCTACTTCACCAAGAGCTTCCTGCAATAGAACGGTGTTTATACTCAATACGTGGCTAATGCCCCTCATCGACGGTTCGTGTATCACGATTCTAGACCATTTAAGGAACCTTCTACATCCCGAGGGAATCAATTCCTTCGTAATCATGGAGGGCCCTTGGGTCTGATTTGGGGAACAGAGAAAGGCAGAGGGGGTTTCCATACTTAAACTAAGTGTATTATGATCACTGTCAGAAGAAATTAACACTTCCATATCTACTATCAGATTCCAAAGTCTCAAATCTACCAATATGTAGTCAATGCGTGAGGGACAGTTTACTCTGTTAAAAGTGTTCGCTCCTAGAGCATCGGAAGCTGTTCTACCATTCACTGCCCTCAATCCAATTTCTAGGGCAAGTGCATTAATCTGAATTACGATTTGGGACCATTTCTTAATCGGAGGTATATTTAGCAAAGGGACCCCCCACTTCATGTCTTCTTCCTCATTCCCCAACAGGTCTTCAGAGTCTAATGGCTCAAAAGTACAATTAAAATCTCCTGCTATCATAACAAACGAATCCAATGGACGTCCAGCAAGCTCATGTTCAAGGGAAGAAACAATAGTCGACATTTTACCCCCAGGTGTACCCCTTATATAAACATTGAAGAGCTCGATAGTTTTACCGCCCCTGGCTCCTTTAATCGAAAGCCACATTATATCAGGGCTGTCACAATGATGTTCTAGGATTTTACAATTCAAATCGATCTTTATCCAAATAATGAGGCCTCCAGAGGGCCGCCCTCTCCCCTTAGAAATAGCAGATCTAAAAAAACAAGTATAACCAGATTTATATAATGGTGTCAAGCTCCATGTCTCTTGGAATATACAGATGTGATGTTCTTCAATCAGGTCATTCCAATCAGGAAGAGACATTTTACTTTGGAGACCTGCAATATTCCAAGACAAGATTTTAAGTTGTGGTACTAAAGACCCATCACAAGCTAAAGGCTGTCTTGTCACAAAAGGTGGAACGGGAGGCAAAACAGAAATATTCAAAGATGTAACATCCCCCTGTTTCATTGGACTACAGCTTTGGTCACCATTATGGCTATTTGATTGCATCAAAATCAGGGGATCTCCAAGAGGCCTACTCGAGCAAACAATATTAGGAGCACTCTGGTTGTTAATAGTTGAGGTAAGATCTGAATTCTGTCGGGATTGATAAGCGTGACATAGTCAATCAACCGCCTCTAAAGTAGAGCCTCCTGGTGTGGGTAATGGCTTTAAACTATCCTGAGCCCTAGCCCCACCAGCTGTCAAAAAGCGCCTGATCTGAATGGACGAAAAATCTGGGGAGCAAGTTCTATACTCTAAGGCAGGAGGTTCTCTGATAAATCTGGATTGGAGAGAGTAAGTTCGATACAGTCAGTGAGCTGATCATTTGACATACATCTCCGTGCTCTAACTATATCTTCCCTGATCAATGAGCGACAACCCCTGACATGACGTATCCAATGTATGGACTTGTTTATTAAAGAATCGGAATTCTCGTACCTTGAACCTATTTTGGGAACATTAACCATAAAAACTATCTGCGCTTTAGTAAAAGAGCAAGATAGTTGCTTACTTTGCTGGGGAGGTATATTTCTAACCAAAGATGGAGCCGGTAAAGCTTCAACCGACCCTCTGCCATTCTCGACAGCCTTAAGATAAGGATCTTTATGCAATACCTTTGAAGAGCGAGTTCCTGGTAAACCTGCTGTATTAGTAGGCGGAGCTCGTCCCATGAGAATTGTAGTAGCTGATTGCTGGCCACTATCTACTAGACCTCCCGATATTAATGACTGACGCAGATTAGATGGTACACAAATGTCTGGTGTTTGTGAAATATTATTAGGAGTCAGGAGTTTAACAGTTGCCACAAGCTCCATAATCATCACTTTCATAGATCCGACATCTTTCTGAAGAGATTTAATAACTTGCAGGAGGGTCTTTAATGAAAAGGGACAAGTGTCATCCGTCACGTTTGGGCTTTTCTTCAAAGTTGTCGTGGGGGCAGGGGGTTAAGCTTCTTCACAAGTTTCATATTCCCTTGCCAATGCTGAGAAGCGATTGGCACAGATGACTATGGGTTCAATATGACAACTCGCACCCCGGGCAGGAGAAATAGGTAGTTGGAAAGATGCATCGGCCACTAGATGCAATTCGGGGCCTGATCGTACGATCTCCTTAGAAGCCACTAAATCCTTGCGGTGGATTTTCTGAAACATTGGTGGGATAGTAGTTGGGCGCGGGTCAGTAGGTTGTCTTGCTGATAGAGAGTTAGCGGGATCGGAAGGGATTAGTGAGTCAGCTGGTAAATCAACTCCCAGAAGCCCTTCACACTCAATAATGAGGTTATCTATTCTGTTCATAACACAACTATCGGTCAGATCTGCTTTTTTTGCTATTTTCCTGACCTTTCTCCCTTTATCTTTCTCATCGGCTGATACACTTGACCTCCCTGCCCCTTCTGTAGCTTTTCTTTTGCCCATGTTAATGCCAGGCAAAAATAAGTCGAGAGAAAAAAAAATAAAAAATTAAATAATATAGACAAGTGTATCCTATGTCAAACAAGGAATAATGAACTTCAAAACGTTACAACATTTCCACTAGTTCCAACAGCTCTATAAATCCGTGAGGCAAGTGAATCACAACTATATGACAAAACCCAATATTTAAGGCAACACACAGTACCTTTAGAGTTTACTAGTTCATGTCCCAAACAGCAGATAAAAGAGGTCTGGCCCTGCCCTGCCTCTTCCTGGTAATGACGGGCAAGGACGGGCCCGCCCTTGGTCCGGGCTTTGCCCGGGCACGACCCGCGCGCGTCCCACGCCGCGGGGAGAGGCAGCGCTTTATGCGCGATGTTGAGCGCCTCCCTCTCGCAGGCAGCAGGTGTGTGTGGCGCTCTGATCTCTGGGGCTTGTAGTCCCCTTGCAGATTGATAAGCGCTGTGGGGCAAGGTTAGCCGGATTGACAGGAGGACCCTGGGACACCCGTCCCACCAGGGCAAAGAACAAACACCTTCGCCGCCGTTGCGGTTTCAGAGCAGCCAAGATAGCGTCCCGTGCCGCGGGGGGAGAGGCAGCGCTTTATGCGCGATGTTGAGCGCCTCCCTCTCGCAGGCAGCAGGTGTGTGTGGCGCTCTGATCTCTGGGGCTTGTAGTCCCCTTGCAGATTGATAAGCGCTGTGGGGCAAGATTAGCCGGATTGACAGGAGGACCCTGGGACACCCGTCCCACCAGGGCAAAGAACAAACACCTTCGCCGCCGTTGCGGTTTCAGAGCAGCCAAGATAGCATCCCGCGCCGCGGGGGGAGAGGCAGCGCTTTATGCGCGATGTTGAGCGCCTCCCTCTCGCAGGCAGCAGGTGTGTGTGGCGCTCTGATCTCTGGGGCTTGTAGTCCCCTTGCAGATTGATAAGCGCTGTGGGGCAAGATTAGCCGGATTGACAGGAGGACCCTGGGACACCCGTCCCACCAGGGCAAAGAACAAACACCTTCGCCGCCGTTGCGGTTTCAGAGCAGCCAAGATAGTGTCCCGCACCGCGGGGGGAGAGGCAGCGCTTTATGCGCGATGTTGAGCGCCTCCCTCTCGCAGGCAGCAGGTGTGTGTGGCGCTCTGATCTCTGGGGCTTGTAGTCCCCTTGCAGATTGATAAGCGCTGTGGGGCAAGATTAGCCGGATTGACAGGAGGACCCTGGGACACCCGTCCCACCAGGGCAAAGAACAAACACCTTCGCCAACGTTGCGGTTTCAGAGCAGCCAAGATAGCGTTTAAGGACAAAAGGAAAGAAATGAGGCTTGCTTTTCATATGTAGAAACAACACAAGGGTTAGTGATCATTATTCAAGAAATAACTACACATAAAATCATTGCACTAAAATCGTTTTTGCATTATTATGATCTTTATAATGTCTAATAATACAATTGTGAAAATTCAATAATATTTAGCAGTGTAGAAAATTACCCTGTGCAAAGTGTGCTTTAAGATTTCAATGTTTAAATGGTTAGATATATTGTGCATCACAATTAAAAAGGTGAGTATTAGTTTCTCTGCCAATGACAATATTACTGTATCTTAGTGACAAACTTAAAATATGATTTCTAGTATGGCCTAATGGCTGCAGTCTCAAATACAATTAAAAGTTATACAAAAAGAGTAGCTCTAGAGACATGTGAATTACATCGCACGCCTTAATGCACAAGAATTCTGGGCGCATTATGGCATTCTGAAAACTAAAACTTTGAGCCAGTTTTTTTAGGTGATGGAAGGCACAGTGCACAAGAATAAAAAATGAAGAGCAAAAGTTACATCCTACCTTTAAATTATCAGCACACAGGCACGGAGCAGGAATGCCCTTCAGTCATGCTTCTCGAGAGTTACTTTGAGCTGTGATGCCCACATGGGAATAGCCTTGCTCAGACAGGGGACAACAGGTTTAAGGGTCAGAGGCCAAGTTCTGTATTTAGAACTGACCAGCACTACTGAAAACTAAATGTCCACGCAGGAAGTTTTTGAGCATTTTTTTTTTATCTGAGGTTAGCCACTGTGACAGTGTGTGATTTCTACATGTATATATATAATTGTGTAAATGCAAGTTGTACATTCAGGGCCCGATTCTGATGCGGGTTGGAAAAGCTTCCCGACTGAGGGCCTGATTCTGATGCGGGTAGGAAGGCCTCCTAACGGCATTTGCTCCTTCCAAATCGGATCGGGAACGTGTCTTCCCGACCGAGGGCCCAATTCTGATGCGGTTAGGAACAAATGTTCCCATTGAAGTCAATGGGAGTTCAACCAAATCGTATCTGGAAGCATCCGGGTGCATCCTACTCCGCCGGTCGGACTTTCCCGATCCGAGTGGGTCGGAAACCATTTCCCAACCGATTCGGTCGGGAAGCTTTTCCAACCCGCATCCGAATCGACCCCTTAGTCTATAGCCCTTGTAGTAATAATACAAATAAATAAATAAATAAACAGGGCTGTATTTGATTGAACGGGGAACGTATTCCTTTTCAGCAGATTTGCTTCTATTTTGGTCTACAGCAAATAACCTGTTTTAGGTAACATTAGCTAAAGGAAATATTGCATATTCTGTTAGGAGTAGATGGGGATATCACTGTTTTCTTGAGACTACTGAATAACGTTATCACGGGGCAGCAGCATCTGTGGGCCATGTGCAGAAAGCAGCTCTGCCATGTATACAGACTAATCATTTTTAAATTAAAATTGTTGTGCTAGGTCCAGATAAAAAGGCCATGAAATTAAGCTTGCATTCATGCGCCATCATGTTAAAATAATACAATAGCTAAAGGAATTGGTAGTTGGTTATTGGATTAATGTTTTTTAGTTAGTTCAATGTGCTTGTACTCCAAAATTTACAAAGTGGTACAGTCCAATAGTATTGGACACTGGCATCGTTGATATGGATTCCCCTAGCTATTTACCTCCTACAAGTCTGTTTGTGCCCAGCTGCCAAAAAGGGGGTAAATATTGTCGACAGGAGGTCACCTGCTTAGGTCACCTACTGTCAAAGGGGGGTAGGAGACTAGCTCCTGGGCAAATTAAGGGTAAGCAACATTAAGTAACACACTATATTTGTTTTTGGTTTTTATTTGTATATGTGTTCTCTCTCTCTCTCTCCTGTCTAAGCTGTCTAGGAGCAGCCATGAGACAATTGGTTGGGCTCGCTTTAGTCATTCATTTCACAGGATGCTGTGAATATCATCTTGAATAAATAGAGACAAAGCACCTTACCAGTGCACGTCTAATTGGCTATTAAGTAATACTGTTTGAACAAATTGTTAGAATTAACAAAATGAATAAATAAATACGCCATGTTACTGCCCATCCTGTCTGTAAACTGATAAAATTGGAATTAGATAAGGATGAAAGGATGGGTAGAATAGACTGATGTTCCCTTATTTGACCTTTAAGGGGAACTATAGGTTGGTGGTTTTTGTTCCAAATTCTCAGGTGGCAACACCATTATTGTTGATGTTATTATAGCACTACATAAGTCGCAGAGGCATCACGAGTCCTTCATTAGTTAGTCTATGTAATTAAGCTGACATCCTTGCTAGAGCTGGTGAATAGGTTTCTTCACTAAATATCATGTTACATGACCCAGATTGTGACAAGAATGATGCATAAAGTTCACAATGCTAAGAAAAATGCCAATATGCCCTTAGCACACATTTTTAAGAACAAAATGTTCTTTTGCTTGTTTTCTTGTCTGCCACAAACAAGTTCTGCTGGAGAGATTTATGTACTTACTATGTTAGGATTAAATTGTCAGTTATTCATGCAATACAGATCTCTGTTAGGTTCACAGTTTTAGGGTTTCCTGTTACATCTATAAACATGAGAGCATGGTCATAAGCGCAAAATGTAGGTGTTTTTACGTAAGGAAAATAATTCTAGAAGTGTCTGCAGTCCTGTACAGTAGTGGAAGGTTCACAAGTAGAAGTGTTGTGAACTATATGACTTATGAAACACAAGCTTGCTAAGACAAGAAGCGCAAACGAATAGTTGTTTTGAAAATTCCCTTTTTGAGGTTCTTCAGATAAATAAATAGGAATACACAAATTAAGGATTCAGAGTATGTCCGTATTGTTTTTCTTTTCCCCTCAGAATTTAGTAAATGAACACAGACTTCCTTGGCTGCTTGGAATTGGGAGAAACAAATCAAATCGTGTAACGTTTTACTCTTGTCAGTTCACTAAAAGTTCCTTTTATACTCGCTAAAAGGTCCAGGGTGTTTTTTACTCTCAGATAGATGAAGTGGTTCTTGGGCGTCCTGCTAATGTATGGGGCGCCCCGAGACTAAAGAAGTTTTCTGAAATAGAGTATACTCTCTGTTGATAGATTATTTGTATGCCTTGTCTAAAGATCTTTGTTCTGTTCACCAATAGATATCTGCTGCCTTACAACCATTGCCAGAGGGGCCCGGACATCAGATCCAGCCTGGGGAATCAGCGCCAGTCCAGCTTGGAGCCGAGGTAAAGGGAACCAGCACAGGTGTTGCTGGCAACTAGGACCGCAGTGAAGGTAGAAGGCCGGAAGCTCTGGGTCCATGTGTACCCCTACCACTGTTGGATAATTCTTGGGTGAAAGACAGGGTCACAAATCAGGACGGAGAGCTGATTCTTCGCTTTGTTCCAGTTTTTTGATGCCCAGCTGAGAGAGGCACAGACCGATAACAAGAGCAAGGAGGTTTTACCTGAGGTGACCCCCTCTGAAACAAGGGCTGCTTCGGATACACCGGATTCTGTGCATCAGGCCTCTGAGTTCCGGTCCCCAAGTGAAAGCAAGTCTGCACCTTTGTTTGTTGATAAGGAGGTGCCTGGGCACACTAGGTACAATCTGTGGCCCGACGAAAGGACAGTGCACCAGCAGAGCAACACAGGAGTTAGGGAAGGACTTGAGTTCAGGGTACAGGTGCTGTGCCTCTGGTGCCTGTTAGATTAGAGTGAAAAATACTGGTGCACTGCCTGAGACACTGGACAGGATCGTTGAGGGTATTTGCACTGAAGGGTGATTGCCCTATCCTGAAAGAAAGACTTTTTTCCTTAGCCTGGGTCGTGATTGTTTTTCTGAGTTGCAAGTTGTGCAGCTCCATTGTGGGAGAAGTGAACACTTGATCAACGTTAAGAGCCTGCCTGTGAGGCTCAGACGGACACAGGGAGAAGACTCCCCTCTGGCTGGTTGTACAGTGGCTTCAATTTCCCAAGTACTTTTTTTTGTTAGAAATGTACCCCTTTGGTCGTCCCATTTTTGAGGAGGAGCAGCCCTTTGCGGCTCCTCGTCCTAATTCCCATGGCCCCGTTTGGTCCTCCTGGTCCCCCAAAACAAAGATTGTTTTTGTGACAATATGTGTATTTGCCTTAATATTCGCATTTGGAATACTGATTTTCTGCAAGACAAATATTTTGTGCACATTTTGATAAATACTATTCCGCCCCCCTGAACATATCATTGGTACTCCAGCCCTCATAAAGAAGAACATTAGGTCTATCAAGATAATGTTAAACGAAATGTTCAGAATGTAAATGCCCGACTAGTAACTGATCAAGAAATTAGTCAACTGATGTTAGTGAATATAGGAAATAACTTTCATGTTTCCTCTATTGCATAGTGAATGTCTTCAGTTAATGCTAAAAGGGCCATCTGTGGGAATCGACAGAAATCGCTGTTAGCATAAGCTGAAGCCATTTTGTTGTGGCATCCATTTTAGTTAGTCATGTGTTAGCCATGTGCTTCTTCCGTCTTCACTGTTGCCTGCTTTTCTATTCTGCTTGAGTCATCAACTATAGTTAACAACTTCAGTACTAGGCCAGAGCACTGTGCATGCTCAGAAAGGCCTGTAGCTGCTAGAATGCACCTGTCTTAGAGTGTAACTGTCAGGCTATTCCAACTGACATAAGCAGTAATATCTCCCCTCCCACTTTGTTGACCAAGCGATTTCTGTATACCCATGTTAGTCAATAACTACTCCTGTATATGCCTGTACCTCTCTTTGAGTCTCCATGCTTACTCAGCTGTAAACTGGGTATATAAGGCCCATGGCCTCTGTATTCTATGGACTACCTCCTACAGTGGCCTGAGGGTATTGTATTGACATAGTCCCACTCATGTGAGATTAATAAACTTGTTATTTGATATTCCAGCTTCCGTGCCAATCTCTATTTTGTTGGTTTAAGAACCTGTGGACAATTAAGGTTGAACCCTGCACCGATGGGCCCTTGAAAAGGCTCATTTCCACACAGCAGTCAGGTGAAATCCCATCAGCTCTGAGAGACTGCCTGTCAGACAGACACCAGCCCTGGCTCGCAGTAGCTCTTCAAGTATACTGTAGAGCACAGTGGCGGTTCCTCTATTGGAGCGTCGGGGCATTGACCCACTATTTATTTGCCACCATCCTAGTCACTGTAGTGTCTCCCTTAGCCCCTTTATGAAAAATTGAATATATTTTGTATTTCTAGCCACGGCATGGCATTTTTTCTCAGCGCGGCCAGTCATGGTTACAGCAGGTGACTGGATTATGAGGCGGGGTTTAACAACACTGACGTCAGCTTGGCAGACTGAGCAGAGCACTTACAAGTACGCATGCCAGGTTGGCCGGCTGCCTTTCGGCGACAATTGATGGAGCAGGGTAAATAAAATAATTTTGTACCCCCTTGGAAATTAATGAACTCTTAATAAATTAATAATACTAACTGTTTGAAGAAGCATGTATTAACCAACAAATGCACCTTTTTTAGTAAACACTATATATAGGTAACATGCAGATTTGCGCAAAATCTAATCTATTTACAATTGTGAAGTTAATTAACCTTAGTATTGTGATTTGCGTACTAATTAGAGTGAAATTGCATGATTTATGCTACGTAGTAAATTTGTATTGTGGCAAAGAATGCAGATGGTAAGTAAAATGGCTTTAAATGTCGCTTCTGCTAGGTAACACCTAACACGGGTCTTTAGAATGGCGGGTGGTAAACAGAAAGGCTTATTTTCTTTGTTTTAATTGTGGATGTGTTTGTTCTTATGATAGTTCGTTCGGGCCTGTTAGGCCATGCTGCGAAAATGGCTGCTGAAACGGATGAGGTCACGTGAAAAGCCAAAGATGGCCTCTGCGCAGAAGAAATAAAGAAATCAAGTCACGTGGATGCGGCCTGTGCCCGGAGTGAGAGATGTTAAGGTCGAACTGACCTATAATAAAGAGGGTTCCAAAAAAGATTCAGCATGAATTCGTGGGAATGGATTAGGAAGTACTGAGCGACAATGGACTAACTAAATTGTGACCATCAAGATCGCAACAAAATGAATGGACAAGTTGGACTGCTTTTAACCCCGGAGTCATGAGACTCATTGTATGTTTTACTGTCCCTAAACCAGTTTGAACAAGGAGGGCGATGAGGTGACCATCACCGCCCCTCAAATGGACCAATTTGCGTGATTCTCGCCCCTAAGGATTGCAACTTTTTGTGTAGTAAGCTAGAAAATAGGGTATAAGAGGGTCTACTCTTATGTGGGGTGGGCTGCTGCTGTGGTCGCTGCTATTGATGCTACTGCTGCTGTTGGTGTTTTTCCTGCCATACCGCTTCTTTATTTTTCATTTTTCCACCTCAATACTGCGAAAGACTCTGTCATTTTTTTGGGACTTTTGAACTTGACTGGGGAAGGAACAAGATCGTTGCGGGAATTCTGCCTGGGAGGTACGTCCGAGGAGGTTAGCGGGACAGTCAGTCAGTTTGGGAGTTCTATTCTGTGATCTGCGGTTTATCTTCTTTTTGGTGAACCATTCCTGTCCGCATCCTAAAACTATGGGTAATGCATAATTTTTTATTCTTCATTAAACTTTTCTTAAAAAATGTTATTGATATATTAAATGTGATTAATAAACAAAGAATTTTACCCATGCAATTGAGAATTTAGATAAAATTACATACTAACTTAAAATGAGTCTGTGGTTCTTTAGTTCATTTATGAGTTATAAATGTTAAAAGGTTTTAATTGTGATTGAGCTGGTCTTAATCACCATCAACTTATTCTACTAGTTGGTCCATCGACCAAAGAGCTGAGTACCTTGATGTTTAGAACTGACAGGATCAAAGGTTAATGTATATAATGTCTGAGGTATTATTCTGTCAAATTTAACAAGGTATCCCGTTCGTCCAGCAGCACATTTCTCCTTGGTGTGAAATCCAGTGAATGAATGAATGTATGATATGCGGTGTCATGGGCCCCACCGACATAAGGTTTAATAGACAATAGGTTGCATAAATGTTTTACCTGGATTCGTGTCCTAAGGAGAAATTTATATTAGCCGCGCTGGATCACCAGCATAACATGCGCACTGGAGTTTCTACAGGCCTCTCACCCATTGGAATTAGTGAGTCGGGGGGAGGGTAACAGCTGCAGCCCCCCGGACTCCAGATGAGTGATGGGTTTCCCTGACCAAGCCAATCCTGGCGCTGCAAAAGAGCAGCAACTGTATTGGCTTAGGAGGACGGTTACTAGGCCTCTCGGACAGCGCGGGGGTGGGGGTAGAAGAATTCAGGTCCAAGCCAGAACAATGGCCAATCACTGTATGGCTTTATGATGAAGCCATGCAGTGATTGGCTATTTCTGTTCCTTGCTCTCCACCTCCCTTTTCATGCGCACTGCGCCAGTAACGGCATTGTGCACGAAGAGTGGTGGAGGAGAGCAGCGTCAACATACTTCCCAGTTCTGCACTGCTGCTCCTGACCTGGGCTCGCTTTGAATTACTCCATACCGCCGGTAATTACTCTAAAACTTTACTTTATGGGTGATGCATTAATAAAAGTCGAAGAATGGGGTTTCGCTATGATACAAACTGTGCCGTCAACCCCACCCCCAGATATGTGAATCGTCACTGATAGTCTGAGATCGAAAGTCTCCTGGGCTAACAACCCCACGCTCCCCTGAAAACAAAGGTCTCACTGCTGTCAGAAACCTACCTACCTTTGCTGCCAAGAGAGAGACCGTACTACCAGCTGCAAAACATGTGGCTTAAATGACACATGTGCGGTGAAACCTTTGCTCTTCTTGGTGCAAAGTCACGTTTTGCAAAGATCAAATGTAATTTTGCACACGCCTGGAAGAAGTGTGAAACGAGAAACCCTGTAGACAAATAAAACTACTGATCTAAACAAATAGGCTCTTATTTAATATTGTTCCAATGGGCGCTCGCGTAATGCAACGTAAGTTAGAGCTGCACCTGCGGGGTTTTAAAATGGTCTGTAAATGAACGCTGCGTTTTTGCGCCACGCTGTGTCAAGAGCGCCTAGATAAGCCCTTACTAAACAAGAGAGGTAGACTGTATTAGAGTCAAATGACTGACTCCTAGATGGAACTGTTATCACTGGGCTCCCCATTACATTTCACATGTTCAAAATCAGCAGCAATAGGAATCATTTGTAACTGGCGAACCGGAGTTTTAGACCAGGGACTAGATCAGTGCGTTTAACCAAGTTTCCAAACGAAAAACAACATTTTTTAATGCAATGTTAATTTTGTCTTGGATTTTTTCATTTTCACTTAGTGTAATAAGCTTGGTTGCCCTGTATAGTGCCACAATTTTTGAATCAGTAGTTGAATTGTATTGTGCGTTCCTCTAACTGCACGTGCCTACCTTGTGGTGGGCTTTTCATTGGATGGTCAATACGAAAATGAACGTACATTTTGCAGAGCCCTTGTCTGTGTATTGATTGAGGGGATGTAATGTCCGCTTGCACGTTTTTGTGGCCCTTCTTCTATATATCGAGCTCAGGAGAGCCTGTAAGCTATTATACATTCGAAGAAACATCATCGTAGGCATCCATTGGGAGAGAAAGCCTTAGGAGCAGATGTGCGTAGGGCTGGTTATTTCCTGGGGAGTCAAACCACTGCCACTGGAACATTACTGTGTAGTGCTTAAAAGCTGCCTGATTTGATGCACGGATGTAAAACCCTACATAGTGCAGACGTGACGTGGTCAGCGGACATGCATGTTCACTCTTTTACCTACTTCATATTGTCTGTCTTGTCATGTCGCCATGCCTGTCCTGTCTGTAACCCAGGGTCAGGCATGGCAGGAAAGGGAAGGGGAGGAGGCTAAGGGAAGAGGAGGTTCGCGCCTGGACACGCTGCAATAAAGACGTGTTGCAAGGCAGCTGGTGTCGGGCCTCGTTATTGCTGTGCGGGGAATATGAAACTGGCGACGAGGGTGGGATAGCGAGCCCCCCCCCTCCACCTCGCGCACGGTGGAAGAAGCGCGCGCTACCGCGAGTGAAGAGCGGAGCGCTCACACTGCCGGTAAGAGCGCGAGTGGCGGCCAAAGCACTGGCATGGCAAGCGAGTGAAAGGCACCCCCCCCAAAGAACTCAGAGAAGTCGGGGGTTGAATAAAACCTGAATTAAGCCAGAGGAAAGTGCCCAGTGAAGACAGCAGGCAGAGGTTCCTACGGCGGCCATCTTGAAGTCAGGCGCCCCATTGGCCAAGCCTGGTCCCCAGTACAGCGGCCATCTTGAAGTCAGGCGATTATCAAAAAGGTATCCAGAGCCAGCTGAAAGCAGAACTGAGGCCCGCAGACGCGACTGCGACCTACTGAAGCACAGAGTGACGCTCCACGCGCCTCATCATTTCGACATCACCCGATTCTTCGCAACAGGTGACGCCCGGTCCTGCGCACGTCGCCCCACAGCCTGGGCCGATGCTCATGGGAGTATCATTCCTACGTCCTCCCGAGCCCATAATACTGACGTCCGGAAACAGTATGGGCCCCAAGTGGAAGAGCTGGCTTGAGGATTTTGAAGATTTCATGAAGGGGTCACAAGTCCGGGACACTGACCAACAACTCATCGCCCTCCGAAATTTAGTAGGCAGAGACGTTGGACAAATCATTAAAGAGCTACCCCTAGTCAATGCTGCGTCTTATGGAGATGTGAGGGACGCCCTGAACCGGAAGTTCCTTCCCAAGTGGAACCTAGACTACGAGCGCTACACGTTCAACCTCGCGTCACAAGAGCGTGATGAGCCCATGGGCAATTTTATCTCTTGCTTCAAGCGTCTGGCTCGATATTGCGAATTTGACAATTTCAACACGGAAGACGCACTTCGCCTACGCATTATCGAAGGGTGTCAATCAGAATCGCTACGCCGTCGACTACTAAAAAACCACTACTCTCTCGACGACATAGAAGAACTCACCCGAATAAATGATCAAGCAGAAGAGCACGCGAAAAAGATGGAAACCAGTAAAACAGAAAAGAGAGACCAAGCCCTCCGCGTACAATCTCACACCAAACCGAGACGTCGTCTGGACCATCAGAGATCCGGAAAGTCCCCGAGATCACCTCGCGCAAGGTCTCCTCGCAGAGGAAACAAGATCAGTCACTCCCGAAGACAACCGCCACAGTGCTATCGGTGTGGCCAAGACTACCCTCACATGGGTCCGTGTCCAGCCATCGGCCAACAGTGTCACCGATGTGGGAAAGACAACCACTTTGAAGCCGCCTGCCAATCCCGTCGCAAGGAAACAGGACTGGTCAAGCGAAGCACGGGGTCACGTCACCACGTCAGGGCCGTACAAGGGAGAAGAGACCGATCAACGAGCTCGTCGAGGTCTCAGCGATCTCAGCGATCGACATCCAGAGAGTCGTCCGCACTTACCCCAATATCACAAGACAGTGACGAGTATGTGTGCATGGTGGCAGATCCAGGCAGGCTGAAGAAGTACCCGCAGCTACACATGCAAATGGGAAGTCACTCTACCAAGTTCGTTCCAGACACAGGCGCATCACTTAACTACATTTGCGCCACTGAGTACCAAAGAATGACCCCGAAACCGGAGCCGGCCGCAGTACGAGTGTACACATGGATGTCCAAAGAACCATTGCCATGTCTGGGACAGTTTCGCACAACGCTGACCTACAAAGACAGGACAGTTTATGCGCACATTCACGTGATTGAAGGCCCTGAATCGGCTGACTGCCTTCTCAGCCTGCCAACAGCGGAGCGGTTGAAGTGGGTAGAGATTCTGTACAGAGTGGATGACTCGCCGGACATCGTCAGCAAGTTCCCAAAACTGTTCAGTGGTTTAGGAAAACTAGCCCATTTCAAGGTCAAGCTGCATATTAATGAGCAAGTGACACCAGTGGCACAGCATCACAGGAAAGTGCCATTCCACCTACAGCAAGCGGTGGATGACGAACTCCAAGACTTACTAAGGGCAGACATCATAGAACGATCGACGGGGCCCACCCCATGGGTGTCACCCGTGGTAGTTGTGCCCAAGAGAGGACAAGACAACAAGGTACACCTGTGTGTTGACATGCGAGCTCCAAACACAGCCATCGAAAGGGAGCGGCATCCAGGACCCCATATCAGCGACATGATCACCCGCCTGAATGGGGCAACGGTCTTCTCAAAACTAGATCTCAACAAGGGGTACCACCAACTTGAGTTAGACGACAAATCGAGATACATTACCACGTTTACCACACATCAAGGACTTTTCAGATGCAAGCGTCTCAACTTCGGGATCTCGTCAGCGGCCGAGATCTTTCAGGAGGCCGTCCGGCGAGTAATCCAACACATCCCGAACGCTTTCAACTACAGTGATGATATTTTGGTGTTCGGAGAGACCCGGAAAGATCATGACAAGGCACTGGACCGGGTGTGCCACGCCCTCCTCAATGCCAACCTCACACTTAACCAAGGCAAATGTGAGTTTCATAAATCGACTCTCAAATTCTACGGTCACATCTTCTCAAAGGAGGGCATGAGACCAGACCCCGAGAAAGTATCAGCACTATCCGACAACCCCCAACCACAAGATGTCAGCAACATCCGATCGTTCCTGGGCATGGCCAGTTACTGCGCCCGTTACATCAAGGACTATGCAACCATCAGCTACCCACTACAAGAACTGACACGTCAAGGGCAGAGATTTCACTGGTCAGCCAAATGCGAACAAGCATTCAATGAAATCAAGACTGCTGTAAGCTCAGCTATCAACCTGACGTATTTCAATCCCAAACGGAAGACAGAAATCACGGTGGACGCTAGTCCCGTCGGGCTAGGTGCAATTCTGGCACAATACGATGATGAAGAAGACCAGCGCCACATTGTCGTATACGCCAGCCGCAGCCTTACCGACACGGAAAAAGCATATTCCCAACCGGAAAAAGAAAGTCTGGCAGTCGTGTGGGCGTGTGAGCATTTTCACCTCTTTGTGTATGGCAAACACTTCACGCTCATCACCGATCACCAGGCTCTGACAACTATCTTTGGAAACCCCCGGGCAAAGATGCCTCCGCGGATCGAACGGTGGGGAATCCGTCTGCAAGACTACACCTATACCATCATCCACAAACCCGGGAAGGCGGAGAACCCGGCAGACTACATATCATGGCATCCCCAAGCTTTGACGCGAGTGCGACCCTCTGTAGCAGAAGAATATCTTCATTTCGTCATTGACCAGGCATGCCCACCGGCCGTTCCACTAGAGGCCATTATAGAAGCTTCTGAAAAAGATGCCACGCTACAAAACATCATGCACCGTGTCCGCACTAATTCATGGAGACACCTGGAAGAGCCACAAACAAATGACGCCATTAACACACAAGAACTCATGGCATTCAAACATGTCAAGGACGACCTCTCCTAGCCTTCTCTAGGTTAATACGGTCTATTTCCCGTATTCTTTCTGCGGCCTCCTGTTGGGATACTTTCCAGTTTTCATTATAATAGGCATAAATGCCAGCATATATGAAACGTTTCTGACGTGTTTTCCTTGGGCCTAGCAAGAAATCTGTAAGGTCTACATCAGGTGTGAGTAAGGTCAAGTGATGGTTTACTTCTGTGAGTGTCGAGGTCTCTAGCCAATCAAGGCACAACTTCCCAACACTGTAGGATGTCACTAACCCTGGGTGTTGTCTATGTACATAGCGTGTATCTGGTCTACTGATACTAAACCCCTCGGCTATACCTAGGAATCTCTGTTGACATGTTTGTGTCAATGGGCCAAATCAGCCATTCTGTCCAATTGGGATCTGACCTGTTGTACTGGAGAATGTCATCTAATCCTATCCCCGTGTGTAGTTGAATTGTGCCCCCCACCCATCTGTGATGGTGCTGGAAACCCCGGTGTGTTCATTTGACAGGATGTCTGTTGCACAGTTTCATTTAGAAATATCATCTGCTGTGGAATGAGGCATGCTCTAAAAATCGCTTCTGTTCCCTGGACCTGCTAGTCCCTAGAACCCCAGATCGATTTTAGATCTATAGTGTCCTTCCATAGGTCGAAACCCTGTGTAGACAACTGGGCCATAAAGGAAGCAGAGTAAATCTGTTTGGTGTTAGTCAACATAATTTTCTGTGCTGATGTTGTTGCCACTTTGTAATAAAATGACTTCGGGTCAGATGTATTAAACCCTGAAAAGTATGTGAATTTCTGTGCAAAAGTTTGCGAACTACCTTTTGGAGGTGTTTGGCAGTGTTCCCACTGGTGGTATTCAAATACATTTCTAGGTGTTATAGATTTGTGCAAGAAATGATGACCATAATGTTGGTAACAGTACAATGTATCATAGCCTGAAGTACCTTCTAACATTTCATTGTTCGGAAATGCTGCAGTTTTTTCTAAATCAGACATCATTTTATTTACAGTTTCAGTGTCCCAATCATCAGACAATGTACTGGAGGTAATGATATCACTTAAAGAAATTTTAAATACATGTTTAAGCTTTAAAAGTTCAGTCAGACCGAATATATCGAAATCAATCTTGTCTCATACTATACCGTCCGGTATAGGAACTGCTGTGATGTTCACTGAAGACAAGTCTCTTGGTTCACGATGTGAAGACTGGTGTAGCTTTAAAATCAAATTGACTCTTTGGGCTGTAGAGCTCTGCTGAAGATATCATCCATTAATAAGCATACTAAAAGTTATAATTAAACCTAGCCAGAAAAGAAAAAATAGAATCCCAGTGATATACCATAGTTCTATCCAAGGTGACACCAGGTAAGTCTTTTTAAAAAGTGCAAAAAGTCAATGAGTTTCTGTTTGTGTGATTTTTTGGCTGGCGTCATTTCCGGCTCGCTTGGATCCAGTGAAAACGTATCAAAGTTCATGAAGTAGCCAGAAGCAGTTCGATCAATTGTTGGAATTGCATCGGGATTTGTTGAAATTGGATTTTGCTCTTGACGAGTAATGTTGACGTATTCGTCTGTAGTCGGTCTTATTGCAACTTGGTTGTTAAGTTGATTTTCTTCTTGAAGTTGAACTGCTTGTTGAAGTGGAATGAGTTCCATAGCATTGTTGCTTAGTCCTTCATTCCGTACAGGTGGCTCTTCAAACGTGATGAGTCTTTCTGTTTGAACTTCTTGGATTGTAGCGAGAAGAGGGCATCTGCTACTGTGGAG
This sequence comes from Calotriton arnoldi, assembly GCA_963921515.1. NCBI lineage: Eukaryota > Metazoa > Chordata > Amphibia > Caudata > Salamandridae > Calotriton > Calotriton arnoldi. Next base: position 1,913,379 of record CAWUFW010001998.1, read on the forward strand.
TCCACGAGGCCTACTGTTTAGTATCGGCCACATAGTGTGGTTTGATTAAGTCGATTGAGACAAATGTTTTCTCCTTTTTCTCGGCAAGAGGCGGCAGAAGTACAGTTCTTGTGCCTTGGATTGCTAGTACCGGTACAGCTGTTCTGTAGGATGGTCCGAATTCTTTCTTGTCTGCAATATTTTCTCTGATCAGATCCCCGACTTTTGGGATCCAGACAGGTCTTGCCGTTACTGCCTTGACTTCCTCAGTGGCGGTCTGTTTTAAGTGGACGTTGCTTTGTTGTGTCCTGGATTCATTTAGATCCTGTAAAACAGCCAAACGATCATGGATATCAAATGGTTTTTCATCCGCCACTGTGCCTCCACAATCAAGATCAGGTACCCACATTCTTGTCCCAAATAGGACCTTGTAAGGAGTGACACCCCTAAAGAGCTTCTTGGCTGGTTGTTAATTGCTCTTTGGACCCCATAAAGGTGACTGACCCAACTACCGCCCTTGCCTAATACCCTAGCTGTTAAAGATTGCTTTAAGTCACGGTTTTTCCTCTCCACAACCGAATTTCCCTCAGGATGGTACAGAGAGGAGTACCGCAATGCTACGCCCATTCCTTCCATGGCCTCTTTGTAAGCCCGAGAGCTAAACACCGGGCCACGGTCAGAATGTAACGTGCCAACTGCGTATGTGCTGATAAAGACTTGCAAATCTTTTATAACAGTTCGAGCGTCTGCCGAGCGCTGAGGCCAGACCCATAGGAATCTAGAGCAGGAATCCACTGCACCCATGATGTATTTCTTGGCCCCATCAGATTGTAGGGGTCCGCAGTGGTCCAAATACACACATGCGAGAGGTTTGTCTGATTTTAGTAATGGTGTCTGCGCTGGGCGTGCTACGGTGGAGCCTTTCATCTGCTGACAGATGTCGCACTTTAAGACATAGTCTTTGGTCTGCTTTGTTAACCCTGGCCACCAGTAGCGCTGTTTCAGTAAAGAAATAGTTGCTGTGATGCCTGTATGCGCAGAACCCAAACCCTCGTGTGCTGCTAGATTAAGCCTTGCCTACGATCCATATTTGGTATTACTCTATCCCCCACTCCAGGAATCTGAGCATATGGAATGTTTTGTGCATCTAACTTGTAGGAGTATTTGAGTGGAAATCTTTTAGGTACTGCTGTGCTGCCTTTGCGTGAAGCATTTACAGCTACCAAAATCTCGCCGTCTATTCTCGTTTTTGAACGAGTGATTGCAGCTACGGACGCTGTGCGTACAGCCCCCTTTTTCGGTTTCGTCAGCCAATGAATTCCCTTCAACGTGAACGCCATCACGCTGATGACTCAGTGTATGTATCACGTGAGCCCTTGGTAGTTCGTTTCTCAACTCCACTACCTGTTCCCACAGCATTTTATGCTTAATTGTGCCACCTTTTGCGTCTTTAAACCTGTTTTGTTCCCAATGATGTAAGTATTCATTGTACGACTGTACACAGTAATAGGAATCACACACAATTAGTGTGGGGAATTCATGTTCCGTATTTACCAGTGCCAGTATTAGTGCTTTTAATTCTGCTAACTGAGCCGTGCAGTCTCCTAGAGATTGCGTTTTAGTGCAATTTGGATGGAGCTTTCCATCGCACATGCAACCTTTAACGATTGCACACGCTGCGCTGTAAGCTTGCATACTCCCTATGGCCGGTTGAGCAGATCCGTCAGTGTAAATAATATATTCATACTGATCTAGAGGCAAAATCTCATTAGGTAGAGGATATTCTTGTTCGTATTGCAGAAATGCTTGGATCAAATCTGTATTCAACATCCGTTGCAGTAAGAGAATTAGCCCATTGTATCCATCTGGGTTGTAAGGCTTTCGCATTTGGAATGCTAGCCTTTGTAACAGCCTATAAGGCTGGTACTGGAGTCACAACTATTATGTGTTTTCCCTGAGCCAGAGCTCTTTCTCTTGCTACAGCAGTCTGCACTGCTGTCAGGATTTTTTCTGTTGAAGTGAAACGCATCTCTGCGTTTGTGTACAGGTGTGATTTGTATGCGATTGGTACCGTTTCGCCTTCATTGAAGGTTAAATAAGTGTACCCGCATTGACCCGCTATTACTCGGATCACTAAGTTGCGTACGTTTACGGGTGTCTGTAAATGTTTTGAAGCTATCATGTCTTCTTGTAGTGAACGTATGATGTTTGTATGTTCCTGTGTCCATTGTCTGACTGAAAAATCAGGTTTTATTAAGTCATAGAAAGGTTTTACTCTTTCTGCGTAATCCAAAATGTATGTTCGACCAAAATTTAGGAATCCCAGAATTGATTGTAAATTCTTTAATGATTTTGGAGGTTGGAGCAGCGCACACTTTTCTAAAAAGTTAGCTGCTAGGCTTTTTCCTTCACTTGACAGCTCACACCCTAAGAACAGGACATTGAGATGGGCAATTTTTGATTTTTTAAAAATTAAACTTATAGCCCTCAGAGGCGAATCCCATAATAATGGTGCTCACCCTGGTCAAGTGCCCCGGAAAGTCATCGTCCATCAGATAAATATCATCCACAGAGGATAATGCTTCTTCATCCAAATTTTGGAGTAACTCTGTTACCCTTGCTGAAAACAACCCCGGGCTATTCTTATACCCTTGGGCGAGTCGACAAAATTGCCGTTGTGACCCTAGCGCTGAGAATGCGGTCAAATACCTGCTTTCAGGCGCTATATTTTGGCAGAAAAATCCATTTGAGATATCAAGTGTTGTTTTGTTTTTTTCCGCACAATGTTATTCATTAATGCGGCACTGTGTGCATTTTGAACTGCAAATGTCTTTGTGCAAGTGTTTAAATGTCTGTAATCCAAAACTAAATGATATGTGTTGTCAGGTTTCATTACGGGAAACAAAGGATTGTTCATAGGTGAAGTGCAATTTTCAATCACCTCCTGGTATTCTAGTTGATCCAGGATCTCCCTGACTTGTTTTTTAGCTTCCTGCTTTATAGGGTATTGCCTTTGAGCATTTGGGGAAACTTTTAACGGGATCACATGGTGGGTTGAATCCTCATCCCAACCAACATGATTTTTGTACAATGCTGGAGCTAGGGCAACCGCCCACTCCTGCGCATATGTATGTTTTAAATGTATGCGAACGAGGTCGGAAAAGGCTGGAAAAATTATCGTTTCTCCCTTAGGGCACTCCATGACGAATGCTGGCGGCCAGTCTTGTTCTGCTAATATAATGTCATAACCTGATGACAGATTTTTCCAAAAGAGACCTTTACTTTTTCTGGGTTTGTCCCCCTCCATCCGGAGTGTTATCTCATGTAACTTATGTGGGACACTTACCCGTGTATCAGGTGTTTCCACCGTGATATACTCACTCAACTCCGCTGTCACCAGAAATTCCTTCAGGTTCTGGCGAGCTATTGTTACTTCTGCCGCGCTGTCTAGCATCGTCAGAGCCCATTCCCCATTCAGAAGCTGTGTCCTCAGAATTCTGGGCATGTCTAATCTTGAGACCTGCTACCTTCTTCTTTTTGAACTGAGGTTTTTGTTTATCTTCTTTTTTAGGTGCTTAGTCCGCAGCGCGTTGCGTGTCTCTGGACTTTGTACACTCCTCTGACCGTCCTTCCCTCTCTGAGTTTGTTGATGAACCCTGAAAGGAACGAGAGGAACGTGTATCAGTATCCTGATACCTGTCAGGTATTTTAATATTATCCCTATTCCGGAGGTTATACCTCCTTTCAGAGGGCTCCTGTTGAGGAGACCTACCTCTGGATTGAGATCTGCTGTCTTTAGACTTTTGTTTTATTTTATTCTCCCACTTCTTTTTAGAAGAAGTAGGTGTCTGCTTTGTAGTGTCCTTTTCAGAACTGCCCACCAGTTGTGGTTTTAATGCTTCCCCACCAAAACTGTCTCTGCCTAGTTCTGCATACGCAGTTTCAATTATTTTGGGTAGTTCGTGTGGTTGATCTACTGGACTGAACTCCCTTAGGCGTTGGCGGATTGCCACTGAAGCTGCTTCCCCCTTAATGTTAGCTAGTATTATGGCCGATACCTGTTCGTAGTTACCTAGTAACTTCATCCCTAAGTTAAGGGCAGGCTCTACTCCATACTCATTTTGTATCTGTCTCAATAAGTCAGGTACTACTGCTAATGATGGGATACCATGCGTTCTGGTATATATGGCAGCAAAGACTATTCCCCAAGAGGTGCAGTCCTCTACTTGTGGTGTGATCCCCATGGGCAAGCAGATTGTTAGTATTCTGTGTTTATCACAGGTGGTAGTATTCGGGAATACCGCCTCAAGCTGAGATATTTTCTGAGCTATCCAGAATGGTATTTGTTCGCCTTTCGCGGGCATTTTGCCCATTACCGTGTGTAATGTTTGAGGAGCTGGAGTACTATTTGCTGCACCTGGTGCAGGTTGGATTGTTAAAGTCCTCATGACAAATTGTGTCAGGTTTCTGTAGATTTTAATTAAATCTGTGTGTTGTACTAGTAAGTCTGGCTGTGGCATTGTGTTAATGTCAGGATGCGGTGTGTAAGCCGCTAATATTGGCCATGTGGCTGCTTCTCCTCCGAGTGGGCCTAACCTTACTCTTCTTCGTACGTGGGGTAGGGCGCCATTAAATCAGTGATGATGTTCCTGGTAAGTGAGTGGAATCTCTATGTCCTCAAATGGACAATATTCCCATGGTGCATCTCCTTCTATATAGTAGTGAAATGTATTTGTTACTGCATTTGCTGCTGGGAGTGTAACCCATGAATAGAACACCTCTGTTTTGTTTGATTCGTGTGCCTCAATCACGAAAACAACCATGCGACCCCTGGCTTGTAAACCATTTTCTAATAGTCTTATGGTGATTGTCCTTCTGAATTTTGGTGCAATCTGTATTGCATCCGCAGGATCTTCCTCGTCGTCTGACGGGGGCAGTGGCATTTGTAGTGGATCTAAGACCGCGGTAGTCATTGTGTATAGAACACAGACTAGTGTTTCAAAGAAAGTATGATAAGGTTTTAGGCACAATTTTAGGAACACTATGTCCTTTCAAGCTTGAGTAACCAACAGCCAATAAATAGTATTTTTGTACTACTCAGCTGCGGCAGATTTTGTGCCCACCCACTCCAGACATCTCTGGGGTTTTGTGAGTAGGTTCTCTGAGAATAGCACAACTGGACTACTCAGGTTCTACTGTTAAATAAGTACCCAACCAACGTTGGGCACCATGTTGTGTAGTTCCTATAGTACCCATGCAGGACCTGCGCGTTTGGATAACATAAACTGTGGGCTTGGTGACCGACTGGCTCTGTGAACCCCCACCGCGTATGTTAGCCTGTTTTGCATTAGCTAGCTCACAGTGCCACTAGAATCTCCTCTTATCGGGGAGAGATTAGTTTCTGGCAACCTTAGATCATGACAACCCTGATCCCTCAGAATCGTGGAAACAATGTACTACTTTTCGCTCAGTCACTTGTGCTTACTTGTTCGGTTTGTCTCAGAGAGTTACACAGAATAAACAGTCTGGGCGTTTCAATAAGTATTTATTAAACAGTTGTTATTCTGGTGTAGAATATATGTGCTGCAGCAACCAGCAGACCATAGCAGAGATATATTATCAGCAGTACGATGAAAGTGAAAGGATAGTACAGTTCTACCATATTGCAATAATAATGGTTACACACATGAATATATAAAATGCATTATAAAAGTGCACGTACTCCTACGATGCCTAACTAGATGTACCTAAGTGTACCTAGCATGTGTGTAGGCCTAAAAGCCTAAGAGCCAAGAATCCTTCTAGGATTTAGTCGAACCCCATTACCTAAATAGAGAGAGTGTGGGACCCCGTCCTGGTCTCGAGTTGGACACCCCGCAAGGGCTGTGTTAGACCGCTGTCAGCTGGAGCGACTGCATGCAGGAGCCTCAGCGTCTCTGGTCAGTGTGTCTGCATGGAAGTCTCGGTTCCCTCTATCTTACCGTGGCAAGATGTGGTGTATTTATACCCTAAAGTATCTCGTCCCTCAGTATGGTTTGTGTTGGTCTTTGTTAGACATGTGGAAGTTGTCAGGGCTGAACTTTGTACATACATATTATGCGGGAGATGTAACTGGTGAATGCTCATGCATAATTTATGAGTACATTGTAGGCCTGAGTTCGGGAAAAACCCTGCAGTGTTCTAACCCCAGACTAGATAACGTTCAACCCTCAGAGCTCGTTGTGTACTGTAGGGAACTAATATAGGTGAAAGATCATGCCTATATTAGGGCATAGACGATCATGACTATAATAGGGCATAGACGATTATGACCAAAATAGGGCATATACGATTATGACCATATACGGCATATATGAACGCGTCTATATTAGGGCCTCTATATGAAACATAACAATCCCATCAGCTACACTGGACCAGAAATTAGGACTTTTCTGTTTCTTTCAGCCACCGTAGTTATATGTTAATTAGCGGGACCTCAAAGGAGCTGTTTTAGTCATGCCCTGTCGTGTCCCCTCAGTACACTTCTGTGTGTCTCAAAACCCTTCTGTTCCCTTCAGTTAACATAAATGTCCCTAAATACTTTTTTTCATGCTATCCACTCCCCTTCCAAGTCCTTCGGTACATTTTAAAATCCTGCCAACTAACTATAAATGTAAAAAATAATAATTAATGAGTCCTTGGAAATTGCACAAGTGTGTTGCAGGTAACAAGCACACAAACCACAGAGCAGTAATTTGACTTGCTTTACAGTCTTAACAATGGTAATTATAGTTCCCGCGCACAGCAGCACTGTATTGAGCTTTACTCTGAAAACAGAACCTGGTTCAACCAGAAGGAGTAGGAGTAGATTATACAATGTATATTATACATTGTAGGTGCAGACATGGGTTTGCCCTGGAAGTCCTTCCATTCTGGTTATGACGATTACCCTGTTAGACTTGGTGGTTAGCAGGTAGACACGATGTCCGATGACAACCGAGGCCTGCTGTAGCACCAGCCTGTCATTCACCGGTCCCCTCGAGCAACGACCACCCTCTTTCCCTTACCACCTCTTGCCAAATGGGTTAAATCTTAGCTCTCATTCAGTCTCCTGTCACCTCTGATGTCATCGCCATTCCCAGTGGACCTAAATAGATGCTTTTTACGTCGAGCATTCAAGATCTCTTGTATATACTTTAGTATATACTTATATGTGTATGTACTTTGTGTGCTCTGGAGATCAGCCCTAGGACTTGTCTGCTTCCGCTTAGGGACTTTTTTTCTGTTCAACTGCCTCTATTTAACTGTCTTGATAGAAAACGGCCAGCAGAGGTCAGTAAAATACCAGAATTGCTTTTTGCTTAGGGACTGTCTTTTTTAAAACTTTTCTGGCAACTGCCTCTATTTAACTTTTTTGATAGAAAACGACGAGCAGAGGTCAGTAAAATACCAGAATCACTTTAGCATTCTCTAGATTCTTGTTCATAGAAATTATCTTCCATGAGCACCCGTAGACAATATTTTTTTCAAATCTTGTATTTTCAGTGATATGACCACTGAAGGCCCTGATTTTATATTAAAAACAGAGCTTTGGACTATACCATTTCCAGCTGAAAGGCAATATTTCTCTCCACGTGTTCCCATACCTGGTGTGTCACGTAGTTTGGTGCTTATTTTCCCTCCATGTTAAAGAACAGTGGATGTTTCAGCACCCAGGCTAATGTGCTGCATATCTAAATACATATAAGGTCCCAAAGGCGAGACCGATTGCATTGCAAATGCTTGTTGATTATGCCACGATCACCCCAATTCGGTTGATTCCCTGACAGCTCAGCGAGTGTTCGTCTCTATCCAGTGCCAAGAGGAATCTTGCTCTTGACAAAGAAGGCTGCCTGCTGGAAGGGAAGAGCACGTGGACGGGCCTGCACCGTGCCTCTGCTCTGAGATTACACATTGCCTGCCATCACGTCAAGCATGTCATGCCTTACTATTACAAGATTCAGATAGCTTCATATATTCAAATCATATAAAAAAATAAAACAGCTGCCTCGAAGTACACTCTGGGCTGTGGAAACAACATTTACTGCTCTCTACAGTAAAGTCACCCCCGGCACTTCCTTCTGAACACTTCGTCGTTGCACGTCACCACAGCCTAAGCAACCAATCCGCGCCTTGCTCTCATGCTCTTTTTACTAGTAAACAGAATGAGAGCAAAGCAAGGATTGGTGTGAGCAGGGGAACCCAGCACTCCAAAGAAGATTGGGACAGCTGTGCTGCGTTTCCCCCTGGCTCCTTAGCAGCGCAATTCAAACACCTAAAGTAGGCATGTCTGGTTGACCACAGTAACAGACCTGTCCAACCAGACATAGGCACAAGGCTTTAGCTGTTGACTGTCAATCAGCAGGATTGACCACGCCCTGCTCTACCCAGACACGGGCAGACACTGACAGACACGAAAAACACTCTGTGAATAATAATCTATGGCAATTCGATTGGCAATGCGTGTGGGGGCAATAGGGGTGGAGGGTCAACGCCCCCATGCCCAAATGAAGAAACCGCCGCCGCTGCTGGAATGCACTGTGTCTTTTAAATACTTTCCTGTCCTTTCAAATTGGTGTATGGCAGCGCAGCAAAATGACTTGTGGTGCTGCTCTACATTCTTTGTAAATATGCCCCTCTAGGTGACCAGAGTGAGATCATAGGCTAAAGCATGGACAGTGGTTTTCGAATCATTGAGTGTCTGAGAGTGTCAAGTCCTAGCCAGCATACAGAGCTAGGCGATCTCATAAAGTTTGCACCTTTATCAGGAGAGGGAGATGGCCGGATGACCACTTCAATATGTTTCAGGGTTTCTTTTGTTAGTGGCAGGTCATGCTTATGAAAGAATTAACATCAGTGATATCTTCATTTTTTTAAATTTTATGTCTTCACAATAATTTCGATTTATACTGTAGGCTATCCAGACTACTCCATTCAAAGATGCATGCGCAGCACAGAAGGTCTGTGAGAGATCTACAGGCAGTTAGGTGGTGAACACATATTGGTAGAAGTTCACTTCCTAAACAAGTGGTATCTCGTGCTCTCATGTAGTGCTTGTAAGAGGATGTCACATTTTAGTTAAGTCAGCATTATTCTGCTGGTTCTAGAAGCCAGGCTTTGTCTTTCTTCCTAAAGTAATAATATGGTTCAGTCCATATGCAAGGTGCTTAGGCCATCTAAATCTTTGACTGTGATGCAGGGTGCTGGGATTGATTGCAGTAAAAATGAAAGTAATCACTAGTACTGCTGGTACAACCACTCATGCCGCTCCACCTGAAGCCGCTCCACCTGAAGTTATCTTGAGCCTGTTATCACACACAATGCATACAAGAGTAACCTTGATGCCGTACCAAGGTTAAACTCCCCGTTGGAAGACAAGTGGCTTATTTACAAGCCCTGTGCACTACCGGAATGTCATTTTTGTGATGTTCTGGTGGCGCACAGGGCTTAGTCATATCTACAATGCCACATAAACTCACCCTGCATGACTTTTCATGGCTTTGTAGATATGGAGTAAGACAAAGCCGTGCAAGTTGCTGCCTTGCCTTATTCTGTGTGAAAGAGGTGTTCCATGGGTGTTGCTGTGGGTGTTCCCACTCAACACCCATGGAATTTGATGCTGCTTCAGAGTTGCAACATCAGGTAAACCTGGGGCAGCTCCAAAACCTTACGTCTCCCTAGAGCAGGCGTAACGAGGAAAAATGTTTATATTTCTCCTCGTTTTTCCTCTTTCTACGTATGCATTCTGCAGAAAACATGGAAAGAGCAAAACACCTCTTGTGATTGTTTTTGTGCAGGAAGGTGCCCCTTACTGCACACAAACAATCATGCCAACAACACAGACACTCTTGCACCATGTAAATTGAGCATCAGAGCTGGCTGAAAGGACAGGAATGCATCGTATTTTGCAAATACAGTGCATTCCTTCACTTTCAAATTGGCAGAGGACAGCGCAGCAAGAAGCCTTGCAGTGCTGCCCTACGCCACTTTCTTGTAAACAAGCCCCATAGTTTGGAGGATGGTATGTAAAATGCTTTGGTTAACAATTTCAGAGCTTGGTCTCTTCATGTGCAGTGTGATGATTACTTACTTTGGGATGATCCAGTAATCTAACAAGCCAACCTAGAGTGAGCGTAGAGAGCTAGACCTGTCCCTGTGAATGTGAAATCCAGTTTCTGCCCTACAACCTGGAGAGGTGCACCAAGTGTCCTCATAGACAACAGCGGACTAGTTGTTGCAGCCCACCAGAAGGGCACCAGGAGAACACTGACACGGCGCGCTAACAGAATGTAGCCGCCCGAGAAAACTACATTACCCATGAGCCTCGGCGTTAGGACTTTGGTGACGTCATAACGCGCGGAAGGCGTTTCTCATACTAAACATTTCCAAGGCAGCTGTACGCTGCCGTTTACTCCGTTCCTTGAGGAGAGTCACTGCCGAGAAGGAGGCTGGTAAGGGTGTTTCGCGCACCGACACTTGTTCCTTCGTTAAGGGTTGCAGTGCCACGCTCATTTCCTTGTGGTGGCAGTGGTGGGGATCCGCGCTGCTCCTGTGTTTGCTCCATTGGCGGAACCATAGCCGGTTCCTTGCGGAGCAAACTTCCAGCGGAGCCCTATTTAAGGCACACACAGCGGTAGAGACCCGTGCTGGTTTATCCGGGTCTCCCTTGTTTGTTAATATAAGATTTCCTGAGTTGGAGAGGGCAAGCCAGTCTGCCACATTTTTCCTGTTGGCGAGCCGCCATCGGCTCTTGCAGGGAAAACGCTACTTCTGGTTTGCGAGGGGCAGTCTAGCCCACACACGCTTTTCCCTGTTGGCGAACCACTTGCAGTTCTTGCAGGAAAGGCGTTTATCTGTTTCATTTATTTTTTTATTGTTTTGGAAGAACCATTGCACTCCTCAACGTCAACAATTGGCGATTTTACTTTCATATCGATTTGGGGCATCTAATCAATACATGCCTGAGTAAGAAGGGGAACTATCCTTGAAGGTTAAAGGATAGAGTCACTCCATTGAAATTTCCTCGCACGTAAGAAGGTGCCTCTTTGAACTAAGCATTACCAATACTCATTGGGTCTGAAGGTTGGATTTATTTTGATGGTTTGTGTTCACTTTTTGCTTGGAGTCATGTTGGTTTCCTTATGTGTCCAATAGCAGGGGTATTGAGAGTGAGCAAGAGGAAGGCTCTTCCGCACCCCTGTCTCAGCCTACAGAATTGTTCCTAGGGTATGTAGAGGAATCTTGTGTGCAACTTCTATCAGATTAACATGGTGTTGAATAATTACTGATAAGGATATTCTCTCACCAGATTTAGCTGCAAACTCCGACAGACCATAATAACTCGAAGAATAAGAAGAGAAGGTTTTCTTTCTTTACAGGTACTCCTTGTAGAATTGCTGTGTATTCTTCGAAAGGGGTCAGGGTAGGATAGGAATGAACTGGATGGTTTTCTCTATTTATTTATGCTTATTTTTGCTGTCTTTCTAGGTCTCCCTCCCTGCTGTCCCCTTCCTTCCCTTCCCCCACTTGATCACTCCACGAAGTCTGTGTCTATACGTCAGACCCTGGTGGTATCGAGAGGTGGACCATACTAGCAACGTACGATCCTGAGGATTCCCGGCCACAACACTAGTGTCCTGTTATGTGCTCATCACGTAAAGCGGTGATGGGGACATACCAGATTTTATGGTTATGGTGTGGCCAGACCTTTTTACTCTGTGTCTCTGAGACCATGATCTACTGACCCCTCCTGTGTAAAATTCTGCTGCTGTTTGAAGGGGATGCAGTACTACTGGAGATAGCAACAGTGTAGTATTTAGTTCTGATGTGTGATTAAAGTACTTGATTTTTCAAAACACAAGCACTGGGCTGGACATTACGTTATGTGTCTGGTGGTTGACTGTTGAGTTCTGAGATCTTGCCACCTATACTACCTTCCTGAGAATCCTGTAACTGCTTGCAATCTCTACCCTAGAAGTCAGGTGTGAAATTGGTTGTACTTTGAGCAGTGGCAGAGCCATAATAAGATGAATCTCAGTATACCAGTGTCAAATGACCTCAAACACCACGATTGAGGTCCAAACAGGATCTGACCCCTCCTAAATCTCATCTGCTGCAGAATACATCAAACATATATTTCTCCAAGAGACTAGCCTTTACACCTTCACTCTCACCACTAGGTTTCCTTGTGTAGATGACCCAACATCCACATGTAATGGACTAATGCAAGTCTCTCTCCTCTAATTGATCTCTACTCTTAGCTTTGCTTACAAGTCAACTCTTGCCCATCTTGTTGAGAAAGTTGACTTCCTAACTCAGGCTGTTACTCATTCGATTAGTATTATTGACAAGCTCCACAGCAGCCCTCCTACATATCATCAATTCCACTGCATACTCATGAAAAGCAATTGTTGTTGGGGTATGTTACACAAAAACAACGGTGACCCTCGCCTCCTCAGTGTGAGGTCCTAGTTCAGCAATGAAGAACTATGGGAACTCTATTAACTCAGATCAAGACCAAGCGTCTCTCAGTTTTCACATTCCGACCATCACTAAGCACAGACCAACTCACCCCTAGTCCTCAGCTTTCAAGATTGACCATAATCACCTCATTCATGTACCCATTAAACCACTAGTCACTCTGTTTTCCAAACCTATCTTTCCTCTCTTTGTTCTGTGTTATATTATACAGCTGTTAAGCAATATCTGGAGACTTCAGGCGCTATTGTTAACCTCAACATGGACATCCTGGTTCTTACAAAAACCTGGCTCAAAGAAACCTCAGGCAATGTTTTGCATCTCCTCCTCTCTCCTTAGAAGTCCATTTTTCATTATGATTGTGAGGATAGACATGGTGGTGGAGTTGCAGTTGTTTTAAGAACATAGTCTATATTAGAACTTTGGAATGTTGAGCACTCGTTTGTAGACAATGGAGTGCTCCGGGCTTCTACTGGCCGGTAGAAGCCCGGAGAGCAACATTCCAATGTTGTTTTCCTTTCACAGCTGCTGCTGTGAACAAAGGCCTCTCGGAGCCCGAGGGGATTTAAACCCCCTCGGGCTCTGAGAGGCCTTTGTTTTTACTAATTAGAACATTCTGCCCTCTAGGGGCGGAATGTTCCAATAGCCTTAGAGCCCTCCTAGCGGGCTCTACTGGCAATTAAAGGCCCGCTCCCTTGTTAAAGGCCCTCGCCTCTGGAGCGGACCTTTAACTTTAATGGCCGGTAGAGCCCGCTAGGTCGGGCTCTAAGGCTATAGTAGAAAACCTCCCTATGATTATAGATTGCTTTGGACGTTTTTGTCCGTAATGCATCCATAGTCCAATTGAATTTCATTTACCACCCCTTAGGTCAGTGATTCTTAACCTGTGGTCCATGGATGCCTGGAAGTCCATGACTCCTACTCAGGGGGTCTGCAACTATCTAGATTAGAAAACTAAATAATGTTAATAGATGGTTCCAGTGCTGTGCGACCGGTGCTGCTGCACTGGCTCCAAGCATAGGGGCACTTCACTTTTAAAGATCATATGGGTTTGAAGGCACATGCTGCAGAGTTCTTTGCCTGACCTGCAATTTTCAGACGATAATAAAAATGTCAAGTTAACTGTGGAGACTGATATGCTTGCTGGAGACGTCTGAGTTTTATCTAGTGGAAGTTTTGACACATTAGACACAAAGAGGGTAAGTGTGCCAGCTGAAAAGAGCCACATTTAACATGCCGATCACAGATTTGTATTTCATGTAGTTAGCCTGGTGGGTTAATGATTTTGTTACAGAGATGCTTTTATTACTTTCATAAATTACAATCCCTCTAATATGCACAGTAACCAGCATCAAACTGCTGAACTCATGCATCAAGGCATTGGTTTAGAAACCTTTTTTTATCCCTCAATCTTCTTTTTATTCTGAGATTGCTAAAAAGGGTGCCTTTGTGTAGTAATATTATTAGGCTGGCAACACCAATCACTATGTTACACTTTAAATTCTGACGGTTACTTTAGGCCAAGCACTCTTTTAAAATAAAAAAAATTATTGAGCATTTTCCATTATGAACATCGAACAACAATATAGCCATTCCTATTACATAGTATTATGTTGCATTACTCGTACAAAGCATAAATTCATAAATTCAATTGTCTACAAATTGAGGGCAAAGCAAGATGATACCTCAATACTTAGTATTAATTTCATCTGTACATATTACTCAGTAGATCTGGCAAGCAAATACTCAGTAGAAGGTGCCCACACATCCCAGGGTCTTGAAACTTGTAGTAATTCTTCAGCATAACATGTAAGTTGATCGCGACAATATATCATATCCTGTTTCCAGCGTTCGTGACTTGAGGTGAATTTCCCCTACCAGTGGATAGAAATCCTCTGTTTTGCCAGTAATAAATCTATAGCCACTATCTTACGGTTGGACGGTTGTATGGATTTGATCAAGTCCAACAGGCATGTCTGCGGGGTGCATTCCACTTTTTTCTTAACCATTGCAGTAAGGGTGTTTGTAATTTTTCCCCAATAAGCCGGTATCCCATGGCATGACCACGCTAGATGTATAAAGTCTGCTTCTGGTGCCCCACACCAAAAGCATTCCACTTTCTCTCCTAATCCAAATTTATATAGCTGTACTGGTGTGTAATATAATTGGTGTAGGTATTTGAAATGTATAATTCTAAGGTTACCATTCGCTGTCAATTGCCTGTTAAGTTACAGCATATTTTCCAATCGTCCATGTTTATTTGTGTGGAGATATCGGCATTCCACTTAGCCAGGGGCCCCTTTCCATTGTTTGTGTATCTATTTGTGATGCATTGTATAGGCGCATGATTAAGTGATACCGCGTAGTTGTCGTGAGTGCCAATTGAAGCCTACCCAGGGCCCTCGGCTCCTCTGGGAATTGTGGGTATAGCGTGCAAAGTGCTGCACGTAGTCTGCTGTATGTGAAAAGGAGCATGGGGGAAATAGTACAGTCTACCTGTAACTCAGAGGAGTCTATGAACTTACCATCCCTGTAGACATCTCTCAGAGTGTGAAGTCCAGAGGTCTCAGAGTGGTTAACGAACCCAACTCGCCTGTGACCGAAATATCTGAGTGGTGCTCAAGTGGCATGGCAGGGGCATATATTGGATCTATCTGCACTCTACGCCCAAGTTTCTTCCATGCATGCACTGTGCATTGTACTGTCAATTTCTTCACATGCAAAAATTGTGTTGTTGTTGGAAATCATGGCCTTAAGAGGAATAGGGAGTACTGCATCCCCTTCCACAGCTAAATGCGGGGTATAGTTCGGAGCATGGTACCAGTAATAGGCTAAATGCGCCTGTATGCATAAATAGAATAATTGTAGATCTGGGGCTGCAAATCCTCCCTGGTCATATGGGAGTGTTAATATCTCCCATTTGAGTCTGGGTTGTCTCCCTGCCCAAGCCGGCTTAATTAAAAGTGAACGCAATGTAGTAAAGAAGCTTTGTGTCAAGTGTATGGGGATGTTAGTGAATAATTATAAAAATTTGGGCAGCACTATAATTTTCGTCAGTGCTATTCTATCAGCTAGAGATAGTGGAAGTCTTATCCACCTCGTCACCTGTTCTTCTAGGTGCGAGATTGCCTTGCCATAATTATATTGTAAAACCAGCTGGGGGTCCTTGTGTGTTCATATCCCCAGATACTTGACGGGGTTAAGTATCGCCACCACCATCACCGACTTCATCGCACCCCACGCCATCGCCTCAGCAAACTACATACTCATTGGAGACCTGAACTTCCACCTCGACAACCCCAGCGACCCCAACTCCACTATCCTTCGTGACAACCTCGCCAGCATCGAACTTAAACAACTCGTCAACACTCCGACCCACAGAGCAGGACACACCCTCGACCCCATCTTCGCGGCAGGAAACAGCGTCCAATTCAGCCACACAACGCAGCCGCCATGGACCGACCACCACTGCATACACTTCGCCATCAACAAACCCAAGGCACCCAAACCAGCCCCACGCCCACCTTGAAGGAACTGGAGCAAGGTTACCAACGAGCAACTTAACTCCACCCTCACCCGAGACAACCACACCTGGGCACCCGACGCAAACGACGCAGCCTGGGAACTCCACACCTGGATCGTCAACTGCGCAGACGAGCTTGCCCCGCTTCGCAACCCCGACAGACAACGCCCCAGGAAAGCCGCCTGGTTCACCACCGCTCTCCAAGCCAGACGCACCTGCAGACGCCTGGAGAAGAACTGGAGAAACACCAAGACAACCGAAAACCACACCACCTACAAGGACGCCATGACGGACTACCACAACCAGATCACAGCCACCAAGAGGAACTTCATCCACAACAAAATCCTGGCCAACTCCACCAACTCCAAGGAACTTTTCAGTGTCATTCAGGAATTCACCAACCCACGCAGCGAAGCCACAGACATCACCCCATTCCAAGACCTCTGCGACAAGCTTGGAACCTATTTTCACCTTAAGATCAAAAACCTCTACGACAACTTCGTCGACCATCCACCAGGCGCCACAGACAGCCCCCTGCCCCCCAGAAACACCAGCCAGCCCACCATCTCCAACTGGACACCGATCACGGCCGAAGACACCGCCTCGACCATGACAAGCATCCACTCGGGGGCCCCCACCGACCCCTGCCCCCTCACATCTACCACAGAGCCGCGGCCACCATCGCACCCGAACTACAACGCACCATCAACACCACCTTCAAAATAGGCACCTTCCCAGACGACTGGAAGCACGCAGAAGTCAGACCCCTGCTCAAGAAGCCCACAGCTGACCCCACCGACCTCAAGAACTATCGGCCCATATTGCTCCTCCCCTTCACAGCCAAAGTTGCAGAGAAAACAGTCAACAGGAAACTGACACGATTCATTGAAGAGAACGCCGTCCTCGACCCGTCCCAATCCAGATTCCGAAGCAACCACAGCACAGAGACCGCCCTACTCGCCGCCACAGACGAAATCCGCACCCTCCTGGACCAAGGCCACTCGGCAGCCCTCATCCTACTCAACCTATCAGCGGCCTTCGACACCTTCTCCCACCGCACACTAGTCGCCAGACTACACGACGCAGGCATACAAGGAACAGCCCTGGACTGGATCCGATCATTCCTCACCGGAAGAAGCCAAAGGATCAGACTCCCACCCTTCCTCTCCAACCCCACGAAAATCACCTGCGGAGTCCCACAGGGTTCATCACTGAGCCCCACCCTCTTCAACATCTACATTGCCCCCCTCGCAGCCATCGTCCGACAACACGGCCTCAACATCGTATCCTACGCCGACGACACCCAGCTCATCCTCTCCCTCACCAAAGACCCCACCACTGCCAAACTCAACTTCCAGAAAGGAATGCAAGACGTCGCAGTCTGGATGACCAACAGCTGCCTAAAGCTCAACACCGAGAAGACAGAAGTCCTCATCCTCAGTACCACCCCTTCTGCATGGGACAGCACCTGGTGGCCGACCGCCCTCAGAAGCCCACCTACCCCCTCAGACCACGCCAAGAACCTTGGCATCGTACTCGACTCATCACTCACCATGAACCGACAGGTCAACGCTGTCACCTCCAGCTGCTTCAACACCCTCCGCATCCTCCGTAAGACCTTCAAGTGGATCCCCCCTGAATCAAGGAATACAGTCACCCACGTACTCATCACCAGCAGACTGGACTATGGAAACGCACTCTACGCCGGCATCAACAAGTCCCTACTCCGCAAACTCCAGACAATACAGAACACCGCCGCCAGACTCGTCCTCGGCATCCCCCGACACGAACACATCAGCCAACACCTACGAAGTCTCCACTGGCTCCCCGTGGAGAAAAGAGTCACTTTCAAAATCCTCACTCACGCCTACAAATGCCTACACAACAACGGACCCAAATACCTCAACGACAGAATCAACTTCCACATACCCAAAAGAAACCTCCGATCTTCCAACCTCGCACTGGCCGAAACCCCGCGCATTCACAGAGCCAGAGCAGGCGGAAGATCCTTCTCTCACATTGCAGCCAAGACCTGAACGAGCTACCGGCAGACATCAGACGCGCCCCCTCCCTGAACACCTTCAGGAAGACCCTCAAGACCTGGCTCTTCGGCTAAACAGATCTGCGGACCCCCCCCCCCTCAGCGCCTTGAGACCCTCACGGGTGAGTAGCGCGCTTACAATTCCCTGATTGATTGATTGATTGGTCTTCACACCATTCCAATGGATAATCCAGTGTATGGGGTATTGTGCTATTAGTTAAAGGAAGAATGACTGATTTGGACCAATTAATGCCCAGTCCAGAGTGTCATTTTAACCACACGTATTCCCTTAAGAGACACTCCAAATGTTCCTTGGGGTCCCTGACATATAGCACCATATCATCAGCATACAGTGATATAGCTAATGGTCGCTGACGAAATCGCAATGATGTGTTTGCATGTCTCTGTCGCAATATACATACTAGAGGCTCCAGCACCACTGCAAATAGTAGTGGCGACTGTGGACACCCCTGCCGTGTGCCTCGGTGAATCAAGAAGGTCTTTGATACGTGTCCATTGACACACACCCAGGCTACTAGTTTGGTGTACAACAGTTTAATCCAGCTCGTAAATGCTGGTGGAACCCCCATACTATGCAGTATTGCACATATATCTCCATTGAATTGAGTCAAAAGATTTGACGTCATCTAGTAACACCGCTGCAGCTGGGAGTGTGGGTTCCAACACTGCGAACAGAGTTTGCAAATTATGCACGGTGAATCGTGCTGGCATGAACCTCGATTGGTCCGGTAGAACCATAGTGGGCAGTAGCAGACATAATCGAGTGGCCAGTGCCTTAGCCAGAATCTTAGCGTCTGTATTTATGAGCGACAGTAGACGATATGAGTCGCATCTCTGCGATGGTTTATCGGGTTTCAATAACGTAATTATGAGGGAGTCCCGGAGGGTGTCAGGCAGACAACGTCGCTGATAGGCCTCCAAGTACATCCAAAGCAAATGTGGCTCTAAAAGGTCAACATACTCTTTGTAAAATTCTCCAGGCAGCCCATCACTACCGGTAGCCTTCCCGTTGGGCAGGGTGGCAATGACCTCCTTTACTTCCCCTATCGTGAGTGGTTGCGCTAGGAATTCACGCTGTCCTTGTGAGAGCCAGACCATGGCAATATCCTCAACATAAGACAAAATATCCAGCTCCTCTGCAGAGCTGCGGCCCGCGTATATGTGCTCGTAATATTCTATAAACGTATTTAGGATGCCCGGCGTATCATGACTCACAGTGCCTACTTCAGATATCACTTCCACTATCTGCGATCTTGCCCACGGATCGGCTATTCTATTGGCTAATGCATGCCCCGGCCTCACCCCCTCCCCAAAAGCCCCGGCCCACCATCTTCACAACATGTGTTGCACCTCCTGCTCCGCTGTTTCGCTATACTCGGTGACCTTATCTGTGATCTCTGCCAGTATATCTTCCCTATGGGTAGCCTCGTATGTCTTTTCCAAGTCTCTGAAGTCCGATTCAATCTTTTTGAGTTGTCCACGTATGGATTTGAGAACCCCAGCCTGGAGACCTATACGAGCCCCACATATAGTTTCCATATCCTGCACAAACCCTATATTCACATCAAAGTATTCTACAATTGCTGATCTCACCCCTTCCCTGAAAACTTGATCTAGTAGCGAGGTTAGCTGTAATCTCCACTTAAATGGTGGTGGGGGGTGCGTGGGGATGGTCATCGTTAACAAGACCGGGGCATAGTCCGACAATGTCTTGGGTAAGTGTGTGACTTTAACTATCCATGTATTTATGTCCTTTGTGATTAACCAATAGTCCAGACGGGACAATGATTTATGTAAATACGAGTGGTATGTTCCCTCCCTACTTTCAGAGTGTCGCAGCCTCCAGACATCTATAAAGCCCATATCTCCCATACCGCCCACTAGTATCTCAGCCACCAGTTTAGTTGTCCCCCCGTCAGAGAAGATCGATCCTCATGCGATATTAGCGGAGAGTTAAAGTCTCCACCCCATATTATTGCAAAGGGCAGTAACCCATGCAGCTTGATCCATATTGTCATAAAGAATTCAGGGTCATCAATATTAGCCCCATATACATTAACAATAGTGACCAGTGTGCTGCACATTTTACCATGTTCATCTGTGTCTAGATGGGTGAGCTCAAAAGGTAGATTCTTTTTAATGAGGATCATTACTCCCCTTGAGTATGAGTAGGACGAAGCCAACCTCACCCCTGCCCACCTTGACGCCACCTTAGCCCCGGAATGCCTTGTGAGATGAGTTTCCTGTAGTAGCGCCACCTGTATCCCATGTCGATCTAGATAGGCTAGTACTTGTCTCGTTTTTTTGGGTTGTTAAGGGCCGAACATTCCAAGTGTCCCAGGATATGTGGCACATGATCTTGCCCACTGTGTGACTATTTGTTTTCGCCGATATCATTGAGTGTCCTACAGTGTGTTATCGCTGCTCCTGTATCGATGCATGTAGAGTGAGTGTAACTTTGCATGGCTAAACAAGAACCCTGTGCCCCTCCCCCCTCCCACCTTAGCATCCCAAACATGCCAAAGAGATCCCATTTTAGAACAATACACTTCAATTATAGAACTACACAACAAACTTACAACCTGATCACAGGTATATTTGATTAAAATTTCTAACATTTGAGGTACCTCCTATGGGGGCCGCTAGCAGCCAACACACCCCCTTGAAGAAATATCACAGTCTGTCTCATGGTACAGCAATGCAATCATCTTAGTCTGCCACTATTTGTTGCATCTGCCTTCCTGTACTAATGTCTATGTCCGTATTACTACAAGAGAAAATGTACTTTTCCTTAATGGCCAGTGTGGCTAGCAACCCCCCTTAGTGTCTTTTTCCTTTTCCCTCCCCGCCAACTCCTCACCGCTACTACATATGATGTCTACATTAGTGGTAACCTCCAAGCAGGAGGCTTAACCCTCGTTGTCTACATCATCTCCTGGTCGATGCAGCAGATTTATTTTTTCTTGCTGCTTAATGAACGCCATGGCTTCTTTGGGTGACAGGAAGATTTTCGTTTTACTTCTGTGCTGGATCCTGAGGCAAGCTGGATATAGCATAGCATATTGGATGTTTAAAGTCTGCATTTTCTTCTTGATATGCTGGAATTCTCGCTGTGCTTGTTGTACAGCCATGGTGAAATCCGGGTATAGGGCAATTTCATTACCCTGATATGTCGTGACGCCCCTCTTTCGTGCCAACTGAGTGCCATGTCCCGATCCCGATAATTCAACAGTTTAGCAATAATGGGCCTCGGGGGGGGGGCCCTGGTACTGGTTTAGGTGCCAATGATCTATGGGCCCTTTCCACAACTAGCACTGACGAGAAGTGTTCTGCACCGAACATCTCTCTTAATATGGATTCCACATATAGCTCCAATCTGCCCGTATTGGTGGACTCGGGAACCCCCGTAATGCGGAGATTGTTCCGTCTAGACCTGGCTTCCAGGTCTTCGTTCTTGGCTTGGATTACAGCTAGTAGCTTTTCCATCTGCAAGCAGGAGGTGCGCACTGTGCCCAAGGTGTCCTCTGCTGTAGAAATCCGTTGTTCTGCTTCTGTAATTCAAGTCGCCTGCTTATCCAGCTTTGCTGCCATATGGTCCATTCTCAGATTTAGGGTATCTATTTTACTATCTATGGACTGCAAACTGTGCTGCATTGCCAGCAGTGTGCTCTCCAGATTGGTACCACCCCCGCCTCCAGGTCTTGTTCGGTGTCCAATGCCGTCTGAGTTTGAGATTTGGTGATGCACCGGGACTCAAATGTGAGTTTCGACTGTTGCTTTTCTGTCTTCCATATGGTGGTCCCCCTGCACCTCTGCACCAGTATTTCCAGAAAGGGTGCACACGGAGAGCAATAGTCCACCACCTAGCTTAGTGGATTGCCTGTTTTCCGCTACTGGCAGTGTTATACTCACATGGGCAGTGCAGAGTTGATTGCTGGTTCTCCCTTCTCATCTGCTGCGGCACCCCCACACATCTAGCACAATTATATTCCAAGGGCCACCAGGTCCAGGCTCTCTAGCTGCTGTGTCTCACTGTTCTTGCAGCCTGTATAATGCTGTTGTGAAGCTTCTGCACGCGAGAGAGTCAAATGACCCTCAACAACATCAGGGGCATCAGCCCAGCGCTTCGGGCGTACGTCTGCTGCACTCGATCCACAACTGTTCCTTCTCGCACAATATCATCTGTGTGGCCCAACCATTGTTTGCGCCACCCAAGTGCATTCTTCAGCTCTCCGGAGTGATCGCGCAGAAGGCCCTCAGCAATTTGTACGAGGCACGCTGCAAGCGGCCGCTTTGGATCACTGCCCACCCGTGTTCACACACCGCGATGCTTGCGCGCAGCTCCCAGTCTGCAGGCCGCTCGTCAGTCCCAGGTAAGTCCCGCTGCGCCTGCTCGAACCTGCTGGAACCGGTGTCTTCTTTTTGACAGATGCGGCTCACCAGTCCGATGCTGGGTCCGGTCCCATTCTCGAGCCCGCCACCATACATTTGCACTCAGCAAGCTCGATCATCGCCAAAGCCTGCCACTGCTTTCCTCACATTTGCCAGTGAATCATGGAGGCCACCATTTTGTCTAAGCCTCGGGGGCATCCAGAAATTATTCTCGCAGGCGGGAGAGACCAGCTATACCACGCTTCCTTCTTGCTGTCAGCAATGTGTGCTAGCCGCGCTCCAAGTGGCCGCTTTGGATTACGGCCCACCTGCGTTCACACACCGCAGTGCTTGCGCGCAGCTCCCAGCCTGCAGGTTGCTCATCAGTTCCAGGCAAGTCCCGCTGCGCCCGCTCGTACCTGCTGGTACGGGTGTCTTCTTTTTTGCAGATGCGGCTCACCAGTCCATCTCTGGGTCCGGTCCCAGTCTCGAGCCCCCCATCATAGATTTGCACTCAGCAGTCTCGATCACCGCCACAGCCTGCCACTGCTTTCCTCACATTTGCCAGTGATTCATGGAGGCTGCCATTTTGTCTACGCCTCGCGGGCGTCCAGAAATTATTGGCACGAGCGTCCGGCTATACTGCGCTTCCTTCTTGCTGTCAGTATATTCTTAGGGTCATATATGCCCTATTTTCTTATTTTCTTGGTGGCGATGATGGCCCAAGTACAGGATAATTAACAGATTTTGGCCTGCCAAGCCGACCAGCACTAATGTGCGGACATCTTGCTGTGGGCTCTCTAGCGCCCCCAGGCCAAGCACTCTTAACATTCAATGCCTACCAATATGATGATATGATACACCCTGTAGCCCTGACTTCCTATACACTGATTTCACACTTGTATGAATCATTGTCTTTGTATGATCTGTGTGAGTGTTTGATATAAAATAATGAGACACCCTATTTTGGGATAAGTAGCTCTATAAAATGAATATGAGAGAGGGGCTATGAAGAGATGAGGGACACCATTGGTGGGTGGTTGTGGGAAAATCCATGGAAAAGAAGGTCATTGTGGGGGTGTCAACAAAGATTGCCAGACCGTGCGCCATCAGCACTAAATTCGACTTTGGATTGATAAAGTATATACATATAAGAAAGCTACATTGAAAATTTTTAAATGCTCTGTAAATGTGAAGAAATTTGAAACTGGAGGCTAAAAGTGAAGTTGATATCCTTAGTTTGATTCAGGGGAGAAGCACTAGTATGTCAAACAGTAGTACACATGGTTAGTTGCCTCAATTGAAGCACTAACATGCTTTCACACAAAGAGAGGATGCATTAAAGGTAAAAGAGAGAGCAATATGGCGGAGCATAGCATATAGCTGTATCGTTCAGAAATAAACCCAAATTCTGAAAAGCTCCACCCTTCCCATTAAAATTATAATTTTGATTTTTGTTTGTGCATTAAAGAAAATATTTCATAGGTTTTGACTTATACTTGTTTCTGTAGTTTTGTGAATTTTTTTGAGGTTCACATCCTAGAAATTGTTTAGGCAGTGGTGCCTGGCTTCTACAAGTGAATCAGTGGGGGGTCCACATAAGTCAAAAGGTTAAGAACCGCTGCCTTAGGTGATAACACATTGATTGAGGAATGCATGGAATATATTACAAACCAGCTGACTATGGCTGAGTACGATATCTTCCTTAAAGATTTCTACTTGCATTGATGCAATGCTAAACAACTAGCTTCTAACTAGCTCTCCGTCTTTCTTCTTGCTAAAATATCAGACCCTGTTCGTGAGACAACAGGATTACGGGGGCTACTGGGCCTCAACACTGCGGTTTAGGGTTGTTTGCCTGTGATGTCCTGGGGTCTTTCTTACTATGAGTCTGCAAAACTGTGGTTTATTTTCTAGAAGAAAATATTTTATTACACACTAGAGCTAAATACTATAAGCACAGAATTGGCAAGATGCAACTTAGTGACCTCTGTACTGATGTTGGCTGTGCCTTTACCTGCTACTTTCCACCAGTTACACCCCCTTTCTGGTCCAAGAGCTTCTGCCCCCTCACCCCTCAGGAACAAAGGTATATTGTGTTTAGGCTCATGTGCAGACTACCCCCCTTTGTATTGAAAGTGTGCTCAATCTCTTACAGTTTAGTGTTTGTGTTCACTGAGTGAGGCTTTGCTGCTCAGCACGTAGTGTCTCCATCATGGCCAACCAAGTGCCCGACATCAGGAAAGAGGCACAAACTGGTGACTTGAATAAGGCTCAATCTGGGCATGAGTACTGCAATCACATGTTCGGTGAGGTTGTTGCTGGCAGACAGTACCCTCGCTGACAGGATCACTGTCCTTGCAAATGTCGGATCACCCTCAGAACAGGTGTGCAGGTGTTCTATGTTCATGGCGAGACCACGCCCCATACCCATGCTAACTTAAGTGCCTAAGCACCCACAGACCCACTTCTATGGGCAAGGCAGTGTGGGGAAGGTTACACTTTTGTTTTGGGCACAGTGGTATAATTCAGCTGTAATCGTCTTCTAGTCACTGTGATGCAAGTCAAGCCAGAGATTCGTTCTGGTCACAGTGGCACAGGTGAACCAGTTCTTCTTTCTGGTCACAGCAGGGCAGGTCAAGCTGCGCTTTATGCTGTCCCCTCTGGGAACCGTGAATGGAGAGTCTGATACCGGATGACACCCGGCATACACTGATCATTCTCTTCCGTTCTTTTTCTCTGGCAGACCCAACAACACCAATATCACACTACACCTGGCTCCTCCTGGACAGTCACTTTTCCTTGCTGGCTAGCAGGCCCCTTCCTGGCATCTCATGTCTAGTGAACGACTTCTAGGCATTTCATGTCTGGTGAACAGCTTCTTTCAATGAGGGTTAGACTGACGCGATGGCCCCTTACTTCTGGGAAGCTGGCTATCAGGCACATGCCAGCTCTGGTTGCTCAGGAGACCTCTGAGTACTCTACAGTGCATGTCCTTTCTTGGTCATAAAGAAATTGGAACTGGAACAGCAAGTGGGTCCCACTTTTGTACAGTTAAAGCAGACAGATATGGATCCACTAGCTGCACTTTCAGAACCAGTTTAGGGTTGTTCTCCTTTCAAGTGGCCTTTCCAGGCTTCTGGCTACACACAGCCTTTGTGTCGTGTGATGCTTCTCACCACAGCGTAGTCTCTAGCATGGAGTACCCACAACAGAGACACAAAGAGGTGTAAGCTTTCTGCACTTAGCTATCATCAGCCACACTGAAGAGTGAGCCTGGGATACACTATAGACTGGCATCACATACGGGGTCCTTTTCACCTAGAGCAATAGAGACAGCAGTCCCACCCTTCACCCTCACAAGCCACAACATGGCAGTGGTATAGGAAGACTAATGAGTGGCCCTTCTCAGGAAAAGGCCTCATTGAATTTCTAAATGAACCGTCCAGGTTCTGGAATGTCAGCAATACACTTCCCCTGTCTGGGAAAACAATCTCACCTTAATTTTGTGCTCAAGACCTGGCAAGGGGCTCTCCAAAAGAGATCCCACAGAGCTCAATTACTCTGGTTCACTCATATATACAATGAATGCACCACACAGGGCACATGTACTAATATGGACAATACTAATATGGACAGCATATGCTGCGGTTGTTACCTCTAGGATCCGAGTTAGCGCATAGAAGTGGAACGTTACACAAGTGGGCCAGTAGACCTCCACTCCTGTGATACAAATGAAAAGGTCTGGACACAGCTATGGATTCACAAAACATGGTATGCTACTACCACCTCCACTCTATGTACTAAACCCATGACAGTGACAGTAGGCCTCTGTCAGTACAACGGGGGCATGCTTGGTACACCAGCCTAACTCACAGGGCAGATCCAGGACTTTACTCATTCCAAGAGGCAGGCCTAGGCCTCTGCGCACACACTAAATTAGTGTGAGCCTTGGGCCAAAATTTAAAAAAACAGGATACTAGACATACACAATCAGGCACTCAGTACAGGGGATCACTACTGTACACCCTGCAGGGGATATTCCCTTCCCAACAATAACAATCTCCTCTAACAGTGCCAGAAACCTACAAATGCCAAAGGCTCGATAATGGACTTAATCTTTGTGAAATAAGTCTTGCTAACGTTGGGTGATCTCATCCCATTTGAGTGTCCGGACCATCTCCAGATCCAGACATTAATGCACTTGCACATAGGGATCTAGTGGCCCCAATTGAAGCACAACTGGACAGCAATGTCACTGCAGCTAAGTACAATGATTTCAAGAAAGTATTTGATGACTGTGCTCCTCTGAAAAGTAAGAAAAAAGGAGCTATGCCCTCTTATCCTTTGATCTCGAAAGAACTAGATGTGGAAGAATAACCCTGAAAAGACTCAAAAGTCACAGAGCTAATCCCACTCAACAGCTAAGCTGACTCAGCTATGGGCTGCCACAAGAAGCTTCAAAACTCATATATTCTTGGCAAAGTCTTCTCACGTCAAAATGGTATTGGACTCCTCCAAAAACTGCCCAAAACATCTGTCTGAAGTAGTGAAACAGTCCAATACCCCAACTTGAAAAAGCACAATCAACATGCCAGAATCCAAATATGAAACCTCTGTGAAATTAATCGCTAGGTATGTTAAATCCTTTGAACTATCACTTCTTCCAATCTCTGAGTCTCAAATCTATTGTAAGTTAAACCTTAAAGTTCCGATGACCAACTCTCATTTAATTGAACTCTCAGAACTTGAGCTACCTGAAACAATCACTAATGTAAAAGCATCAAACCACCTTTCTGATGCGGTGTCCAGAGGGATTTGTAAGGAACTGGCAATGCACCTGCTTTGATACTGGACTGTCCTTGCCAATTTGTCACTTATCCAAAGTGTGTTCGTAAATGTCTGAAAACCAGGCAAGTCTCTTCATTTGAAGAAGCCTACAACTGATATCACTGGCTTGAACAACTTATACACTATTTCAGGATTACCATTCCAAGAGAAGGTGAGTGAAAGTTGTGAAGCATCCCAAGTTTAACACCACATTCAGTCGAATAATTTTCTTGAAACTTTTCAGTCAGGATTTAGACAGGGCTACAGCAGAAAAATTGCTCTTTTGCAAGTTGTTGACAAAGCACTCCGCTTCCTTGACAGTGGAAATTCCTGGCTCCTGGTCCTTCACAACCTATCAGCTGCCTTCTATACAGTCAATTATTATAGCCTCTAATCAACATCCTGAAAAATCAATTGAGCATCAAAGGAGTAGTCCTGTAATAGGTTATTTCCTATTAAACAAACCAAACCCAAGCAATTAATATTGGGAACTCTGTGTCTATCCATGCAAGTCTACATCAAGGAATTCCCCAGGTTTCCATCCTGTCTTTCACACTTTTTAATCTTTATTTGGAATCAGTCAGGGCTCTCCTTAGGAACTCAGGGATGCTGTGTCATCGATATATGGATTATACCCAGATCTACTTTAAGATTTCATCTTCAAATGACATTTCTTTATTCCTTTGATAGTGTTCATGGATGGATGTCCAACTATCACTTAAAACTCAACCCCCCCAAACAAATTCAAACCTACCTGTTCAATTGTGGATTGAATCCTGCACTCTCCTCAACTTTAAACTAGAAATTGTTTACAATCAGTGGTGGTTTCTCCATTCGGGCAGACGAGCATCAACCACCCTGCTGCCAGCACAACAAACATGAAATATAAAATGGTAATAAAATGATTTTATTACTATTTTATTTTTCAGTGCAGCCTGCCAGCCCAAGCCAACTTTTGGTGCGGGCCATTACTGCTCACTGACAGAAGGGGAGGAGGAGTGGTGCACACTCAAAGTTTAAAGTGTGCATGTTACTTTAGCCATCTGTCTTACAATGGCCAGCCTGACATGTGCACTTTAAACCTCTCCAACCCAAACTATCGCGGAGAGCAGGCCCAGGCCTCCAGAGCCTGTAGGAGCTCTGAGCCAGCCCACTCCAAACAATCCTGGCACTCCTCTCATGCTGGCTAGCAGCATGAGAGCAATGTCTGGATTGGCTAGGCCATTTGACTCTGACAGTCCTTGCTGCCATTTTGCCACAGACTGCCGCAGGGATCGGAGAGGAGCAGGTAAGTAAATTTCTTTTTTTACATTTAATATTGTTTTATTTAATTTTACACACTGCGAGGCAGTGTGGGACTCTCACCCTGCCTTCAGCCTCAACTCCAGAGCTCTTAATCACGGCCAGTTATAAATACTGTTTATAACAGTCCACAATTGAGAGCTTTAGGGTTGCGCCTAAGGGTATTCCTGGAGTGCCTGAAAGTGGGTCGATAATATCAGCCTGATCACCCCACCACTTTCAAAAACAAGCAGCTGCCACGGTTCATAATGGCAAACCCTTAGTTTTAGTCATCATAACAAACTTTCATTACAAAGGCAAAATGCTGCTTTTACCAAGAAAACACTCTACCAACTTAAACTGCTCTGGGGTATCTGTCATTTGTTTTTCAATGGAACAAATCTTAAATACCATAGTCCATTTGATTATTCTTTACGGACTGGATTATGTTAACTTGGTTCTCACTAGCTTACCAAATGTTCATCTGTCCCTCTTAAAGTAGGGCTACATGTGGCCACCTGCTTTATCTCCTGAAACAAGAATTATGACCACATAACACCTGCCCTCATATCATTAAAATGGCTTCCTATTGAACAAGAGCAAGGAAGAAGGGAATGCTTATGATGTGTTGCAGTGTGGACAGATAATCATTCAGGAGTGGAGTAAAGGCAGAAGTGGTCCAGAAGAGTATGTGAATGGTCATAAGTTAAGAATGCTGTTTGACTCGAGGCAAAAATTACTTTGGTGCTGAGAGGTTTTTATGATGATCACCTACCTGAAAAGGTCAAGCTGTAAAAACCAGATATTAAACCGCTTGCCTATGGAGGCCAACCTATTAAATCAGCTGGTTACTTTGTAGGTGAGTTGGTGTAAAAGGGACACATCACCACAGGGAAAGTCCATGTTTCTTGTAAAGGAGACAGTATAATTAGCTGGTTCCACTAGGATGACTTAGAGGTGATGTTGGATCCCAAAAGCCCGCCGCCCATTGTGGTAAAGAGGAATGCTCTCAGGGATCACTTACATATGCATACAAAAATTGAGACTAAGTGATTGACTGTATTGGGTTTGGTGGAAGAGGAAGTTTTGTTGGATCAAAAGGTTGCATGGCATAAGGAATTCCAGGATGTGTTGAATGACAAGTTAGGTTGTTTGACACATTATAGGCATGAAATTATGTTGAAGGAGAATGCGGTACCAGCAGCGGTTAAGGTTCGAGGGGTACCTTTATCCATGAGCCAGGTCATGAAGGATGAAACAGACAGATTGGAGAGGGCAGGTATAATTTAAGAGGTAGAAGCTATGGAATGGGTGTCACCCGTGGTGTTGGCACGTAAGGTCTCAGGAGATATTAGGTTCTGTGTGGACCCAAGAGGTTTGAACAAGGAGGTAGATAAGTATCCTCTGTAAATATTACAGATATGCTCTCACAGTTGGAGGGTGCTAAGGTGTGCTCCACGTTGGACCTCAGAACAGCCTACCACCAGATTGAATTGTAAGAACAATCAAGCGAGCAAACAGTTTTTATCATGCCTATCGGGATATACAAGTTCACTAGGATGCCTTTCGGATTGATCTCGGCAGCATTCCAGAGGGCCATGGAAAATGTGGTAGGTGGCCTGATAGGATTTAAGATCTATCAAGATGATGTGCTAGTATTGAATAGGAGGCAGGAGGAGCATGATGATTGCTTAAGGGAGGTACTGTAAAGATTTTGTACAAGAGGACTCACATTAATGGTTAACAAATATAAGCTAAGTTGCAAGGACATAGTATACTTGGGACATAGGTTGTCAGAGGAGGGTGTAAAGAACAAAGAGGAGTTCGTAGATACCAGCTGACTGATTCTTGAGGACTGTTTGTCTCTAGACCGGGCATTGAGTATCCCATGGTTAGCTCATGTTAAGGCTTCCTTTTTTTCTTTAGGTAGGCCAGACACTTTTCTGAGTCCAATTGCTCTCTCCACCCTTGAGCTGAGGAGTGTTTAAAGATTGTTTCTGGAGAGAGAATGCCTAGAACTCCAGAAACCAGCTGATAGGGGCCATATGCTTAAAAAAACTGTACAGGGGTTGGAGCCATACCTAGGCCTGGTTTGCTCGCAGCATGACAGGTTTTTATTGGGCAGGTTCAGATTTAATCAATTGCATCATTTTCTGGCTTCCCCGCGTGGGTGGGTTTGGCCGGAGGGAAGGGAATCTGGTGGCTGCGACAACGTGTATCCACAGGATTTGCTTCACTTTACTATGTTTTGTTCCTTCTACAGTTGGCTGAGGAAGCGATTTTTAATTCCTCTGCTTAAATCATTGCACTTTAAACAAATCAGGCCTGCCCTGTTGTATCTACAGATGCTACCCACGGTCCAGGTGAATTTTACTGTTTTATCATTTTTACGGGCCATTTGGGCATCAAGGGTAACGAGACTTGATTAACTGCGTTATGTGTTTTCTGTTTTTATAAGCAACTGTATTGCTTGTTCTTATTTTCATTTTTTGAATTCGATTTTATTACATGGATTTGTACTCTTTTATGGTGATTGATTTACCGAATAAAGATATATATTGATTGAGATACCATTGGTAAGTTGGCTGTCCCTGAAAACAAAGATCTGGTCAAATTTCTAGTTATGGCCGAGCATTATAACGAGTTAATTCCTCATTTTGCTAGTCGGGCCCACAACATGAGGAAACTGTCAAAGAGGGGAGTCAAATTTGGGTGGTCAGCTCAATGTGACAGGGAATTCAAGGCTCTTAAGAAAGCTTTATGCAATGCTCTGTCGTTATACAGTTTCAGGCCGGAGGATGGTTCTATTTTGATAACTGATGCAAGTGCGAGAGGCTTAGGCCTAGTTTTGAAACAAGGTGAAGGAAGCAAGGAAAAGACCATCATGTTTGAGGAGCTTTAAGTGTCCAGAGCACCAATATTCTGTGATAGAAAGAGATGCCATATGCATTTACTGGGCTATCAGAAAGCTAAAAAATTTCTGTGGGGCACCAATTTTGTCGTAAGATCAGATCACAAACTCCTGAAAGAAATTGTCAGAAAGAAGGGGTTTGATTCGGTGTCCAGTCTGATCTGTAAATGGGTAATCTCACTACAAGAATTTGACTTCAAGGTAGAGTATATTCTTGGGGTAGAAAACTGAGTTGTGGATTGCCTTTCTAGGTTGGGGTATTGAAGGAGTAGGAACAAAATGGGTGGTTGGATGATCCTTGGGAGCTTGATGATTGTAGGTCTCTGAGGTCATGGAAGGAGTGAGAACTAAAAAGGAATGGAAGGACAAGGTCTTGAAAGATGAGGAATTGAAGCAACTTACTACGCTTATTGAAGGTGGATGACAAGGACGTGGGAAAACAAGTCCTAAATGCTTAAAGTTTTGGGAGGTGAGAAAACATCATGGGTTGCTGTGGAGGGGCACAAAACGTATTCCCCCGACATGTGAGAGAGACAAACTAGTTGATTTGGCTCACCAAGGTCAGTTGGGTGTCAGTAAGATGACATAAAGGATTAGATTGCTCTTTGGGTGCCCGGGTTTAGACAGGCATGTGGCAAGAGCAATAAGATATTGTTTGGACTGTAAGAACAGTGACAAAGACTGTAAGACAAGGACACAACCCATGGTGATGAGAAAGCAGCTTGAAGGCCCATTGGAGCGAATAGCATTGGACACCTTGGGTCTGTTCATCAATAAAACTGGTCAGTACTATGTTCTAGGGTTCACTGATTTATATTCCAGGTGACCAGAGATATGGATCGCACAAGGAATTGAGATGCAGCATGTTGTGAAGTTTTTAAAGGAAGTCTTTGCAAGAGAAGGCATTCCAGATTCCTGGAACTACTGCCTGCTCCCAAAAAACGTTTTTGCTGCCAATCACAAAAGGGAAGGAGTCCCCTGAGGATCCCTTCCAGTTTGTGACCAGCTTACCACCTACTTGAAATAGGTGGTAAACTGCAATTGTTTTGTGAACACATTCCGGTCGCAAAACAGCCGTGTATCCCCCTACGACTCGCTATTAAGAGGGGACGCCTTTGGCACGCCCCTTCCTAATTGTGACTCACAAACCCTAGTTTGTCAGTTGGTAACAGATTAGCGACTCGCAAAATGGGTTTGATACATGCTACAGGTCATTTTAGCGGTTGCAAATGGCACGATTCACTGTTTGCAACTGCTAAAAAATGGTCGTACATGTGGCCCTTAATGTGGTCCTGCTCTCAGATGTTACCTACAGTTGTAATACCTATATAATCCCATACCTGAAAGCCGTAATTGCCCTTTGCGAATATGGAAAGTCGTAAAGCTGAACTTTCCGTATATTATTCACAATTACTGTTATGTGGGGTGTTCCAAAGGCAAATTAACTGAGGTGTACCTTTGCCATGTACAGATCCACTACAACTTAGAGCCTACCTTGACCCCAGAAGTGAAAAGGCAAAGTGCCTCTGTTTTCTCTCTTGTCCCATTCCCCTGTCCCTGCTTCTACCTCTGACTCATGTTCTAGTATGCAGTCACTGGATGGAAAAGAACAGTGCTTCCGTTTGGTCTTGTGCGCAAAGGAAGTCAAATCCTGGCACTCTCTATAGCAGAGCTTCAATTTACTGTGTGTGCAAGCAAGTGATAAACGTCCATGCTTAAGAGTATCGCAGCTATTCTGCTTATTTTTGGAAGCTCAAATACTACCAGGTTTCCAATTCTGTAGTAAAGTACTTGTTGCCTTTGGTCTTTCACTGGGCTTAGATATGTCTATATAAGGATGTAGCGGAAGTACTGTCTGAGGGTCAAATGTTCAGTGTGTGAGGCTAGACACTTCCACCCTACATACTCCCTCATTTTTTACTTTTCCACATTGCTAATAGATCCTTTCCTCTTCTTTCCTTAATCTATTTAAAGCCTTGCTTACTTCTACGTAGGTCTTGTAGAAGGACCCTTGGCGCATCACCAGCAGATTGGCATGGGCATCATCAGCACTCAGTCTCTCTTCAGCAAAGGCCAGCAAGGTGGCAGAGCGAGGCAAGTACAGGAGGGACGGAACTCGATACGTGACGCCATTGCGCTCCTTCTCAAAGAGCACAGTCCGTGCAGGGAGATATCGTGCTGCCATTGTACTTCGGAGCAAAAGTCTGGGCAAAAACATGTAAAAAACAGCGTCTGAGTACCATTGGAAACAAGGTGACAGGTAATATCATCAAACTTGTTATTAGCAAGCTCTTCTTATTCATTACCATCAATCTGCACCCGACTGGAAAATGCTAAACCACGTCTTTTTATTGCATACATAAATCATTACAGCATTCAATAAGTCTCGGTGGACACAACTGGACAGTGCCATGCTACTATTTTTAGAAATGGACCATTGAGCCCCATGTTTCCTCCTAAGCCAGATGGTGGATGACAGATGTCCCCATTTTTAACTAAGGTCTGACCAAACCCCTAATCAGGGTCTTAAAGTGAAGTGAAAACTTTATTGATAGCTGAGTCATTGTACTACCTTGTGGTTGTGAGTCACCAGGCAATCATTGTACCTGTTGCATACACTTGCAGTGCGGCCTCACAGTGTGCTTGAAACAGCAGCATTCATTTTACAAACATACAGAAAGGTGGAATTTTTGTTCTCTTTGAATGCAAAAAGGACTGCCCAACACCCCCTCCAACCACCTCTTTACTGGTGTGTTAGTGGGGTGAACAGGGCTAGTGAGTTGAAGTAGGCGCTCTTTTGCCTAAAATTTGGTTAAAAACCACACAAGCAAGAAACAAGCAAATGAACTTAAACCATTATCTATTTACAAAACATACTTCCAGCAGGCAAGCTTTTACCATTGACTACTGATGGAGCATAATTATCTTAGTATGATTGTCTCAATCAATTCCTGCTCATTGTATAATATGATACTAATACACACTTAAGAAACCCGATTAACAGTGTGATTTGTAAAAACATGGAAGTTTAATCTGCATCGTAAAAGCATTCAGAATGATCACAAACCAGTTTGAGATGAAAACTATTCATGAGAGAGAGAAAAATGGTATAATGGTAATGAATTCACAATACATATGTTCTATGAAAACCTATAAATGCTAAACTGTGTGACGTAATGGTGTAGTTTTTAATCAAATGGTTATAAAAAAAATTGAAAAAGTACTCATTTAATAGCAAAAGTTGATTAACATAAGTTGTTGGAAATGAAACGAGAAATGACTTTTCTTCACGTAGCAGCACTAACATATAAAAACCTGCAAATTCAAAATGTCGAGAGAAAATGTGTTTGCTCATTTATAAATTGATTTCGTAAATGAGTTAATGCTTGATGGGATACAAAATGGTGTTTAATAATTTTTAGGAAGAATATTAATAACAAATGAAACAGCTTCATCTATATTCAATTTAAAGTTTGAAAGGTTAGTACCTTTTCAGTAAATAATAATGTCTTAGTAGGTTTTCCGTGTAGGCCTTAACATGCATTTTCATTTTTTTTTCTCCAAAAAAGACTAGAATGAGCTGACATGACCTCACTACCAGTTGTGAGAACTTTTGCTAAAGTTTCTTTCTCTATTTTTCAATAAAGGACACGCTCTCTGCTAGTACAAAACTGTGCGACTTCATTGCAAGCTCAGAAGAGAGTGCTTGGGAACAGACATGATGGGATACAAATTAATTTACTAGTTCCGAGGAGGAATGAAATTGGACTTTTAATAAAAGGATGAACATTGGACCATGGTATTACGTATAATTTCCGGATCAATTTGGTAAGGTAATGATCGCCCCATGGACAGACCATAGACTTTGACCAATGGAAATCGTGCAAAACTGCTTAAAGGATACTTTTGTGGGAAGGAACTATGCATAATTCGAAGTATAACTGCCCTGTGGGAAAAGGACTGTTGGCTGGCCATCTTTGAAATTTCCTATATGCCTGGCATTCTGTCAGACTGAACTCTGATTTTCTCTGAACTGACCTTTCTTGATTTCCGGCCCTTTACCAGCTGGTGAAGTTGAGCAGGCAACACTTTCAGTTGAAGGGTTAAATGACTCCAGCTATTGCACGCTGTGCTCTAGCGTCTATTTGGGCTCACCTTGAGTCTCCATAGCCCTGACATTCTGCTACTGATCCTTGGTTTGTATGATTCATATCGGTATTCTGATATCACATCTCTATTCTCTCTCTCTCTCTCTCTCTCTCTCTCTGTCTCATTCTCACCAGGTATTTGAATTGAAATGTATTTGACTCTGAACTGTGATGTTTTGTGATTTCACCTGTACTAAAATGGAAATCGAAATTAAATGATTCTAAATGTATTCTTGTGCTTTGACCATTTGAAAATTTGGAGATTAGATAAAGATTTGTTGATTATAACCTTTATGCATATGTCATTTCTTAGTGTATAGTCACTGAATATTTATGGTTGATAGGTAGGCACTTCTTTGTTCCAGGTCCTCATGAAGGAGTGGCCATTTGTCTCTAAATTATCCTAGTCCCTATTAGCTCGATTCAAAGATCTATCGGAGGACCTTGACTGATTTGTGATATTATGAACACTGATGTTATAGAGCTTATATGGGCCCAACTCTATGATATTGGAGATGATGGTAGCTGAGGTGAGTAAGATGGGGGTTTTGATAAGTATGTAAAGGGAATAAGAGAAAAGAGGAAAAGGGAAAAGGGAAAGAAAAAAACCTTAGTTCACGCTGCATCATTTTTCTGGTAGCATTATCAGATGGTTTATTTGACTAAATATACTAGGTGATGAAGAGACGAGGGTAAGGGTTAGTGACGTTTTACATAGAAGAGTTTAAAATAACGGTAAGGGTTGATTAATCGAGACGTTTAAAATTGGACTTGTGACTGACTACGAAAACGTTTTGTTCTATATATGTCTCACGTTGATGTCCATAGTTGACCTTGTTGGAAGTAAACTTGTCAGTCGAGGCCTAAGATCCCGGGATAAAGCCTAAGGACGGTCTTAGTGTGGCATACACTAAGCGTGTTTTGTCTGCTGTGGAAGTAAGTACTGTGCAAAAGGCCTTGCCAGTGTTAACATAGGGAAATTGAAGCTTGACAAGTGAAAATTATTGAGGTTTCTTCAAAAAGGCGCATTTGGGGAAATCTTGAGGATTTCTGACTTAGTGAGGGCGAAATCGCGCTGGTCGAGATTTTGCTGGAAGTGAGAGAAAATTCTTTGAGTGAATGGTTCTATCGTTTTCTTTAGTGGAACAGACAAAGTTGTTTTATGTTGTTTGTCTTGTTTTGTTAAAAGACTTATAAAAGACGACGAATGACATTGTAAAGGGAGGGTCAGTCGCAGTGAGGAGTTAGACTGACATCACTATGTGCCTCGCTGGTATAGGTCGGTTGGTGAGGAGTCGAGCTGGCATTGGTGGACAAGGACAACTTTTAATTGGTAGTAGCGAGCCATAACAAAGAAGAGAAATTGTTGAAGATTTTTTGTAAAGGTTTTGATTTAGTGTGGAAGAAAAATAATGTTTTTTAAACTATTGAAAACTTTGTTTTGTAAAGATTAACCAATACCAATTAGGGAAGGAGTTCCCGTGGCTCCGGAAGGAACCCCTGCTTCGTTTCTGTCATTAGAAAAGGGATATCATATGTGTACTTGGTTGGAGTACTGGATGAAATATACTGAGCGAGATAGTGACTTAGCATTCCAAAAATTTGGAACCTTCAATACCTGAGGTTTGGAAAATCTAAGAAACCAAATGAATAGTCTGAGACCAAATCCTAGACCTATACAATATGAAGCTCTCGAGGAATGGGAACATGAAGCCTACAAGAGAGAAAAAGAGAAAAATCAGAGTAGGTACAGGAATACCGTAAGTCGGTATGCTGAAGCAAAATGGGATGCACAGAAAAGGAGATGGAGAAAGAATGTAGCTCAGGGGGAACAATTGTATCCTGTAATGGTAGCCGAGACCAAAGTAGTAGAGAAATGCCAAGAGAAGAAGAAACATGTTGGGGAGTTGAAGTCTAGCGATACTGACGTAACTGATAAAGGAGTTGACGATGTAGATGATGAATTCCTGAATGAATTATTACTGAATAGACCTCCATCTTATCATGAAGAACAGAACAATGTAGAGACAAGTCCCTTTGTAGTATTACATCCAAATGCCCCACTAGTAAATTTAGATCCGGCTCAAAAGAAGATATCTTGGAATCAGAATCAGACCCCAGATAGAGATGGGTTACTGGGAAAATAATGCCAAATCATCCAGATGCCTTATCTGTTCCAGTGACTATAGGAACCATTGTTCCGTTATCTAATGATGGACAAGGAGTCTCACAAGTTCATGCTATAACAGTCCCCAATAGAAATATGGGTGAAACTCGTTGTGAGAAGCTGGCCTGCTATATGATGTCCACTAATGTAAGTGGGCACCTTGCACCAGTCCAGACAACCTTTATGGTGATCTAAGAGGTCTCAGACAACCTTAGAAAGCTATCCAAGTGGTAGCTGTGAAGAGCAGCCTTCAGGCTTAGTCTTGTAGCAGCTTGTTTTACCAGAATGTAAACTCATAGTATAGATTAAATGAAAAGGAACCACACAGAGTATGTATAAAAATATCTAACACTCTCAAGTACGTTACAGTATCTCCTACATGGAGATAGACACAAAGTACACAATACTTAAGCCAAGAAATCACAGTAAATAGCACTAATACACAGTGGGCCCCGGAGGGGACCAAACCATATACTAAAAAAGTGATCTAAGAACCACGACTCGAGTCAGGACACTGTCGAGAGGAAGTAGAATTGCTGGGACCCTAAGGAACCACCAAAGGTGAGTAGATAGGGACCCCACGGAGAGCGTGTGAAGTGTGTGAACACGAATGCGTGCTCTGTACAAGTCTATGTATAATTCGCGGTTGGATTTTTAGAGATTAGGGACCCTTCCAAGTGGACCCAGAAGAAACCCAGTGGAAGACAGAAGGTTGGAGAGCCACCCCATGCGTGGATACCGTGGTACCCAAGTTGCCTATCCCAGGGAAGCTGGGTGCATAGGTGTGAAGTGGTGTCGGAAACCGCAGTTGAACCCAATGGAGGACTTCAGAAAGGTGCCGCTGCTGGAAGAGGAGAAAGTGTCTGGAGGAATTCAAACGTGGATTCTTGAAGAGGAGTACCAGAAAGCAGAGGAAACAGAGTCTATGTCACTCGGGGGTGACAAGGAGTCTTGGAAGACGAATGCCGGATGCGTCAGGAAGGATGACAGTGACCTTGACTCTGCAGTTGCGAGGACCAGGTGATGCTGAGGATGACCAGGACTCAGATGCGAGCTGTCCCATGAAGGATGTCGAGTGCTGTCCGGTGGGAGCACCAACAAGCCCTGGAAAATGCGACCCACGCAGGAAATCAAGAAGGTGCATGGTTGGGACCGGCAAGGTCCAGGAGACTCACCACAAGCAGGGGAGTCAGGGCAGGCCCCGAGCAATCAAGGGAGCCCAAGGAAAACAAAGATGACCCTTAATTGGACCCACAGGCCGGAGGCAGAGGGATCTCGAGAGGACCTTGAGCAGCTCACCAAAAGGAGCAGGCCACGGTGCCCACGAGGTGGTGTGGCCAAAGATCTTGTGCAAGAAGTTGCCAGAGGTTGGGGCTACTTGGAGCCCAACGCACTTGTCACAGAGTGGCAAACAAGCATATGCACTTGCAAAAGTATGCGGTGTACAGGGGTTCGATTAATGCAGCCTCCACGAGGGATTCTGACCTCAGACTTGGTGAGAGGACAGCTCGGGCCTCGGGAGATGTAGATAACCACCACCTGTATTGTTGAACCCTTTGGAGTCCGCAGGAGCTCGGGATCAGCAGACCGGTCAGCAGTGTTGACATGCCTGCGAATGCAGGGAAGTGACTCCTTCACTTCAAGGGAGATTATCTTCAAGTGTCTTGGATGCTCCACAGGTCCTGCACAGATCCTGTATGGTGCACAGATGAGGCAGCAGACTGAAAGGAAGACGAAGTCAGGCCCAAACGAAGTCCAGCAAAGCCCAGAGTGCCCAGACAGTAGAAGTGCAGTGGTTTCAGTTCCGAATCTTGTCCACGACGAATCTAGGGACCTACACCCAGGTAAGCCCTTAAGTACCCTAAGGAGAGGGTTGGGAAGATTCAGGGGACCCTCCCGGGGGAGGGTCTGGAAAGGGGGGAGGTTACTCCCATGTCCTTTGTCCAGTTTTGCGCCGGTGCGGGAGCCAATGGCTCCCAGGACTGGTTTGAACTGGACTATGCACAGGGTCACCAAATGTGCCCCTCATGCAGACTTTCAGGCACTGGCAAGCACACCCACCCAGCCCTAATACACTAAATCCTGTCTGGGAGGTGGTCACACCTCCCTGTGACAGGATGCCTATTGTTCTGCCCTCCCCTACTCGAGCTTGGCTCAGCAGCAGGATTGCAGAAATGTGTCTCTGGTCGGCAGCAACCATTTTGTGCTGTCCAGGACTAGAAGGCTGGTACTGGGAACACTGAGAGCCCAACGGAGGGCTCTCCCGGTGGGTGGAATCATACCTCCCACACCGGTAATGGTGTGGGGGTATGAGTCCAACATGTTTGACACCAAATACGATGGGGTTAATTGCAGCCGTTTTCGAGATGGTCATCGTGCGGTCACATAATGCCCCTCTATATTAGTGTATGGCTGCTCCACTAGCAACCTGGGAGAATGGACTCCGTAGGCTGCAGGGGTGTCCTGCTCATGCAGGGGCACCCCCTCACTTAGAACCAAGCACCCTGCCCTCAGGATTGTAAAGGCCTGCTATAGGGATGACTTAAAGGTTTTAAGTTCAGTGACCCTTAGATATAGTAAACCTATATCTTTCGTAAGTGGTGCATGCACCAACTTACACAGGCT
This sequence comes from Calotriton arnoldi, assembly GCA_963921515.1. NCBI lineage: Eukaryota > Metazoa > Chordata > Amphibia > Caudata > Salamandridae > Calotriton > Calotriton arnoldi. The sequence continues at coordinate 1,953,771 of CAWUFW010001998.1, forward strand.
GCAATGGCAGACCTGTTGTTCCATTTTGAATGGTCTCTCATGGGTGGCATAATACCAGCTGCAGCCACTGGGAGTCCTCTGGGGTACCTATGCCCTGAGTACATAGGTACCATATACTAGGAACTGACAAGGGTACCCCAGTATCCAATCTGGGGTGTACCTAAGTACAACAGTTTTAGGAGAAAGAAGATAGACTGGGGTCCTGATTAGCAGGATTCCAGTCAGACTAGTCAAAAACAGTATCAAATCAAGCGAAAAGTGGGGGTAACCATAAGGAGCAGATCCTACTTTCCTACAAACCCCCCCAAACGTAAGGAGATGAGACTAACCTTGCCCATTTGAGGCTTCATTTTCTAAGTGGAAATATCTGGAGAGTCCATCTGCTTTGGCATGGTTACTCACAGGTCTATGTTCCACTGTATAGTCCATCCCCTGTAGGGAAATGGACCACCTCAAAGGTTTGGGGTTTTCACCCTTCATCTGTTTTAGCCATAAGAGGGGCTTATGGTCTGTCTGAACAATTAAGTGAGTGTCAAACAAGTATGGCCTCAGCTTCTTCAGGGCCCAGACCACAGCAAAGGCTTCCCTCTCTATAGCTAACCAACGTTTCTCTCTAGAGGTCAACCTTCTGCTAATAAAAGCTACTGGTTGATCCTGACCCTCTGCATTAAGTTCTAACAACACAGCCCTACCCCCAATTTGGATGCATCTGTTTGGACAATAAATTGCTTGGAGTCGTCAGGACTCTGCAGAATGGGAGCAGTGCACATGGCCTGCTTGAGATCATCAAATGCCTTCTGACAGCTAACTGTCCACTGAACTTTCTTGGGCATTTTCTTGGAGGTGAGATCTTTCAAGGGAGTCACTATGGACCCATATCCTTTTACAAATCTCCTGTAATGTCCAGTCAGGCCCAAGAAAGCTCTGACCTGAGTCTGGGTAGTTGGAGCAACCCAGTCCATTAGGGTCTGGTTTTTGCTCAGAAGTGGTTGAACCTGACCTCCACCCACAAAGTGGCCCAGGTACACAACCTTGCTCTGCCCTATATGGCACTTAGTAGCCTTGATAGTGAGGCCTGCTTTCTGCCGAGCTTCCAAAACATTATTCAGGTGGACCAGGTGATCCTCCCAGGTGGAGCTAAAGACAGCTATACCATCAAGATATGCTGCACTATAGGCTTCCAGTCCTGTGAGAACTTTGTTCACCAGCCTTTGGAATGTGGCAGGTGCATTTTTCAAGCCAAAGGGCATCACTATAAATTGATAATGCTCACTATGGATTGAGAATGCTGTTTTTGGTTGGCATCCCCAGCTAGTCTGATTTGTCAATAGCCAGCAGTCAGGTCAAATGTGCTTAAGAACTTGGCTGAGGCCAAAGTGTCAATGAGCTCATCTGCCCTGGGAATTGGGTGAGCATCAGTCCTAGTGGCTGCATTGAGTCCCCTGTAGTCAACACAAAACCTCATCTCTCTCTTACCACCCTGGGTGTGAGGTTTTGGTACCAAGACCACTGGACTAGACCAAGGGCTATCTGAGGGCTCAATTATTCCAAATTCTAGAATCTTTTGGACCTCTGTCCTGATGCAATCTCTGACATGGTCAGGATGCCTGTAGATTTTATTCTTAACAGGTAGACTCTCACCTATGACCACTTCATGTGTACACCAGGTGGTTTGACTGGGAGTCAAAGACAATGTATGCCTGTATTGATTAAGGACCTTTCGGCAATCAATCTGCTGTTGGTCAGTGGGGCTGCCTGCCCAAGCTACACCATCAACTGACCTATCATCAGGGTTTTGTGAGAGGAGATAAGGGAGAGAGTCACTCTCTTCCTCCTGTCCCTCATCAGTTGTCATGAGCAAGCCCATGTCAGCCCTGTCCACAAAAGGTTTGAGCCTGTTCACATGGAGCACCCTGTGGGGGCTCCTGGGAGTGCCAAGGTCCACCGGATAGGTGACCTCACCTTTTTGCTCAATGATAGTGTGGGGTCCACTCCATTTATCTTGGAGAGCTGATGGGGCCACAGGCTGCAACACCCACACTTTCTGGCCTGGCTGGTAAACAGTCAGGACAGTCTTTTGGTCATGCCAAGCATTTTGCAATTCGTGACTGGCCTCCAGGTTGTTGCTTGCCTGCTTCATGTACTCAGCCATCCTGGAGCGGAGACCAAGTACATAGTCCACTTTGTCTTGTTTGCGAGGTTTGAGAGGTAACTCCCATCCCTCCTTCACCAAACACAAGGGACCCCTAACTAGATGCCCAAACAGAAGTTCAAAAAGGCTGAGCCAACCCCCTTCTGAGGGACCTCTCTGTAGGGAAAGAGAAGGCAGGGCAGAAGAACATCCCATTTTCGCTTCAGCTTTTCTAGGAGGCCCATTATCATTCTCTTAAAACTGCGGCCAGGCTCGTCTCTGGAACAAAAAGAAATAACCACATTTCACCGACCTTAAAAGATCTGAATTGGCTACCTTATGAGGCAAAAATACAACTAAAGATTGCCTGAAAGACACATAAGGCCCTTCATCTCAAAACCCCCAGCTACTTAGCACAAAAGCTAGTGCCATCTGGAGGTTGCAGTCACTCCCGAAGCGTGAGCTCACTGCTACTGAAACCACAATTCTTCCACAAAAAGAGAACATGCTGCAGAGCCTTCTCTGGTATTGCACCAAAGATCTGGAACTCCTTACCTCCTGGTGTACGCCGAATCCCTTCCTCCTCCTCCTTCTAAAAAGAAGTGAAAATGCTTCTAATGAACAAATTTACTTCCTAACACGTTAAATCATATGTCACTGTTAGCAACTTATGTTATCTTATATACCACTGTGTACCTCTTTTTGTACTGAATGTATGCATATTACCCCTCAACCATCTAATGTTTCCGTACGTTTCAATGTAAAGCGCTCTGATACCCTCTAGGGTCATGTTCGCGCTCTATAAAACTTTATAAATAAATAAAAAATGACCTTGAGGTTTTTTTTTTATCTCTCAACTAACCCACTGCATTGTGGGTGATAGGGTGTGGTGAACTTGTAGTTCACTCCACACTCCTTCCACATTGCAGTGATATAACTTGACATGAAGTTTGTACCTCTGTCAGTTAAAACCTCCTTAGGACAGCCCACTCTGGAAAAGATTCCCAAGAGGGCCTTGGCCATCACAGGAGCTGTAGTGGTCCTAAGGGGAATTGCTTCTGGGTACCCAGTGGCATGGTCCACCACCACTAGAATATAACTGTGCCCAGATGCTGTAGGAGGGTTCATGGGACCAATTATGTAAATTCCAACCCTCTCAAAGGGAACCCCCACTACTGAAAGTGGTGTCAGGGGGGCCCTTGTGGTGCCACCTGCCTTACCACTGGCTTGGCAAGTGGCACAGGAGCGACAAAACTCCTTGGTGTCTTCAGACATGTGAGGCCAGTGAAAGTGAGGGACAAGCCTGTCCCAAGTCTTAATTTGGCCTAGGTGTCTAGCTAGGGTAATGTCATGTGCAATGGTGGGTAGGAAGCCCATAAACTTCAGAGGTATAACCAACTTCCTGGTAGTACCAGGCTTGGGGTCTCTACCCTCTGAATAAAGGAGTCCCTCATCCCAGTAGATCCTGTGGGACCCACTGACATTCTCAGCAGCAGCTTGCTGTCTGAGGGGTTCAAGACAGGGGCAGGTTTGCTGCTCCAAACTCAAGTCTGCCCTGGAGGGGCCCCTGTCCCCGAGAACTCAACCTGATCAGGCTCAAGCTCATCTGGAACAGTTCCTTCACAGGGACTGAGATCGGCTCCCTCAAGAGACTGATCCTCACTCTGAGTCTGGGGGGAAGACACAGCCTTACCCCTCCTGCTCTTTCTCTTGATAGGCACCTGGTCCATTGTTCCAGGATCTAGGGCTTGTTCAGTGGATGTCAGTTTGGCCTGTGACCTAGTCACAGCAAACACATCTGCAGAGATGCCCAAAATTCCTGCATGAGTCATAAATTCAACCTATCCCAGGCTGAAGTCTCCAAATCATTGCCCAACAAACAATCTACTGGTAGGTCTGAACTTATCACAACCTTCTTAGGGCCAGTTACCCCTCCACAGCTGAAATTAACAACTGCCAAGGAATGGTCAGTCCTGACAGTGTTTGCATTGGTCACTTGGTACATTTCACCAAGTATGATCTGCTCAGGAGACACAAGTTTCTCTGTCACCATTGTGACACTGGCCCCTGTGTCCCTTTAGGCCATTGCCTCTGTTCCATTGATCAAAGGCTGTTGTCTGTACTTGCCCAAGTTACTGGGATTGACAAGTAAGGTGGCAATATCCATGCCACCGTCACAGACTAGAAGAGCTAGAGCTAGAGTTCTGACTAAGCCAGAACCCACCTCAGATCCCAAGGTTAACCCCACTAATCCCTTGTTCCCTGTACCACCACTTGTACTTGTGCTAGGGGGAGCAGTTGCCTTAGGGGCAGTGGTGGTAGGAGTACTTTCCTTAGCTTTTGGGCAATCAGCATCTTTTGTCCAATGGATTTTTACCTTACACAAGTAACACCAAGGTTTCTTTTTGCCTTTTCCCTTGTTGGATTGTGACTCTCCCCCAGATGCAGGTTTTTGGAGCCCCAATGAAGATTCTTTGTCTTTACCCTTTTCCCCACCCTTATCCTGAGCTGTTAAAGAATCTTGCATCTTCTGGTCACCACCATGGTTCTGATTTTTCTGCTTCACACCGGTTCTGACCCACTTATCTGCCTTCTTTCCCAATTCTTAGGGAAAAGTCAGATCTGAGTCCACCAGGTACTGATGCAGTAGCTGATACTGGAAAATATTAAGGATCTGCTCCCTCATAATCAAATTGCACAATCCATCAAAATCATGCACTTTGCTGCCAAGTAACCAACCTTCCAGAGCCTTAATAGCACTATCCACAAAGTCTACCCAGTCCTGATTCTGTGTCTTATGGGTGTCTCTGAACTTAATCCTGTACTGTTCAGTGGTTAAGCCAAACCCATCAATGAGAGCACTCTTCAAAACTGAGTAATTGTCAGCATCCTCTTCTCTAACAGTGAGGAGCTTATCTCTACCTTTGTCAGCAACGGAGAGCCACAAGATAGCTGCCCACTGCTCTTGAGGGACCCTCTGAACTTTACAGGGCCTCTCTAAAGCAGTTATCCATTTATGGATGTCATCCCCAACATGGTAGGGAGGGACAATCTTGCTCAGGTTCCTATTGTCAAAGGAATGTTCCTTACTTCTAGGGACAGTATTGCTGCCACCATGGGACTCTAGTCCCAATTTCTTCCTTGCCTTCTGGACTTCTAGGGACTCTCTGTCAAGGGCCAACTGCTCTTTCCTGAGCCTAAGCCTAGCTTTCTCAAGTTCAAGCATTCGGTACTCCCTGTCCAAGAGTTCCCCCCTTTACTAGAAATGGAAGTCCCTACTAACTGTCTAGAAGCATTGGATTCTGAAGAGGAGGATCTAGACCTCCTTGGTCTACTCTGTACCTTCCCATTAGGATCAAAGAGGGCATCCTCTTGTTGCTCTGTGTTCTCCTCTGGGAGGTCTGAATTGTCCAGGTGGGAGCCATCAGGCTCCCCTGGTAAGGGATTGATTCTAGGTCAAAGAGAGGTTTCCCTCCTGCCCCATCTTCATTCCCTGGCCCACCCACTCTGTCCTGTTCATCTGACCCAGAGGCTTTCCTCATGTCATCCAACTGTAACACCTCTACAAGGTGTTGAGTGTTGGCACTTCTCCCTGTCTTCAGCTTTCTAGATGCACACAGTGCTTTCAGTTCTTGGAACGAAAGTTCACTGTATCTATTAGGCAGAGAGCCACTGGCATCTCCTTTAGTAGACACATTAACTGAGGTGTGGTGTTGCACCTACCTAACCTAGTGAGAGCTAAACTCTCTTAGGTTGGAGGAAGGGTGCGCTAGACCCTTAACTTACCCAACCCCAAGTTCAGTAGAACTTACTATTCTATGCTTGTATTATATGTGCCTAGTACTAGTGGTTTTTCAGTTAATCAATACAAAGATTTATCTGGTAAAACAATGCAGGCTTGAATCGCAACCGCTGCACACCAATGTGAGAAGCTGGCCTGGTATATGATGTCCACTAATGTAAGTGGGCACCTTCCACCAGTCCAGACAACCCTTATGGTGATTTAAGGGGTCTCAGACAACCTTAGAAAGCTATCCAAGTTGTAGCTGTGGAGAGCAGCCTTCAGGCTTAGTCTTGAAGGAGTGTAAAGCAGCTTGTTTTACCAGAATGCAATCTTATAGTATAGATTAAATGAAAAGGAACCACACATAGTATGTATAAAAATATCTAACACTCTCAAGTACGTTACAGTATCTCCTACATGGAGATAGACACAAAGTACACAATACTTAAGCCAAGAAATCACAGTAAATAGCACTAATACACGGTGGGCCCCAGGGGGGGACCAAACCATATACTAAAATAGTGGTAGAGGAACCACGACTCGAGTCAGGACAATTTCGAGAGAACGTAGAATTGCTGGGACCTCAAGGAACCACCCCAGGTGAGTACATCGGGACTCCACGGAGAGCGTGTGCAGTGTGTGAACACGACCGTGTGCTCCGTAAAAGTCTATGTATAAGTCGCAGTTGGATTTTTAAAGATTAGGGACCTTCCCAGTGGACCCTGAAGAAACCCCGTGGAAGACAGAAGGTTGGAGAGCCACCCCACCCGTGGATACCGTGGTACCCAAGTTACCTATCCCAGGGAAGCAGGGTGCATAGGTGTGAAGTGGCGTCGGAAACCGCTGTCGAACCCAATGGAGGACTTCATAAAGGTGCAGTTGCTGGAAGAGGAGAGAGTGTATCCAAACGTGGACTCTTGAAGAGGAGTACCTGAAAGCAGAGGGGACAGAGTCTATGTCACTCAGGGTGACCAGGAGACTTGGAAGACGAATGCCCTCCGATGTCGGGTGCTTCAGGACGGATGACGGTGACCTTGACTGTGCAGCTGCAATGACCAGGCGATGCTGAGGACGACCAGGACTTGGATGCAAGCTGTGCCACAAAGGATGTTGAGTGCTGAGGGGTTGGTGTCCAGTGGGAGCACCAGCGAGCCTTGGCAAATGCGACCCACACAGGAAAACGAGAAGGTGCATGTTTGGGACCAGCAATGTCCAGGAGACTCACCACAAACAGGGGAGTCAGGGCAGGCCCCGAGCAATCAGGGGAGCCCAAGGAAAACAAAGATGACCCTCAATTGGACCCACAGTCCGGAGGCACAGTGATGGCGAGAGGACCTCGAGCAGCTCACCAAAAGGAGCAGGCCACGGTGCCCACGAGGTGATGTGGCCAAAGATCTTAGTGCAAGAAATTGCCAGAGGTTTGGGCTACTTGGAGCCCAACGCACTTGTCACAGAGTGGCAAACAAGCATATGCACTTGCAAAAGTACGCGCTGCACATGGGTTCGGTTAATGCAGCCCCCATGAGAGATTCTGACCTCAGACTTGGTGAGAGGACAGCTCAGGCCTGGGGAGACGTAAATAACCACCACCAGTGTTGTTGAACCCTTTGGAGTCCGCAGGAGCTTAGGATCAGCAGACCAGTCAGCAGTGTTGAGGTGCCTGCGAATGCAGGGAAGTGACTCCTTCACTTCAAGGGAGATTATCTTCAAGTGTCTTGGATGTTCCACAGGTCCTGTATGGATCCTGTATGGTGCAAAGACACAGACGAGGCAGAAGACTGAAAGGGAGACGAAGTCAGGCCCAAAGGAAGTCCAGCGAAGTCCAGAGTGCCCAGACAGTAGAAGTGCAGTGGTTTCAGGTCTGAATCTTGCCCACGACGAATCTAGGGACCTACACCCAGGTAAGCCCTTATATACCCTACGGAGAGGGTTGGGAAGATTCAGGGGACCCTCCCAGGGGAGGGTCTGGACAGGGGGAGGTTACTCCCATGTCCTTTATCCAGTTTTGTGCCAGAGCAGGAGCCAACGGCTCCCAGGACTGGTTTGAACTGGACTATGCACAGGGACACCAAATGTGCCCCCTCATGCAGACTTTCGTGCGCTGGCTAGTGCACCCCCCTAGCCCTAAGACACTAAAACCTGTCTGGGAGGTGGTCACACCTCCCTGTGACAGGATGCGTATTGTTCTACCTTTCCCTGCTTGAGCTTGGCTCAGCAGCAGGAGGGCAGAAATGTGTCTCTGGTCGGCAGCAACTATTTTGTGCTGCCCGGGACTAGAAGGCTGTTACCGGGAACACTGAGAACCTAACGGAGGTCTCTCCTGGTGGGTGGAATCATACCTCCCACACCGGTAATGGTGTAGGGGTATGATTCCAACATGTTTGACACCAAACACGACAGGGTTCGTTGCAGCCGTTTTCGAGATGGTCATCACGCGGTCACGTAATGCCCCTCTATATTAGTGTATGGCTGCTCCACTGGCAACCCGGGAGAATGGACTTTGTAGGCTGCAGGGGTGTCCTGCTCATGCAGGGACACCCTCTCACTTAGAACTAAGCACCCTGCCCTCAGGATTGTAAAGGCCTGCTATACGGGTGACTTATAGGTTTTAAGTGCAGTGACCCTTAGATATAGTAAACCTATGTCTTTCGTAAGTGGTGCATGCACCAACTTACACAGGCTGCATTGGCAGGCCAGTAGTTCCATTTTGAATGGTCTCTCATGGGTGGTATAATACCTGCTGCAGCCCATGGGAGACCTCTGGGGGACCTATGCCCTGGGTACATGGGTACCATATGCTAGGGACTGACAAGGGTACCCCAGTATCCAATCTGGGGTGTACCTAAGTACATACACAACAGTTTTAGGAGAAATCAGATAGACTGGGGTCCTGATTAGCAGGATCCCAGTCAGACTAGTCAAAAACAGTATCACATCAAGCAAAAAGTGGGGGTAACCATAAGAAGCAGATCCTACTTTCCTACACTCGTACTGTATCGGAGAGAAATGTGAGTGTGGAAGATCAGGGAATGGCCAAAAGAAATGAAAATAATAAGAGTGGGTTGAAAGGGAATAGTAGAAGAAATTTAAATACGGAAGGAGAGGTCGAGCCGTTAGTTTCAGACAGTTTGATTGAAACACCAAAGCGAGGTTCACAAATGGATTCGAAAAAGAATTTACAGATGGAAAGACTGTTGTCACAGTCATCGGGAGGGTCAAAGATGGGTGGAACTGTTGAGGGATTACAGAGATCAGGAGAGGATACATCCTTAAGACCCTCCCCAGAAGAACTTGATGAATGGATAAGGGAAATTGCACCCAGTTGTAGCATACAGTGTAATTCTTCTCGAGATTTGGGCATAGATGTGAGCAAATTAAAAGTAGAAATAGAAGAAATTATATTAGAAACGATAAGTCCTGAAAGATTAGCAAAGTATCGGGATGAAGAACTACTTTTTATGTGTAAGGATATTACCTGGAAAGCGAAAGACACACACAAGAGATTTGCCGAGATTGCTCAAAGATATGGAGTCAACATAGAAAAGTCCAAAGCTTTACAAAAGACATATCTATTGGATTTTAGTGACAAGGATTTAGAGAGTTTAAATGTTTCAGGAAAACGATTATAGATTAAAGAGTTGATTAACACTCTAAGGAGATGGGGTGAAGTGGATAGATGGGAAGGTAGATGGGCTAAAAAAAGATGCAACAGTACCTTTACCTCTGTATCCTGTGGGAGAGGTGGAAAAGGGATAAGCAAATGCAACCGTGTATCCTATGAGAGAAGTACCAGGAGGAGGGTTTGTTCATGTACCATGGTCTAGACATATTGTCATTTACACATGATTTTCCCAGATTGAGAGAAAAACCTGTAGAGTGGTACAAGCAAGTGGAAAGGTTTGTTAAGGTTTCGAAAGCTTTGTGGAAAGATGTAGATGCTTTGTTTGATATTGTAGTTCTGACCGATTTATGGGTCGAATGCAAGATTGCTGTAGACTGGCCAAAAGAAGAATATCCGGGAGATCCAAAAACAGGAGCACCGTCAGATGAAGTCCTGAAAAACTATAATCAGGTCATTACTTATTTGAAGGAAAACGTTTAGCCGCAAGAGACAGATTGGGTGAAAATAGATAGAACTACTCAAGAATTGAAGGAGTCAGTTCATGCATATTATGAGAGGCTTTTACAGGCATTCAAACAGTATAGTGGGATTGAGAACGTTTCTGAGAAAGATATGGGACATTTTGTATATCAATTTGTGTACGGTTTGAGACCAGAAATAAGTGCCATGATTCAGCAGCATTTGATTTGTTGGCAGAGTAAGTCAAAAGGTGAGATACTTCGTTATGCAGATTACTTTGGAGATGACATTGATTCGCGTCACAAAAAGTTGAAAGAGAAATTGATGTTAACCCAGATGAAAGCAGTTAAGAAAGGAGGTTATATAAGTATGGATATGGATATTTCAGGAGCATTTCAGGGAAATGGTCAGACTACGGCTAGAATGAGAGGTGTGGTGGTGAATCTTGTGCCAAATTTGATGCCACAAGGGAGAGGTCAAGGAAGTAATCTAGAGGAAATGAAGAAGAAGTTTCTGTGTCATGGTTGTGGCAAGTTCGGGGCTTGGAGGCGCGAGTGTAGAAATATTCTGACAAATACAGGAGGTGTACAAATGATAGACCCAGGAGTAGATGGAATGAGACAGTCGCAAATGGGTAATGAAGTAATGGATCAACAGAATTAACAAATGTCCCTAGGAAGAGGACAGGGTCAGAGAGTGCCTCAAGCTCCTATGCAGAATATTAATGGTCAAGTGCAGAGGTACAATCCGTATGTGGGTTTCCATACAAATGATCAAATGAATTCAAATCTGCAGGTGGCTCCACAATATTTGTTACAGATGGATGAGAGGGATTCAGATGCATCTCAATGACGGTGCCTGAGGAGGGAGGAGGAATGCGTGCTTAGCGCATCCTTAGAGGTAGACCGGAACGGTCCCTATGTGAATGGCAAGGTAGACGGAAAGCCTATTTCGTTCCTTGTAGACACTGGTGCTACCCGTTCCACTGTGAGAACTGTTGAAATACCCAAACTACCCCTCTCAGGAGAAAGTATCCAAGTTGAGGAGTATTGAATAAATTGATCTCGACCCCAGTGACCAAACATGTGAAAGTACAAATTGGAAGTTTTAAAGATCTACACAAGTTTGAGGTGTGTGATACCAGTCCAGTCAATCTGTTAGGGAGAGATTTGCTGTGAAAATTGAATTGTTCCATTTATTGTACACCAGATGGGATAGAATTCCATACAAAAGAAGAAGATGTGGTGTTTAAAATGGCTAGACAAGAGATGGAAGTGAATAGTTTATACCCTCTACTTACAGCGAATGATTTGCCTGCTGAATTGAAAGATGCAGTTCTGCCTGATGTGTGTGATTTTTCAGGAAAAGACATTGGTTTGATGAGAGGAGTGTCTCCAATTCGAATTACTGTAAAACCAAATGCAGAATTCCTGAGAACTCCAGCATATAATTTGAGTCCTGAGACAGTTGCTGGAATTACCCCTTTGATTGAAACATTGAGTGAACAAGGCATCTTGAAAGAAATATTAGGAAGTCTGTGTAATTCGCCTATCATGGGTATACGAAAACCTAACAGGAAATATAGAATAGTTAAGGACCTTCGAAAAATTAATCAAATTGTGATACCTTGTTGTCCAATAGTACCTAGCCCAGCTGTGATTCTATATCAGATTTCATGTGAGGCAGAATGGTTCTCAGTGATTGATTTGTGTCAAGCATTTTTCTCGATTCCCTTGCATCCGGATAGCCAATATTTATTTGCATTCCGGTTCTGAGACCACGTCTTGGCATGGTGCCGAGTTCCACAAGGGTATAGTGAAAGTCCCTCAATCTTCAATCAGATTTTGAAAAGAAATTTGGAAACGTTGGAAATCCCTAATCACTCTGTGCTGGTGCAGTATATTGATGATTTGCTGGTTGCATCAAGATCAAAAGAGGCCTATGTTACTGATACGATTGCTCTACTGAACCATTTGGCAGTAAGTGGGCATAAAGTGTCGCCAGCAAAATTACAATTCTGTCAGAGAGAAGTTCTCTATTTGGGACATCGCATTGAAAAAGGAGTCAGATAAGTGTCTCAAGATAGGATCAATGCCATATTGCGGATGAATCTGCCAAGTACACAAAAGGAAGTTCGAATGTTTTTGGGAATGGTTGGATATTTCAGGCAGTGGATACCAAATTTTTCACTGGTAGCCACGCCCTTGCAGAGGTCGACACACAAAGACATGCTAGATCCTGTACATATGGATGAAGAATGCATGCGTTCATTCCTTGAACAGCGAGACAGTGTTTCGAGCTCCAGCATTGGGAATGCCCGACTTTAATAAGAGTTTTACTCTATTCTGCAGTGAACGAGACGGTTGTGCACTTTCAGTTCTGACGCAAATGGACGGAACAGCACGCAGTCCTGTGGCATATTTTTCAGCCACATTGGATCCCGTGGCTGCTGCCTTACCTGGATGTTTGAAAGCTGTTGCTGCAACTTGTGTGAATTTGGAGCAGGGTGAAATGATAGTAATGGGTCATCCATTGAAAGTGTATGTGACACATTCAGTTGAGATTTTGTTAGCGCGAACGCGTACACAGCATCTTACAAGCAGTCGCTTTACAAAATATGAGCAAGTGATATTGGGTGCAGAAAACGTGATTGTAACAAGGTGGATGAGTTTGAATCCAGCTACCTTGATGCCGCTCCCAAGTTGTGAAATGGTTGTGGAAGAAGCTGATCATGAATGCCTTTATGTGACTGATTTGTGTACAAAGCCAAGACCTGATATACAGGACACTCCATTACCAGAATATGATCGTTTTGTTTGTGGATGGATCATGCTTGAAAAACTCTGGAGGTACCTTGCGAGCTGCATATGCGATCTGTACGGTGGTGGGTGTTGTTGAAGCATCATGGTTTAAAGGAGTAAATTCAGCACACGTAGTGGAATTGATTTCACTCACTGGGCGTGTTGCAACATGGCGAAGATGCGAGTTACCATATTTACGGACAGTCAATATGGTTTTGGGGTGGTGCTTGATTTTGGCAGTTGTGGTCTCAACGTGGGTTCATGACCTCTTCAGGCTCACCTATACGAAACGGAGAGTGTGTGGAGAACCTACTGATGCATTACAACTGCCAGCCCAAATTGCTGTGGTAAAATGTTCGGCTGATCAATCTGGACATGATTATGTGACTGTAGGCAATAGTTATGCTGACGAAACCGCACATTATTGTGCTATAAATTCATATTTGAATAATGAGGGGAATCCTTGAAAGAACAATCTGATGAATCTGAATGCAGACTAATGTTTTCATTTGTTGAGACATGGGAAGAGATTCGAGAATTGCAAGATTCAGTTACCCAGAAAGAAAGGGAAGGGTGGATCAAAGCAGGATGTACACGTAGACCAGAAGATGAAGTGTGGGTTTATACAGATGGAAGAACTGTACTGACAGTCTGCTGTCACCGATGGCAAGAGTCTGTCATGGACCAACACATATAGGCAGGGATGCAATGATGCGACTTTTTAGACAGACATGGTACAATCCAAAATTCAGATCCTTTGCAGAGAGTCTGTGCCAGAGATGTATAACATGTTAGCAGCAGAATACAGGAAGGAAAACAGTGGTTAGCATGGGTCAAATTGGAAGGTCCGGAGGTCCTTTTACCCGTAAGAGGTTAGATTTTATAGAGATGTCTCCTTGTAATGGATTAAAATATGTCCTTGTGATTGTGTGTCTGTTTTCACACTGGGTTGAGGCATACCCTACACGACAAAATGACAGCCTAACCATTGCTAAACTGTTGCTTAGAGAGCTCATCCCAAGATTTGGGTTTCCAGTCTCGTTGGAATCAGATAGAGGAACACACTTTAACAACGAAGTGGTACGAATGCTCTGTGCTGCTTTACAGATTGAGCAAAAATTGCATTGTGCCTATCGACTTGAGGCGTCAGGCGTAGTTGAGCAAATGAACGGCACAATAAAATCTCGATTGGCAAAGGTATGTGCGTCTACATCACTAAAATGACCTGATGCATTGCCTTTTGTGTTGATGAGTTTGGGAAGTATTCCAGATAAAAGAACAGGACTGTCCCCTCATGAAATGATTATGTGGAGGGCTATGAGACAGCCGACAGTCCCAGCGAATCAGCTTGTGAATATATCTGATGATTTGGTGCTCGAATATTGTAAAGGATTGGCTGATGTAGTGCGTTCTGTGTCTCACCAGGTTGGAGAAATCACCACTACTGTCCAACAGGAGCAAACGCACGACTTGTGCCCAGGTGATTGGGTGCTTGTCAAGAAACATGTGAGAAAGTCCTGTTTGGAACCTCATTGCTGTGGGCCTTACCAAGTGATTCTTGTAACAACAACTGTAGTTTAATGTGGTTGTCTACCTAATTGGGTTCATGCAGCCCACACTCGTCGAGTCCCATTTCCACTTGCGAGTGCAGAGTCGATTACGGGTGAACCGGTGGTAGCAGCGAGACAGCCTGAACAGACTGAGCACAAGTAGAGTGGGTGCCAGCTGCTGGGTCTCGAAACACTGTTGAAAGTGAAAGAGAGTTGATCCATGTAGGTAACGAGGGTGAGAGAGAAAGGGATCCAGCTAAGCGAAGTATTGTCACAAGTGAAATAAACGATATACCAGAAAAATTAGTGCGAAAAGGTGACCAATGGCCCTGAAGGACTGAACGATTGAAAGACATTATGACAGTAGGAAGAATACCATCCACTGTAATCAAAGTCTCCAGTCAGTCAGAACAAAGTGATACAGACAGAGAAGAAAATACAGTGTGCAGAACAAAAAGAGCAGGAGTCCCAAATCAGAGATACGCAGCACCTGAATGGACATATCTACAGCAAACGATTGGGAGAAAGAGTTCATCACATTTTGTTTTAAAGAAAATACTGCGTATAAGCCACCCTAAACGAACTGTGTGGGAAAAGAAGGGTGCTGGAAAGAGAAGGCGGAAGAAAATAAAGCTGTGACCAGATGCTGGTGTAAGTGTTCGATCGAAGACGCAAAAAAAACTGTTGCTAATCATAAAATTAATATAGAAAAAAAAATGGATGCCTCTAGTTTAAGGGTGGGCGGAATTTGCGTAGTCGCGTTACGCAAATCTCCGCAAAATTGCTAAAAATTTCTGCGAGCACGCGGAGATTCCGCGATATTGCGGAATTGCTGGTCCCGTCCGTTCGCGATGTGTTTTTGGGTGCTCGCGGGGAAATATATCGCTAACTTGCCCATGCGGTCGCTAACGGGCGCGGCCATCTTGTTTTCACTTGTCCCGCCCGCTCGCGATGGTATTTCCTGTTCCGGGTCGCGTATTGCATGCTCCCGCCCGCTCGCGATGCTTATTTCCAGTTCCGGGTCGCGTATTGCATGCTCCCGCCCGGTTCGCGATAAGGGTTTCCTGTTCGGGAACGCGCATTACGTGTTCGCGACGCTTTTTGCGTGCTCGGGGGAAATATCGCGCGAACTTGCCCATGCGGTCGCAATGGGCGCGGCCATCTTGTTTTTCAGTCTATTGCTATGGTTCTGGGCCTGCTTTTCAATCCTCCCTCTATCTTTTCAATCCTTTGTTTCTGTAAACTTTTTTGGGTCTTTTTATTTATTATCTATCTCTCTATTTTCCTGATTCTATATTTTGAGTTTTTTTCTACTTTTTGTGTGTTTTTAACTACTTTTTCACACTTTTTCTATTACCTGCTTTTTCATTTCTTTTACATACTTTTTTGTAATTCCTACCTTTTCTTTTCCGTCCCCGCCTACCCAGAACCATGGCAAAGGGCCACAGCCACAGGGCTCGAAGTCGGAGCCAGAGCCGCGACCGCCTTCCTTGCGGAAGGCGGCGCCAAAGAGGGGTGCAGGCACGGGCCTTATTTAATGAGTCGGAGGTGGCCGCTCTGGTTTTTTTGTTCAGCGCCACCTCCCTTAACCCTGGCAGCAGGCGGCAGGCCTGGGTCCGGGTACGGGCTCCGGGAGCGTCGGCAGCGGTGGGGCAAGGTGCGACGGGCAGTGTTTCGCTGCTCTGGTGTCCGACGCACTAATAATCAGCTGACGCAC
Organism: Calotriton arnoldi; assembly: GCA_963921515.1. Classification (NCBI taxonomy): domain Eukaryota; kingdom Metazoa; phylum Chordata; class Amphibia; order Caudata; family Salamandridae; genus Calotriton; species Calotriton arnoldi. The sequence continues at coordinate 1,969,835 of CAWUFW010001998.1, forward strand.
CGGTGGTCCGATATTCTGGACCGGGAGCAGGACCTGATGGACCTGCTAGGAGTGGAGGTCCCGGGGCTTGGTGAGTAGCTATTTAATATTACTACTTTGTGTTCTGCTCTATGTTATATATTGCGAATATATATTTTTTTCCGACCTGCAAGAATGCTGCTGCTTACATTGCAGGTAAATTACGTTTACAAATCTGTGATTGTTATGACACAGGCGCTCGGCGCTACTAATCTTACTTGTTTGCAACTTTGCGCTCGCTTGGCCTGATGATTATGTAAGAGTTTACTTTAGAGAACTTAAGTGATGTAATGCTAGAGAGAGTAGTCCTTCCTTTGTCCTCCTGCCACTAAGAAGGGATAGTGGTGGATTGATAGGTTTAGTTACTTATTAGTTGGTAATTTGTAAGTGGTGTGCGTGACGCATCCTCTGTCATGTCACGTGCTGCTGAGTGCTGCTTACCCCAGTCCTTCGCAGAACCTTTTGTAGTTTGTTTTCTGAGTGTTAATAGGCTTATATCATCACTAGCAGAACATCAGCAGCAACCAGCCAACAATTTGGTGTATGCAAAAATGTATGCATGTGTCCTCCATCTATGCATTTTTGAGGACTAAAATAAATGGAAATGCAGACTTACTGAACAATTGGCCCGTCTGGATTGGAATAGGTGGGCTAGGTCAGGTGGTAGTTAGGCTTGCTAGACGGTCCGTGAATCTCGCAATACTACCAGTCGATCAGATAGGTCAATTTTATTGCAATTGTTGTTACCAAAAAAGTTTTTGGTGCGTATTTTAAAATATTTTATTTATTTCAAACCAAACTTTCATTTTTGTCTCTTTCTTTATGAAATCTTACATGATCAGCAGCACCCAGGGGCAAGAAGACGGGGTCGCAGGCGGTGGGCCACGAAGATCAACAAGATGCCTCCCAGGGACAGGACCGCTCCTCTATCGAGGGCTCTGCTGCTGGCCCCAGTAAGTCCTCCAGTGGTTAATATTATTAATTAGATTTCCCAAACTTTTCCTGCACCTTATTTTTTCCGAACTATTATTTAGGTATCCTCCTAATTCGAATTTTGACAAAATCGTCTTTGCTCTATACTATCTGTTTCTAAATTCTTGTTATCCCTGCCTCTAACTGCGTCTGCTATGACTCTCTGTACTACTACTATTAGTCTGCCTGTAGCTAAGCTTGCCCAGTTGCCCACTCTTTATTTAAAATATTTTAAATAAAACTCATATTCACCAATAGCTATAGCCATTGAGTCCAGTCCTTTGGGTTGTCCTCTTCTACTACTTCTAGTCTTCTTATTCTTGATGCTTTTCGACAATTCCCACCAAGAAAATGCCCAACCACATTTTAGAATTTTAGATAGGACATACTACTACTGTTGTAGGGATTCTGCACATACAGAACTTTGCACAAGAAAATAGGACGTTGGTGATGGGAGGTTGGACCTTCCTCACACCTCAATCAGAAGCCACCACAATCCCCTGACCAACTAGTTATAGTGTCTCATTACTCCAAAACGCCCCCCAAAAATACCCAATGAGTAGACAACCCAGACAACATAACACTCCCAACCTCTGTCGCGGAAGCAATGCACACCCTTTGCTCACTCTCTCGTGTAAGTCCACACCAAATACCACCGAGTCTATGTAAGTTCAAAAGGTTTATTTTTATTTCCAACTGACAAGCTCTGTACGTTGTATAATGCAGCAGCAACAGCAAAATGCATAAGATTAAAACAATAAACATTGTTACACTTAGTTAGACTTACAAGTTACTTACAACTACAAGTCCATAGAAGCCAAAAGGCGAGATCATGATAACTGAACAGTGGTGGAAGAACCACCCTCCCTTGGTAGGAATCTAGTTTATATAAAATTATAAATGGAGATGTGAGAATTCTGGGGAGCCCTCACCTTAGAAGAACCTAGTACTGGTTACATCATAAGGTCTGCAAAGCTCTGGTTCTTCGTATAAGGGAATCTTCCGTCTGTAATGAGAAAAATGGTGCGCGTTAGTATAGTGCAAGCATTTCTCAGTCGTGCCAAAAAGTGCCGTTTTTTTATGGATAAGCAATATGGACTAACACCAGAACTCCATAACAAAGTCGGTTGTTTTTCGACCTTGTACGCAGCGCTCAGACAGTAGCAGTATGAGCTCATGTGGGCTCAAAGGCGTCTTTCACAACAAGCTGCGAGGTAACTTGCGCAAAAATAAAAGACAGAGCTAAAATGGTTGCATGGCTCGGGGTAACTTAGCAAAGACTAGAATGACCCTAGGGACCATATAACACTACCAGTGTCTACTCTACTACCTGATTTATACTAGTGATGTATGTTGTATATGTATTATGTATGTATTAACTTTTTTTCATTCTTGCTAGTCAAAAATAGGGGAGGTGTATATGGCATCTGAAAAATGTGTAATGTTTTTTCTAGGCGTACTACCGACCACCAGTACCGGGGCCAGCGGCGAAGGTGACGCAGCCGCTGAGGGTGCAGGCGATGCGGCAGTTGAAGGAGCTGCAGGGGGTGAGCCAGCAGCAGTGGCGGACGGTGGTAAGTTATATTCCTAATCCTTACTTATTGACATTACACTCGCTGCAAGGGTGTAATGTGTACTGTACTGTTGAGACTTAAGTAAGACGTTGTTGTGAACGGTTGAAGAAGACACCCTTTACTTAGCATTAGCAATAGCATTAGCGACGGGAGTGTACTCAGAGTAACCAATGGCCTCTTCTATCGGACTTCAACTCAGCTGTGAAATTTTTATGGAGAAGACAAAGTCTGATCAGATGACCTTGATGGATAGGTTGAACGAAAAGGGAAAGAAGGGTGGAAGGAGGAAGGACGGGCGAGATTTTATATTTATGACTGGCAGAGAAGGATAAGTGGGATGCATGCATAGGTGTGTGATATGAATCAGATGCATGGGTGGTGGAATGCCTGAAACTACCACAAATGTTCGAGGCCGAGGTAGTGGGAGGATAGATACATACCACAAATGTTACGTACTGTGCTTGCTAGTGCTACTGTGCCACTATGTGTAGAATGAATTTGTCTGACTGCTTTGCTAAGAGTATATTTTACAATAGTCTTGTTTTTTCTTCTTGATATAGCGAGTGCGACTCCTTCCAAAGGTAAAGTGGACAGGAAGGAGTTGGCAGCCAAGGCCCGGCGCCGGAAGCTGGAGGCCATACAGGCCGAATACCAGCGGCTGGTTCTTCTTCTGGAGGAGGAGGAGGAGGAGGCGGCGGCAGCAGCTGCAGCCTCCTCCAATGCCCCGGGCCCCAGACACCCCCCTAAAGTGTTACGGCGCCACCGCCTGTCAGCTGCCCGCCGCCACACAGCAAGAAGCACTGCTGCTCCCCCCGTGGATGCAACTGCCGCGCGCTGAAGCACCGCGTGGCCCGCCTAGAGGAGCGCATCCGTGTCCTGGAGAGGCGAGCCCGCTGAGACCCCGTTTATTTATTGCCCCTTTTTTATAGCTTCTTTTGGTGGGTGGGAATCGGGCGTTGGGTTTTGGACTTTTGAACATTTGTTGGACTTTTTCGTTCCGGGACATGAACATTGGTTGGGGTTAGGGAGAGGGGTGGGTCAGGTGTTGTGGGATTTTTTTACATAGTTTATTTTTGTTAGGGTATTAAATTACATATTTAGACTTTATACGATGTGGTTAATGTTTTGTGGGTGGGGTTACTGTTTTACGTCACACGGTTTCCTTGCTGGTGCAGTGCCACAGCCAGTGTTTGATTTAAATAATTGGCTGAGTTACTAAGACACAGACAGATGCGGTACCCCTCACTGAGGGACTTGTCCTACTAGTACTGTCAGTCTCTCCTCGTAATCTATGCATTCTGCAACTGGACTCAAAGGGGTGTGTGAAATAGAATTAGTGAAAAAAATTCTGTTATTAATTATGCCTCCCCCAAACTTCTTCTCTTACCTGTGCTTGATGTTTAACTTGGGCACGGCGATGGCTGCATGGTGATGATGGTTTTCTTTCCCAACATGCCATGGTTGTGGTGGTAGTAGTAGTAGACCCTGGCAGTTTCACTTGCAAATAAAAGAAAATGAGACAGTCAGTCGCCTGAGAGAGACTGTGGGAGGAGTAGTAGAACGAAGTACAGTATGGAACTTACTGCCAAACAATAATATGCCAAAATACAAGGAAACATAATGGTTGCGGGGATAGCCTAGTACATAGAGTTACAAACTATAGCTGTGTCGAGTCACTTGACTAGGCCTACAGTACACCGTGACTTGACACAAGCGTAACCGTTAGTGCTGTTTCGGAGGATGACAACAAATCCAATCTATGCCGGCAATTAATGTTGATGGATTAGGTTCCTTTGGTTAAAAAAAATAAATAAATCGCAAATATACTGCTCATAGGAGGGTGGGCAAGCAGAAGATCCGCGCCCTGCCTTGAAAATGCATTTATGTTGCTTTAGCCACATCCACCCCAGCAAGCGTGTGATAAATTATTGGTGTATATTTAATTTTGTCACACCTCAATAAGTCACACAGCCCGGGGGAAGAGGGTTAGGGTTTGATGAATGGTTGGGAAGGGGGATTTGGGAAAGGTTTGACAAAGAAAAACAGTACGCATGGACAACAACAAAACACAATCTTGGCAGACAACCATATCCATAAATCAGTTAAGGGAGAAAAAGGAAATGCATGCATGATGATGATAACTTGATGGTTAATGATAGTACTTACTAACTACTACTACTAGACAATTAGACAGTACAGGGCAGCAGTATATTATGCAATTTGCCTTGCCTGTCTGCCCTCAGAGAGACCCGAATTACATTCAGTTTCTGTTGTGTTGTACCGGCCCGGGCTTAAAGATAGCAAAGAAAAGCCAAAAATTGCTGTAGGGATGAATTGAATTATAAGCAGAGAGCAAACATAACAACAACAACACACGGTAGTAATGATTGAAGACCAAAAATGAATCAAATTTAAAAGATGATGAAAGTTGATACTGTTACTGTATGTTATCCTGGTTAAAATGTGGCGTTGCATCTCGGCATTCGTCTTGGTCCTCCCTTCCATGGACGCTCCGGCCATCAATCTTGGGTGACGCCACTGCCTGCCTGGCAGATGTAGATTCATTGGTAAGGTAAGTGAGAGTAGTTTTTCCCAGTGTAGCACAGGGTAAGGGCCGGCCTGTAATTGCAGATGGAAAAACAAAAGGGATATTGAAAAATCAAGTAGAAAACAAATGCCTAAATTACGGTGGAGTGCAACAAGAACAATTTCAGAGGCGGCATGGATTTGGATACATCATGTCTACTCTAGTCTGTTTCCAGCATTAACCTCCAACAACAACAGGACAGAGCAGGCCCACGGCACCCGTGACACATCCTCCATTTAGCGTACATTTTTTGACAGAGGCAGACAAAGCAGATATACAGCAACATAGCATTTTACAAATTAAGTGACTAAATCAATGCCCCGCTGTCAGTCTTACCACCACACTAGACTCCACCACTACACAGACATGTAGGTCTGCAGTGGTTGTTGTTGACTTGGTTACCTTTTAATGCACTCATGAAAAGCACTGAGTTATTCCATCAATCATCTCTGATCGTACTGAGTGACTGCGAAGAGATAATGTCACTGTGGTCATCATCATGGTGTGTTGTCCAACTCAGTGTGCAGTAGTGTACAGATTGAGTCCCCTTTCCATATTCAAAATGCAATGGATCGGCCTGCAGTAGAATTAGAAAATAGTTATTGAAAAACAAGAATGGAAACAAACATTGCATTGAGTTACTTTTAGTGTGTAGATTAGATAATAGTACACAATGAATTACCTTCATGCACTACAAACAACAACAACACAAATCACTCAGTCAGCATCCAATGCATTTCATCATTCATTACCTGTTCCTTCTCATCTTCAGTTAATGGGCAGTCTGTATCGGCTCGGAAAGGAGGATAGCTATAGTAGTCATCATCATGTTCCACTTCTTTTGGAGAGACTCAACGAGGCAAGATTTTAGTTTTTCTTCGATTATGCTACATCCAATTATCATCTGGCTTGAGGGCAATAGATTTAGGTCGATTCAGGAGGAGCAGGACTCGGAGGAGTGGACTGAAATGCAGAGAGCTGAAACTCATATAAGGCAATAAAATACGAAGACGGTGGTGATGGATTTGTTGTGATTTGAAGTTTCCAAACAGAAAGACAGACACACAAATAGAAGTAAATAAGGGAGAACCACAGTAAGAAGTGGAAGCCTAGTTGTCAGGGAAGTATAGCTCGTCCTCAAACTCTGGAGGTTCAACCAGAAGTAGGTAATCAGCATCCAACACGCTACTTCCGTCACCTGAGCCGTTGTCCTCATCTTCCTGCGTTGATTCATGTATTGTGTAATTCGGTGGTATAAATTGCTGATTCATTTTGATCATGGTTAACCTCTCAACATTTTTGGGTGAGAGACTGGTCCTTTTCACTGTTACAATGGAACCAGCAGCACTGAAAACACGTTCAGAAGAGACACTTGCGACAGGGCAAGCCAGATAGTTTATCGCCAGCCTGCTGAGCACTGGCCATTGGCCCCTTTTGCCATACCAATACCGCAATGGGTTTTGATCAATGTAGACCTCTGTTGGGTCATCCAGGTAGGCCTGGACCATTCGGTCAATGTTCAGGGGTGCTAAACTTAGTGCGGCCTCTTTTGTCTTTGCATCAGCACTGGACCTAGCAAGTCCTTGCTGTAAATACCAATCCTGTGCCGTTTGTACTGGGGCTGATGAGCCGGTTATTGCTGTTGTCGATAGTGTTGGTGACAGCTGTGAACCAAATGCACTGCCCACAGGCTCTGAAGTTGAACTTGACGCCGGATGCTCTGCTGCAGTACTTGACGTGGGTTTGAGGCCTTTAATTACCAGCCGTTCATTTTCCAATGTACTGGCTGTCTCAGCTATCCAAGTTTTGTACCGGGCAACATCCACTTCTGAAAAAGGGAGTAATGTCTTACTGTGCAGTGCCGATTTGTACCGTGGATCCAGAATTGTGGCACAAATGTAATGTTGTTGTGACACAATCTTATTTTGCACCCTTGCATTTTCACTTAAGCGACATGATAAGCTCTCCACCAACTCATATGCTTCTTTTTTCCCTCCACACCTTTGTACCCTTCACACACCCGCATCAGCTGTTGCTCTAGCATGTGCAACAATGGGATAGCTTGGCCCATAGTACAGTCCTCCTTGCTGACTTCACGTGTGAAGACCTCGAAAGGAAGAAGCATCTCTGTAAGAGATTTAACTAGGCACCATTGGTCCATCTGAAGGGTCATGCCTTTCACAGTAGCATCCGCCCTTTGCATGACATATTCATTGATTGGTCTGTACTGCTCAAACAGACGGTCAAGCATGTAATACGTTGAGTTCCAACGTGTTGCCACCTCCTGGATGAGTGCTTTGACTGTCATTCTATAGTCACGTTGAATGATCCTCAGCTGCTTCCGGGCTTTAAAAGAATGGCTGAAATGCGTGCATGTTCTGCGGCAGGTGGTCAGTAAGTTGCTGACTATGGTTTTTTTTTTTCAGAAAGTCTTGAACTATAATGTTAATGCAGTGCGCCAAACACGGGACCCTGAAATACTCACCAAGCGTCATGGCCTTAAGTATATTACTGCCATTATCCGTGGCAACAAAACCAATGTCAAGCCCTCTGGGGCGCAGCCATTCAAAGACCTTGCTGTTAAACTCTTCCAAAATGTTTTCAGCAGTATGAGATTTCTCCATGGCGAACATGGCTGCAGTTGCATGTTTCCGAGAAGCATTCAAAAGTGCAGCTGTGTCAACAGCACCTACTTCAGATAGCTTGTCTCTAACCCCCACAAAAGAGACCCAGTGTGCAGTGATGCACATGTAATCAGTGGCTTGGCAACTGGTCCACATGTCTGTTGTCAGGTGGATTTTGTGAACAGCACTCTGCTGCAAAGCTTGTCCAACCAATTCCAGCACATCGTGATGTAGTGCTGGAACAGCAACTCGGGCGAAATAGGATCGGCTGGGAACCTTCCATTTAGGGCAGATGGCTGACACAAATTCAAGGAAACCCACCCCTTCCACAAATGAAAAAGGGAGAAGGTCCAGCGCTAAAATTTTTGCCAGCTTCGCATTGTACAACCGTGCCGTTGGGTGGTTGCGTTGGTACTGCCCCTCCGACCTAAGCATGCTGTCAATGGTAGGCTGGAATATTTTCCTTTGTGGTGCACCTTTCTTCTTGAACCCAGCTAGGCTCAACGACGCTGCACTTTTGCTCATTGCAGTGCCCGGTTGCCTTTGTGTCTCATGTTGACTCTTACTACGGTGCCACTCAGATGCTGCTGAGGATGTGTGCGTTAGCAGTACACTGCTGGGGGTAGGGCTAGAAATGTCTCCCTCTTGTTGACCTTCCACCGCGATCATATCTTCCCCTAATTCTTCATCCCCAACAACAGCAATGGGTCCAGTTTTCCTTTTTTCTAAGTGAAGTAGGTGAGCCTCCCACTTGATAGTGTGGTGTTTTTTTAGATGACTTGTTTGTCCTCCGGTACCATAGTTTGTACCAAGCTTACCCCGCTTAACAGGCTGCCGACAAATTGAGCATATAGCAATGTTCTCCTCCTTACTGCTAACCGAAAAGAAGTCCCAAACTGGGGAGGAGAACTTTCTGCCGCTGCTGAAGGTGCCACTTTCAATACCAGATGAAATGGAGGGTGTGCATGGAATTTGACTCTGTGTACTTACATTACCACCACCTACTGAGGTGGTGGTTGAGCTGGATGTAGGTCCCTGCCGGACCTTTGCAAAGGCAAATATGGAAGCTGGAGGTCGTGTTGGCGTTACCTGTGTTGGTGGTATCCGTGCTACATCCCTCGCAGCGATTTGGGATAGTCTAATAATGTTGGTCTCCATCTCCGCAGGCCCAGGAGTGATGTTCGTGATGACTGGCTCTTTCATCATCATCATTAACCCCCTCGTCTACATCTACCTCCATAACTGTAAGGCTTTCTGGAACCTTCCTTTTCACTAGCCTTGTCTTGTGGCGTGCATCACTCTCAGGCTGAGCTGGTGGCTTCCAAGTGGCATCTAGATCATCAGAAGCGGGGCTTGAAGAAGAAGTTGATGGACTAACCCTCCTTTTCCTTGCTGGGGGTATGGAAGACAATGGATCTTCTGGAACAGTGGCTTGCTCCTCTTCGTCTGCAAAAAGCTCGATTTCCTGAACTGCCCCTACTTCAGGTGGAACAACTACTATTGTGGGCTGTGGTTCCGGCTGTGGTTCCGGCTGTGGTTACGGTTCCGGCTGCGGCTCTGGCTGCGGCTGGGGTTGCGGCTGGGGTTGCGGCTGGGGTTGCGGCTGGGGTTGCCCACTTATCTGCTGAGTTTCCGCCTGCGAGTGCGTGGATTGGGTACTACTTTGCGATAATGACATTTCAACATCACTGGTCGTTAGTAGACTGGCTACCTCTGCCACAGTCATGGGCTTAGGCCTAGGTTGCTGGGGTGGGCCCACTGATGCAGAGGTGCTGCTCCCAGCTTGGTCCCCGCTGGACACCGCTGCTGCAGGCGTAAGTTTTTTTTACCAAAAACACATCGGCCGGCACACCAGTCTTGGCAAGTGCCACTTCCTTCTTCTGTCCCTTCTTCTCACTGGCAACTTTCTTGGTACTGGAGGACCTGGTACCTTTCTTTGGGGCCATCTTCTTCAGATGTCAGCAGGACGCAGGTGCACAAGTTGCAGAGATGTCTGTGGTCACACGTGGACCTGACGCGCAGCAGGACTTCTGCCTGGCAGTACAACGGGTGATGATGACACCTCCTCCTCTGTCTTTTTGTGCACATAAAAGCAAAGAAGCCAGGAGAAGAACATCAGTGAAATGTTGCATTTGTTGTTGTGGTTCAATTACTAGCAGTACAAACAAACAAATAAAAGATATAAATTAGTGTAGCCATTTGTGAGACTGTCAACAAGGGCTTTCATGGTATACTGTGTACACTGTCAAGAAGGATAGGAAAGAAGAGGAACAACAACCAAAATACAAATGTAATAGAAGTGGACCCTGTTTGGCATTAAATTATTTGCTCAGTCATCACATCATTCAGGGAGCTGCAGCTGGCAAAGGGGATGGATGCAAGCAGTAAGCCAAAAGGAAAACCATGCAGGCCTAAATGGCAAAAGCAGCACACTTAGTTAACTCCCACCAGAAATGGCCACCAGCCACATGGACACTCACAAATCACAAGCAACAAGCATGAGGCCTGGAAAACAATGTACTGAAAACAGGCCTACGATATCCAGGCAAAGGCTGCATGGTAAACCACACTGCTTTGCCTGTAATGCAATAAAATGCAAAAACGAAAATACACAGGGCTAAACAAGGCCTGCAACACACCACACACAACTAAGGCATGTATTTAACACACCCCAAAAAACTGAAATACACCCAAAAATCCACATTTTGCAATTCAATCCAATGCCATCCATGTGCCCTAAATGATGTTTAAATTGAACAGAACACACAGAAACAGTTGTTTCATGCACCCCTGACTACCTCTGGGCCCACTGGATGAAAGGCCTGTTGGCAGACTAGGCTACAAGCTTGCAGGCCTATGGATAAAGCACACTACCGGCCTTCAAAATGGCCGCCAGCCTCATGGCCAGGCCCACAACAACAAGAAACTGAAGACAGACAATGCAGGCCTATGGCAAAAAGCACACTGCCTGGCTTCAAAATGGCCGCCAGCCTCATGGCCAGGCCCACAACAACAAGAAACTGAAGACAGACAATGCAGGCCTATGGCAAAAAGCACACTGCCTGGCTTCAAAATGGCCGCCAGCCTCATGTGCAGGCCCACAACAACAAGAAACTAAAGACAGACAATGCAGGCATATGGCAAAAAGCACACTGCCTGGCTTCAAAATGGCCGCCAGCCTCATGTGCAGGCCCACAACAACAAGAAACTAAAGACAGACAATGCCGGCCTATGGCAAAAGCACACTGCCTGGCTTCAAAATGGCCACCAGCCTCATGGCCAGGCCCACAACAACAAGAAACTAAAGACAGACAATGCCGGCCTATGGCAAAAAGCACACTGCCTGGCTTCAAAATGGCCACCAGCCTCATGGCCAGGCCCACAACAACAAGAGACTAAAGACAGACAATGGAGGCATATGGCAAAAAGCACACTGCCTGGCTTCAAAATGGCCACCAGCCTCATGGCCAGGCCCACAACAACAAGAAACTAAAGACAGACAATGCAGGCCTATGGCAAAAAGCACACTGCCTAGCTTCAAAATGGCCGCCAGCCTCATGGCCAGGCCCACAACAACAAGAAACTGAAGACAGACAATGCAGGCCTATGGCAAAAAGCACACTGCCTGGCTTCAAAATGGCCACCAGCCTCATGGCCAGGCCCACAACAACAAGAAACTGAAGACAGACAATGCAGGCCTATGGCAAAAAGCACACTGCCTGGCTTCAAAATGGCCACCAGCCTCATGGCCAGGCCCACAACAACAAGAAACTAAAGACAGACAATGCAGGCCTATGGCAAAAAGCACACTGCCTGGCTTCAAAATGGCCGCCAGCCTCATGGCCAGGCCCACAACAACAAGAAACTGAAGACAGACAATGCAGGCCTCTGGCAAAAAGCACACTGCCTGGCTTCAAAATGGCCACCAGCCTCATGGCCAGGCCCACAACAAGAAACTGAAGACAGACAATGCAGGCCTATGGCAAAAAGCACACTGCCTGGCTTCAAAATGGCCACCAGCCTCATGGCCAGGCCCACAACAACAAGAAACTGAAGACAGAAAATGCAGGCCTATGGCAAAAAGCACACTGCCTGGCTTCAAAATAGCCGCCAGCCTCATGGCCAGGCCCACAACAACAAGAAACTGAAGACAGACAATGCAGGCCTATGGCAAAAGCACACTGCCTGGCTTCAAAATGGCCGCCAGCCTCATGGCCAGGCCCACAACAACAAGAAACTGAAGACAGACAATGCAGGCCCATGGCAAAAGCACACTGCCTGGCTTCAAAATGGCCGCCAGCCTCATGGCCAGGCCCACAACAAGAAGCCTAGGCCACAAAGGGAAACACATGCAGGCCTTAGTATATGGCTAAAGCAGCACACTTGTAACTCCCACCAGAAATGGCTACCAGCCACATGGACACTCACAAATCACAAGCAACAAGCAGGAGGCCTGGAAAACAATGTACTGAAAACAGGCCTATAATAGCCAGGCAAAGGCTGCATGGTAAACCACCCTGCTTTTGCTTTGCCTGTAATGCAATAAAATGCAAAAACGAAAATACACAGGGCTAAACAAGGCCTGCAGCACACCACACACAACTAAGGCATGTATTTAACACACAGCCCAAAAAACTGAAATACACCCCAAAAAAACACATTTTCCAATTCAATCCAATGCCATCCATGCCCCCTAAATGATGTTTGAAATTAATAAATACATCACACAGCAATCCATGACCCATGACTAGCTCTGGACCTACTGGCTACCCACAACGATTTATTTTAAAAAATGATGAAAAGTACCAAAAATGAAGTTGCAGCAACTGCAATGCCCCAATCAAACAACACCAACTTACTTGTAAAATCTCAAATTCCAAAATCCTCAAATCCAATGATAATGATGCAGCAGACACAAAGAGTGATCCTTCCAGCTCAAATCCAAGTGAAAAATGAACAGGAGATGGACAAAGCACTGGGAGGAGCCTGCTGGACAGGAACAGGAAGTAGGAGACTCTGTGGCACTTCCTCCCTCTCCCCCAAAAATTTGACCAAAAAGGACAGCCAAATATCAATCTGAGGTTTTTTTCCAGCCAAATCATCAATTTATAGAAGGTTTGATGCTGCTTGCGATGTTATTGTTCTCCAGATTGAAAATGTTGTGTGTTCGGGATCGCGAGCTGTACAAAAATATCGCCGGATGTCCGATGGCGCGCCCGAATGACGTGTTCGCGGTCGCAATCTCTCTCGCGGTGCACGATGGCGCGGCGAATGACGTGTTCGCGATCGCACACTCTCGCGTTGTCCGATGGCGCGGTGAATGACGTGTTCGCGATCGCAAACTCTCGCGGGATAACGCGGCCGGCTACCGAAATCTCGTGGCGCACGCGAACGGATAGGAAAACCCGTCGGCGAACGCAGGAATCCCGGTAAGTCGCTATCGCGCGCTAGAACGCATTTTTAAAGCGCGACAAGAAAATAATTCTGCTACGCCGCGGATCGCGGAATTGTTGGCAATTCCGCGTTCTCCGCGGAACGCGAAATTGCCTAAATTCCGCAAATTCCGCGAGCGGAGCGGAATTGGATGCCCAGGGTTACTCTAGTTCCAAGATTGGAGATCCGAAAAAGACTGCTTCGCCTAGGCGAAAGTGTATAGATGCTTGCTTTATGTGTATTCTTGTCCTAATACTTGTTTTGTTGTTGATCGTTCTAAATGTACCTCATTATGTTTATTCCGTCAAACCCACTAATCTGTAGGTGAGTACGACTACTGAAGAGTCCCTGGAAAAGATATATACATTAAAGAACTAACGAGTAGTGACTTACACCAAGATAATTCAATTAATGACTTTCCGTTAAATGTATTTACCAAACTTTTATCGCAGTATGTTGACACAGTGGATGCAAGAGATTGTTGTGTATGCATGCAATTACCTACGTCTGTTTCTGAAGGGGTAACTAACCATCACCTTCCTCTAACATATGGTATTTCTTGTAGTGTATAACAAGTTTATTTTATGGCAAGGAGCAGTTTCAGTATTATTACTCTAATTATGACCTAGTGTTTTCTGAAATTCCTATTAAGAAGAACCTGAATATTGTGGCAAGTGCGAAAAATGCTGAGGTAATGGGAGAACTCTTTCATACTGTAAACCCTATAGATATTGTACATGCGCATTGAAATAACTTAACATGCATCTTACACAGTGTAGAAAAATAATTTATTAACACTGTAGAAGATAGACGAGAAAAAATAAAAATAAAAGTAGAATACCTCCATGGGCTTATAAGGAAGGTGAATATAAAAAGGGTGAGACGCTGCAATGTCTCTGGATTGGCAAAACAAAGGAAAGCTTTGCATACTAAGACAAAAGACTGAATGTAATAATAAATTCATTGGTTCCAGTGAGTGTGAACACACCTTCCTCATAATGGGAGGTTGGGGATTAAAGGGTGGCACTGATCCAGTGTTCCCGGGAGTATTTTATGTGTGTGGGAGAAATGCTTATTTATAAATTGCCTAAAAATTGGTATGGATGTTGTTACATGGGTATTGTCTTTCCTAAAATATACCATGTGAATGATCATCATGGAACCAATGAAAAGAAACTAACACGTAACAAAGGGAAATACGTGCTGCAGAGATTATTGGTGATATATTTGGTTCAATAATACCCTCAATAGGGGTAATATTGAACGCGTATAAAATTAGAAAACTGTCTACAGTGGTTGATCGATTATTGACAGATACCGCTGGTGGTTTCCTACTGATTGATACTGAAATGGTTGCTATAAGGTCTATGGTTTTGCAGAACCGACTTGCCTTAGATGTATTATTGGCGAAAGAAGGCAGAATCTGTCGTATGCTGAAAATTCAACAATGTTGCACTAAAATCCCTGATAAAAGCAAAGATTTACAGGGATATGTAAGTAACATCACTAACTTGAGCCATGATTTAACAGAACTAAAAGCTGATGGTGCATGGGAGAAAATTAGGAGAGGATTTTCCTCAGTGGGAAGTTGGATTGCATCACTGGGGAATAGCTTGGTTGGACAAATACTAACACCATTAATTGCTATTGCAATTGGCGTATTAATACTAGTACTGATTTTCAGACGTTGTAAACGCAAAGTAGAAATAAAAGAAAGTAGCGGTCGAAAGAGAAAGAAGACTGAAATAGAATTAGAAGATAAGAAAAAGACTTATTATGATGGTATAAAGGACATGGAAGGTGTTAGACTAAAACAAATGAAGACAAGTGCATTCTAACAGTATCGGATTGTTATCAGATTATTAAATAAAATTGTGTCATGGCTTAATTGGTCATCAGAGGGGGAATTGATGGAGCGTAATTATCTTAGTATAATTGTCTCACTCAATTCCTGCTCATTGGATAATATGATACTAATACACACTTAAGAAACAGGATTAACAGTGTGATTTGTAAAACACATGAGAGTTCAATCTGCATCGTAAAAGCATGCAGAATGATCGCAAACCAGTTTGAGATGAAAATTATTCATGAGAGAGAGAAAAACTTTATAATGTTAATGAATTCAGAATACATATGTGCTATGAAAACCTATAAATGCTAAAATGTGTGTCGTAATGATGTCGTTTTTAACCAAATGATTATAAAAAGTTAGAAAAAGTACTCATTTAGTAGCAAAAGGGAATAAACATAAGTTGTTGGAAATGAAACGAGAAATTACTTTTGTTCACGAAGCAGCACTATCATAAAAACCTGCAATTTCAAAATGTCAAGAGAAAATGTGTTTGCTCATTTATAAATGAATTTGCAAATGAGATAAAGCTTGATGGGATACAAAATGGTGTTTGATTATTAATTTTTAGGAACTTTATTAATAACAAATGAAACAGCTTCATCTATATTCAATTTAACGTTTGAAAGGTTAGTACCTTTTCAGTAAATAATAATGTCTTAGTAGGTTTTCTGTGTAGGCCTTAACATGCATTTTCATTTTTTTCCTCCAAAAAGACTAGAATGAGATGACATGACCTCACTACCAGTTGTGAGAACTTTTGCTAAAGTTTCTTTCTCTAGTTTTGAATAAAGGACATTCTCTCTGCTAGTACAAAACTGTGTCGACTTCATTGAAAGCTCAGAAGAGAGTGCTTGGGAACGGACATGATAAGATACAAATGAATTTCCTAGTTCCGAGGAGGAATGAAATTGGACTTTTAATAAAAGGATGAACATCGGACAATGGTATTACGTTTAATTACTGGATCAATTTAGTACGGTAATGATCACCCCATGGGCATACAATAGACTTCGACCAATGGAAATCGTGCAAAACTGTATAAAGGATACTTTTGTGGGAAGGAACTATGCATAATTCAAAGAATACTGTCCTGTAGGAAAAGGACTGTTGGCTGGCTATCTTTGAAATTTCCTATATGCCTGGCATGCTGTTGGACTGAACTCTGATTTTCTCTGAACTGAACCTTCTTGATTTCCTGCACTTCGCCAGCTGGTGAAGTTGAGCAGGCAAACCTTTCGGCTGAAGGGTTAAATGACTCAGGCTATTGCACGCTGTGCTCTAGCGTCTATTTGGGCTCACCTTGAGTCTCCGTATTACTGACAATCTGCAACTGATCCTTGGTTTGTATGATTAATATCTGTATTCTGATATAACGTTTATATTCTCACTCTCTCTCATTCTCACCAGGTATTTGAATTGAAATGTATTTGACTCTGAACTGTGATGTTTTGTGATTTCACCTGTAGTAAAACGGAAATCGAAATTAAATGATTCTAAATGTATTCTTGTGCTTTGACCATTTGAAAATTTGGAGATTAGATAAAGATTTGATAATGATAGCCTTTATGCGTATGTCGTTTCCTAGTATATAGTCATTGAATATTTATGTTTGACTAGTAGGCACTTCTTTGTTCCAGGTCCTCATGAAGGAGTGGCCATTCGTCTCTTAATTATCCTAGTCCCTATTAGCTCGATTCAAAGATCTATTGGAGGACCTTGACTGATTTGTGATATTATATACATTGATGTTATAGAGCTTATATGGGTCCAACTCTGTGATATTGTAGATGATGGTAGCTGAGGTGAGTAAGATGTGGGTTTTGATAAGTGTGTAAAGGAAGAAGAGAAAAGAGGAAAGGGAAAGAAAAAAGCCTTAGATTCACCCTACATCACTGCCATGTATCCCTCATTAATTTAACTAGTCGTTTAAATGGTGGACAACCCCTCTCCATGTAAAACATGCACTGCACAAAGAGTACAAAGGAAATCTAAAATTATCTTTTCATATTTTCTACTTCGAAATATATTTATCAGTTGTTTTTGTGGGACTGATGTAGTCAAGCCACTTCAGAGTGCTTCAAACAACATGATCACAGACCTCAAGTACAATGTTAAATTTTCTTAATGTATTCCAAATAATAGTCATCGACTTCATATGTCATCCATAACATTAACTTCATATGTTTGTTTTATAGATTATAGCAAACCTAAAAGTGCATTCCTTAATTTGTTTAATTAGAAAGCAGATATGTAAGTTGGTTCGTTTTTTTCATTCTTATTCTAGCAAATTATTAAATATGATTTAATCTGTGCATCTTTCTTTAGATGTAGACTCAAAAATTACCTATAATTTCTACTGCCTTGCATTGACAGTTTAGAACCTACATAGCCCGACATATTATCGTGTGTCATCATTGCATGTGACCTCATTGTGGGTTACCTATGTTAATCAATCCTATCCACTCATCTTTTGTTTTTAGGACTCGTTGAATCAAATTAGATTGTGAATACAGTCATAACACAACTGCATAGTCGTCAAAGTGCCATTAAACCGACATTTGAGGATGAATCAAATTAGTTTCCACTTTAAAGAACTAGAATATAAGGAATATACAATCACTTTCAGACTGAATGTAAAATGAATAACAGCAGCTAAAATTAATAACAGCAATCCTCTTAAAAAGTGCATGAAAAATAGAGAGTGATGAGTTAAGCCAATATTTCACAAGCACAAAGATCATGATAAACTGACTCACCAAGGAGGTTCAATATTGTTTCAAGTGAAGTTGTCAATTAAAAATGCTCTCCACAGACTTAGATTAAACGTTCAGGCTTATGACTCGCCACATTCACTCCAAATTAATTTGCTCCGAAAGATGGTTTAATATCAATTCAATGCTCGTCTTTCATTGTTCTGCAGCTTTTTTGTCATGATCATTTTACTGATTTGTCTTTACCATAGGAAAAAACACAGAGAAACAATTATCAGCAGTGTTTTCCCCACAGCAAAATAAAACATGTTCCGGCAGTCAACCATGTTGAGGGAGAGCATTGTGACTTCCATTCATCTCCCCCACCCTGCTCCTTCGAAGAAATTCCTGCCTTAAAAGCAGTGGTGTAGCCAGGAGTTATTCACAGGTTAGACCTAAACCTTAGGTACTAAGATCCAGGGCAGGGGTTTCAGGAAAAGGAAGGAGGTTCACGTTAAAGAACTATGGCATGGGAAGCAGAGTTTACATCGCATGCGGTACAACGCATGCAATTACAACGCGGTTGTTACAACAACTGCGTTGTTACAACGCTAACCATTACAACGCAAGTCGTTTCTATGACTTGCTGTAGGGGGCACTCTAAACTAAGGAATAGTATAATTTACTATTCCAACACCTTCCCTAATGTTGCGCACGCTGGAGTTGGAATAGTAAATTATACTATTCCTAAGTCCAGCGCGCCCCCACAGCAAGTCGTAGAAATGACTTGCGATGTAATGATATGCGTTGTAACAACGCAGTTGTTGTAACGACCGTGTTGTAATCGCATGCGTTGTACCGCATGCGATGTAACATTGCATATTCCTATGGCATAGTTTCATGCCCTGTCAACATATGCAAGTAAACCACTTTAAGGGGATGATGCTGATGTCCCTATGGAATCTTCAGAAAAAGATGTAAAATGGTTAGAGGGATAGAAATTGTTTAGTATTTGTGAACAAGAATTTTCAGTTCTGCGAAGAAGCCAGACACCACACAAATAGCATAGGAAAATTAAGTTTTAATTAGGTACTGCGGTACATAGGAAACGTCCCATCCACCAGAACAGCCAGCAGCTATCTGACTCAAAAGCCCTTTACCATTCGAATACATCACTCATTCTTACAATACTTTGTCATGCAATCTGCATGTTAACTGGCTCACAACCAAGATACCACAGATCCTATCTCGATATTTCTGTAAACAAATTGACAAACTAAATTTTAACAATACAAATATAAAAGAACAAATAAAATTTACTCAAATGTTTGTTGAGGTAGAAATCATTACAATAAAATGCAAAAACAGAGTTCTGAAGACAAATCTAGATAAAAGTGAAATAAAAGTAAAATTTAAAAACATGCCCCTACAGCAATTCTACGACCATTTTATTTTCACACATAATTGTCCATGTTTTTGGGGAGAACCACGGTACGTTTGGTTCTTCTCTGTTCAAGTTCGTCACCAGAGTTAACTTTCTCAGAACTTGAGTGACATAATAACCCAGAGCGAACAAGAGCAATTCTATTCAAATTCCATATTTGGTTACCATTTAACTTCACTGAGGTATAGAATAACCTAACAACTCTATATGAAGTAGAACATTTTGAACTACCACACTTCTGAGGAATTTTTACTCTCATTGTATCTACAACTTTTACATAGTTTTGAAAGCGGAATGTCTCACATCAAAGTTATGTTTCCTTTTCTTTATTTTCTTGTCTTGTGTCTCTTCCCACCTCACTTTGTCTGAACACATATCACATTCTTGTATGTCATTCAAGATGAATACATTAACATGTTGGGAATCCTGTCTCTGAACTAGTCGAAAGGCACTTTGCTACATCTTTATTGCTCATTCCTTTTCTGGGAGGTGCTACAGCAACCCCTGCACCCAAAGCCTATGGACAGAACAAAAAACCGGGAGGGGCAAAGTAAGATAGGGAGAGAAAGGAAGACGAAGAGAGACAAAAAACGACAGGGGTGAAGGAGACTCATAAAACGACAGGGAGAGTGAAAGGAGAGATGGGGCACTTTGAACTGAATCTATCTATCTATATATCTGTCTGTCTGTCTGTCTGTCTGTCTGTCTGTCTATCTATCTATCTAAATCTGCTTCGTTCTGCATCTATGTGTCAATCTATGTATCTATCCATATGCCTCTATTTATCTATATTTGCCCTAACCTATATGTCCTTTTATTTCTGAGTGCCTTTAACCTCCTCAGTTCAGAGCTGACTATTTGTGCATAAATCTCCCTCTGTATTTGTATTGATCTCTAACTGCCTCTATATACTCTTACATCTAACTCTACCTGTTTCTCTCAATCTACAAATCTTCACTAAATTTTAAAAAAAGTTAATCCACTTCAGTTTCTTCCTGGAATATTTTGAGGTGAGAAACAGTGGGGTCACTAAAAGACGTTTTCCCCGTGCAATTTTCCATAAAAATTGAACAGTAATACCACAAAAACAAATAAATGGAATGACACCAAAATTAGGCAGAAAACTACTTCTTGGTCCAGAAAGTGTGATTTTTTTGTGTAAATCCATTCAGTCAATTTTGAGAAGTTAAGGTTTAATATATATGTACATATAGGGATGCGGATCCTCCGTGGATCCAATAGATCAAAAGATAACATCTGACTGGTTGCCACCACATAAGCAAAGATGTGGCTGTAGCCATTTTAGGACTTGTGGACTCATCGAGCTGTCCAGTAAAAGAATTTCAAAAACATATAGGGGGCAGTGTAGGGGTATCCCTCCCCCTAGGTTTGTTGTCCA
Organism: Calotriton arnoldi; assembly: GCA_963921515.1. Lineage (NCBI taxonomy): Eukaryota > Metazoa > Chordata > Amphibia > Caudata > Salamandridae > Calotriton > Calotriton arnoldi. The sequence continues at coordinate 1,990,431 of CAWUFW010001998.1, forward strand.
AAAACTGTGGGTTGTTTTTTCTTATGGGACCACGGATCTGCCCTTTTCTGTATTAATCCATGCCCCAGGGTGGGCCAGGCCTGGGGCGGGTATTTTTGTTCATAATTTTAGGATAGTGGGGAATGCGGTTCTCCCGATTCTTCTGAAGGCCTTCGGGACCCCACCTCTGGGGAAGATGCCACTTTTAATGGGTAAGGGGTGTGGAGACTTTCCCCGGAGCCTATCAAAAGCCCCCGGGACCCCGTCCTTCAGGGATGATTTCTTTTTTTGGGGGGGGATGGTGTGAGGCTTCAATTCCCAAGTCTTTTGAGGCAGGGTAATCCCATCCCCAGGGCTGATTTCTGTTGGAGGGAGTATGGGGACCCCTCCCGATCATTTCAAATGCCCAGGGACTACATTCCATGGGGCCTACTTTTTTTTAGGAGGGGATTACAGCCCCCTGAGACTCCATCACCCAGGTCCATATGTCTCTCACCACCGGTGGGAGCAGAAGTGCTCCCATCGGGTAGGAGCAAACATGTCCAAGAATGTTTGGTCCTGCTGCAGGAGCAGAGTGAAATTCTGCTCCTGCAGGGTAGAAGCATGCTCGTTGCTGGCTCCCACCAGCACCCAGGATGGGTGTGGACTGGGGAGCCGGCAGAGGCTGTGTAGGGCGCAGGCCTCCTCTGCAGCCCCCAATGTATTTTACAGACGTGGGTGCTGCTGGTTGGCCCAGGGCATCTACCAAAAATAAGTGGCTGGCTCCCACTTTCACACATAATGGCTCTGGCCAGAGAGCAGACAGGGGCCGTGCAGGCCCTGTGGCTCCCAACGCAGCCCACAACAAAACAAAGTGGTGGGTGTCCTCGGTGGGACCTGGACACCTATAAAAAGAATAATTTAAAAAAAGAATAAAATGGAGAAAGAATAATAAATGAGCAGCTGGAGCCTCATTTATTATTTACTGCTCCAGGAAGGAGCGCCCCATAATGCCCTTCATGAGCTAATTTAAATATATTTTGATGTATGGTGGTGCCTCATTCTGGACAAGGACCCCAACAGCATATATTTTTTTAAGCACCTGAGAGAGCAATCCATCATGATGGAAAGATTCCAGGAGAGGGGTTACCCATCTTGGGTTCTTAAGAGAAGCGAAAGAAAGGATGGAGAAAGTAGGAAGAGATACCATACTTAGAGACACAAAAGAGACCACCAAGGATAACACTGAGGACATAGAGACCCGCATTATCCTCACATAGAATGGGAATGCTAGGAACATACGCAAAACCATTGTACAGAAATGGGATATCCTCAAAGGGGACCCTGTTATAGGGAATACCATACCTACCAGACCCATGATCATGTACAGGAGGGGGCGCAACCTTAGAGATCTCTTGGTACAAAGTGACCTGAAGGATACATCATCAACTAGGAGTATAGACTTGCAGGGCTTTTTCCCATGCGGCCATTGCAAGGTGTGTTGCAACAGCCGTTTTAGGAAAGAGTTCTGGAACACCAGTACCAACAACATGAAAAGCATCAAACAATTCCTTACATGTAGTACCACTTTTGTTGTCTATGTACTAGAGTGCCCATGTGGGTTGAGGTACGTGGGTAGTACAACTCACATGGCAAGAAAGAGAATCCTAGAACACATGAGGGCCATCACTAACAGGGACAAACAGTACCCAATCGCACGTCACTTTGAAACACACCACTTTTCTAACAGTGCCAAACTATCGTACTATGCAATTGAGCAGGTGATGGGCAATAAGAGAGTAGGCAATCACACTCTTAGACTCAGACAGCGAGAATCAAGGCACATTATAGGGATGGCTACTCGCTACCCCAATGGGCATAACTTGGATGAGGAAATGGCGATACACCTACAAGAAGACTAGGAACCCAGACACTAGTTCACCGTAGTGATAGAGCCACATGTAGCCGGGAGGAACTGTCTGACATTTTTCTTGTTTGATGATTACTGAATTTCCTTAAAAATATGTTTTAATGGTTCATTAATGTATATGACATCATAGTTGATGTATCTGACTCTGTTCTCTCTTCTTTACATCTTTTTCAGGAGGAAAGGAAGGGACCATGTCTCGTGCCTGTGACAGGGGGATCCCTACCCTCTTCTTCGTGACAACATTCTGCGGCGACCATGTCCACAGATAAGACCTTTTGCACTATATCGTTTTTACTTATAAACTTCACATTCTAACGTGCACTGAGTAGGTGGGGTAGGGGAAATGAATCTTGACAGGTTGCAGATGTTTTTAGACATAACTTCATGATACATGCGCTACAAATATAAATTTTAGATGGCAATTTTCTATACATATTTATTTAGTGGTGCCATTAGCTCTTATTTACCAGTAATTAGGGAAGATAGAAAGTGGTACACATGCCAACACATTAGAGGTATCATTAGAGCACTACCTGTCTGACTTCCCACTAATCAGGGAATACCGCAGTCAGTAATTCTGCCAGATGGTATTTCAAGCGCCAGGAAAGATTTACTTTTCTTACATGCTATACATGTTACAGACACTCAGGGCAACGCGACTTTGCTTGATTTCTGCACAAACTAGGGTGAAAATGCACTACGTATCGACGTATTTCGCCCTGATGCGCTTGTGGAATCTAACTCCCACTAACCAGGGAATTCCATATTCACGAAGTTAGCCAATAGCAAATGTGTGAATTAGTGTAACACTACATGCTACTGTTAGTGCAGATACTGGAATGCGAGGGCATTGTTTACGCTACATGCACTTTCGTGATATGTTTTTGTTTACAACTACAATTACCAGCATGCCCCTAAAACGGACTTCCGTGCGACATCCTATGAAATGTACACCGGGCATTAGACTTTGATTTGTCTTTTATTTTGTTGCAAGTATCGTATTGCAGTTCTATTCACACATGTGTAAAAAACAGTGACAGCAATGATGAATTTTATTTGACCACACTAAGATGGCGCACAAATACAGAGTGTAGACTCTGACAAGCTGTATTATGTCCTACGTTTATGTTTATACCATACAGGAAGTGTAAGAAAGGAAATACAACCTGTTACTCCGTTGTGTGATCAAGACCTTTCGGGGTTGAAACACGTCACGGAGGGTTTATGATGTTAATAAACCCCCTTATTTGACTTTGGTGCCCTGCGTGGTTATTTGCGAAGACCCGAGAGTGCGATTGGGACCCCGTTCTAATTTTATTTATATATATATATATATATATATATATAATCTACTGGCGGTCGCCAGTAGATAGTTATAGTTAGGACCTATTATCCATAGGAAATCCGCAACATTCTATTTGAAATAACGTTGGCGAAGGTTGACGAATCTTCGCGAAAGCTTCCAACTTGTTGGGGCGCTCCGGTCCGCTCCTATCCTGAAAGTCTCGGGGTGATACATCAAGCGGGGCCGAGAAAAAGGGGGGTCCCAAACGCGTTTTCCCCATTCATTTTTCCATAGGAACCTTTAGTCGCAGCTACAGCCCGAACTGCTGAACGGAATTACACCAAATTTGGCAAAGAGGTAGCCCTTGGTTCAGTGTCATGCCTTTTGCTTAAATGGTGTAAATCCGTTCAGTAGTTTCTGAGAAAATCACAAGTAAAGTCACATATATATCTATGCCGAGTAGGGTCCGCGTACCCTGAGCGCACCCTGCGCGCACCGTCCCGATCACGAGCTGCATGCTAATTGGCTGTCAAGTGGCTGTCAACATTCCGAATCAGGAAGTGTTGGCAGCCATTTTGTGCCTCGGTAGAACCGAGGCACAAAAACAAGTGCGCAAAACGCACAAAGTGAATTTCAAAGGTTTTTAAATGCTAATTTCTAACTAGAACATGCGTGAAACCTATGGTTTTTTCAGTGAATTTCAAAGGTTTTTAAATGCTAATTTCTAACTATAACGTGCGTGAAACCTATGGTTTTTTCAGTGAATTTCAAAGGTTTTTTAAATGCTAATTTCTAACTATAACGTGCGTGAAACCTATGGTTTTTCAGTGAATATATATATATATTCAATTCAATAAATCTTTATTCGGATATAAAATAGCCATAAAAGCACAGGTCAAAATACAGCAGAAATACATACATTTATAAAAATACACAGTATATAGAGTAATAGCAGCATAAAAAACAGTGGACATATAGGGGCTTGTGGTGCGTACCAAAAGACAGCAATAAAAATACATATGTTATAAAAGGAGACATGGTATGCGAGGCAGCAACTTCATAAAACATTAACCGGATGAGAGCTTATAGCCCTTAGCAAATAGCAGCATAATGTAATAAAGTGCAATCAAGTGTAAACTGTAAAGAAGAAAAACATGGTATGCAGAACAGCAGCTTCTTAAAGAACACTGTCCAGATGAGAATTTATAACTCATATCGAATAGCAGCATGATATAATAAAGTGCAATCAAATATGTCATGGGGTGCTCATTGAAATACGTGAGCGAACTGCCACTTTCAAAAGGAAACTACACAGAAAATCAAGTCATCCCCCTTAAGTTTAAGAATTTCCATATAGGCTGCTCTATAATCAGTGATGGCAGTTACCTTAAAAAAGGGATCAGAAATTGTTTGGTATATTTTTGATAAAAATTACAAAAGAATAAAAAATGTAACATTGATTGAATGCTGCGATTGCCACAAGGGCAGGGCGTTTGCTCAAGATTAACATTGAACCCTAAGGGGAAGCAAAGCAAATATTTTAGAGTGCCAGCCCTAAGGCAAAAGAGCAAGCTTTTCTCCCAGCGACCTATATTCTTTAAAAGGTAGCTGGATGGCAGATGTGATGGGGAACAAGTTGCATCCACCAGGGACATATACCTTGCAACTGACGATTTCGAGAGCTCTGTTACATATCTTGTGTTATTATATTGGTCATATAGAGCCTCCTGGAGGGTCTTTTTATTTATACCTTCCATATCACTTGGATTTAAAAAGATATGTTCAAGATTCACGCTGATCAAACTTTTTCTAACAGCGGCGAGCCAGGGTATGTCCCCGCCCCTATCACATTTAAGACAATCAACTATTATATCTATCATTAGGGTCGCTGCCGGGTTTTGCCAAACTTTTAGCCAAAATATGGCTGGACGGGCCCTGATGTAATCTTCGATATAAAACAATTTTAATTCCTTATGGCAAACAAAATGTGAGGAGGAAATTGGGGCCCCCAGAAGTTTCCGACAGAATCTATTTTCCTCTCCCTGGATACTACTACATTTTGTAAAACCCCAAACTTCAGCGCCGTATGTTGCGGTGGGAATGCACTGTGTTTTATAAATTTTAGTTATAGATAAAACCACCTCAGCTCTTTTTGGTTGCGTGAGGCACAAAATTGAATTGGTGGCTTTTAAAAACTTACTCCTGCTGTGTGCCACATGAGCTGCCCAGGAGCCGTTGGCTGAAAATACTAACCCCAAATATGGGAAAGTGCAAGTGCGTAATAAGCGTTCGGATCCTGAGGTAATTGAGTTGATAAGGTGCTTTTTAGGGCCGCAGGCATTAAAAACGATTTTTTAAAATTGGTACAAAGATCTAAACCAGCCATAAAACCACAAACCCCCGAACTAAAGTGCGTAGTGCATTGGGTGTGTGGCCCATTAGGACCGCATCATCCGCATACAGTAGGGCGGGGAGTGTATTACCGTTGATTCTTGGGACATCGTTAGTAAGTTCGGACAATACATTGTGTAAGTCATTAATGTATAAAATAAATAGGAGAGGGGCCAGAACGCACCCCTGCCTGACCCCTCTACCAATATTAATGTCCAGTGAAACCCCCCGTCCTTACTGATCCTCACCCGTGCTTTCAAATCCCTGTGCAAATAAGCTAAAAATGAACTAAACCCTCATCCAACCCATATTTTAAAAGGACCGACCATAAGCGTGACCTGTTAACAAAATCAAAGGCTGAGGTGAGGTCCATAATATATAGATATATATACATATATATATATACCGTTTGATGAATCTTCATGAACATTCCCTAAAAAAAAAATCATCCACCACAGCCTCTTCCTGGAAAGTTTTCGGGTGATCTGTCAAGCTAGGGTCGAGAGAAAGGAGGGTTCTAAAATGCATTTTCCCCATGTAATTTCCATAGGGATTTTTGAACAGCAATACAGATAAAACTACTGAACAGAATAACACCAAATTTGCCAGAAAGCTAGATATTTACTTGGAAAGAGTGCCTTTTTGATTTGATGAGAAATTAAAGTTCAGAAAATAGAGAAATCTGAGTGACCTATGTCGAGGTGTGCTCTGATTGGCCTATTTAACGGGGATTAGTTAATCCTTATTGGTTGGTAATAACCAGAACAATATGTTGGGAATCTATTCCAGGACTCAGGTTCGTGGTTCCTGTGTCTAGAATAAGAATTAAAAATATATAAGGGGTCAAGTTGAGCACACCCTGTTCCTAAAGTGACCCCACCTTTATTGGCTGGCCACAACATGGACAGCATGTCGTGGCAGCCATGACAAGACTCTGGGACATGGCCCCTTTTGAAATGCATTTTCGAAAAAGCCTGTTCAGGAGATTCAAAAAAGGAGCACATATAATGGGCGATAACAGATTTTAGCCATAGTATAAATCATTTGTGGTGGTACCATACAAGTTTTAGCAACTTGCTGCTGGAATTTCAGAGACCATGTTTAATGGGAAACCGTTTTCTCTAGAGATTTTCTCATAGACATATTGGAAGGTGCTCAGAAGCTAAAATGGTAACATATTTTCTATAAATTCACACTATCCTCCCAAGCCAGGTGAGAATAAAGTCTGACATACTGATTAAAACATGTACTTTCAAAAGAAGTCAGTTGATTCCCCAGTGGTATACTGTAGCTTCTCAGTGTGTGTTGTAATAAACAACTAGAGCACTAAGATTCTTAATTAAGTCAAATGTGTGGCATACCTGACACCATCTTTATTGAATCAAAGCTGTAAAACTTAAAACATTTCCGTTAGAAATCAACAAGATGAGGGAGTTTGTTTTGTCATAGAAATTATGGTAAGTGCTGCAGAAAGCAAATAAGGACACATTTTCTCTGAGTTCTCAAATATCTTCCTCGTCCATTTCTCTTACATGCAGACCAAAACATGTACTTTTAAGACCAGCAGCAGCTTGCAAGTTAAACTCTATGGTGAGCAACTGCAGTTTTACTACAGTGTGGCTATTTGAGAATGCAGTAAACGTGTCCTCATTTTAGCTCTCTAAAGAACTAATAATAATTTCCATGAGAAAAAAAACCTCTGAATTTGCTAATTTCTAAAGGAAATGCATTTGTTTTAAGATGACTTCAGGTGTGCCACACTTTTGTCATAAGTAAAGAATGGTAACGCTCTAGTTGCTAATTAGAACCCTAGGGAGAGGGGGCAGGGGCACGGACTCGGACAACAAAGGGCAGGGAGCAGGAACAAAGGCAGTAAACTGACAACTCCGGGCAGGTGGGAGGGGCAGTGGTGGAATAACAGACCTTGGAAGATGGGCATCCAAGTCAATCGACCTGATTCAGGTGGGAGACTACCAATTTTTTAAGCCAAAACAAGGCTTCATTATAGCTGTCTCCCACCTGAAATTGCCTCTGCTTCAATAGAAAAAAATTGGAAATATCCATTCCCCAGTTTGTTTTCAATACCTTCCACTTTTCTGTTCTAAAATGTTGGCATGTATGGGCAGGGGGACAAAGGCAGTGGTATGATGTAGCGCTTTTTCTTGGTCTTCAATCTAAAGCACTACTGATGAACCGGAAGCGGTTTAATCCCTCTAGGATTTTGTTGCTCCTCACTGTATCTGATCAACATATAAATTAAATAACATTTCATAATTAAATGTAAAACACATTTGTCTTCACAATAAAGACTGGCACGTATTATAGTGAAAAACCAAGAATGTTTATTGAAGGTTAAAGGCATTACAAAAGCAGACTAAATGGCAAGGAGTCAGTCAGTTAGTCATGTATCATATAAACGCATGAAGCTCAGAATACAATGCAATATATGAAATAGGAGAACAGTCTAATTCAGTTAAAGTAAATACGTCATAAATCAGAGGTCAGGCCAATAAATTGCAGCATTTTAAAGATCAGGGAGAGTGAGCCCAGCACACTCTGAATAAGGCTCATTTTATAGGGTGGAATATAAAAAGATTTGTACACTTGGTGTGAATATGCAGAGAAAGAATGATACAATTTAAAATCAGATTTGTTAGCACTATCCCACAGATTCACATAATGAAGTTGCATCCATGGTGCTCCTGAAATATTGGTAGAAACCAAAGCTAAGCTCTCATGAGAAACACATCATAGCCCCAATAGGTGAAACCTTGGGAAACCCTTTACTATGCTAACACAGCATTAAAACATAGCTTGAGAGCGAAGCGTCATGTTGTACATGACAGAAGGAGAGTGTGTTTCAAAACCTATACAAAGTATCTATTATACAGTGAATGCACAGTGAAGAAAGGCAGAGATATAACTGCGTGCAAAAATAAGATCACTGGCACCCACAACAATTTTGAAATCGAGGCTTACATTATTCATATTAAAACAAACACAGCTTAATATCTCAAATTCATCAAATGTTAATTATGTTGTGCTAATTCAATTATGCATTTTCATTTAAAACGCTACACCAGGTAGCAAGCCAACCAAGTACTATAGGTGAGGGAGACTGTGGCAGCACAACAAACTATGGAGGGCAGGAGGGAGAGGAAATGGCAGCACAATGGACCGTGGAATGCAGAAGAAATTAGGTAGTGGCATAGACTCAGACAATGGAGAGCAGGAGGTAGGTGGCAGGGGCAGCAAGCTGACCATACAGGAAAGGCGTCGGGGTTAGTAGAAGCACAAACGACCACACAGGGCATTCAGGAGGGCAATGGTAGCACAAAGGACCATGGAAGGCAAGAGGCAGGGGCCCACATATGGACAAAAGAGGGGAGGGTGATGGGGGCAGGGTCAGCAAACTGCCTACGCTGGGCAGGTGGGAGGGCAGCGGCAGCACAATGGACCATGGGGAGCAGGAAGGAGGGGGCATGGGCATGCATATGGACAACAAAGGGCAGGGTGGGGGAGGCAAGGGCAGCAAGTTAACTATGCAGAGCATGCAGAAGGGGCTTTGGCAGCATGATGGGCCATGGATGGCAGAAGGAAGGGGGCAGGGGCATGCCAGCGGATCATGGAGGGCAGGAGGGAGGGGATGAGGCACAGTCTCAGACTATAAAGGGCAGGGTTTTGGGCAACAAGTTGTTCAAGCAGGATAGGCAGGAGGGGTAGTGGCAGCACAACAGACAATGCTGGGCAAGCAGTAGGGGCAATGGCAGCGCAGTGGACCATGGAGGGCAAGAGGGAGTGGCAGTGACAACACAATGGACCATGGAGAGCAGGAGGGATGGGGCAGGGCCATGCACACAGATATTGGAGGGGCAGGAGGAGGGAGGCAAGGGCGGCAAGCACAACAGACAATGAACCATGGAGGATGGGAGGAAGGGGGCAAGAGCATGGAGCACAGAGAGCCCAGGGGAGGGGGCAGGGATAGGGACAATAAGCTACCCAATGGAGGGCATGCGGGCGATGGCAGCACATCAGACCATGCAAGGCAGGAGAAAGGGGACAGGACACACATTCAGACAGTGCATGCATGGGCAGAGGCAGCACAACGGACATGGATGACAGGAGGGAGGGGCAGAAGCATGCACACAGGGAATGAAGGGTAGGGATGAGGGGGCGGAAGCAGGGGCAGCAAGCTGACCAAGTAGGGCAAGCTGGCATGAGAGGGGCAGTAAGCTGTCCACAGACGGATGGCAGAATGGGGCGTGGGCATACAGATAGTGAACAGAGGACAGGTAGAAGGGGAAGGGGCAGAAATCTAACCCCAGTGAGCAGGCCTGCATGGTCAAGGTGAGCATAATGGACACAGTGGCATAGGAATGAGGGTGCGGTGGGTATGGGCCGCACCAGGTGTCATCACTGAGGGGGTAACAAAATGGCAAAAATATGTGTTTTAAACACATATTTTTGCCATTTTATCAAGCCGAGGGTGACAAGTGTCATCACTGAGGGGGGTGACAAAATGGCAAGAATATGTGTTTAAAACACATATTTTTGCCATTTTGTCAAGCGGGGGTGACAAGAAATGTTTCGCATCGGGTACCACCTGACCTTGCTACGGCACTGAATGGACAAAGGTGGGTAGGGGCATGCACATCATGAATGGAGGGCTGGGGGTGGGGGCCGGGTTGGGGTCACCAGCTGACCATGGGGGCAGCTCAATAGATCATGGAGGGTAGGCGAGAGAGGGCAGAGGCATGTAGACAGAGAACATAGGGCAGTGGGTAGGTGGCTGAAAGCTGACCACGGAGTGCAGGTGTGAAGTGTTGGAGAACCAAGACAGAGAACAGAGAGGCAGGAGGGGAGCAGGGGCAGCAAGCTGACCATGGAGGGTAGGAGGTGGGGTCAAGGGCACGCAGATGGAGAATGAAGGGCAAGCAGTAGGAAAGCAGGGCAGGGCCACCAAGCTGACCAAAGAGGGCACCAGCAGGTTATGAGCCTGTGCCTGTCCCCTTTTGTCGAGTTGCCCAAGACAGTGCATAGTTGGTGTGTTGACTGAATATGTCAAAATAAACATAGACAGTCTTTTAAAAAAATCAATGGTTAGACGTTACAGTCAGATCTGGTAATAAGATCTTCCCTAGCATTAAAAACCACCAGAAATGTACTGAAAAGACAATGCTTAAAGTGACATTATAGTAAAGGTAGGTTGTAAAACCTTAGCTGATGAACAAAAAAAAACAGAGATTCACTGAATAAGTTAAAGGTTAACGTACCATTATAGTTAGGTGCTGGAATGAGTTAAAAATGAATGCTTTAAAATCCCTGTAACAGGGGGGTGGGAGCCTGATGAGCCGGCACGGAGGAGTGCTGCAGCCCACGGCCGTACTAGAAACTGATCGACCGGCTGCACCCAGGTGAGCAGCCCAGACAGTAGACGGGCTTGCTGGCGGCCGGGGTTTGTGAGTGCCGAGAGGAGTACATTATTGGTGCCACATCCCCCTGCACTAAGAGGCAGAAAGGAGAACTTGTTGGTCCCAGAGGTGTGCACACACAACTGCTTACAGACCCGAGAGAGCCCCCTGCAACGCAACACAAATGGGGGACACTAGTGCATGGCCAAGGGTGACTGGGCCTTTCCAATAATCTCAGCTAGGCAGGTCCCCAAAACTATCTTGCTGGACATGTCTCCCCAGACCCTCACGGTGCCACTCAGCCTCACTAGGCCTTGCAGGGGGGAGGCCCCCTTGGAACGATAGCACGCACAGCTGCTACATAATAGGGCTCCCCTGCTCTAACAAACATTGGGCATCCCGCAGAGAAGCATCGATCTGTCCCAGTGGCAGCTTACTGGATCATGATGCTCCACATATATCAAATGCAGGCTGGTGCAGGGACTGTCCACCCTTGATGAAGGTAGTGGACAACCCCTTTCCTGCTGCAGGGGTCTACCTGAAGGATGCGAGACCCGGCGATCTCCTTCTGGAACCCAGGCTGGTGACTGGTTAGTGCCCAAGTGGCAGAGGCCCACTCAAGCTCTCGTTGGTGCGCTGAGTTGACGTGTCAAAGAGGCACTCAAGGGCGATATACTGTGACCGCTTCCTGTGTAAATGGTCAAAACGGACAGAACACAGCCCAAGCTGCAATTTGACCAGAGTATAGTATCCAGAGCCCGAGAAGAAAAGGCGACCACCTAAGGAGAAGTGAACAAAGATTCTGGCCCGGAGACAGACACAGACCTGAAACAAATCCTAGTGGCTATGCAGCACAGCCTCACGAATATTGATGGCAAAATTGATGCTCCAACCTTCCGAATGGATCAAATGTCTGAAAGAATGGACAAGAATGCAGAATGTCTGGATATGGTGGAGCCCCTGGTATGGGAGGCGGAGGACTGCCAACTCACTGCTCAGGCTACACAACAATGAATGGACAAACTCCTCCTTGCATTGCAAACTAAAGCAGAGGACCTGGAGGCCCACTCGAGAAGAAACAACTTCAGGATTGTGAGCATAGCTGAATCCACCAATATGGACAATATGGAACGCTTCGTAGAACGACTTCTCATGGATCTGTTGGGACGTGAGACCTTCTCAGATATATTTGCCCTGGCCCATCATCACAAGGTTACTGAATTTCAGAGACCGGGACGCCGCACTTCGTAAGGCCCGAGAGCTCAAGGAACTTCGATATTGGGGCTCAGAACTCTGGTTGTACCCGGAATTCACCCAACAAGTGCAGGACGTGTGCAAACAATTTATCCCAGCCAAGCAAAAATTATGAGAGATGCAATTGGAGTACCATATGCTATACCCCGCAAAGCTGAGGGTGCTGACCGATGGTAAAGCCTCCATATTCACATACCTGAAATTATTACTGCACTTCCTCAGGTGCAGGGAGCCCGAGATCCTGTCGACAGTCCCTGAGAACAGACACTGGAGATGAGGGTAACTTGAAAACGTGGAGGAGACAGACTAACCTGCAGGGGGTTGTACAGACCTGTCACAGTCCTGGGCACCCCTGCGTTTGACCCTCACTGGCGGGGGGCCTTCTTAGATAAACCCTATAAATATAGTAACTGGTTGTTGATTCCCCTGTGTTTACCGTGTGCTTGTGTACAGCGTGGTAGATTCATGAACACTTGCTGTGCGGGCCATGCGCAGAGTCTCGGTTGCACTGAGGGGAGTCGGTCCCCGGCCACACTGATATCGCACTGGTGGCCATGTGGAGGGGTCTGGGTGGCCCCATTGGACAAACAGTGGGTGAAGATCCTATGGGTTGTGGATGGAATCACAATGTTTATTCTGTGTTGCTGAAATATTTAGTCCACATGCTATACTTAGGATACAGCCTTAGGCAGATATATGCGCCATTGGTAGCCAGGTCGGACAACCTCGTTCCCCGTGTGTACACCACCTTGTTTAGTTTATCGGCACAAAGGTTGGGGAAAGGGTGGGTCTGAGGGTGGGTCAGGTTTGCTGTTTCGACTGTGGGTGGATACATTACATCATCACATTATGCAGCTGTCATTTATGTGCTGGGACAGGAAACAGCAGTGGTTCGTGCATGGTTCAGGTGCATTTGGGCATGTGGATGCATTGGATGTCGGAGAATGACTCGCAGAGTTTTGCAGTCTGGCCTGTCATCGCTCCGTTTTATCACTTGGAATGTCAGGGGGTTAAACGATAGCAGAAAGTTGTGTAAGGTAGGAGCCTATCTCCAATGGCACAAAATAGATGTTGCAATCCTGCAGGAAACGCACTTGGCACCAGGGAGTGGGGTATTGAAATTGCGCAGAATGCAGGGCCTTTGCTGTACAGCTGGCTTCACCACACACGCCAGGGGGGTCCTGAACTGGGTGCGCAGAGCGTCGAGAGTTAAACTGCACGAGGTGTGCACGGACCCGGGAGGGCGATATCTGGTGGTGCGTTGTACTAAAAACCTACCGGTGGGTGTGATTGGACCAAACTACAATGATCCCCATTTCTATCATTGGCTTAGGGCCTGCCTGACTCAGTGGGACACCATGCCCCAAATATGGGGGGTGATTTCTATTGTGTGTTGTGCCCTGAGCTGGACCACTTCGGAGGCACGACTAGGCGGCCTTTGGTGGCAGCCCGTGCCATCACGGACACAGGAGCGCACTATGGACTGCTGGACATCTGGCGCTACCGGTCCCCTATGGGAGTTGGGCATATCCATTATTCTACTGTACACGACATCCAAACCTGCACTGACTTCTGGTTATTGTCAAGAGAATTGGTCAGTCAAGTGCAATGATGCGAGCTCCTGCCACGTACATACTCGGACCATTCACCAGTAGTATTTGAGCTGGAACTACATACACCGAGGCCAGCTGCATTTACATGGCGCTTGCCCCGTATTCATTGCTGGATACAGTGTTCAGAGATGAACTAGCACAGAGTCCAGAGACTTAGAGGACTCACCTCTATGCGTCACTGGGTTAGCCTTCCATTTCCCTATCTTCAATCGCTACTCTGTTGCACCAAGCCACCGGGGCAACCACGTTAGAGGGGGGCCCAGCCTCCTACACACTTCTATGGGCGTGGATGGTCTGCCCTTGACCCGGGCGCATCCCCGTGCGCGTCCCACGCTGCAGGCCGGTGTGGTGCTTTTGAGCGCGTTACTCAGGCACAAGGTGTGGTGGGAATAGAAGTCCCCCACGGAGGTATGACTTCCTCTCCCTCGGGCAGGCAAAAACCAGCAGGAGGGTTGGCGGCTACAAACGCCGCGGGCCGGGGTTGCTCTTTTGAGCGCGTTACTCAGGCGCAAGGTCTGGCAGGAAGTGAAGTCCCCCACGGAGGTACAGTTTTCTCTCCCTCGGGCAGGCAAAAACCAGCAGGAGTAATGGCGGCTACAAACGCTGCGGGCCGGGGTAGCGCTTTTGAGCGCATTACTCAGTCGCAAGGTCTGGCAGGAATTGAAGTCCCCCACGGAGGTACGGCTTCCTCTCCCTCGGGCAGGCAAAAACCAGCAGGAGCGTTGTCGGCTACAAACGCCACGGGCCGGAGTCACGCTTTTGAGTGCATTACTCAGGCTTAAGGTCTGGCTGGAATTGATGTCCCCCACGGAGGTATGGCTTCCTCTCCCTCGGGCAGGCAAAAACCAGCAGGAGCGTTGGCGGCAAGCCATTTCATCGCTATTCACTGTATCTACATATCGTTACCACATATTGATGCGGATACTTCGATTGTTCCTGTGTTCATGTTGCCTATGTATAGTGTATATAATGTACGTAATGACATAATGTAAGTAATGTTATCTATGTTTTCTTTGTAGAGTGTATTTTTATGTTGTCTATGTAATGTATGTTGTCTATGTACAGTGTATTTTTTGTCACTACACTTGGTCACCAGACATCGTCATTTTCAGCTTCTAACTATTTCAGCTCTCACAGGTCTTCTGTTACTCTACACATTTTTGACTCTGCTCACTCCCTTATTTTGTGGCACTCTAAGTGTCTGTACTGTCTCCTTCTACACCTGGAGTTGTTGTTTTTTATTGTTATTGTTATTTTCCTACTGCTTCTACTGTTCCCCATGATCCGCCACCTGTGCTAGTTATCCTTGCCAGCGGTATTTCCGGCGCAATCTTTGTCAGTCCTTGCTGCACATTGTCCACATCTTTTCCCCATGCAAGTTGTCTCTTACAGACATCCCCTGGTTGGAGGGGGTCTCATCACCTCTCTGACTTGATTTGGGGTAGGTATGGGCCTCCACTTTCCCTTTTTCTTTTTTTGTACAGCCCCTCTTTTCCCCTTTTCCAGTGGAACATTTTCCAGTGTTCTTCTCTGCTCAGTTTCTTTTAAAAGCTCATTCCAATCCATTGTGGATCCAGTGACCTATAGTTGCCGAAATGTCTCCCCCTAGAGTTTGTTTCCTTGAATACTAAAGGGCTGAACCACCCCGTGAACAGGGCCAACATTTTGGATTATTGGAAAAGTCTGAGGGGGATATTGTACTCCTCCTGGAGACCAAGATTGGTTCTAAAGAGGCTCTGCTCATGAGGAAGGATTGGGCTGCAGACATTGCCTGATCGGAAGCCTTGGGGAAGCGTAATAGGGTTCCTACTCTTATTTCTAAACAATCAGGTTTGTCCATAGTCACAGTGGAACATGAAACTAATGGGAGATGGCTACTTACTAGACTGACCAATGGTTCTCAAGAGTTATATGTCATGAATATTTATGCACCCAACTCGGATGACCCTGAGTTTTGGCGTACAATCAACAAAAAGTTCTGATATTCCTCTAAAACAATTGTAGGTGGAGATTTCGATCTTCCTTTGGACCCTATCTTAGACCGTCACTTGGCATTCCGTTACAGAGCTCCTAGGGCACATAAACAATTACTTAATGTCCGCACATCTAATCATTTAGTGGATGTTTGGAGACTACATTATCCACGGGTCAGTGACTTTACGATCTTCTCTTCTCCCCATTCTAGTGTTTCCCGCATTGACTATCTCCTTGTGGACGCCTCTCTTCTCCAAGATACATCTGATGCACGGATTCATCCAATAGTCATGTCTGATCATGCAGCAATCGCTATGTCCATTCTTAGCTTAGCTGTCAAGGGTGGCAATCACGTGTGGCGCTTAAATAGTAAAATCTTGGACAATGAGTCTGATGTTTTTGATCTCCAACAAGAGATCGAGTTTTTCTTTTATGAGAATGAAAACTCGGTTACTTCCCCAATAGTCCTTTGGGATGCTTTTAAATGTGTTATAAGAGGCCAGATCATTAAAAGAATGTCCAAAAGAAACAGTGAAATTAAAAATACTCTTCAATCCCTTGTAGAGGAAATTAAACGGAAAGAAGTTTTATATAGGCACTCCAATAAGAAACCCTTTCTACAGGATTTCAGGCAACTAAAATATTCTTATAACTCTATTGTTAGCAAGCGAGCCTATCTAGGGGTTCATGCTAAAAATCTTGCCAGCTCCTATTACGGAATAGAGTTGGTAAACTGTTAGCATTTACTCTTAAATCCACCAACCTACGCACCCAATTGCTCATATGACAGACAGAGACGGTTCACAAAAGTTCTCAATCAGGTATTTAGGGATTACAATGAAAGATTATGTAGCCCTCAATTACCTCAATTGCCATGTGATAAATCCACTTGTCTGGAGTTCCTTCGTCCCCTTTCATTACCCACTGTTTCTGATAGGTTGCGTTTGAATTAACCAATAGACACTGAGGAGATTGTTAAAGCTATTAAAGCTATGCGGATGGGCAAGGCTCCGGGCCCGGATGGCTTTCCAATCATTTTCTATAAGACTTTTACACGCTCAATTATTGGTCATCTCAAAAGAGTTTTTGATCAATATGCCTTGTTGGGCAGCGTCTTGGGCTCGGCTGCTGAGGCCACCATTGTGGCCATTCCAAAGGAGGGCAAGGATCATTCTGATCCAAAAATTATCATCCTATTTCGCTTTTAAATATGAAAGCCAAAATCTATGCAAAGATTCTATCTAATAGATTGGAAGCCTGTATCCCTAATCTAATTCATAACTCACAAACTGGCTTTGTCAAAGGCCGTCTCGCAAGAGATAACATCTGTACCTTCTGTCACATTATGGAGAAGGCCCATTTATCAACACTTCCCTCGGCTGCAATTGCTCTTGACACGGAAAAGGCGTTTGATAAGGTTTATTGGCCTTTTCTGCGTGCTGTTTTCAAAGCTCATGATCTAGGTTCCTCTTTTACTAACATGATATTAGCTCTATACGCGAACCCTAAGGCAAATATTAGAATTAATGGTTCTACTTCTTCTTTCTTTGACCTACACCAAGGTACGAGACAGGGGTGCCCTTTGTCTCCCTTACTTTTTTACTTACTATTGATCCTCTACTTAGACTTCTTAACTCTGAACCTAACATTAAAGATCTTCAATTTGGTCATTTTACATTTAATATGGCTGCATATGCAGACGATATACTCATATTCTCTGAGGATGTAGAATTAGCTACACCCTCGATAATCAGTATTTCCTCTGAATCCCATTTGCTTTTCAGGACCTTTACGATATTAATGGTGATCCACTTCCTTTTGCAACTCTTGCCACAAAATATGATCTTTCTAAGCTAGACTTTTATAGCTTTTTGAAGATTAAGGTTAAACTCTCAAAATTTCAATTTTCTAATCATTCATCTTTAATTAATCTTCTAACCCTTTGGCGGGGCATGTTGCATCCCAAGCTTACAAATTTGTATCGAACCCGCAAGCCCCACAATGTTCAACTATCTATACCACATGGTCTAAACACTTTGATAAAGTGGTTTACGAGTATGTTTCGTTGAAGGACTGGTCTCTGATTGGGAATCTCTCCTAAGCAATAAAATTGCTCGGCCCTTATCCAATCCAAATTATTTACAATGCATTTGCTACATTGGACTCCTGCTCGGCTATACAAATTGAAGCTAAGGGATAATAATAGGTGCTGGAGTTCTGAGTTGGAACCAGAAACACATCAACACATGTTCTTTCATTGTACGTTATTAGCTGATTATTAGGCTTCTATATAGAAGCACTTGTCGAGTATTTTTAAGGTTCCTATTACCTTATCCTTCTCTATGTAAATATTAGGCCCCTGGGCTTAACCTGTTCCTCTACCTTTAG
Source organism: Calotriton arnoldi (assembly GCA_963921515.1). Classification (NCBI taxonomy): domain Eukaryota; kingdom Metazoa; phylum Chordata; class Amphibia; order Caudata; family Salamandridae; genus Calotriton; species Calotriton arnoldi. The sequence continues at coordinate 2,008,635 of CAWUFW010001998.1, forward strand.
ACAAGACTGACATGTCATTACTGGACTTACTTTTGTCTATTGCAATCAAAGTAATCCTCACAGAATGGAAGTCCTTCCAACACCTTTCTTTTCACACTTGGTGGGCCTGGGTGTCCTATCTTCGTGGTGCTCACATGCCGCACTCTGAGAGCCACTCCTCACCTGTTATCTCTAGCGTAGTCTGGCGATCTTTGGACAATTATGTTCAAAACTGCGCTCAGTACTCCGGGGCATACACCTCTACCACCTCTAATATCTGATCCATTTGTTTTCTATTTATTTTTCCATTTTTTACTTCTGTAGAAGCTGTTCCACTGGCGTTGAAACCATCTTTGCTATATGATACCAAATGCTGGAAGCCTTGGGCCCTGTTAAGTTGACATAAGGGTCACTGCACATTATGCTTGCATTCTTTCCTTTTACAGTAGAACTGCTTTTGTAACACAAGGCTTGCTCAACACGGTTACTGGAACAGAGGAAGACGCAAGCTTATTTCCGCATATCACATTTAGCATTATATTTGTTTATGCTGATATTGCAAATTGTTACATGGAAAAATACCAAAAGATAATACATTGCATTACAGTGGAAAGTCCCCAGAGCTGCCTACTTGGGACACGTGGTCAGCAACAGTATATTTCGGACCATAGCTGGAATAGCGCAGCCTAGGCCTTTTGCTAATTGGTCAGATAACCCATGATTAATTTGTGCTACGTACATTATGATGTTGCAATCTTTTGTGGTTTGTGCCTATAAAAACTGTCAGAAACGTCACATCTTTGGGCATTCAGTGACTTTGCTGTCTGTCTCCGTGCTGCACGTAGTTGTGTTATTGTTGATCTCCAATAAATTGTGCTATCTTTTGTGCTGACAGAAATTCGTATTTGTGGTATTATTTCTTATTCTTATTTTCAGATCCCACATTTGGTGTGAGAATGCGGTCCCAGGATCAGTGACCATTTTCAGCTGCTGACGGCCGCCCTCCGGCTTCTCTTGGAGTTCGAAGGCCAGGGGTTTGCTGCCTTACCCTTTTGCCTTCTCTCTCCCTCCGCTCCGTGGCTGCTGGGGGTATCTGTCCGTGAGTTGATCTTGTCATATCCCTGGCTCCTATTTTCCCGTCTTTCAGCACATTTGTATGGCTTTCTTCCCTTCTTTGCTTTTCTGGTGCCAGGAACACCGGGCTTGTGTCCAGGCGATGTCTACATCTCTTGCACATTTCCAGCTGCAATGGCTGTCATGTCGGCCATTCTTCTAGCTTTTTCTGTGTCCTTATCGTGGCTCTGATTGTGTATTTCTTTGCCTGCCACCATTCTGTTGAGGACTGTGCGTCTGCTTAAGGTTGTCGCACGCTCCTTGGTGCTGGCCGTGCCTTCTCTCCTGCGTCGTTTGTGGCTCTTGACCTCTGACATTGCTGCCGATCTCTGCCAGAATATTCTGATTTGCATTTTTGCTCTACATTTTAGTGTCTGGTCCTGATGTCCACCCCTCCTGGCCGGTGACGGCGCACCTCTGCACGTTCCCTGCACACAGTGACTCCCTGGTGCTAAGCAGCACCTGGCTGACGGCGTACCAAGGAGGGCGAACTTCTGCACTCCTCTGTCTTGCCTGCGGAGAGTCCCTGACCGATGGGGGTGGAGGACAGTGACAGCTGCTTCCCATTGGCTGGAGCTGAGGTCGGTACACTTTGCCAGACTCAACATACACCGGTGAGTCTTGATTGAGGATTTTCGGTCCTCCTGGTTGGGTTGTAGCAGGTAGCTCTTCGTTTTAGAGTTGTGGCAGTTTTTGCTCCCCAGGTACAGATGGTGGCAGTAGAGGCACCCCTGTGGCTGCACACAGTTGATGTGCAGGACCGATATGGTGGGATTTGTGGCCAGCTAGGCTGCTCCTTGAAGTTGCAACAAGTTTTCAGGTCCACATATATTCAGTTTTTATGGGCTCAGAGTCGGTTCCACCTACCTATCCCCGCAACCGCTGGCCGAATTTCTCGCCTTTCATGAACGCAGGTTTGGGTCCAACTAACCCTCCACGGCGCCCCTGGCTGCCTTCCCCTGGACGCCCCACGTGGTCTCCAGCTGTGCCTAGGGAGTTGCCTAGGCACAACGGGGAGGGAGTGTCTGTTGTTTTATTGTCTATAATTGTTGGTTTCATTACATTTTTTTATTGTGTCATTGTCATGTGTCTCTCATACTTGGTGGTTAAATACAGTTAGGATTGTAGGGTGTTTCTATTACTTGTCAGGTTCTGATTTTATTTGGGTGTTGTGACGCTACAAAACTTACATTTTAATGCTGCTCCCTGACAATGTACTTAGCACCCCTCGAATACTAACGTTTACCTGATCAACTTTCCCTTAACATGATCGCTCCCCTATAATGGACTGGCTGGAAGAATTATCAATATTTGCCCTATACTGCATAATACTCCCTATTTGCGTTTGGGTTCTTACGCTTTTGAACACACCAATAATATTGTTCCAATTTCCCCTCTTACTTTTCTGGGATTAGTGTAATCACACCGCACACATTCACAGCACACACAAGGCTACCACACAGCGCTGCGGCGCAGGGACGCAAGATGTTGCTTTTATGTTTTATGTGTTTTGCCTGAACTGCTCGAAGAGTTCACCACTTCTGCACTGTTTAATTGAATGACTGGACCTCTTGGCACCGTCCATAGGGTCTTCAATTCCGTCTAGCCGCCCCTCCCGCCCCATTAGGGGACCACGGGAGATCGCAAGGAGACGGGAACACTAATCTTTCTTTCAAATACTTTCCTGTCATCTTTTGTTCTGTCCATGGCGCGCCAGTAAAGCTACATAGCACCCAGGACAATTTCCTTCCTTCCTACTTGTGAATGCTTGAGTGAACTAGGACCAAGTGAACTGTCTTTTGCCTGATGAACGGCTTCCTCTGCTAATGCAAAAGCTGGGGTCCGGCTGAAAAGCACATGATAACGTTCGTTCACCCATTGTGTTGTCTGTTTGCGTTCTAGTGCGACACCCCACCCTCCCCTCTGTCTCTTATATTTGAACTGTCGTCGCAAAGCAACCAGGGTTAGCGCTTACACTTCACACACTACACTTCACTCACTCTTACCATGGGGAACCCTTATGTAAAAACAATTTGAATAGCAGCCAGCCAGCTCCACCAAAAGATTCCCCAGCTTACATTGTAGCCCTACGCCAAGGACTCAGTTCCATACTATTTATACACAAATGGCATGATCTGACAGCTAAGAGACCAGACTTACAATTTCCGTGTAACGGGACTTACGACATAAATAAGTTGTCATATTTGAGACAAATGTTAAGATTAAAAGGAAAAAAGATAAGTCCGGTCGAGTGGGAATGTTTTTATCAGTGGGACTTGGTCTTGCGTGACATGCGTGCAACTAACGACGTGAAGTCAAAGGTCCATAAAGAGTTACTAGACGTTAAGAACAGAATGATAAATGAGATGGCAAAACAGAAAATAAATGAGAATAGGAGGAAGGTAATAATGGATGTGGTAGGGGTATACCCATGCATTCCTGTTACAAAAGAAAAACAAGACAGTAAGGAGGGAGGGGGAGAAGAGGACTCAGTACTAGAGGACCTTTTAATGGGGCGAATAAGAGGCACAACAGTCTCGCCCTCCGCTCCCGGGGAAAAACACACCGAGCTATCTCAAGAACAGCAGACAGCTGCTATAGCTTTAATACGCAGAGTTCTCAATGAAGACGCCACCAAAATAGACTTGGGCGCAGTCCAAAACATTGCCGTCTTGCAACTAATGAGGAAGGAGGCTGTCCAGGCCGCATCAAAATATAGTGATAAGAAAGAGCAGCTATTAGCAAAATGCGTGCAGAAATGATGACAGCCCCAAGATTAATAGGGCGTGAATGGAAGCAACTATTCAATGATGACACAGCAGATGACAGCCTAACAATTACGCAGTGGCAGGACTTAATTTGGGATGCTTGCATATATGCACTACACACAGCCCACGACATCACCACCATAGAGCAAGTTTTAGAAGGGACCCAGCGGCCTAGGCGAGACAGTCTCAGTAAAACAAATAGTGCTACTTCATCCCCACACGGTTCGCCCACAGTACCAAGGAAATTACTGAAATCAGACACAATTAAATGCCAAAATATATTACAACAGATGGTGAAAGGAACGCTATCAGTAGACGCCATCACAGAACATCAGAGCAGACAATACTTAGAAAAAGTACTGTCACTGGCACGAGCACAGTTAATGGAAAAGGGTCCCCAAGCACACAACGCATATGTCCAGCAAGCAGAGAACAAATGCCCAGACCCTACAGGTGTAGCTCCACCACTACCTGCGCAGTATGGCTGGGACATTGCAAGGTTCAGCTTCACAGACTCGGACCTACAAACACACGATGAGGACAAAATAAAAGACGCACTCAATTATGCAGTAGAAAAATTGCAACAATGGAAGAAGCTGGTGCACACATTTGCACTGTTAGAAGTAGTTCAGACTCTTAACCCTTGCACGGGGACACTAGTCCCTGCAGCAACAGCACCACCCACATTGATTATGCCCCTGCGGGAGATACCACCTCCACTAGGAAGTAAAGATAATGAATTAGCATATGTCCATGTCCTCTGGTCCAGACAAGACATTATGTGCTTCACCAAAGACTTCCCAAAGTTAAGAGAAGAACCAAGGAAGTGGTATGCGGAGTTAGATTGAATGGCAGCATTGGGAGGGCTGCTCTGGAGGGATTTTGATACGTTATTCAATATTATTGTCCCAAGGGACCTATGGGAAGACTGCAAAAGAAAGGTTGAGTGGCCGACGAAGGAGACACATAGGGGGAAAGGTGGAGCACCAGGAGATGAGATTGATGAGAAATACAGAGAAGTAGTGAAATATTTAAAAGAGAAAATACCGGAAGACGAGGTAGATTGGAACAAGATTACACACACCAAACAAGAAAAAGATGAGAGTGTGAACTCCTACTTTGACCGCCTTCTGCAAGTCTATCAGCAGAACAGCGGGCTAAAGAATCCAATGGGGGATGCAATGCCGGCATTTGTCACCACCTTTGTTCAAGGTCTGAGACCACCTATTAAGGCACACCTACAAACATCTTTTGTCTGCTGGCAACAGGAGCCAAAAGAAAAGGTGCTGGCAGCAGCCAGAAACTGCTCTGATTATCAGTCCAATGCGCAGACAATGGAAGGAGAGAAAATAAAGAAAGAAAAAGTAAGACTGATGGTAGCACAAGAAAGATTTTACACGAATCAGCAAGGCAGAGGCAGGGGGAGAGGGAGGGGTACAGGAAGACCACAGAATGGCAGGGCAGCTTCCCTACCTCCACCAGGTACAGCTTGCTTCTACTGTAAGGACCCCAAACACTGGAAGGCAGACTGCCCAATATTAAAAAAGAAAAATGTGGGAAACAGGCCCACACAGAATAGGGGACAGGACCAACAACAATACCAGCATAACACCCAGCGTACAGAGTATAGAAATAATGAACAGCAAGGATATATGTCAAATGACATGCCTCCAGCACAGCAGGACTGGACAGGGAGGGACGGGTGGGGGCAACAGGGCAATGGCTTCCCACCGCCGCCCCAAGATTTAATCTAAGGATGCCTGAAAGTGGAAGACTGCCTAATAGCTCCAGCAATAGCAGTGGATCAATCCGGCCCATATGTAGAGGGAACAGTTTTGGGCAAAAGAGTACTATTCTTGATTGACACAGGAGCTCAAAGATCAATGCTAAAGGCGTCTTTGATGCCTGAGGTGCCACTTTCGAGAACACAGGTGACGGCAGTCGGAATGACAGGACAACCAATAGATGAATATCTCACACAGCCACTGCAACTAGTCGTAGGCACCATAACAGTAAGCCATCAGTTTATCCGTAGCAGATTCTGCCCCGTGAACCTACTAGGAAGGGACTTGCTCTGTAAATTACAATGCACCATACACTGCTCACCGACAGGGGTCTTTCTAGAAAGCAGGCCAAATGGCCTGATGTTGCAGGCTTTCATGACATGCACCGACCCCGCCATATCCTCAGAACTGCGCAACTGTGTGCCACCTCAAGTCTGGGCTACCAGTGCTAATGATGTAGGTCAGGTGCTAAATTATCCACCAGTACAGATCAAATTGAAGCCAGGAGCCCGCCTCCCAAGAGTACCACAATACAAGATTTCCAAGGAGGGGGAGGAGGGCATAGCACCAGTAATACAAGACCTTCTGAAGCAGGGAATAATAAAGGAGATACGCTCTAGCCCATGCAACACACCAATACTCCCCGTAAAGAAAGCATCTAAGGGCCCGGATGGGGCCCCTGTGTATCGTTTCACACAAGACCTAAGAGAATTAAACAAGATAGTGGTACCTTCATTCCCAGTGGTTCCAAACCCAGCAACAATATTGTCCAATATCCCATTCACAGCCACACACTTCACGGTGCTGGATCTGAGCTCCGCCTTCTTTACCATCCCCTTGCATCCAGACAGTCAGTCTTAATTCAGTTTCTGTTTTAAATTGAGAAGTTTCACCTGGTGTCGTCTTCCACAAGGCTATACAGAGTCCCCCTCCATCTTCACGAATGCGTTAAAGACAGATTTAGACTCCCTGATACTAAAGGAAGGCTCCACACTCATCCAATACATAGATGATTTGCTACTGGCCTCACCTTCAAAGGATGCTTGCGTAAAGGACACTATTGCCGTCCTGCGCCATCTAGCACTGAAAGGTTACAAGGCTTCCCCCAAGAAATTACAGTTCTGCCTCCCTGCTGTAAAATATTTAGGCCACGAACTATCCGAAGGGACCAGGAAATTACTCCCTGACAGGATATCTATCATCACCCACTTTCCCCGACCACGCACACAAAAAGAGGTTCAGATATTCTTGGGGGTGGCAGGATACTGCCGGCACTGGATCCCAAACTTCTCCCTGATTGCCAAGCCATTACAAGCACTAACACACAAAGAGGTCCCAGACGTGGTACCTTGGTCACCGGACTGTGACCAGGCATTCCACAAGCTCAAGAGTGAACTCAGCGGAGCACCAGCGCTAGGCCTCCCAGATTACAGCAAAGACTTCCACTTGTTCTGCCATGAGAAGGGAGGGTGCTCATTGGGGGTGTTAAGTCAAAAGCACGGATCATTTTACCGCCCAGTGGCATACTATTCCACCACACTAGACCCAGTGGCCTCCGCGCTCCCGCCTTGCCTCCGAGCAGTGGCGGCAGAACAGTCTGAAAATATAGTGCTGGCACACGCCATGGTTTTGCACGTTCCCCATGCAGTGGACACACTCCTCACATCCACTAAGACCCAGCACCTAACAAATGCACGCCTCACTAGGTATGAGCTGATACTATTAGCATCACATATTGTCATCAAGAGATGCACCACTTTGAACCCAGCATGACTTTTGCCAACAGAGCATAATCTAGATGATTTAAACTCAGATGATGCATTTCACGACTGTGCACTAGCGATAGACAGGCACACAAAGGTGCGCCCTGACTTGAAGGACACACCACTGCCAGATGCCCAAGGGGATTTGTTTGTAGATGGGTCATGTCTGAGAGACGACAAAGGAACACTGCAGACATCTTATGCAGTGGGCACCGCTGGCAAGTTACTGGAAGGGGGAAGGTTGACGGCTGCCAAAAGCGCACAGGCGGCCGAACTCGTGGCACTAACGAGGGCATGCACATTGGCTAAAGGGAAAAGAGCAAACATATACACAGACAGCTAGTATGCCTTCGGGGTGGTTCATGACTTCGGCCAGCTGTGGTCATTGAGGGGATTCATCACATCAGCAGGCCAACAAATACAACACGTACAATTTCATCAGTGACCTTCTCCAAGCATTGTTACTGCCATCAAAAGTGGCTATCATAAAATGTGCAGCACACACTTCATTAAAAGACTACGTATCAAAAGGCAATGCATTTATTGATGGAGAAGCCAAGAGAATAGCGTTGACAGGCTGCCAGCTAGCAATGGTTCAAATAATAAGTAACAACAAGGACACTGACGCTAGCACTGAATCCCTGCGTTTTGACCCTGTACACATTCAGGGAAAAGTAGAGGAACATGAGAAGGAGGAATGGGTAAAAGGAGGGTGTGTGCAAACAAAGGAGGGGTTATGGATAGGGCCGAATGGACGTATATGCCTGCCTTCATCAATGCTTCCATCCATGGCACGCCTCTTTCATGGTCCCTCACACGTTGGCCGAGACGGCATGAACAGATTGTTTTCACAATGTTGGTACAACTGCAAATTCCGTCAAATAGCTGAGAAACTTTCTAAGCAATGCACTGTTTGTGCACAATATAATACTGGGAAGGGTACACCAACTGCACCTGGTCATTTCCCACCGCCCCACGGACCCTTTGAAAGTCTCCAGCTAGACTTCATTGACATGCCCCCCACCCACAAGTACAAATATGTGCTGGTAATTGTATGCATGTACAGCAAGTGGACAGAGGCCTATCCAACAAAGAACTGTGATGCACATACTGTTGCTAAATGCCTTTTGAAAGAACTTATCCCTCGTTTTGGAATTCCAGCCCTTCTGAGCTCCGACAACGGACCTGCCTTCATTTCCCATGTAATAGGGGGAATATGCAAGGGGCTTGGGGTCACACAAAAACTACATTGTGCCTATCACCCACCAGCAGCGGGTGCTGTGGAGAGGAAGAATGGGGTGTTGAAAAATAAAATTGGGAAGATTTGTGCATCAACTGAACTTTCATGGGTGGATGCGCTACCACTAGCCCTGCTGGCAATGAGAAGTACACCAGATAGGGTAACGAAGCTCAGCCCCCACGAAATAGTCTTTGGTCGCCCCATGAACATTGCAGGCCACATGTCAACTGCTCCACTGTCAATAGCAGACAATTTGCTTTTGTGCTATTGTAAGAAATTAACAGAGACATTACGTTATCTTCATCGCCAGGTTCTGCAGGCTCTTCCAGAAGCAGCAACTCCGCCGTCACATGACCTGCAGCCTGGTGACCGGATCTGGGTCAAAGCTCACACCAGACGACACTGCCTCCAGCCAAGGTGGAAAGGCCCTCACCAAGTCCTACTGACGACAGCAACAGCCGTCAAGTGCGAGGGGCTGACATCTTGGATACACAGCTCCCACACCAAGAAAGCAACAGGGCCGGACAACGGAGAGCAGGCTCCACCAGCACCACCGGTGACATCTGAGGCATCTCGCAGGTACAACCTTCGCTCCACTGGACCAGAAGCAATAGAGAAGAGGTGAAAAGTGTGGCACTTCTCTGCTCGCTGCAGGCCACGCCACCCACAGAGGAAGGAAAGTCCTGAGGAATTTCCCGGCTGCGCACGGCAGGCCAGGCATCTGGGTACCATCCTTCCTAAGCGACCTACTCTCTTCAATGTGCCGAATGACGTCACGTGCTGGTAACCTCTGACGGTACATGATAAAGGCACCAACGATCTCCTTTTGTTGCTAGCGTCTACACCAATAGGTTGATAGGGGTGTAGGACCTGCTAGTTAGATACCAAAAGACAATTTCTTCAATGTTCTCCAAGTGAACATTGTCATCTGGACAGTAGATGCAAGCAATAACGACTAAAAAACACTGGTTCGTAAACATACAAGTGGAGGAAAAACGGCTGCTACTAACTATAAGATCAGTTCTACTGTTGTTGTCCCCTGGAATAGAGATAACAGGAGTTCTGAGAATAGCAGTACCGAACCCTCTGCGATTGAGCAGGTTAACGAACCTGATATTGTACGAGATTGCATTACCAACTTTCGGATCCCAACCATCAACGCAAGACATAGCAGCAACACGCCTTGATGTTTTAGAGTGTGTAGTACAGGCAATAGAGAACAGCAGATTAACTATCATCACAGACATCCCAATGTGAACAAGATGCAATTTTGCCAGGTGCAGTCCGACAAGTTTGACTTTCTTACGAAGCCTACTTGACAGGTTGTTACGGACTACGCAAGCGGCTGGGCTAGGCCTAGTGCGGTTTGTGGTCCTAAACGCCTGATGGTGCACCTCTATTGCCCTTCAGAATTGATGGTTTATTACTACCAGACAGATGAACAGAATATTGAGCTATACAGTGAACAAAACACCAAATACAATTCATGTGCATATCACCTTCATAGCTCCAGGCTTTGAAACACCTACCATATTATCTAGCTCTTGGCCGAGGCATCCACTTCAAAGTCAAATAGCCTTTACCTGCCTGGGAGGCCAACTCCAGTTCCCCGATTTTTCCCCTACAGGCTTGTACACAGGTACATACGCCATAGGACTCAAGATAGGGATCTACCTTACCATCCTCCAAGCTGTAGGAGACGAGCTAGTTAGAGATCTTCACTCCAGTAATTGCGAGGACACCGATCAGCACGATGCCACGTCCCAGGGAAGAAGGACGTAAATGGCCAGCAGTACTACTGCCAATATTATCACCCGTCCCAGGAATAATAGTAACTGCAATAATAATAATATATGCAAAGGACCTTGAAATACCGTACCTCAACGGCCGGGTGGGGGATGGGAGCGATTCAAATGTGACAAACGATGAGGGGAAAATGAACATGCCAGGACAGGATATGCTGGGGGAGGGTGAAATTAAAGAAGGAGGGGAACGAGAGTTATGGGATGAATACGATGGAAATAGATACGTTGAAATGTTAAGAATGTATTTAAGCATTATGAACATATCTGGATGTTATGTTTGCACACACCTGCCAACAGACTCAGAGAACAGCATGAGCTACAATGTGCTACCAGTTTCCAAATATATGGGATGTATCTTAATGCACGATTTGCTCCTCAATCAGCACAACATGTCAGTTGCGGTTGAACCGCCTGAGAGTAGTAAGGTTGCAGTGACACTGGGTACAGAGGCACCTGGGAAAAGGAGGAGGCCATGCATGAATATGCAACCAGCAAAAAGGGACAAGGAAATGCTAGACACATTTGATAGGACATCCAGAAATGAGGGATGGAAAGGAAGGGCAGGTTGGGACAACTTGGGAACAAGGAAGGAAGGAGAGTTGAAAGTACTGAGATTTAGAACAGAACAACTCCTTTCCGCCCCTTCCTGTATCCAGAATGACAAAGTGACACCGCCAAAAAGAATACCAAAATTACCACCGGAGGAGAAAAGCTGCTCCATACAACAATTAATGCAGAAGGATGCCTGGAAGGAATGCATTTAATTTGGGTGCACTATAGCGGAAATGGCACAAGGAGAACAGGGATTCATAGAATGTGAAGATAGGATAAACAAAATAAAGGGAATTCCACAAGAAAAGAAAGTGGCACAAATTTTCGTTGGCGAGAGTAACTGCACACACATAACAAGGCTATCGCGGATTAGGAACAGTGGTCAACGGTCCTCACCTGGACTAGTGGGGTACAAGGGACTGTTCTTTGTCTGCAGCCAGTGGGCATACTTCTACCTGCCCCCAGGATGGTATGGTAGCTATTACCTTGCCTCCATTTTACCACGAATGACCCATTTTTAGGTCGAGCCTCGAGTAGCGCGCAAGCGCTGCTCTGGCGCGACTTTAAGTAAGGGGTTTCAGAACCTGACCAGACGCTCGTGCGTCGTGGCCTTTTTCGGGCGGTTACGCGCGACGCAGACATGTGTTTCCCATTATCGTGCCCAGACGCGGGCACGATAATTGGAAACACATGCCGGCAAAAGGCCATGACGCATGAGCGTCTGGTCAGCTTTGAAAGCCCAGGCTGCCGCGCTCGCCCCGCTCCTCTCTTGTCTTTTGAGTTTCCGTCTGTGAAACCCGACGGTGCGAACTTTATGGCATGGGTTGTTTTACATTAAACCTTTGTTGCTGCATTATGGCCCTACAAAGTCACCCGAGGTTTCTGGTGGCATTTACAAGAGTCTCCCCCGAATATCTCGATAGAATTATTGGACCATAATATTTACTTCGTGTGCCTTGTTTACAGGCGCAGGGTACCTCTCACCGCTGCACTGCACCCTGGGACATAACATTTACGACAATAACTGAGGGGCGGGATTTTCGATTCGATGTTATGGTATGTTTTATAGGTTTGTGTAATTAAAAGGCCCCTACACCCACCAGCAGTGACGACTGAACGTTAAGAACAGGACACGCTATATTCGCCAGCCGCACATGCCGGGCTCTAACTCACAGAGATTAAGATACAGAAATCAAACTGAGCTTTGCGCAGGACACACCATGCGAAACCTCCCACGCAGCAGCGCTGTGATTACAAAGGCTGCTTCACTGGGGCGGAGAGTGGATGAGGGTGGGCTACGCCCTCTCTGAGGCAGCCCCGGAGCACAACAAACCGAGCCCATCACTGGCGCAGCGCCTGCCACAAATGCCTTAGCGCTTTACTGGCATCCGAAGGATGAAAGGCGGAGTTAACCGTGTCGGGATTCGTACCGCTCACCTGTAAACTATGCGCACCTCTCCACTACATAGCTCAACTCTTATCTCCCTCACACGCTGACCACAGGCTAGAGAAGGCAAAAGAAACAGAACATAAGATCCGCCATGTGTTGCATTTTCAGAACAAAACCCACTTATATTTGTTGCACCAAAATAAAGTATGTTTTGCTCAATGGATTGAAATGCGAAGGAGGTAAAGTCACTTTTATTAGCAACGCGTCTCTTAATATTACAATTGACGATAGTAGGCATGGAATTGTCTCCTGGTGTGTAAATATATAGTCAGTGCTTTAAGTGGGCCGGGGTCTCACCGGGTCTGAGCACCGGCAGGGGACCTCGAGACGGGTCTACATCGGGCTCTGTTTTGTGCCCTGGAACAGGCGACCCGTTTTTTCCGGACTGCAGTGACAGCAGGCACATTATGTGAGCATGCTCACACTGCTCACTTCTCACTAGTGGAGAAGTTACGGCATGACGTCATGCCAGGGGAGCGTTGTAGGGGAAGGGAAATCCTTTAAAGAGAGTCATTTTCTCTCTGGATTTCCCTTCTCTTTTTGAAACTCCCGTTGTAGGGGAAGGGAAATCCTTTAGGGAGTCATTTTCTCTCTGGATTTCCCTTCTCTTTTTGAAACTCCCGTTGGGGAAGGGAAATCCTTTAGGGAGTCATTTTCTCTCTGGATTTCCCTTCTCTTTTTGAAACTCGGGAGCAGAAACATTGTCGTGGTGTCACCAGGGCTTTAAGTGGAAGCTTTTTCAATATTAAATACAAGCCATAGTTGCTGCTAATTTATCTTATGCACCTAACAACCATTGACAAAGCCAATAGTCCTGACTTGTTGTAGGTGTAATGTTACTTGTATCATATATCTGGATGCAATGACAGAAACAGCAAAATACAAGTTGGGGGCACACTATGCCAAGCACAGATTTTTAGTTTGTGTCTTTAAGCCACGCCCTGAATTACATTGGTCACGCCCTTTGAGAGACCCTCCAGTTTTTTCATCCCACTTAAAGCCCTATATAGAGTGTTATTATTGATCCATACAGTACATTCAATGTATAGTGCTTTGAAAGAACCAAACGTGCTTGGAGTCAAGCTTGTAAACCCCAGACCGACAGATCGCCACTGCAAGAGCATTAACTCCGCTGAAATATCGAGCTGGGAAACTCGAAACGTAAGCTTTATGCATATCTATCCAGGGCACATGACGCTACTGACCAATCTTGCAGTGACTTGAACAGGTGAACCACATCTCCTGCACACTTATCTGGAGCAGGTGCATTAACCTGCTGAGCAATCCTACTGGAATGGGTACAGGTGACATGTACGAGGCGCTCCACTACTGATCTCTGCAGCTCTCGGCCTCGCTGGCACTGAAACCTGTTGCAAGTTACAGACATATCTACGCAGCAGGCGCACAACCAGGTGAACGTCCAGCATGTGGAGTCTGAAGACTCCCAGGCACTATGAATCCTCTGACCTTAGGAGACTATGCATCAACTAGCACTATTGAAAAGTCTCGTTTCTATGCCCGCCTTCGGCCAGGACACCAAGGTGCATTCGGAAACAGAAGCTCCCAGAGGACCTTGTCCGGAGCAATGCCAACAACATTGTGTGATCCTGGGCAAATCCTGTTTATTTCTCTCTGTCTCGATTCTACAAGCTTCCAGTGGGGAGCAGGTATTAGATACGCAGTATCCGGCGCTAAAAACGCAAGGAGTGCCTTGGATAGTTCATTTTTAGATGGATAATTGACTTTATTGATGCACATTTTTAATTTTTTAGCAATTCTTTGAAATTTGAATTAATGTGTTATATATAGCTATATATTTTTTTAATCGTTTAATTGATGGGAAAAACGCAAAACAATATGTGAAGCATGCGTGTTAAAAAGTAGTTAAAATGAGAAGTACACAGCTGTGCTCTTTTGTTCCTTACATGGCCGACAAAGACTTGTTTGTTGCTTTGAAAAACGTGTTAAATGCTGGTCGCACACTTATGACGTGTTTTCTCTGAAATGGTTATTTGAGCCACATCTCGGAGAAGGCTGCTTTTAAGACAGGAGTGTCAGAAGTACTTGACTATTAAGTATATATATCCACGGAAAATATTGATTATGTAATGCTTACTAATCAATAAATCGTGGACAGAGCTAATGAAGTTTGGCTTCGTGTTTTTCATGGGTGATGAATGGTGAAATGTCTGTGTAAACGGCCTTTTTTAGTTAATTTTTAAATTTTGTGGATTCTTTGGGAGCGCCCCCCTTGCAATTCTGGAACCATCAACACTGAATTGTGGTTTGCTCGTTTGGTTGCTTCCTGAGTTAGGAGTAATTTGTAATGACTTTGCCACCAGCCCTGCCTAAGGGTTCCATGTGATAAGTGTCTGCAGAAATAGAGATTGGCAAACTACTTTGACTGGGTTTAAAATCGTTAGGTCCAAACAAACTATTTCCAACCTGTTTAGCGTGGGTTTGTTTACTGTTCAAGCTCTTGTCCTAGCATATTGCCGATAAAGGGTTGTCATTCTGTTCTTGCGTCTCACCTACCAGACAGTGCAAGCTGCCTGGTTGTGCAAGACCAAGTGTGAATTTACCAGGAGACTAAGGTGCTTAATAGCCCACCCATTGCTTACCATTGATTGAGTTACCACAAACTTTGATGTCTTTAATGGCTAATATAGTGTAATGGGAAATATACTGCATGCCTAAACACTTATAAGGTCCCTAAGGCGAGACCTATTGGCTATGCCAATGCTTGTTCTGACCTAGTACAGATCATGCACCAAGGCAAACAGCCAAGGAGAGTTAGGAGGACGCCAGAATGGGTAGACAATTTCATGACAGGTATCGGGGTGATGGTCCTAGGTGCAGGAGTGGTATACACCACACAAAGGATACATCAGCTAGCAAGGATGATTGAGGACCTGGCTGACTCAACAGCAGCAGGACTGGGAAATGTCACTGAAGAAATGACTGGCATGAGGGCAGTAATGATACAGAATAGAGTTGCATTAGACATGATTCTGGCAAAGGAGGGTGTAGTATGCAGAGCCATCCACCAGGTGTGCTGTTCATGGATGACCTGACAACAGCCGCAATATAGACAAGGCGATCCATGACATAAACCACATTAAAGACGAAGCACACGGCATACACACAGGAGAAATGTGGGAAAATTTGATGCTATGGCTGGGCAACTGGGGATCATGGTTATTGGAGGTGGTGATCGTAATAATAGCAGTATTGATCACCTTGTGTATAATGATCCAGGTTTGTCCAGCATGCTGTGCAGCCTTCACCTCCAGCTGTGCACATTGTGTGCCCCAACACCAAAGATGCAACGGTCACAATCAAGAGCCCGACCACAGGGAGGCAGGACTGGAGATGGTGCAAAGACAGGATACGAAGTAGTGATTTGGTATCAGATGGGGCAATGTTGAAGCCATCTTTGCTATATGATACCAAATGCTGGAAGCCTTGGGCCCTGTTAAGTTGACATAAGGGTCACTGCACATTATGCTTGCATTCTTTCCTTTTACAGTAGAACTGCTTTTGTAACGCAAGGCTTGCTCAACACAGTTACTGGAACAGAGGAAGGCGCAAGCTTATTTCCGCATATCACATTTAGCATTATATCTAGTTTATGCTGATATTGCAAATTGTTACATGGAAAAGTACCAAAAGCTAATACATTGCATTACAGTGGAAAGTCCCCAGAGCTGCCTACTTGGGACACTTGGTCAGCAACAGTATATTTCGGACCATAACTGGAATAGCGCAGCCTAGGCCTTTTGCTAATTGGTCAGATAACCCATGATTAATTTGTGCTACGTACATTATGATGTTGCAATCTTTTGTGGTTTGTGCCTATAAAAACTGTCAGAAACGTCACATCTTTGGGCATTCAGTGACTTTGCTGTCTGTCTCCGTGCTGCACGTAGTTGCGTTATTGTTGATCTCCAATAAATTGTGATATCTTTTGTGCTGACAGAAATTTGTATTTGTGGTATTATTTCTTATTCTTATTTTCAGATCCCACACTTCCAACACCTTTCTTTTCACACTTGGTGGGCCTGGGTGTCCTATCTTCGTGTGCTCACATGCCGCACTCTGAGAGCCACTCCTCACTTGTTATCTCTAGCGTAGTCTGGCGATCTTTGGACAATTATGTTCAAAACTGCGTCCAGTACTCCGGGGCATACACCTCTACCACCTCTAATATCTAAACCATTTGTTTTTCTATTTGTTTTTCCATTTTTTACTTCTGTAGAAGCTGTTCCACTGGCGTACCCCCTAACCACCCTTCCCCATCTTTTCCCACTTTCTTTCTTTGTTTTTTTCCCCTGTCTAACTTTTACAGTATAATTTGTGATACATGGCTTGTTTCCTTCCAGTCCCTACATAACATCTTCAAATGTTTTTTTAATTATATATGCTACGTTTACTTATATACCATTCGTTGTCATACTTTTCACAGGGACATGTTGTGGTATTTTTCCTTTTATTGTTATCATTCGACTCTTGTTTATAATCACTTTCATATGTTCCTTTATACTTTTTGCATATATTCAGCCTTGTCTAGCCTGTATCACTCATTTCATTTATCATTTGTATTTCCCCGTTGTTTAAACTTCAATAAAATACTTTGAACATTAAAAAAAAGAAAAATACCTTTAATTCCCTCGCCATGCACTGCTTATGATCATCTCACATCACCCATGACATGTTAAATGACATTATTGATGCCATCAATGATGACATCATTCAAGCTACTGTTCCTCAAATTACTCTATAAACCGCTTGATTATGTTAGAGAAGAAATTAGAAGTAAGAGGTCAACAAACATATACAGCATACATTCACTGTATGTGCATGTGTGATCTAAGAAATATAACTAGTGAAGTCCTGGAGGCAAGTCTGATTCAGTATGGTAAAATATACATGATGGACAGTTTAATTACTACTAAAATCCTAAGCAAAAACATAGCTTCATTTAAACAAAGAAGTGACTGAGTTCAACTAGTCTGAGTTGCAGATGTACATGACAAAGAGGTTGTGGCTTACTTCAATTTCCTCTTGCTGAAATATGTGAGAAAAACTAAAGCTAATGTTTACAATACATTATTCACCAATGGATTTCTGTGCACATGCTGACATCAAAGAATTATCATGCAATGCTATAGACAATTTGTATAAAAACTGGAGATCTACAAGGTACAGATATTAATTTCCAGAAGTCCAATGAAAATTATGAGACATTATACATTGTCGAAGAATGTATAATCTATGGGTGATTCACTTACAAAGGTTTCAAGTCGCAGACTGATTGTAAGCCTTGTTGTAATGGGTTACGCCACTCTGTAACATTTCAAGAATATGTATAAGGTATTTTTACAAACATGTCTTAATAGAGACTAAAGCACAGACGTGAAGCAGTTGACATAAAATTCTATGCCAGATTAGGTATTTAACAAGTTAATGTAAATAATGACCAAACATTCTTTTGAACTATATTTAAAGTTTAATAAATTGCTGATTGCATTAGAGTCTACAGCTACATTATGTTCCTTACGCACCTGAATACCAGTAAAGAAAGAGTATAATCTTTACTAAATGTGGGTGCTTTGACAGATATGCTTTATATCCTGCTTGCTGCAAACATTTACGCACATTAACACTACAGAGGTGGTAGGAAATTTGGTCTAGGTATAGCTCAATGATACCTTCCAGAATGAAAAGTGTATAGCAAAGTATCACATTCATTGAATGATGTCATCAGTGATATTATCAATGGTGTCATTTAAGAAGTAATCAGTGATGTCATCAATGATGTCATGCAACATGTCATGAGTGATGTAATATGTGAGGTCGTAAGCAGTAAATGGCGTGGGCACAAATGATAGTTAGCTCACTGAACTATAACTGACAAAGTTCCGTGTTTTTTAGGTTCAAGCGATCCATCTTGACTTACATGTTTAAATTGACTTCTTTTTAAATGGTGGCTTATTACATGCTTTGCACGTACATGATAACATACTCAGAAAGTGTTCTGCTTGCTAGCACAATTCTTCCTAAGCATTTTATCATAAACATTGTACACTCTGTTCAAGGCTACAATAACACTGAGCACGCTGCCCTTGCATTTTAGTGTCCATTTGGAGACAGCTCTGAATTGGAAAGACAAACACACACATAAGCATTGTACCTCTGACACAGTGCAAATGGAACCAGGCTTTTAATATATAAACTGCCTCTGAGTCAAGTTCCTCAGAGGAGCACTTCAATGGACTATCCTGGAAAGTTTGCCCGTGACTGAGATCCAGCCCTGCTGACTCCAATCCCTATCCTGCAAGGGATGGCGGCCTGTTCTACACCAAACTGGCTTCCTGATATATCACACACATGTAATAATTATGAGAAGCCTTTTGTTTAGTAATACTCTGAGATGGAAGGGTGCTCCCTATCAGTGATCACTCAAAACCATGGAGCCTCCAACACCCTGTTGCCTACTCTTCAGCCACTCTTGTAACCACAGCCAGTAATCACAGCCCTACTTAGTTGCATAAAGGTGGTGGCCGCAGTTGGTGCCAGCATTCAGCAGTGTGTGGGCATAATGATGAGGTACCCTCTTACAGTTATGGTGCCTCACTCTAAAGAGATATTGCTCATCCACATGTGAACTCAACACATGACCAACAGTATTCTAACGAAATATGCACTGATCATTCTTGCAGCAGAAAATATCACACTGAAGAGATGTTCATGTCTTAATCCTGTCACACTTTTGCCATTGCCAAATGTTCATGAAAATAATGACGGAGATGACCAAGACTGTCTTAATGTCCCTGAGTTGTGTACCAAACCAAGACTCGATAATTGATATGTCCCTCTACAAGATCCTGATTATAAGCTGTTTGTTTGAGAGATGAAAGAGGGATTTTGAAACAGACTATGTTGTATCCACCTCAGACGGTGCCATCGAAGCCTCCTATTTGCGTAATCTGCACAGGTGGCTGAACTGATTTCTCTTACTAGAACCTGTTGTGTCTCTGACAACTTCGAAGTCACCATTTACACTAATAGTAGGGGTTTGGAGTGCTCAATGACTTTGAGCAGTTGCGGTGCCAGCAGGATTTTATAACTTTGTCTTGTTCCCCCATACGTAATGGAAAAGATATTCTGGATCATCTTGATGCCCTTAAATAGAACTACTGAAGTTGCGGTTGTAAAGTGCACAGCACACAAGTGTGGAGATGATTTTGTTACTGCTGGCAACCACTATGTGGATGAAATTGCCAGATATTGCGCTCTTGGGTCTGCGCCTTCAATGGGAATTATTCAAATGAACCACAGAGTGACACCTCTAAGAGTCTATTGTTGAATGCTGCTGATAAGTGGGAAGAGGTAAAGAGGTTGCAGGAAGAGGCACCAGAGTGTGAACAGGAGAGATGAACAGAGCAGGGTGTACCAAGAATGAGGACGAACTTTGGGTTTCTGTAAATAATTGTCCAGTATTGCCTGATTCAATGCTACCCCCTAGGGCACTTTACTTTCATGGTGTGACCCATATTGGTGTTGACACAATCATTCATCTCTTTTACAAATATTGGTTTAACCCTAGGTTCCATGTAGTTGCAGCTGAACTATACTACAGATGTTCAACATCCCAACAATTAAATGGCGGAGGAGACCCCTATACTTACAAATCATATAGGGAGATCTGGTGGTCCCTTTAATCGCATGCAGCTCAGCTTTGTTGAAATGCCAGTTTATAGTGGACTCTAATACATTTTGGTTGCAGTTTGCCCCTTTTTCATTGGTGGAGGCTTATCCTACTAGGGAAAATATCTGTCTTACAGTGGCTAAATTGTTGCTGAGAAAGTTAATCCCTCGTTTGTGGATCCCGGTTTTTCTGGAATCCGATCGTGGCAGTCACTTTAAAAATGAAGTAATGAAACTCTTGTGTGCAGCTTTGCAGGTGGTCCAGAGTTCCATTGTAATTACAGAAGTGAGGCTTCAAGCATTGTGGAGCAGATAAACAGGACGCTAAAATCCCATCTTGCAAAAGTGTGCATATCCACGATTCTGAAATATCCTGATGCCCTTCCATTGGTACTGATAAGTCTGAGAAGTGTTCTGGATCGGAGAACAGACTTCTCCCCCCATTAAACCCTCATGGGCAAAGCCATGAAGATTCGTGTCAAGCCCGCAACTGCATTTGTGAATATTACAGATGATATGATTCTTGACTACTGCAAAGGACTTGCTGATGTGGTGTATTCTGTCTCTCACCAGGCTGAGTTGGTGATTCTCCTTCCAAGGCAAGAGTAGTGCCATGACTCACTACCAGTGACTGGGTCTTGATAAAGAAGCGCCATAGAAAATCGTGCCTGGATTCTCAGTTGTGTGGCCCCTTTCAGGTCATTCTGGTCACAAACACTGCTGTCAAATGTGTAGGCCTTCCTAACTGTATGCAAGCCTCACCTACTAAGGGAGAGAGACATGCTGGAGTACAAGTGGGGACAGCCACTGTTATGTTACAGAGGCCAGATTAGGGGCAACCAGAGAATGCCGAAAGAGGAGAGTGCCCCACAGAGTCTCAAAGCTAGTTTGAGGTAAATTTAGAGCCTGTGGTGAATGAACCAAGAGTAGCCACAGCAACCTGAGCTGGAACAGATGTGTGCACAGACTCTGACCATGGAAGAGGGATGAGCAGTGTGACCAGAGAGGGGTCAAGGAGCGAGGAATGGACATGGAGGGAAGGGAGAGGATTTCTGTGCCTAATGAGCGCATTCCTTACACCATTGATGAAGGATCAGATACAGGTGAACAGAGTGATGGTGACATTGAACGGCCAGTAGTCAGGAAGTCAAGGAGACCGCAGGAGCCTAGTTGAAGGTACCCAGCATGAAGGAACAGAGACAAGTGAACAGAGTGACATTGAACAGTCAGTACTCAGTAATTCAAGGAGACCGCAGGAGCATAGTCAAAGGTACCAAACCCCTGAATGGACATACTTTGCTCAAAGCAATACTGACTTGAGGATACATGTGATCAAGGATTCAGAGGTTGTTTTTGAGGAACCTCAATGATAAAGCTGCCACACTTTGACCTGAAAGGTTTTTGGTCTGACTGAGACTGAAATCAATTGACACTTACAACGATTGATTCTTTGTATCAACCTTTGAGGACTTAGGACCCAGGCTCCAGTAAAAGAGTACGTTTGTCATTTTGGAAGAAGATTAATGTAGGGTTAGGGACTGACTCTGAAGCAACTGAATCTAAATTCATTGTGAAAACGTCATCAGTTTTGCTGAAACTGCACAAGTGGAAATTATCAAAATAATTGCTTTATTATAATATTTTTGATTTATATTTTTTCCTTTTCTGATTCACGAGAAACCATGGTAACCCTTTCACATAATCACCGTAGAGCAGTGGTGATCGCTGAATTAATAGTGTCTGTCATTCTAATGATATGCTTATTATTACGTTTTAGTTCTACTGCAGAGCAAATTACTGCTACAGTTAAACCTACCACTACCCCTGTGGTGAAGCCCTCATAGACTCACTTTGGTTCTCCTCTTAGTTTTACATTTTACACATTATAGCAGCCTTTGTTTAATTCCTGTTACCTTTTATATATTTTATTTATGCAATATGATTCTAAGTAACGCTGCACATGCTGCAGGTCTTTAGACAGCCTTTCCTATGACACATTCAGTTCCCTTTCTTTCTAAGCGAGGAACATAGAACGAGACATTCTAGCTCATATGTTGCCCATTCTGAGACCACTACTTACATCTAGACACATCATTGCATTAGAGCTGTGCCTCTAACACAGTGGTTTTATTATATAAACAGTGCACTGTCCCTTAGTAGGTTAGAGGGAACACTCCAGCAATAATGGTCCTGGGACGACTGTTGTGTTCAACATGCAGCTCTGCCAATGCTGATCCTGCAGAGAGGGATTACAAATCCAACTCCAGACCGAGTCCACCAGTTTTGGGGTCTCAGGCTATCCTAAGAGATCAGGCAGAGGGTAAACCCATTATGCTCTCAGAATAGAGGTAATTCACTTTGAAATTGTCATTATCAGTTAGCCTACTGCTTGAAGGACAAATTGTTGCCACTATTTGGGCTGATGATGATTTTCTGCACCCGCAATAGACGAGAGAAAGGGAGGTGAATACTCCTTTGTGAGATATCGTGAAGACCATGATGAACGAAGAAGTTGGCATCGTATTATGCGTGATAAGGAGGCAGACACTGAGTACAAAAAGAACAATGATTTCTGATTGGTTCTTACCTATTGGGAACCTGTGAAATGTATCATTCTTGATTAAAAACATGTTTCGGCTTTGTGAAGTGTGTTGGTTAGCTAGATCTCTTGTCCCTGTCCACCTTAGCAGGCAGACTTCCTTCACCTTCTCATGAGACCAATGCTCCTTGTTTTTTTGCTCCTAGAGATACTCAAGAGCCATAACATTACTTCTCTTTCTGAGCAGAACCTTTATTTGTTTCTTCTTTTGATGCTGTATTTGCTAACGCCAGCTGCTTTTGAATTCCCTTGACCTGCCCATAACTTTAGGTTAGCATTAGGGAGTTTCCTTTCTGGAAACAAGATTTCATTTTAATTTGCATATGTTGACTTAATAACGCAATGCTCGTTTTTACTAAATTGCATTACTTGGATATGCTGTATTCAAGTGAACTTTGCTTAATCACTAATCTATTTGCAGATTGTAACATGACCTCTTTGCTAATAAACCCTTATGATTTGCAAACGTCCTCCTCTCTGTTATTACCGTGGGGCAAATTCTGCTTCACTGTCAATAAAATGTAATTTCAACCTCAGTTTGAGTAAAAGGTCCTTCATGGTGGACATAGAGAAGTTTCCGACATTGCGCAAAGATTGCATGGTGCAAATACCATCTTTATCTATCCATGCTATCAAGGTGAAAAGAAAGATTGTATATGTTTTAGATGTCGGCAGAACAGGCAGGAAACCACTGATAAACTATGTACTGCCCTACAACAAGTTTGCAGGAAATGCAAGGGTAAGGAACACTATGGGAGGGTGAACAAGGTCCAATGGCAGAGAGAAAGTAGGGTTAGCAGCAACACATGTCTGAGTGAATTATGAGAAAATAACAATCAGACAGAGGAATTCATAATAGAAGTACTGCAAGTGGGAGATGATGGAATAAAGAGTCCATTTGCACCATGAAAATAAATAGAGTGGAAATACCAGTTGAGGCAGATTCGGGCGCAAGATATACACTTATCAGAGATTATCAAAATGGAACAAATTGTAGGCAAAGAATTAAGTCCACCTGATATAAGGTTGAAGGGCTATGGAAATAAACCTATTGATGTTCAATTATATTTTAATGCTAATTTAGAATATAAAGGGAATGTATTCAGTCTAAAGCTTATTTGACTAATGACGGATCGTGTCTGTTGGGGTGACCTCAACAAGGTGATCTTCTGATGACGCTTCATCCCAATCACAGTAAGCAAGTATTGGGGTTTGGCGAAAAAACATTAGGTCAGTTGTTGAAAACAAAGGCATACCGGTAAGGAAAAAGGTATGCTTGGGTCTTTAAAGAAGAGTTAGGACTATCAAGAGGATTTTCAAATAAAATCAGATTAAAGGATAAGGTTTTTCCCAAAGTCCATAAAGTATGTAATGTTCCCCATGTCTTAGGGAGGAGTTGAAAAGTTATGCAAAGATGGAGTAATAGAGGAGATAGAATCCTCAGAATTATATCTCCAGCAGTTCTAGGCCAAATTCCATGTGAAACAAAAATTGGCAAAGCTAAGAGGTCTGGCGTTGGCTGACTGCATTTTGGCCATTCTTGTTTTGTTTTGTCATCGTTTATGCAAAATCTTTTGTGTGCCCTCTTCAATCAATAACAAATCATTTGCTACAGGCAAAAATAAGAGGTTGTTTTAGGTCTAAAATAAACCACATTACCATAGAACTCCTTGGCACTGAAGGGAACTATTGAAAAAGTAAAACAGTCTGGCATTGGCTGCAAGCTTCTTGCCTTTGAGAACGAAAGGAAGAAAGAGAGAGAGAAGGAAAGAGAGAGAATAAATGAGAAACCGAGAATGAAAGAGAGAAGGAAAGAGAAAGAGAGGAGAAAGGAAGGAACGAAGGACAGAGAAGGAAAGAAGGAATGAAAGAAGGCAGGAATGAAAGCATGCAATGATTAAAGGAAGAAGGAAAGAGAAGGAAAGAGAGAAAGAATGATCTTGAAAGAGGTGAATTTAGCCAGAATGTCTCTTGGGCGTTGAGTCTTTCCCTGCTGAGTCGGGCCTACCCTGTGCACACGTTCCAGATGAATTGCCGGAGACCCCTCGCCAATAACGCTGGTGAATAGGCCCACCATGTATTCCTCCAGATCCGCTCCTTCGCGAACCCCGCCTCCAGGCTGCGCACCCTTATATTATCCCGTCGTAAGCAGTTTTCCAAATCTTCGCAT
This sequence comes from Calotriton arnoldi, assembly GCA_963921515.1. Classification (NCBI taxonomy): domain Eukaryota; kingdom Metazoa; phylum Chordata; class Amphibia; order Caudata; family Salamandridae; genus Calotriton; species Calotriton arnoldi. Next base: position 2,033,568 of record CAWUFW010001998.1, read on the forward strand.
TTGAGAAGAGCGGAATTCAACTGGGCTGTGAGGGCCTCTGTTCCTTCCTCCAGTGGTTGGAGGTGATTTTCCAGGTCCTGGCACTTCGCCTCGAGGTCAAGAGTACGAGTTCTGACGGAATCCACATCAGCCCGGAGTTCATTGAGTTTAGATCCCATTTCTGATTTGAATGCGTCGAAGGAGGCGTTTATGTCTGTTTTTATGTCTTCTCTAAGTTCTTTCTTGAAGTCTCGAAGCGTCGCCAGGAGACCTTCCCTAGTAAGCGCCATCTCTCCTGGCTCCTGATTTCGATCCGTCTCCGGTGTTCGTCCTGTTTTAGGGGTCCCAAAGAAACTGGAGACCTTGTTAGGCTGCACTTTTTTGGGAGGCATATGGTCAGCTCCAAGTCCCCCACCTCTCCACCTCGCGTGCTTGGCTCCCGATCCGAGGGGGGGGGGCAGCAATATTGTGCAGAAATCTGTGAGGGCCTCAGAGCTCGACACCCCCCCTCTTCTCAGCGATCCCCTTGTCCTTTCAGAATGCCTCGGCAGACGTATTATTCGGCCGATCCCAGGGCACAGCTTCAAACAATTCGCCTAGGACCGGGTGCACTACATGTTGAGGACGAGAACTACAGGCGCCATCTTAAAGTTAGGCACAAGGTCAGGCAGCTCCCTCCGGGGACCGCAGCTCCCCTCTCGCACCCCAGGGCCCCACAATATCAGGCAAGGCAGTCACTGTCAGTGAAGAGCGTAGCGGGAAGGGAGTTCCTCTACCCCGCCATGTTGGGGTATTAGTACATTGCAGATGGGGGTAGGCCGCTCTCACCATTATACTTGGTGTGCAGCGTGGTCCACAGCAATCTGTTGGCTCATCCCCGCATTGGCTCTTGTCTCTGGGGTCCGAGCCTCCGTCCGGGGTCCTCCGTCTGGCGCCCGGAGCCCGATGTGCTCAGCTCCTCCGGGTGGGGCCCCCTCACCGCCAAACCCGTTCTCCAGGGAAGGCCGCCATTTTGTATGGGCAGCGGCGTAACTCCGCGACGCTCCCAAGCCACCGCCGCTGCCTTGATGACCCCCGCGGGACCAGGCGCCGTCTCTCTGATTGTGCCCCCGTCGATTGCCAGGCAGTAGTGCGCTCCCGGGAGAGGAGCAAGTCTAGCGGCAACTGAGCTCGGCCACCATGTTGCCTAGGCGGCGCGCTCCCGGCTCGTCCTCCCTGCTTTCACAGGCTTCCCGTTGTCCGATGGGGCTACCAGGGTGGTCTCTGTATTCTAGGCGCCCATCCTCAACGATATCTCTTTCGTCAGGACGAAACTGGACGCCGTAATGTGCTCTCCATTGAAATAAGCAAACAGGATGTCTGGGGGGGTTATTTTGATTAGAGTTGTGATAAACCTTAGACCATTAATTCCAAAGTTTTCAAGCTTTATTTCGCTTATTTTTGATATTTCAACAAAGACATTCATAAATCAATAGAGCATGTCTTTTCAAAGAAACACCACATTAGTAAATCGCACAATTCAAAAACGTTTGAAATAGAACTATATACAACATTTACATAGTGCAAAAAAAAAAATTTGTGAAAAAAATAATAATATATGGAACGTTTTTACAAACCAATAATAACAACAAATCAATAATCACAAGAAAAACATCAATAGCTCATGTGTGCCAGCCTGAAATTAAACCAGTCCTATATTCATATTAACAACAGGACTTGGACTGAAGAGAATCCCGGATTTGTTAGGGATTCGAAACGCGTTGGCCTTGAGTATGGGGGACTGTTGATGGGGTGTGTCATGAGGAATGTTAAATAATATTTCCCTCAGCAGCTTCTGACAACACCCACCAGTAGGTTAGGTATCCCCATCCTCTCACAGGCAGGACAGGAAACATGTGTTGCGAAAATGAGTAACTGTCCGTCTGGTGTTAATATGAATATAGGACTGGTTGTATATAGTTCTATTTCAAACGTTTTTGAATTGTGCGATTTACTAATGTGGTGTTTCTTTGAAAAGACATGCTCTATTGATTTATGAATGTCTTTGTTGAAATATCAAAAATAAGCGAAATAAAGCTTGAAAACTTTGGAATTAATGGTCTAAGGTTTATCACAACTCTAATCAAAATAACCCCCCCCAGACATCCTGTTTGCCTATTTCAATATTGAGGTGGTCCAGTCTGGGGAGTTATGGACCCAAGCCTTGCTTGATCACACTAGTAATGTGCTCTCCAGCAGGACTCTGGGACGGAGCCGAGCACGATCACGTCCTCGCGGCCATGATGGCTGGCCACGCCCCCAAGAGAAAGAATGATGAGGCAAGAATGAAAGAAGGCAAGAGTAGGAAAGAGAAAGAAAAGAAGAGAGAAGGAAAGAACAAAGTAAGAAGGAGAGAAAGAATAAAAAAGGAAGAATGAAAGAATGAAAGAAGGCAAAAAGGCAAGAAAGAAGGAAAAGAGACAGAAGGAAAAATAAAGAAAGAAAGAAATCACAAGAAAGAAGGAAGGAAAGAAAGAAAGGATGGAAGAGAAGAGAAGAAAGAAAGATAGAAAGGAAGGAAAAGAAAGAAAGACAGAGAATGAAAGAAAGAAAGATTGAGAGAGAAGGAAAGAGAGAGCGGGAAAGAGAGAGAAAGAAAGAGAATGAAAGAGATTGAAAGGGGAAAGAAAAGGAAAGAGAATGAAAGGGAGAGAAAAAGAAAGGAAAGAAGGAATGAACTTAGGAATAATGAAAAGGCATGAGAAAGAAAGAAGGAAAAAGTAGGAAAGAGTTAAAGAAAGAAAAAGAGAAGAAAGAATGGAAAGAAAGAAAGAGAAAGAAAAAGGAAGTCAAGAATGAAAAAAGCTATAAATAAAGAAGGTTAGAAAGAAGGAAGGAGAGAATGAAGAAAAGAAAGAAAGAAATAAGAAAGAGAGAGAAAGAAGTAAAGGGAAAGAAAGAGGTATGGAGAGAAAACAAAGGTAGGAAAGAATCAAGGAAGGAAAGAAAGAAACGAAAGAAAGGGAAGAAAAAAGTAAAAAAGGAATAACAATACAGAACAGTTTCAAATGGACACAATCTAGTATGCTGTGAAATAGCAGCAGTCAGAAAAGCAAAACTCTCCAAAAGGAATTTACAACAGCATTGGCAGATGATGGGATCTGACAAACATGGAATGTGCATCAGAAATGCCCTGCCATCACATCAGGCTCTAAACACAAAGACAACACTAAAGTAATTATAAAGTAAAAACAAAAAACACTGGCACTGAAGGGAAATAGCTTATGTGTGCATGTGTTCATTGTGAGAGAGTAAAATGCAGTCACTGAAAGTGAAGTTAACCAGTGGCTTAAGTAGGCTGATCCATTGCCCCATGATGTATTCTGTAGTGGATGGAAGCAAAATGTGAATGACCCAACAACAGACCGATGAATGAAGAAAGGTGTCTGAAAGCCCCTGTATGTAAGTATTAGGCATATTTTATTAAAATCAAAAGGTCTTGGCTAACGACAGACCTAAAAATGAGGCTTTGTGTAGACCTACATGATGTAGACAAGTGTGTTTGGTTGATCATACCCTCTGCTAACATTGGTGAACTGTGGTTAAACATAAGTGTTAGAGTATCATCAGATAGCACTGTATGAAGAGTCAAAACTGGAGGGTGCTTTTAAGGTTCAAACGGATGCCTTTTGGCTTGGTATTAGCATTTGCTGTGTTTCAAAGAGTTATGCATCAGTAATTTCGAGAAGTAATTAATATTTTATATTTCCAGAATGATATTTTGTTTTTTGGGAAAAACATAGAGGAACATGATGATAATTTAGAGAGAGTGTTAGCTAACTTAGAACATAAGGGTTTGTCAATTCGGAAGGGCAAGTGTAAGGTTGCAGTGGAGATAGTGTACTATCAGCAGAAGTGGAGTGGCGCCCAAAGCGAGTCTGATTGAAGAAATTGTGGAGGCACCAAGTCCACAAAAATAAATAAAGATCAAATAAAGTCCTTCATGAAACCGGCAGAATACTATGTAAAGTTTATACCAAGGTTTGTGGATAAAACAATGAGCATAAGGAAGTTATTGTAGAAGAATGAGTGGTTTGTGTGGGATGAGTTGTATAAGGGGAAATCCAATGCGGTAAAAAAAGAGATGGAAGGTGCTCCTGCTTTAAAGTCTTCCAATACTCAAAACAGTCACCATGACAGATGCCAGCAATGTAGGTTTGAGGGCAGTTTTATTACAAGATTATGCTGGACACCTGGAAACAGTTGTTAATGCCTTGAGAGGTTTGAGGGGTGCCGAACATCAATACTTGATGATAGTAAATGAGACGATGGCCTGATATTGTAACATGGAACACTATCACCAATATGTGTGGTGTATTTATTTTCTATTTACACTGATAACAACCTTCAGAAGATTTTCTAACCACAAAAAGTGGTGATAAGGCGACCTGAGCTTTGCACAATGGTAAATCAAAATTCAAGATTATAATTCTGATTTGTAATACATGTTCGGTTGTAAAAATGTATTAGCAGATGCCCATCATGTTTGCCTGTGACCAGAGGTGCTGAGAAATGTGTAAAAGATTCGGCCTGGACAAAATTTTAATTACACCAGCATAATTTGCATTATTTTGGTAATTTCATGTTACTCTTCCTGAAATAAAGCCATTACACCACTTTGCATAATTATGCGCTTTTCACTGTAAAAATGTACAGGGAAGCGTGCCATGTGCTGTATGCACGGGAACAACAGAAGGCAAATAACTGTTGTTCGCAGTGATTTTGTAAAATGTGTCCATGCTGCAAAAAAGTGGCACCAGGGTGCATTTCATGCTAAACTTTAGTGCGAAATGACAGATTTGAATTTTGTGTAATTATGCATAATTTAGCGTAATATTGCCAACATTTTATGTAATTACGCAAAAGCAAATCACACGAAATTTGCACACCTCCAATGAAGATGATGAGGATATTATGGTTACTTGTATTTAAGAAGTGACATTGAATGGTATTTCCAAAGACGAATGGCTCAGGGCACTTGAAGAGGATGACATTCTCAAGTCACTAATGACTTACGTCTAACAGGGATGGCCGAGTAAAAGTAATTTGTATAGGGAAGTCTGTAAATACCAGAGTCTGATGAATTAGTTGAACATTCATGATGAAATATTGTTTAAAGGAAAGTGTTTGGTGGTACCCACAGAGCTTAAAAAAACACTAGAAATGGCTCATGAGAATACCCTGGGATGTGTGGAACAAAACATAAGTTGCGCCCAGACTTTAGGTGGCCAAGGATGGGCATGAATGATGAAGAAAAGGCATGTTTGCGTGAAACATGCGCGTGGAGCGATGTCACAAAAATACAACTTTATATCCTGGTAAGGAGATATCAAGGCCTACTACAGCATGTGAAAAATGCTCTAGATATTTCTCGGCCTTTCCCGTTAAAGGGAACCAGTGCAAGGTATGCTGTGATATTACTGGATCATTATTCCCAATGGCCTGAAGTTAAATTTGTTAGTCAGGCAACTATGAGTGAAGTCATAAAATTCTTAAGGGAAGTTTCTGACAAGGAGGGCTTTTACAAAGAACTGGTTAAAAATAATGCAGTTCAACTGGAGATTAAGTGTTTTTTGAAAAAAGTAGGCCTCACACACATATTCATTTTGTTTACTTACCACAAAACAATGGTAAGTTTGGAAAGTGCAATCGAGTACTGAAGGAAGGAATTAACCCTGGGCGAAGTGCTACGCTACGCTCGCGTAGTTTGCGAAGCTTGCGCTACTTCGCACAACGCGAATTGCACGTAGCACAGTGCGAACACGCGTAGCGTAGCGTAGTGCCGCGGTCATTTTTTGCTTGCTCGCGGTCCTCAACGTCAAGTTGGCGACCGCGAGCAAGCAAAATGACATCCCGGCGAGACTTTTTCCTCGTTCGCGATCAGCAACATCAAGTTGCCGATCGCGAGCGTGGAAAATAAACCTCCCGGCGAGATTCTCAACGCTGGGAGGTCAGGTTTCTCATTGCGAGTGGTCGCGTATGCTCGCGACCGCTCGCGATGAGAAACTACCAGTCCGCGTTGAGAAGCTGCCGCTCGAGTAAAAATCTACTCGAGCAGCAGTAAAAGACAGCTCGCACTGTGCAAGTTGCCGTTTTCAATGATTGCACAGTGCGGACAAGCATCCGGCACTGTGCAATCATTGCGAACAGTGCGCTACGCAGTTCGCGTAGTGCTACGCGAAGCTTGCGTAGCGCGAACTGCACTTTGCGTAGCTTCGCGAAGCATTACTTCGCGAACTACGCCCACCCTTAGAAGGAATACAATTTGTGGTAGGCAGTAGAAAAATGTTGGAAGGAGGTGATTGATGTAGTATTGTGGTCATAATGGTTGAGGCTCTGAAAAGATGGGATACATCTCCATTTGGGAAAATGAGAGGAAAGGCCTACAATTTGTTATTGCAGCCATGGATGTTGGAGAACAGGTGTAACAGAGGAGAACCCTGAGGTCAAATTAGCAAAACAATGGGAATGATCAGAGGAGTGTGAAGTGTGAATGAATTCAAAATGGGTGATGTGGTCAGAGTGAGACTAGGGAAATTTAAAAGATAAATGTTTATCCTGGCTCTCTGACAGTATGGCAGTAAAGAGAGTAGGTAGATTTGTTGTAGACTTCAATGATGGAAATGCATGGAATAAGAACAAAGTAATTAATGCAAGTCTGGAATGTAGATCAGGTAGTCTGACGAAAGATGGAGCTAGACCAAACCAGCCTGGTTGAAAGACTATGTCGAATAGAACTCTAACAGACTACCTTGCATTTGGTTATTCGAATTTCCAAGTATCATGAATCCCTTACCAAGATTCACTATTAATATTGTTAAAATTATGATTCCAGTGTTAGTTTTTTTCCATTTATTCTCCAATGTATTTTTCATTTAGTTAGTCTTACTGTACAAGTTTATTAATTTACAAAATAAACTGGGTACATTCGCATGGGAACCAATGATTTTGGGCTGTCAAAGGCATGGACTAAGCTACTGCATCTCTTGATAAACAGAAAAGAATAAACGCTACCATAGCCTCGAGAGTTGGAAAAGAAGAGTGCCCACACAAAAGCATTTTTAGGATCCGTGAGTTCCTCTCTCTCAAGTAACTAGAGTTATGGCTGGTGAGACGGAGGTGGTTGTTGTAGTACTGGAGCCGTGTGAACGGTTGTATGTGATCTCATAGAAAAACTATTTCATGGAATACCATTACAGAGAAACTATTTCACCTAAACTGTTTAATGGAAATTTTCAGAATTAATGGCATTTACCAATCATAGAAACCTATTCATAAAATTGTTTTAGTCTGAAATTGGCTTTTTGCATGCTTATTTATCAAGGTGTAAATGCAATGGTTGCAGGTCTTACTTTCAGAAGCAGCTTTGTCTGAGGTATTTATTTCAGTGCTTTACTTCAGGTGACATTATTTCAAATGTATATCTATTATACAGTCAAACAATTACTTCAGAGGCTTTTAATTCGCTGAACCCTCACAACCCCTAAATACCATTGATCTCTGACTCATCACAACCCTAAACACCATCAATCACTATTGCCTAAAACACCTCATCAAACCTAAACTACATCCACTCCTGAACCCTAAAAGCCCTTTCTACCCCTGAATTCCACCCATCCCAGAAACCTAAAAACCCTCACTACATAGAACTTACACCGATCTATGAGCCCCTAAATTACACCCACCCTTGAACCCTAAAAGCCATTTCTACCCCTACCCTCCACCCATCCCTGAACCATAAACCCTCTCACTGCCCCTAAACTCCACCCATTCCTGATCCCTAAAAACCCCTTTCTATGCCTAAACACCGCACATCCCTGACCCCTTCAAATCCCTCACCACACCCATCATTGACCTATTCCTGAACCCTAAAAAAACCCTCACCACTCTTAAAACGCACGCACGACTCTTAAAATCCCCTCACCTACCATGAACTCTACCCATCCCTGAATCCTAAAAAGCCCTTTCTACATCTAAACTACTTTCATCCCTGAATCCTTAAAATACATCACTGCACCAAACTCCACTCAATCCTGAACTTTAAAAATTCTTCACAAACCCTAACCTCTACTATCACTGAACCTCGAAACCCCTTGTCACCCGTACACTTCACCTAAAAACACTGCACACCCTGAAACTCCACTCATCCATGGACCCTAGAAACCCCTCACTTCCTCTTATCTCCACCCATTTGTGACACCTAAAGAAACCCACAGCACCACTAAACTCTACCCAAACCTGAACCTTAAAAACCCTATGTCTGTGCGTGAGCTCCACCCATTCCTCGCCCCTAAAAACTCCACATCACCCCTAAACATTACCCATCTCTGAACCCAAAAACTTCACTAGTCCTAAACTCCACCCAAGTTTAATGTAATTTGTGAATTTTCCTTAAAATGATCTTTTTTTAGATTGTTTCCTTTAATTTTCGATTTATTTGTATTTCCTTAAAATTGTATTTCTTTAAAATTGATTTTCCATTGTTTGGTTTCCTCCAATGTGGTTTCCCAGCTTTCGCCCCAGGTAATTTGATCTCCCTTGTTTGAAGAATACCCTAGATTTTGAATCACATTGGTATCTTTGTCCCATACAGATGATAATTGCAGCTAATTAACAAAGGGTTGTGATCACGCACGCAGTTGGTCAAAACCTTAGAGGCTCTGATAAAAGGGATGAGGTCTGTGGATAATAATATTAAGTCGATTTTACTGCCATTCCTATAGACTATAAATGTCAGAAAGGGAGCGGTTTCCTCCTGAAAAAATTTGAAGAGAATAACAGGTTACTATTAATCATAAACCGATTTAATGTCTCCCAGTAAGGGGTATGAACAAAGTGCGAGGTGTCTTCACTCCTCAAAAAAATCTGACAGAAAAACATTCAAGTCCTCAATTACATGAACCTGCTGCTTGGTCAAAAAAATTAAAATATAAATTTATTAGTAGCATATCAGGGAATCCTAAAAATTATAAGCACAGAATTTAAAATCAGGGGTGCTGGTCAACGCTTCAAATTTAATGTTTGGAATTTTAAGAGTACCCAACACTACAAGCCCCCCTTTGGGCCTGCCTGGCTGGGAAGGTGTTTGGGAAGGTGTAGCTGGAATACAAAATGTTCGAAAGCCGTCTACATAAAAGTTCTGTTAGCGCAGTACGTGAAACTGAAAACATTTACAAGCAATTGATGGTAACTTTGAAAAATACTTATAGCAATTACAAGTACGGGTAAATACCCTAACTTTACGAGGAAACGACTTAAATGATCACACGTGTTTCTTACATAAGAAACTCATTTATGTACACAGTAAACCAGAAGAGCATAGTCGAAGCCCTCAAGTTGGGCCGTGTATGAAGAGACCACACCAAATTATGTGGGAGGGTGTTTTTTTGCAGTTTTATTTAGCGCGAACTCGACCTGAAAGTGGAGTTCTAACATGCGCACCAGCTACATTACACAAGGACGCACTCTTTCATATTTAGGAGGCAATGACAGATTAAGTGAATTACGCAGAATCACATCCTCTGCCCCCCGCCCCCCCCCCCAGAGTTGACTAAATGATGTGGATAAAAAGAAACAGCTCTGTGAGACAGAATAATACATTCATATTTTTCACCATGTATGACTTGTATTTATGTACTTTCTGACTTTGTATCCTTCTGCAGAAAAAACATCCTTCCCCTGTTCTTCAGTGATGTATGATTCCAGAATCCGAGCCACATTCTCACCTCGTTAAACGCCTGAATGCACGTCAGTGGCTGAAAGATGATTTGCAACTTTTGGAAAGTGCCAGGTGTGGCGAAAGCGCCCACGTACAGTCATTTTAATAACAGTTTACCCATCTGATCTAGAAACATTTTTTGTTAAAATCTTTAAATTGTTCGCAGTCGTATTATGTGGCAAATGTTGCAAGTCTATATGTATGAGGAAAAAGCCATGGCTGTGGAATTGTGTATTTTCATTGGCAATGACTAGCTGATTAAATGTGACTGGCAAGCTAGCTAAAAACAGGGGTTGAAGGAGTTCCAGCTGGTATCACATGCTATCTCCACCTTGACGGCCCAGCTAGCATCATATATCCAACCTACCCCCAATTTTATATGAAAAAAGGATTCCCTTTCAATGCTAATTTGTTGAAACCATTATTTATTGCACTAAGTTAAATATTTCACAGCTAAGAACCACCACGGAGTTTTCAGGAAAAAAAGAACAATGCTTGCCATGGAAATGGTGCAGAAACTAAAACTGCCGTTTGTAATATTCACACTCAAAGCCCTCACAAATATTTATCGTCAAAATGCAGCAAACATTTAACAGCTGAGTGCCCATTAAGGGCCTCATGAAGAAGGCTGTGTGCAAGTCACCCAAGACGCAAGTCTTTTCCAAGGTTCAGAGGTTCCCACCTCACAGACAGGTAAATATGCCGCGGAAGACGAGTGCCGTTGAGGTATATACAGTGCACAGGTCTTTGCTTGCTCATTTATCGCAGTCTTACATTGTTGCCAAATTCTACAACAAATAAATGGATAGCATTGAATAACTAGCTCTATACGTCCATACGTCCGAGGGTCCGCATTGAAGACCTGCAGCGTCTTACCTGGACTCTCTCTCTCCCAAGCTTGGCTGGCCTCTTTGTCGCCTTCGCGCCCTTTAAGAGTTCAGGCGCGTTCCTCACCTCGTAGAGTTTCTGATACACAGCTTCTTTTATCGGCTTCGTTTCTTTCTCAGATTACTAATCATTCTTTTTGTTTTTTTCACATTTTGTTTCGGTTTTTTTCTTTGTCTTTATTTTTTCCTGCTACTTGTCTCCTTTATGTCTTTCTCCCCCTTCGCTTCCACACTTTTCGGTGGCTCTCCACCCTCTCCTCAACCTGCCTTCCTCTCCTCAACCTGCCTTCCTCCTTCCCTATTACTTACAAATCTATCTCTATCTGTCTTTCTTTGCTTGCCCCCTTCTATCTATCCGTCACCTTTCTATTTACCACCCTCACCGCCCCCTCACTGTCTATTCCTTCTCACCCGTACTGACCCTTTTATATCGCTGAGTCTATTTACTTTTCAAGCGATTCTGGTTCTTTCCTCCTGCTCCCCGTTGCGGCGCACCGCGCTCTTTTATTGAGTGTATTTCATGCGTTTTTCAGATGTGTACGCAGTGTACAAGCCCAGCCCCCGCGGCGCTCACGTGTTCTGCTAAAGAGTTGTCCTCCTGACTCAGCAGACGGGCCCGGAACAGTAATCAGGTGGCTCATTGTTAAGGGAACAGTGGACGGGATATCCATAACAGCCCTGTCACGCGCGGGCGTCAGCAGCGTCCTCACACAGTGCTGAGGGACAGGATCAAACGTGCATACATACTTGAGTGCTTGCTGTCGCAGCGAGCGCATTGAAGTGCTGACAAGGTAATAATTAGGACTCCCGGTTTTCTGGTATTTGTTTTTTGGACATTTCCGTCTGTATTTATCCATATTTATTTTTTGTCAACTTTATCTCTATTTATCCATATTTATTATGGGTTTTGTGAAAAAAATGAGGCTGAAACTGGTTTATTTCCACATTTATTTAACCAATAAATATGCAGTCATGCTTGAATGCCTTCCAGGTTTCAGTGATATGAACATCTGCAGAAGATAAATCAATGCACTTATATGAAAATATGCATATTTCAGTGTCAGCTTCGTGCATATCTACTGCTGTTTAAGCCTCTTTACTAAAATTCCTTTCTTTTTTAACCCCCTTACCTATCAATCCACACATCTATTGGCATGGCAAAGTGTATTTAGAATCACTCAAAAAGCAACCAATTTCCATTTTTATCCACATTTAAAAATAAATACAGACAAGAAAATAAATGTTTTTCTGTCTGTATTTATCTGTAAAAATCAGTAAAAACGGAAAACAGGGAGCCTTAGTAATTATGCAGCAAAAGTGCATTTGGGCCAATGCAAGCGCGGAAAATCAACTATAATTGGGGCTCACGGGGCCCCGGCAGCATTGTACATGTTGCACTATTGATAACTAAACCCTGTGACTAGGGAAACAAGCATTGGTAACTGCATTAGGTTTCGCCTATGTGATTAATAATAAATCGTTTTTTGTTGTAATTTGTAGCTTGGTGAATAGTTGAGCAAAATAAGTTAAGAAAATCTGTTCGAGTGTTACATTCAATTCCATTGCCATTTAGGTGTTATGCTCCAGATGGCCCAGCCAAGGTGATACTTGATTAAAAATCTAGCAGAATCCCAGTATCAATGCCCTCATTAGGAATTTCCTGATAAGCCTTGGGTAATACTGCTGATATTGCAATTACATCTGAACATGCAGGGAGGGCTCTGGATCCACAAAAGTAACATTATTACCACACAGTTATAAAACACTAAATTAACTCTAAAAATCCACAAAGAGTGACTAGTTAATTGTGATTCAAGCAACACAATTTGAGCAAGAAAACCCGAAAACTAAAGCTGTGTTTTGAATGATGTTGTCCAAAGGCAGCTGTAGGTAAGCAGCCCTGACAGCCCTTTTCAGACTACCCTGGCATCAGCCACAGTGCAAAGCATCTGTATTAGGATTCCTGCATTGGCTGATTCGGATGCATATTCCAAACTACTTGACTCATTCAAGGGCAGCTTATGTGGAGGAAAAGCGAATAATTAGACAGTAGACCATTATCCGGAGGCTAAAGATGCCTAGGCGCTGCAATACAATGACATTACAAGGAACTTATATAACATCACTTTGTCCTGTATGTAGAACACTGGTTTTGGCCACAAGAGGATGGTATTGTACCAGGAATTAAAATGTAAAAGCAGATCCATGCCTTCGAGAATGAATGAAATTACATTTGCATTCATTACCTTTTAATTCTGAATAAACAGTCGTCGCATAATGAGACCGGCAGAACCATTTAATTCTATCGGCTGTTAGCGCAATTAATACTTTGATTGGGGGGTGGGGGGCTTGCAAATTGGTATGAGTATGATTGAAACTGTATGGCAGAGGTCTTCAAACGATTTCGCCCTGAGCACACCCTAAACAAAATGTTTTGAAGTTGGGCCCCCCTCCAAAACACTCACTCTCTCTCTCTCTCTCTCTCTCTCTCTCTCTCTCTCTCTCTATATATATATATATTATCTACTGGCGGTCGCCAGTAGATAGTTATAGTTAGGACCTATTTTCCATAGGAAATTCACAACATTCTATTTCCAATAACTTTGGCGCCGGTTGACGAATCTTCGCTAAATTTTCAAAACTTATGGCCCGCTCCGGTCCGCTCCTGTCCTGAAAGTTTCGGGGTGATTCGGCAAGTGGGGGCCGAAAAAAAAGGGGGGTCCCAAAACGTGTTTTCCCCATGCAATTTTCCATAGGAAACTTTAGACACGGCTACAGCCCGAACTGCTGAACGGAATTACACCAAATTTGGCAAAGAGGTAGTTCTTGGTTCAGAAAGAACCCTTTTTGTTAAATGGTGTAAATCCGTTCAGTAGTTGCTGAGAAAATCAAAAGTAAAATCACATATATATCTGGGCGGAGCCTAACCACACATGTCATCGTGAGATCTGATTGGCTGTCAGCACTTCTTCCTGGAATTGCTGGCAGCCATCTTGGGACCAATATAAATGATAGTACCCCATTGAAATGCACTGTAGTGAATCAAAGATTTTGAGGGTTACCAAAAGGAGAACTATAAAGGGTGATAACATACTTTAGTTACATTAGAATTCATTTGTTGATGGTACCATACTAATTTCAGGAATTGTGGTGTGTTCTAAGGTGATTTTACCTTGTGAAAACCTTCTGCTGGGATATCATGAATCATGTTTGAGAGAAAACTATTTTCACATGCTTGTCCCATAGAGTTTTGGAAGGTTCTCCAGAAGCTAAAATGAGAGCATATTTTCTGTAAATTCACATTATCTTTCTCAGTCATGTGAGAATGAAGTCTGACATTCTCAGTAAAACATGTACATCCAACAAGGGCAGAGACTGTCAGTTGATTCCTTTGTGTTCTACTGCAGCTTCCCAGAGTGTTCTAAAGAACAACTAGAGTGCTAACAGCCTTACTTATGACAAAAGTATGGCACACCTGAAGCCATCTTGATTGGAATAAACTGGTAACACTTAAAACATTTAATTTAAAAAGGAACAAAATGATGGGGTTCATTTTGTCATAGAAATTATGGTTAGTGCTATAGAAAGAAAAATTAGGACGTTTCAAGTGAGATCTCAAATATCTTCCTGTTATATTTCAACAGGAGCAGCCTGTCAGTTGATGCCTTTGTGTTCTACTGCAGCTTCCCAGAGTGTTCTAAAGAACAACTAGAGTGCTAACAGCCTTACTTATGACAAAAGTATGGCACACCTGAAGCCATCTTGATTGGAATAAACTGGTAACACTTAAAACATTTAATTTAAAAAGGAACAAAATGATGGGGTTCATTTTATTATAGAAATTATGGGTAGTGCTGTAGAAAGAAAAATTAGGACATGTTTCAAGTGTGATCTCAAATATCTTCCTGTTATATTTCAACAGGAGCAGCCTGCCAGTTGATGCCTTTGTGTTCTACTGCAGCTTCCCAGAGTGTTCTAAAGAACAACTAGAGCGCTAACAGCCTTACTTATGACAAAAGTATGGCACACCTGAAGCCATCTTGATTGGAATAAACCGTTAATACTTAAAACATTTAATTTAAAAAGGAACAAAATGAGGGGGTTCTTTTTGAAATAGAAATTATGGTTAGTGCTGCAAAAGAAAAATGAGGGCATGTTTTAAGTGAGATCTCAAATCCTCTTCTATTTTATTAGAAAATTCTGACATGCAGACTGAAACAATCACTTTCAATACCAGCAGCAGACTTCCAGTTAACTCCCTGGTGAGCAGTAGCTTTACTACAGTGATCTAATGAGCAACTAGAGTGCTAACATTCTGAATTTATGGCAAATGTGAGACACATCTGAGTGCCTTCTTGATGAAATCAAAGTAAAAAACTGAAACCATTTCCTACTGAGGAGACTGCAGTAAATGAGGAAATTAGGAAACTTCATAACAAAGAAGTCTTCCAAGATGGCCACCAGAGAAAAAAGAGCCCAAATGTAGCACAAATATTACCCAGATGTAGCCCACATATAGCCCAATGAAAAAAGTGTGCAAAACACTTTTTATTTTTAGTTTTTTTGCAGTTTTATGTAGTGCAGACTGGTCAGGTATTGGAGCGTTGCATCTTAAAACATGACCCCCTACACTACAAAAACACCACTGCACTACCCTAAACCCTAAAACACTACCCCCAGCACGACCCCCTACACTACACAAGCACCACTGCACTATCCTAAACCCTAAAACACTACCCCCAGCATGACCCCCTACACTACACCAACACCACTGCACTACCCTAAACCCTAAAACACTACCCCCAGCACGACCCCCTACACTACCCAAACACCACTGCACTAACCTAAATCCTAAAACACTACCCCCAGCACGACCCCTACACTACCCAAACACCACTGCACTACCCTAAAACATGACCCCCTACACTACACAATCACCACTGCACTACCCTAGACCCAAAAACACTACCCCCAGCAAGACCCCCTACACTACACAAGCACCACTGCACTACCCTAAACCCTAAAACACTACCCCCAGCATGACTCCCTACACTACACAAACACCACTGCACTACCCTAAACCCTAAAACACTACGCCCAGCACGATCCCCTACACTACCCAAACACCACTGCACTAACCTAAATCCTAAAACAATACCCCCAGCACGACCCCTACACTACCCAAACACCACTGCAATACCCTAAAACATGACCCCCTACACTACACAAACACCACTGCACTACCCTAAACCCTAAAACACTACCCCCAGCACGACCCCCTACACTGCCCGAACACCACTGCACTGCCCTAAACCTTGAAACACCAGCCCCTGCACGACCCCTACACTGTTTGAATACCACTGCACTGCTCAAAACCCTGAAACACCACCCCCAGCACGACCCCCTACACTGCCCGAACACCACTGTACTGCCCTAAACCCTGAAACACCACCCCTTCACGACCCCCTACACTGCCCGAACACCACTGCACTGCCCTAAACCCTGAAACACCACCCCCAGCACGCACTCCCTACACTGCCCAAACACCACTGCACTGCCCTAAACCCTGAAACACTACCCCCAGCAAGACCCCTACACTGCCCGAACACCACTGCACTGCCCTAAACCCTGAAACATCACCCCCAGCAAGACCCCCTACACTGCCCGAACACCACTGCCCTAAACCCTGAAACACCACCCCCAGCACGACCCCTACACTGCCCGAACACCACTGCACTGCCCTAAACCCTGAAACACCAGCCCCAGCACGACCCCCTACACTGCCCGAACACTACTGCACTGCCCTAAACCCTGAAACACCATCCCCAGCACGACCCCTACACTGCACGAACACCACTGCACTGCCCTAAACCCTGAAACACTACCCCCAGCAAGACCCCTACACTGCCCGAACACCACTGCTCTGCCCTAAATCCTGAAACATCACCCCCAGCAAGACCCCCTACACTGCCCGAACACCACTGCCCTAAACCCTGAAACACCACCCCCAGCAAGACCCCTACACTGCCCGAACACCACTGCACTGCCCTAAACCCTGAAACACCAGCCCCAGCACGACCCCCTACATTGCCCGAATACCACTGCACTGCCCTAAACCCTGAAACACCACCCCCTGCATGACCCACTACACTGCCCGAACACCACTGCACTGCCCTAAACCCTGAAACACCACCCCCAGCATGACCCCCTACACTGCCCGAACACCACTGCACTGCCCTTAACCATGAAACACCACCCCCTGCACGACCCCCTACACTGCCCGAACACTACTGCACTGCCCTAAACCCTGAAACACCACCCCCAGCATGACCCCCTACACTGCACGAACACCACTGCACTGCCCTAAACCCTGAAACACTACCCCCAGCAAGACCCCCTACACTGCCCGAACACCACTGCACTGCCCTAAACCCTGAAACATCACCCCCAGCAAGACCCCCTACACTGCCCGAACACCACTGCCCTAAACCCTGAAACACCACCCCCAGCAAGACCCTCTACACTGCCCGAACAACACTGCACTGCCCTAAACCCTGAAACACCACCCCCAGTATGACCCCCTACACTGCCCGAACACCACTGCTCTGCCCAAAACCCTGAAACACCAGCCCCAGCACGACCCCCTACACTGCCCGAACACCACTGCACTGCCCTAAACCCTGAAACACCACCCCCAGCACGACCCCCTACACTGCCCGAACACCACTGCACTGCCCTAAACCCTGAAACACCACCCCCAGCACGACCGCCTACACTGCCTGAAAACCACTGCACTGCCCTAAACCCTGAAACACCAGCCCCAGCACGACCCCCTACACTGCCCGAACACCACTGCACTGCCCTAAACTCTCAAACACCTGCCCCAGCACGACCCCCTACACTGCCCGAACACCACTGCACTGCCCTAAACCCTGAAACACCACCCCCAGCACGACCCCCTACACTGCCCGAACACCACTGCACTGCCCTAAACCCTGAAACACCACCCCCAGCACGACCGCCTACACTGCCTGAAAACCACTGCACTGCCCTAAACCCTGAAACACCACCCCCAGCACGACCCCTACACTGCCCGAACACCACTGCACTGCCCTAAACCCTGAAACACCACCCCCTTGCACGACCCCCTACACTGCCCGAACACCACTGCACTGCCCTAAACCCTGACTCACCACCCCCCTGCACGACCCCCTACACTGCCTGAACACCACTGCACTGCCCTAAACCCTGAAACACCACCCCCAGCACGACCCCCTACACTGCCCGAACACCACTGCACTGCCCTAAACCCTGAAACACCACCCCCAGCACGACCCCCTACACTGCCCGAACACCACTGCGCTGCCCTAAACCCTGAAACACCAGCCCCTGCACAACCCCCTACAGTGCCCGAACACCACTGCACTGCCCTAAACCCTGAAACACCACCCCCAGCACGACCCCCTACACTGCCTGAACACCACTGCCCTAAACCCTGAAACACCACTCCCAGCAAGACCCCCTACACTGCCCGAACACCACTGCACTGCCCTAAACCCTGAAACACCACCTCCAGCACAACCCCCTACACTGCCTGAACACCATTGCTCTGCCCTAAACCCTGAAACACTGACCCCAGCAAGACCCCCTACACTGCCCGAACACCACTGCACTGCCCTAAACCCTGAAACATCACCCCCAGCAAGACCCCCTACACTGCCCGAACACCACTGCCCTAAACCCTGAAACACCACCCCCAGCACGACCCCCTACACTGCCCGAACACCACTGCACTGCCCTAAACCCTGAAACACCACCCCCAGCACGACCCCCTACACTACCCAAACACTACTGCACTACCCTAAAACATGACCCCCTACACTACACAAATCACCACTGCACTACCCTAGACCCAAAAACACTACCCCCAGCAAGACCCCCTACACTACACAAGCACCACTGCACTACCCTAAACCCTAAAACACTACCCCCAGCATGACTCCCTACACTACACAAACACCACTGCACTACCCTAAACCCTAAAACACTACGCCCAGCACGATCCCCTACACTACCCAAACACCACTGCACTAACCTAAATCCTAAAACAATACCCCCAGCACGACCCCTACACTACCCAAACACCACTGCAATACCCTAAAACATGACCCCCTACACTACACAAACACCACTGCACTACCCTAAACCCTAAAATACTATCCCCAGCACGACCCCCTACACTGCCCGAACACCACTGCACTGCCCTAAACCTTGAAACACCAGCCCCTGCACGACCCCCTACACTGTTTGAATACCACTGCACTGCTCTAAACCCTGAAACACCACCCCCAGCACGACCCCCTACACTGCCCGAACACCACTGCACTGCCCTAAACCCTGAAACACCACCCCTTCACGACCCCCTACACTGCCCGAACACCACTGCACTGCCCTAAACTCTGAAACACAACCCCCAGCACGACCCCCTACACTGCCCAAACACCACTGCACTGCCCTAAACCCTGAAACACTACCCCCAGCAAGACCCCCTACACTGCCCGAACACCACTGCACTGCCCTAAACCCTGAAACATCACCCCCAGCAAGACCCCCTACACTGCCCGAACACCACTGCCCTCAACCCTGAAACACCACCCCCAGCACGACCCCCTACACTGCCCGAACAACTCTGCACTGCCCTAAACCCTGAAAACACCAACCCCAGCACGACCCCCTACACTGCCCGAACACCACTGCTCTGCCCTAAACCCTGAAACACCAGCCCCAGCACGACCCCCTACACTGCCCGAACACTACTGCACTGCCCTAAACCCTGAAACACCATCCCCAGCACGACCCCCTACACTGCACGAACACCACTGCACTGCCCTAAACCCTGAAACACTTCCCCCAGCAAGACCCCCTACACTGCCCGAACACCACTACACTGCCCTAAACCCTGAAACATCACCCCCAGCAAGACCCCCTACACTGCCCGAACACCACTGCCCTAAACCCTGAAACACCACCCCCAGCAAGACCCCCTACACTGCCCGAACACCACTGCACTGCCCTAAACCCTGAAACACCAGCCCCAGCACGACCCCCTACATTGCCCGAACACCACTGCACTGCCCTAAACCCTGAAACACCACCCCCTGCACGACCCACTACACTGCCCGAACACCACTGCACTGCCCTAAACCCCGAAACACCACCCCCAGCATGACCCCCTACACTGCCCGAACACCACTGCACTGCCCTTAACCCTGAAACACCACCCCCTGCACGACCCCCTACACTGCCCGAACACTACTGCACTGCCCTAAACCCTGAAACACCACCCCCAGCATGACCCCCTACACTGCACGAACACTACTGCACTGCCCTAAACCCTGAAACACTACCCCCAGCAAGACCCCCTACACTGCCCGAACACCACTGCACTGCCCTAAACCCTGAAACATCACCCCCAGCAAGACCCCCTACACTGCCCGAACACCACTGCCCTAAACCCTGAAACACCACCCCCAGCAAGACCCCCTACACTGCCCGAACAACACTGCACTGCCCTAAACCCTGAAACACCACCCCCAGTACGACCCCCTACACTGCCCGAACACCACTGCTCTGCCCAAAACCCTGAAACACCAGCCCCAGTACGACCCCCTACACTGCCCGAACACCACTGCACTGCCCTAAACCCTGAAACACCACCCCCAGCACGACCCCCTACACTGCCCGAACACCACTGCACTGCCCTAAACCCTGAAACACCACCCCCAGCACGACCGCCTACACTGCCTGAAAACCACTGCACTGACCTAAACCCTGAAACACCAGCCCCAGCACGACCCCCTACACTGCCCGAACACCACTGCACTGCCCTAAACTCTCAAACACCTGCCCCAGCACGACCCCCTACACTGCCCGAACACCACTGCACTGCCCTAAACCCTGAAACACCACCCCCAGCACGACCCCTACACTGCCCGAACACCACTGCACTGCACTAAACCCTGAAACACCACCCCCTGCACGACCCCCTACACTGCCCGAACACCACTGCACTGCCCTAAACCCTGACTCACCACCCCCTGCACGACCCCCTACACTGCCTGAACACCACTGCACTGCCCTAAACCCTGAAACACCACCCCCAGCATGACCCCCTACACTGCCCGAACACCACTGCACTGCCCTAAACCCTGAAACACCACCCCCAGCACAACCCCCTACACTGCCCGAACAACACTGCACTGCCCTAAACCCTGAAACACCACCCCCAGTACGACCCCCTACACTGCCCGAACACCACTGCTCTGCCCAAAACCCTGAAACACCAGCCCCAGCACGACCCCCTACACTGCCCGAACACCACTGCACTGCCCTAAACCCTGAAACACCACCCCCAGCACGACCCCCTACACTGCCCGAACACCACTGCACTGCCCTAAACCCTGAAACACCACCCCCAGCACGACCGCCTACACTGCCTGAAAACCACTGCACTGCCCTAAACCCTGAAACACCAGCCCCAGCACGACCCCCTACACTGCGCGAACACCACTGCACTGCCCTAAACTCTCAAACACCTGCCCCAGCACGACCCCCTACACTGCCCGAACACCACTGCACTGCCCTAAACCCTGAAACACCACCCCCAGCACGACCCCTACACTGCCCGAACAGCACTGCACTGCCCTAAACCCTGAAACACCACCCCCTGCACGACCCCCTACACTGCCCGAACACCACTGCACTGCCCTAAACCCTGACTCACCACCCCCTGCACGACCCCCTACACTGCCTGAACACCACTGCACTGCCCTAAACCCTGAAACACCACCCCCAGCACGACCCCCTACACTGCCCGAACACCACTGCACTGCCCTAAACCCTGAAACACCACCCCCAGCACGACCCCCTACACTGCCCGAACACCACTGCGCTGCCCTAAACCCTGAAACACCAGCCCCTGCACAACCCCCTACACTGCCCGAACACCACTGCACTGCCCTAAACCCTGAAACACCACCCCCAGCACGACCCCCTACACTGCCTGAACACCACTGCCCTAAACCCTGAAACACCACTCCCAGCAAGACCCCCTACACTGCCCGAACACCACTGCACTGCCCTAAACCCTGAAACACCACCTCCAGCACAACCCCCTACACTGCCTGAACACCATTGCTCTGCCCTAAACCCTGAAACATTGACCCCAGCAAGACCCCCTACACTGCCCGAACACCACTGCACTGCCCTAAACCCTGAAACATCACCCCCAGCAAGACCCCCTACACTGCCCAAACACCACTGCCCTAAACCCTGAAACACCACCCCCAGCACGACCCCCTACACTGCCCGAACACCACTGCACTGCCCTAAACCCTGAAACACTACCCCCAGCACGACCCCCTACACTACCCAAACACCACTGCACTACCCTAAAACATGACCCCCTACACTACACAATCACCACTGCACTTACCTAGACCCAAAAACACTACCCCCAGCAAGACCCCTACACTACACAAGCACCACTGCACTACCCTAAACCCTAAAACACTACCCCCAGCATGACTCCCTACACTACACAAACACCACTGCACTACCCTAAACCCTAAAACACTACGCCCAGCACGATCCCCTACACTACCCAAACACCACTGCACTAACCTAAATCCTAAAACAATACCCCCAGCACGACCCCCTACACTACCCAAACACCACTGCAATACCCTAAAACATGACCCCCTACACTACACAAACACCACTGCACTACCCTAAACCCTAAAATACTACCCCCAGCACGACCCCCTACACTGCCCGAACACCACTGCACTGCCCTAAACCTTGAAACACCAGCCCCTGCACGACCCCCTACACTGTTTGAATACCACTGCACTGCTCTAAACCCTGAAACACCACCCCCAGCACGACCCCCTACACTGCCCGAACACCACTGCACTGCCCTAAACCCTGAAACACCACCCCTTCACGACCCCCTACACTGCCCGAACACCACTGCACTGCCCTAAACCCTGAAACACCACCCCCAGCACGACCCCCTACACTGCCCAAACACCACTGCACTGCCCTAAACCCTGAAACACTACCCCCAGCAAGACCCCCTACACTGCCCGAACACCACTGCACTGCCCTAAACCCTGAAACATCACCCCCAGCAAGACCCCCTACACTGCCCGAACACCACTGCCCTAAACCCTGAAACACCACCCCCAGCACGACCCCCTACACTGCCCGAACAACTCTGCACTGCCCTAAACCCTGAAACACCAACCCCAGCACGACCCCCTACACTGCCCGAACACCACTGCTCTGCCCTAAACCCTGAAACACCAGCCCCAGCACGACCCCCTACACTGCCCGAACACTACTGCACTGCCCTAAACCCTGAAACACCATCCCCAGCACGACCCCCTACACTGCACGAACACCACTGCACTGCCCTAAACCCTGAAACACTTCCCCCAGCAAGACCCCCTACACTGCCCGAACACCACTACACTGCCCAAAACCCTGAAACATCACCCCCAGCAAGACCCCCTACACTGCCCGAACACCACTGCCCTAAACCCTGAAACACCACCCCCAGCAAGACCCCCTACACTGCCCGAACACCACTGCACTGCCCTAAACCCTGAAACACCAGCCCCAGCACGACCCCTACATTGCCCGAACACCACTGCACTGCCCTAAACCCTGAAACACCACCCCCTGCACGACCCACTACACTGCCCGAACACCACTGCACTGCCCTAAACCCTGAAACACCACCCCCAGCATGACCCCCTACACTGCCCGAACACCACTGCACTGCCCTTAACCCTGAAACACCACCCCTGCACGACCCCCTACACTGCCCGAACACTACTGCACTGCCCTAAACCCTGAAACACCACCCCCAGCATGACCCCCTACACTGCACGAACACTACTGCACTGCCCTAAACCCTGAAACACTACCCCCAGCAAGACCCCCTACACTGCCCGAACACCACTGCACTGCCCTAAACCCTGAAACATCACCCCCAGCAAGACCCCTACACTGCCCGAACACCACTGCCCTAAACCCTGAAACACCACCCCCAGCAAGACCCCCTACACTGCCCGAACAACACTGCACTGCCCTAAACCCTGAAACACCACCCCCAGTACGACCCCCTACACTGCCCGAACACCACTGCTCTGCCCAAAACCCTGAAACACCAGCCCCAGCACGACCCCCTACACTGCCCGAACACCACTGCACTTCCCTAAACCCTGAAACACCACCCCCAGCACGACCCCCTACACTGCCCGAACACCACTGCACTGCCCTAAACCCTGAAACACCACCCCCAGCACGACCGCCTACACTGCCTGAAAACCACTGCACTGCCCTAAACCCTGAAACACCAGCCCCAGCACGACCCCCTACACTGCCCGAACACCACTGCACTGCCCTAAACTCTCAAACACCTGCCCCAGCACGACCCCCTACACTGCCCGAACACCACTGCACTGCCCTAAACCCTGAAACACCACCCCCAGTACGACCCCTACACTGCCCGAACACCACTGCACTGCCCTAAACCCTGAAACACCACCCCCTGCACGACCCCCTACACTGCCCGAACACCACTGCACTGCCCTAAACCCTGACTCACCACCCCCTGCCACGACCCCCTACACTGCCTGAACACCACTGCACTGCCCTAAACCCTGAAACACCACCCCCAGCATGACCCCTACACTGCCCGAACACCACTGCACTGCCCTAAACCCTGAAACACCACCCCCAGCACAACCCCCTACACTGCCCGAACACCACTGCGCTGCCCTAAACCCTGAAACACCAGCCCCTGCACAACCCCCTACACTGCCCGAACACCACTGCACTGCCCTAAACCCTGAAACACCACCCCCAGCACGACCCCCTACACTGCCTGAACACCACTGCCCTAAACCCTGAAACACCACTCCCAGCAAGACCCCCTACACTGCCCGAACACCACTGCACTGCCCTAAACCCTGAAACACCACCTCCAGCACAACCCCCTACACTGCCTGAACACCATTGCTCTGCCCTAAACCCTGAAACACTGACCCCAGCAAGACCCCTACACTGCCCGAACACCACTGCACTGCCCTAAACCCTGAAACATCACCCCCAGCAAGACCCCCTACACTGCCCGAACACCACTGCCCTAAACCCTGAAACACCACCCCCAGCACGACCCCCGACACTGCCCGAACACCACTGCACTGCCCTAAACCCTGAAACACCACCCCCAGCACGACCCCCTACACTGCCCGAACACCACTGCTCTGCCCAAAACACTGAAACACCAGCCCCAGCATGACTCCCTACACTGCCCTAACACCACTGCACTGCCCTAAACCCTGAAACACCAGCCCCAGCACGACCCCCTAAACTGCACGAACACCACTGCACTGCCCTAAACCCTGAAAAACTACTCCCAGCAAGACCCCCTACACTGCCCGAACACCACTGCACTGCCCTAAACCCTGAAACATCACCCCCAGCAAGACCCCCTACACTGCCCGAACACCACTGCCCTAAACCCTGAAACACCACCCCCAGAAAGACCCCCTACACTGCCCGAACACCACTGCACTGCCCTAAACCCTGAAACACCAGCCCCAGCACGACCCCCTACACTGCCCGAACACCACTGTACTGCCCTAAACCCTGAAACACCACCCCGTGCACGACCCCCTACACTGCCCGAACACCACTGCACTGCCCTAAACCCTGAAACACCACCCCCAGCACGACCCCCTATATTGCCCGAACACCACTGCACTGCCCTAAACCCTGAAACACCACCCCCTGCAGGACCCCCTACACTGCCCGAACACTACTGCACTGCCCCAAACCCTGAAACACCACCCCCAGCACGACCCCCTACACTGCCCGAACACCACTGCCCCAAACCCTGAAACACCACCGCCAGCAAGACCCCCTACACTGCCCGAACACCACTGCACTGCCCTAAACCCTGAAACATCACCCCCAGCAAGACCCCTTACACTGCCCGAACACCACTGCACTGCCCTAAACCCTGAAACACCATCCCCAGCAAGACCCCCTACACTGCATGAACACCACTGCACTGCCCTAAACCCTGAAACACCAGCCCCAGCATAACCCCCTACACTGCCCGAACACCACTGCACTGCCCTAAACCACAACCCCCAGCACGACCCCCTACACTACCCGAACACCACTGCACTACCCTAAACCCTAAAATACTCCCCCAGCACGACCCCTACACTACCCGAAACCCTAAAACACTCCCCCAGCACGACCCCCTACACTACCCGAACACCACTGCACTGCCCTAAACCCTAAAACACTCCCCCAGCATGACCCCCTACACTACCCAAACACCACTGCACTGCCCTAAACCCTGAAACACTACCCCCGCATGACCCCCTACACTACCCGAACACCACTGCCCTAAACCCTGAAACACCACACCCAGCAAGACCCCCTACACTGCCCGAACACCACTGCACTGCCCTAAACCCTGAAACACCACCCCCAGCATGACCCCCTACACTGCCCGAACATCACTGCACTACCCTAAACCCTAAAACACGACCTCCTACACTACACAAACACCACTGCACTACCCTAAACCCTAAAACACTACCCCCAGCACGACCCCCTACACTACACAAACACCACTGCACTACCCTAAACCCTAAAACACTACCCCCAGCACGACCCCTAAACTACACAAACACCACTGCACTACCCTAAACCCTAAAACACTACCCCTACACTACACAAACACCACTGCACTACCCTAAACCCTAAAAACGACCCCCAGCACGAACCCCTACACTACCCAAACACCACTGCACTACCCTAAACCCTAAAACAATACCCCCAGCAGTACCCCCTACACTACCCAAACACCACTGCACTACCCTAAACCCTAAAACACTACCCCCAGCAGTACCCCTACACTACCCAAACACCATTGCACTACCCTAAACCCTAAAACACTACCCCCAGCAGTACCCCCTACACTACCCAAACACCACTGCACTACCCTAAACCCTAAACCACTACCCCCAGCACGACCCCCTACACTACCCAAACACCACTGCACTACCCTAAACCCTAAAACACTACCCCCAGCACAACCCCCTACACTACCCAAACACCACTGCACTACCCTAAACCCTAAAACACTCCCCCAGCACGACTCCCTACACTATCCAAACACCACTGCACTACCCTAAACCCTAAATCTACCCCCAGCATGACCCCCTACACTACACAAACACCACTGCACTACCCTAAACCCTAAAACACTACCCCCAGCACGACCCCCTTCACTACCTAAACACAACTGCACAATTTGTTACAGGCGTTGCAACGCAGGCCTGTGGTGCTTACTGGAAGTACCTGGTGGGCTAGTTGGGCCCCAGGGACCCTCAGGATTCAAGGTGACCTAATCCCCCAACTTAAAACGCCCCACGGGGCGCATTTGCACAGTGGTGAAAAGAGGGGGCGGGGCCTCAGGTGACATGTGCGCAAACACGCCCTGTGGTGCGTTTTAAGTTGGGGAATTAATTCCCCTTGAATCCTGAGGGACCCTGGGGCCAACTAGCCCACCAGGTACCTTCAGTAAGCACAACAGAGTTGCGTTGCAGAGAGGTGAAAAAGGTGCGTGGCCTCGGAACGCCTCTCTGCAACTCAGCTCTGTGGTCCTAACTGTAGGTACCTGGGGGCTAGTTGGGCCCCAGGGACCCTCAGGATTCAAGGGGACTTAATCCCGCAACTTAAAACGCGCCACGGGGCGCGTTTGCAGAGTGGGGGAGAAAGGGGGCACGGCCTGTGTCCACCTCTCAGCAATTCCACTATCGGGGGCTTACTGGAGGTGTCAGGTAGGCTAGTTGGCCCCTAAGGACCCCCAGCATCGAAGGGGACTCTAATCCCCATCCAAGAGCGCGCCAGGGAGCGCGTTTGCAGAGTGGTGGGCAAAGTGGTCATGGCCTGCTATGAGAACTTAGCAATCCTGCTGTGTGTGACTTACTGGAGGTAATAGAATGGGTAGTTGGCCCCCAAGGACGTCCTTGGGGCCAACTACCCCTCCTGTTACATCCAGTAAGTCCCACACAGTGGTATTGCTAGGAGGTCTTCAGAGGCCACGCCCCCTTTCTCCACCACTCTGCAAACGCACCTCCTGGCATACTATGGGTTGGGGGATGAAGCCCTGTAGCGCGTTTTAAGAGGTAGTTTTAATCCCCCTGCCCTATTATGTATTAGGGACTTACAGAGGAGGTCATGCTAATCACAGGGGTACCCCAACGCATAGTGTTCCCTAGTGTATGTAGGTGTTTTCACTGTATTCTAACTGTCTTTTAGCATAGCACTGACTCTGGTTAGTCAGAGTCAGTTACCACCAGTACCCGTCTGAAAAAGTTGTGGGCACAGGATGATTTTGCAACAAGGCCTCTTTCTGCTCCTCTGTTGGTTCTTTCTGCACATCTTTTGCTTCTTCCTGCACTTTTCTTCGTCTTTGTGGACTTCTGTTGCTTCTTTCTGCATTCCTTTTGCTTCTTTCTGTGCGTTTTTTCTTCTTTCTTCACATGTCCTACCTCTGTAGGCATAGTTAGAAACTAGCATTTAAAAACCTTTGAAATTCACTTAAAAATCATAGGTTTCAGGCACGTTATAGTTAGAAATTAGCATTTAAAAACCTTTGAAATTCACTGAAAAAACCATAGGTTTCAGACACGTTATAGTTAGAAATTAGCATTTAAAAAACCTTTGAAATTCACTGAAAAAACCATAGGTTTTAGGGAGAGTTATAGTTAGTTGGACATTTCACTCGTACACAACCATAGAAATTCCCCCGTTATAGTTAATTCAGCTAACTATAACTCGCGCCCCGCAATGCACTGCTGATGACGTCACATATTACATCACTCATGACATGGTCAGTGACATCACTGATGACATCACTGATGACATCTCAAATGACATCACTGATGACATCACTGATTACATCATCCATGTGATAATTTCATGCATCTTCTCACACCCTAATATAACTTTTGATACACCCACTCTAAATTACAGACTGCCATTCTCAAAACCATACACACTCCAATACCAATAACTACATACCCACTCACTGATTCTTAGGTCTACACACACACATCTACTCACTCACCCGTACAGTCACTCATACTTACAGTCACTCAGTACAGGACTATCATATGCACTCATACACCTATATAAACACTCACACACCGCCACTCATCCATAGAGGTACTCACACACCTAGTCAGTCATGCAAAAAATTAATCACACACCCATTTACTCACCTATACAGTTATACACACACCAGCTCACTTACTCATACAAATACTAGCACATTCTTTCGCTCTTATACAATAACTGATACAAGCACACACGCATCCATACAGCCACTCTCACAATCACACACTCTCACTTATAGTCATTTAAATACTCTAACACACATATATACTGCCTTTTACATATGTAGTTACTCGCACATGTACCACTGAGATATACATTCACTCACTAACACACCCATACACACACTCACCCACCCAAGCAGTCCATCACAGATGCACTCTTGAAATCATGCACCCAGTGAATCACCCACTCACACATCTATGTACAGAGTCACACACACCCCACCCACACAAACACTCAGGCAGCCATACAGATACTCAGAGAACCAATCAATAACCCATATAGACACTCATGTAGCTATTCGCAAATCCATGCATCCACTTACACACCAACAAACAGACGGATACAGACATTCACACAGTTTAGTCACTAACCCATGCATTCAGTAAGATACGTTTAATCACTCACTTGTAGAGTCAGTCACGCACGTACTAAATCATCCATTCAGACACTTATACACCCACTCATTCTTCAATACGCCTTTCCCTATATATATTAAACATATTTAAACTTTACAGAAACACACAGTCACTGGATGATGTCATCAGTGATGTCATTTGAGATGTCATCAGTGATGTCATCAGTGATGTCACTGACCATGTCATGAGTGATGTAATATGTGACGTCATCAGCAGTGCATTGCGTGGTGCGAGTTATAGTTAGCTGAACTAACTATAACGGGGGAATTTCTATGGTTTTGTACGAGTGAAATGTCCAACTAACTATAACTCTCCCTAAAACCTATGGTTTTTTCAGTGAATTTCAAAGGTTTTTTAAATGCTAATTTCTAACTATAACGTGTCTGAAACCTATGGTTTTTTCAGTGAATATATATATATATATATATATATATATATATCTGCAAATGCCTCGCAACGCAAGGAATGACGACGCCGTGTACTGGCCAGAATAAATTTATTCAGTCACGCGTTTCGCCTGTCCAGCAGGCTTGCTCACCAACAACTTTACCGTTTCACATTGGCCATTTTAAACAAAGTGCTCATTGCGTGTCACATGACATGACTACCAAAAAAGTGCATAAGACGACAGACTGGTAGTTTTTTGCATACTATCAAATCGAAACTATACTTTTCGATACACGTTTCAATTCATATATAATTTTACAATGTGCATTTGATTTGCAAACATTATTTAACTTGTCAGCGGATAAGTTAGATATAAATAAATTCATTTTTTTCTCAATAACCATTTTCTGAATTAATTATCATTCTAATGATCCCTTGGACCCGAAGTGCCCAACACACATTACTATTATTGTGTGTCGGTATACCAAAGTAACATTATACAATACGATGGCCACAATTTCCCATATCACATTCTGTTGCAATTTGCCTTTCCTCTATTTAATAAACAGAGACATATGTTGCATTGCATGCTGGTAAGACTTCAAAGGCTACTGATGAATAAAACCCAAATGGGTATTTTATTCAAATACTTCCACGCAAATCAAGTAATTTTTCGTGTAAAGATAATATCGCCCAAGTGGGCAATTTATTGATTTTTATGCAGTCACTGCCTGTTTGTCAAATAAACGTGCTAAAACCCTGTGACAAAATTAATAACAAAAACAAAACGGTTAAAATAGTTTCAGAGAGGTTGCACATTATTTTCTCTATAAAGAAGCCAACGAAACACCTGGAGGGGATTTACAGATGTGTGATCAAATCCTCTTCCATATTTAATCCCATCGGGATTCGTGTGTTTAGTTCCAAGATATAACAGGACTCGAGCCTTCTAAGTTTCTTTTCCCGATTTCCCCCTCGGGAACTTGGCGGGATACAATCGATTACAAAGTACGTTAAGCCTTGTGTATTTTTCTCGTGGTGGGATTCAAAATGGCGCGCTACTGGATATGCCCTATCGCCATTGCGGATGGCCCTAAGATGTTGCAGCACCCTTTTATGGACAGGATGGATTGTGCTGCCCACGTACCTCAGGCCACAAGGGCACTGAAGGACGTAGACTGCATAGTCCATTTTGCACGAAAAGAACCCTCTGATCTTTTTCTCTCTCTTAGAGAGACCCAATACATATGACTGAGTATACCCTATGGGGAATGTTTAAGGACAATCCGTAACTGTAGTGAACAGGCTGTATTAGATAGTGAATTAAAGAACCTGAGATCCCGGTTTAGAGCTAGAGGATATACAGAGGACAATGTGCAAGCTGCTATTAGAAAAGCAAAAAAGAGAACTAGAGAGGATATCCTGTTTAACAAAAGTCAGAGCAAGATTAAGCGAGAAAATACACAAACAAACCAAGTGAGAATGATTACCTCCTTTAATAGCCAGCATGGGAAAGTTAGGAACATATTAACTAAACACTGGCACCTAATACGCAATGACCCGCTATTAGGGAAGCTAGTTCAGAAAAAACCAGCAATAACATTTAGAAGAGCGCGCTCTTTTAAACAGATGCTAGTTAGCAATATGGTTCCGAAGAAACAACAAGGCTCCCATATATCTACATGGCTAAAACGTAAAGAAGGCTTTATTAAATGTACAAAATGTAAAGCCTGTAGTCACGGTAAAAATACTCAGTCATATGTATTCGGTCTCTCTAAGAGAGAGAAAAAGATCAGAGGGTTCTTTTCGTGCAAAATGGACTATGCTGTCTACGTCCTTCAGTGCCCTTGTGGCCTGAGGTACGTGGGCAGCACAATCCATCCTGTCCATAAAAGGGTGCTGCAACATCTTAGGGCCATCCGCAATGGCGATAGGGCCTATCCAGTAGCGCGCCATTTTGAATCCCACCACGAGAAAAATACACAAGGCTTAACGTACTTTGTAATCGATTGTATCCCGCCAAGTTCCCGAGGGGGAAATCGGGAAAAGAAACTTAGAAGGCTCGAGTCCTGTTATATCTTGGAACTAAACACACGAATCCCGATGGGATTAAATATGGAAGAGGATTTGATCACACATCTGTAAATCCCCTCCAGGTGTTTCGTTGGCTTCTTTATAGAGAAAATAATGTGCAACCTCTCTGAAACTATTTTAACCGTTTTGTTTTTGTTATTAATTTTGTCACAGGGTTTTAGCACGTTTATTTGACAAACAGGCAGTGACTGCATAAAAATCAATAAATTGCCCACTTGGGCGATATTATCTTTACACGAAAAATTACATGATTTGCGTGGAAGTATTTGAATAAAATACCCATTTGGGTTTTATTCATCAGTAGCCTTTGAAGTCTTCCCAGCATGCAATGCAACATATGTCTCTGTTTATTAAATAGAGTAAAGGCAAATTACAACAGAATGTGATAGGGGAAATTGTGGCCATCGTATTGTATAATGTTACTTTGGTATACCGACACACAATAATAGTAATGTGTGTTGGGCACTTTGGGTCCAAGGGATCATTAGAATGATAATTAATTCAGAAAATGGTTATTGAGAAAAAAATGAATTTATTTATATCTAACTTATCCGCTGACAAGTTAAATAATGTTTGCAAATCAAATGCACATTGTAAAATTATATATGAATTGAAACGTGTATCGAAAAGTATAGTTTCGATTTGATAGTATGCAAAAAACTACCAGTCTGTCGTCTTATGCACTTTTTTGTAGTCATGTCATGTGACACGCAATGAGCACTTTGTTTAAAATGGCCGATGTGAAACGGTAAAGTTGTTGGTGAGCAAGCCTGCTGGACAGGCGAAACGCCTCCTACCAGTTGACTGAATAAATTTATTCTGGCCAGTACACGGCGTCGTCATTTCTTGTGTTGCGAGGCATTTGCAGATATTATCAGACCGTGCTTGGGTGATCTGCTTACGACGACGCACCCGCTGTTCTGGAGCTGCGGCGGCTGTACCTAAGCTTGGAGGAAAGAGATATATATATATATATATTTTTTTTTTTTGTTGTTGCAG
This sequence comes from Calotriton arnoldi, assembly GCA_963921515.1. NCBI lineage: Eukaryota > Metazoa > Chordata > Amphibia > Caudata > Salamandridae > Calotriton > Calotriton arnoldi. Next base: position 2,066,585 of record CAWUFW010001998.1, read on the forward strand.
TTTTTGCAGTTTTTGCATGGCACTAACGCGACCCGAAATATTGGAGCGCTTTACATGAGCATCAGTTGCATTACACAAGGACACATTCATTAGGTTCGTCTGCACAGCTCTTGCGCTGTGCTTGAGAATTCTATTATTTTTAATATAATTTTAAAAGCGCCTCCTACCTTTCCTTCATTGCTATTGGCTGTAGCATATTTTTCCTGAATTTACCAATGCGTGTTCCTCGTCTGCTTCTCTTATCAGTTTCCCGCAGCCAAAATACTGTTGACATCCGCTTTGGTGGAACCATATTTTTATAAAGTTTTGCCTTTTACTATTGCAGCATATCTATATAAAAATCTATCACGCAGAGAGATTAAGTGATATGCATAGAATCACGGGATGTTGCGCTGCGCCATCGAGACTCAATCCTAAATCCCCAGCTCTCGAGTCAGCAGCTCTGGCCGCTGCGACACATCCTCTCCACTCCTGTGTTATCTACCAGGGAGCTCTTTCCTTCTCCTGGATGATGATTGATGAAAACAGCTCTTTATTCATTACATAGGTGAAACCAATGCATTACCAATGCTTTTTTTGGGTAGGCGTGGGGGGACTTAGGGCCTTATTTATAAGGAATTAATGCAGCGCGGTATAGCAAGCCATTTGGCTGCGCCACGCTGCGTTAATTCTGAAGCAAAGGGATGCGTCATATCTACAACGATATGACGGATCCGTATGCTGTCCCCTGCGCTGGCTCACAATTAGCTGTCATTCGCCGATGCAGGCACCATTGCACCATGGAGCAAGGGTGCCAGTGTCACTGGGATGATTGTTTTTGTGCAGGAAGGGACACCTTCCTGCACAAAAACAATCACAAGAGGTGATTTTCTCTTCCTATGTGTGCTGCAGAATGCAGCACGCATAGAAAGAGGAAAAAAACGAGGAGAAATGAACATATTCCTCCTCGTTGCGTCTCCCTTCACCTCCCCTGGGAAGGCGTAGAATTCTGACGCATTTCCAGGTTTACGATTTCTCGTAAGTCTGTAAATGCGGCAGAAGCCATGAGTGTTGCGTGGGAACACCCACAGCAACACCCATTGCACGCCTCTTTCACATAAAGTGTTGCGTGTAAAGAGGCCATATTTACAAGGACACGAAAAGCCACACAGGGTGGCTTTATGTGTCCTTGTAAATATGGGGCAGCAGGTTGAGCTGCCGGTGCGTCAAGAAAAGTGCCGCAAAAGCGGCTTTTAAATAAGCCCCTATGTGATTTTCCCAGAAACACAGAATGTTGAGCCAATGCCGAGACTTGAACCTGGTTTCCCAGCTCAAAAGTCGGCAGCTCTGGCCATTATGCCACATCATTCAATGATTTGGGGAGGGGAAGGGAGGATTTGGAGATCATGAGATCATTTCTAGGGTGCTTTTCTATAGCTCATAATCCACACTAAATGTGCTACTTATAAAAAGCAACAGTGTCAAACAGAAACAAAATTGACCAGTCAGTTAGTCAAACATACTCTATTTGGTTAGTTAAAATCATAAAAGCACACACATTGTTAAAAATATTACAAGGTACTTCCAGTGTATCAGTTAAATTACATTAACATATTATCTCCTATAGTAAAACCTAATCACAGTCACTTAACATCAGCCCGGCGCTTGAATATATCTTCTCTTTCTAATTCTAAGGACTCCTGCTAAGAAGAAGCTTGCTACATTAAAACGAGCTAGGCGACTCGGCAACATCTGAAGGTAAATTAGGGCCGGTCTTACTTGCAAGAAACAGTTCCCTTTAACTAAGGCAATATGTATCGTATTCTTAACAAACAATAATGATCACAAAACGTCACAAATTGCATGGTATTTTTATCGTTGAAAATTGTCACAGGTGCAGGGGTCCAAATTTTCTACTTTATTTCTCCCTTTAGGTTCCGCAACCAACCAATGCAGAAGGTTTAACCTGAATATCGTTAATAGGAAACAATGGTAAGGTATTGTGGCCACAACTATATATGGCTCTATTGAAGGGCAGTATATAAATAATATTGGTATGAGCCCTAATGTACCCCAATATAGGCCTAGGTAGCTGCACGACCTTTTACCTACATTTATCGTAATTTGCTCTACATAACGGTTCTGGCACTGACCTTTTACCTAGTTATGTGCCGAATAAATGTCGTGTAGTTTTCTTTGAAAACTAGCCTAATTTATTATGCATGAGGATTCTTAGTATCATATCTTAACCCCTGCCTAGGACAAGCACAGCAGGATTATCATCTTCTGTATAATGACTCAGTACAAAAGTCACCGCTATTGTCATCCTTGGACGACAGGCCCACAGTACCATTACACATCTAGGTAGAAACCTTGAGGGTACCTTTCAGGTATAAAAGGACCACATCTTCACTGGGTAACCAGAGGAGAAGCTCCACGCTGACACTAGACACTGAGGTCCCGGCCTGCAGACGCTCCAGCACGCCGTGGTCTGGCATCCATTGCGGGGTGTCCAACTCAAGACCAAGACGGGGTCCTTCATTCTCTCCCATCAGGTAATGTGGTTGGCTCTTTCCTAGAGGATTCTTGGCTTTACACCTACATACATGCTACGTACACTTAGGTACACTTAGATAGGATTTGCATCGTAGGAGTAATCTTGATTATTGCCATGTATCAATGTGCCTGCATATATTTACTGTTTTATCACCATGGTAGAATTCTACGTTTTATTTACTTTGTTTTTGCTCGTAATCTTATATATCTGTTTTTGTCTAATGATTGTCGCAGCAAAGATGTTTTATGCTAGAATGAAGCTGGTTCAATAAATGCTTATTGAAAATGTCCCCATTGTTTATTCTGTGTATCTCTCTGAGACTAAGTGAGCATGTTTCACTGAGTGAAAAGTGCTGTTCTGTTTCCACAATCCCTGAAGGATCAAGGGTTGTCATGTTCGATAGTTGCCAGAAACTATTTGCTCCTTGGTACGGTTAGGGGGCTTATGATGGCACTGTGAGCTAGCTAGTCTAAAGGCTAACTTATCCTTTGGGGGTGTCTGGAACCAGTCTGGACACCAGTACCTTAGTGTATGTTGTCTAAACACGCAGATCCTATGAATTTTTAGGAACTGCACGACATGGCGCCACCAACGTTGGTTAGGCTTTTATTTAACAGTCAAATCTGAGGCGATCAGTCTAGCTTTCTCAGAGACCCCTACTCACATTTACCCAGCGACGTCTGGGGTGGGAAGGGAAAAATCTGCCAGAGCTGAGTAGGTATATCCTATGTATTGGCTGTAGGTTTGTTCAAGCTTGAAGGATTATAGTTCCCTACATTGTGCATAAACCTTATCTCTTTTTCGTAAATACTCCCTCTCATAATGTCTCAGAATGGAGATGCTGGTACGAGTGGTGCTAGTATGGAGGAAGCAGAGTTTAAAGGAGCTCTTAAAATTTCAGAAAATTGCAGATATGCCCTTACTATAAAATTAGCAAATTATGGCCTTAGGTGGGACCATTACCTTTGTGGTTGAGGCACACAAGGCATACAGGACAGAGGTGTTCTATTCTTGGGTTAAATTCCCACCTGCAGATGCACGCACACAAGTATTCCATAGTTACATTCCAGATGAAATACCGGATGAATACTCTCCATACGAGGAAATAGAAGTACTGTTAACTTACCAAGAACATATAAATTGGTTTAAAGGAGCCCTCCCCCATCCCACAGAAAAAGTGAGGCTCAGTCCGCTTAGCAGAGAGGGAGCGACTTGGTAGGTCCTAGCTGCTTACACACACCGCATCCAGAGATTGATACATTGCCAACAGAAGACTTACGTCCTCTTTACAAAGAAATAATAAAACTATACAGAAATTTTATACAGTTTGTAATGCGAACACTTACAATTCAACCTACAAGGATCACTCAAGATGGTCAACTACAAGGTATTGCAACAAAAATCACCCCACAAACGCTGAACGCGATAATGGGAAGAATGCCCACTAAACGCGAGCAAATGCCATTCTGGATAACACAGAAAATAGCACAGCTTGAGGCAGTTTTTCTGCACACAGGCCCGCAAGAAAAACACAGAATACTGACAATTTGCTTGCCAATGGGAATAGTTCCCCCAATTGAGGATTGTAGCACTTGGGGTACAGTTTTCGCTGCCTTTTATACCAGGACTCATGGTACCCCCTCAATAGCAGTCATACCAGAAGTATTAAAACAAATACAGAATGAGTACGGGGCAGAATCTGCCCTGGACATGGGGATGAAATTGATAGGCAATTTTGCCCAGGTATCAACAATTATGTTAGCTAACATAAAAGGGGAGGCAGCAGCGGTGGCTATATGCCAACGCTTGAGGGAATGCACTCCTGCGCAACAGGAGCAAGAACTACCTAAGATTATCGAAGATACCTATGCTTCACTGGGTAGACATAACTTAGGAGCTAGACCTGTGAAACCTCAATTGATGAGTAATCTGGACAAAGACAACTCAAAGCAAGCACCCGATTCTTCAAAAAGAAATGGGACAACAAACAATCAAAAAATAATAAGCAGAATGCATCACAATCACGGGGTGGGTCTCCTCAACAGGAGCCCTCAGATAGAAAATACAATCTTAGGAACCGTGACAACATTAAAAAACCTGACAAGTATCAGGATACTGATACACATTCCTCTTGTTTCTTTCAGGGCTCATCCAAAAGCTCCAAGAAGGAAGGACTGTCAGAACGCAGATCAGAAAAGTGAGTCAAGCCTGGGCCTGGGCAGTGAACTCCGCTCTGTTTGCGGAGTTTTCTGCACTCCGCGCTCCACGGAGCTCGCGGAGGAGAGAAAACTCTGCTTCGCGTAGTGCAGCTGAGTTTTTTGCCTGCTCGTGATCACGAACGGTAAGTTCGCGATCGCGAGCTGCCGCTCGGGTACAATTTCTACCCAAGCAGCAGGAAGACCAGCGTGAACGGCAGTTCGCACTGCACTCCGCCACTTGCAGAACTCCGCAGAGTTTTTTGTAACTTCGCAGAGTTCCGTGTAGCAAAACTCCGCGAACTACGCCCAGGCCTGGTCAAGCCAAGAGACACACATTGCACTTCAGACTACATTATCAAACAAGAAGATAAACAAAAAGCTAAAGCTCAATTTAAAAGGAAGGTAGCTGCCATTAAAATAAGAAATGCCGAGGTTACTGAGGACTCAACTACTGAACGGGGAATGGGCTCTGACGATACTAGACAGAGCAGCAGAAGTAACAATAGCTCGCCAGAACCTGATGGAATTTCTGGTGACAGCAGCGCTGAATGAACATATCACGGTGGAAACACCTGATACAAGGGTAAGTGTCCCACATTGTATATATGAAATTACGCTCCAAATGGAGGGGAGCATACCCAGAAAAGTGAAAGTTCTCTTTTGGGAGAACCTGACTTTTGGATACGATATCCTTTTGGCTGAATGAGATTAGCCGCCTGAGTTCGTCATGGATTGCCCAGAGGGGAAAGAGGTAATTTTACTGGCTTTCTCTGACCTCGTTCCAGAATCACTAAAACACACATACGTGCAAGAGTGGGTGGTAGTGCTAGCTCCCGCATTATATTGCAATCCTGTAGGGTGGGAGGCTGAGTCAACTCGCCATGAAATTCCAGTTAAAACTACTCCTACACCACAGAGACAGTACCCAATAATACATGACACGAAGAAACAGGTCAGGGAGATCTTAGATCAACTTGAATACCAAGGTGTGATTGAGAATTGCACCTCCTCCATGAATAATCCTTTGTTTCCCATAATGAAACCTGACAATTCATACCGTCTAGTTTTAGACTACAGGCATCTGAAAACATGCACAAAAACACTTGCAGTACAAAATGCACACAGTTCCACATTAATGAATAACATTGTGCGGAAGAAATACAAAACTACACTTGATATCTCAAATGGATTCTTCTGCCAAAATATAGAGCCTAAAGCAGATATTTGACAGCCTTTCAGCCCTCGGCTCTCAGCACCAATTCTGTAGACTGTCCCAAGGGTATAAAAATAGCCCTGGGTTGTTCTCAGCAAGAGTAATGGAGTACTTCAAAATTATGATGAAGAGGCATTGTCCTATGTAGATGATATTTATCGGACAAACAATGAATTATTGGATCACTTGCACAGGGTGAACAACATAATTCTGGGGTTCACCACCGAGGGCTACACGTTTAACTATAAAAAATCCCAAATTGCCCACCTCAATGTCCTATTTTTAGGATATGAGCTCCCAAGTGAAGGAAAAAGACTGGCAGCTATTTTTTAGAAAAACGTGCGCTGCTCCAACCTCCAAAGACTCTGAAAAACGTACAATCCATTTTAGGATTCCTAAATTTTGGCAGAACATACATTTTGTATTACGCAGAAAAAGTAAAACCTTTCTATGACTTAATTAGACCTGATCTTTCGGTTCGACATTGGACACAGGAATGCACAGAAATTCTCTGTTCCTTACAAGCTGACATGATAGCTTATAAAACACTTATACACACGTGTAAACACTACGAACCTGGTGATCCGTGTAATTGCAGGTCAATCAGGATACACTTACGGTACCCATAGCGTACAAATCTCATTTGTAAACAAACGCTGAAATGTGTTTTGCATCCACAGAAAAAGTACTGACAGCAGTACAGACTGCTGTAGTGAGAAAAAGAGCACTAGCTCCGGGGAATCGAATAATTGTCGTGACTCCAGTTCCAACCTTAGGGGCTGTTACAAAAGCAAGCATTGCAAACGCGAAAGCACTGCATCCGCGATGGATACAATGGGCTAATTCTCTAACTGCAAAAGATGTAGACTACAAATTTGATTCTACATTAAAAACACAAGCATTCCTGCAGTACGAACAAGAATATCTTCTCCCGAATGAAATAATTGCCTCTAGATCAGTATGAATACATTATTTACACTGACAGATCTGCCCAGCCTGCCATAGGAAGTAAACAACAATACAGCACAGCGTGTGTGATTGTGAAGGGACGTATGCAGGATGGCAAGTTCTGTCCTAGCAATACACAGACACAGCCTTTAGGAGATTGCAGGGCACAGCTGGCAGAACTAAAAACCCTGATACTGGCACTAAAAAATATGGATGGGGAATTCCCCTCACACATTGTGTGTGATTCGTTTTACTGTGCCCATTCATACAACGAATATCTTCATTATTTGGTCCAGAATGGGTTTAGAGATTCCAAAGGTTGCACAATAAAGCACTAGTTGCTTTGGGAACAAGTGGCAGAGCTGAAAAAAGGCGTGCCACAGGCTCGTGTAATTCACGCATTGAGTCAACAGCGTGTTGGCATGCATGTTGAAGGGAATTCACTGGCTGATGAAGCCACAAAGGCGACAGTGAGAACTACTGCCGTTGCTGCAATCACTCATTCTAGTACGAGGATAGACAAACAGATAATGATAGCTGTGAACGCTACATACAACAACAGCTCAACCTTGCTAAAAGGTTTTCCACTCAAGCACTCCTACAACTTAGATGTGCAAAACTTTCCATATGCTCAAATTCCAGGAGAGGGGGATAGAGTAATACCAAACATGGATCCCAGAATACGTTTAATTCTAGATGCACATGAGGATCTGGGTTCAGCACACGCGGGTATCGCTGCAACAATTTCACTACTGAAGCAGCGTTATTGGTGGCCAAGTCTCACAAAACAGACCGAGGGTTTTGTCCTTAAGTGCGACATATGTCAACATATGAAGGGTTCCACCGTAGCACGTCCACCGCAAAAACCACTACTGATATCAGACAGACCTCTCGCATGTGTCTATTTGGACCACTGCGGCCCCTTACAATCTGACGTGGCTTACAGGTACATCCTGGTGTCAGTGAATTCATTCTCTAGATTCCTGTGGGTTTGGCCCCAGCGCTCAGCTGACGCTCGAACAGTTATAAAGGATTTGCGAGTCTTTAGAGGGACATACGGAATTGGCACACTACATTCTGACTGAGGCCCTGCGTTTAGCTCACAGGCTTACAAAGAAGCCATGGGAAGTTTGGGTGATGCATCGTGGTACTCCTCGCCATATCATCCCAAGGGAAATTTGATTGTGGAGAAGAAAAACTGGGACTAAAAGCAATCCTTAACAACTAGGATATTAGGCTTGGGTGGCAGTTGGGTCAATAACCTATATGGGGTCCAGAGGGCACTTAATAACATGCCAAGAAGTTTCCTAGGGGGCCGTACTCCATATGAAGTCCTGTTTGGGACTAGAATGTGGGTACCCAACCTCGATTGTGGCAGCGCAGTGGTGGATGAAAAACCATTTGACATCAATGATCGTTTGGCTGTTTTAAAGGAACTCAATGAATTCTGGGCATTTCAAATCAACGTCCAAGTAAAACGCATCACCACTGAGGAAGTGAAAGCTATTTCGGCAAGACCTGCCTGGGTCCTGAAGATTGGGGACCTGGTCAGAGAAAAGATTGTGGACAAAAAAGAATTTGGTCCATCTTACAGAGCGCCTGTACCTGTCCTGGCTGTCAAAGGAACAAGAACAGTACTTCTTCCGCCTCTTGCCGGCAAGAAAGAAAAGAGATTCGTCTCTATTGATCTGATCAAACCAGACCATGTGGCTGATACTCAATAGTAGGCTGCGTGGGCTCCTGGGTAGCCGCCGATTTCCTCTCGCTACCATATAGGAAGTTCAGAAAGAATGATTAATAACCTTTGAAGACTCTACTCTACGAAGTGAAAGAGTTACCAACAATGGAATGGAACTCGTGCCTTTTAAAATTGAACAACAACAAAATACACACGAAACACAGATCTCAATTCGGCCTAATACCGACATCTATGTGAATATGTCACGAAACGAAGTCATCAGCCAGTTCTACAAAACCTGCTGAGCTACCACAGATAGATCGAACTGCGTTTGGCTACTTCATTGACTTTGATACTTTCTCTTTGGATCCAAGTGAACCTGAGTTACCGCCACTGCCTGTTTGCCACACACAACAAATTTGTGATTTCTACCTTTGGCTGAAAAAGACTTACCTTGTTTCTCCCTGGCTACAACTCTGGTTTGCTCTAGGTCTACTTTTCCTAGTCCTTTGGCTAGGTGTAGTGATTGTCTTTTTCCTGCTCCTGAATGGACGTTACCTCCCTGAACAATCCGCAGTACGAAAAGTGAACTTGGTCCTGAAACCGCATACATCATCAAACTGTGAACAAAGAGACCTGTCCTTAGTGAACATTACAGCAGTTCCAGTTCCAGAAGGAATAGTTTGGGACAGATTTTCATATGATGTATATGGTTCAACTGAACTTTTAAAAATACCACACCTGTTTAAAATGTCTTTAAGTGACATCATCACCTCCAGTACTTTATCTGATGATTGGGACTTTGAAACTGTAAATACTATGCTGTCTGATTTAGAACAATCTGCTGCATTTTCAAGTAATGAATTGTATGACGATACATCTGATTTTGACACCATGTATTGTTACCAACACTATGGTCATCATTTCTTGCACAAAGCAAGTATCCCATGTAATGTTTTCTCTTACCATCAATGGGAACATTGCCCAACACCGCCAAAAGGTAGCTCAACAACATTTGCACAAAAATGTGCTTATTTTTCTGGGTTTAACACTTCAGACCCGAGATCTTATTATTACAAGCTTGCGCCTACACCAGCAAAGAAAAATATGCTCACCAATACGAAACAGATATACTCTGCTTCCTAAATTTCCCAACTGTCTTTACAGGGTTTTGACTTTTGGAGGGACACCATAGACACAAAATCTATCTGGGGGACTAAAGATTGGCAAGTTCAGGGAACTGAGGACTTATTTAGAGCATGCCTCATACCACAGCAAATTATCTTCCTGAACGACACAGTGCAACAGACTTCATGTCTTGGTCTAGCCAAGATCAAGGACTTGAGCACACCTCGGATTCCCTCGCTTTCACACTTTGAGGGTTGGCAAAATTATACACTACATAGTGAGGATACATTGGATGCCATACTACACAATGGTTCCTACAATTCAGACCCCAATTGGAAGGGATGGTTGGTTTGGTCTATCGACACAAATAGGTCTCAGTCAAGGTTCAGGGGTACCACCGAAGGGTTTAGCATCCATAGGCTTGACTACCGCTATATACAACGAGAACATTCGGGGGTGGTGGCATCCTACAGTGTTGGGAAGGTATGCCTAGAGTGGCTAAAGACCTCAACATTGTCCCAGGTGAAACAACGCTTGTCCTTACTCTCAGATGACATGGATCTTAGGGATTTTTTGTTAGGTCCCCAGAAACCACGTAAGAAGTGATTCCTTTACCCAATTTACAACGAGGTATGGAAAATCTTCCAGCAGGAGGCTGCTGAGAGATTGCGTGAGATTGACAGGGTTTACCTAGAAAAGGCTTTGGCAGTGGTTGACAATGGCATGACCACACTGACATCCAGGATTTATTCACTGGGCAACATTGTGTGTTCTGCAATAGATATAATAGAACAGGATTTGTCTATTCTTCAACATAGGCATATCACAATTGCGATCCATTCTATTTTTGAGCTGGACGCTGCAATCACTGCGCTCTGGTCACGTGCCCTGGTCGTATATCAACAGTACATTTCTGTTTTCTGCATGCAATGTAACAGAAAGCCAAACAAAAATGGCACGAAGAGATGTAAAATACACAACGCTGCACATTGAACAATTGGACCAATTACCTTTTACCGTGGCTGAGTCACTCTCCATTGAATGGTTAATCCATGGCCATATTACATTGCCAGTAACGACATTCCAATTTCAGTACTGTCTGCAGTTTCCCCAGCTAGGCAGGTATGAAGCATTGGGAGAAGGGTACATACATGAATCTTGGGATCTACCGTACAGATTTAGATGCAGGAATGGGGACACTGAAGTTTTTCTCAGTGGTTCAGACTGTGGGAGTTCTTTAAGTGGCTCTCTAATGTGTCAGGATATTTTGTTTCACGGAGCCTGTAATGCTTCGGTTGCAAACCTATTGTGTCACTTGAAAGGATCCCCAGCTGCCATGATTCATCCAGTGTTCAAACTACTCTCGAATGGGAGTTATTTGATGTTGAATGATCAAGGTTCTTGTGGGATGGTACCACTCATTGCATATCTGGTCACAGTAAGTTCCAGGGTTACTTGTTGTATGCAAATATTGTTTCCATTGACCCACACAGTTAGGGAGGCAGCGCTATGGCCTTCGTTGGATGTTTCCCATATGCTGTTTGATTCTCTGAGCAGACTGAAAACCATGCTCTTACAGAAGGATGTGGCCTTAACCTCAGCCCAGGAGACTTTTGATCTCCAGGTTGCAAGGTCTTCGGCTGAGATATAGGTGCTAGTCCGAACAAACTTGCTGCTCCATTTCGGAGAAATGGTACATCGTTTCTTTAACATGTCTGATACGAGTGGGATTGTGCACCTATTTAAGAGCATAGGATCTCGACTGTTGAGCACCTTTCAGACAATCTTTGGAGTTATTCCATCATTTATACACTCCGTATTGGGAAGCGTTTTTGGAGGGCTTCCGCTGGTCCTACTACTTGTAGTGGGTATCCTTGTTTTAATTTTCCTGCTATACAATGGACGGCCCAGTTTCCAAAGAGATGGAAAAAGCACTCCTGGTGCAACGTTGCCATGAACGCATTATACTCCATCTGGGGGCACCTTGGCTTCAGGAGCTAAGTGAGCATTGGTTCCTTTCGTTCAGATTAGTCTTGGTCAACTACATCTTGCCTGTGCTCCACTGCCTATTCTGCGGATACGAATGCGTGTTGGACATATGTCTGACACTTCCATCGGTTGCGCCACCGGACGTTGATGTACTACTGGACCCCTTAAAGTCCCACGTGTTACAGTGTCCTCAGCGTATTCCAATGTTGATGAAGGCATTCTTAGAGCTTCGAAGGGATGCTTCAGCTCCTGTCGGAACGGACACCGGCTCTACAACCAGCACACAGGCTTCAAGTGTTTCCTTTGCGGCTGCTGCGGGGACAGAAGATGATCACCTTTGCTCCATTGACCTGATACAAGAGGTGTTACAGAGACCGTCGTCTGCGAATGCAATCGACGGTGATGTTGCATCTCCCACACAGGACACATAAACATTTTGCTCTCCGTGTGATGGGAACAATTCGGCCTTTTTCCCAAACAAGCCAAATTGGAATTTGAAAACATAATTTTTGTTTTATTTTTCTCTCCTGCTCTCACTGGGCACCATGGCTTTTGTAGTGCTCAATTGGTCTAACAGTTTATTGACTATTTTAGGAACTTATAGAGCTTTTTAACTTTTTCTCAGTTTTTACATATACCATCTTTTAGATGCTTTTACACTCGTTTTTATAACACGGTTTATGACAGGCATATTTTAGCATTAGTTAATATTATCGTCCTTTGGATGAGGAGTGGGTTTTATGAGCCCCAGTATCCCCTATATAGGCCTAGGCAGCTGCACGATCCTTTACCTACATTTATCATAACTTGTCTACATATTGGTTCTGGTGCTGACCTTTTAACTAGTTATGTGCAGAATAAATGTAGTGTGGTTTTCTTAGAAAACGAGCCTCATTTATTATGCATGGGGATTCTTAGTATCATATCTTAACCTCCCGCCTAGGACATGCACAACAGGATTATCATCTTCTGTATAATAACTCTGTACAAAAGTCACAGCTATCGTCATCCTTGGACAACAGGCCCACAGTAACATTACACATCTAGGTAGAAACCTTGAGGGTACCTTTCAGGTATAAAAGGACCACATCTTCTCTGGGTAACCAGAGGGGAAGCTTCCACACTGACACTAGATTCTGAGGTCCCATCCTGCAGAAGCTCCAGCACTCCATGGTCTGGCATCCTTTGCGGGGTGTCCAACTCGAGACCAAGACGGGGTCCTTCATTCTCTCCCATAAGGAAATGGGGTTGGCTGTTTCCTAGGGGATTCTTGGCTTTAGACCTACATACATGTTACGTACAGTTAGGTACCCTTAGATTGGGTTCTCATCGTAGGAGTACGCTTGATTATTGCCATGTACCGATATGCCTGCATATATTTACTGTTTTAGCACCATGGTAGAATTCTACCTTTTACTTACTTTGTTGGTGCTCGTAACTTTGTTTATCTGTTTCTGTCTAATGATTGTCACAGCAAACATATTCTATACTAGAATGAAGCTGGTTCAAAAAATGCTTGAGACTGAGTAAGCACGTTTGACTGAGCTAAAAGTGCTGTTCAGTTTCACGATCCCTGAAGGATCAAGGGTTGTCATGTTCGATAGTTGCCAGAAACTATTCACTCCTTGGTAAGGTTAGGGGACTTATGGTGGCACTGTGAGCTAGCTGGTCTAAAGGCTAACATATCCTTTGGGGGTGTCTGGAACCAGTCTGGGCACCAATCCCCTTGTTTATGTTGTCTAAACGCTCGCGTCCTATGTATTCTTAGGAACTACACATCATTCTACAACGATATGACGGATCCCTATGCTCTCCCCTGCGCTGGCGCACAATTAGCTGCAATTCGCCAATGCAGGCACCCTTGCACCATGGTGCAAGGGTGCCTGTGTCAACGGGATGATTGTTTTTGTGCAGGAAGGGACACCTTCCTGCACAAAAACAATCACACGAGGTGATTTCCTTTTCCTATGTGTGCTGCAGAAAGCAGCATGCATAGAAAGAGGAAAAAAAGGAGGAGATATAGAAATATTTCTCCTCGTTGTGTCTCCCTATGCCTCCCCTGGGAAGGCATAGAATTCTGACACATTTCCAGGTTTATGATTTCTTGTAAGTCTGGAAATGCGGCAGAAGCCATGGATGTTACGCTGGAACACCCCCAGCAACACCCATGGCACGCCCCTTTCATGTAAAGTGTTGCGTGTAAAGGGGCCATATTTACAAGGACACGAAAATCCACACAGGGTGGCTTTACGTATCCTTGTAATTATGAGGCAGCAGGTTGCGCCGCCGGTGCGCCACAAAAAGTGACGCACCGGCAGTTTGTAAATAAGCTCCTAAGTGATTCTTCCAGAATCACAGAATGTTAAGCCAATGCCAAGACTTGAACCTGGTTCCCCAGCTACAAAGTCGGCAGCTCTGGCCATTACGCCACATCATCCAAAGATTTGGGGAAGGGAAGATTTGGAGATCGTGAGATCATTTCAAGGGTGCTTTTCTATAGCTCGTAATCCACACTAAATGTGGTACTTATAAAAAAGCAACAGCGTCAAAAAGGAACAAAATTGACCAGTCAGTCAGTCAAAAATACTCTATTTGCTTAGTTAAAACCATAAAAGCACACACATTGTTAAAAATATATCAAACATATTACAAGTTACTTCCAGTGTATCAGTTAAATTACATTAAAATATTATCTCCTATAGTAAAACCTAATCACAGTCACTTAACATCAGCCCGGCACTTGAACAAATGTTCTCTTTCTAATTCTAAGGACTCCTTCTAAGAAGAAGCTTGCTACATTAAAACGAGCTAGGGGACTCGGCAACATCTGAAGGGAAATTAGGGCCGGTCTTACTTGCAAGAAACAGTTCCCTTTTAACTAAGGCAATATGTATCGTTGTCTTAACAAACAATAATGATCACAAAACATCACAAAGTGCATTGTGCAGGTACAGGGGTCCAAATTTTCTACTTTATTCCTGCCTTCAGGTTCCGGAAGCAACCTATGCAGAAGGTTAACCTAAATCTTGTTAAGAGGAAACAATGGTAAGGTATTGTGGCCACAACTAAATATGGCTCTATTGAAGGGCAGGATATAAATAATATACATGCCTGTACTGAGTGTTTACAGAGCTCTCTAGCTTCTCTGTCAGAATACACGACAGAGAGGAAGTGTTTCTTAACCCAGTTCAGATCTGTCCTTGTGATCCTTTCTGGAGACCCATATAACTCTGGACGGCCCAGCTTCTCTGCTATGGACTTTATGTAACTAAGCCATGGGATACTGTTGCCCTTCTCCAGAGACAGACAATCTTTTATATTTGTCTGGTTCAGATGCAGATCAGGATTAATCCAAATCCTAATTCACATTAACAATGTCAAAGTTGCCAGCAGGTCCGAAATGTCCCCAACACCAGACTCTATGTGGACTATAAAGGAAGCAATGGATTATGGTACTGAAAACAACCTTCTCAGAAATTTGTTTCCAACTGTCTGTAAATCCGAGACATCCTTACATCCCCAGATATCACTCATCAATACATTTCACTTTCACAAGTGCCTATACAGGTTTAGCCCCAAGTCTATTTGCAAAATAAAATACCGCTGCTATTGATCTTGACATTATGGGTCATATTTATAAGCCCATGTCGCCACTGCTGCAGGCCACATTCCCAGCGCAGCACAAACATCCCTCCACAGACCCAGTTACTTGCTGTACTGCACATGTTGGCCTCAGGGACTTTACACCCGACCACCGCCAGAGTGGCCGGAGTTTCCCAGGCATCCTTCTCCAGGTTTCTCCCCACTGTCCTGGATGCCATCATCAGGCTGACGCTGCTAGACTTCCTGAATACTGCGCAAGAACAACTCACCAACAAGCAAGGCTTTATTTTTGCCATTGCAGGTTTTCCGCTTGTGTTGGGGGCAATGGACTGCACCCATGTGCAACTTCTGCCTCCTGTGGACACTGCCCACATCTACAGGAACAGGAAGCACACATACTCCATGAATGTGCAGGCAATAGTCGAACATCTTGGTGTGTTCCTGAATGTCGTGGCCAAGTACCCAGCCACCGTCCATGATTCATTTATCTTCCGCTAATCATTCATCAACCAGCGGTTCTAGAATGGCATTTATGGAAATGGACTGCTTGTTGGTAAGTACAAACTGAACACACCACACACCTCAAGTCACTCAGTCATGTAGGTCAATTATGTGAGAATGCTCATGTAGCAAATTTCATTGTGCATATATTGTTACTGGGCCAACTGCTTTACACAAACACATAATGACAAAGAACAACATATATGTAATTAGTTCCGACAAGGGAGTAGGCTAGAAATGCACTCATAACCCACTTAGTCACTCAAGGAATACAGAACTTCCAGAACTCATCAGCCAAAATTTGCAAGGAATTAATGCAGCGGGTGCCACAAGCCATCTGCTGCACTGTGTTAATTCTGAAGCACAGGGATGTGTCATATCTATAATGAGATGATGGATCACTCTGCTCTCCCCTGCGCTGCTGCACAATTACTTGACATGCACCAACGCAGACACCCCTGCACCATGGTACAAGGGGGACTGCGTCATGGGGATGAAAGTTTTTGTGAATGAAGGGACACCTTATTGCACAAAAACAATCACAAAAGGTGATTTTCTCTTCCTACGTGTTATTTCAGAATGCAGCGTGCATAGAAAGATGAAAAAATCGAAGAGAAATGTAAATGTATCTCCATGTTGCGAATGCTTACACCTCCCCCAGTGAGGCATATCATTCTGATGCATTTCAAGCTTTACAATTTTTTGTATAGCGGGAAATGTTGCCAAATACATGGGTGTTGTGTGGGAACACCCACATCAACACCCATGGCACGCCCCTAACACGCAAAGTATCAGGGTTAAAGGTGCCCTATCCCCAAGGACATTAAAAGACATGCGAGTTGGCTTTACATGTCCCAGTAAGTTGAGGGCAGCGGATAGCTCTGCCGGTGCGTCACAAACAGTGACCCAACTGCAGTGTAAGGGGCTCTTAATTAAGCCCCATTGAGTTCAACACTTAGCATTCAAGTGCCTCTGGTGTCAGCTACCCTTAGTACAATGCCTCACAATGTTGGATATTGCAGGTGCATATTTATAGTAATGTGCTAAAAGTGCACATTCAGCAGTGACATTTGATCAGCACATACCTCACCCATTCAAAATATGGACGTCACAAAAACATTTGAATCATTACCTCCAATGCCATGTGCAGGTGAATCTCTTTTAAAGTCATACCTCACCTTGGTCCATTCCCTCGACATAGTGTACACCTCCTAGTTTTCGGCATTGCTCATTGTCCATGTTCAAATAATCTGATCTGCCTCACAATTAATACATTATTCCCATGTTGGCTTGTCCATTTAGATGATCTACCTCCAGTCCTTCCACCATACCTTCTTTCCTTCGTTCATCAACTTTGGTTTGACCTCCAATCATCCAATCTTACTGTGCCTATGTTCATTCCCATGCTCTTCCACCCATCACTCAGTTCCATGTGAAATCTGATTGGTCTGCTTTTCAAATTAATCCGACCAATTTAATTTTTCATCACATCAAATCACAATTTCAAATAAATGTGTACAACCCGATCGATTTGTTGACGTTGACTGTTTGCATCCCTCACACTTGTATCATCAAACCATGATCTATGATGCATGTGCACTCAAGGTCCATCCATGTCAAAATAGCTTACCTTGCAAACTCATTTTCAGTCTGTCATCGTTCTGTCCTGCTGTGGCCATGTCTTCGTAAGTAACAATAGGTTATCCATCAAGTGTTCATAATTCCTGTTTTGTGGGTCACAGTCCCTAAACCCTCTAATTCACAATTGTAGCCTAATATAAAATGTTCACACAGTTAAGTTTCTACTTTGTCCATACAATGCCAGTCTTGCCACAGATGACATCCAAGAATGGGAAGTCAAACACATCTGTCACAATCTACCATGCTCAATTATGTCTAGCGTGTGCTAACCTATGCCCAGAATTATTTGGTCATGGGGATGTTCAACAAGACATTTTGGGCCACAGAAACCAGTGTCATGGGATGAGGGATAGTCATCTAGCATGCTGCCATGGTGGAGGACATGGCCAGTGCCCCACTACCTGTTCATGTGCAGAAATGATGCTGAGCATACAAAATAACAATAGGTAGTCATTGAAGGCAACCCACTAGGAAGGTGTGGTAACTTGGTCCAGACAGATTGTAGTATTTCAAGAGTATTTATTGTACAAGTTACATGTCCAGATGTTCAGTCCAGGACTAGCCCCACCAGGAGCAGCCAGCATGCTGCTCAGCCCTTCTCCAACTGTAGTCTCTGACCCCCAAAATGCCACATTACATCATTATAGGAGGAACTCACTGGCAGAGCATGAACACATTGAAACCAGGATACAACATATCCTCCTTTCTTCCAAAAAGGAAAACAGAAAAGAACACCATAGCGGATATAGGGAGAAAACAGAAGCTAGATGAGCGGAAGAGAGTAGAGAGAGCCAGGGAGAGACAAGACAAGAAGAGCAGTGGGAGAATGAAAGGAAACAACAATAGAAATTAGAGTAAACAAATAAACATAATCTATTACCCATCCTCCCTTCTTTATATAACCAAAGAAAAGAAATAGACAGAAAAAAGAGAATGAAAGAATAAAAGGAGAAGCCATGAATGACTACCACCTGCACACCAACTGGCCAGAAAGGTATGCGAGAAGCAAGTCAGAGCAGGAGGAAACAAAAAGACGGAAAAGAAGAGAAATGCAAATGATTACCCTTACTTCTCCATCACATATTGAAGACCGAATCAAAATAGAGAACAGCACTGGGCTATAGTGTTGAAAATGAAACATAAAAAACAAACACCCAGTGTAACGTAAACCATGCACTATGGAAATGGGACTGGAACCCAAACCATACACCCAATAAGGGTAACAACTCGTTTGTGCAGAGGTAACCTCGAGAGGAGGTAAGACGTTGTGCACTGTTAGAAACAAAGAACAACACACACTACACACCTTAAGTGAGGTAAACTGTGCACTGAGAAAACAAAGTACAAATGAGTGTAAGTGTGTGAAAAGATGCACCTCGAATTGAGGTCACATGTTGTGCACCATGTGTAAGGACGCACCTCGTGGAGAGGTACAGACAACGTGTACTGAGCAATGGGAATAGGACCCATGCGAGACACCTCGAGTGGAGGTAAAACGTTGTGCACGGGTAGTGCACTGTAGCGACGGGACTAAAACCTGTGTGACACACCTCGTGTGGAGGTAAAACATCGTACACTATAAGAATGGGTGTAGGTAAAACATTGTGCACTGTAACAATGGGCGTAAAGCCCGTAAGGCACACCCTGTGTGGGGTAACAGAACGAGAAAGGACGACCTTGTGTGAAGGTCTGTTGTTGTGCACTGTAGTGACGGGGAGTGTACATTGAGGTAAAACATTGTGCACTGTACAAAAAGGACGACACCCCATGGAACACACCTCATGTGAAGGTAGAAACATTGTGCACAGGTTGCGTAGCTAAACACTTACTATCAATAACAGTATGTTGTGACGTTCCCATAAGAACCACAATGTGACATGCTGAAAACAGGCAAAAGGTAAACCAAAATTTAACACTCTCATGCTGTGATGTGATAGCATTGACAAAAAAAAACAAGCATTGGCATAGCCAATAGGTCTCGCCTTTGGGACCTTATAAGTGTTTAGCCATGCAACAGTTGATGTTGTTGCACCAAGGATATTGTGCTGCATAACTAAATACTTATAAGGTCCCAAAAAACAAATCTACTTGAATAACTGTTGCTCTTGAAAACAGTCTTTGGGCTAATGTATAGCCAGTACCACTGAAATTATGAGGTTGTGCGGCTGCAGCGTTTTTGCATGGTTATGGATTGGACATATTTGCCACATTATCCATCATCTGCTGCATAATCTTCAGATTATAACCAAAAAAATGGTTTCCAACTCAAGTGGTTCAAAAGTTACTAAAAACACAGTGAGACATGTTGCAGTGCAGTGAGAAGCCCTTCAAGGTTGACTGGTCACATTTCTGTTTATTGATATATTTGGATGTTAAACGGGTACAAGTGAGGTTCAACCTATGCCCTGGCAGTTAACAAGTGTAAAAAATGAAAAAATAATGAAGTAGTACTATCACATAATGTGCCGTATTACGCCGCATAATTTGCCTTTTCTTGATGCATAATTTTATCAACCCTGCCACATAATTTGGCCCTTCCCTGCCACATAATTCCATTGGCCCTGAATATAGCCCTGCAATAATGTACGCTAAGTGTGCATGAATCTGCATACCACTTGTGTAAAGTAACACTGATGTTGGTAACTACAGTGTGTCGAAAGTAAAGGCGATGTTGGTAATTTGAGCAAAGGAATGCTGGCACAGGTATTTATGCCCACAGTCTCCAAGAGCCTGCCAATCTTCATACCTTGTTATTTACGATCTGCCAGGAAACTGTTCACCTTCATACAAGGATTAGGTCCCGGGGCACTGCAGGCATCAGAGACACTATTTAAATAGTACCCGATTAAATGAGCAAGTATTTGCTTGTTAATTTTATTCCAGTGGTTATATGTTGGATAGTTAACAAATGAAGCTGGCAGATGAGTATTTTGGGGTAACACTGTCTGACAGATTCGTGTAAAACCAGAAGTGCCAGAGTCCAAATTTCTGTGAGGCCAACTCAGACTTTCATCCTCCTGATGTTGACAACAAAAGGACCAATAGGTAAGATCGCGTTAATAGCAGTTCTTTACATCAGCAGGTACTGGCCAGTACAAGTACCTGAACTTCTTTAATTTGAAAGGGATAGTACCGGCACTTCTCTGTACATTAAATGGGAAAGTACCAGCACTTCTCAGGAGCAAACAGGTACTCTAAAGCGTGAGTACCTGCACTTCTATATTTCCATTTAAAGCACTGGTTAATACCGATTGTTAACACCAATAGTTTGCAGCTGGCATTTCATAAAGTGCAGTATTAGCAGAACATACAAGTAAGCACACAAATATGGCTTCCAATACCATTCACACTCTGCTGCTAGTAATGTCCGTAGGCACTTAAAGGTGAGCATCCTTCCTACATGAGCCTAAACAGAAAGGACGCCTGTACACAAGAGTACATGCACCTTTATGCGGGCCTCTGCCACCTGCCACTATCTTTGGCTGATGTCGGGAGTTTGAAAACACTGAACAAAGGGGGATTTATCGATGAAATGGGTAATCCCTCCTCCCAAAGTCACAGTGCTGCCTGTAAACAAGCCATCTGCTGCACTACAAAGGCACCCAAAGGTCAGAGTGGGCGTGGCCTTAGGGTGCCTAATATCCCAGCTGAAAAGCCAGGTGTTTATCACATATCACGAAGCTCGCCACGGGAGCTCATTTAATAAAGAGCTAGGTGTGATGCGAAGTGTAGCAGGAAATAAACGCGTTATTGGCAAAAAGCTAAAATTGGTAAACTAGGACAAAAAAGCAGCGAACTCAAAATTATTTACGCTTTATATGTCTCTCAGTAGAAGGTTTGCCAACCTGCAGCTTAAAACACACCCACTGATAGGCTGTTAAACCCGAACAGAAAGAGGGGCTGTGTTTTTTCCATCGCCAGCAGGAGCGGGTGCTCTTTCCATAATTCCCTCAGCCTTTCCAGTAACATACATGGCAGCTTTGCATATGTCTATCTCACGCAGGGAAAAGTCTAGTGAAACGCACCAATAACAAAAGATAACATGCAGTGAGCAGCTCACCTTCGCTTGAGGTGACAAGCAAGTCTGTCCACACAAGAACACTTCCTTATCCACATTCACTCCTTTTCCCATGGTTTCAGCTCCATAGCCAATACCAGGTCCGGTACAAGGATAAGGGCTGTTCATATTCGAGGTTCTGCACTACGCCCAGGCAGACAAAGTTGAAGTTCAGGTTTTGAATTTGTTTGAAATAACATCACTGATATTCTCCACACATCATCGCAACCAGGAGGTGAGTGATCTACAACCGAGCCAGAAACAGAGGTGGAAACAAAACTGGGACAGGCACGTGACTGAGTCGGCCTATCCCCAGGTGTCTTTCAGAGGCACCAGCCTCTTAGGACATCGCGACATCTCCCTCATAGGTCAATCCACCTCTGATCTTTTATGTACACTCAAAATGTCAACTGGGAGGTCAAAGCACTTTACAAATGTACATTATTTATTTATATTGGTTTTATGTAGCACAGATTTAACCCACGTGGTAGTAAACAAGCGCGCGCCTCGCGCTGAAGGTAAAAAAAAAAGAAGCAAAAGCGCGTCTCGCGCGACAACGGGGGGGGAGGGGGGTCTGCCGATTGCCTTGCGGGAGCCAGCGGCTATAATTGATACCATATGGCGCTGCCGCTCGCTCCCGCAAGGCAATCGCCACACGTGCACGCGTTGCCATTGAAGGCAATGGAACGCGTGCACGTTTTTGGGGAAAAAAGGGAACTGATGGCTAAAGGTCTCCTCCTATGCAGCGCATGCGCGCTGCGTAGGCGAGACCTAATGACTAGTAGTAATTTGAGCGAAAACCCATTAAAACGGCAGACAGTCAATTGTTATAGTGAGCTTGTCACCATGCTTTTTGATGGCTGACAAAAACATTGAAGTCGAAACAGTTCTTGTCGATTCATAGTATGCAGAGGCATTTAGAACAGGAACTGTACAGCAAGCGTCATAAGTTCCCTCTGGTCATCAAACCTATGGTGCAAGCAGATTGAGCAAACTCGAACAGAGCACTGTGCGCAACTACCAATCACGCAGTCTGGAACTAGGGATGCGGCAGGAAAACCAAAACGAACAGACATCCATAAATGTGACAGATAACACAGTTTACCGGCAGTTCCTTCAAGACTTATGGGATAAATACAAGTTGGCTGCATAACTCCGAAAATACTAGCAGTAACGTCTTGCCCACTCGGACACCGCTGTTGGTTGGACAGATGGGACAAAATCAAAGATGGCGGCACGTACAAGAAAAAGTGCAGAGTGGCTAACAGCACGCATCTGCACTAAACGTAGGTGCATAGCATGCGTTCCAGGCAGGCTGCTGGAGACATCACACCCCGAACGAAGACTCAGTTTCCTTACTGAATGCTCATCAGGAATTATGTTGCCAGGAGACTTCCACGCGGGCCTTAGTGGAACAGGTACCTCGCGCATGGCTCGTGTAGAAATAACGGCATGATGCATCTTTTGAAATGAAGCATGCGTAGGTTGAGCGCGCCATGCCTGGCTTGTGAAGCATTTCCAAACAGGCGGTTGAACTGCCAAATAACAGGAAGAAGACTGGGGTACACAATTGAATAAAAACAAACTTACCCCAAAAATTCCCAGCTGTTGTTGAATGTGACCACAAGTGATATAGGTCCGTTTATGAAAGGCAAAAAGTAGAGATTACTGTGAAAGTGAAAGCGCTGCGTGACAAACATTTCCACTTCTCTAGAAAGCGCTAAAGCTGAGGAGTGGCATCTTTAGAAGGTACAAATCACAGATTCAGAAGAGTTATGCCAGAGCACTTTGACTCAAGCTTACCCTCACTGAAGGCACAGCCAGGTAGAATCAGCACGCTTGAAAAGAGAAGTAGAGATGCCCTCTCAGAGTTGCAGGCATTAGAAACTTGTCCCTTGTTTGTTGAGAAACTGTAGGAACAGCATGCAGTGACTTGAACTGCAGTTGAAATCCAGTTCCAGTAGAAGAATGCTGAAGAATGACGTGGTCAACTGAATCAAAACAGTGGTGGTGACGCGCTGGGATTGGCTGTGCTTGTGCAGCTTTGCTTTGTCGTCTGCCATAGTCCGAGGCAGAAGGCGGCAGCAGAGTGGGGCGCCGCGCACAGAACTACCCGGACGCCACCGCACTTCCAGACCAACCAGTTACATTATCTTCTTCCAACCTAAGACGGCTAAGATGCGGAATCAATCGGATCCAGTCCAGGTCTTGTGAGAGACCTAGAGAGAGCGCGAAAAGCAGCAACAGCGGCAAGTGGCTAGCGGAGCCTCGGGGAGCCAGGAACCGGGGATCGCGGACCGCAAATCGAGAACTGCGAGCCGCTCCAGAGCAGAGCGGAGCCGCAGGGAGCCAGGAACCACGGACCGCGAATTGAGAACCGCGAGCTGCACCAGGAACCGCCGCAGGGGGCTGCCAGGAGCCAAGTGGCGCCGCTGGGAGCTGCGGGAGAATTGAGTGGTACCAGGTGGATTGGTGCAGCCTGTGGAGCTCCAGTGTGCCCTGCTCCTGCTCTAGTGGATAGTCAGAGATCATTTGCTGATCATTTGCTGACGCACTACGTGGTTTCCAGGTTTTCCAGGCTTCCCGGGCTCCCGGGCGAGAGCAGTGAGCAGAGGAGGCGAAAGAGTGGAGCGGACAAGCGGGAGGTCCCTGCATCGGCCCCAGCATTGGCCCCAGCATCGGCATCCGGCCGGCCGGCGGGGGGTTGCCTGTCCGAGCTCAAGCCTCTGCCTCAGTCGACGAGAGCAGAGGGGGGTGAAGGTGAGCGGAGCGGTGTAGGCGCAGGCAGTGCAGGCGGTGTAGGCGCGGACAGTGAAGGTGGGGCAGTGGCGATGTGAGCGGTCCTCCTGCTGCTCACCCGCCAGCCTACCACCCAGCCACCCAGCCAACTAGCCTTCCAGTCGATCTGCTCTGCTCTGTATCTCTCTCAGAGTTCACGGGAGCAGCCCGGTACTTCAGCAGCGCATTGACGGGGGCACCGCATGCTGACAGGGGCCTCGGGAACGGCCCGGCAGCCATAGGAGCCGCAGCGCAAACCAGCGAAATTTTACCCACGCAGTGGCAGGAGCCACGTCATCCAACTGGCAGGGGTGAGAGGTGAGCGGCGGTGAGAGCCGGTGAGAAGCGGCAGCAGTGGTGAGGGTTATTCCCCCGCAGCAGTCGCAAGCTCTAACCAGCCAGTGCCAGTGCCAGTGGCGGCTTGCGGCATAGTAGCGGTGAGAGGCTGCTAGAGGTCGTCACAGACTGTTGAATGAGTGGGTGCTGAGGCTGGGAGGGCCTCCACGCTGCGGCTGCGAGGCCCACCCAACAGGAGCCGATAACAGCCATTCTAGCAGCACAACCACGGCAGGTGTCGGGGATTACCAACCCCTGTGCAACAGTGACACTAACACCAACACCAACTACCCCGGATAGTCCCCAGACCCTGTACGCCAGGCCAGTTTGAGGGCCCTGGGACCTGCTCAAAAGACAGAACGCGCTCAGAACGCGCCCCAAGGCACAAGACTCATCGACACTGCAGGAAGCGCCCCATCTGGGCGAGAACAAGCACCTCAGGACCATTATAATCATCTGAGTGAAAAAGTCTCGATAAGGCGCAATAGATTTATGCTCAGATTGGAACCGGAGCAAGGCACGGATAATTGTGGACAGACACTGACTAGCCCAGTCCTGACTGGCCCTAAAGAGCTGCCCACTCAGTGGAAGCAGAGCGCAGGGGGAGTGTTGGCCACCATCAGACACAGCACCATAAAGCACACGCACTGTGAACAGTGCCACCTCACTCTCACCTCCAACCCCGCCCAGCTCGCCCAGGCATCCGCGGCACGACATGAGGTCGGGTCCAGTTCGGGAGACTAGCCGTCCTAAGATTTCAGGGCGCAGAAGAAAGGACAAGGCTGGTCCCTCCACAGCTCAGATCAGCGACAATCTTGCTCCAATCTCAACAGAAGGTGACCCAATTGCTGGCGGGTCGCTGAGAGAGAAACCTATAGCCCCCCCTAATTCAACCTAAAATTTATACAAAATTCAGTTTCATAAAAGACATTGGCACTGCCCTCTACTCAAGCAATGCCACTGTGAAAGGTCTTCAGTCTCCTTTACAACCAGACCAAGTATCAGTCCAGACACCTGCACCAGGGCAGAGAATACAGTCAACTCACCAAAGCCAGCGGAAACAGCAAATAACAGCACAAGTCCATACTCAAGCTACAGCCCAATCCACTGAGATATTTACAACATCCTCATCATTATTTTCAACTATACCTATAATCACATCTTTGACAGTGGAATATATTAATGAAGTTTCTCATAATAAAACAACACAGAGTAACGCTCAGAATAATTCAGCAGTTGATTCCCCTTCAACTAGTCCCTTAGACAGCCCCACGGCGCAGCACAAGGAGCAGAACAAGCTGTTCACAGGAGACTCGCTATCCCCTGGAGGAATTCAATCATATTCTGCCTCACCAATAGGTGCTCTAGGACCTCATAAATCTCTGCAAGCAGAAGCCCAGCATCGAATAACTGCAGCCAACTCAATAACTGAATCAACACCAATTATAACATCAGGAGCACTCCAGACTGCGCAAGCACTGCCGACCTCAATAGGAGTAGGCCATACATTGGCAAAGGAAAAGGAACATCAGACCAACCGGAGCAAGCTGGCTGGGCTAAATTCATCTAGCCTAGACGATAAGCCGACTAAACACACCTCCCTACAGACAGCCGAAGGATTCGCCATTGGACCTCAGGATTTAAACTCACCTAGTGGCGTCATGGCTAATGTAGCTAAGAGTGAACTCAGCCCCATTAGCCAAGTCAGCCTTATGACGACTTCCCCGCCAGCTAATCTAAAATCTCCAAAGCAGGACGAAGGAAGGGCCGTCCTATCCTATTTAGGAACACAAGAATGGGAGGACATGCTGGCAGCATATTCCCCAGACCAACAGGCGGGACCTCTCACGGAGGAGTTGAAGCACCCGCACCCGTCTTTAGCGGACAATCAGCCCTTGTGGGGCAAGAAGGAAGTGGGCCCCAATGTGCGGGGAGACTCAAATCCGCATGATGGGAGCACTTGGGCCTCCCTCCTAAAAACCATGCAATTGACTGTGGAGGCGTTACAATATCAATCAGACAAGATGGATATACAGGTCTCTTTACTAAACACTCTGGCAGTATTTACAACAGGGATTGACGAAAAATTGGGGGTCCTCAATGCACTAATAAGAAGGGCAAAAACCGAGACATACCTTCATTGCGGGTGCAGCCAAATTGTGGACAAGCTGGCAACCCTTCCGACTATGCTTTCCACCGTGCTCAATGAGATGAAGAACAAATCAACTTGCTCCGCCAGCGCTAGTAGCTCCACTGACGGCTCCACTGCACCCCCGACAGCTGACAGCAATTCAAAGCAGCTCTGTAAAGGCACTAAAACCGATACACAACAAAGAGTGGGTATCATCGGCAGTGGCGATCCATCTAAGACAGCTTTAGTCACTCCAACTGAGACAAAAACCAACGCCAAACAACGTCGCCAGCAGAAAAGAAAAGGTCGCAATCATAAACTACTCCTTCTCAACCAAGCAGCCACCTATTCAATTTTCAACAAACAATGCCCTAACTCAATAACCGCATTAAAAGAGGGGTACAAGCAAGATAACGATCAGGCTCAAATTAACAACCGTCAAGACACAGCAGTACCCTCCTGTTCCCACAACCTTGGAGGGCCTCCAGCAGGAACAGGGGATAGGATTTTAAAGCAAGCTGAGGTGGCCCAATGTCTGAAAGGGACAAAGCCGCCTCTAGCTCAGCTCTCGAACCGCTGCTACAAACCACCAGCTCCAACTCAAACTGGCCTGCTGGGTTCGTTGATCATCAAAAAATTACGACCCTAGCAAAGGATAGCAACCGGGAGCCCACCCCGCAGGAAACGGGGCAAGTCTCTACTGGCCCTCCAGCTGGAAACGACCAAGCATCATCGAAAATGATCTGTACAATCCAGACAGTGGCAACCTCAAGGGAAGTGATGCAAATGAGGACAGCCCCGGACCAACTGCCTCAGGCTTCTCAACCCTGGCTACAACAGAGCCAACCCGGATCTTTAACTTCAATAATAAATATGGAAAGAGATCCTAATTCCAGTAGAGCAGTTGTGCAATCGGATCAGAACGAGCCTCATTGGCTAATACAACAAAACCCCGCAGCCAAATGGATGGGGCCACTTGAAATCACCACTTATCCCTCAAATGACCTGCCATCTGCCCCGCGGTACACATTGTTCAAACCAGTGTATATCTCAAAAGGACGCCACGATCTGTTGAACAGGGGCAACGTTCTAAAATTACTTCGGGCCATACCTACCCTAGCAGACCTGAACACAACAGACTTACTTGCAATAGAGTTTGTTACACCAGATAACCCAGCCAAGCCAGAAATAACAAGGGCACTGTAGAAAACAGATGCAACAGCCCAGAGAGTATTAAATCATCACTTCACCTTCAAAGACTGGGGTATCCAAGTCACCCCCTACCATCCTCCAGCTTACCCAGCTCCGCTATCAAACTTGAGCCCAAGGACGGATACCAAGGACTGTCCAAGGCCCTCAACTTCTGTGTTAAGAGGGGCACTTGGCTACTCTGCGCCACGAAGGGTTTTCAATCAAGGCGCACAACATGGATCTCCTAGGGCTGAAATGCATCGCGGTTGCAACTCCTGGCATGCTGATCCAATTATAAGAACTATAAACCTTGCCACAGCAACTCAATGACAGCATGACTATCCAG
Source organism: Calotriton arnoldi (assembly GCA_963921515.1). NCBI lineage: Eukaryota > Metazoa > Chordata > Amphibia > Caudata > Salamandridae > Calotriton > Calotriton arnoldi. The sequence continues at coordinate 2,094,859 of CAWUFW010001998.1, forward strand.
ACCCCGGCAATAATAGACAAAAAGAACCTGTGATACGTCTCTGCTCTTGGAATGTTAACAGCTTGGCTTCGAAAATTCAAGACCCAGAATTTCTGCAATATCTTAATAACTTTGATATTATTATGTTGCAGGAAACATGGCTCATGGAACCACTACACATACACGGGTTTCTCTGCTTTGATTGTCCAGCCGTTAGAAGTTGCAAAACAGGACACTCTTCAGGGGGGCTGGCAACCTACATCTCAATAAAATCCATACCAATAGCGGTGGCAACCGGCCCGGAGACAGATGTAGCTTTAGCAGTCAAACTTACTCTCTCCTTGGCAGGGGTACAAAACGAAGTAACTCTTTTTAATGCATATATCCACCCAAAACGGACAGCAAGTGACTCAGCAAAGTTAACCGATCAGATAACTTCTTATCTAGGCAGTGCCGAAATTTCAAACCTTATATTATCAGGAGACTTGAATCAATACCTAATCGGAACATCCAAAGCAAAGGAAGTTTGCCTCCAATCCTCAAATTACAATATACCAACACAAGGAATCTTTACGCATGGGAGGCCTAACAGGGAAAACAGATTCCTTTTGGAAGAATTAGAACATCTAAATCTTAGGGCCCTTAACGGAAGAACAGCCGGCGATATTCCTTCGGTGGCAAGCTACTACACTGAACTAACAAGCTCACTTTTAGACTACACGTTTGTCAGTCTCTCGCTGTTTACACATGTAACAGGTTTTAGAATGGGTGACAAGGGGGACAGCGATCACCGTCCACAAGAGACTATTCTAGCGGCAACTGCTCTGTCTAGCATTCATCCTGCTCCACACTTAGGCTGAAGCTTTACGATAAATTATAAGAGGATCAAGTACATGGCAGAAAGCATAGAGTCCTTAACAGATACAGCAATCAATCTTTTACTCGCTCAACCGTTTGAAAAGAACCTGATATATACCTGGGAATGCTTCACCATCAACCTCAGTAATTTAAAAGCTACGGACCTAAAAATGAGGAGTTCTCCAGTGCTTGCACAAGAGAAAAAGATAACCAAGGCCGAAAAAGCGCAAATAAAAGCCCTTAAGAGAATGATAAATGGCTCCATAAGATCTTTGCGTCACGATCCAGGAAATATACTACTCCTTTCTTCCCTGCAGCAACAAAGAACTCAACTAAAGAAGCTGAAATGGAACATCAACAATAACCACGAACAGGACTTCTGGGCAAAACTCTTGTACAACTTAACGCACAACGCCAGTGATCGCTTTTGGAAATCAGTAAACACAATTATCCACCCACATCATGGGGTACTTAATTCCCACATTTTGGAGGATACCCGGGCAAGCTACTTAAATTCCCACTTTAACAGTCAAAGCAATAGCCTGCTCAAACTGGAGCAGAGCGGAGCAGACTCGGACGGTTATGATACCAACACCGGAAGTAGGGAAAGAGGCATCAACAATCTCACTGACTGCTCCACTGCTATCCGATCAATGTCAAGTGACACATCCAAACCTCCTGTGTTAATCCATCATCAGGAGGAAAGGTCAAACGACACTGAGCATTTAACAATCAAGAAACAGATCAGGAAGGGAATAAAGGATGGAGCGCCGGGCCCGATTGGAATCCCGCCTGCAGTCTTCAAACAAAGGCCGGAAGAATGGGCAAAAATACTCCTTCCATTATTTCTGGATGTAAGACGACTGGGCACCATTCCAGACTCATGGAAAGGCTCAACGATCATACCGATCCACAAAAACGGCAGTAAGGCCTTGCCAGCCAATTATCGGTTAGTCGCACTGATCGATAATGAGGCCAAATATTTTGCGGGAACACTGCTAGACGAATTAACATCCTGGGCAGAAAATAATGACATAATCCCGCTAAATCAGACAGGATTCCGAAAAAACTCTGGCACGATTTCTAACATCCTGGCACTCTCTCTGATAATGGATACAACAAAATTGAGGAAAACACAGCTGCATGTCTGTTTTATCGACTTCAGTGCCGCATTTGACAACGTGGAGAGGCCAAAACTGTGGAATAAGCTAGCCAGATGGGGTATTCCAAACACCCTTTATCAATGATAATGCTTTTACACACCGACACCTGGGTACAAGTAAAATTAGGATCAGGGTCTCATCTGTCAAGAAAAATTAAAACAACGAAAGGACTTAAACAGGGCTGCGTGTTGGCACCTATTTTATTTAACTTATTCATGGCAGACTTACCACAGACACTTAATACATGTAACTCCCACGCGCCCAGACTGGGGGACACCACCTTGTCCAACTTACTATACGCGGACGACGTAGTCCTGCTTAGCCATACGGTAGTTGGCTTGCAACATCTTCTTAACGGACTGCAGGCCTACGCAGAAGAAAACAGCCTGACAATAAACTTAAACAAAACCAGGACGATGACAATTAACAGCAAACGAAAAAAGAGGTACCTATGGCACCTGGGCGGCACACATATTGAATCAGCGGAGTCTTATAAGTACCTGGGTGTCTACTTCGATAAAGAAAGGATCATTTACCCGCCAACAAGAAGAGATCAAAAGGAAAGGGATGATCCTTGCCATAACCATGAAAAGTTTATCTGCCAAACTAATGGGCCCCACGCTGAGCCCTCTCCTAACGGTAGCACGGGCTAAAATTCTACCCACAATCACCTATGGTAGCGAAGCTCTGCGAGGAAGAAATATCAATCTTTTGGATAAAACACTTGTAAAAGCATACAGAACTATGTTTAGCCTCCCGAACTACACCTCCCCGGCGCAACTTAGACTGGAGTTTGGCCTGTTAAAGCAAACCTGGGCCAGATATGGAGCATACATCAACTGTTGGAACAAAATCAGAACATCAACCCCTAATTCACTAAACCACCTCCTGTGGCAAGATCTCCAACAGAGGGAGAATTCAACCGCAAGATTGTATCTTCAGGAGGCACTGGCAAACACAGGTCTATTGCCCCTATGGAATACACAGTGCCATCATTTAACTATGAAGAAACTAGTCTGGAAGTCGCTGAAAAAACAGTCACTGGTGGAGGATAAAGCTGCTTTTTCATCCAGAACACATGCCTGGATGACGCTGAATTCTTATAAGATTCTAGCCCCGCAACCATATTTTAACCTGGGCTATCCAAAAGCACAGAAATTAAAATCCCTAAAGCTACGACTCGGAGTGATACCATGCACACAGCATCTTCCACCATGGAAAAGGGTGCAGACTTTTACATCTTGCAGTTTGTGTAAAAACGGCCAGGGCGACATCATCCACACCATTTGCTCTTGCACAGAGATGCTTCAAGAAAGGAGGCAACTGCTAAAAATCCCCTTTAATCAAAGGGGAATTCGGACAAGGAGGCAAGCAGTTTTGGCTTGCTTCGATCCATCATCACCTCAATTGAACTCCAGACTAGTCAGATTTCTTGAAGCGGCCAGAGAAAAAATGGCAATCTGCCACTAAAGCTGTTTTGGGGTAAAGGAGATTTTGGATTATCTATTTTCACGGGGTAGTAACAATCGCTGCAAGGACCGGTCAACTCATATTGGCTGCTCTCGCATGTTTAAATCTGTATTTTTTAACTTGTAAGTAACAGAAGCGTTTTTTATTTTAACTATGCTGAAATTTTATTATTGCGAATTAATATTTTACACATGGTTTTATTTTTCGCATGTATTGCATTGGTTTTAAGTAACTCTGCAAAATAAAAATAAACTGAAACAGTTCCAGTAGATGCAGCCGCAGAAGACAGGAACACCTGAAAACAGTTCAATTACCTTGCCTGAAGAGACGCTGTAGGGACAGCAGGAGGTTCTTAGAGCTGCGGTTGAGCTGCAGTTGTAGCTTGAAACTGAGATGAACTGGCACGCTTGTGTGGAGGGCGACCGATGGCAAGGTCACTGGTGGGGCTGAGGTGTGCCAGTAAGTTGATGATATGCAGCTGTAGATGCAGACGTTGATTCTTTGCTAGTAGGTTACCAGCTACTCCCACTTGATCTTGAGAGGTAGCAGACGCAGGTTCTTGAGTCAACTCGTCGCCATAAAATTGTGGTAACTTGGTCCAGACAGATTGTAGTATTTCAAGAGTATTTATTGTACAAGTTACATGTCCAGATGTTCAGTCCAGGACTAGCCCAGGACTAGCCCCACCAGGAGCAGCCAGCATGCTGCTCAGCCCTTCTCCAACTGTAGTCTCTGACCCCCAACATTCCCAACATTCCACATTACATCATTATAGGAGGAACTCACTGGCAGAGCATGAACACATTGAAACCAGGATACAACAGAAGGACATCACACACTTAGCAAATGGCAACATAGGCTTCAATGTACAATTAGTCAGTCAGCAACATTCAAGATATCGTGAGACCACAACCGCAACATACCCCGCAAATGCAGCGCATACATTTAGCTTGCTTCAAGTGTTGGGCCACCCTCCTGAATCCCAAATGAGGATGCAGAAAAATAGGGGTCATCCTCATATACATCATGATTAGTACCTGGAGCTTGTATCACATAATGTAAGAAAGAGTAACTCAGCTCACATAGCAAGATTTGTGACATGTGTATCATATTACCTAATGTCAACTCCACACAACAAGATAACATGTCCACCATGTGCCAACGGTGTCAGCTCAGTCATGCAAATACATCAATCTGTAAATATGTTTGAGTATGAACAACATGGATGTTGTGTATGTCTTAGATGCGTACGTAGGCCTTGTACCACGACGATGGCATTTTACAAAGATCACCAGTGACTGTGCCCGCCGAATTCGATCCCGCCTACCGCACGGTTCAAAGAGGCGGCGGTCAGTGATTCTGCATGTTCCATTATTGAGGTTAGGCATCCATCATGTCAGTGTTGATGGCCTCATAGATCAACTCTCCTAACTACTCCTATACCAGTACATATATGTTTCAACATGTCCCCTGAAGTACTACACTATTCCTCTGTGTATACCAATCCTCACACGCCAGTGTGGTACATGACTGTGCATGATCACACTATTACCGCGGGCCAGGGTATACCGGTGGTGATGGTAGGTATGTGTGCAATCCAGACTCCTGAACATGACGGTGTCCATGATATTATAGTAGATTGTATGATGGACATAGTGCTGTAACAGACACATGAGGAGGCCAGATTGGGGATGATAGGTGAAGCATGCAGTCATGGCAATGTGCCAGAATCTTCCTGGTCATTTCCATAGTTTTCTGGAAAGTCAAGGGTATGCTTTAGGCTGGTTACCACCTGGAATGGCATCTCCTACAGCAGTGGTCAGTGGGCTATATGTATGATCCACACCATTGGCAGCCATCACTTCCACTTTCCTCATCCAAGAAGTAGCTGTGTATGCTATGGTATGTCATACATGGATGATGTGTATTGCTGTGTACAGCTGACATCTGCAGTGATGTTTGTTCACATTCCATTTGTCTGTCTTTTGGTATATGTGGGTGTGTACACTTCGACCAATATCCATATGTTTGAATCCTCGAAACATAGGTACCCTGGCAGAGGGCAGATATGACAGCCTCCTGTGTACAGGCCATTTCCAGACCTAAAAACTTTGGAAGAAAGAGACATTTCAGGAAGTTCCTTCTCAATAGGCAGACCTTACAAGATCTATGTGACCATTTGGAGCCTCATTTACGTCCTCATAGGAACTATCCCACATCGCTCTCACCAATGGTGAAACTCATAACAGCACTGCATTTCCTGGCCATAAGTTCTTTTCAGTACACTGTGGCCATAGCTGGTGGAATGTCACAACCTATGTTCAGTGGGGGTGTTACATGATGTGCTGGTAGCATTGGTGAGACACATGGACATTGGACAGCTACATTCAGTTCCCCAGACGTGAAGATTTGGCCAATGTGACGGGTGACTTTTATGGTTTAGTTCGCATCCCACATGTATTTGGATCTATCGATGGCACACATATTGCATTAGTACCACCGCAAGTCCGAGAACAGGTGTATAGAAACAGGAGGCACTTCCATTATACCAACGTGCAAGTGGTGTGTTTACAGGATTTATACACCACACACATCTGTGCCAGATACCCTGGATCAGCCCATGACTCCTTCATACTGCGGAACAGCACCGTACCCCAGCTGATGTCACAACTACTACCAGAGATGACCTGGCTTGTTGGTGAGCATGACATTTCCAATCCTTTGTGTTTGCGGTGTCAGGTTGTGTGTTCTACAAATGTGTGACTGATACATTCACATATGTGTGTCTTCCATCTAGGTGACTCAGCGTATCCCAACCGCCCATGGTTGTTGATAATGCTGAGGAATCCAACATTGACAGGGGAGGTCTGCTTCAATGAGGCCCATGGGAGAACAAGGCGGCAAGTGGAGCGGGCTTTTGGGCTCCTGAAGGCCAGATTCAGATGTCTCGACAGGACTGGGGGAGCCCTCCTGTACTCACCCGGGAAGGTGTGTCAGATCACCATAACCTGCTGCATGCTCCACAGCCTTGCCCTGTGATGGAGCAACCCTCTCATCGCAGAGAACATAGAGCTGCAGGAACCACCGGGTGAGGATCATGAAATGCCCGATGACGATTATAGTGGTGAAAAGGAAGGAGTTCACATTTGTCACGAGGCGAGAGCTCTTCAACAACTTCTTCTCTTTAGTGTAAGTATGCTTGAGATGTCCTGACTTTGACTGTTACATTGAGTGTTGTGAGGCAGACGTTAATGGATACATGTTGGGTATCTACAGCTGTGTCAAACTCTGTGCACGGCTGTTTGTGGAGTTAGGTTTGGAGACAGAGATACATAGTTTATGTAGCTTTGTGTAGGTGACATGTTCCAATGTACTATGTACTCTAGAAGTTGACTGTGATTGGTGTCAGATATATTGCTTCCTGGCTAATCTCTCTGTGTTGGTTTGTTTTTAGGTACCTTTACCATGTCATCCTTGATCTGACTGCATGGTTACCCCCACTTTTTGCCTGGTGTTTTGCTGCTTTTTGACTAGTCTGACTGGGGTCCTGCTAATCAGGACCCCAGTCTATCTGCTTTCTCCCTAAATTGGTTGTGTTATGTACTTAGGTACACTCCAGATTGGATACTGGGGTAGCATTATCAGTCCCTAGTATATGGTACCCATGTACCCAGGGCATAGGTACCCCAGAGGCCTCCCATGGACTGAAGCATGTATTATGCCACCCATGAGAGGCCATGCAAAATGGAACTACAGGCCTGCCATTGCAGCCTGTGTAAGTTGTTGCATGCACCACTTACTTAAGATATAGGTTTACTATATCTAAGGGTCACTACACTTAAAACCTATAAGTCACGCCTATAGAAGGCCTTAACTATCCTGAAGGCAGGGTGCTTGGTTCTAAGTGAGAGGGTGCCACTGCATGAGCAGGACAGCCCTGCAGCCTACGGAGTCCATTCTCCCGGGTTGTTAGTGCTGCAGCCATTTACTACATATAGAGTGGCATTATTCGACCGCGTGATGACCAACTCTAAAACGGCTAAAAGTAACCCTATCGTGTTTGGTATCAAACATTGTGGAATCATACCCGCACACTGGTAACCGGTGTGGGAGGTATGATTCCACCCCTCAGAAACAAGCTTTGTGAGGTCCCTGGTGTTCCTGGTACCAGCCTTCTAGTCCCGGGCAGCCCAAAATGGTTGCTGCCGACCAGAGACACATTTCTGCCCTCCTGCTACTGAGCCAAGCTTGAGCAGGGGAAGACAGAACAATAGGCATCCTGTCACAGGATTTAGTGTATTAGGCCTGGGTGGGTGCGCTTGCCAGCGACCAAAAGTCTACATGAGGGGCACATTTGGTGTCCCTGTGCATAGTCCAGTTCAAACCAGTCCTGGGAGCCGTTGGCTCCTGCTCTGGCGCGAAACTGGACAAAGGACATGGGAGTAACCTCCCCACTGTCCAGAATCTCCCCTGGGAGGGTTCCCTGAATCTGTCCAACCCTCTCCCGTGGGTACAAAAGGGTTTAACTGGTTGTAGGACTCTAGATCCGACGTGGACAAGATTCTGAACCAGAAACCACTGAACTTCGACCGTCTGGACACTCTGGACTTCGTTTCGGCCCGACTTCATCCCCCACTCCCTCCAAAGCATCGTCTGTGCCCGTGCACCATACAGGCTCTGTGCAGGACCTATGGAGCATCAAGGACAACCGAAGATATCTCCCTTGGAGTGAAGGAGTCACTCCCCTGCAACCGCAGGCACCACATCATGATTGACCGGTCTGCTGCTCCTGAGCTCCTATGGACTCCGAAGGCTCCAGCAACACAGGCGGTGGATATCTAAGTCCCTCGAGGTCTGAGATGCCCTCTCACCAAGTTTGAGGTCAGAATTCCTCGTTGGGGCTGCATTGCTCGTACCCCTGTGCACCGTGTACTTTTGCAAGGGCATATGCTTGTTGGCATTCCCAAAACAAGTGCACTGGGCTCCAAGTAGCCCCAACCTCTGGCACCATTTCCACCAAAGAACTTTGGCCTCCTCACACCGAGTGCTCCATGGGCTGTTGCTTAGTGAAACTGCTCGAGGTCCCCTCGCGAGTCTTGTGCCTCCAGCCTGTGGGTCCTCTTGAGGATCTTTGTTACTTTTCATGGGCTTCCCTGTTTGCCCCAGGCCTGCCCTGACTCCCCTGTGTTTGGTGAATCTCCTGGACCTTGCTGGTCTGAACCGTAACCTTTCTTGACCATCTTCATGGGTTGCCGCTGCCAAGGCTTGTTGGTGCTCCAGCTGGACACCGACACCTCAGCACTCGACATCCTTTGTGGGACAGCTTGTATCCAGCTCCTGGTCATCCTCAACATCTCCTGGTTCCAGTGGCTGCAGATTCAATAACTCCCTCAATGTACCTGAAGCACCCAACATCGGTGGGCATTCGTCTACCGTGGCCCTGGTCACTCCTGAGTGACCCAAACTCTGTCCCCTCTGATTTCAGGTACTCTTCAACAAGAACACACCTTTGGATTCTGACGGATACTTTTCTTCTTCCTAGCAGTGGCTCTTCTTCGAAGTCCTCCATAGAGATCGACAGCGGTTTCCAAAGCCACTTCAGACCTATGCACCCGGCTTCCCTGGGATAGCTAACTCTGGTACTACGGTATCCACGGGTGGGGTGGCTCTCCAACCTCCTAACTTCCACGGGGTTTCTTCGAAGTCCACTTAGAGGGGTCCTTAAACTTTAAAACTGCAACCGCGACTCTCCCATTGAATTGTATGTAGCACGCGGCCGTGTTCGCACACTGCACCCGTCCTCCGTGGGGTCCCTACTTACTCACCTTGGGTGGTTCCTTGGGGTCCCAGCGATTCTACATCCTCTTGACAGTGTCTTGACTCGAGTCGTGGTTCTTATACCACTATTTTAGTATATGGTTTGGTCTCCCCCTTGAGCCACTGTGTATTAGTGCTACTTAAGATTGTTTCAGTGTTACAGTATTGTGTGCTTTGTGAGTATCTTCGTGTAGAAGACACTGTGTCGTACTTTTAGTGTGTTATATTAATAAATACATATTTGTATAACTACTGTGTGGTTCTCCTTTCATTTAATCAATACTATAAGGTTGCTTTCAGGTGAAACAAGCTGCTTAACGTTCCTTCAAGACTAAGCCTGAAGGCTGCTCTCCACAGCTACCACTTGGATAGCTTTCTAAGGTTATCTTTGACCTCTTAAATCACCATAAGCGTTGTTTGGACTGGTACAGGGTGCCCACTTTAATTAGTGGACAGCATATACCAGGCCAACTTCTCGCAATCCTCATTTGGAAATTTCATAGATGTGAGATGAGCATGTATATGATGCTGTGTTTAAGTAGGAAGTGGACATGGATTGGTCATGGGAATGTTTGACACAGACTTTGGGTGTACTACTCCGGTACCACACCAGCTTGCACAACGATGGGATGGAAGTAGCTACAACTCCATTTGACTTGTTCCCTGCCGTGCGGTGGTCCTATTGCAACATGTGTGCCATCATGTGCCCTAACAAAATGTGGTTCTTGAGCCAAACCATGCTAGTCTCCCTTTGCATTGGCTAAGTCCTCAATGTGTATGAACTGGATGTAGCTGTTGATGTGTTTCATCAGAGTATGACACAGTGTTTGTGGCACACCACTGACGTGTTTGTGACATTCCACCAGATGCAGCAACACTGGATTAGAAGGACCTGTGCTCAGAAACTATTGTACCACCATGTTTTGCTTTTTTTCCAAATGATGTGGGGTACCTTTTGTGAGGTTGTCGATGTGGCTCCATCAGATGAGATTACTCAATTGCGATGTCTTTTTTTGCTCTTTTTTGTGACATCATGCCAGCCTAAGGTTGGGACCATGTAATAAAGTTCTCCTGAGAGTGTACACTTGTATGTCTGTCTTGGGATTACATGGTTGAGATTGTCTGTAGCACAACGTTGACAATACACATGTACATGCTTACCCAAGTAGCTTACACTTTCATCTGAGGGAACACATGGAAATAACATAAATTGCTAGATGTAAATGATACAACATGAGCTAGTGTTGTTTTGAGAAGTACATTTATTGCAGTGCACATAGGGACAACAAGAAAAGAAACAAAGTACGGTTACGGGCAACGGCGGACGCTGTGACCGCACTCCCCTGCTATGTTCCCTTCGTGTTTGTTTCAAGTCAATCCAGTTGAGTGTGCACAAGCTACTCCAGCACCTGCCGTCGTTGGGTGCCAACTGCGATGCAGATAATGGATGAGCCCAAACTTTTGGAATGTATGTGTGCAATTTAGGCTGTGTGGGCCTCCTTGATAAGGGCCAGTATGCGCTGAGTCTGAAAGCAAAGTAGGTAGTGAGCCGTCTCACTTCCGAAGCGGACGGCTCACTACCTACTTTGCTTTCAGACTTTGTCTCTCCTTTGTCTCTCCCAGGACCGACATTTTATGCCCTGAAGAAGTTCATTCTTATGAACGAAACGCGTTGGCTGGTATTTTGTATTTGGACACTTATGAAAATAAAGGATTGATTAAGACAACTCTAACAACACCATATGAATTAGTGACTTATTTGACCAACAACCTTTTTAATATCGAGCGGTGCACCACTCCAAAAGTTTGGGTTCAAGAAAAGAAACAAAGACAGAAAAAAATGACCACAATGGAGTGTAAATGTCAGTGCTGGAAGTTGAAACCATTGTTGTAAGAGCCACATTACATGCAGTCCAAAGTCCAACTCACTCCTCCCATTAGAAGTGTGAAAGTGTACAGGAATAGTCAACAAAGTTAACGGATTGCACCCAAAGGAGGAAATCAGGGGCACTGTTTCTTACTGGCAGTGATGGGTGTCTTGCCACTCGACCCTCCTGGATGTTTCCTTGGACGTCCACCCTATGTCGGGTGTGGGGATCCACAGCTGCAGGGTCCAGGGTGTCTGAGTAGTCTCCCCCTGACAGGGCCTCCCTTTGTGTGGCTGCCGCAGATGTTGAAGGGTCAGATGTGGTTGTGCCACAGGGAGGGGTAGGTGTAGGTGTTAAAACCCTGCAGAGGGTGGTATTAATGTCCCTCAGCACCCCAATGAGCTGGCCCATTTGTTTGTTATGTGTATCCAGTCTCCGGCAGGGTCAGACTGGGAACGGAAACCGACCCTGGCAAACTGCTCGGCCGCCCCCCCCTGGGGGAGGGGAGTGCAGCGGCGCTGTTTGCGAGGGCCGGTGTCAGCCAATTTTGTTACAGGGGGCCGATATTGCCGACCCAATACCGGCCCCCACCCTGGTGGCCCACCGAGGAAACGCCTGGTGCCCGCTACGGCCAGTCTTGCCCTAGTCTCTGGTCTATGGACCTCTGCAGTTGCTTAATGTCCCAGAGGTCCTTAAATACCTGGCTCATTGCTTCCTGGTATCCCTCATATGCACCCATGACTCGGGCAAGGTTGGGCTGGGCGTCAGTGGCACCAGAAGCATCACATTGCGGCCGCCCAGTTAGCCTCCCACCACCTCTACCCACAAGGGCATGCACTTTTGACCCTGCCTGCCCCTCCCACTAGCTCCTCCATCCTCAGTGAGTGTGTTGTCGCTCCTCACCTCCGGATTTGGGAGGGGGGGCAGGAGATGCTGTTGGCGGAGCTAGATTGTCCCGTTGTTGGGATAGGGGTCAGCTGCGGTCTTAAAACTGGGGTGGGAGATGTAGCTGTGGGCCCAGTTGGACTCACTGGTGCTGTCTGCCCAAGCTGACCAGATGGGCCAAGTTGGTCCTCCACGTCCATGTGTCCAGGAGAGTCAGCATCGCTGGAGGCTTGACCCCAGGGTGGAGTTTGAACCTGGGGGGTGTCCTCACCCCGGCTGGATGTTGTATCAGATCATCCTGTTGGGACAGAGATTACATTGTAATTATTGCAAGTGTGGACTCTAAATCCACATCATTTCGGTCACTGTTTGGTCATGCGTCGGAGAGAAAAAAAGGGGTGGGGGTTAACGTTGCCAACTAGCCCCTTTGTGATTGACTAATTTTCATGACATTAGTATACCTCCATTACACAAAGTGGTATCACTGTGCTCATTAGCTGCGCTGATGTGGTTCGTATTAGCGATGAGAGATGGAAATGTCCCAGTGACTTGCACACAATGCAATGTAGAAGTTATCTGAGTGTTAGTACATTCCAAGTCCGATTTGTGTACGATACAGGAATACACAAGACTTGGTAGCAGTTTAGTCATTGCTAATCATATGTACTGTGCAGTGTCAAAGTGCACCTGGCAAATTAAACTAGTGGGGTTACCATCATGCGTTACTGATATTTAATTTACACACTTGGCATGGTGTCACTGATGAACACATTGTATCCTGCTCTGGAGAGCAGGGGAAGTTCAGGCTAAGTAGGCAGAAATGTGTCTGAATGGAGCATTGTATGTACAGTACTTCAGTTGATACATGGCTGACAAGTGAGTATGGATAAACAACACTGGCGCCTCCTGATCAGACTTAGAATTACAGGCCTGATGGTGGTTGTAGTCATTTCAGACCCTCCTGCCCCCCACTTAACCAATGGTTCCCTGCCTGTGAGGGGAACATCAGTAGTAACATGGCTGACAAGTGAGTATGGATAAACATCACTGGGGCCTCCTGTTCAGAATTAGAAGTACAGGGTCTGATGGTAGTTGTAGTCATTTCAAACACTCCCCCCCCACTTTACCAATGGTCCACTGCCTGTGAGGTAAACCTCAGTAGTGACATGGCTGACAAGTGAGTATGGTAAAATAATACAGGTACCTGTATTTTAGAGTACAGGGCCTCATGGTAGCTGTAGTCATCTCATCCTCTCCTTCCCCCCACTTGACCAATGGCTCCCTGCCTGTGAGGGGAACACTTGCAAAAATGGTTTGTGTTACATACCTGTTAGATAAATGCAGTTATCGAGGGCCATACTATTGGATATTTGTACATATTATTGTTCCTGGGTAATGGTTTGATGGTAATGCACTTATAGCCAGCATTTCTGCATGTGAGAATGTAATTGCTATTGCTACTTGTGTTCTTCTATGCAGGGCTACTATCTGCAACCCGTCAATAACACATCTCAGATACTTTGGCTACTGCATATTGGACCAATCTATGTACAGCAGTTTGGTAAGAGCTGTGATGTGTGGTAATGGGAGCATTGATATTTTATGACAGTTATTGAGGTGTTACTTACCAGACTCCAGTCCCCCAGGTATTCCTGTCAAGCCCTCTGACCTTCTCCTCCCAGGCTGTGAGTTGTTATGAATGGTGCCCCGGAAGGACCACTGCCAGTCTTCTGGGTGGCCAGTTAGTGCCTGTTGACCAGGGCTTTGACACTGGTCTTCAGGTCGTGCCACCTCTTCTTGATGTCCTCCTTCGTGCGCAGGGTGGTACCTAGAGGATTAAATTTGTTGACTATCCTGTCCCTCATCTCATTCTTCCTGGTGACAGGAGTTTGTTGGACTTGGACACCAAAGGTCTGTGGCTCTACTCTAATGATTTCATCCACCATCACTGACAACTCGTTCTCCAAAAAACATGGATTTTTTGTGTGACATTTTGTGCACCACAGTGAGTGACAGTGAGGGAGAAAGACCAGGGGTTAAAAGGAAAATAACTTAAATATGTGCAGTGAATGGTGCAATGAAGGTGTGTGGAGTGTGAGTGTTTGGAAAGGGCTGGCTGCTCTGACACTAACGTAACGGTCAGTCCTGCTGTGCTGAAGGGTGGTGGCAAAGGATCATGGTCTGGGACGCTGGGTGTTTTATACTATGAATTGTAGGTGTGTCCACTTTGCCTATTGACATCAGCTGTGTGGTTTTTTTATGCATACAATGGGTTGTCTTGTGGTGCTTTGAGGTAGCAGTACCACGGTGGTCTTGCGATGAGGTGTAATGCCTGACATGGATCCGCCAAGGTTTGGGATGTATCTTAATCTGCTCGGCAGTGGAACCTCAGCCATGGCAGCATCGGAGTCCCGATCAGCACCCTTTCTGACTGCTACGATCCATGCGGAGTTAACTCTGAACACCGCGATCTGCGATTAGACCTGCATGCATCATGATACTGTGGGGGGAACCACGGACTCGGCAGTCGGAATAAGGCCGCAACCGTGGCAGTCGGACGGTTGATCCGACCGGCATCATAATAAGCCCCTTAATCTTCTGTTGGAAAATTCATTCATCTTCAGGAGAACAATAATATAAAATGCGCATGCAAATCTGGTTGAACTATAGTGGAGCATGACAAGTAATGTCACAGGGTTTTCACTTTTGATATTATGAGGCGCTAAGGACTCTGCCAGGCTGGATGGGTTAGGAAAGTAATGTTTCATCTGCAGAGGATGAGACAGAAGCGCACATATTCAGTACCAGGAGCACTTTGATGACAAGAGGACTATGCATATTTCTTTGCTTGAGGGAGTGCAAGAGGTGAAAAAAGAAGCTCGACTCAAGGTAGTCAAATCTGAGGCCATATTTTCAAAAACCATAGGTAGTCTGTAAGTGAATGCATGATAGCAAGTTTTGAAAACAGATACCGTTGCTCTGTCTAAAGGTTTAAAGAAAAGGGCCAGATCTCACTCAAGTAGAAATAGGTGGTGGTGGAATTGGTGATTTCTCAATTTTGCGAATGAGGGGACTGATGTAACTTGAACCAGATGTGCTAGTATACAACAGAACAAAAAGACAATGATGGTGAGGTTTCTGCTGTTGTGAGGAACAAAGAAGTGGGTTTGGAGAAGGGCATAACTTGTGCACATGGTTGCAGTTGTTGGGCACTCAGTTTTCAGGCCCGGGACGTATTTTTAATCATCAGACTTTGACATGGAGCAACAGATAAAAAGCAGAACAATGAGAAAGGAGGAAGAGAAAGATAGAAAACAGGGATGAAAATAAATCTGCAATAATGAAATAAAGAGACATGAAATGTTGGGTGGTGGAAGAAAGAGGCACAAGGAAGAGTCAAGAATAGGCTGCTTTGGCATGTGTCAGTTCCAGCATTTGGCAGTGCCTGCAGCAGGCTACTAAGAAAAACTTTGGTAAGAGCTGAGAGTAAAAGAATATACATCAGTGGAAGGTTGTCTGTAGATATAGGTGATGGGTGTAAATACTAGTAATATATGTGAGTGGGAAAGAGCACTTGTTTATGAAAAAAGCAAACGAGGTTCTTGTAGCTCCAGAAGAGGTTTGGGGACGCCATTTAAAGAACAAAGGGGTATATTTACAAGAATTGCCACTAACTAGCGTTATCGTTATTTAGCTGCAATTTTCTTACGGCTGCATAGCACCGAAAACTATAAAAATGGTACCTACATATTTACAATACGTAGCTACATGGCAATAGGATCTGCTCGCGGCGGTGATTGTTGCTGCAAACACCAGCGTCACAGTGATAAAAATCTTGCCGCTAGCATGAAAAAAGTGACGGCCTCACATCATTTTTTTCACATTTCACAGGGAAAAAACCACAAAAAGCCTGCGAAATGCACAAAAAAAATGTTGCACTACCTGGAAGCAAAATGGACCAGGGTGGATCCAGTTCAGCAGGAGACAACAACCCCCCTAACCTGCCTAACAGTCAGAGTCCCAAGAGAAGAGGAAGAGGAAAACAAGATTCAGTCAGGAGGAAAATGAGATCCTGATTGAGGAGGTGACGGAGAATTAACACCAGCTCCTCGTCAGCTCCAGGTTGTCATTGGGGACCAAAAATGCCATTTGGCAGTCCATCGTGACCAAGGCGAATGCAGTAGCAGAAGTCAAGAGGACGGTGGTGACTGCAAGAAGCGCTGGCATGATGCCAAGCGCAAGATGAAGCAGAGACTTGCCAGCAATCTACAGGCAGCAATTCAGACCAGAGGTGGGAGCCCAGCGCTGCAGGAGCAGTTTGATGCCTTGGAGGAACAGGTGTCCATGGTCATCTGTGAGGAGTCAGTGGCTGGAGTTGAGGGAAAGGATAGTGCTGACTATGACCAGCTTCATCAGCAACAGGGTAGGTAACAACCAGGGATATGGGGGTGGGGGTGGGGGAATAATGTAGCTTCTGTCCATCTAAATATGTCCCAGTGCCCACCCACACTATGTGCAAAGCAAATGCCAGATACATAGGTACTTGGGGGTACATTCACATGTCCCATGAGCTGTTGGCACCATTAACAAATACATAGAAAGTCACATAATGGTGGGGTAAGGGACTTGTAATACAGTATATATATATATATATATATATATATATATATATATATATATATATATATATATATATATATATATATATATATATATATATATATATATATATATATATATATATATATATATATATATATATATATATATATATATATTTATTTATTTTGCCTACTGGCTATCGCCAGTAAGTAGTTATAGTTAGGACCTCGTTTTTTCTTTTGCCAATATCTTTGGCGCCGGTTGACGAATCTTCGCAAAATTTTCAAAACTAATAGGGCGGATCGGTCAGCTCCTGTGTTGAACGTTTCGGGATGATTCGTCAAGCGGGGGCTGAGAAAAAAGGGGGGTCCCAAAGCGCGTTTTCCCCATGTTAATTTCAATAGGAATTTTGAAACAGGTTACAGCCCGAACTGCTGAACGGAATTACACCAAATTTGGCAAAAAGGTAGGTCTTGGTCTAGGAAGCGTGCTTTTTTTTAAATGGTGTAAATTCGTTCAGTAGTTTCAAAGAAATTAAAAAATTAAAAAATATCGATATCTGGGCGGAGCCTAACCGCACATCTCATCGTGCATCTGATTGGCTGTCAGCACTTCATCGTGGAATTGCTGGCAGCCATCTTGGGACCAATATACATGATAGCACCCCATTGAAATGCATTGTAGTGAATAGAAGGTTTTGAGGGTCACCAAAAGGAGAACTATAAAGGGTGATAACAGACTTTAGTTACATTAGAATTGATTTGTTGATGGTGCCATACTAATTTTAGGAATTGTGGTGTGTTCTAAGGTGATTTTACCCTGTGAAAAACCTTCTGGGATATCATGAATCATGTTTGAGAGAAAACTATTTTCTCATGCTTGTCCCATAGAGGTTTGGAAGGTGCTCCAGAAGCTAAAATGAGAGCATATTTTCTGTAAATTCACATTACCTTTCTCAGTCATGTGAGAATGAAGTCTGACATTCTCAGTAAAACATGTACATCCAACAAGGGCAGAGACTGTCAGTTGATTCCTTTGTGTTCTACTGCAGCTTCCCAGAGTGTTCTAAAGAACAACTTGAGAGCTAACAGTCTTACTTATGACAAAAGTATGGCACACCTGAAGCCATCTTGATTGGAATAAACTGGTAACACTTAAAACATTTAATTTAAAAAGGAACAAAATGAGGGGGTTCATTTTGCCATAGAAATTATGGTTAGTGCTGCAGAAAGAAAAATTAGGGCACATTTTGAGTGACTTCTCCAATCCTCTTCTATTTCATAAAAAATTCTGACATGCAGACTGAAACATGCACTTTCAATACCAGCAGCAGACTTCCAGTCAACTCCTGGTGAGCAGTAGCTTTACTACAGTGATCTAATGAGCAACTAGAGTGCTAACATTCTGAATTTATGGCAAATGTGTGACACATCTGAATGTCTTCTTGATGGATTCAAAGTAAAAAACTGAAAGCATTTCTTACTGACGAGACTGTAGTAAATGAGGAAATTAGGAAACTTCATAACAAATAAGTCTCCCAAGATGGCCACCGGAGAAAAAAAGAGCCCAAATGTAGCACAAATATCACCCAGATGTGGCCCACATATAGCCCAATGACAGCAGTGTGCAAAACCCTTTTTTTTTTTTTTCTTTTTTAGTTTTATATAGTGCAGACTGGTCAGGTATTGGAGCGTTGCATCTTACTTGGACCCCACCTCACGTATTTTGCACAAAGTACTTGAGATTGATCTTGTGAAACATTGAACTTTACTATTCTGTTAACCTGAGGTTGCTCTGAGCTGGGCTTTGTAACACCCGTTTTTACATACTGGTTTTAATTAATTCTCATTGTATTGTATTAAGAAAGAGGGTTTACTGTTTTTATGTACACTTTTATGATCTATGTTTCTAAATCAGATCGAAAAATGTTTATTGAATTGAAGTCTCCCAAGATGGCCACCAGTGAAAAAGGAGCCCAAATGTAGCACAAATATCACCCAGATGTAGCTCAATTATAGCCCAATGACAGAAGTGTGGAAAATCCCAGAACCAGTTTGGGCACTTTTAGAAGTCAGTTGGTAAGGGTTAATATGTCTAACCAATAGAAATGTGTTTTATAATTTGAAATAATGTAGGAAGGAATGTGATTTGTTACTTACATGTATTTGTGTGGAGAAAGAGAGGGAAACTTTGCCATTACTGGTTTTGCCTTGCTGAGAGCAGTGCATACATTTATTGTGTGCATAAGAAAATCTTTTCTGAGTTTCTGATATTTTATATTCTACAAATCAATTTGGAAGGTGAGTTATAAATTTGTGAGGTGTATTATGTGTAAGCTTTATTTTTCAAGTTAAATAATTAATCAAGAACTTTGATGTTTGAAATATATTATTAAATGTAGAGATGTTTATTGTAGTTTGTTTTATTGTAGTTAAATGTTGTTTGAAATAGATTCTGTATAGTATTATGTGTATATTGGAATATGGATAAGTGATTATGGTAGTTTGTTTTAGTGTGTGGATATGTATATTTTTAGTATACCGCATAATTTTAGCTGTTGCTTTAAATTTGGAGGTGGAGTCTGTCAAATTTTAAGGTGTGTATGGACTTCTGTCTCACGTATGTTTCTACTTCTATATGTATTTTCATATGTCTTATACATTTGGAGGTGTATGATGTATAACAAAGAGGTGTTGTTGCTTTTTATGTGGTAGACTCAAGACTGTGAGTACTAGTAGAATGGTGAAGATGCAGCACAAAAGTGTGGTGTAAAAGATGGTGACATAAGGTGTTATTAATTAGGCTTCTTTTTTTAAGTTTCTAGCGAGGTACAGTCAAGTATGCCGTATAATTTTTGATGTTTGCTTGAAATTGGAAGTTTGTTCTGTGTTTTTTTTAGGTCTGGATAGTGTTATGGTATAGATATATTCATGTATGGTTTTAGTAATATGGTGAGACTTTTACTAAAGATATGTGAAGGGTTCTTACTTTCTATTTGGGTAGGTGTAATATTATAAGTAGTTGTAGAATGGTTAAGCAGTAGCCTGAAAGTGAGGTTTGAGATGTTTGTAGAGATGTTATTTATTAGAGTAATGTGTATGATGTGAAAAAAGTTATATTTCATATATACCGCATCATTTTCAGTGTCTGTTTGAAAATTGAAATGTACTCTGTGAAGTTTTGAGCTGTGCATGGTGTTGTGACTGAGATATGTGTCTACTTGCTCATACACTTATAGAATCACCCAGGCACTACCTTTGCACTCCTGTAATCACTCAGGCAGTACCTTAGTACTTCTGTAATCACTGAGGCAGTACTCATGCACTTTTAAAATCACCCACTCACTTTTTATGTATTCCAGTAATCCCCCAGATATTACCCTTGATCCAGCGGTAATTTAACGGTAATTTCTCAATGCAAAACCCCATTTACCTCTAGTTTACCGCTTAAAGGTGATGGATCTTGGCCACCGTGTATCATCATCAGGAGACTTTACATGAATATGACAAATCAAATGCAAATCTGTCCTGATCTCTCAGCTGCTCTTTCTCTGCGCTCGTCTGTTCATCTCTGCTCCTCTGTGTCTGACACAAGCTGCTCCTTGAATGGCCCTCCCTTCACAAGACCACAGAAGCTGTGATCTGCCAAAAAGCAAGGCCAGCCTACACCTCCCTAAAATATGTGAACAAAGCCCCCTTCTCCCTCTGTGTCTCCTTGGACGCAATCTTCACCCAGTCTGCACCCGCGACGCTCACGTACCTAACCCGAATGATGTCTGGTCAGATCTGCTCCTGACACTTCCGCTAAGGGGTCATTATTTATACCCTAATTCTTGGCTGACTATACTAACAATATTGCAGTTTCAGTAGAAACTTGCACTGTGATTGGTTGGCACAGGTGACATAGGGATCTTAGCATCCTGCTCTCATCGCAAGTCCAACCCATACTGGTTCTGACAATAGGGGCTTAATGCTAAGAACAATATACATAACATGTATCAATAAGAACATCTCTTGCAACATTTTAAGCAACAAAATGTATCAATCAATTTCCTGTCTCTCTTTCAAATCGCACACAGGGATGACACTTTCCCACAAACACTGGTAAGTTTGCACAGTGACAGGAGTGTACAGATCATTGTGGCCGTGACCTATGTGTCTTCACTTGAGGCACTTGGCAGTTCATGCAGCTGGCACATTCTTCTGCGCATGCGTCTCTCATTCAGCACACTGCTAACAATTCTCAGCCATGCTGGATTCCTAGGCAGCCATTTTTATTGTGGGCCCAAATGTATACTAAAGTAGAAACAAACACAAAAGAATATTAATTTATGAAGTAAAGCCCATTATGATCACCTCCCACCATTCTAATACCCTGTATTAATTATTACCTAGCGAAAGCTATTAATTTAAAGCAGCTTTTCTATTATTAGTGCACAACATGCAAAATGTGCAATCTACAACATAGCATAAACATGCACCAGTGCAAATTTTCAAAGCGCAAACAATTAATACATGCTCATAGCAACATACTCTAATGTTTTAGATAGCTTTCATGCAAATCAAATCAAATCAAATGAACTTTATTCGGTTATTATAAAAGAATAACCATAAAAGCACAATTTATAAATCACATTAAAGTTCCATGATAAAAAAAGAGATAATAGATAAGGCTAAAAACATGTAAAAATTCATACCACAATTGATTTACGAAATTTAAATTTTTTTTTTTAAAAAGCAGTAACAGAGGCAATAGTGAATACATTATCCAGATTCTGCAGCGCAGGGAATGCGGGGCGACATCGTCTCAGTTCCAATCTCTTTAACACTGGGACAATCCATCTTTTTCTAGGTATGGAATAAAATGTGCAAAAAAACAAGATATGTATGGACGACTGGACTGATACGTCGTCACATGGGCAGTTACAAAGTGTTCTTGACCAATCGTTTACCTCAGGAAAACTTAAAGTTCTATGCAGAATGTTCAATCTGAGGCGCGTTAACAGAAACCTGTCAAAATCCCTAGTGGTTAGCAAGATATATGGTTGTATCTTTACAGTGATCAAAGTAAGATGGTGTGCTGCCACCGTGGTTTTGGCCATTTCACTAGTAATTCTATGTTCACTCATGTATGACATACATATATTTTTAAGGTCCTTTCTCGGTACCGAGCACATAGTAGAGGGGTCATTAAAATATTCTTTATGGTCTATTTGCGTTAAAAAAGTCTTGACATATTCTAGCCATCTTATATGTTTGGCCCCGTCAATTCCCAGTGAGTCCTTTAAAATATGGCGATTAAAAACAGACTCTTCAGTGGTCCAAACCCTGTGCCACAGAAGAACAGGTTGTATCTTGATCACATCCTCAAGGTAAGGCAGACCCAGTTCAGTATGACAGATAAGTCAACCAGGCTCTGATGGGAAATAAACCCACATTAACTAAAGATATAAATGTAGCCAACAAGCAACTTGAAACTTGGATTACGGAGGCCCTAGATGAGATAGCACCATGGAGCACGAGGTCTCCTAAAAGACATAATGCCTCAGCACCATGGTTCAACGACGAACTGAGGAACGCTAAAAAAAAGTGTAAGAAGTTCGAGCGAGCATGGAGGAAAGATTATTGTAGTAAGGTTAAAGATAACTACAAAAAGAACTAAAACAATATCACGCACTAATTAGGAAAATAAGATGCAATTTCTATACAGACAAAATTGATAGGGCGAGTAACTCCCCCAAAGAAATGTTCGCTATATTAAAGTCCCTCAAAACATACGAAAACAAAAATGAGGTACCCACTTCACTAGAGAGCTGTAATAAAGTGGCAGAGTTTTTTGCTGACAAAGTGACAAAAATCTACGAGAGCTTTCCAATCGAAGCAAGACAAGGAACAAGCCTGAAACATATAAATCAAACGAATTTCGTTGGAGTAACGTTAGATGAATTTAAAATCCAGGAGTTAGAAGAACTCATAGCCACAGCAAAAGGGATAAAATCTGGATCCCCATTAGACCCTGCACGTCCGGACAGAGTAATGGAGGGAGCAGAACTGATCATGCCATATATCTCTGAACTAATCTCTTGCTCCTTCCAGAATGGCATGGTCCCTACCAAATGGAAACAAGCAATTGTTCGTCCTCTAAAAAAGAAACAGTCAATAGAGATAACTGTATTAGAGAATCTACGTCCTATTTCACTGTTGCCGTTTGTGGCCAAAATCGCAGAGAAAACGGTTAATAAACAACTGGTAGATCATATCAACAAGAATGAGCTGTTCCACCCGTCGCAATCAGGTTTCAGAAAGGACCACTCAACTGAGACAGCACTCCTTATGGCCACTGAAACGCTGAGAAAATTCGCCGATGATGGGCAGACAGCCGCCTTGATCCTGTTGGACCTAAGTGCGGCGTTTGAGACCGTTTCACACAAGATACTCCTCCAGAGATTAGAGGCCTGTGGTATCAGGCAAAACGCTCTGTGTTGGTTGACTTCGTTTCTCTCCACACGGAGCTTCCAAGTAACACAACGGCCATATGTATCAAAGAGTATCCCCTTGCCGCAAGGGGTCCCACAGGGATCGATTCTGAGCCCCACCCTATTTAACTTGTATTTGGGACCACTGGCTGAGCTAGTGGAAAAACATGAGATGTCTATAGTTTCCTATGCTGACGACACGCAGCTAATTGTGATGCTGTCACAAGATAAGGAACAGGCAGCTATTCGATTTTCCAAATGCCTGGGAGAGGTGGCTGACTGGATGTCGGACCACTGCCTCAAGTTGAATGGAAGCAAGGCAGAAGTAATGGTGGTAGGCAAGGCACCAACCATATGGTCTTCAGCATGGTGGCCTGAAACACTGGGCCAACAACCATCACTAAAAAAGGAGGTAAAAAACCTCGGGATTTGGTTCGATTCCGAACTGACTTTTGACGGGCAAACCCGGAAGGTGGCCAGCAAATGCTATGGGGCCATGAAAATCCTAAGGAAAGTTCTGGATCTTCTGCCCCCAAACGCCAGGAAAACTATAGTGCATGCGGTGGTAACCTCCCAAATTGATTATGGGAATGTACTATATCTTGGAGCTTCTAAGGCAGGAATATCAAGACTACAGACAGTTCAGAATGCGGCGGCTCGCCTAGTTCTTAGTCTGCCGAGAAGAGCTAACACAAAGAAAGCTCTGACAGCACTACATTGGCTGCCAGTGGAAAAGAGAGTTGTGTTCAAGGCGATGTGCCTATGTCACCGAATTCTATCAAAGAGAGGCCCAAGGTACCTTCACCCACTACTAATTCAGTACACACCCGGACGGTGTCTAAGATCTAGGGGAAAGGCACTGGTAACTGTACCGAGAATTCGCAGAGCGAGAATGGGTGCGCGCTCTTTCAGGTACATCGCAGCTAAAACATGGAACACCTTACCAGTGGCATTAAGAACCGAACCTTGCGAAAGCAGTTTTCGCAAACAACTTAAAACTTGGCTGTTCGCAAAAAACTAAATAATAAAGAAGATCTGACAGTCTGTGTGGGCTACGCAGTGAGATACGCGGATCGCTGTTATATTCTTCCACATTGTCTTGCTCAGCGCGGGGACACACCGGTGGTGTAACCATGCGCTTTATAAATGGCTAAAATAAATAAATAAATAAGTGTAGACGTACTGTCCGGTACTGCCAAGTGAATTAACATTAGCATATCCCCAGATACCTGCTCCATAAGTGGCAATCGCTACACATGTTGCCCTATATATGCGTAACAATTCCCCTGGAGAGCGTCTACCCATTTTCCTACTAAAATTTGTTAGTGCCATCAGAGATTTACTGAATAGGAGCCTTCTCGCTTTGATTGCCCTGCACCAGGAGCCTGACTGATCGAACAAGATCCCTAGATAAGAAAAAGTATTAGTATTCTCTAGTGCCTTGTTATTGATAAAAATAGTATTTTTATTTTTATTTACCCCAGTCCCACATTTCATTGAGAACGTTTTTGAGCAGTTAATTGTAAGGCCCAAGTTTGTCATACATTTTGTAAAAGAGGTTACAACGCTTTGGAGACCAATGGGCGTGCGGGCCATCAGGACTGCATCATCTGCATAAAGGAGTGCAGGGATGGGGCGAGAGGCTGCCAATGGCAGGTCCCTGCACTCCTTAATTAAGGTGCATTCAAGATCATTAATATATAACGTAAATAGGAATGGGGCAAGGACGCAGCCCTGCCGCACTCCTCTCGAAACTCGAACGTTCCTAGTGCAGTCTCCACCCTGTCCAAAGCGGACCCTCGCCCTAGCCCCTGAATAAAGCTGCCTTAAAAAGGAAACTATGGAGTTGTCCACCCCCAACCCTTCCAAGATTACCCAAAGCTGTTCATGAACAACACAATCAAATGCTGATGTTAAATCAACAAAAGTTAAAAACAGCCTTTCCCTTTTAGCTTTCGTATATTTATCTAAAAGAATATGGAGATTCAGGCCCTGATCTATAGTACCTAGGCCCTTACGAAAGCCGTATTGGAGATTGCTTAAAATTGAGTGCTCCTCTGCCCACTTTTGGAGTCTATCTAAAACCACACGCCCTATTATCTTGACTGTAGAATCCAATAATGAGATTGGGCGATAGCAAGCTGGATTTGCCCTATCGCCCTTTTTAAAAATAGGAACGATAATGGATTCTTACCATGATGTTAAAAGCCCCATAGAACGGCAGGCATTAAAAAGTTGCGTTAGGAGAGGTCCCCATAGTGCCATGTTGTTTTTGAACAGGTCAACCGGGACACCATCCAAGCCCGGGGCCTTACCGCCCGTGCTAGCTGTTATAGCCACGTTGACCTCACTCAAAGTGAAATCCATTCTAGAGTTATGAAAAGTGGGTGGAGACTCCGAGTCTGCCTCAATCTCCACAGTTACCTGATCATCTGCTATTTGATTAGTATAAAGCTTAGAATAGTGTGAAACCCACTCTTCCTCAGAGATGGCAATCTCTATGGTGGCTTTAGATTTATCGGTGAAAAAAGGCGCATTAACCGCCTTCCAAAAGGCAGCAGAGTCACAGTTAGTCGATGCCTCGTGCAGGGCGTTCCAAGCTTCCTCTTTTAGCTCATCCTTCCTTACTGTTAGTGCCCTCTTGTAGTTCCTTCTGGCTTCCCTAATAAGGTCCTGATCCTTCACTCTAGCATTTAATGCATATTTAAGTCTAGTGTAGGCCTTAGTACAAGTGGAGTCAAACCACCCTTCACTGTGATTATCGTGCCTTTTGGCGTTTACCCAAAGAATTTCTTTAATTTGGGCTGAAATAACTCCTAAAATTCTCTATGATTACTGAATAAGAGGAATTTTCATCGAGGCAAGCATAAAAACTATTTTTACACCTCGTCAATAATTTGGGAACAAATTCCTCTGGATTCACCTTCATCCACTTCAGTGCATACCCGTTTTGCCTGCTCAAAGTAATATTATTCAGGAACTGCGTGGATCTGCCTTTTGTATTAAAATCTTGATTAAACACCATAATATCAATACTTAACGGGAAGTGGTCGCTTAAAGCGATGTCATGAGTAATAAAATTCTTGACACGGGGGAATGTCTACTAGATATCAAAATATAGTCTATTGTTGAAAAAACACCTCGACCATTAAAAGTTGGACTAAATGGGACCTCGGGTAGGCATAGACTATTTGCAAACCCCATGTCACAAGAAAATGCAATGTAATTCAGGAGGTCTCCATGTACAGTATGCGAAAAATGCGGAAAACTAGTGTCTTTTCCATAGGTAATCCCGCATAACCCCTTATCCCCATTTTGACATAGAAAACAATTAAAATCCCCTCCCCATATAACAAAAACATCTTTAGTAATCTGAGTTTGCAGGTTAATCACATCTCTGCTTAAATTTCTAAATGTTTCCTCCACCGTATCAGATGAGGCGTTGTTATAAAAATTCAATATGATCACACAGAATGTCTGATCTACGTGCATACTAACGATATGATAATGCCTATTACTGACAATTAACTCAACTTTCCTAGTTTTTAAGTGATTGGAGATGTAAGTACAAAGACCCCCTTTTGCTCTACCATGAGTCGATCTAGTTGCTGGGGTGTTAAATGTTTTAAAGCCACAGATATGAATTGGCTCCTCCACCCAGGTTTCTTGTAAACTAAATATCTCATATTTGTTCACATAATCCACCCATACTTTATTAGTCACTTTTGTTTTCAATCCAGCCACATTCCAAAACATAATCTGGCATTTGGTATCCTTCACTTTGCTACCAGGTTTGCCACCAGTGCACTCGACAAGCGGGGATATAAATTAATTATGGGGCATGGGGGTATGCACAATGACATCCACATTCTCTACGTTATTGGCATCTGTGCTGGCTGATGTCTCTTGGAGTAGTTGTTCTGCTATTGTAGAACTAGGGCTAATTGGTAG
The DNA here is from genome assembly GCA_963921515.1 of Calotriton arnoldi. Taxonomy (NCBI): domain Eukaryota; kingdom Metazoa; phylum Chordata; class Amphibia; order Caudata; family Salamandridae; genus Calotriton; species Calotriton arnoldi. Next base: position 2,121,927 of record CAWUFW010001998.1, read on the forward strand.
CTTTCATGCAAATTGCATTTGCCCCACGTGTAGTGTTGGTGCATGGTTGATTAATTAATACATATTATAAGAAAGATGTGTTATGAACTGAATATGCATTGTCTAAATATGCAACAAAGCCAAGGTCTCTTGAGACGGGAACAGAGGAACAAAGGTCTTTCATGGAGAGGAGACAGGAGGAAACATTCCATTCCTTATCTCAAGGTTAGTGAACTGCTGCTTAAAGCAAACTGAAGTCCCGTGCTTCTCTACACTGCAAAATACCTGTTATTTCAGCACAATTATGTGCTACTTTAAAAGTTAAAAAAAAAAAAACATTCTCTAAATTAAATGTACATTCTATAGTGAGGTTAAATCTACACATTTTAACCACCCTGGATTAATTAATTGAGCATGGGTTTTAAATGAAAGCATTTCAGAATGAAAGCATTTTGACCATGTCTCATTTCATGTTTTCACTTGCCATGTGTTTTTCACTTGCACCAAAATCTGCGTGCCATTTTTAAAATGCAGTCTATCTGAAACACAAAAACAAAGCAATGCCTGAATCTAGGTGAAATCTGAGCTACATCACCCCTGCAGTCATGCAATCACCCAGGCACTAGTTATGTACTACCTCTGCAGTCATGTAATCATGCAGTGTGTATCTATGCACTCATGTAATAACCCACACGCTACTCTTGCAGTCATAGAATCATGCAGGCTCTACTGTTGCACTCATCTATTCACATACGCAGTACATGATGACTCATCTATGCCTTCAGTTGCTATTTATACACTTATCCGTGCTCTCAACGTCTATATCTGCACTCATGCAATTAGTCAGTCACTTTTCATATTCTCCTGCAATTACCTAGTGACTACCCTTACACTCATATAATCACCCAAGCACTACCCATGGAGTTATGCAATCAATCAAGCAGATCTATTACATGTCTCAGTTTCTAGGTTTCACTATATTCCAGAAATATTGTATACATATTTCTTTTGCTATGATGATGATTTGAAAAGGTAGAGTCATATGTATGTGTGCTTGTAACAATATGGAGAGACTTATAGTTGAGTCATGTAATAGTCTGCTGCTTTATATTTGGCTAGGCCCAACACTCATGCAGTTATAAAAACATCCATGTACTCGCCATGCAGTCTTCAATGATGCAGGCACTACATATGCAGTGCTGTAATCACGCAGGCATTACTGCTGCACTGATGCAATCACCTAGGCACTATCTATGCACTCATGCAACCAGCAAGGTATTACCCATGCACTCTTTCAAACATGTAGCCACTACTCATGCACTTATATAATCACCCAGGCACTATTGTTGCAGTCCTTCAATCACAGAGGCACTACCCTTGTACTCATGTATTCACTCAGCCAGTAGTCATGGTGCTATAAAATCACCCAGGCACTACCTTTGCACTCCTTTATTCACTTAGGCAGTACCTCAGTAGTCCTGTAATCAGCCAAGAAGTACCCATGCACTTATAGAATCACCTAGTCACTTCCTATGTAGTCATGTAAATCCCCAGATATTACCCCTGTAGTCATGCAATCACCCAGGTGTCACCTATGTACTCCTTCAATTTCCCAGACGTTACCCCTGTACTCATGCAATCACCAACGCATTAGGTATACAGTGCTTCAATCAGCCAGCCACTATCTTTCCACTCTTTCAATCACGCAGGCACTGCTCTTGTACTTATGTAATCACTCAGCCAGTACTCATGTACTTTTAAAATCACCCAGTCACTATCTTTGCATTCCTGTAACTACTCAGGTAGTATCATAGTTTTTCAGTAATCACCCAGGCAGTTCTATTATATGTTCTAGTTTCTAAGTTTCACTATATTCCAGAAATATTGTATACATATTTCTTTTAGATATGATGTTGGTTTGAAAACGTAGACATATGTATGTATGCATGCTTCTGACAATATGCAGAGACTTTTATTTCAGGGATGTAATAGTCTGCTGCTATATATTTTGCTAGGCCAACACTTATGCAGTTATAAAACCAACCAAGTACTACCCATGCACTCTGCTAATGATCCCGACACTACATATGCACTGTTGTAAACACTCAGGCATTAGTGCTACATTCATGCAATCACCCACGCAATACCTATACACTCATACAATCACCATGGTATTACCCATGCACTCATTCAATCATGTAGCCACTACTCATGCACTTATATAATCACCCAACCACTACCGTTGCACTATTTCAATCACGGAGGTACTAACCTTGTACTTATGTAATCACTCAGCCAGTAGTCCTGCTATTAAGAAATCACTCAGGCACTACCTTTGTACTCCTTTATTCATTCAGGTAGTACCTTAGTACTTTTGTAATCACCCAGGCAGTACTCATGGACTTATAAAGTCACCCATTCACTTAATATGTATTCCAGTAATCCCTCAGATATTACCCCTGCAGTTATGCAATCACCCAGGCACTACTTATGTACTATCCCTGCAGTCATGCAATCATGCAGGCTGTACCTATGTTGATAAGAATTCAGCCAGGTAGTATGTTAACACTCCTTTATTCACTCAGGCATTAACTCAGTAGTCGTGCAATCACCCAAGAAGTACTCATGCCCTTATAAAATCACCCAGGCATTACCTTTGCACTCCTGTAATCACTCAGGTAGTACTTTAGTACTTCTGTAATCACCTAGGCAGTACTCACAGAGTTATAAAATAGTGTATACATATTTCTTTTAGATATGATGTTGGTTTGAAAATGTAGAGACATATGTTTGCATACTTCTAAGAATATGGAGAGACTTGTATTTCAGTGATGTAATAATCTGCTGCTTTATATTTTGCTAGGTCCAACACTTATGCAGTTATAAAAACAGCCAAGCACTACCCATGCAGTCTTCTAATGATCCAGGCAGTACATATGCACTGTTGTAATCACTCAGGCATTACTGCTACACTCACGCAATCACCTAGGCACTACCTATGCACTCATGCAATAGCCAAGGTATTACCCATGCACTCTTTCAATCATGTAGCCACTACTCATGCACTTATATAATCATCCAGCCACTACTGTTGCTCTATTTCAATTACGGAGGTACTATCCTTGTACTTATGTAATCACTCAGCCAGTAGTCATGCTGTTAAGAAATCACTCAGGCACTACCGTTGCACTCCTTTATTCTCTCAGGCACTACCTGAGTAGTTCTGCAATCATCTAAGAAGTACCCATGCAGTTATAAAATCACCCAGTCACTTCCTATATAGTCATGTAAATCCCCAGATATTACCCCTGTAGTCATGCAATCACCCAGGTGTTACCTATGTACTTCTTTAATTCCCTAGACGTTACCTCTGTGCTCATGCAATCACCAATGCATTAACTATACAGTGCTTCATTCAGCCAGCTACTCTTTCAATCATGCAGGTACCACTCTTGTACTTATGTAATCACTCAGCCAGTACTCATGCACTTATAAAATCACCCAGGCACTACCTTTGCACTCCTGTAATCACTCAGGTAGTACCTTAGTACTTTTGTAATCACTCAGGCAGTACTCATGGATTTATAAAGTCACCCATTCACTTTCTATGTATTCCAGTAATCCCTCAGATATTACCCCTGCAGTTATGCAATCACCCAGGTACTATATGTTGATAAGAATTCACCCAGGCAGTATGTTATTTTATTCACTCAGGCACTAACTCAGTAGTTGTGCAATCAGCCAAGATGTACTCATGCCCTTATAAAATCACCCAGGCACTACCTTTGCACTCCTGTAATTACTACAGCCAAGTACTACCCATGCAGTCTTCCAATGGTCCAGGCAGTACATATGCACTGTTGTAATCACTCAGGCATTACTGCTACACTCACGCAATCACCTAGGCACTACCTATGCAATCGCCAAGGTATTACCCATGCACTCTTTCAATCATGTAGCCATTACTCATGCACTTATATAATCATCCACCCACTACCGTTGCTCTATTTCAATCACGGAGGTACTACCCTTGTACTTATGGAATCACTCAGCCAGTAGTCATGCTGTTAAGAAATCACTTAGGCACTACCTTTGCACTCCTTTATTCTCTCAGGCAGTAACTGAGTAGTTCTGCAATTATCCAAGAAGTACCCATGCAGTTATAAAATCACCCAGTCACTTCCTATGGAGTTATGCAATCAATCAAGCAGATCTATTACATGTCTCAGTTTCTAGGTTTCACTATATTCCAGAAATATTGTATACATATTTCTTTTTGCTATGATGATGATTTGAAAAGGTAGAGTCATATGTATGTGTGCTTGTAACAATATGGAGAGACTTATAGTTGAGTCATGTAATAGTCTGCTGCTTTATATTTGGCTAGGCCCAACACTCATGCAGTTATAAAAACATCCATGTACTCGCCATGCAGTCTTCAATGATGCAGGCACTACATATGCAGTGCTGTAATCACTCAGGCATTACTGCTGCACTGATGCAATCATCTAGGCACTATCTATGCACTCATGCAACCAGCAAGGTATTACCCATGCACTCTTTCAAACATGTAGCCACTACTCATGCACTTATATAATCACCCAGGCACTATTGTTGCAGTCCTTCAATCACGGAGGCACTACCCTTGTACTCATGTATTCACTCAGCCAGTAGTCATGGTGCTATAAAATCACCCAGGCACTACCTTTGCACTCCTTTATTCACTTAGGCAGTACCTCAGTAGTCCTGGTAATCAGCCAAGAAGTACCCATGCACTTATAGAATCACCTAGTCACTTCCTATGTAGTCATGTAAATCCTCAGATATTACCCCTGTAGTCATGCAATCACCCAGGTGTCACCTATGTACTCCTTCAATTTCCCAGACGTTACCCCTGTACTCATGCAATCACCAACGCATTAGGTATACAGTGCTTCAATCAGCCAGCCACTATCTTTCCACTCTTTCAATCACGCAGGCACTGCTCTTGTACTTATGTAATCACTCAGCCAGTACTCATGTACTTTTAAAATCACCCAGTCACTATCTTTGCATTCCTGTAACTACTCAGGTAGTATCATAGTTTTTCAGTAATCACCCAGGCAGTTCTATTATATGTTTTAGTTTCTAAGTTTCACTATATTCCAGAAATATTATATACATATTTCTTTTAGATATGATGTTGGTTTGAAAACGTAGACATATGTATGTATGCATGCTTCTGACAATATGCAGAGACTTGTATTTCAGGGATGTAATAGTCTGCTGCTATATATTTTGCTAGGCCAACACTTATGCAGTTATAAAACCAACCAAGTACTACCCATGCACTCTGCTAATGAACCCGACACTACATATGCACTGTTGTAAACACTCAGGCATTAGTGCTACATTCATGCAATCACCCACGCAATACCTATACACTCATACAATCACCATGGTATTACCCATGCACTCATTCAATCATGTAGCCACTACTCATGCACTTATATAATCACCCAACCACTACTGTTGCACTATTTCAATCACGGAGGTACTAACCTTGTACTTATGTAATCACTCAGCCAGTAGTCCTGCTATTAAGAAATCACTCAGGCACTACCTTTGTACTCCTTTATTCATTCAGGTAGTACCTTAGTACTTTTGTAATCACCCAGGCAGTACTCATGGACTTATAAAGTCACCCATTCACTTTCTATGTATTCCAGTAATCCCTCAGATATTACCCCTGCAGTTATGCAATCACCCAGGCACTACTTATGTACTATCCCTGCAGTCATGCAATCATGCAGGCTGTACCTATGTTGATAAGAATTCAGCCAGGCAGTATGTTAACACTCCTTTATTCACTCAGGCATTAACTCAGTAGTCGTGCAATCACCCAAGAAGTACTCATGCCCTTATAAAATCACCCAGGCATTACCTTTGCACTCCTGTAATCACTCAGGTAGTACTTTAGTACTTCTGTAATCACCTAGGCAGTACTCACAGAGTTATAAAATAGTGTATACATATTTCTTTTAGATATGATGTTGGTTTGAAAATGTAGAGACATATGTTTGCATGCTTCTAAGAATATGGAGAGACTTGTATTTCAGTGATGTAATAATCTGCTGCTTTATATTTTGCTAGGTCCAACACTTATGCAGTTATAAAAACAGCCAAGCACTACCCATGCAGTCTTCTAATGATCCAGGCAGTACATATGCACTGTTGTAATCACTCAGGCATTACTGCTACACTCACGCAATCACCTAGGCACTACCTATGCACTCATGCAATAGCCAAGGTATTACCCATGCACTCTTTCAATCATGTAGCCACTACTCATGCACTTATATAATCATCCAGCCACTACTGTTGCTCTATTTCAATTACGGAGGTACTATCCTTGTACTTATGTAATCACTCAGCCAGTAGTCATGCTGTTAAGAAATCACTCAGGCACTACCGTTGCACTCCTTTATTCTCTCAGGCACTACCTGAGTAGTTCTGCAATCATCTAAGAAGTACCCATGCAGTTATAAAATCACCCAGTCACTTCCTATATAGTCATGTAAATCCCCAGATATTACCCCTGTAGTCATGCAATCACCCAGGTGTTACCTATGTACTTCTTTAATTCCCTAGACGTTACCTCTGTGCTCATGCAATCACCAATGCATTAACTATACAGTGCTTCATTCAGCCAGCTACTCTTTCAATCATGCAGGTACCACTCTTGACCTTATGTAATCACTCAGCCAGTACTCATGCACTTATAAAATCACCCAGGCACTACCTTTGCACTCCTGTAATCACTCAGGTAGTACCTTAGTACTTTTGTAATCACTCAGGCAGTACTCATGGATTTATAACGTCACCCATTCACTTTCTATGTATTCCAGTAATCCCTCAGATATTACCCCTGCAGTTATGCAATCACCCAGGTACTATATGTTGATAAGAATTCACCCAGGCAGTATGTTATTTTATTCACTCAGGCACTAACTCAGTAGTTGTGCAATCAGCCAAGATGTACTCATGCCCTTATAAAATCACCCAGGCACTACCTTTGCACTCCTGTAATTACTACAGCCAAGTACTACCCATGCAGTCTTCCAATGGTCCAGGCAGTACATATGCACTGTTGTAATCACTCAGGCATTACTGCTACACTCACGCAATCACCTAGGCACTACCTATGCAATCGCCAAGGTATTACCCATGCACTCTTTCAATCATGTAGCCATTACTCATGCACTTATATAATCATCCACCCACTACCGTTGCTCTATTTCAATCACGGAGGTACTACCCTTGTACTTATGGAATCACTCAGCCAGTAGTCATGCTGTTAAGAAATCACTTAGGCACTACCTTTGCACTCCTTTATTCTCTCAGGCAGTACCTGAGTAGTTCTGCAATTATCCAAGAAGTACCCATGCAGTTATAAAATCACCCAGTCACTTCCTATGTAGTCATGTAAATCCCCAGATATTACCCCTGTAGTCATGCAATCACCCAGGTGTTACCTATGTACTTCTTTAATCCCCTAGACATTACCTCTGTACTCATGCAATCACCAATGCTTTAACTATACAGTGCTTCATTCAGCCAGCCACTATCTTTCCACTCTTTCAATCATGCAGGCACTACTCTTGTACTTATGTAATCACTCAGCCAGTACTCATGCACTTATAAAATGACCTAGGCTCTACCTTTTCACTCCTGTAATCACTCATGTAGTACCTTAGTACTTTTGTAATCACCCAGGCAGTACTCATGGACTTATAAAGTCACCCATTCACTTTCTATGTATTCCGTAATCCCTCAGATATTACTCCTGCAGTTATGCAATCACCCAGGCACTACTTATGTACTATCCCTGCAGTTATGCAATCATGCAGGCTGTACCTATGGTGATAAGAATTCACCCAGGCAGTATGTTAAAACTCCTTTATTCACTCAGGCACTAACTCAGTAGTCGTGCAATCAGCCAAGAAGTACTCATGCACTTATAAAATCACCCAGGCACTACCTTTGCACTCCTTTAATCACTCAGGTACTACTTTAGTACTTCTGTAATCACCCAGGCGGTACTCATAGAGTTATTTAATATTGTATACATATTTCTTTTAGATATGATGTTGGTTTGAAAACGTAGAGACATATGTATGCATGCTTCTTAGAATATGGAGAGACTTGTATCTGAGTGATGTAATAGTCTGCTGCTTTATATTTTGCTAGGCCCAACAGTTATGCAGTTATAAAAACACTCAAGTACTACCCATTTAGTCTTCTAATAATCCAGGCAGTACATATGCACTGTTGTAATCACTCAGGCGTTACTGCTACACTCATGCAATCACCCAGGCAATACCTATACACTCATACAATCACCAAGGTATTACCCATGTACTCTTTCAATCATGTAGCCACTACTCATGCACTTATATAATCACCCAGCCACTACTGTTGCACTATTTCAATCACGGAGGTACTACCCTTGTACTTATGGAATCACTCAGCCAGTAGTCATGCTGTTAAGAAATCACTCAGGCACTACCTTTGCACTCTTTATTCTCTCAGGCAGTACCTGAGTAGTTCTGCAATCATCGAAGAAGTACCCATGCAGTTATAAAATCACCCAGTCACTTCCTATGTAGTCATGTAAATCCCCAGATATTACCCCTGTAGTCATGCAATCACCCAGGTGTTACCTATGTACTTCTTTAATCCCCTAGACGTTACCTCTGTACTCATGCAATCACCAATGCATTAACTATACAGTGCTTCATTCAGCCAGCCACTATCTTGCCACTCTTTCAATCATGCAGGCACTATTGTACTTATGTAATCACTCAGCCAGTACTCATGCACTTATAAAATGACCTAGGCAGTACCTTTGCACTCCTGTAATCACTCATGTAGTACCTTAGTACTTTTGTAATCTCCCAGGCAGTACTCATGGACTTATAAAGTCACCCATTCACTTTCTATGTATTCCAGTAATCCCTTAGATATTACCCCTGCAGTTATGCAATCACCCAGGCACTACTTATGTACTATCCCTGCAGTCATGCAATCATGCAGGCTGTACCTATGTTGATAAGAATTCACCCAGTCAGTATATTAAAACTCCTTTATTCACTCAGGCACTAACTCAGTAGTCGTGCAATCAGCCAAGAAGTACTCATGCACTTATAAAATCACCCAGGCACTTCCTTTGCACTCCTGTAATCACTCAGGTAGTACTTTAGTACTTCTGTAATCACCCAGGCGGTACTCATAGAGTTATTTAATATTGTATACATATTTCTTTTAGATATGATGTTGGTTTGAAAACGTAGAGACATATGTATGCATGCTTCTTAGAATATGGAGAGACTTGTATCTGAGTGATGTAATAGTCTGCTGCTTTATATTTTGCTAGGCCCAACAGTTATGCAGTTATAAAAACACTCAAGTACTACCCATGCAGTCTTCTAATAATCCAGGCAGTACATATGCACTGTTGTAATCACTCAGGCGTTACTGCTACACTCATGCAATCACCCAGGCAATACCTATACACTCATACAATCACCAAGGTATTACCCATGTACTCTTTCAATCATGTAGCCACTACTCATGCACTTATATAATCACCCAGCCACTACTGTTGCACTATTTCAATCACAGAGGTACTACCCTTGTACATATGTAATCACTCAGCCAGTAGTGATGCTGTTAAGAAATCACTCAGGCACTACTTTTGCACTCCTTTATTCACTCAGGAACTACCTGAGTAGTCCTGCAATCATCTAAGAAGCACCCATGCAGTTATAAAATCACCCAGTCACTTCCTATGTAGTCATGTAAATCCCCAGATATTATTCCTGTAGTCATGCAATCACCCAGGCGTTACCTATGTACTTCTTTAATTCCCTAGAGGTTACCTCTGTACTCATGCAATCACCAATGCATTAACTATACAGTGCTTCATTCAGCCAGCCACTCTTTCAATCATGCAGGTACCACTCTTGTACTTATGTAATCACTCAGCCAATACTCATGCACTTATAAAATCACCCAGGCACTACCTTTGCACTCCTGTAATCACTCAGGTAGTACCTTAGTACTTTTGTAATCACTCAGGCAGTACTCATGGATTTATAAAGTCACCCATTCACTTTCTAAGTATTCCAGTAATCCCTCAGATATTACCCCTGCAGTTATGCAATCACCCAGGTACTACTATGTTGATAAGAATTCACCCAGGCAGTATGTTAACACTCCTTTATTCACTCAGGCACTAACTCAGTAGTCGTGCAATCAGCCAAGATGTACTCATGCCCTTATAAAATCACCCAGGCACTACCTTTGCACTCCTGTAATTACTACAGCCAAGTACTACCCATGCAGTCTTCCAATGATTCAGGCAGTACATATGCACTGTTGTAATCACTCAGGCATTACTGCTACACTCACGCAATCACCTAGGCACTACCTATGCAATTGCCAAGGTATTACCCATGCACTCTTTCAATCATGTAGCCATTACTCATGCACTTATATAATCATCCACCCACTACCGTTGCTCTATTTCAATCACGGAGGTACTACCCTTGTACTTATGGAATCACTCAGCCAGTAGTCATGCTGTTAAGAAATCACTTAGGCACTACCTTTGCACTCCTTTATTCTCTCAGGCAGTACCTGAGTAGTTCTGCAATTATCCAAGAAGTACCCATGCAGTTATAAAATCACCCAGTCACTTCCTATGTAGTCATGTAAATCCCCAGATATTACCCCTGTAGTCATGCAATCACCCAGGTGTTACCTATGTACTTCTTTAATCCCCTAGACGTTACCTCTGTACTCATGCAATCACCAATGCATTAACTATACAGTGCTTCATTCAGCCAGCCACTATCTTTCCACTCTTTCAATCATGCAGGCACTACTCTTGTACTTATGTAATCACTCAGCCAGTACTCATGCACTTATAAAATGACCTAGGCAGTACCTTTGCACTCCTGTAATCACTCATGTAGTACCTTAGTACTTTTGTAATCACCCAGGCAGTACTCATGGACTTATAAAGTCACCCATTCACTTTCTATGTATTCCAGTAATCCCTCAGATATTACCCCTGCAGTTATGCATTCACCCAGGCACTACTTATGTACTATCCCTGCAGTCATGCAATAATGCAGGCTGTACCTATGTTGATAAGAATTCACCCAGGCAGTATGTTAAAACTCCTTTATTCACTCAGGCACTAACTCAGTAGTCGTGCAATCAGCCAAGAAGTACTCAGGCACTTATAAAATCACCCAGGCACTACCTTTGCACTCCTGTAATCACTCAGGTAGTACTTTAGTACTTCTGTAATCACCCAGGCAGTACTCATAGAGTTATTAAATATTGTATACATATTTCTTTTAGATATGATGTTGGTTTGAAACCGTAGAGACATATGTATGCATGCTTCTTAGAATATGGAGAGACTTGTATTTGAGTGATGTAATAGTCTGCTGCTTTATATTTTGCTAGGCCCAACAGTTATGCAGTTATAAAAACACTCAAGTACTACCCATGCAGTCTTCTAATAATCCAGGCAGTACATATGCACTGTTGTAATCACTCAGGTGTTACTGCTACACTCATGCAATCACCCAGACAATACCTATATACTCATACAATCACCAAGGTATTACCCATGTACTCTTTCAATCATGTAGACACTACTCATGCACTTATATAAACACCCTGCCACTACTGTTGCACTATTTCAATCACAGAGGTACTACCCTTGTACATCTTGTGAGTTGCAGCCTACCTGTGCCCCAGATTGCAGTGAGCAGATTCCAGGAAGTGGTAAGGAGGCAGACTAGTGCTGTCTCTTTCCTATAAGAGTTAAAAAACGATTTTCCCTATCTGTGATTACTGTCTTTGCCTGATGTTCTTACAGTTTAAAATTGTAGTTTTAACCTGCCCGTGATTGCATATTTAATTACCTGTTTTGTGTTCAAACTTGTGGTTTTTCCTGCCCATGATTGCTTCCATTTAACGTGTTGAATTGTGGGATTTACAGTCCTAAATCTCTGTAGTTTTTCCCTCTCATTCCCGTTGACTATCAGTTTTCCCTCCAAATTTCCCCTTGGTCTCTGTGCAAAGACCTGTATGTTAAACAGTGCACCCCCAGCCACCATTTTGTGTTAACAAGTCAGTGAAACCAGCCCCTCCTCCCCCCCCCCCCCCAGCAACGGGGATATTCTACATCAGAGTGGGCTCTGAGGCAGCAGTGATCTTCTGTGAGCTGTTTAAACTATGTTTAATAGGGACTGTGCACTTCGTTTTTTGTCCAGGAGAGGTAAAGTTTTATACAAACACTATTTTCAGAGGACAAGTTAGGCCTTTACCTTCAGAAGTCCAAAGTGTGGATTGAGCATGTCTGTCTCCTAGGAGATTCTGAACAAGAGAAGCAGCTCCCAACTCCCTGGCCAGCAAACGTTGTCTGAGGTTGCTGGGACCTTATATAGTCTGCTGGTGGTAGGTACATGTATACACTGATTGGAGGTTGTATCTGATGTTTCTATTGGATTAGGGTTAGTGTCCTTATTTATTGGGAATTTGAGGGTTCTGATTGGTTTCTGGGTCTGTGATTCAATCAATGTAGGGTTGGGACTAGGGCTAGTGTTAGGATTTCTATTGGAAATAGGGACTAGGGCTTCCTGTGTTATTGGTTGTTGGGACTAGGGTGGGACTAGGGCTAGGGTTAGGCCTTTAATTGGAAGTAGCGATTAGGGCTTTTGGTGTGATTGGTTGCTGGACTAGGTGTTTTACTAAGAGTAGGATTAGGCTTTCTTTTGGAAGTAGGGACTAGGGCTTCCTGTGCCATTGGTTGCTTGGACTTGGGTTGGGACTACTGGTAGGGCTAGGGCCTCTATTGGACGTAGAGATCAGGGTTTTTGAAAGTTATTGGGTGCTTGGACTAGGGCTGAGATTGGCTGTAAGGTCCTTGTCTCCTATTGTCTCTAGATTTTAGGGTTGGTGTTGTGATTGGATAGGGTTAGGGCTAGGGTTCCCATTGGCTGAAGGGGTCACCTGATTACTAGGGCTATAAAAGTCCGAGGCCTATGGCGTCTCAGCCTGGGCGTCGAGGCTAAGGGCGGAGAGGACAAGGGCAATTACCTCTTTGAGCCTGTTAAGGGCTGAGAGGAGAAGGGCAGTTGCCTGTTTGAGCCTGTTAAGGGCTGAGAGGAGAAGGGCAGTTGCCTGTTTGAGCCTGTTCGAGACTGGACGGGACTAGGGCCAGAAATGCTGCCCATGTTCACATTCAGTAAGAGCCACCCCACACCATCCACAAACAGAGTAACACACTCACACCAAATGTACACCACACACAACCCTATGCACGGACCAATGTACCAGCATGCACTACAAACAGAACCAAACCACATCTATACACCCTTCTATTCCAACTGCCACACATACCCACCATCACCTACAAACAGTACACAACTCTATCCTATACCACTAACCAATACACTCATCACTAACACAACCCCATTCAACACAATACATAACTGCATCCCATCCAGACACACGCTCCCTTCTCTAATTACACCTATCACACCACCTTTTATCACTAACAAACATATATTCATCCTTCCATCATTTGTCCAACAAACACCCTCCTCTCCCTACTACCATAATAACACTAACGCACAACAAACACACTGCACACCACCACACTTTTTAACTCATGTAACAAACCAGTCTAAGACAAACACTCTCACCTCTACTTCATTCCCTCCTACACACAACATACACTCTACTCATAAACACATCACCACCCCCTCTACCTTACAACCTCCTCTCACAAACAATACTATACAACCAAATCCATTGCAAGAAACAAATACACCAGCACCCCTTTTCACTACTCCTCAAAAACAAAACATATCACACACACCAGCGCAACAAGATCCTCAAAGCGCAACATGTCAAAATACATACCATCACAAAATACAAACATACACCCACCTTTCAAACCACACAAAGGAACACACTCCAATGCCAAGCTTTCTCTCTTCCACCACACCGAACACAGATACAGCAACACAGCAACTTTCTTCTAACCGCCTCTCATCCATTGGACAATTTAGAACCTTACTACATGACCCACATGCTGCACCACCACCCCTGACTCATACACCTTCTGCCATAAACACACACAAACAACATAAGCGACGTGCCACACCTCACAACTTTGCTTCCCCATGTCTACTGCACAACAATGTTACACCACGAAAACAACATAGCACACCAACTCACTCTCAAACACCATCTCCACCACATACACACGCAGACCCATCAAAATGCCTTCTCAGCATGTTGGATGAGGAACATGATACAGAACAGCTACACGATTGCTATCCTAATACAGCTAATGCCAGCACTAAAAACACACCTGCAACAATCACACACAATACTGTTCACTCTACTACAAAACAAAGTCTCACTATCACCAAAGGCCATTCTCTAAACTGTCTAGTAATAAATGCTCGATCCCTCTCTAAAAACAAACATCACGTCTACGACCTTCTCACAGATGAAAAACCAGACATACTATTCATAACTGAATCATGGTTGGGAGATGATATGGCTCCAGTCCTGCATGAAGCCATTCCTCTAGGCTATCAAACGATCACCCAAAATCGTATAGGCAGAAAAAAAGGAGGTGGTCTAGCTGTTGTGTTCAGGCAAACATTACATATCACTAAAGTTGGTGACATCTCCATAAAGAATTGTGAGGCTCTTCTAACAAGATGCAATACTACACAGTCTTCATCCTGTAACTTCCTGCTCCTTTACAGACCTCCACCTAGCAAGGCGACATTCCCAGACGCACTTCTAGACACAGTTTCAAACCTGATAACAATACACTCTAACTTATGCGTTCTGGGTGACCTCAACATTTGGTTTGACAAACCCATTATGACCCATCCAAAAACAATAATCACTGGCCTAGAGGCACTGAACCTGCATCAGATTGTCCACAAACCCACACACATCGCTGGACATATCCTAGATGTCATTTTTGCTAATACTGAACTAGTTACCTTTCAAACTATAACTCCAGTCACATGGTCAGACCACCACTTGCTTGCTTTCCAACATAAAACTACATTAAGGGACTCACCTAAAACTAGCTTACATCCATCCACCTATCGGCCATGGAACAAACTCAATTTGGAACACTTAGAAACACAACTAACATCAAGTACAAATCTGGAAACAATAACTTCAGTTCAAAATCTATATGAGTGGCTACAGGAAGCTTTTGACATCCTGATACCACTCAAAACCACACAACAGCACAAAAGAAAAAAAGCGCCTTGGAGAAACGTAGAAATAAAAGACATAAAACAACAAATTAGAAAGCTGCAACGTACCTGGCTCAAAACAAACGCCAAACAAGACAAACTTCACCTACAAAAATTAACAGATTATACAAGTCAGCTATCAAAAAAGCCAAGAAAAGGTACTATTCAGACAGAATTCAAAATGCTAAATGTGCAAATAAAGAATTCTATAAAATACTCAATGAATTTCGCAAACCAAATTGCCTAGAAGGAACTCATCCTGTTACTCAAGATTTCACAGACAAACTGGCAAATCATTACACGGACACGGAAGTAAGAAACCCCGGAATAACCATGGACTCCAAGCTGTCAACGAATGCCCAAGTGGACAAACTAGCAAAATCAAGCTTTGTCACTATAAAAACACTGCGACTAATTTTCCCTCATTTGGGATTTCCACACAAGGTCCAAGCTACCATCTCCCTTGTTCTGTCCAAACTCGATTACACCAATAGCCTCTACCACGGATCACCTTTAACGACCATGAAAAGACTACAACGGATTCGGAACTCGGCTGCCAGACTACTCTTGCATATCAAACCGCGAGACCACATCTCACCTGCCTTGAAAGCCCTGCATTGGTTACCGGTTGCCAGAAGATCCACGTTCAAGCTACTTTGTATCACCCACAAAGCAATACATGGGATGGGACCGCTCTTCATCAGGAATAAAATCACCAAACACATTCAACAAAGGAACCTACGCTCTAAAGGGGCATCTCGCCTCAAAATCCCAAGATACAAGAAAAAAACCATGGGTGGCACATCCTTCTCTGTTCAAGCAGCCAAACTATGGAACTCATTACCCCCCAACATAAGATCCACCAACAACCACCTTATCTTCAGAAAACTACTCAAGAATTGGCTCTTCCCCACATAAGCACCATACGCAAACAGAAATTTACAGCATATTCCTCTGTATATAAGCATTTATTTTCACTATAGATATGTACCTATCTTTGTGTATTGCTTTGTATAAACATGTAGAATAATTATGTTGTTATAAATAATAAATAAATAAAAAACATCTTTGGTCTACATGTACTTACTTCCATTGTGCATCTATGTACCTTCCATGTACTTGGATCTGTGTGTCTGTTACCTTTCTCCTGAAAAAAGCATATCCAATGCACTACCCTATTTCTCATCCTGTACCTCTATCAATATCTCTAATCTATATATACTTAACTCCTTTATGCATCTATATACTCTCAATGTACTTATGGATCTATATATTTATCACTTTCTTCTAATTTAGCATTTCAAATGCACTACCCTATTTCTAAGCCTATACTTCTCTCAATATATCCTCTGGCCCAACCTTCGGACTCATCTCAAACTTCTTTCTACTACTCTTTCCAATGCACTACCCTATCTCTCACCCTATACATCTATCAATATATCCTCTACATCCAATCTCTCAATTATCCCATACCACTACTATGATCCCAAAATAACCCTTTCTAGACTCTCTCCTACTCTACCCTCCTTGCATCATCTGACACCTCTTTTTACTATACCGATCCCCCAAAACAAACCTTTATAAACTCTCCCCTCTGACTCTTCCCCTCAAAAACCCCTTTTTACTCATCCAAAAGCCTCCTCCTACTGCTATGACCTAAAAAAAAAAATCTCACTCTTCTGTCCCTCCACTATCCTTTTCAATCAAAATAACAGACTAACACGTTCACTTCTCAATTTCCATATTCCACTATACTAATTCACCACTAATCCTTTATGGGTTCCAAAGTAGCGTGCTACTCGCCAATGAAGCGTTTCAACACCCCATCAGGGTTACCAGCGCTATATAAACACAAACCTTTTTCCCTTTTCTACCCCTCCCCAACCCTTCTCAATTCAAATAACTCAATAACATATCCACCACTCAAATTACTTTCATATTTCGCCATACTAAATCAACAGTAACCCTTATGGGTTCCAGAGTAGCGTGCTACTCGCCAATAAAGCGCTTCAAAACCCCATCAAGGGGTAGCAAGCGCTATATAAATACAAACCTCTTTCCCTCTTCTATCCTGCAACCTACCCTTCTCTATCCAAATAACTGAATAACATATCCACCACTCAAATTACTTCATACTTCACTATACTAATTTTCAACACTAATCCTTTATGGGTTCCGGAGTAGCGTCCTACTCACCAGAAAAGCACTTCAACACCCATCAGGGGTAACAGGTGCTACATGAATGCAAACCTTTCTTCCCTTTTATCCCTCCGCTACCCTTCTCACTCCAAATAACTGACTAATACCCACCACTCAAATTACTTTCATATTTCACCATACTAATTCAGCACTAATCCTTTATGGGTTTCCGGAGTAGCGTGCTTCAACACCCCATCAGGGGTAACAAGCGCTATATAAATACAAAGTTTTTCCCTCTTCTATCCTTCTGCTATCCTTCCAAATCCAAATAACTGACTAACCTATCCACCACTTAAAATTTACTTGCATGTTTCACTATACTAATTCAACACTAATCCTCTATGGGTCCCGGAGTAGCGTGCTACTCGCCGAAAAAGCGCTTCGACGCCTCGTCAGGGGTAGTAAGCGCTATATAAATGCAATTACAGTACAATACAATACCCTTGTACATATGTAATCACTCAGCCAGTAGTGATGCTGTTAAGAAATCACTCAGGCACTACCTTTGCACTCCTTTATTCACTCGGTAACTACCTGAGTAGTCCTGCAATCATCCAAGAAGTATCCATGCAGTTATAAAATCACCCTCTCACTCCCTATGTAGTCATGTAAATCCCCAGATATTACTCCTGTAGTCATGCAATCACCCAGGCGTTACCTATGTACTTCTTTAATCCCCCAGATGTTACCCCTGTACTCATGCAATCACCAACGCATTAGGTATACAGTGCTTCATTCAGCCAGCAGGCACTACTCTTGTACTTATGTAATCATTCAGCCAGTACTCGTGCACTTATGAAAACGCCCAACTGCTATCCATGCAGTCTTCCAATGATGTAGGCACTACATATGAACTACTGTAATCACTCAGGCATTACTGCTGCACTCATGCAATCACCAAGGTATTAACTATGCAGTCTTTCAATCATGTATCCACTACTCATGCATTTATATAATCACCCAGCCACTACCGTTGCACTCATGCAATTACCCAGGCATTATCCCTGTAGTCATGGAATCACCTAGGCATTATTGCTGTAGTATACAATTACACAGGCATTACCAAAGCACTTCTTAAATAATCCAGCTAGTACATATGCACTTATGTAATGACCCAGGCACTACCGTTGCACTCTTCAAATCACCCAGGCACTAGGCCTGTACTCTTTGACTCACCCAACCAGTATCTATGCACTTATAAAATCATCCATGCACTCACTCTGCACTCCTCCAATCACCCAGGCACTACTACTACACTCATACAACCTCACACACATTACTCCTGCACTCATGCAATCACCCATACTTTACTTATGCACTCCGCCAATCTCCTAGACATTACCCCTGCACTTATGCAATCACCCTGGCATTACCCATGCACTATTTCAATTACTTAGACAGAACACATGGACTCTGTACCTCTGTTCTTTCTTTCTGCACTTCTTTTGTGTCTTTCTGCTTGTGTTGCTTCTTTTTGTACTCCTTTTAGGTCTTTCTGCAGCCGTGTTTCCTCTTTCTGCATCCGTGTTACCTCTTTCTACACCTCTGTTCATTCTTTCTGCACTTTAAAAAATATTTCTGTACATGTCTTGCTTCTTTCTGTGCCTTTCATGCCTCTTTTTGCACCCCTCTTGCCTCTTTCTACACCTCTGTTGCTTCTTTCTGTATTCCTCTTGCTTCTTTGTATACCTCTGTTGCTTCTTTTTGCACCCCTTATGTATCTTTCACACCGTCTTCTGTCTTTCTGCACCCCTCTTGCCTCTTTCTGGACCTTTGTCTGCAGTGTCTGACATACTTTTGCAATGCAATTAAAAATATTTTTTTATTTATATATGAGAATATTTGTATATAATTATTTTATTAATATTAAATGATTTAATGAAAGTATTTAAACTTTTCTTTCTTTTCAAATACTCACCATTATTATTAATAAAGATTGAGTATGGCAAGAAAAGATCAAAAGAAAAGAAAGAAAAGAGTACTATTTAAAAGAAACAGAAAAGGAGAAATCAGGCAAAGTACATGTGACATTGAAGAAAAAGGCTTCTGGTAAGAGAACTAAAGAATTTGTTTAAAGAGTTTTAAAGAAGATTAAAAATTTAGAAAATGGAGAAAAGAAAAGTAGTACAACCATTCAGAAGGAAACAAAAAAAAGGAGATATTAATAGAAAATCATGTTTTGGGAAAATATTCAATGATGAAAGAAGGATGAAACAGTATAAGGATATTAGGAAACAAATGTTTAAAAGTAGAGTACTGCAAAATTTAATGAAAGATTGCAAGAAATTCAAAAGAAGATCTGCATTTTACAAGAAAAAGCAACAGATTGAAAGTGTAGTCGAAAACGCTTTTGAATTGAAAAGAAGATTGTTTATATTAGTTTTGAAAAGAATGACAACATTGAATAAAACAATGCATTTTATGAAGGAGAATAGTAAAAGAAAAAGACTGGTCAATAGAACTAACCAAAGGACCCTTCTCCTGCCGGAGCTGCAGCTTCACCAGTCTCCGAGCCGCCAACCCGCCCACCAAGACAGGATGCAACCACCTCAGATGCATACTACTGAACACCCGCTCCGCACGCAAACACGCCGTCGAACTCTGGGACCTGCTTGACACATCCTCCCCGGACGTCGCCTTCCTGACAGAGACCTGGATGAACGACTCCTCGGCACTGTACATCGCCATAGCCATCCCGGACGGCTACAAGATCACCCGCAGAGACCGCACCAACGGAGTAGGAGGTGGAATTGCCATCATCCACAAGTCCACCCTCAAGGTCGCAACCGACTCTGACGACACCCTCAGCACCGCCGAACACCTGCACTTCCAGATCCACACTGATCCCAACACCACCCTCAGAGGAACTCTGATCTACAGACCCCCCGGACCCTGGCCTCGGTTCAGCGACTCCATCGTCGACTTCGTCAGCATGCACGCCCTCGCCTCCACAGACTACATCCTCCTCGGAGACCTGAACTACCACCTCGAGAGCAACAACGACACCAACTCCACCACCCTGATCGACAACCTCGCCAACCTCGGACTCCAACAGCTCGTCACTTCGCCCACCCACTCCGCCGGCCACACGCTTGATCCCATCTTCTCCTCAAGCTCCCACGTCTCCTTCAGCCACACCACCGAACTCCACTGGACCGACCATCGCTGCATCCACTTCACCTTTAGGAAGCCCACCATGCACCACCGCACCCAACAGATCCCCCGCCGTGGCTGGAGCAAAATCACCAAAGACCAGCTAAACACAGCCCTCGCCCGAAGCCCACTTGCCGACCCCACCGACCCCGCCGCCGCCGCCAGCAACCTCAGGCGCTGGATCGACGACTGCGCCAACACCCTCGCCCCGATCAAGAAACCCTCCAACAGACGCACCAACAAGAAGGCCAGCTGGTTCTCCGCAGACCTCCAGACCTCCAAACAAACCTGCCGAAGACTAGAGAAGAAATGGCACCGCGAACAGACACCGGAGAACCACGCAGCCCACAAGAACGCCATGCGCCAACACCATCACCTCATCAGATCCGCCAAAAGGACCTCCTTCAAGGACCGCCTCGACAACAATGCACATAACAGCAAAGAGCTCTTCAACATCGTGAAGGAACTCTCCAACCCCAGCTCCAACACCAACGACATCCCACCTTCACAAGACCTGTGCAACTCCTTGGCCACCTTCTTCCATCGCAAGATCACAGACATCCACGACAGCTTCGACAACCAGACCACCACGACAGCCAACGACACCTCAGACCCCACGACCACCACCCACAACGACCCCCTGCTCACCTGGACTCACATCAACGACGACGACACCATCAAAATCATGAACACCATCCACTCCGGCTCCCCGTCAGACCCGTGCCCACACCACATCTTCAACAAAGCCAGCGCCACCATCGCACCCCATCTCCGCAAGGCCATCAACATCTCCTTCGAGACCGCGACCTTCCCGGAGAGCTGGAAGCACGCCGAGATTAACGCCTTGCTCAAGAAACCCAAGGCAGATCCGAGGGACCTCAAGAACTTCCGGCCCATCTCCCTGCTCCCGTTCCCGGTGAAGGTCATCGAGAAAACCGTCAACAAACAGCTGACCCGCTACATCGAGGAGAACAACATCCTGGACCCGGCCCAGTCCGGGTTCCGCAGCAACCACACCACCGAAACTGCCCTCATTGCCGCCACCGATGACATCAGGGCCCTGTTGGACAACGGCGAAACCGCGGCCCTCATCCTCCTGGACCTATCAGCCGCCTTCGACACGGTCTGCCACCGCACCCTACGCACACGCCTCCACAACGCAGGGATCCGAGACAAGGCTCTGGAATGGACCACCTCCTTCCTCTCCAGCAGAACCCAGAGCATCCGCCCCCCCCTTTCCGTTCCGAAGCCTCCAAGATCATCTGCGGCGTACCCCAAGGATCATCCCTCTGCCTGACATTGTTCAACATCTACATGGCCCCGCTCGCCCATGTCGCCAGACTACACGACCTCAACATCATCTCCTACGCCGACGACACACAGCTGATCCTCTCCCTCACCAAGGACCCCCTCACCGCCAAAACCAACCTCCACGAAGGAATGAAAGCCGTCACAGAATGGATGAAGAACAGCCGTCTGAAGCTGAACTCGGACAAGACGGAGGTCCTCATCCTCGGCTCCACCCCCTCAGCCTGGGGCGACTCCTGGTGGCCGACTGCCCTGGGAGCAGCACCAACGCCCACCGACCACGCACGCAACCTGGGGTTTCGTCCTCGACTCAACGCTCTCCATGACCAAGCAAGTCAACGCCGTCTCATCCTCCTGCTTCATCACCCTCCGCATGCTCCGCAAGATCTACAGGTGGATCCCCACTGACACAAGAAGAACGGTCACCCAGGCCCTCGTCAGCAGCAGGCTGGACTACGGAAACGCCCTCTACGCGGGAGCCCCGGCCAAACTACTGAAACGACTGCAACACATACAGAACGCCTCTGCCCGCCTGATCCTCGACATCCCCCGACACAGCCACATCACACCCCACCTGAGAGACCTGCACTGGCTGCCCGTCAACAAGAGGATCACCTTCAAGCTCCTCACCCACGCACACAAGGCACTCAACGACACCGGACCAGCATACCTCAACAGACGACTCACCTTCTACACCCCAAACTGCCAGCTCCGCTCCGCCGACCGCGCCCTCGCTACCATCCCCCGCATCCGAAGAACGACCTCCGGCGGCAGATCGTTCTCCTACCTCGCTGCCAAGACCTGGAACACCCTCCCCATCCTCCTACGGCAGACCCAAGACCTACTAACCTTCAGGAGGCTACTCAAGACCTGGCTATTCGAGCAGTAGCGGCACCCCCCCCCCCAGCGCCTTGAGACCCTCACGGGTGAGTAGTGCGCTCTACAAATAGATTGATTGATTGAACTTTTGCAAAAGTTTTTTGGGGTGAATGGAAGCACACTTCTAGTACTGAACCTTTCTTTAATGAAGAAAGCTATTTTCAACAAAATACATTAGTTCACGCAGTTGATACCAATGGTCGTTCTTATGAGGTTAAAAATGTTTGCCCAATTGAAAAGAAAAGATGGTTCCTAGAAATGTAGAAGAAGTAATAGCTGAAGAAGTTCAAGGGAGACGTTCACAAGCTCTAGTGTATAGGTGGGATTGTAGTAGTATTTGTAGTATACAACAGGAATCTATTGATATTTTACGAAATTTCTTACGAGAGTATGGTAAACAAAGTGTTAAACTGAAGATTAAGATGTTGCAAGGACTAGATCCTTGTAAAGTGAGAATATATACTGGCTTGCAGGGTCATTCTCTGGCTTGTCTTTCTAGAAAAGTGTGTCAAAGTACTTTTCATCATTTGAGAATGTTAGCAGTACATCACTCAGAAATGCGGAAGTTAGTAAGAAGATTGTACTATGTAAAGAGTCCTGCATTATGTTTAAGTGAAATAAACACTGCTCTTTTGCATGGTTCAGTATTGGATGTAAAAAGTTTGTGATGATATACAGTTTTGTTTCTTTGGTCCTGAAGAGGAGTGTAGAGAAAGTGAGAGTTTCATTAGTGTAGGTGTTGAAGAAGAGGTGGAAGATAGTAGTACTCAGAAGTTTGCAGAAGAAATTACAAAGTTTAAGGTAGTTTGTTGTGAAAAACCAAACTATGTTTGTATCTGTTGTCGACGTACTCACTATAGAAGTCAAACTAGGAATGTTGATGTGTATTTAAAAAGTGAAAAGGAAAACAATGATAAGTGGGAGCAATTTGGTGCTTATTTGTTGGTGGAAGGTCGTTTTGAGTTGGGTAGTGATCAACGTATTTGTAAATATTGTTACAGCAAACTAGAAGAGAATAAAATGCCAGCTAGAGCTGTACATAATAACCTAGAGTTGGTAGGTATTCCTTCAGAACTAGTAGATTTAAATACATATGAATCTATTCTTATTCAATCTGTGCACCCGTTTCTGGCTATTGTTCGTATGGAACCTAAAACAGGTAAGCTGCCGCCAACAGATTTACAAAGAGGTTTAAAAGGAAGAGTTGTGTATTTACCTTTAGATTTTAAGAAGAATATTGAAACTGCTGGTGTAGAGAGAGAGAGGAAAGTGAACCTGTAGTTATTCTAGTTAATGGTGTACCAACAAAGAGTCGGAAAATATGTCAAGAGTTAGTAGATGTCACCAAACTTCAAAAAGCTACATTATATCTTATACAAAACAAAATTTATTATAAAAATATACATGTGGACGAAGAAGAAATATCTTTAGGAGATGATAGAGAAAATTCAACTGGCCAAATCGAAAAAGTGGATGTCTCCAGGAGTGAAGAAATTTACGAACATTATACTATACATCCTTTACATTCAAAATAAGTGATTTGAAATACTATTGAATTATTCCAAATGAAGAAAGCGAAGGGAACTCCTATGAGTGTTTGGGAAAGAAGTTTAGAAGCCCGTTGTTTTCCACAGCTCTTCCCCACTGGAAAAGATGAACGATATGATGAACGACCCATGCAGATTACAGCTTCAGAATATCGTACAACAAGATTGTACTCAGAAGATCCAAGATTTCAACAATGTATTCCATATAGATTTAATCTTCTGTTTGAAAGTGACTTGTCTGGACTTTCATATGCAGTGAACCACATATTAAAAACAGGAGTTCATCTTACACATGTTTCTGCAAAGGAATTCATGGACAAAGTACAACAAAGAGACGATCATTTAGAATCTCAGTTGATTAATTTGATGGCGTGTCAACGTGGTACTAATGAGTATTGGTATCGTTGTCACTGAGAACTTAAATGTATGTTAAGGAACTTAGGAACCCCTACGTGGTTTTTTACGCTAAGCTGTGCTGAATACGCATGGGATGATTTACTTGAATTTCTGAGAAGCAAATTCAAATAATAAAAACATTGAATTGAAGACAGCTGGAGAACTGTGTTCCTTGGATCCTGTAAATGTGTGCAGATATTTTAATCATAGGTTTCAAGCTATGATGTCTTTTATCTGCAATAAAAATAACCCACCTCTTGGAGAAGTTATAGATTTCTTTTGGAGAAAGGAGTACCAAGCCAGAGGTGCTCCTCATATACATATGCTATTATGGATCAAGGATGCACCTAAATTTGGAACTCATTCTGATGAGACTGTTTTATCTTTCATTGAAGACTATGTTACCTGTGCTATTCCAAAAACAGGAGGAGAAAATACCTTAAGACAACAAGTTTTACCATTTCAAAGTCATCGATGTGGGAAATATTGTCGATGGAAATACAAGTCAAAGGGAAAGTTTTATACAAAATGTCGTTTTGGATTCCCACGTCCAATAATTTCCAAAGGAAGAGTCAACAGTTTCATGTCAGCAGTGAGGCATACTATAACTCGAAAATCTCCAAAGAATACTTACAATATAAAAAGAAGTGAAGATTCAAAGTATATTAATAATTACAATCCAGTGATTTTGATGATGTGGAATGCAAATATCGATTTCCAGTATGTTGCAGATAATTCAATTGCTGTTGCTCGCTATGTTATATCATATATAACAAAATCTGAAAAGACAGAGTTGAAAGAAATGTGGGAAGAAATTTCACAAGAGAAGACTCTTAGTAACAAATTGTACAGCTTTAGGCTGAAGATGCTTTCCCATCGAGAGTTTGGATCGTACGAATGTTCGGATCGGTTGACATCTGTAAGTTTATATTCAAAGTCAAGAGGAATCATTTGGGTAAGTCTAGGTCTTGCTGCAACACGAAATCGAGTATTGAAAATTGTACAAGAAATTGAATACTTAGCATTAAATGAACCGGAAAGTACAGATATTGTTAAAACAAACATGTTGGATACTTACTATCCTAAAAGAAGTCCACATCTGGAAAACATATGTCTCTATGAAGTACTGCAATATTACAGCTTTAAGAGAAATGTTACAGAAAATATAAATGAAGAAAAATATGCAGTAATTGGATGTGATGGATGTTTGGTAAAACATACCAAAGGAAATCTTATTAATCACAGTAAACTCAGTTGTGATAGTGTAGATAAAAGGGAATTTTTCTATTTAGCACTTCTGCAACTCTTCAAGCCTTAGCGTACTGAAATGGAATTACTTGGAGATTTTGAGTGCTATGAAGATTCTTTTAATGCATGTAAAGATACTAGTATCGCAGCTGAAACTGCTAGAGACAGTTCTTAAGATAGTCAAAGTTCTGCTCCACTAAGTCAAGATCCACTAGGACAACCAGTTCTTGAAAATGAAGCAGCAATAGCCATAAGTGAAGTAGAAACGGCAATGCAACAAGCACAACAGGATATTATGGAGTTGGGAAACTTGGAAGAACAACTAAATATTTGTGGTGGGGTAGTAGTAACAGGTCGGGGGCCAGGTCTGCTTAAGTAAGGTTTTATTTTTCCAAAGACACGTTTGTGTCGACTTGTTAGTCTTTCGGCGGCAAACGTGGTGGAGTCCGTCGTGCTTGATGTCCCTCGACTCCTTGGTGCGGGATTTGCCTCCACTTCCCAGGGTCCGGTAGGGTGTCTCCGTGTTCCGTCCGTGTCGATGGGGCATGGAAGGGAGGAAGAAAATATGTGTCAGGACGCTGTTCCGTGAAATGACCAGAAGTAAGGGCCGGGGAGTGAAGGAGGCACCACACACTCTTGTGCACGTTTTAAATAAAACGGAAGGGATAAGTGTGACTAGTGCTCGGGTGTGAGAGAACAAAACAAGCGTGAGGTTTTTAAGGGGGTTGTAGGGCTCCCGTTTAAGTAGTCGGGCCGTCCCTCCTCCCAACCCACGCTGAGAACTTGTCTCGTACCTGTGTAAGCCACGCTCCTCCTGGAGCGTGGCTCGGCGATACGTGGGGACGTTGGCCTCCTGGCTCAGCTTGGGCTCCTGATGGTCTCGTCCCTCTGTCTCTTCCGTCTTCCTCGTATTCTCCTCTCTGGCTCACCACAAACGTTCCTTCTCCCGACTCTCCTTTCTCCTCTCCGGTGTCGATGCACACCCACTTCCTGGTTTCCCCTGGTCTTATCGTCGGGAACGTGATGACGTCTGCCGGGGGCGGAGTCTCGTCATCTTGAAAGTCCCAGTTAAAGGAGCCGGCTTCGTCTTCCTCCTCTGTTGGTGTCAATAAAGTTTTATGTTGTGTCTTCCAGTCATCCTGCTGAGAGGAGATAAGAGCGGAAGATAGAGGTACTGCAGACCACCAATCTAAATCGGGCTCATGTCTCTTGCTCAGCGAGCCCGCCCTGTCACACACCACCCCCCCTGGAATCTCCTGATCGGGGAGAGGGAACACCCTAGACAGGTAATCTGCGTTCCCGTTGTCCTTTCCCTTCCGATGGCGTACCTCAAAGGTGAAAGGCTGTAAGGACAAAAACCAGCGGAGCACCGTGGGGTTCTGGGCCTTGTTCCGGCACATCCATTGCAAGGGGGCATGATCCGTGTACAGAATGAATGGTAGCCCTTCTAGGTAGTAACGTAACTTGTCAACAGCCCACTTAATTGCAAGACATTCCCTCTCAATCGTTGGGTACTTGCACTCCCGGGGAAACAACTTCCTGCTGATATACAAGACAAGGTGTTCTAGACCGTCTTCTCCTATTTGATATAGTACTGCACCTAGCCCTGAGTTGGAAGCATCAGTGGACAACAAAAAGGTCTTACTGAAATTTGGGGAAATTAGTACGGGGCTTGTGGTAATTACCTTTTTCAGGCTCTGAAAGGCGCTCAGCATTTCTTCTGTGGGATGCACTAACTGCTGCTGTCGGGCTTCTTTTCGTAGGATATTTGTCAAAGGGGCGGCCAGCTCCGAAAACTGCGGAACAAACCGTCGGTAATATCCAACCAGACCCAGAAACGCGCGTAGTTCTCTCTTGGTGGTAGGAAAGGGCGTTTCTGCTATTGCTCTTACTTTCTCGGTCTGTGGGGCGATCACCCCGTCTCCCAGAACATATCCGAGATACTTCACCTTCTGATAGGCTGCTCGCGATTTTTTTGAATTGATGTGAAGTCCGGCTTGTTCTAGCGCTTGTAGGATGGTTCTTAGGTGTTGTAGGTGTTCTGCCCAGTTCGCGCTGAAGACTACTATATCGTCCAGATATGCTGAACAAAACGAGGGATATGCCTGAAGAATGGTGTTCATAAGTCTTTGAAACGTGGCGGGGGCCCCGTGGAGGCCGAAAGGGAGAACGTTAAATTCGAATAGGCCTTCTTCAGTTGCAAACGTGGTTTTCTTTCGGTCCCCCTCTCGGAGGGGTACCTGCCAGTACCCTTTTGTTAAATCAAACGTTGTGATGTACTTAGAATCGCCCAACTTCTCAATAAGCTCGTTGACTCTGGGAATCGGGTAGGCATCAAAGGTCGATATCGCATTTAGTGCGCGGAAGTCCATACAGAAACGCGTTGTTCCATCTGGCTTGGGGACCATCACGATGGGTGAAGACCAGTCGCTTTTGGATGGACGGATAACACCAAGCCGGAGCATCTCATGTACCTCGCTTCTAACGGCTGCCCTCTTTGCTGCGGGTATCCTGTATGGTCTCTGTTTTACTATCTTCCCATCCTGTGTTTCGATCTTGTGTTCGGCTAATGAGGTCTTCCCGGGTGTGTCTGAAAAGATGGCGGAGAACGGGATCAATGCGTGCCGGAGGTCTTTCCTCATGTCCTCAGTGAGGTCCTCGTTGACTACGAGTCGATCGAGAGTAGTATTTCCCGAAGAGGCTGGTAAGGTCAGATGGGCTGTTTTGGGTAAAGGTCCCAACCATTTTTTTAAAAGGTTGATATGGTAACATTGCTTTCGAGTAGGCAATATTTGAACCCGGTATGTGGTGTTGCCTAGGGCCTCCAACACCTGATAGGGGCCCAACCATTCGCTTTGGAACTTCCGAGTAGAGGAAGGGAGTAGGACCAACACCCAGTCTCCAACCGACACCTTCCTCCACTTCTTTCCTTTGTCGTAGTATTTCTTTTGTTTCTCTCTGCTTTTCTCCAGGTTGGAGTAGGCCAGGTCTCTTAGTTTTCCCAGTTTGGACCTCAGCTGTTGTGTATATTCCAGCAGGGACTTCTGGTCATTTTCTTCTTCCCTCTCCCAGGCGTCCTTGGTTATTTCGAGGAGGGACCAGGGTTGCCGTCCGTATAGCATCTCAAACGCAGAACAACCCAGGCTGCTCTGTACTTGGGCTCGTAGTACGTACAATGCTAGGGGTAGGAGGTGGTCCCAGTCCTTGCCCTCTACGGTGAGCATTTTCTTCAGAGTGGTCTTTAGGGATCGGTTGTACCTCTCGACCAGGCCATCTGTCTGGGGATGGTATACTGATGTACGTAGGTGTTGTAAATCCAAGGAACGGCACACTTCCTTCATTAGCCTTGAGACGAACGGCGTCCCCTGATCTGTCAATATTTCCTTGGGGAATCCTACTCTGGAGAACAATTCCAAGATCTTTTCTGCAATGTTTTTAGTAGTGGGTGCTCTGAGTGGGAACGCCTCCGGGAATCTTGTGGCATAGTCCACAATCACTAGTGCGTAGAGGTTGCCTTTAGAGGTCTTGGGCAAAGGGCCTATCAAGTCCATGCCGACTCTTTCGAATGGTTTTCCTATTACTGGCATGGGTTGAAGCGGGACTGCAGGGGGACGTTGCATGTTTTTCTTCTGGCATACCTCACATGTCTGACAATACCTTTGGATGTCTTTGTAGATACCGGGCCAATAAAAATGACGCAACACATTCTATGTGGTTTTCTCCGCGCCGGAGTGTCCATCTGTGAGGTGGGCGTGAGAGAAGAACAGTATCTGCTCACGGAAGGGTACTGGCACCAGCAGCTGCGTTATGTCTTCCGGGCCACCTTCGCGATACAAGAGGTCGTTCTTGATCAAAAAACGGGAATAAGTATGGGATGGGTTGCTCAGGTTGACGTGTGCAGCTTCCCAGGCGTTAAATAGAGTGGTATCGTTAGCTTGGGAAAAGCGGAAATTCCGGTCCAATAGCCAGGGGTCTGGAGTAGTGAAGGCCGGGATGGGAGTTCCCTGGTCGCTTGTTTTTCTCCCTACTTTGTCTTGGAACAGGGTTAGGAAATCAGGGTTGTCGACATCCAGGATGAGGTCTTCGGGTAGGGAATCGACCACCCCCACCCGCACTGTACAGGGGGATCCGCCCCTAGGAACTATTGTAACAACTGCAAGGGGATATGTCTTAATGTCTCCATGTACGCAACGAATGTGTACTAAGGTTTCGGGGACGTATTGTGAGGGGAGGATGAGATTCTTCTGTACTACCGACTGTTTGCACCCGGAATCTAACAAGGCCTTTATCAGCTTCCCATTCACCTGTACACGTACATAAAAGGATGACCCCATCTCCGCTGAGTACAGCACGGCCTTTGGGATGTACCCAACCTCCATAGGTTCATCCGCTGATTTCTTCCTGGGACACAGGCGGGCGATGTGGCCCCAGTTGCCACATTTGAAACATTGTGGTCCCCTGAAGGTGGGCATCTCTGCTCTGATATGTCTGGTTTTTGGAACGTCCAATAAAAGTTTTGCTTTCTTTTCAGTCTTAGGGGGTATACCTCCCTTATTAGCTTTCTCATTGTCCCATAGCAATGTTCGAGGTTGAGCCCACGAATAGTTGGTTGCCATCTCGATGGCCTGCTCAGCTGAAAGGTTTGAATGTTGCTTGAGCCATCTCTGTGTGCCGTATGGCAGCGCCTCCATAAATTGCTCTAGGTACACCTTGGTCATGATCTCGTCTTTCGTGCTAGTGGCTGGTTTGAGCCATTTGTCCGCTGCCATCTTTAAACGGAAAAACAATGTCTTTGGGTTTTCCCCTGGTACCCCCCTTTCCCTGCGGAACCTTACTCTATAGGCCTCAGCATCCAGGCCTAGGTGATCTAGGATCACGTCTTTGATCACCTAGTAAATGGGAATTCCCCGTTACGTTGGCGACTTGATACGCTGATTGGGCCTCACCGGTCAGGAGAGGCGCCAAAAAGAACGGCCACTTCTCCTCGGGCCAGCCACACGCCCTGGTCGGCCCGTTCGAAATTCAATAGGAACGCATCCGGATCCTCCCCGGATACGTACTTCTGGAGGGATATACCGGAGGGGTTGTGGGTGGGGGCTCGTCTCTCTCCTTGTATAGGGGTGCCAGGGTCGTGTACCACCTTCTGCAGGCTCTCTATCTGGGCTGTTATGGTATTCTTAAACACCTCGCGGTCCGCTTGTGCGGAGGTCATCTGTCTCTCGATGGCCCATTCGAGCTTTTCCTGACCCTTGATTAGGTGTTGTATCACCGCCTCCATCACGGGTTTTCTGATGGATTGTGATGTTAATCCCACTTCTGACACCAGTTGTGGCGGGGTAGTAGTAACAGGTCGGGGGCCAGGTCTGCTTAAGTAACGTTTTATTTTTCCAAAGACACGTTTGTGTCGACTTGTTAGTCTTTCGGAGGCAAACGTGGTGGAGTCCGTCGTGCTTGATGTCCCTCGACTCCCTGGTGCGGGATTCGCCTCCACTTCCCAGGGTCCGGTAGGGTGTCTCCGTGTTCCGTCCGTGCGTATGGGGCATGGAAGGGAGGAAGAAAATATGTGTCAGGACGCTGTCCCGTGAAATGACCAGAAGTAGGGGCCGGGGAGTGAAGGAGGCACCACACACTCTTGTGCACGTTTTAAATAAAACGGAAGGGATAAGTGCGACTAGTGCTCGGGTGTGAGAGAACAAAACAAGCGTGAGGTTTTTAAGGGGGTTGTAGGGCTCCCGTTTAAGTAGTCAGGCCGTCCCTCCTCCCAACCCACCCTGAGAACTTGTCTCGTACCTGTGTAAGCCACGCTCCTCCTGGAGCGTGGCTCAGCGATACGTGGGGACGTTGGCCTCCTAGCTCAGCTCGGGCTCCTGATGGTCTCGTCCCTCTGTCTCTTCCGTCTTCCTCGTATTCTCCTCTCTGGCTCACCACAAACGTTCCTTCTCCCGACTCTCCTTTCTCCTCTCTGGTGTCGATGCACACCCACTTCCTGGTTTCCCCTGGTCTTATCGTCGGGAACGTGATGACGTCTGCCGGGGGTGGAGTCTCGTCATCTTGAAAGTCCCAATTAAAGGAGCCGGCTTCGTCTTCCTCCTCTGTTCGTGTCAATAAAGTTTTATGTTGTGTCTTCCAGTCGTCCTGCTGAGAGGAGATAAGAGCGGAAGATAGAGGTACTGCAGACCACCAATCTAAATCGGGCTCATGTCTCTTGCTCAGCGAGCCCGCCCTGTCACAATATTGAACAGAAAGAAATATATCAGCAAGTTACACAACAGATAGAGCAAGGTTTACTTCATGAAAAAAAAGAATGCAACTGCACATCATTTAAACCTATTCGAATGTATATCAGTGGTCAAGCTGGTACAGGAAAAAGTTTCTTAATTAAAGTTTTGACCAGTTATCTACAGAATACCACTGAATCACATTTATCTTGTGTTGTAACCACTCCAACTGGGTTAGCAGCACACAACATTAAAGGGATTACATTACATCGTTTACTGATGCTACCAGTTGAACATGAAAATAAATTGGAATATCACAAGCTATCTGGAGAAGCTTGTTATGAAGTTTCAAGAGTACTAAAGAAATTGAAACTTCTGATCATTGATGAGGTGAGCATGGTCTCAAACGTAATGCATGCCTTTGTACATTTAAGAATGCAACAGATTCTAAAAACAGATTATGATGTTTTATTTGGAGGAAAACATGTAATTGTATTTGGCAATCTATTACAACTTACTCCTGTGAAAGGGCAACCAGTTTTTAAAACACTTGTCCGTGAAGACACTAGGAAATCTTTGGGAAGTATTGGAAATGTGAACATTTGGTCTCTTTTTCAATATATAAAGAACTTATTAAGAATATGCGACAAGCAAGTGATGAACATTATGGAAAAAATTTTCAAGATATTAGAATTGGTGTCTTGACAAAAGATGGTAAAGAAGCTTTACAAAGTCGACTAGTAACAAACTTGTTATCAAATGAAAATATTGCACCTGAAATAATGTACCAAAAAACTGGAGAAAAGAAGTCTATAGTTTGTCTAATGCCAACACTGCAAGAGTGCTCTACATTCAATCAAGAACTTTTGAAACTGGAGAAACAACCAATAGTGAAAATGGAAGCCAGTGATAAAATGGAACACGAAGGAGTTACTATTCTTCTGTCAGAGAAATTACAGTCAAAATTAGATTCTTTGGAAAAATCTGTATCTAAGACTGCTGGTTTGGAAAATACTTTATATATATGTGTAAACTGTCGGGTAATATTATGGCGTAATTTAGATGTTGAAAAAGGTTTCGTGAATGGAGCAATGGGAAAAGTTGTTGATTATGTACATTTTCAGAACAGAGATGGAATTGAATTTTTGAAGATTAAATTTGACCAGATTGAAGAGGTAAAACAGATTGGACGTTGTGCTGTTCGTTTTTTGCTTGTTAAAGATTTGTATGTTCGTAGAAAACAGTTTCCACTTTCTTTAGCATATGTGGCGACCATTCATAAATCTCAAGGTTGAGGTGTAGACAGTGCTTTGGTAAATTTTGGAAGTACAGTTTTTGAAGAGGGTATGGCATATGTTGCATTGTCTCGAGTAAGAACATTATCTGAATTGTATTTGATTGATTTTGATGAGAAAAAGGTTAGTGCAGATGCAAATTGTGTAAGAGAGTATAATCGGTTAAGAAGACTGTATGCTCCTAACTTAGGTGAATATCCCATGTATGAAAAACGTGTAGTATGTCCAAAACGAAAATATGAGAAACACTCTAGTGAGGTTGGAAAGAAGAAAACAATTCAAGAGAATGTTCAGGCTGTAAAGAAAATGAAAATGGGCACTGTTGGTGATATTGTAGGATACCAGTTAGAAAATAGTTCAGGTATCAACTGCTATGCTAATGTAATTGTGAACGTTGTGTTTTTTCTAGAAAATCTTCATTATCAAATTATGGAAAATCGAGAAAAAAGATTCTGTTCTTTGTTACATTATATTTTGAAAAGTTGAAAACTGATAAAACTAAAATCCATACTGCTTCTGGCATTCGGCATCTTTTGGATATATGTTCTGGTTCTTCACAATTTACACTTAATGTACAACAAGATGCTCAAGAATTTCTTATGTTTATGCTTGCAGTATTGGAAGATGAAGGAATACAAATTGACAATCTGTTTGGACTACGTTACAGATGGCATCATAAATGTGAATACTGTTCATTTTCTTCTACCACTGAAATAGACACTGAACGATTCATATATTTGACAATACCAGATTGCAAAACAGTGTCTTTTAACAAATTAGTAAAATCAGCTAATCAAGATATGAAATGTACTCACTGCAAATCAGAAATGTTGTCAACATTATTTATAGAAAGATTTGGACAATATGTCATTTTAATGCTACAACGTTGTACAGCAGATGGAAGAAAATTGGAAACCAAAATTAAAATATTTGTGGCACGTCAAGTGTCAATTTCAGGAAGAACTTTTAAAGCAGTGGCTATTATTTTCCATGATGGACCTAGTACAACATGTGGACACTATACTGTGTATTTAAGATTCACTAAAGGATGGACACATTGTAATGATGCCCATTTGGAATTCAAATGTCGGTTGCCTTACGAATTACCAAATTCATATCTGATATTTTTGATGCCAAAGTTTTGAAAACATCAGTCGGCCTATTGGGAAGATGTAAACATGAATTAACAAGTTTATTTTGGATATTTTCAATGCAAATGATTTCGGAAACATCATTCGGCCTATTGGGAAGATGTGAACAATTAGTGTTTGAATTATTGTTTCTGTTCTTTGATATTGCATTTGGAAAATTGTGTTTGAAAGAAGTAGTTCATATATTTGAGCTTTGTATTATATGCAATGTAAATGAGAGTTTATTTTTGAAAATGTAAACAGATAGTTGAACTTGTAAATATTTTGAAAAGAGATTTGTTTATTTTTACAATCTTATTGATTGTATTTTTTTGCCCACTGTTATATGATGGTCAACATTGAAATCACTGTGTATGGTGAAATTCAATAGAATCTGAAGACAGCAAAAAGAGAACCTGAATAGGTTATGTAATTCTAAAATTATGTTGTGTTCTTAAACCTATAATATTATTTGCAATAACAGTATTTTTTTTCTCTTTTACAGAAAGTAAAACTAAAGTTTGAAAATATTTTAAATTTACTTTACAATGAAACAACTGTAAAATAGTTTCAATGAGTTTTATATATACTTCAATACAGAAGGTAAGATGAAATAATGTAATAAGCATAATAATATGAACTAATGTTTACAGTCACTTTTATTGCAGTTATTCATTTTTTCAAACTCAATCATCTCACTCCTCAAATCACCTCAGCAGTACTCATGCACTCCTTCAATCACTAAAGCATAACCTATGTACTTACAAAATCACCCAGGCATTACTAATCCATACCTTTAATCAGTTTGGCAGTACCCATACACTCCTGCAGTCACCCAGACATTACTTCTACAGACTTGCAATCACTCAAGTATTACCTATGCATTCCTTCAATCATCCAGACATTACTCTTCCACTGATAGAATACCCAAGCAGTAACCATGCACTCATGCAATCACCCAGGCATTACCTATGCACTTACAAAATCATCCAAACAATACCTATCCACTTACAAAATCACCCAGGCACTACTGATTCACTTCTGCAATCACCCAGGCACTACTCACCCACTCATGCAATAACCCAGGCACTACCCATGCACTGCTCCAATCACCCGTGCACTACTCATGCACTCCTCCAATCACCCAGTCAGTACCTATGCACTCCTTCGATTACCCAGCCAGTAGCCATTCACTCCTCCAATCACCCAGTCACTACCCATGCACTTATAAAATCACCATGCACTATCTTTGCACTCCTCCAATCACGCAGGCAGTACCCATGCACTCATGCAATCATCCAGGCACTACCCTTGCACTCATGCAATCATCCAGGAATTACCCATAAACTCATTTAATCACTCAGGCAAAACCTATGCACTTACAAAATCATCCAAACAATACCTATCCACTTACAAAATCACCCAGGCACTACCTATGCACTCCTGCAATCACCCAGGCACTACTCATCCACTCATGTAATAACCCAGGCAGTACCCATTCACTGCTCCAATCACCCGTGCACTACCCTTGCACTCCTCCAATCACCCAGCCAGTACCTATGCATGTATCCAGTCACTCCACCAATATCCAAGCACTTATAAAATTACCACGCACTACCCTTGCACTCTTACAATCACCCAGGTACTACCAATGCACTCATGCAATCATACAGGCAATACCCATAAACTAATGTAATCAGTCAAGCATTACCCATGCACTCTTCAATCACCCATACATTACCTGTGCACTCATGCAATCACCCAGGCAGTAACCAAGCACTTACAAAATCACCCAGGCACTGCCCATGCACTCCTCCAATCACCCAGGCACTACTCATTCACTCATGCAATAACCCAGGCACTACCCACACACTCCTCCTTTCACCCAGCCAGTACCCATGCACTTATCCAATCACTCTGCCAATACCCAAGCACTTATAAAATCACCATACACTACCCTTGCACTCTTACAATAACCCAGGTACTACCAATGCACTCATTCAATCATCCATGCATTACCTATAAACTAATGTAATCAGTCAAGCATTACCCATGCACTCCTCATTCACCCATACATTACCTGTGCACTCATGCAATCACCCAGGCAGTAACCAAGCACTTACAAAACCAGCCAGGCACTACCCATGCACTCCTCCAATCACCCAGACACTACCATTGCAGTTAAATTTGCACCTCTTCATACTTGTATACACAGTAAGGAGGTACAAATACCCCGTGCATGTATTTCCCTGGCGCCATTGGCACTGTAGATCCATTACAGAAACATGACCTGCTCTTAATTAACAAAAAAGCTTAGTTTTCAGGCCTAGTCATAATTACATATATGTTGATATGTTGTTTATTGTCAATTTTGTTGTAGAAAAAGTTGAGCCGGGTTTTCCTGAAGAAGGCACACACGCCGAAACGCGCGTAGTTCTCATCTACCGCCAGCCTTTGAATTGCTTTATAGCCTATCACTTTTTTGTGTATTTTAATTCCATGTACAGTGTTGTTTTGTACAATTTTTGTCTTTTATATGTTTGCATACATCTGTTTCTTCATAGGCATATAATCATGTATATGACTTTTACAGAATTGAGACCGATAACATAAATATATGTACACAAAAATATATATCTTAAAAAATAATCTGGAAAAAATAAGAATATTTTCATCAATGAAATTTCTTAAATAAAAAATACTTTGTTATAAAAAATATACAGTTGTTCTCTACCATGTGTTTACGCCTATTTAAATGTTTTACATCATGTCTTTTGACCAATAAGATTTAGAAATGTATGGCCTGATGTGCTTTATATGAATGTTTAACTTGCATCTAGCCGTTACCTTTACCCCATTGTACTACCATTGCAGTTATACAATCACTCAGCCATTATGCATGTCATGCACTCCTTCAATTAGTCACGCACAATAGGTTTCAGGGAAGTTATACTTAGAAATTAGCATTTAAAAAACCTTAGAAATTCACTGAAAAAACCATAGGTTTCAGGGACGTTATAGTTAGAAATTAGCATTTAAAAAACCTTAGAAATTCACTGAAAAGCCACAGGTTTCAGGGACGTTATAGTTAGAAATTAGCATTTAAAAAACTTTAGAAATTCACTGAAAAAACCATAGGTTTCAGAACGTTATAGTTAGAAATTAGCATTTAAAAAACCTTAGAAATTCACTGAAAAAACCACAGGTTTCAGGGACATTATAGTTAGTTGGACTTTTCACTCATACAAAACCAGAGAAATTCGGCCGTTATAGTTAGTTGAGCTAACTATAACTCGCGCCCTGCAATGCACTGCTGATGACGTCACATATTACATCACTCATGACATGTAAATGACATGTAAATGTAAATGAATAAATGCACAAATAAATAGATAAATGTGCCAATTAAAATATATCATATAAATATACATTGAATGTGTCCACATATACCAAACACATACGTCATATATCATCGTTATAAGAATGAATAACTGCTTGAATGCATTAAAATTCATAAATACAACAACGTGCCAATGTTTGTATATTAAAAACATTAAAAACTATGTTGTATTGCCTTTCTCATTATGTGCCACTGTGTCCCTTATGGCAACATAAATGCTTGAAATATAAAAACCATGATAAAAACATTTGATCCTTCGATATCTAGGTCTTATTGATTAAAATGCTTCTATGCAACATCCCCTCCATGTTGTGTATAAACATCCTCTCTAATAACGTGCTAAAGTGCTAAATAGAACTAAACAAACTAAAAGTGCTAGTGCATCTATACAATCTCTAATCTTCTCCAATCACACCTGGATAAAAATTACAATGGTCAAATTATGAGGTCACGGCAGCTGCTAAATTTATATATGTTCTCTGTATTCTACCTCTACTTAACTTAATGCACAATCATAGTTCATTTTTTAAGACGGTAAGACCAAATCTAACTTCTTACAGGAAAGTATGCATATCTTCCGTCGTATTAAGCCCATTAGGTGTTTTGCTGTCTAACTTTAAGATCATGCGAGTTTCCGCCTGTCTCAGGAGCCTTTCCATATTACCTCCTCTTCTCAGTTTTGCAATGGCGTCAACTACGTAATATTTAAGGCAGTTTAAATTATTATTGTGTGTGCTCTTGAAATGACGAGCCACAGGATATGTGGTGTCATTGTTTACAATTGCCCTGAGATGCTGCATTATTCTGACATGCACCTGTAGCTTAGTACTTCCCACATAGGATAAGCCACAGGTGCACGTCAGAACGTATACAGCAAACTCAGTTCTGTAATTGTAACTGCCTTTAATTTTGATTTTGTCAGAACAAAAAGGATTAATGTAATGAGTTGTAGAGACGCCGAATTTACAGGCTCGACACGTCGAGCATTTGGTAAAGCCCTGTCTAGGTTTGAGCCAAGTATTTGCTGTACTCAACTCAGGGCTAGTTTTGACTAACTGAGATTTCATCGAGAAAGATTTTCTATAAGTAATGCTGGGCTGTGAGGGAAGTCTGGTTCCTAACACTCCATCAGTCAGTACTATTGGCCAGTTTTTATGAATTATTGACCATATTTTTTTTTCCTGTTTGCTGAATGTGAGAATGAGTCGGGGGTTGTCATCGTTCATTGAGGCCTTTGTGGTCTTATCATTGCTCGGTAATAAGGAGGCCCTAGATTTTTCTCCTACCTTGCTTTCCGCTTGCCTCAGTATATTTTCTTTGTACCCTCTTTTTCTTAGTCTAGTCAGCATTTCTTGATATATATATATATCCACTCATGTGTCACCTAACTCTGGGCTACATCAACAAGCAAAGGGGCACATACACCAAAGAAGTGGCGTAGCATGGCGTTAGCTTCCCTGGCTTAACACCACGTTCTGCTAACTTCTGAAATGCAGGGGAACAACATATTTTCAACAATATGATGCATCCTTGCATTTCCCCCTGCACTGGTGCAAAACTTAGCAGCCTAGCGCCAACGCAGGCACCCTTGCCCCAGAGTGCAAGGGTGTCTGTATTGAGGTGAAGATTGTTAATGTGCAGGAAGGTCTCCCTCCCTGGACATAAACAACCAATGGCCTTTTGCTGTACCCATGTGTGCTGCACAACGCAGCACACATGGAAACAGCAAAAACGAGGCAAGATTAAGCACTTTTTACATGATTAGCCTATGTAAGACCCTGTTTTACCTGCCCTCAATTTTGGCATTGACTCCCAGATACACTGCCCTTGCAAATAGGACCCATTGTCAAAAATAAAGGGTACTGAGGTAAAACGCCCACTGTAAAACCCATTCCCCTCCCCTTCTACGCTAAGTACAGCGTGAAAGGGTGCCTCATATACAAGGCAGTGTTAAGCTACGCACAGTGGCTTAACGCTGCATTGTAAATAAGGTGAAGCACATATTGCCACAGGAAAGTCACTCAAAGTGACGTCCCTGTGGTGATAGGGGCCTGTAAGCACTCACCAAATGCACTGAGCGTTGGGTCAGGCCACTTGGCTCAATGTAGCCCACAGGCCCTTCACAAACGCAGCCCTGCACTGCATGTCCAAAAATATTGCTCAGTCCCGTGTCACAACATGCACTGCTGATCAATCTAGTTGCCTAGTGCTAAAGCCGGCACTCATGCACAATGGTGCAAGAGTGTCTCCATTGGGGCTAGCCAGCTACATCAATTTAATGTGCATGTCGAAATTCCATGCATCAAAGTAATGTAGTAAATAAGTCTGAGCACCGCTTCAGAGGCGGCTGAGTGCCCTGTCAAGCCAAGAAGAATACTGCTGCGTTACGTTACAGGTTTGTACAAATGACCCTAGCTACATAATGAAAGTGTTCCTCCTTCACAAGGATCTGGCCAATCCACATCAAGTGGGTCAACACTGCCTTGTAAAATTTCTGAAGCATGCTTTTCCTAAAAATGATGAGGGTCCTGTTGCAACAGTGCCTTGGAAATATGCCACAAGCAATTGCAATAGCTTAACTGCTGCTTTTATCTGTGCAGCTGAATTAAGCACATATTACCACATCTAAAACTGTAGGAGAGCACCTTTTAAAGTAGACTCACTCATATTAGCCACATCAAGAGCTGCATTGCCATTGCAAGCACCTTGTGCCAATGATGTGCACATTCCAGGATGTAAAAAAACAACATACTGGTGGGCCAAGGTGCTGTACACCACTGAGTAAAAGGGATATGCATCTCAAAGGACAGTGTAAGGCCTCAGCATTGTAGGAATGTGCAACCTAAAAACACAACATGCCTGTTCTGTTTGCAATGCTCCTATAACCACACATTCCCTGTCATGTGCACGGTAAGTGTAGTTTGCAAATGGGCCTCATTCACATTCTGGGAATAAAGCATGTCAGTTGGCTACCCGTTGACTTGACATAATTCCACAAAATGTATTCATCAACATCAAAGTATCTTCTTGTGTTGTTTAGTTGGCAGTAGGTCATTGTCATGATGGTCCTGGGTTTGGAGGTCCAAAACACAAAGACATGCATGGAAACTGTCCCTTAGGTAAAGTCAACAGTCGCAGTGGACAAATTCATAGCCATTGATGTCTGTAAACACCCTTCCAGAGACAAATTCATCCAATTACCCTGAGCACAACAGTATGTATCATACATGTGCCCATCCCTGTGAGGTACAAAAATTATATGCAGTGCAACAATGCACCAATCTTAGAAGCCTGCTCAAAGTTCTACGTCCTCCTGCCTGCATAATCTTACCATTGACACTGCACCATAGTGAAAGGGTGTCTGGATAGTGGGAATGATTTTCACTGAACAGGAAGGTGGTCCTCCCTGCACATCAACATCCATGAATGGGACTAACCTGTGTCAATGTGAACTGGCCACATTGAAACACATAGACACTTCCCAGAGTAGGGGAATTCAAGCTCATCTACTTATCATATCAACGTGGACATCACTGTATCCTTGATCTCAAGAGCATGAGTGTCCTCCTCATCATGTCACACCAGGAAATAGGTGGCAGTGCCAACATCAATGGGGGGTGCAGTCTAATCTCTGCATCTAAACTGAGTGACCAACCCATACGCAAACTTGACTGAGTACGGGTGACATATCCACAATGCAGAAGCAGGATGCCCACTTGGCTGCCATGGCTGCCTACCACATAGACGTTGCTGGAGACTTGCAAGCCCTGCAGCTCATCTTCGCTGCAGTGATGCCTCATCTGTTGGCACAGATGAATGCTGCTTCACCTTCAGCATCCACCTCTTTCCCCCCTGATGTGTCTCTGCCTCCCAGTGCTGCTGCAAATCCACCATCACCCTCACGGGAGGGACATGGCACATCAGAGGAGGAAGATGTGGATGGAACCTCAGTTATAAGGAGAAGGCAGCACTAGCATTCATCTGTGTCAAATGGATAGTTTCTGCCTCGCCTTGTGCTTAGCATCATGCCTCGGAACATCATCTGTCACTGTCCTCAGATTGACTCTGCTACATTCACCTTAGACTTTTAATGGACTGCCAATTTGGCCATTGATCCCCAATGACACCCTAATCAGCCTCCTGGCAGAACTTTGCCTTTTCCTCAATATGTTTCTGGACATGTTCCCCCTAAAGGACTCTGTCTAGCCCTCCACCGACCATTTCATCAATTGGGGATTGTTGTCCAAATAACTGGGCCAGTTTGTTGACTCCAGAACATCACTTATCAATAAAAGCACTAAAGTCACAAAGATGTGTGTTCCTGTAACCATTCAAGTATAGATGTGTCAAAAATGCATGAGCAGTCTAGGCAGCAAAAATAATCCAGAGGGCCATTAGGAAAAGGGTCCTGTTAAGTCTGTGTCTCTGATAGGCAGTGAGATGACAGGATATGTGTGAATTTCCTAATCCCTCATATCTCAAATACAACATCCTTGCTGGAAGTTCACATTTCCAAACGTTCAGGATGGGGATAGGGACTTGGTTCAATGTTCAAGTCAGTGTCATGACACAAGAAGTGACTTCACCTAGCATTGCTAACAAGTCATACTTGGCAGATCTACTCATAGTCATTGGTGTGAACAATGGTTGTTGTGATGGGTGTCATGCCATGCCACATCTCAAGATAGAGCCCTCACCATATCCACAAAGATGATGAAGCATAATGTGGAATATTTACAAGCCCGTATTGCCACCACAACGTCACTTTCAGTGACGTTATGGTGGCGATAGCGGCTTCGCCTTCTTTACAAAGCAGCTTTAAGCCACTTAACATGGCTTAACGTTGCCTTGTAAATAAGGCACACTTTCACGCTGTACTCAGGGGAGGGCAATGGGTGTTGTGGTGGGTGTTCCACTGCAACACCCATTGATTTTGACACTGCACCCTATTTACAAGGGTGGCGTAGATAGGAGGCAGCGCCAAATTGAAGACCTGGGAAAACCTGGTCTTTCCCTGGCGCAACAAGGAAAAATGCTGCATTTCTCCTTGTTTTTGCTGTTTCTATGTGTGCTGCCTTGTGCAGCACACATAGAAACAGCAAATTGCCATTGAATGTGTATGTGCAGGAAGGTGATCCCACCTGCACATAAACAATCATTTCCCCCAAAGCAGACAACCTTGCACTAGGGGAAATGCATGGGTGCGGAGTATTGTTGTGAATACAGAGCTTCCCTGCATTTCCAGAATGGAGAAGCGTGGCGTTAGCAATGTTTGCTTAACGTCACGCTTTTCCATTCTGTTGTAAATATG
This sequence comes from Calotriton arnoldi, assembly GCA_963921515.1. Taxonomy (NCBI): domain Eukaryota; kingdom Metazoa; phylum Chordata; class Amphibia; order Caudata; family Salamandridae; genus Calotriton; species Calotriton arnoldi. Next base: position 2,165,349 of record CAWUFW010001998.1, read on the forward strand.
CCCCAATGTGTCTTACGACTCCGGCAGTTCCTCATAAGATGCTAAATAAATCAGCAGACTATCGCAATGCAAGGTCATAAGTCAACTTTGCCATCCTGATATTCATGCATGTTTCCTGATCACAATCCAACAGCATTATGACAGTAGCCTTTCCATAATAGATGATGTCATGACCACACTTAGACATCCAAATGATTGTTTTGTGATTGAATCTGTTGTATCCAACTTCCAAATCACCACTCCATCAAATCAATTCAAACATAAGTGCCACCACAAATCACAAACCACTAACAATTTATTAAATCTCAAAAACGAACTAACTTAAACTAAAACTAATTACCTCAGCTAACCTAATTTAAACTAACTAATAGTAAATAAATGTTACACAAAACTAACTACCTTATCTAATGCTAAACACTCAAAAACATATATGAGACATCAACCCACCTCCCCCCCCCTTAAAGCACATCTTCAGATGGGATAAAGAAAGCTTAATTTAAACATGAAATATATATATATATATATATATATATATATATATATATATATATATCCACACAAAATCCAATGCGCAACTCTTAGATTGAAGTAGAAACAAACACTGGAGCCGTGGCCACAAATATAAAGCGTGTTTATTGACAACACTAGGTCCAACGCGTTTCGGAGTTTCCTCACTCCTTTGGCCCGTAAATAATATTGCACATCTGGAAATGCTTGTAGCGGCAAAGTGCCTGGGAAAGTGTAACTATGAGCAGGGTTGGGCCAGGCTGTAACTGGTGCATACGTCCTCAGTGGAAATAAGTCCAGAGGTTGCTGGGGTCAAACAATATAAGGCGGCATAGTGCCAGAGTAGCCCCAAAGTGGTGAACCAGACACACGAGTGTCATGGTAATGAAGTAAGGTACTAACCTCAGAACACAAGGGTCGGACATCTTGGCAGGCCAAGACTGTGAACCTGTGTAGTGTAGCGAGACATAATGAAATGTGATAACAAAAGTGAAGTGAACCTAGATACCCCAGGGAGATCAAGCTAATACTCCTATCCACAGACACAGTGCACAAAAAGAAGACATGCAATCATAAAAATGGAAAGTGGAGTTGCTTAGCTGGACAATGTTGAAAATCTGGTGGATGCAGACATGAAGAAAAGGGTAGGAAGCCCAACAGGGTGAGCAGGATCGATCCAACGGGTCCCTTCCTTTCCTCCTATAAAAAGAAAAATAGACATGTGAGAGAACAGGAAGGCGGGGGATAAAAGATCAAAATGTACATTCTTGCAAGTCAATCACAGTGTTCGAAATATATTCAGAGAAATTCAAGAGTAGTTAAAAAACCCAACATGGTTAAACAGAGTGAAAGATACAGGAGCTATGTTAAATAGGAGGAAGCACATGTAGACATCATTCATCATGTAAATGTATGGACATTTCTTCATCCTTATTGAGTCCACCTGGGTATCTGGTTCCCAAGTTGATAATGTGTCTGGATTCTCTTTTCCTCAGTTGCAGTACTTTGTTACCCCCTCTGCTGTTGGGAGTGATCTGTTTGATGGCATAATATTTCAGTTTGGAACTATCAGAGAAATGGTGTGTCTCAAAGTGTCTTGCTATCGGATAGTGTATGTCCTTGTTGGTAATGGCCCTCATGTGTTCTAATATTCGCTTTTTGGCCATGTGTGTTGTGCTGCCCACATACCTGAGGTTGCAGGGACACTCTAGTATGTACACAACAAAGATGGAACTGCATGTGAGGAACTGTTTGATGGAAACAGTAGTGCCAGTGGTGGGGTTATGGTATTCTTTTTTCATCTGACTATTGCGGCAGGCCTTGCAGTGGTTGCACGGAAAGAAGCCCTGTAAGTTAATGCCTCTGCTGTGGTTGTTGACAGTGATGTCGCTGTGGACCAGAGTGTCCCGGAGACTGCGTCCTCTCCTGTATGTAATGTTGGGTCTACCTGAAATAGAGGTACCTATGACAGGATCTTTGGTTAGAATTTCCCGTTTTTTTGCATACGTCCTCAGTGGAAATAAGTCCAGTGGTTGCTGGGGTCAAACAGTATAAGGCGGCATAGTGCTGGAGTAGCCCCAAAGTGGTGAACCAGACACGTTGAGGCTGCAGGACCACACTGACACACATGTAAAGACCCCAACCAGGGGACTCCAGGCCACAGAGGGAACTCTGTATCACACAGAGGGGTACTCAGATGGGACACACATTTTAGCGAGATATGGACAACAAAGCATAACCACCAATATGGATGATGTCATTAAGAGGCGCGTGGCGGCACAAACGCTGTTTGCCTGTGCACCGGGTAAGGGGCAAAGTATCACTAAAACAGGGATCAAAGAATCGACAGTTACAAGTGAACTTAAAAAACTAGAGAAACTATGCAAAACTGAAATCTCAAAATGGTGGGAGGCCCTCTCCCTCCAGGATTATATTGACAAAAGTATGGTACCAAGGGGTTTGAGGATCTATATCACCCCATCATATGAGTCGCCGAACCCGCAAATGCTTGAAGATTGGGCAGCCAATTCAGCCAAAAGCTCCAGAACTATGCTGGAAATTCTGGTCAAGTACGCGTGGAAAGATAGAGAAGCCATAAGAGGAGAAATCAAACGCATAAGAGATGAACTGAGCACCAATAGTGATCAAGACGCCATTGTCAAATTCCTTGATGATATGAAACTCAGACTCACCACCTATGAGGACGATGTAAAAGCCAGAAAACAGAGGAAGTTACACTGCGACTGTGCAGATTATGAATCAGGCAGAATCCTCACATACAGCCGCAAATATGATGAACTATATGATACCAACAAAGATGCCACATCCATCACAACAACCACACGAAGGACACCGGAAGGAGAGCAAGGCAGTTCTAGTGACATTGATACTGACACATCAGCAGCATTGACAACATCGGAAAGCTCAGCCGCAGAGAATGATGCTACTGTGAGACCTAAGACTTTTTTAGACGAGTACCGTCTCCTGCGCAGGGGCCGGCAAACATCAAGACTAACCCCAAAACCAAAAGACAAGAACCCCAATCAGATGGGGAGAGGGAGAGGAAGGGGTCGAGGTGCAAACAAAAAAGGAGAAAGAGGAGAAAGAGACTCAAGCAGAAGCGAAGGAAAAGAGACCGACAAGGGGCACATGGGAAACGCGTCAACTCGCTCCAAGATCAATACATAATGGATGACGACATGGTAAATCGCACGATCATCAATTTCACAGATAGACCTCTCAGTGACCTTGAAAAAAAGACTCTCTGTCTAGGTCTATCATTCTGCCCCACAGAACCTGTCAACTATGTTGACACATGCATAGACTTATTTAAATTCTGCAGGAAACTTAAGCTGAAGAAATGGCACAAACTCAAACCAGCAACCACCCTTGAAACCACAAATAGTAGTGGTAATACAACATGTAATGAAATTCTCATTGGGGACATAGACACTCTAGTCACCCTACACAGACTTGAGGGTGGCGGCACCAGTGGGAATGAAAATGTTTACCATGTTCTTGATGATCTTAACATCACTTATGACAGAGCAGCATCCACAAGTTTTAAACCCAAATCCACTTTTCTTCCCAACACGACACCCGATAACATAGACACTTTTCAGGACATGGTAACCAATCAGCTTCTTAAATTTAAGCACAAAACCTGGTTTACCAAATCCAACAGGGTCACGCACAATCTCACATTGGCACAAAAGAACGCTATAAAAGATCTAGCCAATGACAATACCATCGTCATACGGCCTGCTGATAAGGGAGGCAACATTGTGATCCTCAGTAGAAACATGTACATTGACGAAGCCATGCATCAATTGAACGACCCCAAATCGTACATAAGCAGTAACAAAACGGAGTACAGCGACAGCATCATAGGCATATGGAGTAGGTTGGTAGATTGGAGGGACAAAGGTCTCTTAGAATGGGAGGAATATTGCTTCCTTAAGAAGGACTACCCAATACTGCCCGTTCTATATCTCCTACCTAAAATGCATAAGAACTTACTGAACCCACCGGGCAGACTCATCGTATCCTCTCGAGGCAGCTGTTTGGAAAATGTATCCAGATACGTTGACCACTTTCTGAGGGACCAAGTGATCACTTTGCCATCTCATGTCAGGGACACAAAGGATTTTCTCAACAAAATCCATGACTTGGAATGGCAAACAGGATACCTGTTGATCACTATGGATATCCAATCCAAAAAAGCTTTATTCAACAGATATGTCATAAAAGCACGATACATAGATTAAGTATTTCATGAGTCACAGTGTATAAGCACAGTTTTTTTAGTTTTTTTTATTGAGTATTTCAATATTATACATCCAGCATACAGTGCCATTTTACAGTATTCAACATTTGTAATGAATGAAATAATCAAACAGCAGCAACTAAAAAACAATAAGCCGTACTTGTCCTACAGTTTTCTGTGGTCAGTTTGCAATGGATATACACCCCATCATAGCTGCTCTTACCGCACATACATCATGACAGGTTATCAGCAGGCCCAGAACAATTACCCATCGAACAGTTACTCATTCAGAGTTCACTTCTTGGCATGATAGAAAGTATTCCCTTAGGGAGCCCAAATGTCCTTGGCTTTTGAAGAAACCGGAAGTTCCTCAGCATATAGTTCAAGCTGTTCACGGCAGTAAACCATGTCCTTCAGCCACGTCTCCACCTTAGGTCGCAAGCGACTATCCCATGTGAAGAGCAGTCGCCTCTTAGCCAGCAGCAGAGCCACTCTCACAAACCTCCCCAACACTGCACGTATATGAGGGACACAACCCAGGAGGCACTCCAACGGTGCGCACTGTAATTCTACCCCTGTCATGGTACATATAAGAGCGATAACCGCTTTCCAATATTGGAGCACCTGTTCACACTGCCATGCCAGATGAAAAAGTCAGCCCCAGCCTGCCCACAACGCTTACAGCAATCCGTGTCTCGTAACCCCATTCTATGCAGTTTTTTTGGAGTATGATATACTTGATGTATGAACTTCAGATGGATAATTCTCAAGTTATTATTGGATGTCAGTCGCCCCGTCAGCTCACATATGTTTCCCCAGGCTCTGTCTGTAATGGGGGACACTATTGTGTTCCAGCGTTCTAAGCTGCGGTTGCTCCCGAAGGGAGTTTCGTCCTGTATCGTCCTATACAGTTTGGTGATTAGTTTTTTCCTATGCGGAAGCTCTATCACCAGTTGTAATGCCTTTAGTGACAGCGGTTCCTCAGGGAAAGAGGCGTCGTGATCCTGTATTGCCCTACGTAGCCTATAACAAGTATATTGGAACAGTGGGGTGGGATTTTGTACATAGTCCAAATCTTCCCGTGTGACGTATTTCCAGCTGGGGTATAAGTCCCCCATCGCTGCAATGCCCACCTCCCGTAGAGCCGTGAGGGGGCCGCGCTCCTGCGCTACAGACAGGGCGGCATGCCCCGCAATGGGCATCGCAGGCGCATATAACGGTAGTTTCTGTGTTCGCCTCCCAATTTCCTGCCACGCTGCAATAGTAACATCTAGTGCGTTAATCTCAATCCTGGGCGTCTGTCTCTTAGTGTGGGTTATGATGCCACACAGTGGTACAGGGTGGGCGTCTCCCTCTTCGACAGCCACATGCGGGATGAAGTCGTGTGGTTTAAACCAAAAATAGGCATATTGCGCCTGTCCGCATAAATAGTATGTGTAGAAATCTGGGGCTCCGAACCCCCCTCTCTCAAAGGGCAATGTCAAAGTGCGCCAACCAATTCTCGGTTGTTTATTCCCCCACACCAAGCGCAGCAATTGTGTTTGAATTGTTTTAAAAAAAAGTTTGGTCAATGAAATGGGGATATTGCTAAACAAGTACAAAAACTTTGGCAGGACAATCATCTTGATTATGGCGATACGATCTGCCAGAGATAACGGCAAGCAAGCCCAGTGATCAACCTGCTGCACTAATGCTGTGTATGCGCGGCCATAATTTTCCCTGATCACCACCTCTGGGTCGCGATGTATCCACACTCCCAGATACTTAACAGGGTCCACGGACCACACCAGTGGGTACTCAACCTGTGGCGACGTGGTAATGCTCGTAAGGGGGATGATGATGGACTTCTCCCAGTTTATTTGAAGGCCTGAGAAGAGACCAAATTTAATATATTCCCGCAGCACCTGGGATAAGTACCTCTGCGGTTCACGAATATAAAGGACCATATCGTCCGCATATAATGAGATTCCAACCGGGCGATTGTTAAAATTCAGAGCAGCCGCCCTGTGCCCCTGCCAAATCCTACACGCTAGAGGCTCCAGAGCGATGGCAAAGAGCAAGGGGGACAAAGGGCAACCCTGCCTTGTGCCACGGTCTATGGGAAAGGACTCCGAAGTGAGCCCCCCCACCCTAACCCTCGCCGAGGCGTCAGTATATAGAACCTGTATCCAGCGAAGGAAGACAGGGGGGAACCCCATTCTGCGAAGTATGTGCCACATATATTCCCGTTCTATAGAATCGAATGCTTTCGCAGCATCTAGGAGCACTGCCACAGCCGACAGGTCCGGGTTGAGCACATGAAACATAGCAAATATAGTTCTTAGGTTGAGGGAAGTGGAGCGGTCCGGGATGAATCCGGATTGATCCGGGAGCACAAGTAGGGGCATTAGGGGCAGTAATTTGGAGGCCAAGATCTTCGCCAAAATTTTTGCATCTAAATTAATCAAAGATAAGGGGCGGTAGGACTCGCATCGTGTGGGTGACTTATCCCTTTTTAACAGAGTGATAATAAGAGCCTGTCGCAAGGATGGAGGGAGAATGCCAGTCTCGTGAGCCTCAGCGTACATCTCTAGCAGGTGTGGCACAACAAGGTCGGCATACGCTTTATAGAATTCCAAAGTTAGGCCATCCGGCCCTGGCGCCTTATTATTGGGCAGCGACCTGATCGCGGCTTTGACATCGTCCTCCCCAATAGGCATGCCCAGGTGTTTTCTATGAATATCAGACAACCATGCACATGCCGTATCCTCTAGATAAGCATCCAATGCCGCATCGTCTATCCCCCCACTAGAAGTATATGTGGAAGCATAGAATGACCGGAATTGATCCACTATTGCCTGTTGAGAATAATGCATTTCCCCATCTGTGTCGGTAATGTGGTCTATGGGAGGGTTAACAGATCTGTCACGCAGCCTATTGGCTAGAATCCTACCTGGTCTCCCGCCCTCCCCATAGGCCCTAGCAACATGACGCTTGGATAAATATTTTATTTCTACTTCTGCTAGTGAGTTATATTCCTCTACTTGCTCGTGAATTTGGGCCAGTGTGTCCTTGGAGGGTGCGAGGTTATATTGGTTTTCAAGAACCGCAAGCTGTTGTTCGATGGCTTGCAGTTGTCTTCTGAGGTCTCGTAGAATACCTGCGGAAGTGCTAATACATACCCCTCTGATGGTCACCTTAAAGGCTTCCCATAAAACCGCCTGACTATCAACTGACCCCGCATTGAGCTCAAAATAGTGTATTATAGCAGTCCTGATGGTGTCGGCATAGGTCGGGTCTGTGAGCGCGTCCGCCCTGAAGCGCCAAGTGAACGGTCTGTGTGTATTATCAGTTATAGCCAACTCCAGGAGGACAGGGTTGTGATCGGACAGGGTTCGCGGAAGAGTGTAAACCCCTTCTACCCAGGTGTTAGCCTCTTCACTGAGCAACCAGTAATCTAGCCTTGACCAGCTGTTGAATGCAGGGGTGATGTGCGTACCTTCTAGCCTACCCTCATTCCGCAAACGCCAGGCATCCACCAGGCCCATTTCCAGCATCAGGTCTTTTATGCATTTTGCAATTTTAATCGTACGTGCTCCTTCTGGGTTGGATTTATCCACCAATGGATGAAGGTGAGTGTTAAGGTCCCCTCCCAATAAGATTGCCGCTTCCGGCCAATCGCGCAACAGAGTAAGCATCTTTAAAAAAGGCGAGACATCATCCACAACAGGGCCATATATATTTACAATCGTCACAAGGACCATCCCCAACTTGCCCTGCACCATCGCCCACCGGCCCTCCGTATCCACACATGACCGTATTGCCGTAAATGCCACCCCTCTCTTAACTAGGATGAGCACCCCTCTGGCATAAGTAGAGTACGACGAAGCTAGCCTGTAGGCCGCCCATCTGCACGCTATCGTAGCTTCAGTGTGTTTACTCAGGTGAGTTTCCTGTAGTAGGGCAACCTTCACGTTGTGCCTGTCAAGCTGTGCCAGCACCTGTCTAGTCTTCTTGGGCGTGTTTAACCCCTGTACATTCCACGTTATACAGTTGAGCTTATCGCCTGTCATCTGTAATCATATTCAAATCTACAGCCATAATATATCAGAACTGAATATACCGATGCATATCCGCACCGACCACTCCACTCATGACAGTCACACCTCAAGGACTTTCGGCTTAGAACAGTTAAACAATCCCACCCTCCCCCCACCCACTTCAGCTTCCCCAACGTTTCAAAGGTACAGCCCACATGAAACTCCCACCCCATCAAACACAAAAAAAAACAGTGCATCAGTTGGGGAATACCCATGGGGGATCGTAGTGGCGAATCCACTCCCCGATCTAATAGGGAGGGGGCCGCCTATATATCAGTAAGTCCCCCAGCCCAGACGCCACCTCACTATACCTATAGACAACAGGCTCCGCGGAGCACATTTGAAATTGACCCCATTATCTCTAGAGCTGGCATGATAAGGCCCAAAACAGTAAATCGGTACATTGTCATTTCAAACCTGGAGTATAATATTTCGTGATTAGGTTCCAGCCCTGCCTCTTACTAATTGGATCTTGACTGAGACAACTGAAGCCAAGCGCAACAAGCGCCTAACATAGACCATTGCATTTCGGAGTGCTCATAGTGCACGCATTACTTGTGGATTGAATGTCCCCACCCCTCTCAAGAGTGAGTACAAGCATGAGAAACAGAAGTACCAATCCTTGGGCTCGCCAACACTCAGTCGTCCACATCCGAAGTGTGAGCCGGGGGGTTGTTCCGTCGGCGTAAGGACTTAGCGTGTTCCATCGCCTGTTTAGGGCTGGTGAAGATCTTCGAGTTTGCTGCCTCGCCGATGCGCAGCCGCGCTGGGTAGAACATGGCGTATGGAATCTGTTCCTTCAAGAGCAACTTTTTCACGCCTTGGAACTCCTTACGTGCCGCTTGTACTGTAGCCGTGAAGTCTGGGTAGAACGTGAGCACATCACCCCTGTAGTTAATGGTGCCCTTTTGACGTGCTGTTTTCAAAACAGCGTCGCGATCCCTGAAGTTTAGTAGCCTGGCGATTATCGGCCTCGCCGGGGCTCCTGGGGGGGGGCGCGCTGCCAGGGATCTGTGCGACCGCTCCACCGCAAACATGGGCGATAAGGCATCCGCTCCACATATGTCCCGCAAAAGAGTCTCCACAAAGTCCTCAAGGCGCCCCACGTTGGTGGACTCCGGCAAGCCCAAAATGCGCACATTATTGCGCCTCGAGCGCGCTTCGATGTCCTCGTTCTTGGCCTGGATGACCGCAAGGAGTTTCGTGATGTCCGCCTGTTTTGAGGTCACCTGCTGCAGGCCATCCTCAGCGTCAGAAATGCGCTGCTCCGCCTCTCCAAGCCTCGCCGCCTGCTTGTCCAGCTTGGAGGAGAAGTGGTCCATTCTACCATTGAGGGCCTCTATTTTCCCATCTATCGCCTGCAGGCTAGCCTGGATGGCTGCCAGCGACTTCTCCAGCGCCGTGGGTGCCGATGCCGCCGATTCCAGCTCCGAATCCGAGGCCGCATTTTGCGAGGACTTGCCTCCTTTGCGCAACTCAAAAGTGAGACGCGTTTGGTTTTTGTCTGGCTTGCCCATGTTTACCACTCCTGTATATACTACGTAGTCCAACTGGTGACGGCAATTCCCTGCACCGGTCAATCAGCTATATTCTCGTGACGCTGTCCACTTTGTGCTATGCGCTTAATAGTCTCTCCAATCCCAAGGCTACTCTGTGGTGATTGCGCGAGGTCCCCTGCACCTCCGCTATAAGATATGTGTCCCCCACTCCGCTCCCAGCACTGACCAGCCTCAATGCTCACCGCAGACGCAGTCCAGCTCTTGTAATGGTAAGGCCCCCTTTTCAGTGTCTCTGAGTAGATGAGCCAGGGGGGACCCAGCAGCACATTCCCTGCACATCTGTGGACATCCCAACCCTGATGGCAAGGGCTGCCTCACTCCACGCAATTATCCGCCGTGTATAGGGCCCTCCGCTTACCTCCTGCACGTTTTTTTGTTCTTTGTTTTTCACCCACAGTTATGCCGATGTTCAGGTGCACAGGCTACTCCACCAGACGATAGGGGCCGCTTGTTCTGCCCGTTTGTTTCGACGCTCTGTCTCCCTCCTCCAGCTCTCGCGGCAGCGTCCCGCCACGCGCGCGCGGCCTGCCCGGCGCTCCGGAGCCGGCCGCCCGCTCAGAGCCCGCCGCCGCCGATGTTGCCACAAGTCCCTCACAGGCCGCGGCGCCAGTCAGCGGGAGCCGCAGCGCGTATCCAGCCGCGCCCTCGATAAGTTATCCGGGCCGCCTTCGAAGCGCCTACGGGCACTCAGGGACGCAGTCCTCGCTCCTCGGGACCAGTTTTCCCCGCTCAGCACCTTTCACTGTGCTTGTTCGCTGCCTCACGCGGCCGCCATTACCACGCGGCCCGCGGCAGTCAGTCTGTAGCATCCACACTTCGGGGGAGCACACCGCCAGCAAATACCTCAATAAAGAGCTCTTATCTTAGCTCAATCGATCCGCCGCCTCTGCTCCTTAGATGACCGGGTCGGGGACAGGATTACTTCAGGATTATTAAAGGCAGCCGGCAGAGCTACACTAGCGTGCGGCCATCTTGCCGAACACCAAGCCACGCCCCGTATGAGCACAGTTAAAACCTTTTTGAAGTGTTTAAAATCTGTCCTCTAGAGTGATAAAATACAATTGATACAGTTTAAAACGACTGAAAATGTTAAAACTTGTAAAACCTATAAAACCATTTGCAATTCATGGAGTTAAATAATACAGGGACACAGAAATTGGATCACGGGTAGTTAGCACGTATCCGAATATACCAAAACAGTGCTACAGTACCCAATATATAAATGGCCAACTCCATATACCCATGTGCAGAAGAGCAGTGACAGGTACAAGCCTTCAGTTTGCAGGGAGTGACTGTGATCTAATAGCCCAGGTCCATCCCAAAAACTTTGCTAGTGCAATGACAATGGGGGTTGATGTATCCGTGCGCAATAGTCTTTGCGCATCGCCATTCCTTCTGGTGCCCAATGACCTACAAATTGCCGTCAGCCAAGCTCGACGAGGGGCAGCATAAGCTGGGCAGACAAACAACAGGTGGGCCAGTGACTCCGAATGGGCCAGACAAACGGGACACGATTTATCGCCTAGATTAACCCATCTTGCTGTATATGATCTTATTGGTAGTGAACCCACCCTGAATTGGAAGTATAACTTCCGATCGTGTGGCTTAGTTATTGTATCCCAATACTGCTCCAAGCTTGGGGCTGGTTTAACTTTTAGGAATCCTCCCATGAGTGAGGACGTGTCACTGTTTCTATAAGCGTTTTGGGTCACCCAATCCCAGTATTTTACTTTTAGGATCTCCTTGGAGGGGAACGGGACGCATGTTGGGTTTTCCCATAGTGATAACATACCAATGCTTATTAGGGAGGCTCTGACCTCCCGCAACCATTTAATTTTGTTAAAGCGGTCTGCTCTAATTAGATCTTTGAGGCCTGCAGCATAAGTTGCCAATTCTGGTGTACACCAGATTCTTCGCCAATAAAGTAGAGGACGCAATCTCGCCATATCAGCCAGTGCTTTTTTACCTATGTCATAAAGCAGTGGGCGCACTGGGGGGCTTTGCGGGAGGCTGGTGATCTTATGTAGGAACCTATTTTCTGCTACAGTTAGCTTGGACAGATTCTTGTACCCCCAAAGTTCTGCCCCATATAGGGCAGAGCTGACCACTTTCATGTTGTATATTTGCAGCACCGGACTAACTGGTTTTGTGAGAGAGGTGTTGAACTCTGTTTGCAAAGCTCCTGATAGTTGCCGGTGCTTCAACGTGGCCATGTCAAGCTGTCGATTCCACCTCAAGTCCTTCTGCATAATAACCCCCAAATATGTAAAGGCATTAACTTGTTCAAGGGGCCGTTTATTCAACACTATGCCTCCTCTGAATGCTCTATGTGGATTAAAAGATATGAATTTCGTATTTGACAGGTTAATTTCCAAGCCCCGTAAAAAACAGAACTTCTCAAAAAGTAGCAAAGCTCGCTGGAGACTGCTCGGTGTTTTTGAGATAATTAAAGTGTCATCCGCGAACATTAAAATAGGAATTTTTACACCTGCTAGGGCATCAGTAGGAGTAGTCTCCAGAAATTTTGCAATCCCGTTAATAAACAAAGAAAATAGTGTGGGTGCCATAACGCAGCCTTGGCGCACACCTTTCTCTATGGAAAAAGGATTTGTAACGTTACCCTGCGAACCCCATCGAATTTGGGCATAATTGCCCTCGTGAAGTCTAACAATGAGGGTTAGCAGTTCTGGAGACTTCCCCATCTCTTGCAGTACTGCCCATAATTTGCTAAGGGGGACGAGGTCAAATGCTGACTTGAGGTCCACAAAGGCAGCATACAAACTGCCCTTGCCCAGAACCACCGTCTTCCAGTATAATAAGATGAATCGAAACACCTGGCCGATAGTACTGGTGTGTGCCCGGAAGCCAGCCTGCAGTGGGGATAGAATGCCCTGTTCATCTATCCAGTCTTGGACCTTGTTTAGAACTAACCGCCCCATTATCTTTTGCAGAGAGTCTCTTAGGCTGATAGGCCTATAGTTACCAGGGTGGGATTTATCCCCTTTTTTAAAAACGGGGATAATCTCGGCCCCTTTCCAGGAATCGGGGACTGGTGCACCATGGGCGATTGCATTAGCCAGCAGAACTATATACCGGCACTATTTGGTCTTGTCATAGAGAAATATATCGGCCGGTATACCATCTAGGCCCGGTGCCTTTCCACCCGTTACTGCTCCCAGGGCGATGTTAACATCAGCCCCATCAAAAACCATGCCTTGATAGAACGAATATGAAGGCTCAACCATCTCATCCTCAGCTGAGCTACGGGCATATTGGGGTTTAAAGTGGTTGACCCATTGGTCCTGGGTTACATGATTTTGCGGCGGTAATGGCTGGCCACCCCTGTCCCACTTTACTATGTTCCAGAACTGTTTGGAACTTTTACTGGCACATGCCAGTCTGAGGTCCTGCCATCTATTTTCGTCCCATGCTTTCTTAGCCTTTTCCTGGGCACTCCTGTATGTTTGCCTTGATGACTGTACTTTGCCGGGATCCCCTACTTTAATCGCAACCCCTAGGGATCTGCGCGCCGCTTTACATTCCTCACTAAACCAATGGCACGCTTTCTTTTGTTGAGTGCTCTTGGCCTTACAATGCCTAACGAAGTGAGTACGTAGATGGGCAAAGAATTTATTATGAGTGATAATTATGAGCTCAGGAACCGCGGAATTGGCCGCACAAGCCTCTAGCTCAGCTATAGCGCAGTCAATGTCCTTGGTAATAGTAGCTAGAAGATCAGGCTTCTCTAATATCTTCACCCATTTTAATCGTCTCATATCATTTGTGGGGACCACGTCAAGAGTGAGCAGTTCGCTACCTGGCTGTGTAAGTACCCTCTGTGGCAATAGATCAAGGGTCGCACATAAGGGATTATGATCGCTCTCTAACCGGTCCCTCACGATCATGTCCCCAAGAGCGTGCCATAGCTGCAAATTAATTAATAGGTAGTCTATGTGGCTAGCACTATGACCATTATTAAATGTGTTAGCCCCATGTCTGTCTGATGGAGATCTTCCGTTTGCCGCCCGTAGACCTTTCTCCAGACAAATGGAATTAATTTGGATTGCCACATCCGACCATTTTTTTATGGGTGCTAATTCTAATTTTGGAATGCCCCACTGGGCGTCGTCCTCACCTGTGAGATCACACTCCTCATTGGCAAGAGGCTCAAAGGACGCGTTAAAGTCTCCCGCAATTAGGACTTGGGAATCCCAGGAATACAGGTCTAGTAAATCGTCGAGAGCCCCTGCAACTTCCGACTTCTTCCCCTTTGATCCTCTCACATAGACATTATAAATGTCAACAATACCTTGCGGACCCCACTTCAGCCTAATTGCAAGAATGTCTTTACTCTGAGTCTGGAGTGCCTGGATACTGAAGCCAATCGGTTGGCGAACCCAAATTGTCAAGCCCCCAGAAGGTCGGCCTTTTTCCCCACTGATAGCTGGAATATGATAGTTTAAATAGCCTATACAGTAGAGGGGATCCACCAACCAGGTTTCCTGAAAAAGACAGATGTCATAATGCTCAATTAAGGTGTGCCAGTCAGGAGATGTGACCTTTGACCTCAGCCCTGCGATATTCCAAGATATCACAGCTATCCTTGATGAAGTATGGGAAGATAACCTTTGCCCATTAGACATGTTAGGTGGTTTACCTCTAGTAACCTGCATCCCTACAGGCAAGAGAGGTGTTGTCGATGTGTTCCTAGGTGCCAGGTCAGGGACGATACACGGGATCTGGGTACTAGAGAGGGTAACCCTACGAGTTGGGGGAGCAGTGTGGGATCCTAAGTGCAATTGAGGCTCGTTTAGCCTCCAGTGAGGAACATCCTGCTAGGCGGGAAGGTGTTTGGCTGGCAGGTTGCCTACACTGACTACTAGGTAGGAATCGCCTGAACTGGATGGAAGAAGTTTCAGGAGAGCAAGTGCGAAATTCCAGGGCGAGGAGATTTTCTACGAGATCAGCCCCGTTCAAGGTAAGCTCAATATAGTCTAACGGTTGGGCTCGGGAGGTGAGCCTATGGGCCCTGATGATATCTTCCTGTATAACTGAACGGCAGCCCCTAACATGGCGGATCCAATGGATGACTTTGTTAGTCAGGGAGTCCGCATTTTCGACGCCATTTCTGGTCTCATACTTGGGTACGTTAACCATGTAGATTTTGGGGGCTTGGGACAGGTTGGAACTGTTCGAATCAAATGGCCGGTGTGTGTGCTACGCAAGGAATACTGTGCCAAAGATGAAGAGGTGGGTCTAATACAGGTTGGGTGGTCCTGCGCTGTTGCTGAACTACGGCAGTCATTATTATGATGGCTTGTACTAGAGTAGGTTGGGCGCTTAGCCATCGGGAGAATTGACGCTAACTTATGGGTCGAGACAGCATGGGAGGGCAGAGTGGGACCATTGTGGCAGGAGCCCTTATCATGGGTAACTGTCTCACATACTGTATGATTAGCCTGACAAGATTGAGGAGGGTGTCCTGTCTTAGGATTAATGCTCTCTGTACGGAAAGAATCCTTTTGCAGTAGAAGATTAACCAAGGAAGTTAGGCCCTCAATCATTGATCTCATAGTCCCTATTTCTAGTCTAAGAGTATTAATAAGTTGGTGCGTTTCCTGGGATTCTATGTTAGGACTTGGGCCTAACTCTGTACTAGAAGTCTGACAAGTCAGAGAAGGCTGGGGTGGCTGGGGCCTATCTTCCCTATCCCCCTCGGGCGGATCCGCCAGGGGTGAAAACCTGTTTGAACAAAAGATAGCAGATCCCGACTGTTGGAGATTAGAGCTAAGGGGCTTGTTGGGAGAATGACAGGCCCTCACTGTATCTGATTTTCCCTCCATATTTGGTGCGGGGGCCCCTTTTCTAGGTGGTTTGTGAAACATAGCTGGGATGGCAGGCTGGCGGCTTGGGCTTAGGTTAGTAGGTTGGGTGGATCGATGAGGAGATTTGCCAATACCAGACTGCGTAGTTGGTTCTCCCTCTAAAATATCCTCACACTCACTAATGAGGGTGTCTATTCGATCTAGGACACAGTTACTGCATGCATGTTTCTGTGACTTCCTGGCCTTTTTTCCTTTATTAGCCCGGCCAATTCCACCACCACCACCCCGCCTCTGCTACCCTCCATGGATTTTCTTTTCCCCATCCTTCCGAACTTCAAGCTATTATCAAGAGGAGACAGGCCAAACCTACCAACTTGTATACAGGTGCGCAGATCTAAACAATGACCAGATAACAATCAGACAGCCTTAGCACACAAGCACAAAATGGATTCAAACAATATAATTCAGGCTGGATTATACATGGGGTCTCTGCTTAACAGGGCAACAGAAAGGGTACAGGCTTGAACAATACCTCACAGCCAGTGCTTGACTGAACTAGTCCATGATACAGTCCAAGGTCCGTGAGCCAGATGAAAGGGGGGTGGCCCTGCCCTGCCACTTCCTGTCAATGACGGACAAGGATGGGCCCGCCCTTGGCCTGCGCGCGTCCTGCGCCCGGGATGACTTCAGCGCTCTTGAGCGCGTAGTCTTGTCCCTTCTGGGAGTCAGGTGTCTTGTGGGGCTTGGAGTCCCCTCAGCGGTGGTAGCCCAGGCGGCAGCAAGGCACAGAGTCCCACGCCGCGGGATGACTTCGGCGCTTTTGAGCGTGTAGGCTCCTCCCTCCTGGGAGTCAGGTGTCTTGTGTGGGCTTGGAGTCCCCTCAGCGGTGGTAGCCCAGGCAGCAGCAAGGCACAGAGTGGCGTCCCGCGCCGCGGGATGACTTTGGCACTTTTGAGAGCGTAGGCTTCTCCCTCCTGGGAGTCAGGTGTCTTGTGGGGCTTGGAGTCCCCTCAGCGGTGGTAGCCCAGGCGGCAGCAAGGCACAGAGCGGCGATATCAATTCCCTGTATACCTTCATTGAACATGAGCAAGGCATAAGTGCCTGTGCCAAATATCTATCGAGAAGGCCAGTTAGACACTTAGACCATACTAGAATGCTTACAGACATGATTAGATACTGTCTCAACAACAAATTTTTTATGTTCAATGGTAGCATATTCAAATAAACGCTCAGGGACCGCCATGGGGACGTGCTTCGGTCCAAGTTTTGCGAATCTGTTCCTAGGGGCATGGGAGGAAATCATCAGGAAAGATCCCGCCTTAGAAGATGATTTCAAAAAGGTGATACTATGGCTTAGGTACACAGATGATCTGTTTGTGATATGGAAGGGCACTGAGAAAGAAGCCAGCGATTTCATCAACAAACTCAATTCTAACACTTACAACCTGACACTCACTAGCAATATCAGTAGCAAAGGAGTAGAATTTCTGGACACCAGGGTAGAAATATGTAACAACAAGATCCATACCAAGTTGTTCAGGAAAGCCACTGCCGGTAACACATTACTCCGTGCCATGAACAGTCAACCCCGACAACCTCAAGTGGAGCACCCCATACGGGGAACTGCTGAGGACCAAGCGTAACTGTAGTTCCACCACCGCCTATATGGCAGAACAAACCACTATGATAACCAGGTTTACAGAAAGAGGATACCCCAAATGGGTTCTGCGCAGGGCCATCAACAAAATAAAAGACACAGACAGAACGAAGACACTTGAGTACACTCCCAAGGAAACCACCACGAGGGAGGATGACAATTCTACTAGGGTGATACTCACCTATAACGGCAATTCCTAGAGATACAGAAAATCCTCTAAAAAAACTGGGAAATTCTAACCAAAGATCCCGTCATAGGTACCTCTATTTCAGGTAGACCCAACATTACATACTGGAGAGGACGCAGTCTCCGGGACTCTCTGGTCCACAGCGACATCATTGTCAACAACCAGAGCAGAGGCATTAACTTACAGGGCTTCTTTACGTGCAGCCACTGCAAGGCCTGCTGCAATAGTCAGATGAAAAAAGAATACCATAACCCCACCACTGGCACTATTGTTTCCATCAATCAGTTCCTCACATGCAGTTCCACCTTTGTTGTGTACATATTAGAGTGTCCCTGCAACCTCAGGTATGTGGGCAGCACAACACACATGGCCAAAAAGTGAGTGTTAGAACACATGAGGGCCATTACCAACAAGGACATACACTATCCGATAGCAAGACACTTTGAGACACACCATTTCTCGGATAGTTCCAAACTGAGATATTATGCCATCGAACAGATCACTCCGAACAGCAGAGGGGGTAACAAAGTACTGCAACTGAGGAAAAGAGAATCCAGACACAATAATAACTTGGGAACCAGATACCCAGGTGGACTCAATAAGGACGAAGAAATGTCCATACATATACATGATGAATGATGTCTACATGTGCTTCCTCCTATTTAACATAGCTCCTGTATCTTTCACTCTGTTTAACCATGTTGGGTCACACGTGATTTTTTGAACTACTCTTGAATTTCTCTGAATATATTTCGAACACTGTGATTTACTTGCAAGAATGTACATTTTGATCTTTTATCCCCCGCCTTCCCGTTCTCTCACATGTCTATTTTTCTTTTTATAGGAGGAAAGGAAGGGACCCGTTGGATCGATCCTGCTCACCCTGTTGGGCTCCCTACCCTTTTCTTCATGACTGCATCCACCAGATTTTCAACGGTGTCTAGATAAGCAACTCCACTTTCCATTTTTTTGATTGCAAGTGTTTCCATTTTTATGATTGCAAGTCTTCTTTTTGTGCACTGTGTCTGTGGATAGGAGTATTAGCTTGATCTCCCTGGGGTATCTAGGTTCACTTCACTTTTGTTATCACATTTTTTTATGTCTCGTTACACTACACAGGTTCACAGTCTTGGCCTGCCAAGATGTCCAACCCTTGTGTTCTGAGGATAGTACATTACTTCATTACCATGAAACTCGTGTGTCTGGTTCACCACTTTGGGGCTACTCCGGCACTATGCCGCCTTATACTGTTTGACCCCAGCAACCTCGGGACTTATTTCCACTGAGGACGTATGCACCAGTTACAGCCTGGCCCAACCTTGCTCATAGTTACACTTTCCAGTCAGTATTTTGTGAATGCACTCTGCTACACGTTCCAAGATGGTCACCATAACTTTTTTACTGTGTCACTCTAGGTATAGTCCTATGTTTATTGCCATGACTATGTGTATATGTAACTGACATTGTCTTTCACTCTGTGTGTGATCAAGGCCGTCTCATGGCCGTAACGCGGGGTTTATGATGGAACGCTTTGTTGTTACTGCCGCATTGGTTTGCCTGCATCTTTGGGACTCAATATCCCACAACCAGAGAGGAGTGCGGGAGGAGCCTGCTGCTGCTACGCCCGCGCCGCTGCACGCGCTTAAAAGCCGTTGGTGCCTCCCGCGGCGCGGGACGCTTTATTGTTACCGCCGCATTGGTTTGCCTGCATCTTTGGGACTCAATATCCCACAACCAGAGAGGAGTGCGGGAGGAGCCTGCTGCTGCTACGCCCGCGCCGCTGCACGCGCTTAAAAGTGCTTGGTGCCTCCCACAGCGCGGGACGCGCGCGGGCAAAGCCCGGGCCAAGGGCAGGCCCGTCCGCGCCCTTCATAGCCCGGAAGAGGCTGGGCTGGGCCTACCCTCCTGGTCCGTTGTTGGAGTCCCTTCCCATTCTTAAAGTGGATCTTCATTCGGTGGTAATCCCTTGGTAGTCCTACAGTTTTTCAAAGGAGAAGCGTTGCTGTTCATTGCCGCCACCGCCGCCAGAGTCATTTGGGGGAAAAATGCTGCCTCGTGAGAGGAGGTCAGCATAGGACTACAACCCCCAGCAGCCCCAGCAGTGCGTACGCCGGAACCAATCGCCCGGAGGCGCCCAAAAGGGTTACAGGGCTCCCGTCCGAGCCCGTCAGAGGCCGGAAGAGGTCGGGCTGGGCCACAACATTAACATTCTGTAAACGAGTGGACTGGACAATTTGCTATAAGTGACAGGTACTGTGTGAATACTGTGATAAACAATGAGTGAACGTAAATCTGGTGTTGGGGTGGTGGGGACTCTTGATGCCTTTGTGCTGAGGGCAGAATCGGCCCTTATACACGAGATAGAGCTTACACAGAGGAGGCTGTCGTTGGAACCACAATATGTCCCAACTAGAAGTACACAGATAGGGCTTCCTGCTCGACAGGACGACGTTGATGAGGTTGAGGACCTGATCCCTCATAGCGACTATAGTGAGCATTTACAGATTATAGATTTAGATTCACAGCCACCTAGATCTCCAGAGGCAGCAAAGAGCTCAATCAAACCAAATGTCATCACTATGGCCCAGAAGACAAAAATATGCCATGGAAATAGCCTTGAACCACCTCCCAAGAAAAGGAAGGGCCGACCCGCACCCAAAAATAAACAGTCTCCAAAGATAACTAGGAGAAAAACCAACGCTACTGATAGTGTTAGCAGGCAGGGACAAAGTATACCGGTAGAGATGTTAGCCAATGCGCCTCTTCCGGGAGAAAACGAGGAACAACCCTGGAAAAGATTGGAGGTTATGCTGGCAGCTCTGCTGGATCCTTTGTCCCATAAATTATCTCACATTGAGGCTAGGCTTGCTAAGCTAGAAGAGTCTATTACCAGTATTCCCACTCTCCATTTTGGTGCCCGTTCAGGCAGGGATACTGGTATGGATACAGCCCCTATGATGGAATTGGGAAACAAGAGTGGCATTTCCACCGGTAACACCGTTTCTCGTAATTCTGAATGCCCTATTACATCAAGCAAGAGATGCACTAATGCAGACTTAAATGATCCCCTACACCAAAGTTTAACACCTCCTCCGTCTGCATGCGTAGGTCCACGTTCTAGCTCAACCGCCCCAAAAGCTGTACACAGATCATTAATCACTAATGGTACGCGTAAAGTAGGGGAGGGCCCGAGCCACCCGACAATACAGAAGTCGCATAGATCAAACGAGGGACCGGCTACAAAAGTAAATGTGAACCTATATCTCCCCCCAGAGGTAACCCCCTATGTAGTTATCTTGGCAAATGTTCCTCGTTTAACATCTAATGCATCGAATGCCTTGGAACATTGGTCAACCTTGCGGAACAAAAGCCTGCACCTGTTGAGCGCTAGGACGGGGCTTAAAGACATCCTTTTCTTGGACTTTAAAATGGTACGGAGAGTGGGGTGCATCGGGAATTCTCATAAGGCCCTACCAGGTGATTGTGTGGTCATAAGTTTTAAATCTCCAGACCTGGTGCAGGTAATTCTAGATAGGGCCGGGAATAGTAATATTATGGCCGAGGAAATAAATATTCTCCCGCTTGGATATTTTTATCAACCACTCAGAGATAATTGGCGAATGAGAGGGGGGCAGATGATTTCAGGGCTTAGACAGGGTAGAGAGATGATCCCAACTGAAGCACCATGGCAGTCGAGGGGGGGACAAATACATCCCTGAGTTAGACAGGGCAGCGATGAAATTCCACTTAGTAATCGCTATGGAATTCTTAATTCGCTTAAAGGAGTTGACTGACTGGGCAACTGTATGGCTCACTCAGGAGAATATTTAACCAAGCTAGAGATCACCCCTAAGACACTACGACTGAACACCCCCTATCAAGATTATCCCACTTCTATCAAACCTCACTTAGCTGTAAGTATTCAATCAACTCTACAAGCTTCAGTGGGACATGGGGAAGTTTCCGGAGATCATAGAAATACGCAACTAGGTGAACCCCAGAATGATTTTAAGTCCTTAACTTTAGTTGAGAGTGAGGCTAATGTAGATGGTCATATTTTAGCCGCAGAAGCCCCAACTAGGTTTTGGGAGATGAGAGATGAGGCAATTTGCAATTTTGCCTCGTGGAATATTGCAGGTCTACGTTCCAAGATAAGCAATCCCATTTGGTGTGATTTTATAAAATCATATGATATTCTATCCCTTCAAGAAACCTGGTTGAAAGACCCAATCCACATTAATGGTTATAAAACTTTCCACACTCCGGCAGTGGAGGGTCTAAGTGGAAGGGCGAAAGGTGGCTTATGTACCTACATTGCAAACATGCTAAATGTAAAAAAGATAGAGAATTACCTTGGGGAGACCGATTATCAGCTAATTATAGTGGATCTTGATAAAAGGCAATGCATGCTAATGGTTAATTTTTATAACAATATTCCTACTGGAAATTTGAGATTGACAGTAACAAAATTGACCTTGGATGTGAGGACCATACGCACCAAAAGCACAAAAGACACTATGATTATTATGGTAGGGGATTTTAACTGTCCATTATGCTCTAATGTTGATGGAAAGCAGTGTGGTTTAATTCATGAAGAGGGCACTAGTAACACCCATTTTTGTCACTCTTTATTGGGGGACTTGTTTAATGAAATGATATTCACTTTAGACTTAGGTTTTGCGAATGAAATCTGTGATCGACCAGCTCCTATGGGCTTTACCTTCAATGGAAGGGGCTTATTCAGCACCATAGACTTTGTATTTCTGACAAATAACCATGCTTCCAAATTTCGTGGTTTCTCTGTTGGAGATATCTCACTTAGTGACCAGTTTCCATTATGTTATTCCTTATCACTGTTAGTAAATAAGAAGGTGCGGCATAATAACACTGACCAGCCGTTATCCAATATTACTCTAGATAAGACAAACGGTTATACCTTGCGCTGGTCATTAGTTGATTCTTCCTTGGTCACAAAAAAGTGATTCAGAAGTGTAAAACGGCTGTAGAGACTTGTTTATGTGATTTAGCCATTCCAGCCAATATACTGACCTCCTTTCAGCAAATCTCAGCAGCAGTGAGGGAGGTATTATACGTACAAAATTCAAATAGAAGGAAAACCCAAGGTTGGTTTGATATATATTGCACTCAAGCTTATAAGAACCTAAAAAAAGTGTTACACGAGACCCCTAGAAATCCTCACGCTGTGAGACAGTCAAGAGTTGATTATAGATTAGTCCTCAAGAAGAGAAAATTGAACTACGTAATGAAGCCTGGGAAGCTTTACATAAAGCCTCGTCAATGGGAGACAGTTCGGCTTTTTGGAAAGCTGTTAAAGCTCCTTTTCTGAACCCAAGAGATGGCCCATCCATGGAAATTGCCATCAGTGAGGATCTTTGGGTCGACCATTTCACTAGGGTTTATGAATCTGGTGATAAATCTGAAGCCGTTACTGAGGAAACTTTATTGGACCTTAATATGCAACATTGTAATCTCGAGTTCTCCCTGGATGAAGTAATTCGAGCCATCACTGCAAGCCTTGGGGGTAAAGCACCTGGCCCTGATGGGGTGCCGGCTGACTTGTTTAAAGCTTACTTGACTTTATGGGGCCCTATCGTCACCCAAGTAATTAATGCCTGTTGCTCTGCTCCCTTTTTGGATACTTGGACCGAATCAGTAATTGTGCCCATTTTTAAAAAGGTAATCGGCAGGACCCGGGCTGTTACAGGCCCATCTCACTCCTGGACTCCCTGGTCAAAGTCGTGGGTCGAATTATTTTAGAACGATTACAGTCTTGGCAAGAGGAAAACAAAGTCCTTTCCGATATCCAATATGGTTTTCGGGAGGGCTTGGGAACAACTGAGCCGAGTCTAAATTTAGCCATCCTTATAGGGAAATATACACGGGCGAAAGGGGGTAGGCTGTTCTTAGCCTTTGTAGATCTCACCGCCGCATTTGATTCTGTGCAACACGAGATGCTCTGGGAGATTTTGGAGGCAATGGGGGTGGAAGATCAATTAATTATTTTTCTCAGGCGCCTATATAATAACGCCCAGGGCCGAGTTAGATTCAGTCTGAGAGGAAAACTTACTGCCTCATTTCCCATCAAGAGGGGGGTCAGACAAGGTTGTGTCCTGGCCCCCTTTTCTTTTTAATCTTTACATTAATTGCTTAGAACAAGCATTAATTAAGAATAGTTATGATTTTCCTCAGATAGCCGTACGCCCTATTCCCGCCCTCCTTTACGCGGATGACGCGGTTTTAATGTCCTGAACGCAAGTAGACTTACAAAGGGTGCTTGATAATTTCTCTAACTTTATGAAAGGTCTTGGTCTTAGGGTCAATATTTCCAAAACCTTTGTTATGAGGTGTGGGCGTGGTAGTCAAAGGTGCAAGGACATGTTTGTGGACGGACAAAAGATTGAGCCCACAAAGAGATTCTCGTATCTTGGAATACTCTTTGATGAAAAAGACTTATGGACCCAAGCTATATTAGCAAAAAAACTTGCTTTTGCAAGAACCACCACGGCCCTTGTACACTTCTCAAGGAAATTGGGTAGGAGACCTCCTGTGGAGCTTATTAAGATATATAAAGCTAAAAGTCTCTCGACAGCAATGTATGGAGCAGGGTTATGGGGCCTTGCTAATTCCTACCCGCTGCAAACGGTAGAAAATACGTTCTTGAGATATATCTTGTCCGTCCCGCCTAGCACACCCTCGTATGTCTGCCATGCAGAACTGGGCCTGCCTCACATATCAGATCTCACAAAACTTGAGCCCATTCTTCTGTGGCATAGTGTGTGGACAAAAACGGAGGCCCAGCTGAACAGAGATATTCTGCTGGATAGCCTGAAGCTGGAAGGGGCTTTAAGGATCCCCTGGCTAAGATATGTTTGTAATTTCATGGAGGACTTCGGACATCCTGAGTATTTTTCTGACCCTAGTAGTCTATATAAGATCAGGAGAAAGGACCTAAAAAAGGAGGCTCTCCAGCACCTGGAAGATATAAGATTGCTGTCTGAGATTTTAAAGCCCAGCTTTCAGCAGAATCAACAGATTTTAACTACTTTTAACATTCAACCGTATTTGAAAATTGTTCCTGGGGGATAGGATCGTTTTTTATTGACCAGATTCAGACTGGGGATCTTTCATAAAATTGTGAGTTTACCAAAAATGAACGACTGGACCCGACAATTGCCATTGTGTACATGTGATAATCTTTCAGAGCAATCCACCGTACATGTGTTGCTGTTTTGCAAATTCTACAGTGAACTGAGAAAGGTGTGGATTCTTCCTATTTTAAAATGCTTTGGGATTAGACAATGTAGGCCAGCGTTCATTGCTTTGCAATTCTTAGATAATATACACATTACTTGGAAAATTGCAATGCTTTTAAAGCATGTAATTAACCTCAGGAAAAGGATGATAACTCAAGTCTAAAGGTCACATGGTAGCAAAAGGTGCGGTTGTAGTACTGATGTATTAATGCACTTTATGACCCCAGTTTCTTATTGCTATTTCTTTTAGTATTTTATCTAGCTCTTAATGACTTTTTTAATGTACAATCAATTGAACCAGCAATGTATATACAGTACGTTTCATTTTTATTAACTATATATATGTTTTTATATGTGCTTTTATGATTGCATGAAATAGCAATCGAATAAAGCTGTATTTGACTTGACTGGAATAAATCCCCTTTGTGCCACTCCATCCCGTTGTTACCTTTGTGCACGCTACACTGCATGAAACTTTGAGATATATATATATATATATATATATATATATATATATATATATATATATATATATATATATATATATATATATATATATATGGAAAACTCCACCTTTGCTTCGCTGGCTTCTGCAAGAATTGGAGCATGGACCACAATTTGGTGCAGCATCAAAGATTTATTGCTCCCATAAACATACATCAGCATTTTTCTTTTTCTTTTTTTTTTTGGTGCAGCATCAAAGATTTATTGCTCCCATTAACACACCATCAGCATGACGTGTTTCGACACCGGAGGGCCTTGATCACATGATGCGCTACACGGTAAGTTGTTTCTTTAAATACTCTTTTTTTTCCCATTTGAATATTTTCAAAGGTTCCTTTCTTAAAGTGACATGTGCCTATATTGAGTGAGGTAGACATAGAAAACATATTCAAGTTTTGCTCGGATACTCGTTTCTGGTTTAACAGGTAAATGCATAATTAATAAACCTAAAAGCAAAATTTACCTTGAACAGCCATACCATACTGTTAGTACTGATATGTGCTCAAAGCCATAAGCCCTTGTATGCATTTTACTCAGTTTTCACATTGTAACAGTTTAACAAAAGACATCCAGCTTTAAATACCAAGATTTGTACATCATACATTTTAGTTAAACTCAACAGTTTGAAAGGGCTAGTGCATGTCAGTTGCTTTTGGAAGGTTTTTATTTGAAGAATAAATACATAAATATTTGCCCTTAAAACCACTGTTCCTGTAAAACCATAAAATAGTCTTAGTACTGTTAGATGTTTAAAAGTAATAAAACCTTCTATGTGTTTTGCTTGATTCTCACGCTACTGGTATTTGAAAAAACCCCTCCGGGATTAAATACCGAAATCCTTTTTCTAAATCATACAATTTGGTTGATGTAAACTAATTGTAAAGTGCTAGTGCGTATACAGTACTCTTGAATGTAAACATCCGACTTGTAAACCTCACTGCTATATATAAAAACCTGTGCAAGTGCACACATTAAAAAAAAAAAAAGTGTAATATGTGCAAATCCCCCTCAAGTGAATTATTAAATAAAACCCAATTAGAAACCGTGTTAAAAAATCTAAAGTATAGTTTTTTTTTGGCGGTTTTCAGTTTAAACCCTGTGGTTACATGTTGACTGCTCAATGATGATTGGCTCCCCTTTCTAAGTATTAGACTCAATCTCTTATTGCTCCAATATTGATCTAGAGGAATGTGTATAAGTCCTCAGTGACATTCAGGCCCCCCCGTTGCTTGGTATCAAGGTCTAGAATATACCGTGTTTCCAGTCGCCTAAGTGCCTTGACCCTGTCACCCCTCGCTAATTGGGTGGTATGCTGTCAATCAGAAAATATTTAAGATCTTTGGGGTCTGCATTATGCACTTCACCGAAATGACGGGCCACTGGGTAAATTTGGTCCTGGTTTTTGATTGCCCTAATGTGCTGGAGTACTCTCTTGTGCCCCTGCAGTATTGTACTGCCTACATATCTTAGGCTACAAGGGCACTCCAGCACATAGACCACATGGTCTGATTTGCATGTCAAGGTCTTGGTGATGGGTCGCTTATATTCCCCGAAAGGTGTTTTATATGAAGTTGTATTGACTCCATATTGGCATGCCTTACATACCTTGCACTTATGGAAACCCTTTCTTTGAGTGAGCCACGTACTCTTTGGCTGGTTTCCAGGATCATTTTGGACCAAAGTATCCTTCATGGAGGGTGCCCTGCTGTAAGTGATAGCTGCCCTATTTGGAAGTAAATGGCCAATAACTGGGTCTCCCAAAATCAGAGGCCAGTTTCTCCTTATAATGTTGGTGATAGCCTTTCCCTGTTTGTTGTAACTCAGGATGAACCTAAATGTTTCAGCTTTATCATCTTGGGATATCTCTATCTCAGTATGTTTGTTTAGAAGGCTCTCTCTCCTGACACTATAGCTTTTTGTGATAGCATTGTTGATGCACCGTGTGGTGTAGCCTCTAGCTAAGAACCTGTTTTTGCTAGCTTCTTGGGCTTCGTATAGGTCATTTTCACAGCTACATATGCGTTTAAGCCGGAGCATCTCCCCATAAGGAATGCTATAGATTAAATGTTTGGGGTGTGAGCTTCCGGCATGCAGTACTGAGTTGCCCGCTGTTGTTTTTCTATGCAATTTAGTATGAAGTTTGCCTTCCCTGACATATACCTGGACATCTAGGAAATCTACCATCTCAGTGTTGACTGATGCCGTAAAGTGCAAGTTGAGTTTATTAATATTGAGACCCTCTATACATTTTTCAGCCTCCGATCTAGTGCCCTGCCCAGATTAGAAAAAGGTCATCTATAAATCTCAACCATACTTTGATGTTATTTGTCACATATGTTTCGTGTTCTTTGTGTAGGACCAGCTCCTCCCACCACCCCATATGTAGACAAGCGTAGCTGGGGGAGAAGCTGGCCCCCATAGCTACACCTCGTTGCTGTTTGTATAGAGCATTTTGAAACATAAATATATTGTTACTCAAACAAAAGTCAACCATGGTGATTAACATTGTGCTGTGTTGTACCAATTCTCAAGCCATCCTGGTGGTTGATTGATGTATACAATGATGTAACATCTAGCGTGATAAGTAAGTAGTCATCTTGCCAAACGAAATCCTGCATTTTATGTAGGAAGTCCCCCGTTTCCCTAATGTAAGAGGGTAATTGTTGCACATGATCTTGCAAATAAAAGTCTACATATTGTGAAGTTTTTTCAAGTAGGCTATTCCGGCCCGATATAATTGGCCTTCCTGGGGGTCTCGTGATGTTCTTATGGATTTTTGGTATAAAATACAAGATAGGCGTTACTGGATTGTCATTTCGTAGGAATTTATATTCTTCTGGAGTCAGCAGCCCCGCATTCTTCCATGCCACCAGTTTCATCTTGTAGTCGTTGTACATGGCTTTGAGGGCTAGTTGATCAATGTGATGGTAGCATTCTGTATCCCTTAGCTGGCTCATAGCTTCTTCAATATAGTCAGCCTTGCTCCAAAGGACTAGATTTCCTCCTTTGTCTGAATTACGGATGACTATTTCTTTATTCGCTTTCAATTTGGACATAAGTAGATGGTACTGCAGTTCCTGTTTGTTTGTTTTGCTTCTTGTTGTGTTATTTATTTTATGATTGAGTTGTTTGATACTTGTTGTTACTTGCTCATGAAATATATCAATTGTGTCTCTAGATGTGATAGGGTTGAAAGTTGAGCGTGGTTTGAATGGAGTAACTTGTATCTGTGGTCCGACCACATTACTTGTAAGTTCAAAATTGTCAAAATGAGTGGAGGCACTGCTTTCGTTCGCCAATTCCTGCATATCACGAAGGGTTGGCATATCTGATGCAGTTAGATTGAACGGAGGGGAACTGGCTAACTGACTGGTCATCTTGTCAAACTTGTTTTTTTATGTTGCAGAAAGTATTTCTTAAGTTTGAGTTTCCGCACGCTCTTAAAAATGTCCATTCTTGTGGCCGCATAATTAAATGAGCTTTCGGGGCAGTAGGAAAGCCCCAACGATAATAGTTGCTCCTCAGCTTTGTTTAGGACCAAACTGGTCAGATTTATTACCGTTTGACTGTTGGTTTGTTCGCTTGCTTTTACCGCCTCCAGTTTCGCCTTGGTTGTCTCTTTTGGTTTTGTCGTGTTGACCCGTCGTTTGCTGGCTTGTCACCTCTCACGGCGTTTTGTTGTTCTTGATTTGTTTGTCTGTTTTCCTGTTTTCTGGGGCACAGAGTTTGTCTGCGTTCGAGACATAAAAAACCAACCTCATCTGCCAGTGGGATTCGAACAGGTACCTTCTTCATTGCCTGTTGGCGGGCCTCCACCTCCGTCTCGCTCTCAAGCGCTGAGCTGAGATCTGAGTTGGGTGTTTCCTCTGTCCTAGCCCTTCTATCTATAGGGTTATATTTGGCTGTTTCCGTTTCTCCATATTTTGAAACTTTCAGCATATCGTTTTTTTTGGCGAACGTGAATATGCGGCCGCTCTCATAGTCTGTGCGGTCTCGATGAAATTTATAAGTCTTTCTTTCCCTTATCTTATCCTCTTCTTTTTTTATCCTTTTTATCATTTCATCTTTAAGTTTAGCCAGTTCATCCTTTTGTCCCATTGCGTTTAATTCATCATTCAGTGCCTCAATCTCTTCCTGTAATTTAACGCGATCTTTTTCGGCATATTTAACAAGTATGCAGATCAACCTCCGTGATAAATCCAGATTGGTTTCTGCCCACTCTTTCATCATATCCTGGTCTGGGTTCTCATAGCTGGGGGCTATTAATATTCGTAGCCCCCGTGGCACCCTACCAACGTCCAGGTAACGTTGGAGAGATTTGGCCTCCCACCACTTGCTCTGTTCAAGCTTCATCAGCTATTCCAGTAGCTTTGTTTTGTCCTTCAGGCTGGTATTCTGTGGACCCATTGGTGTATGCTAGGAGATCGAATCCTGCCTGGGGGCTTTGTTGTCATCGAACATGTCAGCCGCCGCCGCTTCCCTTTCTCTGAGCGCGTCGGCTTACATGGTGTATTTTGGAGCTGTTATTTGAATTATCGAGGTACTGCAGGTCAGGATCGCTTGCCTTGTGCTGCCCTTCCCCACATATCTCCGCACACCTCTGCACCCAGCTTTAACAATTCTCACTGGCTTCTCCCTCACACTCCACTTAAGGATAGGCACCCTCCGCGTCCTCCGACCCGTGTTTGCCTACCTTAACGTGGATGTGGGATGTTCTGCCGTATCGCTTCTCGCTGGGGGGCCTGCCGCCATTAATCCTCCCGGATTTCAAGATTTCGCTTGCGCCCAAGCATTGGCTCCTTTGGTGGCAGCAAAGCCCTGGACTCAGAGGGGGTCCGTGTTGTAGACGGAGGAGTCAGAACCGACTATGAATATCTGGAAAACTCCACCTTTGCTTCGCTGGCTTTCGCAAGAATTGGAGCACGGACCACAATTTGGTGCAGTATCAAAGATTTATTGCTCCCATTAACACACCATCAGCATAATATATATACCTCCACAACGACTATCCACTCAGTCAGGTTAGTCCAGCCGCACTTTCCCTCATTTCCGAAAAAAACGACAGCGTGGCCACAGGTCCAAGTGTTAGGTGATTTTAATTATTGCATGTAACAAATGTCTCAGCAACACCCCAAAAGGGAAACCCTACACGTTTCGGCTTGCGCCTTCAACCAGGATATATATTTTTTTTTTTGCAAGAAAAAACATCAACCCCCTACCCAAAGGAAAAGGGAACTTAGCCCATAACACTACATAAATTGAAGAAAACATCTAAAACCTTATCTAAACCTTCCACTAACTATTACTACTCTAAAACTACACTTAATAACACATAAAATCATAGACTAAATATTAAACAGTATACAAAAAGGAATAGGGGGACTGTATAAAGGGGTAAGGATCACAAATGGGGGCTCAGAATGGGAGCCCCAGGGTACCCTTGATGTCCTGGAGGTGGGTGTTAATGTCCGATACATCCCTCTCCACTTGTGCCAGTCTCACATTTATGTCCAGTAAACACCGCTGTTTGTGTAAGTGACAGCATATGTCCGGGGTGCAGATGGCATTGATGCAGTCCCTTGTGTGCTAGGTTTGCGTGCCTGAGGCAGGTGCAGCAGGTTGGATGTGTGGTGTCTGACTTGGAGTAGCAGCTCTATGCTGATGGCTGGACCCACGTATGACAGGAGAAGGGCCTGGGATTGCTTGGTTGTCCCTTCCTCCACTTTTCTGTGCAAATTCGGGCAGAGATGTCCATCGCTGAGCTGCCCGGTCCTCTCGATACCTCCTCACCATTGCATGATATCCCTTGGCCACACGTCTTATATGCAAGTAGCTTTCCTCCCTGACTTGGAACTCTTGTACCTCCTCAGGCGACAAGTTGTCTGAAAAATAAGACATATGACCATATGTAAGATCAAAGATAAATGACAATGTTCACCATTTAAGTTTGAAACACAAGTGCTTGAAAACATGGACTCTACACTCTCATCAAATGTTTGGTACTTCCAACATGACCTGAACTATGCAATGTGGATGAAAGGATCTATTACAACCTGATGCTGTTACTGACCTGACAATGTATGGGATGGGACACGTCAAGGGCAGAGTAGAGTCACAACATTTGCAGATTAGCAGACTTAAATGATGGTGCTGACACATACTCAGACTGAGTCTACCAGGGGAATGACCTCAAGAAGACAGCTTGACAGGCCCATTGCAGAGCCAGGCCATGCCATGACAAAAAAGACATAGGGGCATCTTCACAAGGAAGTGGCGCAGTGTGGCATTGGCTTCCTTGGCTTAATGCCACGCCCTGCAACTTCAGGAACGCAGAACTGCACCATATCTACAACAGTATGGTGTAGACCTGTGTTTACCCCTGCGCTGCAGCAATAGTTTTGCCTCCTTGCGCCTACGCAGGCCCCCTTGCACCATAGTGCAAGGGTGTGTGTGTTGATGGGAAGATTGTTCCTGCACATAAACAATCTTGAAATGTTGTCTTGTCCCTTCTATGTGTGCAGCCTAATGCAGCACATATTGAAGTGACAAAATGTCATTTTTTCCAAACATTGTTCATGTGCTGTAAGGCTTACATTCCTGCACAAGAGCGATCATTGGTGTCTTGCTGTTTCCATGTGTGCCGCACAATGCAACACACATTGGAACAGCAGAGATGATGAGTAAATAAACCATTCTCATTACTGCGCATTTTTCAATACATTTTGGCCAGGGGATTCCACATTACACACTCCAACATATTCACTCTGGGTTTGTAGATAAGGGCCACACCTCCAAAATGTTGGCTGTGCAGGAATACTTTGCCAAAGTAACGTTGCGGAGGCAATGTTGTCCTTGTAATATGCACCAACATGTCAAAGATACAAAAGATCAGAGGCAAGACAGTGACTATAGACAGGAATTAAATGTTGGCACCTAACTATCCCTTACATTGATGTCGACTCATCCAAAGGAGGTGTGACTCTGGCTCATGCCACACAAACTATTTTTTCATGTACACCAGCTCTCATCTTGTGTATGTGACTGACTTTTTGGACTGATACCTGTAACTGACAACTGGTGCTTCAATGAATTGATCATCATTGACAGCTATCTCAGTCCAGGCTGAACACGCATTCCATGTCTGGTCATATCCATCACCAACATCACTCACATGTTTCCTCTCCTGTATGTACACTGTGGAATCCACATGCATCGGCTGGAGTGACATACACCTTAGGAATTTCTGGACTCAGTGAAGGTGTCAGTGTAACTTCACAGGTTTCATTGACTGAATCAGTCAGTACAGACTGACCAAATCACATGTCATTTAGCTGTCGACATGCAACATGAGCCTAAGCTGCCACGTACACATGATGCAATGCCTAGAAGGCATTTACACTTTGTAATTTGGACATGTTTTCACACCTGATATCACAGTATAATGCATTTCTTCTGGCATATTGTGTGACAGTTGCATACAGCATTTATCTGGGCATGAGCAGCCACAGCATGCAAAGAATGGAGGGAATTTGGGCACAATGGATTCCATTGGATCACACATCTGATGGGACATTTCTCAAATGGTTAACCTTGGAAATGTATGTTGTATTGTATTGACATAACAACATCTCAGGAATACAGGTCTGACATGTTGCTAATGCATGTTGGCAAACAAGGTGCCATGACAACGTGGCAACACTGATTTGCATACACAACAGTATCCATTTGCCATGGCTAACACCAAAGCTGGCCCACTTGCACATTTGTGGAAGGGTGCCTACATGTTTAGCATGCTGTGAAAATTCCTCTGAGACAGGCCAAAAGCCAGTGATAAGCAGGATATTTGCCAATACGGTGTGGTGATGAATTTGACTAACTGTGAATGTGCAACGTAAAGTCAAGAAGTGAAATGCTGTGATCCATCACAACGACATCAAAATGTGCACATCTCAATATTCAGCTCCATCGTCACACTAGAGGTGAGATCCATGTGATACACGCCCAGACTGTGTACAACTACATACAGGAGCATTTCCATCTCACAAAGAACATATATGATGAAGGAACTCACCAGTGGCGTGTGGGTCCATGAAGGCATCTACTTCACCCTGAGTTATCAGTGTTCTTCCAGCAGTGAGACATGTAAAAAACTTAACTTAGTATCAGACGTAAAGCTTTTCCAAATGTCATGTTCATCATGAGATTCATCTACATTCAATTTGATGGCCTGTAACAGTCCTGTCTCTGTTCATGTTGCATACATGAAGGGATCTGCTTTGCCTGTCTGACACACAAAACATGACCATTGCAGCCTTGTGGCCCACAAGACAATCCTGCAGGTATATGTGATCATTTTGCACACGCTACTTGAGTGACACATGCACAAGGCCCCGTTTCCAGCCACAGCGTCATTTTCTCCACGTTAGGTAGTGTGAGAAGTTGGCCTGGTATATGATGTCCACTAATTAAAGTGGGCACCTTGCACCAGTCCAAACAACCCTTATGGTGATTTAAGAGGTCAAAGATAACCTTAGAAAGCTATCTAAGTGGTAGCTCTGGGGACAGCCTTCAGGCTTAGTCTTGAAGGAATGTTAAGCAGCTTGTTTTACCAGAATGCAACCTTATTGTGTTGGTTAAATGAAAGGAGAACCACACAGTAGTTATTAAAATATGTATTTATTATTATAACACCTTAAATACCTCACAGTATCTGCTACACGCAGATAAACACAAAGCACACAATACTGTAGCACAGAAACAATCGTAAGTAGCACTAATACACAATGGACTCCAGGGGGAGACCAAACCATATACTAAAATAGTGGTATAAGAACCATGACTCGAGTCAAGACAGTGTCTAGAGGATGTAGAATCGCTGGGACCCCAAGGAACCACACAAGGTGAGTAAGTAGGGACCCCACGGAGGACGGGTGCAGTGTGAGAACAGGACCGCGTGCTACATACAATTCAATGGGAGAATTGCGGTTGCATTTTTAAAGATTAAGTACCCTTCCCAGTGGATTACGAAGAAACCCTTTGGAACCTAGAAGGTTGGAGAGCCACCCCACCCATGGATACCAAAGTACGAGAGTTACCTATCCCAGGGAAGCCGGGTGCATAGGGCTGAAGTGGCATCTGAAACCGCTATTGATCTCAATGGGAGTCTTCAAAGAAATGCCACTGCTGGAAAGAAGAAGAGTGTCCGGTGGAAAGGAGAGGTGGATTCTTGATAGAAGGAACCTGAAAGCAGAGGGGACAGAGTCTGGGTCACTCAGGAGTGACCAGGGGCTCGGTAGACGAATGCCCACCGATGTTGGGTGCTTCAGGTGTGATGATGGAGACCTTGACTCTACAGCTGCAGGGACCAGAAGATGTTGAGGACAACCAGGAGCCGGATACGAGCTGTCCCGCAAAGGACGTCGAGTGCTGAGGGGTCGGTGTCCGGCGGGAGCACCAACAAGCCTTGGCAGTGGCAACCCAAGAAGAAGGACAAAGAAGGTTACGGTCTGGCCCAGCAAGGACCAGGGGACTCACCACAGCAAGAGGAGTCAGGGCAGACCTGGAGCAACCAGGAGAACCCAAGAAAAGCAGTGTTGTCCCTCAAATGGACCCACAGGCCGAAGGCACAGGAGTCTCGAAG
Source organism: Calotriton arnoldi (assembly GCA_963921515.1). Classification (NCBI taxonomy): domain Eukaryota; kingdom Metazoa; phylum Chordata; class Amphibia; order Caudata; family Salamandridae; genus Calotriton; species Calotriton arnoldi. The sequence continues at coordinate 2,200,347 of CAWUFW010001998.1, forward strand.
GGACCTCTAGCAGTTTCACAAAGTAACAGCTTGCAGGGCACAGAGTGTAAGGAGGCCAAAGTCCTTTGCACAAAATGTGCGCAGTGGTTGGGGCTATTGATAGCCCAGTACACTTAGTTTGGGAATGCCAACAAGCATATGCACTTGCAAAAGTATGGGGTGCACAGCGGTTTGGGTTATGCGGTCCCCACAAAGGATACTGGCCTCAGACTTAGTGAGAGTGCAGCTCAACCTCAAGGAACATAGGAACCCACCTCCTGTGTTTCTGGAGTCCTCGGAGTCCACAAGAGCTTAGGATCAGCAGACTGGTCAGTTGCATTACGGTGCCGGCGAATGCAGGGGAGTGACTCCTTCACCCCAAGGGAGATAACTTCAGTTGTCCTTGATGCTCCACAGTTCCTGCACGGAGCCTAAATGGTGCATGGGCCCAGACGATGCTTTGGACGGAGAGGGAGACGAAGTCGGGCCCACTCGAAGTCCAGCGAAGTCCAGAGTGTCCTGATGGTCGAAGGTCAATGGTTTATTGTTCAGAATCTTGTCCACGTAGAATCTAGGGTCCTACAGCCAGGCGAGCCCTTAAGTACCCACGGGAGAGGGTTGGACAGATTCAGGGGACCCTCCCAGGGGAGGGTCAGGACAGTGGAGAGGATACTCCCCTGTCCTTTGTCCAGTTTCGCGCCAGAGCAGGAGCCAACGGCTCCCAGGACTGGTTTGAACTGGACAATGCACAGGGACACCAAGTGTGCCCCTCGTGCAGACTTTCAGGCTCTTTGGAAGTGCACCCACCCAGCCCGAATACACTAAATCCTGTCTGGGAGGTGGTCACACCTCCCTGTGACAGGATGCCTACTGTCCTGCCTTCCCCTGCTCGAGCTTGGCTCAGCAGCAGGAGGGCAGAAATATGTCTCTGGTCGGCATCAAACCATTCTAAGCTGTCCGGGTCAAGAAGGCTGGTACCGGGAAGACCAGGGACCCAACGAAGCTCACTTCTGAAGGGTGGAATCATACCTCCCACACCGGTTACCGGTGTGGAGTTATGATTCCAAGGTGTTTGATACCAAACACAACATGTTTTGTTGCAGCCGTTTTCGAGATAACATTTTACGCGAACATATAATGCACCTCTACCTATATGTCTGGCTGCGTAACCGACAACCCGGGTGCATGGTCTCCGAAGGCTGCAGGGGTGCTCTGCTCATGCAGGGGCACCCTCTCACGTAAAACCCAGCACCCTGCCTTCAGGATTGTCAAGGCCTGCTAGAGGGGTGACTGATAGGTTTTACGTGTAGTGACCTATAGATATAGTAAATCTATATCTAAAGTAAGTGGTGCATGCACCATCTTACACAGGCTGCAATAGCAGGCCTGTAGTTCCATTTTGCATGGCCTCTCATGGGTGGCATAATACATGCTTCAGCCCATGGGAGGCATCTGGCGTACCTATGCCCTAGGTACATGTGTACCATATACTAGGGACTGACAAGGGTACCCCAGTGTCCAATCTGGAGTGTACCTAAGTACATGGCATAACATTTTAGGGAGAAAGCAGATAGACTGGGGTCCTGGTTAGCAGGATCCCAGTCAGACTAGTCAAAAACAGTGTAACATCAAGCAAAAAGTGGGGGTAACCATAAGAAGCAGATCCTGCTTTCCTACAGGTAGTCAATATGTGCTTAGCATATTTCACAAGGGTGTGTACAGATATTTGACGTGGTCTGATCCCACTTTGTATATGAGGCAGACCTACACACCAAAAATAGTGCCAAGTGTTCCAATGGGAATGGGTTTTTCGATGGATCTTACACAACACCCATGTCATATTGCAATGTAGACATTTAAAAGTGTGGCATACATGTGATCCAGTGCCTACATTGGGACCTGTTAACAAGTGCTTAGACTCTTGCACAACAGGGATAGACAAGTTAGTCTATCAGGCAGTGTGTTTTGTCATGTGTGCTGCATTGTGCAACTCACATTGGCACTTCATGCGCATTGAGAGTCCTCACACAAAAATATCCTTATACACTATCTTAAATGCTGCACTGCGCAGCACACATTGAAATGTGACACAGCACTTCATTCTTTTTTATGTGCAGGAGTGAACACATTCATGCACATGGTCATACATCATCAACAACACTGGCACACTTGCACAATGGTGCAAGTGTGATTGTGTTTGAGCTAGGCAGCTTTACTAAAAAATGGATGGCATCATCCAGTAGCGTTTATTACATTGTGTCACTGACTACATTTGTTGACAGGGAAAATACAATGTGATTTATGAAACTTTTGTCATGTACTTACCAGCTTGCCTGCCAGCGATAACTCCCAGTTGGTCCAACAGGTCTCCCTCACGTTCCACGCAATCCTGCCATCAGTGCTTCCATTGGTGGACAGTCCTGTCCACCCCGAAGATCCACATTATGCAGTTGCAGATATGCTCCCCCATTCACCTTACGGACCCGGACACCATAACCCTACAGGATACATCCCCCACTCTCCACCATCAGTGGCAGGTAAAATTTCACTAGCCAGAGGAAGCCCCCCAATGCTCCCTCTGACATCCTGCCCTCACTACCCACACCTGACATCTCCCAACACACACCTAACCCCACTATGTAAAAAGAAAACCCCAATAATGTTATCCTGAAACCGTTAGAAAGACAAATATACCCCTTGGACAGACAGCCAACAAGATTATCAACAAAACGCAAAAAACACGTAAAGACTAAGCCTGGGTGGAGTTCGCGGAGTTCTGCTATGCGGAACTCCGTGAAGTGCAAAAAAACCTCTGCTGCTCTACGCGGAGCTCCACAAGCGGAGGAGTGCGTTGGATAAATGCTGTTCGCTGTGAATTTCAGTGCCAGGTGCTTGTCTGCACTGTGCAATCATCGCAAACGGCACCATGCACAGCGCAAGCGGGTGCTGCTTCCTTTCTGCCGCTCGAGTAGATTTTCAATCGCGTGGCAGGTTTCTCAACGTGAGCGGACAGTTTCTCAATGCAAGCGGTCGCGAGCATACGCGACTACTCGCAATGAGAAATCTGACCGCCTGCGTTGAGAAATCTCGCCGGGAGGTTGATTTTCCACACTTGCGCTCACCAACTTGATGTTGACGATCGCGAATGAGGTAAAAACCTCGCCGGGAGGTGAATTTTCCTCGCTCGTGCTCGCCAACTTGACGTTGATGAACGCGAGCGAGGGAAAAAACTCCTGCGTGCTCCGAGTAACTCGAAGTGCGGAAATCTCCACAAACTCCGCGAGCGCAGCGGAGTTCATCGCCCAGACTTAGTAAAGACTAGAACACAGGACTTGACAGAGACACTAGGGACAGTTCACAGGTCACAAAACCACTGTCTTCTCCAACAACACCAGCACACAACTCAAAACACCTCCAACACTCTCGTCAGACACTGACAGTATGTTTAAAAGAGAAAGTGAAAGTGTACAGTACTCCTCCATTACACAGGATGCAGACTGACATCACTTCCTGGGTGTTTGCGGCCCGTTTTTGGACTCTGCAAGAATATTTTGCCCGCTAAGGGCTGAGCGGTAATTTTCAGTGTTGTAACATGTATTTAGCGATTATTTTCAATGGCGGTTATGAAAACAAATATCGCTTAGGTGTTTACGCGTGCACATTTTTAACGCTAAGTGCAAGTTGATCATCAGATGTACCATATTTCATGAAATAGCATGACGAATGACACCACATGGCTATGGGATGTGATCTGTGTTGTGCAGGGGACTTCAGTCATTCTGATATGTCATGATATCAGTAATCCAGAGCTGTCAACACGCCATTGGTCCCCACATTGATGCCTATCCACATCTATTCATGTGTGATTATACATGCATGCATCAGTGGTAGTCCTTATGGTTGGCACAGGTTGTATGTGTGACCACATATCTGACTGTCATATTGCACATTGCTGTGATGTCTGCACCTGTTTGACGGGCCTGCAACACACATGGACATGAACATCAGGCATTCACTACTTGAAATTCAGATTTGTGATGCAGCAAACAATGTAAAGACTTGCCCACAGATTCACATTTGAGTATTTGTTCTGCTGTAATTGCAGATGTGCACATTTACAACGGGCTGTGCAAAATCAATCATGGGCATGATTCAAAGAGGTTGTAGGATGCAATAGGTATTTTGCAAATCTGATGAGGTTTTCAATCATTGTCTATCAGGCAGATCCATTGTCATGTTAGTGACATATGTACAATACGTTGTTACATGGCATAAGGAACTGCTTGTGTCAGACACAATTGCCCATAAGTCTAGTGTGACAGCGATACACAGCTTGAAGTTAGGAGAGTTACGATATGACGGCTGGACAGGTAGAGGACCAAACATTTTATGTGAGTAAGCACTGCGTCACTTTTCAGCCTCTGTAGGCGACAGGAGCTTGTGGAGGCAATTCTGATGTTGTTTCCAGAAATGTAAGCACCAGAATGCAGAATGGACAGCCTGGTGCAAAATATGCAGAGGTCAATAATCCACACAAACCCATGTGAAAACATGTTGTATACCCAGAGTCCCACGTAGACAGGACATTGTTAGCTGGCAACAGCAATGCAGCACTTTACAATGCGCACACCTTGCAACAGCATGGAGTCCAATGTCGGTAAACACAGACAGTCCCCATTTACTTGAAACAACACTGCTTTTGTATGAGACCCATAGTGGTAGACACAGGTACTGCAAAATGACTTTGAAGGTGGGCCTGCATCATGCACAAGCCTGTGGGCCCTGGCTGTAGACATTGATGTGTCAGCAATGACCCTTAGCTTTGGCAAAGTCTGGCATGTCAGATGTAGACACAATGCTGACAGGAGAAACCCGCATGGTGCACCTTGTAGGGGTGAACAATCAAGGTGCTCCTGATCAGGTACAAAGGGTAGTCTGCATTGCATGGCACGCACCAACACAACACTGGGGTGACAGGGGAGACATCCTATTTTGTGCATCGCCTCTCAACATCATCATGCATGAGGATTTTGTGCTGCCCGTTAGCTGTGGAAGGTGAGGCCCCTGACCTGGTCAAATCTTGTGTGCAGGGGACCTGTGACTGGGGAACCTTGAGGAGCCATTTGCCTCTCCTGCACCTGTGGGTTCCCCTGCATACTCGGAGTACCCTGCTGTACACAGGCTTGTGTAATCAAGACTGACAGAGGATTCAGATGGCTGAGTCACTGATTAGGAAAGTGCGGTGTGTTTTGAGGCCTGGTGTCGTTGTCCAGGTTGTGAGATGCTTGTTTGTGAAGCGGATGAGGCCCAGGGATGTTATCTTCCCAAAAGACATGGCCACACTGCTTGTACAACCCAGATTTATGGGGGTATGTCTCACATGTAATCTGCTTGCCGAAGTTGGCATCCAGGAGACAACCGGGTAGGGCTGCTTTTCCTCAATACATGTTATGGATCTCTTAGGTGTACAGTGGATTTTCCTTGGTGGTATCCGGAAAGAGATTTCTGTCTACCATACACCTGACTGGAGTTGAGGGCCTGGTTGGCCACACTGGACTGCAACACATGCCATACATGTTGCTGGCCATCTTGTGCAACAATGTTTTCTAAAGAGTATGTTGTACGTTCATTGAGAGATATAACAATATGTGACATTGACAATTATTTTTAGATGCAGTTTTGTCTATGCGTTCAACTGTGCCTGCAGATGTGTGGGTATTTTGATTGGTGCAGTTGTGATAAATCACTAAATTACACACATCATGCAATTGACATAAGTAAACTTGTAGTGACCATCTAGAGATAGGTGGTGCAACTTCATGGTGCTACTATTTTTTTCATGTCCGTCTCACCCAATACAATGTCCATTCCTGATGTAATTGGTTGTGTGTTACTTGCATGTTTTGGCTGTACTTATTGGTTTCCCTGTTGTACTTCATTCATATGTATGTCTGTTCTCTGTCTTGGGGTTGTCAACACAGAGTAAGTGTTATTTGATGATGATGTAGCCTGTTCTCCACCTTCATTGCCATGCCACACTCATGTTGTTGTGCATTTTACTTCAACACTTTCTCGCCATTGCATTGCCAGGTCCATAGTCCTACGTACATGCGGTTGATTGCTGCTGCCTTGCTAGTTGTCCCATGGCTGACCTATGTGTCATTGTTTGTGCCTATGGAATTATAGCATTCTTAGATCAGTGCAGTGTTGATGGATGATTCATGCACGGTGTTAGTGATGCAAGACATGTGCTTATCTGTCATTCCAGTGACACAAGTGTCAGCTAGGGAGGTAGAGTCACTTTCTATTGTTGAATGAGTGGGTATGCTTGGTGTTAGAAGCATTCCCTGCACTGTATTGATACATCCGTTATACTAGCTGTACTATCCTCTGGATCTTCATCTTCCACACCCGCAAGTGGATCCAGTCCACATTTCTCACGTATCTTTGTGACTATTGGCAGTTACTTTTTTTCCTGTGACACAGAATTCACAGATATGTTGTGTTTCAACTTTTATGATGGTTTAGAGCTATGTGGCCCCAGCTATAATGATGCATCAGGCATACATTGTATGTTGTACTACTCTTGTGTGAAAACAGACCTGATTGTGCTCCTGTGAAGACACAACACACAGTTATTGATTCTCACTGAGAAACCATACACAGTAATAAGTTCAGATACCCAATACATACATTGTCCCATTCCCACTTGTGAGAGGCTGGCCTGGTATATGATGTCCAGTAATGTAAGTGCTTGAGACTGACCAGGGGCTCGGTAGACGAATGCCCACCGATGCCGGGTGCTTCAGAATAGTTGATGGTGACCTTGACTCTGCAGCTGCGGGGACCAGGTGATGTTGAGGATGACCAGGAGCCAGATGCGAGCTGTCCCATGAAGGATTTCGAGTGCTGAGGGGTCGGTGTCCGGCGGGAGCACCAACAAGCCTTGGCAAAAGCAACCCAAGCAGGAAGTCAAGGAAGTGTACGGTTCGGACCAGCAAGGTCCAGAAGGCTCACCACAAGCAGAGGAGTCAGGGCAAGCCCAGAGAAATCATGGGAGCCTAAGGAAAACAAAGATGACCCTCAATTAGACCCACAGGCCGGGGCACAGGAGTCGCGAGAGGACCTCGGGCAGTTTCAGAAAACAACCGGCCACGGTGAGAGGTGGTTGAATATCTTTGTAGGAAATGTTGCCAGAGGTTGGGGCTACTCTGAGCACAATGCACTTGTCACAGGAGTGCCAACAAGCACATGCACTTGCAAAAGTATGCGGTGCAAAGGGTTTTGGGTATTGCAGCCCCGACGAGGGATTCTGGCCTCAAACTTGGTGAGAGGGCAGCTCAGGCCTACAGGGATGTAGAAACCCGCCTCCTGTGTTGCTGAGCCTTTCGGATTCCAGAGAAGCTTGGGATCAGCAGACCGGTCAGCAGTGTTGCGGCGCCTGTGAATGCAGGGGAGTGTCATTTTCACTCCAAGGGAGATTATCTTCAGGTGTCTTGGATGCTCCACAGGCTCTACACGCATCCTGTACAGTGCACAGGCACAGAGAATGCAGCAGACTGAGAGGGAGACGAAGTCAGGCCCAAACAAAGTCCAGCAAAGTCCAGAGTGCCCAGAAGGTCAAAGTGCAGTGGTTTCAGTTCTGAATCTTGTCCACGACGAATCTAAGGTCCTCCTACAACCAGGTAAGCCCTTAAGTACCCATGGGAGAGGGTTGGAAAGATTCAGGGGACCCTCCCAGGGGAGGGTCGGGACACAGGGGAGGTTACTCCCATGTCCTTTGTCCAGTTTTGCGCCAGAGCGGGAGCCAAAGGCTCCCAGGACTGGTTTGAACTGGACTATGCACAGGGACACCAAATGTGCCCCTCCTGCAGGGGTGCCCTGCTCATACAGGGGCACCCTCTCACTTAGAACCAAGCACCCTGTCCTCAGAATTGTAAAAGGCCTGCTATGGGGTGACTTATAGGTTTTAAGTGCAGTGACACTAAGATATAGTAAACCGATATCTTAAGTAACTGGTGCATGCACCGACTTATACAGGCTGCAATGGCAGGCCTGTAGGTCCATTTTGAATGGTCTCTCATGGGTGGCATGATACATGCTGCAGCCCATGGGAGACCTCCGGGGTACCTATGCCCTGGGTACATGTGTACCATATACTAAGGACTGACAAGTGTACCCCAGTATCCAATCTGGGGTGTACCTAAGTACATGGCATAACATTTTAGGGAGAAAGCAGATAGATTAGGGTCCTGATTAGCAGGATCCCAGTCAGACTAGTCAAAACCAGCATTACATCCAGCAAAACATGGGGGTAAACATACGAAGTAGATCCTACTTTCCTACACAACCCCCCCCAAATGTAAGGAGATGAGACTAACCTTGCCCAGTTGAGTCTTCATTTTCTAAGTGGAAATATCTGTTTCTCTCTGGGGGTGAACCTTGTTCTGATAAAAGCTACTGGTTGATCCTGACCTCTGCATTAAGTTGTGACAACACAGCCCCTACCCCCAACTCAGATGCATCTGTTTGGACAATAAACTGCTTGGAGTAGTCAGGACTCTGCAGAATGGGAGCAGTGCACATGGCCTGCTTGAGATCATCAAATGCCTTCTGACAGCTAACTGTCCACTTAACCTTCTTGGGCATTTTCTTGGAGGTGAAATCATTCAAGGGAGTCACTATAGACCCATATCCTTTTACAAATCTTGTGTAATACCCAGTCAGGCCCAAGAAAGCTCTGACCTGAGTCTGGGTAGTTGGAGCAACCCAGTCCATTATGGTCTGGATTTTGCTCTGTAGTGATTGAACCTGGCCTCCACCCACAAGGTGGCCCAGGTACACAACCTTGCTCTGCCCTATCTGGCATTTAGTAGCCTTGATAGTGAGGCCTGCTTTCTGCAGAGCCTCCAAAACATTCTTCAGGTGGACCAATTCATCCTCCCAGGTGGAGGTAAAGACAGCTATATCATCAGGATTTGCTGCACTATAGACTTCCAGACCTGTGAGAACTTTATTCACCAGCCTGTGGAATGTGGCAGGTGCATTCTTCAAGCCAAAGGGCATTACAATGGATTGATAATGCCCACTAGGGGTTGAAAATGCTGTTTTTGGTTTGACATCCTCAGCTAGTATGATTTGCCAATAGCCAGAAGTCAGGTCAAATGTGCTCAAGAACTTGTCTAAGGCCAAAGTGTCAATGAGCTCATCTGTTCTGGGAATTGTATGAGCATCAGTCCTAGTGACTTCATTGAGTCCCCTGTAGTCCACACAAAACCTCATCTCTCTCTTACTACCCTGGGGGTGAGGTTTTGGTACCAGGACCACTGGACTAGCCCAAGGGCTATCTGAGGGTTCAATTATTTCCAACTCAGCATCTTTTGGACCTCTGTCCTGATGCAATATCTGACATGGTCAGGCTGCCTGTAGATTTTATTCTTAACAGGTAGACTCTCACCTGTGTCCACTTCATGGGTACACCAGGTGGTTTGACTGGGTGTCAAAGAAAACATGTGCCTATATTGTTAGAGGACCTTCCTGCAATCAATCTGCTGTTGGTCAGTGAGGCTGCCTGCCAAAGCTACATCATCTACTGACCCATCATCAGGGTTTTGTGAGAAAAGGTCAGGGAGAGGGTCACTCTCTTCCTCCTGTCCCTCATCAGTTGCCATGAGCAAGCCCATGTCAGCGCTGTCTACAAAAGGTTTGAGCCTGTTCACATGGAGCACCCTGTGGGGTCTCCTGGGAGTGCCAAGGTCCACCAGATAGGTGACCTCACCTTTTTGCTCAATTATGGTATGGGGTCCACTCTATTTATCTTGGAGAGCTGCTGGGGCCACAGGCTCTGGCACCTACACCTTCTGCCTTGGCTGGTAAACAGTGAGGACAGCCTTTTGGTCATGCCAAGCTTTTTGCAATTCTTGACTTGCCTCAAGGTTTTTGCTGGCCTTCTTCATGTACTCATCCATCCTGGAGCACAGACCAAGTACATAGTCCACAATGTGTTGTTCGGGAGGTTTGTGAGTTAACTCTCATCCCTCTTTCACCAAACACAAGGGACCCCTAACTGGATGCCCAAACAGAAGTTCAAAAGGACTGTAGCCAACCCCCTTCTGTGGGACCTCTCTGTAGGCAAAGAGAAGGCAGGGTAACATAACATCCAATTTTCGCCTAAGCTTTTCTGGGAGGCCCATGATCATGCCCTTAAGGGTTTTGTTGAATCGTTCAACTAACCCATTACATTGTGGGTGATAGGGTGTGGTGAACTTGTAGTTCACTCCACACTCCTTCCACATTGCAGTTATGTAACTGGACATGAAGTTTGTACCTCTGTCAGTTAAAACCTCCTCAGGGAAACCCACTCTGGAAAAAATTCCCAGGAGGGCCCTGGCCACCACAGGAGCTGTGGTGGTTCTAAGGGGAATTGCTTCTGGGTACCTAGTGGCATGGTCCACCACCACTAGAATATAACTGTGCCTGAATGCAGTTGGAGGGTTCATGAGACCAAATATTTCCATCCCAACCTTTTCAAAAGGAACCCCCACCACTGGTAGTGGTATGAGGGGGGCCTTTGTGGTACCACCTGACTTACCCCTGGTGTGGCAGGTGGTACAGGAGTGACAAAACTTCTTGGTGTCCTCAGACATGTGAGGCCAGTGAAAGTGAGGGACAAGCCTGTCCCAAGTCTTACTTTGGCCTAGGTGTCCTGGTAAGGGAATGTCATGTGCCAAGGTGAGTAGGAAGCCCCTAAACGCCAGAGGTATGAACAACCTCCTGGTGGCATCAGGCTTGGGGTCTCTTCCCTCTGAGTAAAGCAGTCCCTCATCCCAATAGATCCTGTGGGATCCACTAACACTCCTAGCAGCCTCAGCATCCGCTTGCTGTCTGAGGGGTTCAAGAGAGGGGCAGGTTTGCTGCTCCAAACTCAAGTCTGCCCTGGAAGGGCCCCCTGACCCCAAGAACTCAACCTGATCAAGTTCAAGCTCATCTGGGTCAGTTCCTTCACAGGTACTGAGATCATCTATCTCAGGAGACTGATCCTCACTCTGAGTCTGTGGGGAAGACACAACCTTACCCCTCCTGCTCCTTCTCTTGGAAAGCACCTGGTCCATTGTTCCAGAATACAGGGCCTGTTCAGTGGTTGTCAGTTTGGCCTGTGACCTGGTCATAGCAAAAACATCTGCAGAGATGCCCAGCATTGCTGCAACAAACGCTCTACTGGTAGGTCTGAACTTACCACAACCTTTTGAGGGCCAGTTACCCCTCCCCAGCTGAAATTAACAACTGCCAAGGAATGGTCAGTCCTGACATTGCTTGCATTGGTCACTTGGTACATTTCCCCAAGTATGATTTGGTCAGGGTACACAAGATTCTCTGTCGCCATAGTGACACTTGCACCTGTGTCCCTGTATGCCATGGCCTCCTTACCATTTATCAAAGGCTGTTGCCTGTACTTGCCCAGATTACTGGGACTGATAAGTAAGGTGGCAAGATCCATGCCACCATCACAGACAAGCACAGCCTGATTTGGAGTTCTGACTAGGCCATAACCCATCTCAGAGCCCAAGGTTAACCCTACTAATCCCTTGTTCCCTGTACCACCAATTGTACTTGTGCAAGGGGGCGCAGTTCCCTTAGGGGCAGTGGTGGTAGGAGGATTTTCTTTGGCTTTTGGACAGTCAGCATCTCTTTTCCAATGTGCCTTCTGTTTACAGAGATGGCACCAAGGTTTTGTTTTGCCTTTACCTTAGTTGGATTGTCACTCCCCCCCCAGATGCAGGTTTTTGGGGCCCTGATGAAGACTCATTGGGGGATATTCTCAAGAACGTGTGTTAACTACCACCAAATTCGCGTAACGCAACTTCTCACATTGCAGTCCATCGCGGGAAAATAACACCGTGTTAACGGCGCATTCCCAACACGGCGGTAACATGCAATAGTTCCCCGACAACGCGTAAAATGACCGCGAAGAACCCACCGGGGCGGCGATAAAAATCCAAAGCGAACGTGAAAAAAGTTGCGATGGGCTCATTCGCGATAAGACAATCAGCGAAAAGCAGCGCCAGGCCTGCAAATCACACACGTCAGGCGGGAAAAATCACCATAAAAGCAGAAAACAAAAACACAAACAAAACCAAACCACAGCGAAGCACAATGGAGGCAGCCGGAGCAGGTACAGAGGACAGCCAGAACTCCACAAGCCCCACGGAGGCCCAGCCTGGGACCCCGGGGACAGGGAAGGGCAAGGACAAGAAGAGGAAGACGAAGTTCAGTCCGCAGGAAAACAGGATCCTGATCACGGAGGTGGTAGAACACCATCAACAACTGTTCGTCACCTCCACTGTGCCATTGGCAACCAAAAATGCAACATGGCAGTCCATCCTGGACAAGGTGAATGCAGTCGGAGTGCTGAGGAGGACAATGGAAGAGGTCAAGAGGCGCTGGAATGATGTCAAGCGCAAGACCAAGCAGAAACTCGCCAACAACCAGAAGGCAGCAATGCAGACTGGAGGTGGGAGTCCAGCGCCACAGGAGGTGCTGGATGACATGGAGGAAATGGTGTCCACAGTCATCAGTGGGGAGACGGTGGCAGGAGTTGGGGGACCGGACACTGCTCAACATGACCGGACACAACAGCAACAGGGTGAGTAACCACCAGGGACTGGGGGACGGGGCGAGATGGGCACAATCGCACACATGCACAATCAAGAATAGCACACTGCACACCCACAATGACTCTGGGTCATGCCCCTGATCCCCTTGGCATACCGCAGCACACATAGAAACACCAAGTGGGCCCCCGTCCACAATGTGCACAGAGGGGGCACTCCCCACACATCACTAATCTCACAACAAACCCATGCACATGTCCCAAACCCAGCAAAGCGGCGTGTCAGTGAGCCACACTGACAATGCAAGTGACACTGCATAACGAATAGCATGGCTGCAGTCAATATATCATGACATGTCGCACACCACAACACTGAGGTGGCTGAGTGTGGACCACATCCGTAAAGGAGCAGGTCCCACTCTGACACATCCACCTGCACAAACAACCCCTGACCTGACCAACACACCTGTGGACAAACCATGCCCCACAGTCCCAACTATCACCAAGAGCCCAATCTACCCAAGTATGCAACATCTCAGCACTGCAGAAGCACAGAAGTCAAGGCGCACCGCCTGAAAGGGATAAGGGCCAGCCACATCAGAGCTGCAGGGGCGACTCCCCCAAAATGCAGCACACACACATAATATGCAGAGCACATCAACATTGACAACAATTTGGTTCAAACTGCAACACGTTCACAACAGAACAGAGGACCCAAGTGGTGCCGCTTGTGTGTAGAAACTGGCCACTCACATTTGGCATAGCAGGGACACGTGGGATGAAAATGTACTGGTACAAACACACATCCGTGATGTTGTCGAAATGTCCACTGTCCCGCATCAAATAGGCAGCTCCTCCCAAACAGTCACAATGTACATTGTCATGCAGTCTGAATGTAAATTTGTACGATGCGTCAACATACATGTGCACACAATGTTAAACTGCATCTCCCCTTCACATTGCAGAGGGAGAACCAACACCTCCTGCAGAGCAGACCCAACAGCTCTTCACTGATGACGAAGAGGACCACACCAGCATCGACCTCGACGCCCTCCAACAGCCCATGGATGCCCTGAGGACCCCACGCTCAGGAGCAGGGCAGCCCAGCTGCATCGAGGAAACCCCACCCCCTGCACAGACCACACAGCAGGAAGCACCTACCACCACGGCTGACTCCCAGGACCCCCACGACCAACACATGACCTTCCAACGCTGTGTGTTGGAGTGCCAGGAGAAAGTGGCTGATCAGGTGCGGGTGGGGATCGACCGCATGGCAGCCAGACTTGATGCCATACATGGGTGTCTGATTCCCATCAGGGACCACTTTCAGTCCCTAACGGACACCCACAGTCCGCTCCATGCTCTCCAGCGATCCATGGCTGACATCGCTGGAGTCATGATACTGAGACAAGAACAACTGTCCAGTCAGGGTGGCTCCAGCAATGTCTGCCGGGAGTTGGGACAGATGCGGGGGCTCATGGAGACCACGGTGCGGATGACGGCGGACAGGATGGCTGCCATGGCTGCACACCAGCGGGATGTGGCTGGGGCCTTCAATGCCCTGCAGCACATCGTCATGGCATTGCTGCCTCAAGGCCTTGCTCAGATGAGTGCTGCTGCAGCTTCTTCATCCACATCTGCGCCCCCTGATGTGTCAGTGCCTCACAGTGCGGCAGGCAATCCACCACTACCCACGTGTGAGGCACATGTGCCATCAGAGGACGAAGATGCGGGTGAACCAACCTTACTGGTGAGGAGGAGGCAGTAGCATTCATCTCCGCAAGATGGCGGGTTTCTGCTTGGTCCTGCCCTTTGCATCATCACCTTCCACTGTCCCCCGATACACTCTACGACACTCACCTTGGAACTCGACATGGACTGCCATCTCCTGTTTGGTTACCAATGACACAGCGATCAGACTGTGGCCTGAACTCTTCCCCTTCTGATGTACTTGTCATTCCCTGTATGACTCTGGCTGGCCCTCCACGGGCCAATAATGTGAAGTGGGGTTTGCATGGCCCTGTATTGCTCCAGCTGCAATTCTCCACTGGATGTGAATTAAACATTCAGAATCGCACAGATGTGTCCTGCCTTTGATCATTCACGTATGTGGGTATGGTTGAATGTAGGGTGAGAGATTCCCCCTGATGTCCATGGTGGTCATGTCGTGGAACTTGAGTGACAGGGTGCAACAGTGCGGATTCTGATCCGGGTGGCGTAGTCACTACAACAGGGACACACACATCAGTTACTTCCATGTCCAGCCCAGAACTGGAGCACGCCCAGAGCCCCGGGTTCATTTTTCCCACCCCAACGCTGGCCTGCCATACGCCAGGCCAGTTGACTCCGCTTACGCTTACAGGGGGACGACAACGCTAAATGTCCAAGGTCTTCCTGTAGTGATCTGCTGCTCACTGGTCTAGTCGTCAGCATGCCACAGCCACTCCCTGAGGGCTCGTTCAGACCCACACCACACCCATCCAGCACAGGCATCACAGGACATGTGACCCTGCCAATCAAGGGGCCTAGCACGTCACATACCCCACTGCCAGTGTGGGAGTCCAGGGGGACTGGGGGGTGGGGGGCCTGGGTGTGGTGGCGGTGGGTGTTGTGGCCCTCTTGGGGCTCCGGGCTGCATGATCAGTAGCTCCATGGCATCTGTTGTTCTTCAGGTGTGGCTCTGGGCTGGGCTCCCTTTATGGTGCAGGTTGTCGTCCGACTTAACACCAGGTAGGAGCAGGTGTTAAATCCCTGCTGCTAAAGCGCCTTATCGCATGTTTTTGATTCTTATCGCCGATCTGGCTGGTCGTTGGGAATGTTGCGAGATGGTGTTTCCGCAGGTTTTTGCACGGGAACGCCTACTCTGCATCTCATTAGCGTTAGTTGCCGGTGTCATCCGTGGCAATGTTTTTTGTGGCTGCTATCGCAGGGAAACTGGTGTTGTCGGCTGTTAACACCAGCTTGTGAATGGTGCGATGAATTTATCGCCACTTTGGCTGCGATGAAGTGCCGCTAACTCGGCGATAAGTCCTTGTGAATATGCCCCATTGTCTTTACCCTTGTCCCCACCCTTATCTTGAGTTTTAGAAGAATCTTGCATCTTCTGGTGACCACCATGGTTCTGATTTTTCTGCTTCACCCTAATTCTTACCCATTTATCTCCCTTCTTTCCCAGTTCTTGGGGAGAAGTCAGATCTGAGTCCATCAGGTACTGATCCAATAGCTGATTCTGGCAATCATTAAGGATCTGCTCCCTCATAATCAAATTGTACAATACATCAAAATCATGCACTTTGCTGCCAAGCAACCAACCTTCCAGAGCCTTGACAGCACTATCCTCAAAGTCTACCCAATCCTGATTCTGTATCTTCTGGGTGTCTCTGAACTTAATCCTATACTGTTCAGTGGTTAAGCCAAACCCATCAATGAGAGCACTCTACAAAACTGAGTAATTGTCAGCATCCTCCTCTCTAACAGTGAGCTTACCTCCCCCCCCAGATGCAGGTTTTTGGGGCCCTGATGAAGACTCATTGGGGGATATTCTCAAGAACGTGTGTTAACTACCGCCAAATTCGCGTAACGCAACTTCTCACATTGCAGTCCATCGCGGGAAAATAACACCGTGTTAACGGCGCATTCCCAACACGGCGGTAACATGCAATAGTTCCCCGACAACGCGTAAAATGACCACGAAGAACCCACCGGGGCGGCGATAAAAATCCAAAGCGAACGTGAAAAAAGTTGCGATGGGCTCATTCGCGATAAGACAATCAGCGAAAAGCAGCGCCAGGCCTGCAAATCACACACGTCAGGCGGGAAAAATCACCATAAAAGCAGAAAACAAAAACACAAACAAAAACCAAACCACAGCGAAGCACAATGGAGGCAGCCGGAGCAGGTACAGAGGACAGCCAGAACTCCACAAGCCCCACGGAGGCCCAGCCTGGGACCCCGGGGACAGGGAAGGGCAAGGACAAGAAGAGGAAGACGAAGTTCAGTCCGCAGGAAAACAGGATCCTGATCACGGAGGTGGTAGAACACCATCAACAACTGTTCGTCACCTCCACTGTGCCATTGGCAACCAAAAATGCAACATGGCAGTCCATCCTGGACAAGGTGAATGCAGTCGGAGTGCTGAGGAGGACAATGGAAGAGGTCAAGAGGCGCTGGAATGATGTCAAGCGCAAGACCAAGCAGAAACTCGCCAACAACCAGAAGGCAGCAATGCAGACTGGAGGTGGGAGTCCAGCGCCACAGGAGGTGCTGGATGACATGGAGGAAATGGTGTCCACAGTCATCAGTGGGGAGACGGTGGCAGGAGTTGGGGGACCGGACACTGCTCAACATGACCGGACACAACAGCAACAGGGTGAGTAACCACCAGGGACTGGGGGACGGGGCGAGATGGGCACAATCGCACACATGCACAATCAAGAATAGCACACTGCACACCCACAATGACTCTGGGTCATGCCCCTGATCCCCTTGGCATACCGCAGCACACATAGAAACACCAAGTGGGCCCCCGTCCACAATGTGCACAGAGGGGCACTCCCACACATCACTAATCTCACAACAAACCCATGCACATGTCCCAAACCCAGCAAAGCGGCGTGTCAGTGAGCCACACTGACAATGCAAGTGACACTGCATAACGAATAGCATGGCTGCAGTCAATATATCATGACATGTCGCACACCACAACACTGAGGTGGCTGAGTGTGGACCACATCCGTAAAGGAGCAGGTCCCACTCTGACACATCCACCTGCACAAACAACCCCTGACCTGAGCAACACACCTGTGGACAAACCATGCCCCACAGTCCCAACTATCACCAAGAGCCCAATCTACCCAAGTATGCAACATCTCAGCACTGCAGAAGCACAGAAGTCAAGGCGCACCGCCTGAAAGGGATAAGAGCCAGCCACATCAGAGCTGCAGGGGCGACTCCCCCAAAATGCAGCACACACACATAATATGCAGAGCACATCAACATTGACAACAATTTGGTTCAAACTGCAACACGTTCACAACAGAACAGAGGACCCAAGTGGTGCCGCTTGTGTGTAGAAACTGGCCACTCACATTTGGCATAGCAGGGACACGTGGGATGAAAATGTACTGGTACAAACACACATCCGTGATGTTGTCGAAATGTCCACTGTCCCGCATCAAATAGGCAGCTCCTCCCAAACAGTCACAATGTACATTGTCATGCAGTCTGAATGTAAATTTGTACGATGCGTCAACATACATGTGCACACAATGTTAAACTGCATCTCCCCTTCACATTGCAGAGGGAGAACCAACACCTCCTGCAGAGCAGACCCAACAGCTCTTCACTGATGACGAAGAGGACCACACCAGCATCGACCTCGACGCCCTCCAACAGCCCATGGATGCCCTGAGGACCCCACGCTCAGGAGCAGGGCAGCCCAGCTGCATCGAGGAAACCCCACCCCCTGCACAGACCACACAGCAGGAAGCACCTACCACCACGGCTGACTCCCAGGACCCCCACGACCAACACATGACCTTC
This sequence comes from Calotriton arnoldi, assembly GCA_963921515.1. Taxonomy (NCBI): domain Eukaryota; kingdom Metazoa; phylum Chordata; class Amphibia; order Caudata; family Salamandridae; genus Calotriton; species Calotriton arnoldi. Next base: position 2,218,477 of record CAWUFW010001998.1, read on the forward strand.
CAACGCCGTGTGTTGGAGTGCCAGGAGAAAGTGGCTGATCAGGTGCGGGTGGGGATCGACCGCATGGCAGCCAGACTTGATGCCATACATGGGTGTCTGATTCCCATCAGGGACCACTTTCAGTCCCTAACGGACACCCACAGTCCGCTCCATGCTCTCCAGCGATCCATGGCTGACATCGCTGGAGACATGATACTGAGACAAGAACAACTGTCCAGTCAGGGTGGCTCCAGCAATGTCTGCCGGGAGTTGGGACAGATGCGGGGGCTCATGGAGACCACGGTGCGGATGACGGCGGACAGGATGGCTGCCATGGCTGCACACCAGCGGGATGTGGCTGGGGCCTTCAATGCCCTGCAGCACATCGTCATGGCATTGCTGCCTCAAGGCCTTGCTCAGATGAGTGCTGCTGCAGCTTCTTCATCCACATCTGCGCCCCTGATGTGTCAGTGCCTCACAGTGCGGCAGGCAATCCACCACTACCCACGTGTGAGGCACATGTGCCATCAGAGGACGAAGATGCGGGTGAACCAACCTTACTGGTGAGGAGGAGGCAGTAGCATTCATCTCCGCAAGATGGCGGGTTTCTGCTTGGTCCTGCCCTTTGCATCATCACCTTCCACTGTCCCCCGATACACTCTACGACACTCACCTTGGAACTCGACATGGACTGCCATCTCCTGTTTGGTTACCAATGACACAGCGATCAGACTGTGGCCTGAACTCTTCCCCTTCTGATGTACTTGTCATTCCCTGTATGACTCTGGCTGGCCCTCCACGGGCCAATAATGTGAAGTGGGGTTTGCATGGCCCTGTATTGCTCCAGCTGCAATTCTCCACTGGATGTGAATTAAACATTCAGAATCGCACAGATGTGTCCTGCCTTTGATCATTCACGTATGTGGGTATGGTTGAATGTAGGGTGAGAGATTCCCCCTGATGTCCATGGTGGTCATGTCGTGGAACTTGAGTGACAGGGTGCAACAGTGCGGATTCTGATCCGGGTGGCATAGTCACTACAACAGGGACACACACATCAGTTACTTCCATGTCCAGCCCAGAACTGGAGCACGCCCAGAGCCCCGGGTTCATTTTTCCCACCCCAACGCTGGCCTGCCATACGCCAGGCCAGTTCACTCCGCTTACGCTTACAGGGGGGGACGACAACGCTAAATGTCCAAGGTCTTCCCTGTAGTGATCTGCTGCTCACTGGTCTAGTCGTCAGCATGCCACAGCCACTCCCTGAGGGCTCGTTCAGACCCACACCACACCCATCCAGCACAGGCATCACAGGACATGTGACCCTGCCAATCAAGGGGGCCTAGCACGTCACATACCCCACTGCCAGTGTGGGAGTCCAGGGGGGACTGGGGGGGTGGGGGGCCTGGGTGTGGTGGCGGTGGGTGTTGTGGCCCTCTTGGGGCTCCGGGCTGCATGATCAGTAGCTCCATGGCATCTGTTGTTCTTCAGGTGTGGCTCTGGGCTGGGCTCCCTTTCATGGTGCAGGTTGTCGTCCGACTTAACACCAGGTAGGAGCATGTGTTAAATCCCTGCTGCTAAAGCGCCTTATCGCATGTTTTTGATTCTTATCGCCGATCTGGCTGGTCGTTGGGAATGTTGCGAGATGGTGTTTCCGCAGGTTTTTGCACGGGAACGCCTACTCTGCATCTCATTAGCGTTAGTTGCCGGTGTCATCCGTGGCAATGTTTTTGTGGCTGCTATCGCAGGGAAACTGGTGTTGTCGGCTGTTAACACCAGCTTGTGAATGGTGCGATGAATTTATCGCCACTTTGGCTGCGATGAAGTGCCGCTAACTCGGCGATAAGTCCTTGTGAATATGCCCCATTGTCTTTACCCTTGTCCCCACCCTTATCTTGAGTTTTAGAAGAATCTTGCATCTTCTGGTGACCACCATGGTTCTGATTTTTCTGCTTCACCCTAATTCTTACCCATTTATCTCCCTTCTTTCCCAGTTCTTGGGGAGAAGTCAGATCTGAGTCCATCAGGTACTGATCCAATAGCTGATTCTGGCAATCATTAAGGATCTGCTCCCTCATAATCAAATTGTACAATACATCAAAATCATGCACTTTGCTGCCAAGCAACCAACCTTCCAGAGCCTTGACAGCACTATCCTCAAAGTCTACCCAATCCTGATTCTGTATCTTCTGGGTGTCTCTGAACTTAATCCTATACTGTTCAGTGGTTAAGCCAAACCCATCAATGAGAGCACTCTACAAAACTGAGTAATTGTCAGCATCCTCCTCTCTAACAGTGAGCTTACCTCTACCTTTGTCAGCAAAGGAGTGCCACAAGATAGCTGCCGACTGCTCTTGAGGGACCTTCTGAACTTTACAGGCCCTCTCTAAAGCAGTTATCCATTTGTGAATGTCATCCCCAACATAGTAGGCAGGGACAATCTTGCTCAGGTTCCTATGATCAAAGGAATGTTCCTTAAATCTAGGGACACTGTTGCTGCCACCATGGGACTCTAGTCCCATTTTCTTCTAGCTTTCTGGACTTCGAGAGACTCTTTGTCAAGAGCCAACTGCTCTTTCCTGAGCCTAAGCCTAGCTTTCTCAAGTTCTGTCCCTGTTTTCCTACGCGGACGACTCCCAGATTATCTTTTCTCTTGCTATGAAGAGTGCGGATGAGATCTCCCCCCTCCAGCTGGGCTTGGGCAAAATTGCATCATGGATGCAGGCTAATTACCTCAAGCTCAACGGAGAGAAGACCGAGGTCCTGATATTGGGTAAAAACAAGGATCTCTGGGGCCCACAACATTGGCCTAGTGAGATGGGTGTACTTCCCCAACCCGCCCGTCAAGTCCGTAATCTGGGCTTCATCATTGATGACTCACTAACCATGCAACATCAAGCTGTCAAGGTGGCCGCCACATGTTTTACCATCCTGAAGTGGCTAAAAAAGATCATTTGGATGCTGCCAGAGCCTACCCAGAGAACAGTAGTCCAGGCATTAATCACCTCAAGACTGGACTACGGAAACGTTCTCTATCTAGGGACCAACAAGGAGGTGACTCGCAGGTTGCAAATGGCTCAGAACTCTGCTGCAAGATTACTTTGCCGGGTCCCTAGAGCCACCTCTGTCTCCGGTCACCTGCGAGACCTGCACTGGCTCAGGGTTGAGAACCGAATTAAGTTCAAAGCCCTGAGCTACATGTTCAAAATCAAAATAGCTATAGCACCGCAATATCTGCAATCCCTGGCCTGTCTTTATGTGCCTCCTCAATGCCTTCGCTCATCTACCCAAGGGAAATTCTCTGTGCCCAGAGTCAGACTATCTCGGATGGGTGGCAGATCGTTTGCATATCTCGGTCCCTCACTCTGGAATTCCCTTCCCACATTTATTCGGAGCGAAACGGTATATGCCCAATTTCGTAAATTACTTAAAACTTAGCTTTTTAACCAGTAATCATTTAAACGGTGATACATTCCTTGGTCTGCCCGGCGCCGGGAAACCCTTTTTGGGTAGCTGTCGCGCCTTATAAATTTAACTATATTTCCACACCACCAAGAAAACCGCATTCAAGGAACGACTGGACAACAACGCCCACAACAGCAAGGAACTCTTCATCATCGTCAAAGAACTCTCGAACCCCAGCGCCGGAAACAACGACATCACTCCCTCGCAAGACCTCTGCAACTCGCTCGCCTCGTTCTTCCACAGCAAGATCGCAGACATACACAACAGTTTCAGCACACAGCCGACGTACCCTACGACCGTTCCAACGTCCCCCACCTCCACCCTCCGAGCCTGGACCCCGATCAACACCGAAGACACTATCCGCACGATGAACTCCATCCACTCCGGATCACCAACCGACCCCTGCCCTCACCACGTCTTCCAACAAGGCCGACGCCGTCATCGCACCCCACCTCCGGGACATCATCAACACCTCCCTCGACACCGCCACCTTCCCAGAGAGCTGGAAGCACGCCGAACTCAGCGCCCTACTGAAGAGAACCGTCAGCGGATCCCACCGACCTCAAAAACTACCGCCCCATCTCGCTCCTTCCTTTTCCTGCCAAAGTCATCGAGAAGACCGTCAACAGACAACTGGCCGCCTTCCTCGAGACGAATGGATCCCTCGACCACTCGCAGTCCGGCTTCCGGGCCAACCACAGCACCGAGACCGCCCTCATCGCAGCCACCGACGACATCCGAGCCCTGCTCGACAACGGGAAACAGCGGCCCTCATCCTCCTGGACCTCTCCGCAGCGTTCGACACAGTCTGCCACCGCACCCTAGTGCAACGCCTGAACAACGTCGGAATCCAAGAGAAGGCACTGGAGTGGATCATCTCCTTCCTCGCCGGAAGAACCCAGAGAGTCCGCCTCCCCCGTTCAGTTCCGAGGCCGCCGAAGTCATCTGCGGCGTACCACAAGGATCATCACTCAGCCCCACCCTCTTCAACGTCTACATGAGCCCCTCGCAGCCATCGCACGCCAACACAACCTCAACATCATCTCCTACGCCGACGACACCCAGCTGATCCTCTCCCTCACCAACGACCCCACAACCGCCAGAACCAACCTACATGAAGGGATGAAGGACGTAGCCGAGTGGATGAGGAACAGCCGCCTGAAACTGAACTCAGATAAGACGGAAGTCCTCATTCTAGGATCATCACCCTCCGCCTGGGACGACTCCTGGTGGCCCCCTGCCCTGGGCAACGCACCCAAACCAACGGACCACGCACGCAACCTGGGCTTCATCCTGGACTCCTCCCTCTCAATGACCCGACAAGTCAACGCCGTCTCCTCGTCTTGCTTCAACATCCTACGCATGCTGCGCAAGATCTTCCGGTGGATCCCCACCGAAACCAGGAAGACGGTCACCCAGGCCCTCGTCACCAGCCGACTGGACTACGGCAACTCCCTCTACGCCGGAACCACAGCCAAACTTCAAAAAGACTCCAACGCATCCAGAACGCCTCAGCTCGACTCATCCTGGACATCCCCCGACACAGCCACATCGCCGGACACCTGAGAGACCTGCACTGGCTCCCCGTCAGCAAGAGAATCACGTTCCGACTCCTCACCCACGCACACAAAGCTCTCCACAACCAAGGCCCCAGATACCTCAACGACCGTCTGACCTTCTACACTCCCACCCGCCAGCTACGATCGACCAACCACGCCCTCGCCGCCGTCCCCGCATCCGAAGAGCCACAACGGGAGGAAGATCCTTCTCCTACCTGGCTGCCAAGACGTGGAACTCCCTACCCATCCACCTCCGCCTTACCCAAGACCACCTCTCCTTCAGGAAGCAACTCAAGACCTGGCTGTTCGAACAGTAGCGGACCCCCCCCTCCCAAGCGCCTTGAGACCCTCCGGGTGAGTAGCGCGCTATACAAATGCTTGATTGATTGATTGAACTAATAAATAAATTAAATAAATAAATAAATAAATTCAAGAAGTTGGTATTCCCTATCAAAAGAGTGGTCCCTCTTGCTAGATACAGAGGTCCCTACAGACTGTCCTCAGTGATTAGACTCTGCAGAGGGAGATCTAGATCTCCTTGGTAAACTCTGCACTCTTCCAGGAGGAATGAAGAGGGGTCCCTCAAGGCCTTCTCCATCCTCCTCTTGAAGATCTGAGTTGTCCAGGTGGGAGCCATCAGGTTCCCCCTGGTCAGAATTAGATTCTAGGTCAAAGAGCCCTATCTTCATACCCTGGCTCATCCACTCTGTCCTGTTCATCTGACCCAGGACTCTTCCTTAGGTCATCTAACAGTAACACCTCTACCAGGCGTTGAGTGTTGGTACTCCTCCCTGTCTTCAGCTTTCTAGAGGCATACAGGACTTTCAATTCTTGGAATGAAAGCTCACTATATCTAGAGGGCAGAGAGCCACTGGCATCTCCTTTAGTAGACATACTAAGTGTGGTGAGGTGTTGCACCTACCTAACCTAGTGGGAATTAAACTCTCTGAGGTTGGAGAAAGGGTGTGCTAGACCCTTCACTTACCCAACCCTAAGTTCAGTAGAACTTACTTATTCTAAGCTAGTATTATATGTACCTAGTACTTAGTGGTTTTCAGTTAATCAATACAAAGATTTATCCGGTAAAACAATGCAGGCTTGAATCCCAACTGCTGCACACCAATGTGAGAGGCTGCCGGGTATTTGTTATATCCACTAATGTAAGTGGGCACCTTGCACCAGTCCAGACAACCCTTATGGTGAGTTAACAGGTCTCAGACAACCTTAGAAAGCTATCCAAGTGGTAGCTGTAGAGAGCAGCCTTCAGGCTTAGTCTTGAAGGAGTGTAAAGCAGCGTGTTTTACCAGAATACAATATTAGTATGATTAAATGAAGGAGAACCACACAAGGTATTTATAAAAATATGTATTTATTTTATAATACTCCCTAGTACGTTCCAGTATCTCCCACATGGAGATATACACAAAGCACACAACACTATAGCAAATAAATCACAGTAAATAGCACTAATACACAGTGGGCCCCAGGGGGGGACCAAACCATATACTAAAAAAGTGGTATAAGAACCACGACTCGAGTCAGGACAATGTTGAGAGGACGTAGAATTGCTGGGACCCCAAGGAACCACCCAAGGTGAGTAGATAGGGACACATCGGCGTGCTTCATACAAGTCTATGTGCAAGTCGCAGTTGAATTTTTAAAGATTAGGGACCCTTCCCAGTGGGCTTCGAGGAAACCCTGTGGAAGACAGAAGGTTGGAGAGCCACCCCACCCGTGGATACCAAAGTACCCAAGTTACCTAACCGAGAGAAGCCGGGTGCATAGGTGTGAAGTGGCGTCGGAAACCGCAGTCGAACCCAATGGAGGACTTCGAAGAAGAGCCGCTGCTGGAAGAGGAGAAAGTTTCCCTTGGAGTTCAAATGTGGATTCTTGTCGAGGAGTACCTGAAAGCAGAGGGGACAGAGTTTGGGTCACTTGAGAGTGACCAGGGGCTCGGTAGACGAATGCCCACCGATGTCAGGTGCTTCAGGATAGTTGACGGTGATCTTGACTCTGTAGCTGCAGGGACAAGACGATGTTGAGGACAACCAAGAGCCGGATGCAAACTGTCCCACAAAGGATGTCGAGTGCTGAGGGGTCGGTGTCCGGCAGGAGCACCAACAAGCCTTGGCAAAAGCAACCCATGCAGGAAGCCAAGGAAGTGTACGGTTCGAACCAGCAAGGTCCAGGGGACTCACCACAAGCAGGGGAGTCAGGGCAAGCCCAGAGCAATCAGGGGAGCCCAAGGAAAACAAAGATGACCCTCAATTGGACCCACAGGCTGGAGGCACAGGAGTCGCGAGAGGACCTCAGGCAGTTTCAGAAAACAACAGACCACGGAGCACACGGTGCGATGTGGTTGAATATCTTTGTAGGAAAAGTTGCCAGAGGTTGGGCTACTCAGAGCCCAATGCACTTGTCACAGGAGTGCCAACAAGCACATGAACTTGCAAAAGTATGTGGTGCACAGGGGTTCAGGTATTGCAGCCCCCACAAGGGATTCTGGCCTCAAACTTAGTGAGAGGGCAGCTCAGGCCTTGAGGGACATAGAAACCCACCTCCTGTGTTGCTGAGCCTTTCAGAGTCCAGAGGAGCTTGGGATCAGCAGACCGGTCAGCAGTGTTGCGGTGCCTACGTCTCCCAGGACTGGTTTGAACTGGACTATGCACAGGGACACCAAATGTGCCCCTCCTGCAGGTTTTCAGGTGCTGGCAAGCGCACCCACCCAGCCCTAATACACGAACGGATACTCCTTACGCTGGTCGATGGTACACCCCTAGAAATTACACGGCTGTCGTAACCAAATGTAAACCTGCCCTTTTGGCATCCCTGGATGATAATACCACCCACGAAATAATACTGACCTCATTTCAGGCAATTTCAAGAGCCATAAAAGAGGCCTTAGTCGTGAAAAACAGAAATCCAAATAGGAATGCATCAGGGTGGTTTGATGCAAAGTGTACACAGGCTTCTGTTAAATTAAAACATGAAACACACAAAAACCATAGAAGTATACAAGAGCTAAGACAGGCCAGAAGGGCTTATAAAAAAGCACTTGTGGAGCGCAAGGCGACTTTGAGATCGGAGGTTTGGGCGGCGTTGCAGGAGGCTTCACTATCTAAAGACTGTGCAGCCTTCTGGAGGGCTGTAAAAGCCCCTTTTTTGGCTACAGGAGATGCTCCAGAATTGAAATAGCAATAACAGAGGTACTGTGGGTAGAGCACTTCACCAAAATATATGATAGCAAATTCTGTGGAAACAATCCAGAAACCCATTCACTAGGCGATGACGAAGTGGCTGACCCATCAACTCAAATTGATCTCCAGGTAACCCTGGAGGAAGTCAATCGCACAATCATGGCAAGTATGGGTGGAAAGGCCCCTGGGCCGGATGGGATCCCTGTAGATTTATTTAAATATAATACGGCGCTATGGGGCCCACTTCTAACACAGGTAATCAATGCGAGCTGCGCCTTTAAATTTATTGACACATGGTCAGAATCCATTTTAGTCCCAATTTTTAAAAAAGGGAATAGACAAGATCCGGCGTGCTATCGTCCGATATCACTTTTAGATTCCCTGGTTAAAGTAGTCGGGCGCATTATGCTCGAGAGACTACAGGATTGGGCAGAAGCAAACAAGGTGATTTCTGAGCTGCAGTTCGGGTTTCGAAAGGGGCTAGGAACCATTGAACAAGGTCTAAACCTGAACATTCTTATAGGGAAATACACCCTTGCTAAGAAGGGTAGGTTGTTCTTAGCCTTTGTCGACCTTACAGCAGCATTTGATTGCGTTAGGCATGATAAGCTCTGGTGTATCCTTTGGGACATAGGTGTGGAGCCTAATATTATACTTTTTTTTAAGACAACTATACAGAAATGCCAAGGCGAGGGTGCGCTATGGAGCGAATGGAGAATGCCCAGATCTGCTACAAATTAAGAAGGGTGTAAGACAAGGCTGTGTGTTGGCCCCCTTCCTTTTTAACCTTTATATAAATGAGTTTGGACGAACACTTGTAAATAAATGTCAAGATCTCCCCCAAATAGAAGGGCGGCCAATACCCGCTTTACTGTACGCGGATGATGCCATCTTGATGGCTCACACTCAAGTCAGCCTACAAAGAATACTGAATAACTTCACGGCCTTTATGCATTATTTAGGGCTAAGGGTAAACGCAACAAAAACCTTTATTATGAGATGCGGCACTGGCAGCCAAAAATGCAGAGAAATGTATATAGATGGGAAAAAGATAGATTTTTCAAATAGATTTAACTATTTGGGATTTCTCTTTGACCAAAATGGTTCCTGGACCCACGCGGTGCAAGCCAGAAAACTGGCTTTCATGAAAACAAATGCCGCCCCAGTTAATTTTGCTAAAGAATTGGGCAGGAGTCCTGCACGCGAGTTATTACAGATATATAGGTCTAAGAGTGTCTTGACTGCAGTATATGGTACTGGGATCTGGGGACACTCAGATGTTCAGGCCCTTCAATCTGTTGAAAATATGTTTCTACGATTTATACTGGCAGTCCTGGCCAATACCGCATCATATGTTTGCCACTCTGAACTGGGTATCCCTCATATTACAGATTTAATAAAAGTGGAACCAATCTTGTTATGGCACAGAATATGGACATCTGCAGAAACTAACCTTAACAAAGATATTTTAAATGATATTTTTAAACTGGATGATGTTCTAAGAATTTCATGGCTAAAATATGTGCGGGATTTTAGGAATGATTTAGGCCACTAACTGGCACATGCATCAAGGTAGGCTTTTGCGATTCCTTAATTGCGATTATTAAGGAATCGCAATTAAGGAATCGCAAAAGCCTATGCATGTAGGAATCGCTATAAAAATAGCGATTCCTAAACATTCCTTAATTGCGACTCGCTAATTGCGAGTCGCAATTAGGAATACCTCCCATTAATTCCTATGGGCCTAGAGGCCCATAGGAATGAATGGGAAGACATTCTCAATTTGCGATTCGCAATTAGAGAATCGCAAATTGAGAATGCAATTTCAAGGGTGCCAGGGTGTCAAAAGGACCCCCTGTTGCACCCTGAAATCTGCATATGAGTACATCTTGCACACACACATGCCCCAAGGGCATGTGTGTGTGTAAATGGAACTTTGAAAAATGCACTTTAGTGCATTTTTCAAAGTTTTGTAAATTACCATGAAGTTCAACTTCATGGTAATTTGCGCCTCTATTAGCGAAATCGCTAATTTTTTACTTTAATGCATTGCATTTAAGGAATCTCAATTTGCGATTCCTTAAATGCAATCGTAATTTGAGAATTCGCAATTAATTGCGAATTCTCAAATTGCGAAGGGCCTTGACCCTTGATGCATCGCAAAGGTAATTTTGCGATCGCAAACGGCCGATTTTTGCGAATCGCACCGTTTGCGATCGCAAAAACCTTTGATGCATGTGCCCCTTAGAGTTTTATACCAACCCATGCACAATGGACACTCTGACAAGAAAACAGCTAAAAAGTTTAACTCATCTTGAAACTCTTAGACTAACAGTGGAAATGCCAAAGCCCACAGTATTGCACAATCAAATGATCTTAACTACGTATAGCATCCAACCATATCTCACATTAGTCTGTGGCATGTACGATAGACTCTTTTATTAACACGATTTAGACTAGGGATACTGCACAGGCTAATGAGTTTTCCAAAGATGAATGATTGGTCGAAAGTGTTGCAACCATGCCCGTGTGACGATCATTCAGAGCAAACAAGACTTCACGCGGTTTTATTTTGTAAATTTTACCAAATGCAAAGAAAGAAATGGATTTTACCCCTTTTAAAAAAGCTTGGTTTTAGGCAATGTCATCCCGCCTTTTTAGCATTACAGTTTTTAGATCATGATTATATAGTATGGTTTTTAGCAATGTATTTAAAGAGCATAATGAAATGTAGGAAATCCATAATAATGTGATTGCCTGAAGGCCCAAAATCTAATGATGTAAAGAGGATCGAAACAAGTGATTTTAAATGCCTGTGTATTATCTGATTTAATGCATGAAGTCTACGCATTTTATCTTTTCTTGAAGTAGGATCATGTGTATAATACTTATGTGATTTTATGCGCTTTTATGATTTTCTAAAAAGAAATCAAATAAAGCTATTTCTGATTTGATTTGATTACTGGGACATGTAAAGACAACAGACATGTCTATTGATGTCCTTGGGCATTAACTTTGAATCTGCTTGCATGCGTGTTGTGGTCAGCCCATGGATATTGCTGTGTGTGTTCCCACTCAACACATATTTATTTGGCTACATTTGTGCATCTGGTATTAATTTTCCACAAGGAAATGCATCAGATTGCTACACCTCACCAGGGGAGGCGTAGGGATGCGCAACATGCAATGAGATTTACATTTCTCTTGTTTGTATGCTCTTTCTATGCATGCTACATTCTGACACGACCCAGACTAATGCTAAATCAACTTTTGTGATTGTTTGTGGGCAGTTAGGTGTCCCTTTATGCAGAAATACATTCCTCCCCATGACACAGGCACCCTTGCAGAATGGTGCATGGGTGACTGTGTTTGTGCATTTCAGCTAATTGTGCACCAGTGCAGGGGATAGCAGGGTGATCTGTCATCTTGTTGTACATATGGCACATGTCTTTGTTTCAGAAGGAATGCAGCACAGCGCAAGCATATGTCTTGTGGCACGTCCTGCATTGATTCCTTGCAATTTTTGTGTAATGAGTTCTGCAAGATCTATATTCCGAGAGTGACTTAGTGGTTTGTGAGAGTATTTCTGGCCTACTCCTTTGTTGGGCCTACTTATATATGTGTGGTTCTTTGGCATTAGGTGTTTGTGTAAAGTAGTTGGGCCAGTTACAATGTATGTCGGATTCAATTTGCTACATGTGCATTCTCACATAGTGGAGCTACATAATTGGTGACTTGAGGTGTGTGGTGTGATCAGTTTGTACTTACCAACGAGCAGTCCATTTCCATAGGTGTCATTCTCGAACTGCTAGTTGATGACCGATTGGCGGAAGATGTAGGAGTCATGCACACTTCCTGGAAACTTGGCAACGACATTGATGAACAGGCCAAGGTGGTCCACAATTGCCTGCACATTCATCAAATATATGTGCTTCCTGTAGCGGTATGTGTGTGCAGTGTCCGCAGGAGGCACAAGTTGCACATGGGTGCAGTCAATTGCGCCCAACACATGCAGTAAACCAGCAATGGCATAGAAGCCTTGCTTGTTGGCAATTTGTTCTTGCGCAGTGTTGGGGAAGCGTAGGTGCTGCTGCGTCAAGCTGATGATGGCATCCAAGAAAGTGGGGAGGATCCTTGAGAAGGATGCCTGGGAGACTCCTGCCACTCTGGCAGTGGTGGGCTGAAAGGTGCCTGAGGCCAACATGTGCAGCACGGCAAGTAGCTTGGCCTGCGGAGGGATGTTAGTGCTGCGCTGGGATGGGGCCTGCAGCCTTGGCATTATCTGGTTGAGTAGTCGGAAGATGGCTGACCTTTTTAGCCTGTAATGGGCTATCACCTCCTCTGGCTTGAGGTGTAAGAAGGTGATCCATTGGCGGTAGACCCGCTCTCTTTTGCAGCGCTGCCTCTGTGGTGGTGGTGGAGGTCTTCTTGGAGCTCGAAGTTGCAAGAGTAGTACCTCCATGGTGTTGTTGAGAATTCCAATGAGGCTCTGGGATTGTCTTCCTTATATACATGTGTGTTTGCAGCATTTTTAAGACCAGCTATTTTTTGGTCTAAAAAACCTGCCACTAACTGGACTTAGCGGCCATTGTGGGGGGGTTATCAAAGAACAGGATTTTCATTGTAAATATCGCAAAGTGTGGTTTGCTGCAGTTTTTTCACGGGAACGCCTACCTTGCATCTAATTTTTGTTAACTCCCGCTAACAGAAGTGGCGATCATGAAAATTCCCGTTTACGCTGAAAAAGTGCTGCTAACCGCAGGTAGTGGCACTTTGTAAATACAGCGATAAAAAAAATGCCGCCGTAACATCAAAAAATTGACACTACGGAGGTGTTAAGTTCTTGCAAATAGGCTACTACGTGTGTAAATAATTGTTTTGTTAGTTTCTGCTTTGATAAAAGCGTTATTTTTGTTGGACATGTGTAAACAAGGATCATCCAGATGGCACACACAAACACACATACACAAATTCTCTCTCTTTCATATGTAATTGGATCAGCATTGAAGTGATATATCACTACTAAGGCTGTGGCGTTCCAGCAGATGCATTTACCCATAAACACTGGGATGGTCTTTTAGCCCGGAATGTGCAAAGAATGAAGTATTTCAGCGCCGTACCTATCTACATGAACTCTTTAGCCATTCCTATCACAACAACTGGCGAGTTTGCACGAGAAAGTGTTGTCGCATTCATTCAATGTTCCCCAGTCACTTTTTAATAGGAGAACTATAATTTTAGGATCCTGCTAATGGGGAACAGCTGAGTTTAGTTGAGTGGAACTCAGAGCTGCAAATTACATGGGGCTGGAATGCGCTGATTTGCTGTAATTGTGTTTTAGAGCTGAGGAAGTAAGTCAACTGATAGTGGGTGGTTTCCTGCTGGATGAAATACCATATGGCAAGATACAAGTAGAAGCAATGACCTGAAAGCATAAAGGCCCCAATGAAGACTTTTCAGGGGTTGTATGCGGAGATTTCAGGTGGTTGATATTTCTGATACTGGATGTAATATGTATATAATTCCCCGAAATATGAGTTAAACTGCTCAGAGAGGGGAATAACTTTGAGGGCCTGGAATTACCAGGTGGAATTCCATTGGGATTCCCTATTTCTGGGGGGGCGTTTAAAACATAAACATTCACCACATGCTCTGAGCAGTGGGGAGAGGAAGAGGAGATTGCTCCTTTTACAGCGAAGTATTACTTGCTCCTACGTGCATTGGCTAAGGGTCAGATGGGGGCTGCTGAACAGGCTGCTGAGATAATCCAAGATCAAATACAGCCCAATACTAAAGCGATTTTACCACAAAGCTTTTCTGGGCTGTAAAATCAGGTTGGTATGGAGTTGGCTTTTAGTATGATGCAATCCTTTGCAAACACCTTGAGACTTATTGTTTTGTACAATTCTGTTCAAGGCATGGGTACATACATTAGGTTCCACGGAGCCGCAGCGAGGCAGTGTCCTGGTGAGGAGGTAACCTTGATATTTGTGTGACTATAGGTACCCCTTCCCTCCCGTTTTGAAGGCTCATGGGGCATTATCTGGGTGATATAAGAAACCCATTCAGCAATATACCTACTGGGGTATAGTACACTGTGCATGTTAAATGTATGTGCACCACTTAGTTAGGATTATATGTAAATACACAGTTGTTTTGATTTGAGTGTAGAAGGGATCTCTTCTAGGTCCTGATGAGAAGCCCGGGGAGGGCTTCGAAACATGTCGACACAGGAGACACTGCTCATTAAAGCATAGTATCTCCATCTCATTCCCCACTTTTAACGATACCAGCTCAAAGGAACATTAAAATGTATTTTTTCCACTGAGCCAGGTATTTTTTTACTTTTCACCATTCACTCACTTCTGACCATTCCATTCCATTCCACTCACACTCTTACACCACACATAGTATTGTTTTTCATAACCAGTGCTCCCGCGTAGTTGTAGGTCGTAGCACGCCCCTTCCCGCAGCGGGAAGACCCCGATGATGAAGCATGCCACCAAGGGTCCTTTTGGTGGGTGTGGGGTATTTAAACAAAGCTGTGTGCTTTCCACCATTGTAGGAGACACACGTAGTCTGGAGGAACACTTCTATACTTTCCGATAAGGGTGGATCCCTTTGTTTTTTGACAATATAACTTGAGGAGGACGTATCCACCTCTTCTGCTCTTTTGAGCATTACCTCTTCACTCTCTTCTTGTGTTACTTTGATACATACATTAGGAGACAATGGGCAAATACCTGATGGAGCAGGGTTTTGCAAAAATGAAACCTGCTCGAATGGATACCCCCATAATAAGTACTAACAGTAAGTAGATGTAGTAAAACTAACGTACACCCAACATAAACACAAGGGAACTGCTTTGCGCATGCCTAAAATAACACGTAAATGAATAATATTGTATAACTCTCGTGCTTTGAAAGAAAACGAAGAAGTTGCATGAATAGGCCGCATGTGCATCAGTATTTTGCATGTTACATCCTGCTTTAAAAGTAATAATTAATGCTGCTTTGCACTAAGCTTATGCTAATTAACATTAATGGGGAATAGTGCAAGGTGGGTGGCAAACAATGAAGGTTTCATTATCATATAATTAATAAATGTTCATTTTCATTTACTTTAGTGTGCTGAACGAAGCCACCATCTTCTTAACTTGACAAAGGTGGGAGGGGGGAAGCTTCAGTGAGTGATTCCGTTCTGTCACGAGGCAAGCAAGACGTGCTGTGCACCGCAGATGACATGAAAGAGTGAAGGCCAGAGTGTCAGATGACTACCAACTACTGTACCCAGGCGTGGGACCGGAGATGTACTCTGCGAAGATGTTAATATATGAAAGGAGAACGTTATAAAATTGTATCTTGTATGGGGAACGTGAGAACAAACTGAGATTCAGACCATGGGAACTAATTTTCACAATGAAGTTGTTGAATAAAAGGTGAAATCATGGTGTTGTGACAATGCCACCTCTCAAGCCCACCAATCCCTGTACGTGTTCGGTGATAGTTTGCAACATTAGTGGGATGGACATGTCAATTTTAGAGTATAACTGGGCTGCCTTTAGGGGTGTGGTTTGAGCTTAGGCTGGCAGGAGAGAAGAGGGGAGATGCATCGCTGTCCGTCGGTTTGCAGAGAGGCCTAGTTGTTCCTGACCTGTCCTGTTCCTGTCCTTATATCCTTTGTTCCCTGATTCTGTTTTGGGGAACGCCCACCATTTCCTAGGCCGAGGGGGTGGTTTTCCTACAGACCATTAGGTTTGTATTTAGCCTAAATCGTTCTCAAAATCTAAATATAAATGTATTTTGTCTCTGAAACTTTTGTCTCTCCACCTATCCACTCCGTCAATGATTTATTGAAATGTATTATTTAGTTAAACTATTGTCTCTTCATCTATCTCCTCCTTTAGGTATATTATGTTTGGCATAAATATTTGCTGAAACTTTTGTCTCTTACTCTATCCACTCCTTCATTGCACAAAGTCATTGTTTAATTTGGATGAGTTTGAAAATTATATATATATATAATTGTTTCTTTCGTGAGATTCGGTGTTTGTAATCTGTGACCAAATGCAACTGAGCATTAACCCTTTAATATTTGAGATAAAAATCCATTATTAACTTTATTGAGAGTCTGTGATCATTTTATTGACTAAATGGTTGATAAGGTCAGTAGATATCATTGCCATCAACTATTCAACTATTGGTCCATCGACCAAATAGAAGGAAAGTTGATATCAAAAAGGATTAGTTATTAAAGATGTCTCATTTGAATCTATAAAAGGAAAGAAATGTTTGGACGTATAAATTGACCACAGCGCATCAGGGATTCTGGGTGAATGTGTATGGGCCATTGTGTTATGATGTTATTAATTATTGATCCCTGATCAATATTTGGTATTGCCGCTGGATCAGTTTCTTGGTAGCAGAGGACGGTTTAATTATTGATTAGTTTGGTAATGATTATTGATTATTGATTATATGTTCTTAACACAAAAAGTTAGTGACATGTTCTATGTTGTCTAGAAGTACAGGTACGGAGATACCTGAGGAATCCCGGGAAATGGAATTTAGCCTGCAGTAGGCGGAAGAAGAGTGTGGTAAAGAAGCCATACTGCAGAAGTACTTTGTCTGTTGTATTAATACCTAAAGCTACGGAGAGCTGTAGGTGTTATATTAGGGAATTTTCGATTGTGAGTAAAGTGTCTGAATAGTGAAGGGTCCACTTCTGAAACTCTAGCCTTATTCCCAGGAGAATAGCAAGACTCCTTTTCACACCAAAAAGTCCTCTTATGAAATTCTGGTTTTATCCCTAGAGGAGTAATAGGTCCGCCTGAAGCTTGTCTGAAGGGTTAAATAACGCTGGTCGTTATTAAGACTCGTAGCGAGAAAATCTCTTAAAGAGTGAAAACTATCTCTTTATTTAGTGGAACAGACAAGGTAACATTGTTTTATGTTGTTACTAATAGAATTTTGATTTAAGAAAACACAGAAAAATATTGCCGTCAATTTTTGTAAAGGGAGGGTCAGTAGAAGGAGTAATACTGACGTCAGAAAAAGGCCGCGCTGACATTGGTCAGGAAGCGGGCGTGTACTAAATTGTGATTGGTTGGATGGTCTGATCCGCGCTAGTATTGGTTGAGATTTGGCTTACGTAGTAGTACTCTGATTGGTTGGTTGATGTGAGTCGTGCTAGTATAGGACGAGAGTTTAACCAATAGGATAAGTGGAATTACGGAAAGGTTGTTTTGTTTATTCATGATAAGACCCATTAGTGGAGGAAGCCAGAAAATGAAGTTGATGCAGAAAATAAAGAACTTTTTCAAAAAGGACAAACCAATTGTGACTAGAGAGGGAATTCCGATTCCGCCGCCAAAGACGCCTGCTTCTTTTATGATGTTGGAACGAGGATATCACACGTGTATGTGGTTAGAAAATTGGATAGAGTATACTAAGGGTGATGGTGTTTTAGCTTTTCCGCAACATGGTACATTTAATGTGAGGATATTGCAGAATTTGAGAAATCGAATGAATTCATTAGTCCCAAACCCTAGATTGACTCAGAACGAAGCTTTGGAAGAATGGGAAGTAGAGGCATTTGAGAGAGAAAAATATAGAATTGGTAACAGAGGTTACAGGAGTATGATGTTCAGATATCCTTTTGAGAGTAGGGAAGAAAAGCTGAAAAGATGGAGGAAAGCTGTAGTAACGGAAGGGTTGTACCCAGTCTTAACAGTTGATGATCAGACTGGAGGTAAATGTAAGGAGAAAAGGAACCATATAGAGACTCCAAGTGTAAGAGGTGATATGAATGATTCTGATGACAATGAATTGATAGAGGTCATCATGAACAAAAGACCTCCGCCATATGAAGAGAATTTAGGGGTGGTGACTCCAAGTGCCCCACAAATGGGAACTCCATTGACTCCGCAAGTCTCAGATATAGCGAAAGTAGTGAAAGAAAATTAAGCAAAACTGTTGAATAAGGCCAAACTAGAACAGGTCCAGAAATTGAATCAGTTGAGTTTGAATGCAGAAGCATTGACGGTACCGGTAACAATTGGTCCTGTAGTTCCATTGTATGGAGATAGACAGAATGTGTCTAAAGTGCATGCATTGGCTGTATCAGGAAGTAGCATCAGGAGTGGTACGAATGAGGATGGACAGGCAAATGTGAATAATACGTTGTTAGATCTTCCGGTTTGTGAGTTGATAACCGAAACCCCACAGAGAAGTATACAATTAGACCCAAGAAGAATAGGGCCACATGTCACTCCAATAGCAGGGAGTTCAGCATGTCCTTCACCAGAGGAATTAAATATTTGGCTAAAAGAAATGACGAAGCCGAAACCTCAACCACAGAGTATAAATGTGAGTCAGTTGAAAGTTGATTTGGAAGAAATGATTATTGGAACAATAAGTCCAGACAGATTAGGGACCTATCGTGATGAAGAGTTGTTGTTTTTGTGTAAAAGTATTACCTGGAGGGCAAAGAATTTACATGAGAAAATATCTGAAGCTGCTAGTGACTATGGTGTAGACATAGAAAAATCGAAGGTATTGCAGAAATCGTACAGGTTGGCTTTCACTGACAAGGATTTATAAAGTTTGAATGCATCTGGAAGAAGGTTACAGATAAAGGAAATAATTATTATTTTGAAGAAATGGGGAGATGTAGATCGCTGGAAAGTTAGGTGGATGAAAAAGAAGGAAGAAGCAGCTAGTAAAGGAACATCTATGTTTCCCATGAAAGAAACAGAACAGGTTGAAAGGGCGTGTCCAATGAGAGAAGTACCAGGTGGTGGATATGTTCATGTTCCTTGGTCAAGACAGGATATATTATCTTTTACAAATGATTTTCCCAGACTGAGAGAGAAACCCGTTGAATGGCACAAACAGGTAGAACGGTTTGTAAAGGTCTCGAAAGTTCTGCTAAAAGATTTAGATGGGTTGTTTGAGATTGTTGTACCAGCTGATCTATGGACAGAGTGTAAGATCACTGTTGATTGGCCCAAAGATGAATATCCTAGAGATGCTAAAACAGGTGCTCCATCAGAAGAGGTGATGAAAAAGTACACTCAGGTAATCACGTTTCTGAAGGGGAAAATGTCCCCAAAGGAAACAGATTGGGTTAAAATTGATAGAACTACCCAGGAACCAAAAGAGTCAGTACATGCCCACTATGAACGATTGTTGCAGGTATTTAAACAGTATAGTGGATTTGAAAACATTGGAGATAGAGATATGGGACATTTCGTGTATTGTTTTGTGTTTGGATTAAGACCAGAAATTAGTAATATGATTCAGCAGCATTTGATCTGTTGACAAAGCAAAACGATAGATGAAATTCTGAGGTATGCAAAATATTGTAGTGATGACATTGAATCTAGACATAAAAAGTTAAAGGAGAAAATGATGTGGGCACAGGTGAAAGTGACAGAACAGCAAGAAGCAAATAATGGCCCTCAAACTAATAATCAGGCAAGTGGTCAGAATCAAAATGGACAGAATTACAATGGAGGTAAAGGAAAGTGAAAAATGAGTAAAGAGGAAGCTATGAAGAAATTTCCTTGTCATGCGTGCGGAAAGCTTGGACATTGGAGGAATGAGTGTAGATCTAATAAAAAGATTAATGGGGGAATCAAAATTGAATTCCACAGATGCAAAATGAGGTGGGTGTAAATCAACAGCAGCAGATAGTTACTCAACAGTTACAGGTGCCACAAGCTCCCATACAAAATAATGTGAATGCTCAGGTGTAGAGGTACAGTGTGAACACTGGATATCTCGGAGGTGACCAGCTGGGTAAGAATTAAGGTGTGATTCCGCAGTATTGGGTGCGATGCAATGAGAGTGATTCAGACTCATCTCAATGACCGTGCCTGAGGGGGGAGGAAGAGTGCGTACTTGGCGCATCCTTGGCGGTAGATCAGTCAGGTCCATTTGTTGACAGAAAGGTGGAAGGTAATGATATTACATTCTTAGTGGACACTGGTGCTACCCGTTCTACTGTGAGAGCAGCAGAAATTCGAACCCTACCCCTCTCGGGAGAAACTATCCAAGTTGTAGGAGTCTCGAATAAGCATATTAGAATGCCAGTCACAACCCCAATAGAAGTTCATATTGGAAACTTCAAAGACATGCATCGGTTTGTGGTGTGAGACTCGAGCCCAGTAAATCTCTTGCGAAGGGATTTGTTATGTAAAATGAACTGCACCATCTATTGTACACCAGATGGTATTGCATTTCAGACCCCAGATGAGGATGTAGAATTCAAGATGATGCTAGCAAAGCAAGGGACAGAAGTGGATGAGTTGTTTTCACTTCTCACAGAAGAGAATCTGCCTGAAGAGTTGAAAAATGCAGTGAATCCTGATGTGTGGGATTTTTCAGGAAAAGAAATTGGCCTAATGACAAATGTAGATCCGATTCAGGTAATAGTGAAGGATGGTGCTGTGTATCCGAACACACCTCAGTACAAAATGAGTCTAGAAGTGATTGCAGGAGTTACTCCAGTAATTGACCAAATGATTGAACAAGGAATTCTAAAAGAAATAATGAGCAGTCCTTGTAATTCACCTATCATAGGTATCAAAAAGCCCAGTGGGAAGTACCGGATAGTGCAGGATTTACGTAAAATTAATAAGATTGTCGTACCCTGTTGTCCAGTAGTGCCAAATCCAGCAGTGATTCTTTATCAAATTCCATGTGATGCTGAATGGTACACAGTAATTGATTTGTGCCAAGCATTCTTTTTGATTCCTTTGCATCCGGAAAGCCAATATTTATTTGCATTCTGGTTCGGAGACCGTGTTTTGGCATGGTGCCGAGTTCCTCAAGGGTACACAGAGAGCCCCTCAATCTTTAATCAGATCTTGAAAAAATGTCTGGAGACCCTAGTCATGCCACGTAATTCGGTTTTGGTTCAATATATTGATGACCTACTGGTGGCATCAAAGACCCGAGAAGCATGTGTGACAGACACAGTTGCACTATTGAACCATTTGGCAAACGGAGGACACAAGGTGTCCCCAGCAAAATTACAATTTTGTAAACAGGAAGTACAGTACCTTGGACACAAAATAGAATAGGGTGTTAGGAAAGTAACCCCAGAAAGAATCAGTGCGATCAAACAGATGAGTCCACCCAAAACTCAAAAGGAAGTACAAATGTTTTTGGGAATGGTTGGATATTGTCGACAGTGGATATGTGGTTTCTCACTGATTGCAAAACCTCTACAGAGGTTAACACGAAAGGATGTGAAAGATCCGATTATTTTGGATGATGAAGGTATGGATGCTTTTATAAAATTGAGAAGTAGTCTCTGTCGAGCACCTGCATTGGGAATGCCAGATTAT
The DNA here is from genome assembly GCA_963921515.1 of Calotriton arnoldi. NCBI lineage: Eukaryota > Metazoa > Chordata > Amphibia > Caudata > Salamandridae > Calotriton > Calotriton arnoldi. The sequence goes on from CAWUFW010001998.1 coordinate 2,240,031, forward strand.
ACAAAGGAATTTGCGTTGTACTGTTGTGAGAGAGATGGATGTGCACTTTCAGTTCTAACTCAAAAACATGGAGTGAACCGATTGTGATGGGTTACCCAGTCAAGGTGTATGTGCCACATTCTGTTGAGATTCTTTTGACTCGCACCAGGACCCAATACCTTACTTCTAGTCGGCTGACTAAGTACGAAAGAGTGATTCTGGGTGCTGAAAATGTGACTGTGGTCAGGTGCACTACTGTGAATCCGGCAACTTTATTGCCTAATTCTTGCTTTGAGGAAGTGAGAGAGGAATCAGATCATGATTTTCTGGATGTGACAGAGTTATGCACCAAACCTAGGACAGATATAGAAGATAGCCCGTTGGAAGAATCAGATTGTGAGATGTTTGTTGATGGATCATGCTTGAGAAATGAAAGAGGTGAATTATGTACTGCCTATGCTGTTTGCACCATAGAAGGAGTTCTTGAAGCATCCTGTCTAAAAGGAGTAAACTCCGCCCAAATAGCTGAGCTGATAGCTCTGATTAGAGCATGCAAAATTGCCAAAAGCCTGAAAGTAAAAATATTTACAGACAGCCAATATGGATTTGGAATTGTACATGATTTCGGCCAGCTATGGATGCAAAGGGGATTTCTGACTTTCTCAGGTACCCCTATTCGAAATGATAAAACTGTAAAAGAACTATTGGATGCTTTACAATTGCCCAAAAGAATTGCAGTAGTCAAATGTGCCGCACATAAATCAGGAGATGATTATGTGACGAAGGGCAACAGATATGCCGACCAAATTGCACGTTATTGTGCACGAAATACAATGGCTTTAAACAGATCAATTGAAAGAGGAAATACCGAATGCCATCTTATGTACACAACCACATTTGAAACTTGGGATGAAGTTAGGCAGATGCAGGAAGAGGCAAGTGATGAGGAAAAAGAAATTTGGAAAATTACAGGCTGTAGAAAGAGAGCAGATGATGAATTATGGGTTTATCAGGATGAAAGACCAGTTTTACCAGATTCTTTACTTTCTCACATGGCCAGGGTTTACCATGGAAATGCACATATTGGAAGAGATGCAATGATCAGACTCTTCAAGCAGACATGGTATAATCCGAAGTTCAGGGTCTTTGCAGAGAGCCTTTGGCAGAGGTGCATTATCTGTCAGCAGCAGAATCCAGGCAGAAAGACAGTTGTCAGTTGGGGAAGAATTGGGAGAGCAGGAGGTCCATTTACCCGACTCCAGCTTGACTTCGTCGAGCTTCCCCCTTGCAACGGACTTAAATATGTGCTAGTCATTGTTTGCTTGTTCTCTCGCTGGCTGGAAGCCTATCCCACGAGAAGGAATGATAGTCTTACAGTAGCCAAACTACTCTTGAGAGAATTGATCCCTAGATTTGGAGTTCCAGTCACTTTGGAGACAGATAGAGGAACACATTTTAATAATGAGATAATTCGGCTCATTTGTGCAGCATTTAAGATTGAACAGAAGCTGCATGGTGCCTATCGACCAGAAGCATCTGGAATATTGAACAAATCAATGGCACTATAAAATTGAGGTTAGGGAAAGTGTGTGCATTCACATCACTGAAATGGCCTGATGCTTTACCCCTTGTGCTGATGAGTCTGAGGAGCATTCCTGACAAAAAGACTGGATTGAGTCCCCATGAAATCCTCATGGGAAGAGCAATGAGACAGGCATATATACCAGCGAACAAACTGATGAGTATATCTGATGATCTGGTGCTTGACTATTGCAGAGGATTGGCTGAACTGGTACGTTCTTTGTCTCACCAGGTTGGAGAAGATGCCACAACAATACATCGGAATCAAGCTCATGATCTGAGTCCTGGTGAATGGGTTTACATCAAGAAGCACGTAAGAAAATCGTATTTAGAACCCAGGTGGCACGGACCTTATCAAATCATACTGGTGACGACAATGGCAGTGAAGTGTGCTGGCTTGCCAAATTGGATTCATGCAAGCCACACTAAACGAACCCTAGATCCACATGAAAGACCGAAGGAGCCACAACTGGTGAATCAAAATCAAAGACCAGTGGCTGAAGTGTGTGAAGCTGATGAATCTAGAGTGACAGATTCTGATGAACAAACAGATGGTGAACAGCCGAGCACAAGTCAAGTAGAGTGGGCGCAAGATTCTAGGATTCAGGAGACTGCCGTTGAGCCAGAAAGAAGTGAGTTCACTAATGATCCAGAAGAAAGTGAACTTCCAGCTGAACCTGAAACAGGTGAAACTGTATTTGAACAAGAAGGAAGTGAGTTCACAGTTGAAAGAGAAGTCATTGTAGAAACAGAAGAACCCGAAGAAACTGAAAATCAAGAAGAAAAACAGTCAGAAGAAAGGGCAAGTAAAAGAACCTGTGAACCAGATGTAGAAGGTGAAAAAGTGGTCAAAGCAAAGAAACCAAGAAAAAGTGATAATTGGCCAAGTGGAGTGAAAAGACTAAAATACACTCTTGTGAAGAGAAGGTTAAGAAAAAGACCAGAACAAAGTAATGAGGTCTCAAGTCAAACAGATCAAGAAGAGTCAGGAAAAGAATTATGAAAAACACGAAGAGTAATAGTTCCGAGTAGGAAATACAGAGCACCTGAGTGGACATACGTAATTTTGGAAGAAATTGAAAGCTCAGATCCAAGTGAAGAAAAAGACAATTCTAACACTGAGCAAGTTGATGAAAGCAAACTAAGACCCCCTTAAAAGAACTGTGACAAAACAAGGTGCAACCTTGCAGATTAATAGAAAACGAAATAAAGACTCAAAGCAGACTGAAGAAAAGAATAAAAGAAGGGGGTAAATAAGAAAGCCTTGAAGTGTAGGATTACACTACTATTTTTAAAGATGGTTTTTTTAGTTTAGAATTTAGAGATATAGATAGATTTTTATTTTTATATAGAAACAAAATGGCTGAAGCAGAAGTGACTGAACTTCCAAATTCTAGTCTAAAAAGTAGGTGTATTGAAGCTTGCTTATGTAGTGTCTTGTTATTAACATTTATGTGGTTATTATTAACTGTCCTTGTACCTATTCTAATGGTAACTAATAAAAGAAACAATACTAATGATGTAACAAGTGAAAGAATGAATGATGTCACTAATGAAACCCCAAATACTAATGTAGTACCATTTGATGGAAGCATTCTCCATCATGATAAATCAATTAATGATTTCTCGTTAAATGTCTTTACAAAATTACTCTATGAATATATGGAGACCATGAATGTGAGTGATTGTTACGTGTGCATGCAATTACTATCGTCTGTCTCAGAAGGGGTGACCTATCACCACCTTCCTTTAACCTATGGTGTGTCTTGCAGCATACTTACAAGTCTGTTTTATGTAACGGGGAAACTCGGATATCGTTTCTCCAATATAGATTTAGTATTTTCTGAAATTCCTGTTATTAAAGAATTAAACAAGGTGTTAAGTGGTAAGAATGCACGATACATTGGAGAATTTTTCCATATTACTAAAACTTCAGACATAGAGTATGCTTATAAGAATAATTTGACATGTAGTTTGCGAATCGAGGAGAAGATTTTTATAGAGATGGTAGAAGATAGAAGAGAGAGTTTCCAAAAGAAAGCTGCTGAACAGAAGTCACGGGTACCACCATGGGATTTTAGAGAAGGAAATTATGAGAAAGGCGAGAAATATGCTGCAATGTCCCTGGACTGGTCACAGAAAGGAAAGATTTGTTTGCTTAGAACGAAAACTAATTATAATAATTATTTTATAGGTTCTAGTGAGTGTGAACATACCTTCCAAATTACTGGGGGTTGGGGATTGAAGGGTGGAACTGATCCTGTTTTTCCAGGAGTTTATTATGTGTGTAGGATGAAAGCCTATTATAGGTTGCCTGCACATTGGTATGAAAGTTGTTATTTTGCTATCATCTTCCCGAAGGTGTACCACATGGACCGAAGCAGTCATAAATTGAACGAAATATAGCAAGGACTAACACGTAACAAAAGAGGAAGCTTCTCAGAAATAGTAGGTGATATTTTTGGTGCACGGATACCCTCAGTTGGAGTCGTTCTGAATTCACACAAAATTCGAAAATTGTCCAAGTGGTTGATCGGTTATCTACGGATACTGCTGGTGGGTTCTTGATGATTGACACAAAAATGGTTGCAATGAGATCGATGGTTTTGCAAAATCGACTTGCCCTTGATATCTTATTGGCAAAAGAGGGTGGAGTCTGTGGTATGTTGAAAGTCCAACATTGCTGTACATATATCCCTGATAAGAGAAAAGGAATTGAGGGATATATAACGAATATTACAAAATTACATGAAGATTTGACCCAACTGGAGGTTGACGGTGTTTGGGAGAGACTTGGTAAGATATTCTCCTCTATAGGTAAATGGTTTTCTACCTTTGGAAGTAGTTTATTAGGAAAAATAGTAATGCCAATAGTCTCTATAGTAATAATAGTTTTGATGATAATAACAACAAATAAATGATGTAAATGGAAGGGTGGAAGAAAAGAAGTGACAGAAATAAAGAATAAACGAAGAGAAAAAGAGAAGAGATAGAATTAGAGGAGATGAAAGGAGAGTACTATGACTTAATGAAAGATTTAGATGAGGGTGCCATAAAAAGAGAGAAGAAAACAGAGTTTTAAATTGAATAAAGATGGCACTTGGTATGGTAGGTATTTTATGATGGTTCCTAAAAGCCATCAGAGGGGAATTGATGGAGCAGGGTTTCGCAAAAATGAAACCTGCTCGAATGGATACCCCCATAATAAGTACTAACAGTAAGTAGATGTAGTAAAACTAACGTACACCAACATAAACACAAGGGAACTGCTTTGCGCATGCCTAAACTAACACGTAAATGAATAATATTGTAATAACTCTCGTGCTTTGAAAGAAAATGAAGAAGTTGCATGAATAGGCCGCATGTGCATCAGTATTTTGCATGTTGCATCGTGCTTTAAAAGTAATAATTAATGCTGCTTTGCACTAAGCTTATGCTAGGTAACATTAATAGGGAATAGTGCAAGGTGGGTGGTAAACAATGAAGGTTTCATTATCATATAATTAATAAATGTTCATTTTCATTTACTTTAGTGTGCTGAACGAAGCCACCATCTTCTTAACTTGACTACGGTGGGAGGGGGGAAGCTTCAGTGAGTGATTCCGTTCTGTCATGAGGCAAGCAAGACGTGCTGTGCACCGCAGATGACATGAAAGAGTAAAGGCCAGAGTGTCAGACGACTGCCAACTACTGTACCCAGGCGTGGGACCGGAGATGTACTCTGCGAAGATGTTAATATATGAAAGGAGAACATTATAAAATTATATCTTGTATGGGGAACGTGAGAACAAACTGAGATTCAGACCATGGGAACTAATTTTCACAATGAAGTTGTTGAATAAAAGGTGAAATCATGGTGGTGTGACAACGCCACCTCTCAAGCCCACCAATCCCTGTACGAGTTCGATGATAGTTTGCAACATTAGTGGGATGGACATGTCAATTTTAGAGTATAACTGGGGTGGCTTTAGGGGTGTGGTTTGAGCTTAGGCTGGCAGGAGAGAAGAGGGGAGATGCGTCGCTGTCCGTCGGTTTGCAGAGAGGCCTAGTTGTTCCTGACCTGTCCTGTTCCTGTCCTTATATCCTTTGTTCCCTGATTCTGTTTCGGGGAACCCCCACCATTTCCTAGGCCGAGGGGGTGGTTTTCCTACAGACCATTAGGCTTGTATTTAGCCTAAATCGTTCTCAAAATATAAATATAAATGTATTTTGTCTCTGAAACTTTTGTCTCATCACCTATCCACTCCGTCAATGATTTATTGAAATGTATTATTTAGATAAAACTATTGTCTCTTCATCTATCTCCTCCGTTAGGTATATTATGTTTGGCATAAATATTTGCTGAAACTTTTGTCTCTTACTCTATCCACTCCTTCATTGCACAAAGTCATTGTTTAATTTGGATGAGTTTGAAAATTATATATATATAATTGTTTCTTTCGTGAGATTCAGTGTTTTTAATCTGTGGCCAAATGCAACTGCACATTAACCCTTTAATATTTGAGATAAAAATCCATTATTAACTTTATCGAGAGTCTGTGATCATTTTATTGACTAAATGGTTGATATGGACAGTAGATATCATTGCCATCACCTATTCAACTAATTGGTCCATTGACCAAATAGAAGGAAAGTTGATATCAAAAAGGATTAGTTATTAAAGATGTCTCATTTGAATCTATAAAAGGAAAGAAATGTTTGGACGTAGAAATTGACCCCAGCGCATCAGGGATTCTGGGTGAATGTGTGTGGGCCATTGTGTTATGATGTTATTGATTATTGATCCCTGATCAATATTTGGTATTGGCGCTGGATCACACCCAACACTACATAGTAATGTTTAGTGAAATGAAATGAGGAAATCAAAAAGTGATGGGTGTAATGCTTGAATAAATCCCACCCCCTTGCAATTACTCTGGCCACATCCCAGTCCATCTGTTTTTCCACACCAAGCCACATGAGACAGGAACTAGTCATGTTGGCTCTGCTTCAATAGGAACAGTCCAGCACCAACTGATAGACTAGGTCTTCTCTGAACGAGAACACAAGCAATCCACCACCAGTTTCAGACTACTTAGGCCTGTTTAGTTGAGTTCATAGATTGAGTCATGTGGCACAGCGAGCATAGAACCCACGTCTGGTCATATCACACTTGGGGGTTCACACTGAGGAAAACACAAAGTGATGGGTGGAATGCTTGAGCTAATCTCATCCACTGTTAAGTACTTGAGGTTGCATCCCTGTATATCTATTTTTCCCACATTGCCATCTCAGACAGCAGACAGCAATAAACAAATGGGTGTTGATCATGCTTCCATACGAACAGTCTAGCTAGAACTGCCAGGCCAGGATCACTCTGCTCAGGAGCACAAGCAACCCACATACTGGTGTAAGCAATGTTGGCCCTCGACAGTGAGGTATAGCTCCAGTCCTGTGGCACCGTGTGCACGGAGCCACATCTCGGCATACCCATCCAACTTAAAGTGTCACACACAGGGATAAACGTGGTAGGTGGTATACTTGAATCTCAGCCCTGGTATTTGGTCAGGGACACATCCCAGCCAATGTAGCAAAATAAAATAGTAACAAGCAAGATTTCTATCATCACTTTGTGGCAGGAAAACGAAGAAAGGAGGGATGGTGTCACTCATTTTACTGAAAAAAGGAAGTTGATAAATAAGTTGAACATATCTTACAGAGCAGTTTATGCTCACTGACAGTCAATAATTCTTGCAAGTTACTAGTACCTAAACGTTTAAAAGTTTATTTATCGTATATTTGTATATAAAGAGAGAGGGAGTGCCCCGTGAACTTGTATTAAAAACGATAAGAAATGGTAAATGGGAGCCAGATTTGTACAAAAAGGTACCTGTTTTACCATCCCCCAAGGTGCCCTGTTACATGTAAATTGTGTTCTTTTGACAGAAGATGCAAAGACAAACACTGTGATGAAGGCATGATTTGAAATATAAATCTGGGCGTCCTTTCCTGGATCTCCTCATAGTTTTCAAAGTAATTTTTAGAAGGCCCATCACTGCCCCTCTGAGGGAGAAAATAAAAAGGCACTTTATTTCACTAAACACTGAAAGCCTTATTCATGTGTATGCTTTTTAAAAGAAAATATATACTATCACAGAAAACTTGATATGTAATTTCCATGCAGTTTCTGGAATTATAGATTGCAGCAGCCTACAGAAGAGTTTGGATAACACACATTTTTCCATTGTGGCACAGTCCTTTGTGATGGCACCAAACTTCTCCTTTGCTTGAAGTAAGCTGAGATTGTACAATTCAATCTAACCTATCTTATATTTGTTGTTTGGACGACCACATACTATGTACACAGCGGCAGCGCACGGCTCTTTGACCCGTGCAAAAAAGGAAAAATGCTAACACAATGTTAGTATCGTTTTAATTTTCAGTGCAGACTCAGAGCCAGGTTAGGGCGGGGCAGGGCTTGGCTGTCAGAGCAGAGAGAGGAGGAACTATGTGCACCATAAATGCGCATGTCAGTTTGGCCAGCCATCTTGAACACACCTGGTTGGAGAACTGTTCCAGGTTCCCAGGATCCCAGGCACTGCCTGAGCAGCCAAACAGGCCGCTCAGATCAATCACAACGCTGCTGTCATGCTGGTGACAGCAGCATCGAGATCGGCTTAGGGGAGTCTGGGAGCTGTGTGCTTCTGTTCTGTGCTGCCAGGAAGAGAACAGGGCGGAAGAGAGACTGCGGCCATTCACAGTTAAGTGTTCATCCTTCCGCCGCGTCCCACCATCCCCTTTCCGCAGCAGCCTCCACTGACTGTACATACGACAAAGGAAGACCCTGGAGAGTCAACACTGTTGGACAGCGCATGAAAAGAATTTGGTTCATGTGGGCATTTTTTGGGTATTCTAACAGAATATTGCGTTTTAAATATCTTCCTTAAAGTATTGCAGACAGAATATCGACTAACACAATATAGTGAAGGAAAGTATGTGCCTTGAAAATACATGTCTCTAAGGTATGTGGAGTGAAGGATAGTAAATCTATACCTACTTATATAGACTTAACTTCAAGATGCTGTGCTAGTCGATATTTTGGGCAATATATTGTAGTTAGAACATACTTGAAACATGATATTCTGACTTACAACGCATTGTTAAAAAGACTGATCAATAAGACAATATTTTATGCCACATCTTTATGGTGAGCTGCAGACAAGTAATTATAATTCTTTATTGACTTGACATGATAGGACATGCTTTCTGCTTGGGCTTGGAATGAAACACAGCATACTCTGCATGGTCTGTCAAACACAGAACGGGAGTTGTAAAGCATTATGTTACTGTGCCACGTGGATTCTGATATTTGCGCATAAGAATAATGTATTGATGTTCTGGAATAACCATCCTGTGGCATAGGGTTTGGTGCTCACTTCCTAGCCCAGGCCTGATATTGTAACCAAGAATATTTGCCACCCCTGCCTGGGCAGGTTGGAGTTTGGAGTCCTTAATCTGTGTTTTTCCTATTGCCTCTCCTTCCTGGAGACAAATATCCTTCAGCTCGTTTTGCTTGAAACGCAGTTGCTTCAGCTCCTCCTGCATCTTCTCAGGTCCGATGGTCTCATAGATTCTTCTCCAAAAGGTCCTATTAAAATGTTGGTAAAGCTTCCAGTCTAGTGAGCACCACTCCTTTGCCCCTTCCTTGCTCTTATCGGTCAGATGCTGAATACTGTCTTTGCTTCTTGAGTTCAGCTTGAAACTGACCACATCCTCCATCTCCCAGCACAGCGTGTTCTTCAGGAGCACCATGGACTCATCAAAGTATTCTGCAATGAGCACCAACTGGAACCTCTGCTCTATCTCTCCCAGAACTGACTGCACATAAGGGTCAGTGTCCTCAGCATTGCTGTCATAACCAAAGTCATACCACATGGTGTTTTTTACAAGCATATGATAAGGCTCTGTGGGGTCGTAAAAGCTCTCAGGAGATGCTAGAAATTCATTGAGAGTCTTGCTCTTGTTGAAAGATGGCAGGAACCGGAAATAGGAGTAGGAAGACTCCAACAAAGATATGGGATTCCGCAAGATGGACACGTACACAGTGTTGTTTGGCATCACTTTCTGAACCTGTATTGACAAAGAATACAAACATGTTACAAATGGTTACTAGTTCATTTTTAAATGTTTTCTATTTACGCGCACATGCACAACTGAATAAACATTGTGGTGGTTTCAAGGGCACGGAAATAAAACTAAGCTTTTTCAGGCTAGCATAGTATTGCCTTATAAAAAGATATGCCCTAATATACGACGCACATGTAAGAATAAAAGACACCAGCTAGCAGGGGCATAACTTAGGGGTGGGGGGTGAATGTCAAGTTTCCTAACTAAAAAATAAGTGGGCTGCAGAGTGGAGGTGTGAGGTGACCAAGGCTCGGGATGGACTGTTTCTAAGAGGAACAGGGTGAGAACTGTTAGGAATTATGTGGGCCTTTGCCTAGAGTGGTACAGTGGGTGAAAAAAAGGTTGGCATGTAACTTGGAGCGATTGCCACTGGTTAGACTATTTGAAAGCATTCAACCCATCACCTTTGGGATATTTGTTTGCCATTAATATTTCTAGAAACCTAAGACCGGCACAGTTTTCCCAGCCTACAACCACCAATGTTTGTGAATTTCCAAAAGTAGTATATTTGCAAACTTTCAAGGAGTACTTCTAATGGTGCAGAATAACTTTTTTGGGCCAACCAGCCACTATAAACAGTTAACATTTCGCTCCAAAAAATGAACAAGTTAAAATCTCTTAGCAAAATGGGAATGATGAGAAAAACTGAAACAGACATATCAAACCCAACTCAGGGACTGCAGACCCAACCCAGAATACATTAGGGGGCTGTCACACCCCAAACACCCTCCTTAAGCCACACCCCTGACTGCCCCACACATGCACACGCACTCATACTCATCCATTCAAGAGCGCACACACTTACACCTAAAATTCACAAGCACATACACACACACTCATTCACAGCACACACATACAAATACATAAACATTCTCACATACACACATGCACCAAACATTAAAAAAAAATGTACCAGGCCACAGCTGTGATCTTTGGTGGCGGGAGGGAAGCCTTGGTGGTTCCTGGAGGACTGGGCCTGCCACCTCCTCTCATTGGCTGCCTTTGTTATGGGTCAGACAATGAGAGGAGGCGCCAGACCCTTACTCGTCACAGAGTGGGATGGGGTCAGTGAGGCTGCTGATCCCACCCCACTCTGTGATGAGGCATCACTGATGGACAGTCGGCCCTGGGCACTTCAGGGATTAAAATTGAAGTGCTCGGTTCTGAGTATATCTGTGATGTGCCCTGACATCATGTCAGGAGGCCCTCCAACCTCTTTGCTGGGCTGAGGAAGTCACACCCATAGGGATGTGAAATTTTCAGGACAGCAACGTTTAGCTTGGGCAGCCAGATATTGTATCATTGCATTGACATATATTTATTAAAAGTAATAGTTTATAAACATGAACTCAGAAACATTAACGGCTAACACCCCCTTGACAACAATGTCATTAGTAAACTATGATTCAAGTCAGTAGACATGTAAACCCTAAACCTTGCCAAGATTCGTATTATAGATGGAGCAACAGTATAGACCATTAAATGAAACTTAAGAGATTCTTGTACAGCACTTATCCTGAACCCAAGTATTTAAAAGTGCTCTCATATGTATTAATAAACAAAAAGTATGCTCTGTGAAATAAAAAGCTTGCCTAGAATAACACAATTTGGACAAGCAGAGAAGCCGGTATTGATTCCAGTATATCTGGTTCCACATTTTGGAATTCAGCCACCAGGTGATTTGTTCTGGCTCTCTCTGTCTCTCTCTCTCCCCCTGTTTCACCTCAAAGGTCACAGTTTTGTCTTTTATTCTTGGTGCATGATGAGGAAAATTTACACAGACGTATCAAACCAGACTTGAGGCATTTATATGAGGGTATCACTCTTCATACACCTCCCCCTTGAGCTATGCCCCTGCCAGCTTGCTGCATTAGCTGCTGCATCACCACCATTTTTCATTTGTCCCTAATGTTGAACTGTATTTTTAATTTTTGACCCGGTTTGAGGGGCTCCTAATACTAAGGTACCCCAAAAGTACATTTTAATACTGTTTTCTTCAGACCCTAACCTCAAGAGCGAAGGCCACCTGTGAGAAGCTGGCCTGGTTTATGATGTCCACTAATGTAAGTGGGCACCTTGCACCAGTCCAGACAACCCTTATGGTGATTTAAGAGTCTCAGACAACCTTAGAAAGCTATCCAAGTGGTAGCTGTGGAGAGCAGCCTTCAGGCTTAGTCTTGAAGGAGTGTAAAGCAACCTGCCTTACAAGAATACAATCTTATAGCATAGATTAAATGAAAAGGAACCACACAAAGTATTTATAAAAATATGTATTTATTATATAACACTCTCTAGTACGTTACAGTGTCTCCTACACAGAGACAGACACAAAGCACACAATACTTTAGCATTAGCAAAGAAATCACAGTAAATAGCACTAATACACATTGGGCCCCAGGGGGGTACCAAACCATATACTAAGAAAGTGGTATAAGAACCACGACTCGGGTCAGGACAATGTTGAGAGGACATAGAATTGCTGGGGACCCACAGAACCACCCAAGGTAAATAGATAGGTACCCCACGGAGAGAGTGCTCCGTACAAGTCTATGTGCAAGTCACGGTTGGATTTTTAAAGATTAGGGACCCTTCCCAGTGGACCCCGAAGAAACCCCATGGAAGACAGAAGGTTGGAGAGCCACCCCACCCATGGATACCATGGTACCCAAGTTACCTATCCCAGGGAAACCAGGTGCATAGGTGTGACCTGGCGTCGGAAACCGCAGTCGAACCCAATGGAGGACTTCAGGAAAGTGCTGCTGCTGGAAGAGGAGAAAGTGTCCGGAGGAATCCAAACGTGGATTCTCAAAGAGGAGTACCAGAAAGCAGGGGGGACAGTGTCTATGTCACTCAGGGGTGACCAGGAGACTTGGAAGATGGATGCCCTTCGATGTCGGGTGCTTCAGGTAAGATGTCGGTGACCTTGACTCTGCAGCTGCGAGGACCAGACAATGCTAAGGACAACCAGGACCCGGATACGAGCTGTCCCATGAAGGATGTCGAGTGCTGAGGGGTCGGTGCCCAGCAGGAGCACCAACAATCCTTGGCAAATGCAACCCATGCAGGAAGTTAAGAAGGTGCACGGTTGGGACCAGCAAGGTCTAGGAGACTCACCACAAGCAGGAGAGTCAGGGCAGGCCTCGAGCAATGAGAGGAGTCCAAGGAAAATAAGGGTGACCCTCAAATGGACCCAGAGGCGAAAGGCACAGGAGTCGCGAGAGGACCTCAAGCAGCTCACCAAAAGATGCAGGCCATGATGCACACGATGCGGTTTGGCCAAAGATTCTGGTCACTGAAGGGGCACGAGGTTGGGGCTACTTGGAGCCCAAAGATCTTCTTGCAAAGATGTCAACAAGCCTTTGCAACTGCAAAGGAGACGAGGTACCCAGGGGTTCGGTTATTGCAACTCCCACAAGGACTACTGGCTCCAACTTGGTAAGAGGGGAGAGCAGGCCTCGGGAGCTGAGGAAAACCACCACCTGTGTTGCAGAGCCCAAGGAGTCCGGAGGAGCTCGGGATCTGCAGACAGGTCGTCTTTGTTGCGGTGCCTGCGAATGCAGGTGAGTGACTCTTCCACTCCAAGGGAGATTACTTCAGTTGTTCTTGATGCTTCACAGGCCTTGGAAGGTTCCTGTATGATGCACAGGCACAGACCAGGCAGCAGACTGGAAGGGAGATGAAGTCAGCCTTCAGCCAAGGCACTTTAATACAAAACCCAGCATATTCCACCCCTCCTAAAAATGAAAATCACACCACAGATGAACTAAGCAACTACCATCCCAGCACCCTCTCATTACTTGGAAAAATCCTCAAGGGGCAGTCACTTCCCAATTACAGAGCCACCTGGGCTGTTACATTATGGTATAACCTACCAATCAGAGTTATGGTTCTTCTACAGGCACAGAAACTACCACTCTCTACGTAGTCAATAAGATGCTCTAAAGGACAAAATAGACACTTGCCTCCTCATGCTACTCATAACATGCAGCAGCCTTTAATACTATCGATAATGAGCATTGTTTTCAACCATCTCTTCTAGCAGGGTCATAGGGACCGAAGTCATAGTCTGGTTTACAACAGGTTTTTTTTTCCTGACAGATACTAATTTTACTGCAGGCAATAATCTAGGTTGCACTCCCCTGTGACGTGATGTATACTAGGGCTCCAGCCTATCCACTGTAATTTAATCTGTTTCATGGAGTCTCGTGGGGTCGATCAAGCCAAGGTATCACCAAACACCAATATACAGATAACACATACTTACAGGCGCCATCTTCAAAAGTCACCATCTACTTAAGATCATCCATCTCGTTCATGCAAACCTAGATGTCCTAATACACAAAAGAACACAACAAGCAATGGCCTTTTGCATTCTACATTTATGCAAGACGCCTCGAATTACTGAGGATGGTGGGGAGCCATCTGACCTTGCTATGACCAATCTGGCTACGTAAATTGGCAACCCTGATGTTACAAATACAACGTGCGTCTTTCCTTCTTTTAGGAGTGAGAATATTCCTTTTCTGAGCCATTTCCCAGAACTCCTGGTGCTAAATGAAATTACATAAAAATTGCCTACGAGCCTCACAAGTCTCTCCAGTTTGAATGGTCCCATGTAATCAGGTCACAAAATCTTATTCAGCTAGTCTGACTTCTCGAGGTGGTGGTTGAGAAACTGAAAGTGCGTTTTCTTTCTTCTACTTGAGAGGTATAGCTTTAGATGGAAAACACATCCCATAGTGCACTGGGCAGGTAGCAAGGTCGGAAAGCTCACTCAACTCACCTTGAACTATTCAGATTTCCACGAGGACCTGGAATGAAGGAAACACAGCCTGCCCCAAAGAGTTTGAAATAAGCCCACCGTCTTCGAAAACTTACCTCATGAAGGTTGAACTTTAAATGGTTCGACATGATGTTATAGTGCTGCCCTGAATTCTTTGTGAGGAATCCTTCGACGAACTTGGCCTGGAACTTCTGAGGATAGTGAAAGATACTCAGTTTGTCAACCGGAAGTGCTATGGAGAGATTGTGTTTCTCTGTGAACCGGTACATAATGTTCATGACAGTGCTGCTGGCCGTTTTGTGGGTTTTGAGGAACATCACATTTGTCGCTGCATGGCACATCTTTGGACTTGTCTTGATTGTGTCCTGAGTAGACACAATTCTGAATAACAAAGAGAGACAGCATGTATAAGGAGATGGATTTTCTGCACCATGATGCTTGCACAGAAATTCAACTCTGTGTAACGAGAACATACAAAAATGTAAAGAAGTATTTGCAAGGGAAATCAAGATGCATGGTACGTGGTTCATAACTTACTTATCCCAACACTTTATAAAGATGTACAGTGCCGGCCACCGTGCACTGCACTAGGGAACTGTTGACTTTCAATCTGAACAGTTGCAGAAAGTAAAAAAAAAGCTGGATTGGTAATTGGTGTAGGAAGGGGAGGCCAGGATACTGGTACTAGCTCCTTGTGAAAATAACTCAAGACAATTAGAATGTACTTCAAATTTTAGAATCCACATCTAGAGGTGAAGCTGAAGTAACGAGACATTTCTCAATGGCATGAGCAATTCAAGGGGAAGTCTTACTCTTCTGCTCTCATCAGTATCAGACCTTCTCTCCTTATAATGCTTCTGCCAGTGACCACTTTGCGGGTTCCTTTGAGGGCATAAAGCTTTATTGACAATTTTTAGGTTGAAGACTTTTTATTGTTTTAACAGCAATCAAGATGCATTGAGAGTTAAAACCCAACCATGGGTTAGCAACCATCTGAGTGCTTCGCAGAGCATCGAGTGAAAACAAATCAAACTTCCCCACAACCCACCCACCCCCACCCTGTCCGCCCCTCCCGTCTCCTCCCCCGTACAAGCTGCCTAAACATAAGGGTGAAAGTTGGGCTCAGGGCGTTACTGCTCACTGCGGTGACCTGTGGGACACATCTGGATTAAGCGCAGGAAGGCGAAATAGCCGCAGGTATCTAGGGCAGGATAGCTAGCGAAATTCAGAGCATAGTAAGGAGAGAAAGGGTCGCCATGTGTCAGCAAAAGCAGCTCCATCCCCCTGAAGCGAGAAGGTGATGCGCTCCATCCCCAGGACATACCAGAGGCGATGGAGCCATCCCTGGAAAGTGGGTGACTTATCTGTGCCCCATAAGGAAAGTATGTTCTGTAATGCCTCCCCCAGAGCTATACCTAATTGTTTACCTTTGCGGGACTTGAGAGGGTATGTAAGCCTATCAGAGACTCCGAGGACCACATATTCTGGAAAGCGTAAGAGTGTAGTGTCAAAGTGACGGTCGATCTCGTCTAGTACCTGTGTCCAGTAGGATGTGAGATGGGGACACTCCCATAATAGGTGCAATAATGTGCCATCCGCCCCGCAACCCCTCCAGCAGGTGGGAGAGCGGTCTGGGTCACGTTTATGCAGTCGAGGTGGTGTGAGATACCAGTACATCATGATCTTGGTGGCTGTCTCCATGCTAGAGGTGTTGCGTGCAGAGTGGCGGGCTCTATAGTAGATATCTGTCCACTCTTTAGGGGTCAGCGTCCGTCCAATCTCGGTCTCCCATCGCCTCTGGCCCGCTGATTTGACTAGCTGTTCAGGGGGCCGCAGCATATGATATAATTCAGTGATAAGTCTCTTTGTGGATTGTTTTGAAAGCAGCCAGCGCTCATACGGGGTAAGAAACCGCCCGACTCCTGGACGGACCTGTGGCTGTAGGACACAGTGCCTTATTTGTAAATAGTGATAACGTTCAGTTTCAGGCATATTAAAATCTGATTTAAAATCCTCAAAGGAGCGAGGGCCCTCCAAGTCGAAAAAGTGCCCGATAGACCTACGCCCCACCTTATCCCAGAGAGTGAATGCATCCGAATCAAGGCCCGGGGAAAAATCCGGGTTTTCAGTGATAGGCGTAAGAGGGGACGGGAAAGTTGTCAGATTATGACGTACCGCAGTGGCGTCCCAGGTCTTCAGCGTAGCCCGTGCCACCGGGGAGCCATATAATCCAGGGGGCCTAGAGGCCTTACAGAGCAGAGAAAGGGGACCTTCCAAAGAGGCTTTCCCGCCAGCGCCCGTTCCATAAAGAGCCAGCTCTTTTCGGACTCCGGTTGAGCCCATTCTAGCAAAACTCGCAACTGCGTTGCTACGTAATAGCGAGTGAGATCAGGGATGCCTAAACCCCCTTCTTCATGTGGTCTGAAACTCAGGTCCCTAGGTATCCGTGGCCTTTTATCTGCCCAGACATAAGTACCAAAGTCGGACTGGAGTTGTTTCAACGCGCCCGGCAGTGGTTCCACCGGGAGAGTCTGGAACAAATACAAGATTTTGGGGAGGACACTCATCTTAAGAGCTCCACTCTGCCTAACCAAAAAAGATTGAATGGCCGCCACCGTTGAAGCTCCGATCTGACCTGCCTGAGCAGCCTGGTGTAATTTAGAGAGAGCGTCTCCGCCGTGGATGTTGATAGCGAGATACCCAGATATGGGATAACCTTCTGGTCCCAGGGTATGGGACACGCTAGAGACAGAGTGTCGACAGTGAGCTGCTGCAGAGAGAAGCTTAGCGCTTGGGATTTAGTCACGTTGACTTTGAAGCCAGAAGCCGTGGAGAATTCCTCCAGCTCCGCCAAGAAAGCCGGGACTCCAGTGTTGCAATGACATCATCCCCATAGAGACTGATGGTATGTCTCTCTCCCCCAAACAGGATCCCCTTGATCTGTTGGTTTTCCCTGACCCTCTGGGCAAACGGCTCCATATAGAGAGCAAATAAAAGAGGGGATAGCGGACAGCCCTGCCGTGTGCCCCTGGTGATATGGAAGGGATTGTAGACAAAGCCATTCACCCGTACAGTAGCTGAGGGGCGACTACTCCCAATGCCAAATTCCCCTAGAACGGTCTCTAAAAAGGGCCAGTGGACCCTGTTGAATGCCTTTTCGGCATCAATCGACAGGAAGACACGCTTCTCGGACTGACAATGAGATTTGTCCAAGAGATGCAAAAGCCGTCTAGTGTTATCGCTACACTGCCTAGTCGCCACGAATCCGGCCTGATCCGGCTCTATCAGTTCCGGCATCATAGGTCCCAGCCTAGATGCTAGAATCCCGGTGAAGATTTTAAAATCGATATTTAACAGGGATATCGGCCTATAGGAGGCACAATATCTATTGTCCTTCCCTGGCTTGGGTAAGACTGCTATTGATGCTAAGAGCATCGTGGGCGGCAGCTCGGTGGTATTGTCGATAGCATTAAAAAGTCTAGTTAACATTGGAGCTAGAATAGGGCAGAAGGTTTTCTAAAAGATGGCTGTAAAGCCATCAGGTCCGGGAGACTTTTAAGGAGTTTAAGACGAGCAATGGCTGAAATGACCTCTTCGATCCTGATGGGGCTGTCCAACGTGGCAGCTTGTTCAGGCGTCAGCTTAGAATGTGTCAAACCTCGACAGTATGCAGAAGGGTTCTGAGCCGGCAGAGGCTGGGTGGTGTATAGTGCCGCATAGAAGTCCCTAAATGTGTTAGCGATGTCCTTTTCCCGAGTGATCTCTGCACCCCCATCTGTCAGGAGGAGCGGGACCGCCGCTGCCTGCCACTGCGCACGCAGCTTGTGAGCCAATAAACGGCCGCATTTGTCCCCCCCGTGTAAAAGGTATATTTCAAACGCAGAGCGGCATATTCCGCCCTGTCAAGGTCAAGACTGGCCAGTTGGGCCCGCGCTGCTGTGAGCTTCCTCCAGATACGAGGGGCTCCCGTTCTCTTGTGAATTCCCTCCAGTTCCAGTACTTGTTTGGATAATTTGTCCCTCTTTGTCCTGCGCGCCCGTTATCTGCAGCTGATGTAGCTATAAGGTCACCCCGAATTACCAGCTTGAGAGTTTCCCAAAGAGAGACTATTGACGTGTCATGAGTGTCGTTAATGGCTAAGTAGTCATTCAGTGTTTTGGTGAGGCGTGTCACAACTTCAAGGCGATGGAGGAGTGTGTCTCTAAGCCTCCAGGAGTATGATGGGTGAGAAGTGGGGGGAAACAGCAAAGTAGCAGTGAGGGCCGCGTGGTCGGAAAGTGCCTGGGGTGTGATTTCGGAGTTCTGTGCAATCGGAAGGAGAGAGCGAGTCGCTAAAAAGTAGTCCAGTCATGCGTACTTCTTCCGGGCGTGCGAATAAAAGGTGTAGTCAAGTGTTTGAGGGTGAAAGTGCCTCCACAAGTCCACCAGCCCCATGTCCTGCAACCACTGGCAGGAGGTGTCGGAGAGAGCCCCCGTCTGACCCTGCCTCTGCGCAGAGCGATCTAAGTGACTGTCAAACACAATGTTCAAGTCTCCCCCTTATAAAAATTTGTCGGTCGGGTGTGGACATCAAATCCCCTATCGCCTTGTGTATGAATCCGTCATGTCCTTCGTTAGGGGCATAAATGGTAGCCAGTGTCAGTGTGTGTCCTCCTACCGTCACCCAGAGAGCCAGGAGGCGCCCCTTAATCTCCGATATCTTGGCGCCCACCTTACCAGGGAACGAGCGAGCGAAAAGGATAGCAACCCCAGCCTTTTTAGCGGGAAGAGAGAAGTGTTGCTGTGGGAAGGCCTTGGAACGCATCCGATGCGTATCGCTGGACAGCAAGTGAGTCTCTTGCAGTAAGCATATGTGGGCGCCGGAGTTTTCCAAATAAGACAAAATAGCTCTGCGCTTGATGGGGTTATTAAGCCCCTTCACATTCAGCGTCAGAATGGTAACGCTCATCTATCCAAATGATTGGGGAAAGCGCCTCTCACTGCTGTCGGTGCGGTAAAGCCAGCGTAGCTCGTGCAAGGGAAGCCCCCCTGAACCCCAGACATGACACCCACGATGTGGGAGCGTCGCCCAGCCATACCCAAATCGGGAGGAACGCAGCAGGGGGGAGGAGACCCCAACAATGAAAACAACAAAACCCCCAGTGAAGTAAAAACAATAACATGAGCCAGAACAACAAGAGTCAATGTCCTGAGTGTCCTGCTCATAGGAAAAAGTGAAGAAAGGGGTACCAATGGCCTACAGCTCCCCGCTCCCACCAGGTAGGCCCAGGAAGACAACATCAAGACCAGCAGCGTATCTCAAGATAGCAAGTAGAGTGGGAACTGCAACTGGGGCAGGGTTCTTATCAGTCCGCCGATGTTCCTGCAAGAGTCGACAGGACCGCCTGCCGTTCCTTGGCTATAGTGTCCGGGTCAGGGCGTGCTGCTGAGCTGGGAGGCTTAATGGTGGCCCATCCATGGCCGCTCCGGCGTCTGCGAGGGCGTGAGTCCGAGGGAGGCTCGACCGTTGCGGGCTCCTCGATACCTAGGAGCGTGCAGGCCTCTGTAAGTGATCTAAGTTGTCGCAATTCCCCTTGGTAATGGAAGATCATCGTAAACGGATGTCCCCAAGAGTACCTGAAGTGGAGTTCCTGAGGTGGAGTGTGATCGGCTTGAAGGATTATGTAGAAGCAGCCAGGTCCTGGAAGAGCATAGGTTTCTGACCCTGATACGTAAAGTCCGGTCGGCCGCGGGGCTCGCGAAGGATCCGTTCTTTCAGTTGGTAGTCGTGGACACAGGCCAGTATGTCCGCAGGAGGTGCGGGAGCCGCCCTCCTAGGGCCCACTTTGTGAGTGCGGTCCAGCTTGACCGGAAACTCTACGGATTCCCCAAGAATGGAATGGAAAAGGCCCGCGACCAGCGCCTCAATGTTGCCATTGCCCTCTGCGTGTGCCAAGCCTCGGATGCGAATGTTGTTCCGTCGGGACCTGTTCTCTAGGTCCTCGGTGTGAGCCTGTAGATCTCGGTTCTGTTCTTGCAGACTCAGCACTGCTTGTTGGAGGTGCTCAATCTCCTCATCGCGGTCCGTTTTGTGCTCTTCAAGTGTGTGGACGCGCTCTCCCAGGGAGTCCAGGTCCCATCGGACCTCTCGTAGGTCAGACCGCAGCTCCTGCTTCATGGTGGACAGGTCATCACGGAGAGAGGAGAAAAGTGATTCCAGGTAGGAGCGGCTGATCGGGGCCTCTGGGCTCTCACTTCCATCCACGTCGTCTGCACGCCCCGGTCCAGGCTGCCCTTCTGGCTGTTGCGCAGTTTTGAGCAGGAGGTCCTTCACCGACCGGTCCTTCCTGCCCTTGAGGGCGGCCATGGCCCTGCTCATGCGGAAGTCGCTGTTGTAGGGGGGGCAAGCGCACCCTAAACGGCAAGCGTGGAAGGCTGGGGGCGAGAGCGGAGGGGCAGGATCGCAGCTGAAGGGTTGCCACAACACGCCCCATCCCCGCAAGACTCCTACCCCTCCTCAGTTCCAACCCTGAGGGATGCAGAGGGACAGCAACACCACCAGCAATGGCCCCCAGGAGGCCCTAGTTCCAGGCAGCATAGGGACACACTCAGACTCGCCTTTACTCCCACAGCCCGGGCAGCTCCTCCATCACCCCAGCTCAGCACATGGGCACGCTGTTCGCACCGGTGAGCCGGTCCCAAAGTCTAACCCACCAACCAGGGCTCCGCAGGGACGGCAAGCAGACTAATGCGCACCTCCGTTTGAGATTTCAGCTGGGGGGGCGCCGTGCTGGGCGATATCGTGGTGAGGCACCTCAGAAGCCTCGGGCGATGCAGCCCCTCCCCCACCTCACCTCTGGGGCCATGGCCCTCTTGAGGCACCAAAGCCAGGGCCCTGCGTAGCAGTCGCAGGGTCGTCCTCTCCACTCGGGGGGTGCGCGTTGCACAGCCAGATCTGCACCCCCCCCACTGATGACGGGGCCGCGCCCGTGGCCCGGGCTGTCCCCGGCCTCCGCAGGCACACACGTGGCCTCTCAAGTCACGCTAGCAGGCCGGTCCCAGGATCCGCCAAGTAGATCAAGGCCCTACAGGCCCGCTGGGCAGGCCGATCGGTGCCCCCTCTTGGCCCCCGGGCGGGCAGATACGTCGTGCAAAGCGAGATGTCAGCCGGACTCCCAGGAGTCGCAGACGCCGCAGCCCCTCCTCCGCCTCACCTCCGGGACTGAGGCCTTCTCCAGTGCGTCAAGCCGGGGCCCCGCGTAGTGGCCACCTTCCAGGGTTCCTCCCGCCCGGGTCAGCCACAGCTCATGGACTGCCGCCCCGGGGGTAGCCCGTCATCCGTGCACCCTGCGGCGGCCCCCGGATCGTGTAGGGGCCGCCGATCACCACCAAAGCCGCGATGCGCACGCCCGCGGGAACTTCAACCCTCCGCGGTGCCTCGCAACTCCAAGCGCCGCTGATCGTGGCGGCCTCGCACCAGCAACAGGGCCCAGCTGCCCCCACCTGGGCGACACGGAGATGCGGTGTCGATCAGAGGCCAAGGACGCCCCGCTCGAAGCCCAGTTGCCGCTGAATTCGCCACAAACGCCCCGGTGGGAGCGGAGAGCTCCGAAAGTGTGTCCTACAGCGACGCCATCTTGGCTGCGCCCCTATTAACAATTTTTGTAAGGATGCTGTCACTGGGTACTCGTTAGAATACCTCAAAATCTGATTTATCTGGCAATATGATCTCACGGCAAATTGATCTATGTCTAAAGTATCTAAAAATATAAATCCGTTGAATTAAGGTAGGAACCAGTAGTATCAGTTGTCTTCCCAAAATTTCTGAGACAGTTACGGGAATTACCACATGAGAAATGTAATATATTTGTGGCTTAGTTAAGGACATATGGGAAAGATGTAATTCTCAAGCCCCACATTCACTTCTTATCAAAACACTTGAAGGTATCGGGGCCAATCCACAAAGGCATTTATGAGTACATGAAGTAGCACTCCTGTACTACTAATTTACTTACCCTTAAATATAAATGCCTTAGTGAATCAGCCACATTTTGTTTTTCAGAGGAGGCAGTTCAGTGGGTGTGCAGGAAATTACGTGTTATGAACACGATCTTTCCTTCGGCTGTGCTGTTACATTTAGATTCACATTTCGACAGTCCCAAACTGTTTCACTCCTGTAACACATCAAGAAGCCTTATACCATATAATAGAATTGGATTGGCATAAAACTTCATTATGTATCGTTTGTGCCAATCTCTAGCCTCTTGACTTAGGGTCTAGTATCTTCTGACATTTCCTTCAAAAACGCTAAACAATTTGACATATGTAAATCTACCTAGTGTATTGTACTGCAAGCCCCTCAAATTATATTGCTTAGAACTTTGAGTATATGACTGCCATGAAAGGGACTGCAAGGACCATAATCCCTTGAATGCCTGACTGGAGGAAGTGGGGACTGTGATCTAATCAGTGCTATAAAGCGTGCTTGGCCCACCAGCAACTCAGGACGCACAACTGATGTGAAATGGACTGCTTGTCCCATCCTCAGTGGGGGGTGAGCCTGGGTGACAACTGGGCCAAGATGGACCCATTTGTGCCCTTCAGAGTCAAGTAGAGGCTGGGCTGGGCCACATCTCTTTGTCTAGTCTAGGGCGAAGAGGTCATCATAGTCGAGCGAAAAATGGATCACTGACAGAATATCAGAACCAAAAATATTGTGTAGGCAGAATACCGTTTCAAAAATGTCGAGGACCAAAATATTGAGAAGGTAAGTGCAAATAGGTATTGATAGATTTACTATTCCTCACTCCACATCTACATACCTTGAAGATATATAGATTATCAAGGTACATAAGTGTGGAGTTATATGTAGTAGAACTTTACTTACCTATAGAAACCTACCTTCACAATTTTTTATCCTTGATATTCATGACAAGATATTTTGTCCCACAATATTTTTGGCTTCGATATTCTGTCTAAACACCGCTAAAAATGCCTCTTATCAATGATACTAACAGCCAAAAGAGGGGCCTTAAAAGCCCCTCAATATTTTCTTTTTGAACTTCTGTGGTGGGAGCTTTGAATGAAGAAATAATCTTAGTGGAAGAGTAGTTAACACATGGAATAAGCCCTGCAGAAATAGTGGTAGGTCCGCTGCGTAGAGGGACCACAAGCAGTTTGGATGTCAACCGATACCTCCCAGCAGGAGTCTGACATTAACCCAAGTACCTCACCATGGGCTATCCCTCCCCCCCCACACCTCCGGGGCAGAGGTTCATCAGAGCACTCCTGATTCTCCCCCAGACCCTTAGTCCCCTTATCAAAAAAGGAAAAGGAAAGACTCAGTGGCAAATAAAAGGTTGAATTAATGCCAAAGGGGCTAATATGGGGGTCAGGTTCACTGTCTCCCTACAGCGATACAGGCTTGCCCGTTAGAGTTTTTTTACCCCCCATTGCCCCCTCCCAGCATTTATGAGAAATTGAATCAAACTAAAGCGATGGATAATTTAGACTCACTAAATCCCCCAACATACAGCAAAATAGATTTGAGGTTCTTAGCACCCTTGAGTGTAATGGTTGACTGACGTTAGACGTTAATGAGTTATCTGCTGAATGCCTCGTAGCAAAGGAGTGGGACTCTGCAATTAGGGACAATCTCTAAGTTTCTGGAGAGAATTTGAATATAATGAATCTCCAGGAATCTTGAGAGGTTTTAAGTTCCTTCTGTTTTGGAAGGGTTTAAATCTTTTTTTCTCCTGCTAATCTGGTTGTCTCAGGTAGAGCAACTTCTCACGCTCGTCTCATTGGAACTGAATTGTAAATCCACATTGCTTCATACTGGGTGCCTTCACCTACTCGCAGTGATGCTAGCTTTTGAAAACACAACACTACTACTTTTACTTAATTTTCATAATTCAAATTCTTCACAACGGAATCCCGAGCATTTATTAGCTCTAAAGGATTTCCTTGAACGATGCAGGGGAGGGGCACACTCTCCCACCCTAATGGTGCTTCTGCGGGATTGTAATATGCACATGTCTGCTGAATCCTGTTATGTTTCCGATAATGGTGATGAAAGTGACAGAGACCGTACAACGCATGTGGAACACACACCACAAGGGGAAATGCTCAATTCCATCATATTTGATTTTAACTTGCCGTTTACAATTAATTTGAGGTGGAATGGCAACCCCTAAAATAAGAAAATATATTATACAGGCAGGCTGGGACTCGTCTACAGGGCAGGTAGGCAGTGCCCGACGGGCTGGTCAGGCAAGTCAGTGTGTGGGTTGGTTTTATGAATGATTGTGGAACTGCTTTATGGTCTGCTGGGCCAGTTTTAACTGTTGATTACCTGATATTAAAGAGAAATTCCTACTGCAAGCTCTAATACATGAAGTCTCCCATACTTCTGTCCTTGTATACAGGGATGTGAGATTACTCGGGCTGAGGCATTTCCATATCTAGAAGTGTTGTTCGAATGCCTTGTCTCCTGGTCCTCACTCTCAGTAACCAAAAACAATTTGATGCTGATTATTGTTTCTGCAGTTTTTGACTTCGCCTCCAGAATGGGGAACTCGTATTTAAATGCCCTTATTAAGAACTACCATGCTAAAATGTGTCTCAGCAACGCCTTATGGAAGGGATCTTCGGGGGTATGCAGATACCTCCAAATTACAAATGGTGGAAAACAAGCATTTGAGGTAATTGTTATCTCTACCCCAGAGTGTATCTTCTTTTATCATTCATGAAGAACTTGGTCTGGGATATACCACAGACACACTCACTCATCACCCCCTCCTGAGATGGGTTTCAATCTGGCTTAAGAGGGAGACAGAGA
The DNA here is from genome assembly GCA_963921515.1 of Calotriton arnoldi. NCBI lineage: Eukaryota > Metazoa > Chordata > Amphibia > Caudata > Salamandridae > Calotriton > Calotriton arnoldi. Next base: position 2,265,359 of record CAWUFW010001998.1, read on the forward strand.
TGAACTGCAGGATCTTGTGGGACTGGATGAGCCTAGATGGCGGTCTGAGGCCCCCTGGATAAGATATATAAAATCCGCATTTACCAATCTGCATCGCCCTGATTTATTTTAACACCCCTTACTCTATTATCAAAGCTTCTTTAACTGGGTGCAAAAGGACTTTTTGCTTCAAGCATGGGAGTGAAGAAAATCAAGGGAATGACTCAAAACACCCGTGGATGCTCATGCCTCGAACATCCAACGATACCTAACGCTGTTTACAAACACGGATCACTGTTATTTGTTAAGCAGATTTAGGTTAAACCTGATACTTTCTTGGCTAGTCCCAGGGGTTGGCACTTGGTAAAAAAAAAAGTGGCCTGTGCGAATGCGACTCATTTTCTGATCAAAACACCAAGAATGTTATCATATTTTGTGGGTTTTATGATGATTTACGTAAGAAGTGCATTTTACCGTTGTTGAAGGGCATTAACTTTGCCGAGGCCAGGTAGGCACTGACCTATGTAAAATGCTTCCAAATAAATGTGTTTCTTTTTAATGTTGCTCGTTTTTTAAATTGAGCTGTAAGGAAGAGATGCAGCACACATAGAAAGAGGGAAAAAAACAAGGAGAAATAAAATTACCAGGATTACAAAACCTTGCAAATCCGGGAATGCATCAGAATCCATGGGTGTTGCATGGAAACACCCATAGCAACACCCTTGGAACGCCCCTTTCATGCAGAGTAATGCTTGAAAGGGGGCCATATTTACAAGACCATAAAAAGCCACACAGCGGTGGCTTTGCATGGCCTTGTAAACAGTGGTAGCCGGCACAGCTCGCGGGTTACGGGGAAGGGGAAGGGGGCGCAATGTAAAAAAAAATAATAATAAACTCTTACCTTGCCGTCAGGTCCCGCGTCTCTGCTCCTGCTCTCCTCCGTTGGACTCCAGGAACAGGAAGCACAGCCAGGTTCCCCAGACCAATCACAATGCTGCAATGCAGCATTGTGATTGGTAAGCACCCAGGCTCCCCTTGCCAATCACAATGCTGCAATGCAGCATTGTGATTGGTCTGAGTGTCATGGTTCGATGCTCAGCCAGGGAATGGGGGCCTGGGCATGTTCTCCATGCAGGCTGTAATGCAGCCTGCGTGGAGAACAGGGAAAGTGCGCATGACTGCTTGGCTGGTGCCAGAAGGCCAGCCAAACAGTCATGTGCACTTAGGAGTGGGCAAACAACCACTCCTCCCTTGCCCTGCTACGAGAGCAGAGCAGCCCCACCTGCCCGTGAAGCAGCACTGCTTGAAAGCCATAGCAGAGGAGCCGCCACTGCTTGTAAATATGGACCAGCACACTCTGCCACCGGAGCGTCAAAAAATATGACCCTCCGGTGGCGCATGGGGCTTGTACATATGACCCAAGATTGACATAAAATGTGACCATCTGCAAGTGCGACTATCTGCAAATGTCTATCCCAGTTCCTGGTACAACTTCAAGTTTTCAGGCTAACTTTAATGATGGAATGGTGGCTGAACTTCGAAACATTCTTTTCAACCCTGACCAAAAAAGTTAATATTTCATTAGATTTAAATTGCCAAATTAAAATCCACCTTCTTTTTCCCGGTTCCCATCCCTCACATGACTATAGAGTTGTCTTCAGTCAGCAATAGATTTAATTTGGAAAATCCAAACAATCTTTGCACAGCCATATCACAACTCAATACATAATGTAATATATAAGTTTGATATAAGCAAAGGTTAAAATTTTATTTTTGATACAGTGCGCTCACGCAAATTCTGGCAAATACATAATAATCTAATCTCCCATTGATTAGCACAATAGATCAATTTATACAACGGCTACAGCTGCTGCCTCTGCAACTCTTCAACCAGCTTCGAATCCCTGTCTCTGCCCAACATCCTTTGATTCAACTAATATTCGTCAGTTCGTATTTCATTACCCCCAGGTCCCTCCTGTCCTTGTCCCCTTCATACTACACAAGTGAGATAATCTATCTCACCGACAGAAAAAAGAAAAGAAGGAATGCTGGTACACCCCTCTACTCGGAGTACATAACCGTACTCTACCCAGCATTCCTCCTGTTCTTTTTTCTGTCTTCCGACAGTATGAAGGGGCCAGGAGCCTGGAGGCTCCTGGGACTTACCTTCTGCTGGGCAGCGGGTGTTTGCTGGTCTTCCTGGTCTCCCTCCCTGCCGGGCTTGGGGGGAGTCCTGCTGATGCCTCAGGCGGTTCCATTTTGGATTGTGTTACTGTTTCTTCGTTGTTGAGCTTCCTCCCGCTGATGGTGCCTTTGCCACTCCTCCTCGGTTGCCGGGCACGTTGGGGACGCGGAGGTTCCTGGTTGCCACTGGAGTTCGTCCTGCAGAGTCCGGCGGCCCCGGGTGGCTGGGGCGCTTCCTTCCGGAGTTTGCCTGACTTCCTGGGTTTGGGGCTGGAAGTCAGGCGTTTGTTCACATGCGGCTGGCCGCGGTGGTGTGGGGTGCTTGCCGGCCCTCCTGTAAGTACCGCAAAGCGGGGGTTTTTTTTTCTCTCTTTTTCTTCATATATATGTGGCTCGATCAGTGATTATTTCTCCTGGTGCCTGCTGTTTTTGAGACCTGGGGCTGTGGTGTGTTGGGCTGTTTTGCGGACCCTGCTTTTGGGTCAATCCGCTTTCTGTCCAGCCTCCTTCCTAGTTGTTCCTGAAGGCGGTCTGCCTGCTGTTCAATGTGCCAGAGATTCTGAATGGTGCACTACAGGTTGGGCTTCTCTGTCTGTGGCCCCCTACTGGAGTTCGTCTTGCTGGCTTTTCTGGGTCAGCTGCCTGTGTTGACTTCCCTGCGGTCCTGCACCTGTTCTGTTACTCCTTTGCTATGGGTAAACGTGCCAGGAAGAGCTGGCATGTTGATGTTTCCTCCTCGTCTTCATCTGCTTCTTCTTCTTCGCCATCTCCTGCGCGCTCCAGATGGTGTAAGGAGGGAAGTGAGGCCCAGATTAAACGTCTCATTAAGGTGACCTTGCCGGAGATGGGTGGCGCACCTAGGTCCAAGATCTCTGGTCGGGCCCCGCCATCGCCTTCTTCTGCTTCTGAGGATGAGTGGTTGGGGAGTGATGAACTGAAGGGCAAATACATAGACAAGGAGATGTTGCCGGACTTGTTGAAGCATGTGAAATCGAATATGGGGTTTCCTTGCGATGATGCCCCAAGCCTTTCTGGGGGTTCTTTGCTACGCCAATTCCAAAGCACTGCTGCGGTTGATGTTCCGGTCCATCCGTATATCTGGGAGGTGCTTAACAGGGAATGGAAGGACCCTGATCGCATTATGCTTCCCCATTTCATGGCGAAACTCTATCCTCTTCAGGATATGGCCAAAGACTTGCCTGACTCCATTCCCATTGATTCTTTTGTGGCCAGTCTCGTGGGTCGTACTTCATTGGCAGAGGATGCAGTGGTGAGGGATCCTGTGGACAAGAAGGTGGACGCTTCCCTGCGGAAGGTTTATTCTGGTTCCCATCTGGCACTCTGGGCTGGCATTTATGGGTCTTATGTGGCTCAGTCACTTATTTCGGATATCAAGTCCCTGTATGGGTCTATGGATGATTCGACAGACTGTTCAGGGCTTCTGGATCATATTGAGCGGCAAGTGGAGTTCCTGTTTGATGTTTCTTTCGATGTAGTGTCAGCCTCGGCCCTTTCTGGTGGGGCTTGTGTGGCAGCTCGCCGCAATTTGGTTCTGAAGGACTGGAAGACAGATTCGGCCCAGAAGTCTTCAGCGCTGGGGTTGCCCTTTCAGGGTACCATGATGTTTGGGGAAGAGTTGGAGGGCAAGTTGCATCATCTTTTTAAGGAAAAGAAACATTCTTCTTCGTTCAAGCAGCCTGTCTCTGTGCCAGTTTCTTCGAAGCCCAAGTCCTTCTTCAATCCTCCCTCTCGCAGGCAGTTTTCTCATGGCAGGGGACGATTTCAGTATGGTAAAGGTCGGGACAAGAAAGCGAAGTCTCCTCCTGCAAAGCCTCGTTCCTGACTATCTGGTGGCCGGCAGTAGATCCTTGGTCGGAGGTCAGCTTTGGTTCTTTCTTCCAGCCTGGATGAACTCCTGTTTAGATTTGTGGGTGCCGGACATTGTGAAGTTGGGGTACCTCATCGAATTTTCGGATCTTCCTCCGGACTCTGGGGTCCGTCCGACTCCCTGGCTGTCTTGTCCGTCCAAGAGGTCTGAGCTGTGTCTGGGGGTCGAGGCTCTGCTGGACAAGGGGGCGGTGCAGGAGGTCCCTCCTGTGGAGAGGGGTCAGGGTTTTATTCCATAATTTTCCTGGTCCCCAAGGTGACAGGGGGGTTCCGTCTTGCCCTGGATCTGAAGGCCCTGAACAAATTTGTGTTGCATCTGCCATTCAAGATGGAGACTCTTCAGTGGGTGATTCCCCTGGTTCTCCCGGGTCATTTCATGTGAACCCTGGACCTTCAGGACGCATATTATCATGTCCCGGTTCACCCCCTATCTCGTCAATTCCTGAGGTTTTGCCTCGGGGGAGGCATTATCAGTTTCAGGTCCTGCCATTTGGCCTGCAGTCGGCTCCCAGGGTTTTCACCAAGGTGGTGGCTTCATTGCATCTTCAGGGTGTTCTGATTTACCCTTACCTGGACGATTGGCTCCTTCATGCTCCTTCCAGGGTTCAGTTGTTGAGGGTTCAGGAGTTAGTGTGTACGGCGTTGAGGGCCCATGGGTTCCTGTTGAGTCTCCCCAAGTGTCAGCTGGTGCCTTCACAGGACTTAACGTTCATAGGGGCTCGTTCCTGCACCGATCTGAATCGGGTTTTCCTGCCGGTGGCTCGGGCTGTGACCTTGTGCTCCCTTGCTCATTGTTTTCTGGAGGGTCATTCCTTTCAGGTCCGTCTCTGGTTGCGCCTTCTGGGCCTGATGGCGGCTATGGTGTTCACGGTGCCTTGGGCGCGCTTCCTTCTGTGTCCTCTTTGGTCCTTCATGTTGGCTCGGTGGGATCCGTTATCTCACGATTTGTCTCTCTTGGTTCCTGTGTCTCTCTCGATCCTCCCTGCTCTGCGCTGGTGGACGGTGTATGACAATCTCTCCAGGGGTCTGCCTCTGCAGTCCTCTCCTCCGGTTGTCCTCACGATGGATGCCAGTGCGGTGGGGTGGGGGCGACTTTGGGATCGAACTTCCTTCAGGGTCGTTGGTCATTTCTGGAGAGTCGCCAGTCTTCAAATTGGCGGGAGTTGTCTGCAGTCATGGGGTTTCGGAGTCAGCTGTTGAACTGCAATGTGCTGATTTGTTTAGACAACACAGTGATGGTGGCCTACTTGAATCACCAGGGGTGTATCTGGTCCAAATACCTGAATGCTGTGGTGTCCCCGTTGTTTTGCTGGGAGGAGGGGCACATCTTGGCTCTGGCGGCTGTTCATGTCTGGGGGGTAGACAATTGGGTAGCGGATGTCTTCAGTGGTTACTTCCCCGCCTCCCAGGAGTTGGCGTTGACTCCGGTGGCCTTTCATCTGGTGTGCGTGTGGTTTGGTTATCCTTATCTCGACCTCTTTGCTTCCAGCCTCAATGCTCAGCTTCCCCGCTTTTTCTCCCGAGTCCCACAGGAGGGGTCTTGGGGGGTGGATGCTCTGACCCTCCCTTGGCCGTCTCAGCTGCTGTATGCCTTTCCTCCCATTGCTCTGATCTCTCGGTTTCTGTTTCGGTTGGTGATGGAGGATAGGGAGGTGGTGGTGGTGGTGCCCTTCTGGCCCCGCCGGTCGTGGTTTCCCACTCTGAAGTTGTTGGCTGTTTGGGGTCCTTGGTTCTTCCCATTCCCTCCGTCTCCCTTGCGGTCCACTCTGATGTTGTCCTTCTGGCGGCTTCGTCTGACGGTCTGGAGGTTGAAAGGCAGGGGTGGAGGAATAGGGGTATCCCCGAGCATTTAGCTTTGGCGATTCAGCAATCCTGGAAGCCATCTACTCTTCAGTCCTATGGTCGTCACTGGGGGAACTTCGAGCGTTGGTGTCTGGGTCTGTCGTTGTCGCCTTTGAATTGTCCTTTACCTGATGTTGTCCAGTTTCTCTGGGAGGGGTTTGAGAAGGGTCTGTCTGTCTCCACTTTGCGGGCACAGTGGGCGGCTATTCAGGCTTCCGTTCTCCTTGGGGGAATTTGCCTGATGTTGATGACCTGGTTTCTCGTTTGTTACGCAGTTTTTCCATTTTGCGTCCTGTTGTTCTGCCTTCTTTTCCTCTTTGGGACCTCCCTTTGGTGTTGAAGGCTTTGGTGGCTGCGCCTTTTGAGCCTTTGGAGGACGTTGATCTGAAGTTTGTCACTTTCACAGTTGTTTTTTTGGTGGCTATTACTTCGGCTAGGCGCCTGGGGGAGTTGGGGGCACTGATGGCTTGGGAGCCTTTTCTTTCCTTTTCTGACGATGGAGTGGTTCTTCGTTTGGATTCATCCTTTGTTCCCAAAGTTCCGTCCCAATTCCATCGCTCCCAGAGCTGGTCTTGCCTTCTCTGTGTGTGGAACGGGTGGATGGGGGTGATCTTCCCTGGTCTTTGCTGGATGTTTGCCGTGCGTTACGGATCTATGTGGACAGTACTCGTCCTTTTCGGTAGTCTGACTCCCTGTTTATTTCCTTTGGGGTGGCCTCCAGGGGGTGCAGGGCTTCCACTTCCTCCATTGGTTGCTGGCTGAAGCAAATCATCATGTTGGCCTACTCCCTTTTGGGCTCCCCTCCTCCGGCTGGGGTTTAGGGGCGTTCTACGTGGGGGGGGGTGGCTTCTTGGGTGGAAGTTTGTGTTGTGTCCCTTTTTGAGATCCTTAGGGCAGCCACTTGGGCTTCTGCTAATACCTTTGTTAGGCATTACCGGATTCAGAATATTCTGGGGGATGATGCTAACTTTGGTTTGGGGGTGCTTCGGGCTGTGTGCTCCTGATTCCCCTTTCTTTTCTTTATGCGCTGTTTTCAATAAATCTCTGGGTTTGCTATGGCTCTGTCTCCTGGTGGTTTGTTGTGTGCTGATGCCTGGTTGCTGCTTGGGTATTCTCACTTGTGTAGTATGAAGGGGACGAGGACAGGAGGGACCTGGGGGTAATGTCCTATTACTTACCGGTAATCTTCATTACTCCGGGTCCCGTTGTCCTCGTCCCCTTCATAGCATCCTTCCCTCCCTCCTGGCTTTCCCGTCCCTCATCTGGGGCTTGGTGGTTCAGGAGGAATGCTGGGTAGAGTACGGGTATGTACTCCCACTAGAGGGGGGGAGGGGTGTACCAGCATTCCTTCTTTTCTTTTTTCTGTTGGTGAGATAGATTATCTCCCTTGTGTAGTATGAAGGGGACGAGGACAACGGGACCCGGAGTAATGAAAATTACCAGTAAGTAATAGGACATTAGAGATATACACATAAAACTGAAATATTCACTTTTTTCTTTTCTGTAATGACTGCATTAGGAGAGAAAACGTATTAGTTTTCTGACCAGAGGGCGGTTCCTAGCTTTCAAAGCAGCGAGAACCAAATCATAGAATTATACGGATACAGTATAATTTAATTTGAAGAGCAAGCGATATCAGATAACCGGTTGCCTTTAGGTGCTTACTAATTCCTTAAACGTAATTTTATACGTGTCTGTTCTAACTCTTCCACATTCTGCTAATAATTTTGTAAAATAAGAAAAAAAGTATAGTTTGTAATGAAATATCAACGTAGTTTCCCTTTTATTTATCCCGCTTTCCGAATATTCGTTAGGTGTCAGCTTTACATACAAGAAGAGTTTATGGAAACCTAGTTATCTTGCAGGACTTTAGTAAGAAGTATAACAAGCATTTAGCAAGCCAACAGATCTTGGCTTTAGATGTACAAGCATGCAAATACAAGGGTGAATACCAGTGCTTTAAATGGAAAAATAGAAGTGCAGGTACTTTGTAGCAGAGTACCTACTTGTTTCTGAGAAGTGTCGGTACTCTCCAATTAAAAGTATTACGTCGCTCTTGAAAAGTACTGGTACTCTCCCTTTCAAAATAAAAAAGTGCCAGTACTCCATACCGGGCAGTAACAGCCCATTTAAAGCAGTAGTGAATACACATGCACAGGTATGCATCCTTGGAATGTGTTTGCAATCGAAGGAAACCCATTGCAAGATAGCAACAATGAGTCATGACGCATGCACACACGCATCACGTCACATGTGCACGAGTCTTGACAAGTGGGCACAAATACGTCATGACATGCGCATGCTTCATGACACGAGTGAGCAATTGCGTCATGATGCTTGGGGCCCTTTTTAATTTACCATTTTAACATAGCAGACAGACTTATTTTTATGGTAAATTAAAGTGGAGAAAAACAGAATATGAAAACTGGTGCATAGTGCAAACAAGCATTTGCAATGCAATAAGTCTCGCATTTACGCAAGTTTGAGCTATTGGCATTGTAACTGACAATGCCCTTCATTTATGTTTTGATTTTTTTTTTTTAAATAAAAGGCATTGTCATTTACAATTCTAATAGTTTGAACTCTCGCAAATGTGAACTTTATCTAAATCTTTAAAATTGCATATCTCCAGTTCTACTGATTGTAGTTTTGTAGTTTTCGTCCCAAATCAATTATTAAAATGTACTCTATTTTTCTAAATTGATGTGGGATTTTTCCGGTGCTGTGGTTTCAATTTGTTACTGTTTAAGTGCTGCTCTTTTTAGCGCAAAATGCAGCCTCCCAATCAAAATGGAAGCAAGGACGCATTTCAGAATAAAAAACAGAAACATTTACATAATTTTTGCAGAACTTCACTTAGTTACGCAAAACCAAAAAACGCAAATATCTCACATCTCTACTGTCTACCTGATGCATTTTGTTTAATTTGCACGCAGTGATTCGTAATGGTGGATTTTAAAATATTTCTATAACCTCTGCTGAAATCCAGTCAACGCCCGACAGGACATATGTTTCCAAAAAAATGCATCCAAACGAGGTGAAATAAAAGCACTGCGCACCTCACTGAAACAAAACTGGGGGACGGAGTCTTGTTTTCCCTTCACTGGCAGGTGCCTTGAATACTTGGCTCTTGGGGTGCACCCCAGGGCTTTCCTTGTGAAAACAAAGCCCGGAGACAAACATGCCCTTGTGCACTGTGTATTGTTCTCGGGACAGGCCTATGCAAACGTTCACGTTTGGCCACCGTCCATCCACTGATTTCCAGGTAGCAAATCCGCGTCACTGTTTACCCAGTATCTGTTCTGAGAACATGAAATTAGCGCTGGCATTGCTGTGCAAAGAGATCACAGCAGATAGATAGCAAAGTGGATCGAGAGTTTGGGGCAAAAATCTGGATGTTACCCATAAGTAAGGTGTTTCAGCTAGACAGACTTTGCTCATTTAACCTTTCATCCTTCTAGGGTCGAGTGCTACATAGTTGAGTTATGAAAACAGATATTTCTTTACATTCCCGACTACATCTAATGACATAAATCTTGACTGCGCAAATCACATAATATGCGCCACACAGAGGGCTGTATTGTAATAATCACGTCTTAACATTTCAGAGTGCTGCATTGTCGCATTTACTAGTTATGCCGAGTCATTGTCATATTCAGTAACCAACATGGAGAGTGATGCATTGTTTCATATACTGATAATGTACAATAGACTGAGTGCTGCACTGTTATATTCAGTTAAGATGCAAAGTGATGCATTGTTTCATATACTGATAATGTACAATAGACTGAGTGCTGCACTGTTATATTCAGTAACTAAGATGCAAAGTGATGCATTGTTTCATATACTGATAATGTACAATAGACTGAGTGCTGCACTGTTATATTCAGTAACTAAGATGCAAAGTGATGCATTGTTTCATATACTGATAATGTACAATAGACTGAGTGCTGCACTGTTATATTCAGTAACTAAGATGCAAAGTGATGCATTTTTTCATTCGCTAATTAAATCTTACACTGATTCCTGCATTGTTATACTCAGTAACTAAGAATCAGACTGATGCAACTAAGATGCAGAGTGATGCATTCATTCACTGATTATATTCTAGACTGAGTGCTGGAGTGTTAGATTCAGCAACTGTGATGCGGAGTGATGAATTGTTTCATTCACTGATTATATCATAGACTGAGGGCTGTATTGTTAGATTCAATAAGTAAGATGCAGAGTGATGCATTGTTTCAATCACTGATTAGATCATAGACTGAGTGGTGCATTGGGATATTCACTCTTTTAGGTGTCATAGACTGGGTGAAGCATCGGAACAGTCACTATTTATGTCATTACAGAGTACTGCATTGTTGTCTTAGTTAATTGTGATGTCACGAGCAGACTGTTGCAGTCTTACGATTACTCATTATGATATGATAGACAGAGTGCTGCATTGTTACATTCACTAGTTCAGATTTCATAGACAGAGCGATGCTGCATTTTTACAGTCACTATGAATTTGACTACAGAGACCTGCATTGCGATTATCATTAATGTTGATGTCATAGCTAGATAACTGCATTGCTACAATCAGTAATTATGAAGTCGGAAACAGAACCCCTTAAACAGCGGAGGGTCCTAGCAAATGATGAATTTGACATTGAAAAAGTGCTGCATTGTAGCATTCACTAAGTAAGTCAAGCAGAGTGTCCTATTGCTACACTACACCCTCAAAATCACAGTCTGCAACGCTTTTGTGTAATCCAGATTAGAATATGGCAACTCAGCATAACTTGATCTACGAACAAAAATATCAGAAGCTTACAAAGGGTCCAAAACATCCAAGTGAGAATCATATTCAATCAAATATTTTCATTCTGTCTCAATCAATCTCCGTCACCTACACTGGCTTCCTGTCCTGAAGTGAATCAAATTCAAAGCTTGCTCTATTATGTAAAAATTCTTTCACAGCATTGTCCCTGAATTTGAGATTAATAAAAACGGCTGTGAGAGAAGTTCATGTTAGAACTAAAACGTGTTGCAGTTGTCCTCACTACAGAGAAACATGGGGAATCTTCCTTCACCTACGGATGATAATTAAAGCAGGCTGAAAGGCTGTGTGTTGCTCCTCCCCCCTCCAAAGGGAAGTTGTTGATTTGTTGACATAGAGTTGGCCGAGCCGTGCGGCCGCCATTGTTTGTTTAGGTTTCCAGTCAGCCGTGATTACATACATGCAGCGTCGGTACTGTAGAAAAAAATGCATATTACCAGCAATTAACAAAGAAACATTTATAAAAACAGGCGCCTGCTAAAATATTAAGCGTGGCGCCCGTTAATGCTCACAGTTTATCGCAGAGCCTGGGCGCCGGACAGCAATGAGGAGCAGAATGTAAGTACAAAAGCGGCGCCGTGGTGCAACCTAAAGCGCGGCGCCCGTGTTGTGAAAATAAAAGCGGAGATGTTGAAGTAGAGTTGGGCGAGCCATGTGTTAAGTCCTGGGCCCTAGGCCCACATAATCTATGAAAGACGACACGGACACATGAATACAGTACTGGAAACTAGCCCAGAGCACGTGCACTCGGGCTCTTTTATTTGCGGGGTCACCTGACCGGTGACGCCCGTGTTGGATGGGTGAGGGGGTGTGTGTGTGTGGGCCAGCCCTCGGGGGAGTGGCTGGCAGAAACAACTAGACTGTGTCCAGCAGGACACAACATTCCTCCCAAATTTTAATAAAACGAAAAACAACAAACAAGAGTCCAACCTATGAGAAAGAATGAGAAAAACGACTAAAATCAAGGAACTCTCACAGTTCAGAGATGTAGCTCGCAGGACAGCGGTGGACAGGTGCAGCTGGGAGCACCCGGACGTCTTGGCACATGTCCATACTTTAACCAGGTATATCTGGGGACGAACACAGTGCTGATGATATCCGGACCTTTCAGCTTCGCTTCAGTTGAGGGATGGTCCACCTACGTGATGTTCATCGGTCCAGTGTACTCTTGCTGTGAGGCAATTAGTGTCTTATTGTTCAACATGGGTGCATCAGGAGCGTAGGGAGGAGTCCACTGTAAAAACACCAGACGATTGTGTCGCTTGATCCTTTGACGACAGTCTTGGCATTGTGTGATCTGTTGATTCTCTGTTGCAGGGCCTGGCTGCTTCCTGGAATCCATTGGTGGGGCAAAGTAACGTCCATCTCTCACGCTCTGGGAGGCCCCTTGGATGAGTTGCCCCGGGACTGCATCTGGACTCTGACTCTGGAGCCACCGCCTCGTCACTCGTGCAAACTTCAGGGGTGGATGTGTCTTGGTCAGAAACATGCTCTCGCTACCAGGATCAGGATATGCGCCGGTTAAAACAGATGGTCACTGTATCTTCAGATCGTCGCTTGTTCTGGCAAGTGGTGTAGGACTCCAGTTATTGTACTTGATGCTCCAAGGATGGTTGTGATGCACATGACAGATGATGGAGTGGGTACCATGAGACGACTCGTACAACAGGTGGTGATGACTGGCAGTGAGTAGGGATGACTGGCGAATCTTTGCAGTCATGATACTCGTCGGACACTTGGTGCAGCTCTTCTGATTTGGCATTTGTGTAAACAGAACAGGGATACCCTTTTCTTTACGCAGCCGGCGACAGGTGGGTGACGGTCACTGAGAAGAATGACGTCCCCGCACCCCAGTGGCTGGCGTGTGTTAGAAGGTGCACTCTGGTGAACGGCGTCCCTCTGTTGACTTTCACTGCGCAACAGTTGTCATCTGCTTTCTTGTACTAGGACCGTTACCGTCCTATATTTCTCCACTCCGTATCTTTTCTGAAAAATGTGGCGAAAAAGGGCCACGCAATCTCACAGGGACCTCCTGCTCACTCCGTCGTGTTCTTTGGACTTCGCATCTTCTCCCGTCACGGACCACTCACCGGTCCGGTCCTATCAGATAGGATTGGGCATCTTCTCAGGTGCGTCAGCCATTTCAGGGACAGCAGTGGAGGTAGGTGTGCTTGATGGATCCGTTCTGTAGCGCTTTCTATACCCTTCTTCTCCTCGACAGAGTATTCCGGCTGTAACTTAGGATCGCTGTGGGAGGTAAGTATCTCCCTTCTCTTGCGTCAGGTGTGGCGGCGCGCCACTCGGAGTGCAGGAATCTCTTCATGCCTGTAACGGACCGATGCACCCCACGGTCTTAAGGCAGTATTGGAGGCACTCTCTGAATGAATTCTGGCCCACTGCTGGGCGATTTTGATGCAGGTGGGGTGATCACGATCTCTCTCCTTCCTGCGTTTGGGCCGCCCGGGGCCTCTTCTCTCCCTTCTGGTCGGGGGGGTCTCTCTCTCTCCACCGGCCTGTGGGGGGGGGGTCTCCCTCTCTCTCCACTGGCCTGGGGTGTCTCTTCTTCTCTCCACCGGCCTGGGGTCTCTTCTTCTCTCCACCGGCCTGGGGGTCTCTTCTTCTCTCCACCACCGGCCTGGGGGTCTCTTCTTCTCTCCACTGGCCTGGGGGTCTCTTCTTCTCTCCACCACCGGCCTGGGGGGTTTCTCCTGTGCGCCGTGTCTTCATGGGCCACTTCTCTCTTTTGCTTTCTGCCACCGATTATAGAGAGGTGCTCCTCCGCCTCTGTGGAGCAGTAGCCTCCCCGTTTATCTTTGGGGAGCACTAACGGTGCAAACGCATAGTCTCTTCCAGGGTGTTGTCTGCTGGCACTCTGTGTACTTAGTTCACCGCCAATGCAGCTTTCTCGGCTGGGGCAGCTTTGCCCTTCTTTTGGTGATTTCTTGGCAGGGGTTCAATCTCTCCCTTGCACAACACTTGGCAGACCACCGGGGCATGCAACGCTCTTTCGGGACAGTCCTTTGTTATCTCTGCTCAGAGCTTGGGGTTCTGCAGACCCGCCTTTCTTTTTGGTGCTTGCCACTCACTCACATTGCAGCATCGAGTGCAGGCCGTTCTGCAGGGCTTCTTTCTTGCCGTTTATGATGCTGGCTATGGCAGCAAACGTGAAAACACATGGTGTACAGCCTCTTCCTTCCAAGGCCCCAGATTAGGTTTAGCATGTCTCAGCATTCAGTGGTCTCGGTGCTATTTCACTTTGTTTAATGGATGTGTTACAGCTCGACGGCCACTAGGTGGTGCTGCTGCTTTAGTTTTCAGCCGTTTCTTTTTCTCGGTGTGCCGCTCTTCCACACGCTGCATTTATCCTGGGGTGTGGAGCACTTCTAACCTCACCGCCCTTCCGGACCATGGATGTCATCCCGGCTCCCGGTAAGCCTTTGCTTCAAATACGGGCGGCTTGGGACGGGAGGGTGACACACACAGGCTCCCTACGAGTCCTCGAGTGTGCTGCTTAACTTTTCTCCCCTATTCACTGCCGCGGCCAGCTCTCAACGCTTGTTTTCCTTGCTTCCGTCCCTCGCAGCAGGCACTTTATCCTCACGGCTGCGCGGGGGCTGGAGCTGCTACCCGGGAATCTCCGATGCGGGTGGGCACCGCTTCGGAGCTCCCGTTCTCTCTGGGCTGCCAGGAGTCCAAGAACCAGTCTCTCCTTACTCCCCAGTAAGTCTTTGCGGCCATGCACATTGGGCTCCCCTGGCCTCGCTACGATACTCCTGCTGCACAGCGGCCACACGCGCCTTGGCAATTGCTTCGTCCCGCTTCTCTGGGCGCTTTCCTTTCCCCGCTTGCCAGACGGTGTCTCCTCACTCCTCCACCTCACCCCTGCAGCCTCACATTGCACATGCTGCGCGGGGGTGGGGAGGGGTTCGCGTTCCTCCCGGAGACTGCTCCGTTAATTATGGGCATTGGGCAGAGTCCATCCTTCCCTGCGGGGACTGGGGATTTCACTCTCCGTCCTCCCGCTGGATGCTCTCTTCGCTGCCCCTTTTGCAACCGCACTTCGGGCTCACCTTCTTCATCAGATGCGGGGTGGGCTCCCGCTGGCCTCATGCAGTTCGGGGTCACTCGTCACGGCCCTTCGACACCTTCCCCATTCACGGGCTCACCTCCTGCCCGGCGGGTCGTCGCGACCGATGCGTGTGGGCTCCGATCGGCTCGCTCTTCTTCATCAATGGCTCTTCCACGCCCCACGGGCTGTCGGGTGCCTCCTCACAGGGGGTGGATTTAATGCCGACACCGGAGGTGTGGGGTGGGCTCCCGACCTCCTCACCTTCACCCCGGGGCACTTAACACTCCCCACGAGTCTTCATGTCGGTGCGGGGTGGGCTCCCGAACACCTCTCACGCCTGGGACTCTGCACATGCCCCGCAGGCGATCAGGCGCTTCCCACGCCCGCTCCAGGGGGTGCCCTCAACCCGGGCAACACACTCCCCCTTCCCACCTTCCAAAAAGGCAGGCCGCACGCGCGGGCAATTCCCGCTCGTCGCCAGTTTTAAGTCCTGGGCCCTAGGCCCACATAATCTATGAAGGACGACACGGACACATGAATACAGTACTGGAAACTAGCCCAGAGCACGTGCACTCGGGCTCTTTTATTTGCGGGGTCACCTGACTGGTGACGCCCGTGTTGGATGGGTGAGGGGGTGTGTGTGTGGGCCAGCCCTCGGGGGAGTGGCTGGCAGAAACAACTAGACTGTGTCCAGCAGGACACAACACCATGCAGCCGCCATTATTCGCTTAGTTTCCCAGTCAGTGGTGGCATTGCTATTGTAAAAAGAAATGCAAAGTAATAGTTATTGAAGAGCTGCTTGGGATGGTAGTGTGGACATTATGGGTGATTAAAGCGCAGCGCCAGTGTTAATAATATGGAAGCGGGCAAAAACCAGCTGAAGCAGTGCATATCATGCCTGCAGTAAGAGAAACTCATTAAAGAAAATAGTGCTTACAGTCTAAAAAAAGACGTGCTGTGTAACAGCCGAAGTAAAAGGGCCAGTCGTCATGGGAGGTTACAAATGAAGACAGGCGGTACCAAGGTGGGACTAACAAGCCTATTTACGAATCAAAAGCCAGCATTTACGAAGGACAATGACACAAGCCAATGACAAATATGGGCAGAGAGTGGGCAAGGCTTCCAGTGCATACTCCAATACAGCATGCCTCGCAGAGCGAGCAGTGCATGCGCGCTGCCGCCAGGCTCGACCTAAAAAGGATGCGCTGTGCCAGCAGCACTTAGTGAGTTGCCGGCCCCCATTTAAAATACATAAGAAAAGCAAGATGGGGTGTGGGGCGGGCAGCATCAGGGAGTGGTAGGGAGCTTGCGTAAATGTGCATGTGCGCGCAGTGCATTACAAAGAGGAAATGGGGAGAAAGACAGGAAGCACATGCAGTACCATGGAGTGCCCAAAACTAAATGAAGCGAATCCATACATATGCTGCGGAAGGATACAACTCATACTATTAGAACGCTGTAAGACTAAAATGTTTCTGGGGAGGTTAAACACAGGAACAACGCCATCCAATCAAGGGAAGGCAGCTGATACACAACAAAGCCGTGCAGCCATAAGCATGCGGCTGATCCAAATCCTGATCTGTGTGTATTGGAAACAATAGTTCTGGCCATCAGTCATCTATAGCTATCCGTAGCCTATACCTAAAATTCACTAACTGAACTGAAATAAATTCCCTGTGGTATGTCTCTGTTATATTATATGTTCATGCTCGGATCTCTGTATGTGTAAACGGTTGCCTCCAAAGGTTGTTGATTCCTTGTCAGATCAGCCCTTCCTTTTTTCCCACAGCTTCAATAACTCATTTGACAAAAGGGGTTTCCGACGTTTAGGTTATCTGCTGCTGAAGGAGCCTTGAACGTGGTCTTTTTTCTCCTCCAGCTGTTCCCCTATTGTAAACTGAACTGCACTGTAAACAGAGTTTTCTCTAATTTCCTGACGAGAGTGTTTAATCCAAATATTTCTCCCTACCTTATATTTAACATCCTTCATATATACCCTCTCGAGAATAATTCAACAGTAACAATTACGCAACAGAATTCTAGATCTAGTTACTAGCTACACTTTTTACATTCACTGTGAAGTATCTTACACTCTCAAAATATCAATTATTGTTACAATTCAGTGAAGGAGGCCTAGTCATCTGAAATGGGTCATAATCTCAGCAGCTTCCCACATACCGCACTCCAGCGCCGTCTCAATTCATTTTGGCATCCCCGGTTAAGTACATTTTTGCACACTTCATTCCCTTTTTAGATCTGAGCACAGACAGCTTTTGCTATTGGCCTCGTGCTATCAGTGCCTTAAAATTACTATAAGACATACAGAGAGAGAGTGGGGCTTGAGTCGTCCTCCTCCCGCCACTGATTTTCATACATATTTCATGGTTTGCCATTGCTTTGGCAGGCTTTCACGCTACCCTGTGGAATTTCGTGGATGATTTCAATGTTTCATTTGTGTTCATTAGGTTTTCGTGATGGAGCTTGTAATTTGATCCACTGTGTCCTCTGTGATGCATTTACTTTGCTGAAACACCAACATTGTAATTGCTGATTTATAGCTTTTTTTTTTGCTTGAGAGTGTTTTTCTTTGTTTGCTTTAGTTTTTGCTAAAGGCTCAGTGCTATTCTATTCAACTCACACATGTGTTGTTTTTCTTTGCTGTCGCGACACGTTGGATTTACTCCTCTGTTTGTTCAAGCAATAAAGACCCATGTGTACTTTCTTAAATATGCAACTACAATACTGGCCCGTTATTAAAAGTATCTTTTATGCAATATATTTTTCTGTATGGTTTCACCCGTAACAAAACAAACTTGAGCTACTGACTCTCTTCTGAAAAACACTTCTTTCAGGGCACAGCTGGTCTCTGTTAACACAATCTGTTTACCAATGGGGACAACCATTAAAATCATCATCACCATTACACCTGCGTTATCTCCACCACAATTACCATAATCACCACAACAATTACCACCACCACCATGACACCACCATTACCCCCACCACTGCCACCACCATGGTTAACACCATCACCACCATTTGCACCACCACCGCTTCATTTATCACTACCATTTTCATGCAAGCAACCATTACAGCCACTGCCAAATTAACATCACCAGTACCACCACCATAGCCACAACAATTATAAGAACAATTACCATCATCACTTCCATTACCACGATCGTCTCCACTAACAACACCATGACCGCTGCCAACACCATCACCACCATCATTACCATAATCATCATCACCATACCATCACCACCACCAATCCTGCTATCACTACCACCACCATTACCAGGGCTGTCACCACCGTTATCACAACCACAGAAATTGCCACCTCAATTACAACCATTGCCACCACCATCCATACTATTACCACCACCGTTATCACTAACACCGCCAACACCAGCACAATCGTTAACAGTACCATTATGAGCACTATTGCCACAGCCACCATCTTCATCACCACCATTATCATTACCAATACTACCACTATTACCATCAGCACGTTACATCATTCACCATTACTATTCCCATTACCACTACCCTCACCAAAACCATTACCACCACCATTACAGCCTCCACCAATACATTTATCACCAATACCATTACCATTAACACCACTACTGTCACCAGAATTATCACCAATACCACTGTCACCATCATCACCATTTTCAGACACCATTACCAGGCTTATCACCAACACCATTACCAATATCAATACCACCTCACCATTACCACCACCCCTACCACCATTAACATCACCAGCATTGTCACCATTACAATCAACACCCTCACTAGTATTATCACCAACACCACCAACATTACCAGCACCACCACAATCATGACTTCCACTATTACTATCACTATCGTCACTATAGCCACCACTACTGCTACCACCACCAAGACTACCCCTATCATCAATATCTTCACTGCTACTAACACCACCACTAACACTATCAGATCACCAATATAACTATTCTAATCAACATCAGCACTATCACCAACAGTAGCACTACTGCCATTTGCACCATTACCACTGCTACCACTACTACCACCATCCTCATCACTATCTTCACCATCTCCAACATTCTCATCAGTAGTACACCAGCACTGTTAGAAATGGGGGTCTCTAGTTGGCAAAGGTAGGTACCTTTGTCCAAATAGGGACTCTTGCTTCTAGTCAGGGTAAGGGGGATACACTCCTAAAATAACCCCTGCTCGCCCCCTTGGTAGCTTGGCACGAGCAGACAGGCTTATCTCAGAGGCAGTGTGTAAAGCATTTGTGAACACATACAGTAATACAGTGAAAACACTACAAATAGACACCACACCAGTTTAGAAAATTAATTAATCTTTATCTAAACCAAAACAAGACCAAAAGACAAAAATCCACAATACAGTAATAACAATATGACTTTCAGATGGTAGAAATAGTTCAGTTCAAGCAAATTGTAGATGCAACACTTTTCTTACAAAGTACCTGGGATGCGTCACGCAAACAAACAAAACGGGCCGCAGGGAAGGTGATGCGTCGGTTCCTTACACTCAGGGAAGGTGATGCGTCGGTTCCTTGCTTCGGGGGAGGTGATGCGTCGGTTCCTTACTGACGCGCAGGGGAGGTGATGTGTCGGTTCCTTACTGAAGAGTAGGTGAAGTGTCGGGTTCTTACTGCGTGGGGAGGTGATGCGTTGGTTTCTTACTGCGTTCCCCAACGACACAAATACTTGGTGCCTCGATGCGACGATCCGGGACGATGCGTGAACTCGTGCAGCTGCACATCAGGCCTTGCGTCGAACTCGGTGTGATGATCTCGGGCTTCGGAGATCGGTGCACTCGATGCGGCGTGCAGCGATTTCTCGAGCTGCGGCAGGCGCTGCAATGGTTTCTTCGGCGATGCGTCAAAACAGGTGCGGATGTGTCTCGCTTCTTCGAAGTTGCGGTGCTTTTCCAGCTTCCAGCAGAAAACAGTCTCTAGAGGTCCAGAACAGCAGCAGGAACCTCTTTGCAGGTTAGAATTCCCAGCAAGGATATTCAGGGGAGCTGGTGGTGAAGTCTTTGTGTCCCTGAGACTTCAGAACAGAAGGCAAGCTCAGTTTCAAGCCCTTGGAGATCTTCTTTCAAGCAGGTGACAAAGCAAACAGCAAAGTCCTTTTCTCCTTTCCTTGGCAGCAAGTAGCCACTGCAGGCCAACCCCAGACATCAAACAGCACAGGGGCAGTATTCCTCCTCAGCTTCTATGGCTCTTCTCCTTGGCAAAGGTTCCTCTTGATTCCCAGAAGTGATCTAAAAGTCTGGGGTCTGGGCCCCTCTTTTTATACACAAAAATCCTTTGTTCTCTGAAGGCAGAGAGTGTCTGTACCCAGCCAAAACCAGTTCTGTCCTCACTTGTGCAGCTTCCTGGCAGGAGGTGGAGACGGCATTGTTGAAGGCAGACCAAGCCCATGCAGGTGAAAGGAAATCTCCTCCCCCTACTCTAAATGCAGCCCAGGTCTATTCAGCCCAGCCCTGACTCATCAGACGACTGGAGCCACTGTCCCTCTCCAGCCCCTGTCATCCAAAAGCCAGACATGTAATACACAAACCTAGCAGAGGCACACTGGATGGTTAGGCAAGCAAATACCTACTTTCTAAAAGTGGTATTTTCAAACACAGAATGTAAAAGTTACCCTCACTAAAAGATGCATTTTAACATTCTGAGTTCAGGCATACTAAACTTTATTTTCCTACCTTGTTCCCCGGGCCAGTTATGTTTATAAGATGTTATAAACAAACTCCCCATTCTGTCCTATGGGAACAGGTAGCCTTGCAAGAGTGAAAAACGAAATTGGCAGTAATTCACTATCAGGACATGCCACACACACCAGGGCATGTCCTACCTTTCACATACACT
Source organism: Calotriton arnoldi (assembly GCA_963921515.1). Lineage (NCBI taxonomy): Eukaryota > Metazoa > Chordata > Amphibia > Caudata > Salamandridae > Calotriton > Calotriton arnoldi. The sequence goes on from CAWUFW010001998.1 coordinate 2,286,038, forward strand.
GCACCCTGCCCACAGGGGTACCTTGGGCCTACCTTAGGGGTGACTGACATGCAGAAAAGGGAAGGTTAGGGCCATGCAAGTGGGTGCACTTGTCAAGTCGACATGACAGTATCAGACTTCACACAGGCTCTGAAATGGCAGGCCAGAGTTACATTTACAGGCTGCTTCTGTGGGTGGCACAATCAGTGCTACAAGCCCACCAGCAGCATTTGATTTACAGGCCCGGGGCACACACGGTGCACTGTACTAGGGACTGACTAGTAAATCAAATAGCCAATCATGGAAACACCAATCCATAACAGTAATTTACAAAGGGAGCACTTGCACTTTGGCACTGAACAGCAGTGGCAAAGTACCCAAAGCATCTAGACCAGTAAAATGGAATCCAACACACAGCAAAAACACAAGAGGCAAAGGCAAAAAATGCAGGGGAGAACCACGACAATAGTGCCAGGTGTAACACGTGTCCCCTACAGCTGAAATGTGGGGAGAACTGCCCACCCTCTTGGGAGTTCTCTTCACTAAGGCAGAAAAATCTGGACAGACCATCAGCATTGGCGTGTTCTGTACCAGGGCGGTGTTCCACCGTGAAGTCCATCCCCTGTAGGGAAATGGACAACCTCAAAAGCTTTGGATTCTCACCCCTCATTTGCATCAACCATCTGAGGGGCCTGTGGTCAGTCTGAACCCGGAAATGAGTCCAAAACAAGTAGGGCCTCAGCTTCTTCAGTGCCCAGACCACAGCAAATGCCTCACGCTCAATCGCACTCCACCTCTGTTCCCGTGGAAGTAACCTCCGACTAATAAAGGCTACAGGTTGGTCTAGGCCTTCTTCGTTCAGCTGTGAGAGCACAGCCCCCACACCATGCTCTGAAGCATCTGTCTGCACAATGAATTCCCTTGAGAAGTTGGGCGCCTGAAGCACGGGCGCCGTGCACATGACAGATTTAAGGGCTTCAAAAGCTTTCTGGCAGGCGTCAGTCCAGTTCAATTTCTTTGGCTGCTTCCTGGAAGTCAGCTCTGACAAGGGGGTAACAATGGTGCCATGCCCCTTGACAAATCTCCTGTGATACCCTGTGAGTCCTAAAAAGGCTCTCACCTCCGTCTGGGTCTTGGGGGGTTCCCAAGCCAGAATGGTATCAATCCTGGGCTGTAGGGGCGCCACCTGGCTGCTCCCAACCTGGTGTCCCAAGTACACCAGAGAACCCTGCCCGATCTGGCACTTACTCGCCTTGATCGTGAGGCCTGCCCTCTACAAATCCTTCAACACTTCCCAGAGGTGGTGCAGATGTTCCTCCCAAGTGACACTGAACACTGCGATGTCATCCAGGTAGGCGGCACTGAAATCCTCCAGTCCAGCCAACACCTGGTTGACCAACCTCTGAAAGCTGGCAGAGGCATTCTTCAACCCAAAGGGCATCACCCGGAATTGGTAGTGCCCCTCTGGCATTGAGAATGCTGAACTCTCCTTTGCCCCATCAGTTAAAGCAATCTGCCAGTACCCAGACGTTAGGTCAAACGTACTGAGGTACCGAGCAGCTCCAACCTGATCTATGAGCTCATCAGCTCAGGGGATGGGGGGGGCATCAGTCCTGGTGACCGCATTGAGCCCTCGTTATTCCACACAGAAGCAGAGTTCTGGTGTGGCACCGGGTGCGGCAGCCTTTGGGACCAAGACCACTGGGCTGGCCCAAGGGCTGTTTGAGGGCTTAATCACCCCTAGCGCTAACATCTTGGAGACCTCCTCCTTGATGCAAGCCTTGATCCTGTCAGTCACTCTGTAAATTTTGTGCTTTACAGGAGGACTGTCCCCAGTGTCAACATCATGGACACACCACTGAGTGACACCAGGGGTCAGGGAGAACAGAGCAGCAAACTGTCCCAACAGTTGGCAGCAGTCGCTCTGCTGTTCAGGAGTCAGGGCGGGGGAGAGTGATACACCATCCACTGACCCATTGTGTTCCTTCGCAGACAGGAGGTCAGGAAGAGGCTCAGTCTCCTCCTCCATTCCAGCATCTGTTGCTAGGAGCATGCCCACTTCGGACCTCTCCAAGTGGGGCTTCAGGCGGTTCACATGCACGGCCCGCAAAGGGTTCCTAGGAGACTGCAAGTCCACCAAGTAGGTGACGTTACTCTTGCGCTCCACCACCTCAAATGGTCTGGTCCACTTATCCTGGAGCGCACAAGGCTCCACTGGGGCCATGACCCATAATTTCTGTCCAGGCTGAAACTCTATCAGAGTGGCATTCTGATCATACCAACGTTTCATCTCCTCCTGGCTGGCTTCCAGATTCACCTGAGCAAGTTGCCTGAAGCGATTAGTCTGGTTTCTGAAGGCCAGCATGTAGCTATATACATCCTAGGGAGGTTTACTGGGAGCTTTCTCCCAGCCTTCTTTCACCAGACTCAGAGGTCCTCTTACAGGATGGCCATACAGCAGCTCAAAGGGACTGAACCCTAAGGACTTCTGTGGCACCTCTCTGTAAGCAAACAGAAGGCATGGTAAGAGGACGTCCCACTTACGCCTCATGGGTTCACCAAGACCCATAATCATGACCTTCAGGATCCGGTTGAATCTCTCAACCAGCCCATTACCTTGGGGGTGCTAAGGAGTGGTGAACTTGTATGTAACACCGCACTCCTGCCACAGGGACTTCATATACTTCGATATGAAGTTGGTACCACGGTCGGACACCACCTCTATAGGGAACCCCACATGGGAGAAAATCTCCATCAATGCACGACCCACCACGGGGGCCGTGACAGTCGGGAGAGGGATGGCTTCCGGGTACCGGGTGGTATGGTCCACTAAGACCAGGATGAACCTGTTGCCCATGGCTGTCTTGGGATCCAGAGGCCTCACAATGTCAATACCCACCCTCTCAAGGGGGTGCTGACCACAGGGAAAGGCTGGAGAGGAGCCTTACACTTCCTCCCACTCTTACCACTTGCCTGGCATGTCTGGCAAGACCTACAATGAGTGTCAGAACTCTTGCGCATTTGGGGGCCAGTAAAAGTGGGTGACAAGCCTCTCAAAGGTCTTGTCTTGCCCCAAATACCCTGCCAAAGGCACATCAGGAGCCAGACCCAGTAGGAAGGCTCTGAAGCGCTGGGGTACCACCAGCACACGGGCTGGCCCAGGCTCAGCAACCTTAGGCTCGCTATACAGGAGACCATTTTCCCAGTATATCCAATGTGATCCAGACTGATCATCTGCTGCCTGGTTTGCAGCCTGTTGCCGCAAGCCAACAAGAGAAGGGCACTTCGGCTGCTCCTGGCAGAATTCCTCCCTAGTGGGGCCTCCTTCCTGCTGCCAATGGGTCAGCTCAGGCAGGTCCCCCAGTTCAGCCACTTGTTCCCCTCTAGGCTCCAGGGCATCCCCCTCAAAGTTTGCCTCCTCCTGGACCGTGGGAACTTCGGGGGCCGGTTTCCCACGCCCCCTGTGTTTTCTCTTTCTGGCAGGCACCTGGGCCACTCTTTCAGGCTCCAGGTCCACTTGAATGCCCTTACCGGCTGCCATTGACCGAGAGGTCACACACGCCCACTCAGGCAGACCCAACATCTCTTGATGAGACCTCCGCTCCACCTTCGCCCAAGGGGAGCTCTCCAAATCATTGCCTAGCAGACAGTCAACAGGCATGGCTGGCCTCACAGCTACTTTCAAGGTACCTGAGAACCCCCCCCCACTCAAAGGGAACCTGTGCCACTTTGCAGAGGCACTCTGAATTGTCAGCGGCAACTACTGGGTAGAATGCGTTGGGGACCACCTGTTCTTCAGACACCAGCTGACAACTGACAGTTGTCACACTGGCTCCGGTGTCTCTCAGAGCCTCCACACTATGGCCATTGATGGTCACCCACTGCCTGTACTTTTTAGTGTTATCAGGCAGGTGAGCTCTAGGGACCATCTCACTGTCTCCTAAAGAGACCAGGGACATTTCTGTGGGACCCCACCCCTCCTGGACACGCGACTCCTCCCCCAAGGCTACACTAGCCATTTCCCGGGACGGTGCACTAGTGGATGCCGTGGTAACCTTTTTGGGAAACCTAGGATCCCCCTTCAAAGTGGCCCCCCTGACCACAACCATAACACGCGTTGGAACCCCTCTGAACAGCAGGATTACCTGTCGGGATCCATGGCTTCTTCTCAGTGGGAGGCTGGGAACCCTTACCTTGGTTCCCTTGGGGATTACTTTGGGGCCCTTTCTGGAACTCCTTCTGTTTACCCTTGTCCCCCCCACTCTTCTGCTGGGGACCCTGCCCACCTTTGGCGAACCTCCCACACGACTTTTTGGACCCTGGTGCTGACCCAGCGGTCCGCCTCCACAGCAAGCTTTCTGGGATCAGTTAGCTACTGTCAATCAGGTGCTGGCGTAGCTCTGGAAAACAATTATCTGACAAGTGCTTCCATGCAACCAAATCATAGAGCCCCAGCAAATCATTCACCTTGCTACCCTTCACCCACCATCCAATGCTCTGCAAAAGTAGGACACATACTCCACCCAAGTACTTGACTCCAGCTTCTTGCAGTTTCTAAATTTTGGCCTATACAGCTCTGGGGTCAACCCATACCTGGCTATCAAGGTTTCCTTCATTGGGGCATAGGACATTTGATCCTCAGTGGGCAAAGCTAGCAATGTTTCCCTTCCTTCACTGACAAAGCGGCCCCACAACCCCGCTCCCCAATCCTTCTCAGGGACCCGGTGGGACCTCATCTCTACTTCATAGGTCTTGAACCACTGCCCAATGTCCTCATGCTTCAAGAAATCCTTGATAACATCTTTGGCAATGTATACCTTCCCTTCTCCAGGCACTGATGGTGTGCTGCCACCAGAGGGATTGATCTCTAAACTTTTCGCTTTCAGATCCAACTCCCTAAACCCTCTCTCATGCTCTAAAAGCATTGTCTTTTCCTCCATGGCCAATTTCTTGCTCCAACTCCAATCTCTTATTCTCTATGTCACCCTGGCTCCCCAGCTTGAGCTTAGCAAGCTCCAATTCATGCACTCTGCTTCTTTCCCTGTCCTCCAAATCCTCTGGAGACAGACCCTTTGAAGACACACTGCTGCCCACCCTGGAAGGCAACTTCCCCCCAGTCAGGCCCAATAGAACCTCCTGCTGCCCATCTAAATTCTCTCCCTCCACCATAGGCTCCTCGGTATGCTCACTGGCATTCCTTGATTCCAACCAGGCCCTCAGCGCCTTTTGGTATTCCTCCTTTCTGGTGAGGCCTCTCACAGAGATTTTTAATTTTCTGCAGACAGCTTTAAGTTGTGGCACAGTGTAGGTAGCAACCCTTTCCTCTTCAAATTCGATACCCACAGATGCAATGGATGCTGGTTTACTCATGGTGAAAATTGGCAGTTCTCAAGATGCTAAAAAATTCCCAGGAAAAAAACAAAATCTACCAAATGTACGTGGTTGCGTAATGGTCTGCACTATACTAGTAGTGTACACCAATCACTGTATGTAGTCACAAATGCAAGTCCAAATCCTCACCGCTGACCACCAATGTTAGAAATGGGGGTCTCTAGTTGACAGAGGTAGGTACCTTTGTCCAAATAGGGACCCTTGCTTCTAGTCAGGGTAAGGGGGATACACTTCTAAAATAACCCCTGCTCACCCCCTTGGTAGCTTGGCACGAGCAGAGGCAGTGTGTAAAGCATTTGTGAACACATTCAGTAACACAGTAAAAACACTACAAATGGACACCACACCAGTTTAGAAAAATAAGTTATCTTTATCTAAACCAAAATAAGACCAAACGACAAAAATTTACAATAAAGTAATACAAATATGACATTCAGATGGTAGAAATAGTTCAGTTCCAGCAAAGTGTAGATGCAACACTTTTCTCACAAAGTACCTGGGATGTGTCACGCAAACAAACAAAACGGGCCGCAGGGAATGTGATGCGTCGGTTCCTTACACTCAGAGAAGGTGATGCGTTGGTTCCTTGCTTCGGGGGAGGTGATGCGTCAGTTCCTTACTGCAGCGCAGGGGAGGTGATGCGTTGGTTCCTTACCGAAGAGGAGGTGATGTGTCGGTTTCTTACTGTGTGGGGAGGTGATGCATTGGTTTCTTACTGCATCCCCCAACGATGCAACAACTTGGCGCCTCGATGCGATGCGACGATCCGGGACGATGCGCAAACTCGTGCAGCTGCACAGTAGGCCTTGCGTCGAACTTGGTGCGATGATCTTGGACTTCGGAGATCGGTGCACTCGATGCGGCGTGCGGCGATTTCTCGAGCCGTGGGAGGCGTTGCGACGGTGTCTTTGGGGATGCATAGAAACTAAGGCTGGGCGTAGTTCGCGAAGTAGTGCTTCGCGAAGCTACGTAAAGTGCAGTTCGCACTACGCGAAGCCTCGCGTAGCACTCACGCGAACTGCGTAGTGCACTGTTCGCAATGATTGCACAGTGCCGGATGCTTGTCCGCACTGTGCAATCATTGAAACGGCAACTTGCACAGTGCGAGCTGTCTTTACTGCCGCTCGAGTAGATTTTTACTCGAGCGGCAGCTTCTCAACGCGGACTGGTAGTTTCTCATCGCGAGCGGTCGCGAGCATACGCGACCACTCGCAATGAGAAACCTGACCTCCCCGCGTTGAGAATCTCGCCGGAGGTTTATTTTCCACGCTCGCGATCGGCAACTTGATGTTGCTGATCGCGAACGAGGAAAAAGTCTCGCCGGGATGTCATTTTGCTTGCTCACGGTCGCCAACTTGACGTTGAGGACCGCGAGCAAGCAAAAAATGACCGCGGCACTACGCTACGCTACGCGTGTTTGCACTGTGCTACGTGCAATTCGCGTTGTGCGAAGTAGCGCAAGCTTCGCAAACTACGCGAGCGTAGCGTAGCACTTCGCCCAGGGTTAATCGAAACAGGTGCGGATGCGTCTCGCTTCTTCGAAGTTGCGTTGCTTTTCCAGCTCCCAGCGGATAACAGTCTCTAGAGGTCCAGAACAGCAGCAGGCACCAATTTGCAGGTTAGAATTCCCAGCAAGTAAATTCAGGGGAGCTGGTGGTGAAATCTTTGTGTCCCAGAGACTTCAGAACAGGAGGCAAGCTCAGTTTCAAGCCCTTGGAGATCTTCTTTCAATCAGGTGACAAAGCAAACAGCAAAGTCCTTTTCTCTTTTCCTTGGCAGCAAGTAGCCACTACAGGTCAACCCCAGACAGCAAACAGCACAGGGGCAGTATTCCTCCTCAGCTTCTCTGGCTCTTCTCCTTGGCAGAGGTTCCTCTTGATTCCCAGAAGTGATCTAAAAGTCTAGGGTCTGTGCCCCTCTTTTTATACACAAAAATCCTTTGTTCTCTGAAGGCAGAGAGTGTCTGTACCCAGCCAAAACCAGTTCTGTTCTCACTGGTGCAGCTTCCTGTCAGGAGGTGAAGACAGCATTGTTGAAGGCAGACCAGGCCCATGCAGGTGAAAGGAAATCTCCTCCCCCTACTCTAAGTGCAGCCCAGGTCTATTCAGCCCAGCCCTGACTCATCAGACTTCTGGAGCCACTGCCCCGCTCCAGCCCCTGTCATCCAAAAGCCAGACATGCAATACACAAACCTAGCAGAGGCACACTGGATGGTTAGGCAAGAAAATACCTACTTTTTTAAAGTGGTATTTTCAAACACAGAATGTAAAAATTATCCTCACTAAAAGATGCATTTTAACATTCTGAGTTCAGGCATACTAAACTTTATTTTCCTACCTTTTTCCCCCGGCCAGTTATGTTTATAAGATGTTATAAACAAACTCCCCATTCTGTCCTATGGGAACAGGTAGCCTTGCAATAGTGAAAAACGAAATTGGCAGTAATTCACTATCAGGACATGCCACAAACACCAGGGCATGTCCTACCTTTCACATACACTGCACCCTGCCCACAGGGGTACCTTGGGCCTACCTTAGGGGTGACTGACATGCAGAAAAGGGAAAGTTAGGGCCTGGCAAGTGCATGCACTTGCCAATTCGACATGGCAGTACCATACTGCACACAGGGTCTGCAATGGCAGGCCAGAGTTACATTTACAGGCTGCTTCTGTGGGTGGCACAATCAGTGCTGCAAGCCCACCAGCAGCATTTGATTTACAGGCCCCGGGCACACACGGTGCACTATACTAGTGACTGACTAGTAAATCAAATAGCCAATAATGGAAACACCAATCCATAACAGTAATTTACAGAGGGAGCACTTGCACTTTGGCACTGAACAGCAGTGGCAAAGTGCCCAAAGCATCTAGACCAGCAAAACGGAGTCGAACGCACAACAAAAACACAGGAGGCAAAGGCAAAAAATGCAGGGGAGAACCACGCCAATGGAGCCAGGTCTAACAAGCACCATAATTAATACTAGCAATATCACCACCATCAGTGGCCTAAGGCTAGAGCGATCAACCTCAGAGCTGAGGAACCGGGTTCTAGTCTCGGCAGGGACGTTCAAAATCCCGTGATTCTGGGCAAATCACTTAATCTCCCTGTGCCTAACAAAAAAGAATATGTCCGTCTGTAACGCTACTGGTGCTTATGTAAAGTGCTTTGATACCTTCGGGTCAGGTTCGTGCTATATAACCCCCCTGCCCCCAAAAACCAACTACTATAAGTATGACAACTATGATCACAAGCCCCACTACTAATTCCATCTTCACCATTGTTATCAGCAGCACCACCATCATTACTTCTTCCTCTGTCACCAGGACTTCCTCCACCACAACATTCCTATATATTTGTGTGTGCAAAGAACACTGCATGACAATAGTGTGTGTGTCTAAGAGAGAGGGTAAGTATGCATGCATGCGAGGGACATTGTTCTTTTGTATCAGTAAGAAAAAACCTAGCTGTATGTGCTTTGCCAGTGCTTGCTCTGAAATGCGCTGCTCCTAACCAGCTGCTAAACTGTGCATAGTGTTATGTTGGTGTTGCTCTGCTGAAACTAGCACCACAAAGGGCTACTGCCTATGTAGCATGTGTCTAGAAACAGTCCTGACTCTGCCCCCAACATCTACTCATATTCTGAATGGAGTTAGGCATCTATGCTTGTAACATTTTAGGCATTATTTTTGCTATTCATCTCACTGTAGGCGCCTATTTAGAACCATACCACGCCTGCCCCCATGAAGCCAGACACATCCTCAGAGCGTATACAGTACAAACTTGTTACATCTGCAAACATATTCGGGCCCCTATGTAGAGTTTGGCAGACATTGTAGTCTGCCACAAACATGATGTCACGTTCCTTCTGGTGGTGCCCCGCTGACATGGCAGTGCAAAGCTTTGACAGACGGCGCAACACAGTTCTTAGTACCTCAGACTTTACACTCAATTTAGAAGAGACAATATAAAGTACTTTTTTTCCTCTTCTAGACCACGAGGAAAAGGCTGGTGGTTTCGAACAGAACAATGCAGATCCCACACCCTGGGAGAAATTCCCTAGGGTTTCAGGGCTGTTAGGTTGTTTGTCTTAGCAAAACGGACTTCCGCTTTGGGGATTCTGTAGGAAGGTAGGATCTGACTGCATGGTTACCCCCACTTTTTTCCTGGTGTTTTGCTGATTTTTGACTAATCTGGCTGGGATCCTGCTATTCAGGACCACAGCCTATCTGCTTTCTCCCTTAAATTGATATGTATGTACTTTGGTACAACTCCAGATTGGATACTGGGGTACCCTTATCAGGCCCTAGTATATGGTACACATGTACCCAGGGCATAGGTACCCCAGAGGCCTCCAATGGGCTGAAGTATGTATTATGCCACCCCTGAGAGGCCATGCAAAATGGAACCTCAGGTCTGCTACTGCAGCCTGTGTAAGCTGGTGCTTGCACCACTTACAAGAGATATAGGTTCACTATATCTATATATATCACTACACTTAAAACCTTATGTCACCCCTATAGCAGGCCTTATCAATCCTGAAGGCAGGGTGCTGGGTTTTACATGAGAGGGTGCTCCTGCATGAGCAGGGCCCCTCTGCAGTCTTTGGAGACCATTCTCCCGGGCTGTACGTGATACTACCAGACATATAGGTAGAGGTGCATTATAACCTCGCGGTAAATGCTATCTCGAAAATGACTACAACGAAGTATGTCGTGTTTGGTGGCAAACACCTTCGAATCATACCTCCACACCAGTAACTGGTGTGGGAGGTATGATTCTTTCCCTCAGAACCGAGGTTCTGGGGGTACCTAAATCTACCAGTACCAACTTTCTCGAGCCTTACAGCACAAAATGGATGCTGCCAGCCACAGACACGAGTCTGCCCTCCTGCTGCTGAGCCAAGTTCGAGCAGGGGAAGGCAGCACAATAGGTATCCTGTCACAGGGAGGTGTGACCACCTCCCAGACAGAATTTAGTGTATTGGGGCTGGGTGGGTGCACTGTCGCAGTGCCAGAAAGTCTAGCTCCGGGGCACATTTGGTGTCCCTGTGCATAGTCCAGCTCAAACCAGTTCTGGGAGCCATTTGCTCCTGCTCTGGCGCAAAACTGGACAAAGGACATGGGAGTAGCCTCCCCCCTGTCCTGTCCCTCCCCTAGGAGGGTCCCTAGATTCTGTCCACCCCTTTCCCATGGGTATAAAATGGGTTACCTGGCTACAGGACATTAGATTTTATGTGGACAAAATTCTGCAAGAAGATGCCACTACACTTCGACCGTCTGGACACGCTGAACTTCGCTGGACCTCCCTAGGGTACGACTTCATCTTCCCTTGCTGTCCCCAGTCTCGCCACTGTCCGTGATCCATACAGGCTCCGTGCAGGACCCTGTGGACCTCCAAGACAACAGAAGAATCTCCCTTGGAGTGAAGGAGTCGCTCCCCTGCAAACACAGGCACTGTAACGCATCTGACCGGTTTGCTGATCCTGAGCTCCTGCAGACTCCGAAGGCTCAAGCAACATAGGAGGTGGGTTTTTGAAGTTCTCTGACATTGAGCTGCCCTCTTACCAAGTTTGAGGCGGATATCCCTTGTGGGGACCGTATACCCATACCCCTGTGCACCGTGTTTATTTGCAGCTGCATATGCTTGTTGCTGTGCAGCAATTCCGTGCATTGGGCCATTTGTAGCCCTGACCCCAGCGCATTTTTTCTGAGAAGGACTCTGGCATCCTCGCACTCCGTGCCCTGCTAGTTGGTATCCTGTGAAACCACCTGAGGTCATCTCACGACTCCTGTGCCTTCGGCCTGTGGGTCCACTTGAGGGTCAACTTTGCTTTAATGGGTCTCCCCTGGTTGCTCCAGGCCTGCCCTGACTCCCCTTGCTGTGGTGAGTCTCCTGGTCCTTGCTGGGCCAGATCGACACTGAATTTGACTATCTGCGTTGTTTGCCACTGCCAAGGCTTGTTGGTGCTCCCGCCGGACACCGATCCCTCAGCACTCGACATCCATCGTGGCACAGCTCGCCTCTGGCTCCTGGTCATCCTAGACATCTCCGGGTCCTAGCAGCTGAAGAGTCAAGATCACTGTCATCATACCTGAAGCACCCGACATCGGTGGGCATTCGTCTACCGAGCCCCTGGTCACTCCAAAGTGACCCAGACTCTGTCCCCTCTGCTTTCAAGTTCTTCTCATCTAGAATCCACATTTGGATTCCACCAGACACTTTTCTTACTTCCAGCAACAGCATTTCTTTGTCAACATCCATAGAGAACGACGAGGGTTTCGGACGCCAGTTCGTGCCTATGCACCCGGCTCCTCTGGAATAGGTAACTCTGGTACAAAGGTATCCACGGGTGGGGTGGCTCTCCAAACTCTTAAGTTCCAAGGGTTGTCTTCGTAATCTGCTGGGAAGGGTCCTTAATCTCTAATTTTCCAACTGCGACTTTCCCATTGAATTGTACGGAGCACTCGGTCGTGTTCTCACTCTGCACCTGTCCTCCGTCGGGTCCCTACTCACTCACCTTGGGTGGTTCCTTGGGGTTCCAGAAATTCTACACCTTCTAGACTAGGTCTAGTCCCAAGTCGTGGTTCTTATACCACTTATTTAGTATATGGTTTGGTCTCCCCCGGGAGCCCACTGTGTATTGTGCTACTTACATTTGATTCTTTGCAACTGTATTATTTGATTTGTGTTCTATCCTCATGTAGAGGATACTAGAGTGTGTTATATATAATAAATACATATTTTTATAACTACTGTGTGGTTTCCCTTTCATTTAACCAATACTATAAGGTTGCATTTTGGTAAAACAAGGTGCTTAACATTCCATCAAGACTTAGCCAGAAGGCTGCTCTCCATAGCTACCACTAGGATAGCTTTCTATAAAGGTTATCTTTAACCTAATCACCATAAGGGCTGTTTGGACTGGTGCAAGGTGCCCACTTTAATTAGTGGACAGCATATACCAGGCCAACTTCACACATTGGTGTGCAGCGGTTGGGATTCAACCCTGCATTGTTTTACCTGAAAAATCTTTGTATTGATTAACTGAAAAACCACTAGTATCTAGGAACATATAATACTAGCTTAAGATAGTAAGTTCTACTGAACTTGGGGTTGGGTAAGTCAAGGGTCTAGCACACCCTTTCTCCAACATAAGAGAGTTTAGTTCCCACTAGGTTAGGTAGGTGCCTGCACCACACCACACTTAGGGGCATATTCTCAAGGACTTATCGCCGATTTATCAGCACTTTAGCGCCGCAAAAGTGGCGATAGATTTATCGCCCTATTCTCAAGCTGGTGCAAACTGCCGATATCGCCAGTTTTCCAGCGATAGCTGCAGAAAAAAACATCGCCACGGATGAGAACGACAACTAACGCTAATGATATGCAGAATAGGCGTTCCCGTGCAAAAACACACAAAAACACCACTTCACGCTATTATCAACGACCAGACAGATCGGCGAAGCGATCCAAAAACAGGCAATAAGGTGCGTTAGCAGCAGGGATTTAACACCTGCCTATTACTGGTGTTAAGCAGGACGACAACCTGCAGTAGAAAGGGAGCCCAGCCCAGAGCCACATCTGAAGACCAACAGATGCCATGGAGCCAATGATCATGCAGCTTGGAGACCCAAGAGGGCCACAACACCCACCGCCACCACCCCCAGGACCCCCCCCCCAGACCACCTCCCCGGACTATCACCTAGGCAGCGCAGAAGAAGACAGTGAACGTTCCTAAAACGCACCAGCCTCAGACAATCAACGCCAGAGGATGCCATTGCCCACTACAGGCTCAAAAGGACAACCATCCTCCGCATCCTGACCCACATTGCCCACAGGCTGACGGTACCAACACAGCGGAGAACCAACATCCCTCCGCAGACAAAGCTGCTGGCTGTGCTGCACCTGTTGGCCTCTGGTACCTTCCAACCAACAACTGCCAGAGTCGGAGGAGTCTCACAGCCAGCCCTATCAAACTTCCTCACACATGTCTTGGATGCATGTCCACAAAAGCAACGGCGGGCCCCTGCATCCGCACCACACGCTAGTTCCAATTCGTAGTGTTCCTGCGCAACCAACCCCAACGCCAGCCGTTGCTTGACGCCTCTGTGCTCCAGATCCAAGATTGTAGTTACTGAAATGGGGGTGCGCCAGGTCATGAAGTCCAGTAGTCAACGGTAGTGTAAAAACATTTCTTCATTACAAATACATAAATCAACAATACGAAAAGCTCAGCCAAACCGTTCCATTCCCAACGGGGAACTTCATCAGGGCAACGTGTGGATTCAATTAACTGCATATGCTGCGGGAACTCCCCAATACAATTCCATATTCCGAAACAATGGTCAAGCGTCCGTATAGTCACAAACGTAATCTGGTACAGTGTATTGCACTTGGACAAACCGGAATGCTAACAGGTATGATAAATCCTGCATAAAAAGACCGTAACAGAAGTTCGTGTGGTCGTAACCTTCGTAGGAAAGAAAAGGAAGGTTACGACCACACAAACTTCTGTTACGGTCTTATTATGCAGGATTTATCATACCTGTAAGCATCACGGTTTGTATCAGCTTGATACCCCTGCACCTTCACTTCCCCCACACTGCGCAGGAACAGCTGGAGACCAAGCAAGGGAACTACGCCATAGCTGGCTTCCCGCACGTGTTGGGGGCAATTGACTGCACACATGTACTACTTGTGCCCCCTGCCGACACTGCACACAATAACCGCAACAGAAACCACACGCATTCCATCAATGTGCAGGCAAAAGTGGACCACTGGGGCCTGTTCACGATTGTCGTCGCAAACTTCCCAGGCAGTGTGCATGATTCCTACATCTTCCGCAAGTCCATCACCAACCAGCTCTTTGAGGATGGCACCTATGGAAATGCACTGCTCGTCGGTAAGTACCAACTGAACACACCACACACCTCAACTCCACAATCATACAACTCACAACTGTGGGAATGCACACGTTACAAAATCACATACAACATGCCGATCAACATGCCCAACTACCAGACACGACAACACAAGTAACTGTGGTAACCGTGGCCAGCCATGTAGACAAACCGTCCACGGCATGCACCTCTGCCACACAATTGCAGAATGTGGGGAGAGGTGGGAACCAAGTATGTGCGAAGGAGGCAAGTGACCCATCAATAAGAATGTACACAATGCCAAGTGTGGCGGTGATGGGCTGGACAGACTTCAGTATGCAGAACACAGACATGTCCATGTGGACATATACTGCTGGTGTTTGTAGTGTTGTGGACAGTGGACACAAACAGGTTACCTCAGGCAGTGTGGAAGACCTTGGACATGTAGCTTTGTCGTCCCCCCCTGTAAGCGTGAGCGGAGTGGCCTTGGCCGGCGTATGTCGTGAATAAATAGCCCGGGGCTCTGGGCATGGTTCAGTTCCGGGATGGCCACAAAAGTAACTACTGCGTGTGTCTCTGTGTCCGCCATATCCTGTCCATAGGCCTACACACACGTAGCCGACCACCTTCAATGGCCAGATTTACACTGGAGACGAGGTGGCTACGTCCCCAGCCAACCTGCGCACATCTCGTCATCGCATGCAGGGTCGTGTCTGCCAGGGCAGCGCCCCCCACCCACCCACGAGGCCGCCGCCGTGACCGGTGGTGCCTGCGCGATCCTGTGCGCCTGCTGCACCCTAGCCCTGGTCCCCAGACTGGTCCGCCGCCCAGCGATGACTGGCCGCCGCTGCGCACCCAGGCCTCAATGCTCACCTGCCGCCACCGGCATGTCTCCAAGAGGGCCCACCACGTGCCGGTGCAACCTCCTCAGCCGATCGCTGGATTCCGCGCCACAGGCCCCCAGCGCACCCTGCGGCACCGCACCGCGGAGTCATGTGTGTGGTGACTGCTGCCTTCGGCGTACACTGCGGCCCAGCAGGGCTCTCAATTCAAATCGAATCTTGATTGGCAGGACGGCGTATCGAGGTCTACGCATCATCGAAGGCTGCACACCCGCTCAGCTCTTCAGGTGCCCCTACCTCAGTGCACCGCAAGTCACCGTCCCGTGGCGGTAGGCCCGTGCTGGCTGGAGTGCATCGGGTGCCACCAACTCAGTGCACCGCAAGTCACCGTCCCGTGGTGGTAGGCCCGTGCCGGCCGCAGTGCATCGGGTGCGACAAACTCTGTGCACCGCAAGTCACCGTCCCATGGCGGTAGGCCCGTGCCAGCCACAGTGCACCGGGTGCCACCAACTGTGCACCGCAAGTCATCGTCCCGTGGCAGTAGGCCCGCGCCGGCCGCAGTGCATCGGGTGCCACTAACCCAGTGCGCCACAAGTCATGGACCCTTTATGATTGAGTCTCGTGGTGCGGATGCCATCATGTCACCTCCGGCAGTGGGGAATGTGATGTGGTAGGCCCCTTTTATTGGCAGGGTCACATGTTCTGTGACGCCTGTGCTGGAAGGGAGTGGCTGTGGCATGCTGACAACTAGACCAGTGATCAGCAGATCACTACAGGGAAGACCTGGGACATGTAGCTTTGTCGTCGTCCCCCTGTAAGCGTAAGTGGAGTGGGCTGGGCTGGCGTATGCCAGTCCAGCGTAGGGGTGTGAACAATGAGCCCGGGGCTCTGGGCATGGTTCAGTTCTGGGCTGGACAAGAAAGTAACTAATGCGTGTGTCTCTGTTGTAGTGTCGGCGCCACCCGGACCGCAATCGGCAATGTTGCACCCTGTGACTCACGTCCCACAACATGAGCAACATGGACATAAGGGGGAATCACTGACCCTACATTCATCCACACTTTCATACTTGAATGATCATAGACATGACACATCTGTGTGAATTTGAATGTTTTATTCACATTCAGTGGAGTGTTGAAGCTGGAGCAGTACAGGGCCATGCAAACCCCACTTTACATTGTTGCCCCGTGGAGGGCCAGCCAGAGTCCTTTAGGGAATGACAAGTTCATCAGAAGAGGAAGAGTTCAGTCCGCAGTCTGATTGCTGTGTCATTGGTAACCAAACAGAATATGGCAGTCCATGTCGAGGTCCAAGGTGAGTGTCGCAGAGTGTATCGGGGGACAGTGGAAGGTGATGATGCAGAGGGCAGAACCAAGCAGAAACAGGCCATATGGCGGAGATGAATACTACCGCTTCCTTCTTACCACTAAGGCAGAATTATTCGCATTTTCGTCCTCTGATGTTTCATGTGCCTCACATGTGGGTGGTGTTGTTTTGTCTGCATCACTGTGTGGCAGTGACACATCAGTGGCCGGAGGTGGATTGTCTCCAGCACTGTGTGTCACTGACACTTCAGGGGGCGGAGATGTGGATGGAGTAGTAGCAGCAGCATTCATCCGTGCCAGGCCTTGTGGCAGCAATGCCATGATGAGGGTCTGCAGGCATGGAAGAACCCAGCTACATCTCGCTGGTGTGCAGCTGTGGCAGCCATTCTTTCCACCTGCATCCGCTCCCTGTTCTCCATGATCCTCCGCATGTGTCCCAACTCCCGGCTGACATCGCTGGAGTCACTCTGACTAGACAGTTGTCCTTGTCTCAGAGTCAGGACTCCAGCGATGTCAGCCATGGATCGTTGGAGAGCATGGAGTGGACTGTGGGTGTCCGTTAGGGACTGTAAGTGGTCTGTGATGGGACTTAGACACCCACGTATGGCATCTAGTTTGGCTGCCATGAGGTCGAACCCCACCCGCACCTGATCAGCCATCTTCTCCTGGCACCCTAACACACGGCGTTGGAAGGCCATGTGTTGTTCGTGGGGGTCCTGGGAGACAGCCGTGGTGGTGGGTGCTTCCTGCTGTGTGGTCTGTGCAGGGGGTGAGGTCTCCTCGATGAAGCTGGGCTGCCCTGCTCCTGGAGGTGAGGTGCCGAAGCTGTCCATGAGCTCTTGGAGGGCGTCGGTGTCAAAGGTGTGGAAGTCCTCTTCGTCATCAGTGAAGAGATGTTCGGTCTGCTCTGCAGGAGGTGTTGATTCTCCCTCTGCAATGTGAAGGGGAGATGCAGTTTAACATTGTGTTCACATGTATGTTGACGCATTGTACAAGTTTACATACAGACTGCATGACAATGTACATTGTGACTGTTTGGGAGGAGCTGCCTATTTGATGCGGGACAGTGGACATTTCGACAACATCTCGGATGTGTGTTTGTACTTGTACATTATCATCTCACATTTCCCTGCTATGCCAAATGTGATTGGCCAGTTTCTACACACAAGCGGCACCAGTTGTGTCCTCTGTTCTGTTGTGAACGTGTTGCAGTTTGTACCACATTGTTGTCAATGTTGATGTGCTCTGAATGTTATGTGTGTGTGCTGCATTTTGGGAGAGTCGCCCCTGCAGCTCTGATTTTGCTGCCCCTTATCCCTTTCAGGCGGTGTGCGTTTGACTTCTGTGCTTATACAGTGTTGAGATGTTGCATACTTGGGTAAATTGGGCTCTTGGTGGGAGTTGGGACTCAGGGGCATGGTTTGTTCGCAGATGTGTTGTTGACGTCAGGGGTTGTTTGTGTACGTGGATGTGTCAGAGTGTGACCTGCTCCTTTACGAATGTGGTCCACACTCAGCCACCTCAGTGTTGTGGCGTGCAACATGTCATGATATATTGACTGCAGCCATGCTATTCGTCATGCAGTGTCACTTGCATTGTCAGTGTGGCTCACAGACACGCGGCTTTGCTAGGTTTGGCACATGTGCATGGGTTGGTTGTGAGATTGATGATGTGTGGGAAGGGCCCCCTCTGGGCACATAGTCGATGGGGGCCTACTTGCTGTTTCTAGGTGTGCTGCAGTGTGCCAAGCGGATCAGGGACATGATCCAGAGTCATTGTGGGTGTGCACTGTGCTATACTTAATTGTGCATGTGTGCCATTGTGCCCATCTCCCCCTGTCCCCCCAGTCCCTGGTCGTTACTCACCCTGTTGCTGTTGTGTCAGGTCATGTTGAGCAGTGTCCGGTCCCCCAACTCCTGCCACCGTCTCCACACTGATGACTGTGGACACCATTTCCTCCATCTCATCCAGCTCCTCCTGTGGCGCTGAACTCCCACCTCTAGTCTGCATTGCTGCCTTCTGGTTGTTGCCGAGTTTCTGCTTGGTTCTGCGCTTCACATCATTCCAGCTCCTCTTGCGCTCTTCCATTGTCCTCCTCAGCACTCCGACTGCATTCACCTTGTCCACGATGGACTGCCATATTCCATTTTTTGTTGCCAATGACACAGTGGAGGTGACGAACAGTTGTTGATGGTGTTCTATCACCTCCATTATCAGGATCCTGTTTTCCTGCGGACTGAACCGCGTCTTCCTCTTCTCCTTGCCCTTCCCTGACCCCGAGGTCCCAGGCTGGTCCTCCGTGGGGCTTGTGGGGTTCTGGTTGTCCTCTGTACTTGCTCCGGCTACCTCCATTGTGCTTCGCAGTTGTTTTGGTTTTGTTTGTGTTTTTTTTTTCTGCTTTTATAGTGATTTTTCCCGCCTGACGTGTGTGTTGCAGGCCTGGCGCAGCTTATCGCTGATTTTTTTATCGCGGTTGGGCCCATCGCCACTTTTTTCACGTTTGGCTTTAGATTTTTATCGCCGTCCCGGTAATTTTATCACGGACATTTGACGCGTTATCGGGACTATCGCATGTTACCGCCGTGTTGAGAATAAGATGTTAACATGGCGTTATTTTCCCGCGATAGACGGCGATATGAAAAATTGCATGAACCTATTTTAGCGTTGATTATCGCACGTTCTTGAGAATATCCCCCTAAGTTATGTCTTCTAATGGGAATGCCACTGGTGGCATCCTGCCTACTAAATATGATAGCTTTGCATTCACAGAATTAAAAGCTATGTGTGTATCTAGGAAGCTGAAGACAGGGAGAAATGCCAACACTCAACGCCTCATTGATGCATTACTGCTAGATGACATTAGGAAGACTCCTGGGTCAGATGAGCAGGACAGAGTGGGTGGTACAGGGGAAGAAGATAGGTCAGGAGGGGACACCTTCTATGACCTGGACTCAAACCCTGGGCAGGAGGATCAAAATGATCCACTCCTGAACAACTCAGATCCCCAGGAGGAAGAAGAAGAGGGTCAAGAAGACAATCACTTTATTCCTCCAGGGAGAGTGCAGAGTTTACCAAGGAGATCTAGGTCTCCCTCTGCTGAGTCAGATCATTCTAGACATTCTATAGGGACCTCTGTTTCTAGCAAGAGGGACAACTCTTATGACAGGGAGTGCCAATTCCTAGAGCTTAAGAAAGCTAAGTTTAGGCTCAGGCAACAGCAATTGCCCCTGGATAAAGAGTCCCTTTTAATCCAGAAGGCTAAAAAGAAATTGGGACTAGAGTCCCATGGTGGCAGCTATAGTGTCCCTATGGTTAGGGAACACACCTTTGATCATAGGAACCTGAGCAAGATTGTCCCTCCCTTCCATGTAGGGGATGACATCCAGAAATGGATAACTGCTTTGGAGAGGGCCTGTAAAATACAGAAGGTCCCTCAAGAGCAGTGGGCAGCTATCTTGTGGCTCTCCTTTGCTGGCAAAGGTAGAGATAAGTTCCTCACTGTTAGAGAAGAGGATGCTGACAACTATTCAGTCCTGAAGAGTGCTCTCATTGAAGGGTTTGGCTTAACCACTGAACAGTACAGGATTAAGTTCAGAGACACCCAGAAGAGACAGACTCAGGACTGGGTAGACTTTGTGGATAGTGCTACAAAGGCTCTGGAAGGTTGGATACATGGCAGCAAGGTGCATGACCATTTAGGATTGTACAATTTGATTATGAGGGAGCAGATCCTTAATAATTGTCAAAACCAGCTTTTACACCAGTACCTGGTGGACTCAGATCTGACTTCTCCCCAAGAATTGGGAAAGAAGGCAGATAAATGGGTCAGAACCAGGGTGAAACCAAAGAATCAGGGTGGTGACCAGAAGAAAGATTCTTCCAAGACCCAAGAGAAAGGTGGGGATAAATCTAAAGATAAGTCTTCTACAGGGCCCCAAAAATCCTCTTCTGGGGGTGGGTCCCAAACTCCTTCCTCCCCTGAAAAGAAACCTTATTGCCTTGTTTGTAAAAAGCAAGGCCACTGGAAAAATGATCCCAATTGTCCAAAGGTCAGCAATAAGGAAAATGTTCCTCCAAGCACTAATACCACTCCTCCTGTTACTACCAGTAGTAAACCCCCAGGTGGTAATGGTGCACCTAAAAATGTAGGTGGGTTTTCTTGGGGAACTGAGGTGGGCCCTAGCTTAGCAAGGTCCCCCTCACAGGACTCCTTAGTCTGTGATGGTGGCATGGGATTTGCCACTTTTGCTGTCAGTCCCAATTCTTTGGGCAAGTACTGATCAATGGTCAGAAAGCTGTGGCCTAAAGGTACACAGGGGCTAGTGTCACCATGGTGACAGGGAACATAGTACCCCCCCTGCAGCTTTTACCTGAGTTCAAGTACCAGGTGACCAACATTGATGGGATCAAGACAAATCCTCCCATTGCCATAGTAAATCTCAGCTGGGGAGGGGTCACTGGCCCAAAAAGAGTGGCAGTGTCCCCAAACTTGGCTGTAGATTGCCTCTTGGGCAATGATTTAGAAACTTCAGACTGGGCTGAAGTTGAGCAGAAGGCCCATTTAAGAATGTTAGGCCTCCTTGAGAAAGTTGGTGGGACCCTTAGGGCCTCAGTCCAACCCCAGTAAAATTTTGGAGTAGTGAAGCCTGGAAAAATGGCCCACTATGGTCCACCAGAGAGCAAAGGGAAGAAGAAAAAGTCTTCCTCCCCCCAGACACTAGGTAGGGGTCAGCTTCCTCAGGGAACTGATCCTACCCCTTGTGAAGGAACTGCCCCAGAGGTGGTCAGGCCTGTCCTGGAAACACCACTGATGGCAGGGGACTCTTTCAAGGTGGTACCCAGTCTGGAACAGGAATCCTGCCCCTCTCTACCCTGCCTCAGTCAGCCTAGGGCTGCAGAGGTCAGGGATGTCAGTGGACCCCAAAGGGCCCACTGTCCAGAGGAACCCCCTCATCACAAGATTAGGGACACCCAGTCTAGTAGTACTAGCCAAGTGAATATTCCTCAGCACACTGGGGGATCCCTCTTTCCCTTGGGTAGTGACATCCCCCAGATGGACTCTGTTGGGCAAAGGAAAACCTGGGACCACCTGGTTCCAAACCTTCCTTGGTCCTCCAGTATTCCAACCAAAGTGACCCAACCCCCAGCTGTAGGCAGCCATAGGTTGACCCTTAGGGCCAGATACAACTCAGTCATGGAAAGAAAGGCCTCCATGGTGACCAGTGCTCTGAGGAAGCTGAGACCACCTTTATTAGGGCCCCACTTCCCTACTCAGGCACCCCACCAACCTTTTACTTTGCCAAAGCACACTACAGGTGGTAAACCCAAATTTTGGAGAACTCCCCAGACCCTTCAAGGGAGGGACTCCTTAGTGGACCATAAGACAGGGGGTATCCATGCCAGTGCAGGATATTCCTTATATGGCCACTTAGTAAATAAAGTCTCAACTAGGCAAGGTTAGCCTTATCTCCTTTCGTTTGGGGGGGGTTATGTAGGAAGGTAGGATCTGACTGCATGGTTACCCCCACTTTTTTCCTGGTGTTTTGCTGATTTTTGACTAGTCTGGCTGGGATCCTGCTTTCTCCCTTAAATTGATATTGTACTTTGGTACAACTCCAGATTGGATACTGGGGTACCCTTATCAGTCCCTAGTATATGGTACACATGTACCCAGGGCATAGGTACCCCAGAGGCCTCTCATGGGCTGAAGCATGTATTATGCCACCCCTGAGAGGCCATGCTAAATGGAACCTCAGGTCTGCTACTGCAGCCTGTGTAAGCTGGTGCTTGCACCACTTACGAGAGATATAGGTTCACTATATCTATATATATCACTACACTTAAAACCTTATAAGTCACCCCTATAGCAGGCCTTATCAATCCTGAAGGCAGGGTGCTGGGTTTTACGTGAGAGGGTGCTCCTGCATGAGCAGGGCCCCTCTGCAGTCTTCGGAGACCATTCTCCCGGGCTGTACGTGATACTACCAGACATATAGGTAGAGGTGCATTATAACCTTGCGGTAAATGCTATCTCGAAAACGACTGCAATGAAGTATGTCGTGTTTGGTGTCAAACACCTTGGAATCATACCTCCACACCAGTAACTGGTGTGGGAGGTATGATTCCTCCCCTCAGAACCGAGGTTCTGGGGGTACCTAAGTCTACCGGTACCAAATTTCTCAAGCCTTACAGCACAAAATGGATGCTGCCAGCCACAGACATGAGTCTGCCGTCCTGCTGCTGAGCCAAGCTCGAGCAGGAAAAGGCAGCACAATAGGTATCCTGTCACAGGGAGGTGTGACCACCTCCCAGATAGGATTTAGTGTATTGGGACTGG
Source organism: Calotriton arnoldi (assembly GCA_963921515.1). NCBI lineage: Eukaryota > Metazoa > Chordata > Amphibia > Caudata > Salamandridae > Calotriton > Calotriton arnoldi. The sequence continues at coordinate 2,308,790 of CAWUFW010001998.1, forward strand.
GTGGGTGCACTGTCACAGCGCCAGAAAGTCTAGCTCTGGGGCACATTTGAGGGCATATTACCAAGAAATGGCGATAACTATCGCTAACCTAGGTTAGCGCTAGTTTTCCTATCACCGTCGATCCCTGCAAGTTATCGCCCTGTTAGCGACGTATTAGCAACGATTTGCTAACAGGCGATAGCTTCAGGGATCAGCGGCGAAAACCTCCGCTAACATTAGCGCGATGGCGTTAATGAAACCGGCGATAGCGGGTGGAATCCAGCGATAAGCCCTTAGCGATAGAAAAAGTCACGCTAACCCGCAAGTTTGGACTTAGCCTATCTGCCCACCTCCAATATAAAAGATGCACACAAAAAAAGGAAAAATGCAGATTTGAGCAGCCAGGGCATAGTGCAGCACACATCAACAACCCCCTCAAGCCACCCAACATCCTGGTTGACCAGGATGAGATATTGGTTCCCACGCAGGACCTGCGTCTGGTTCCTGGATCCCTCGCTGGACCTGCGTCTGGTTCCTGGATCCCTCGCTGGACCTGTGTCTGGTTCCTGCATCCCTCGCTGGACCTGCGTCTGGTTCCTGGATCCCTCGCTGGACCTGCGTCTGGTTCCCTCGCTGGACCTGCGTCTGGTTCCTGGATCCCTCGCTGAACCTGCGTCTGGTTCCTGGATCCCTCGCTGGACCTGCATCTGGTTCCTGGATCCCTCGCTGGACCTGCTTTGGTTCCTGGATCCCTCGCTGGACCTGCGTCTGGTTCCTGGATCCCTTGCTGGAGCTGCATCTGGTTCCTGGATCCCTCGCTGAAGCTGCGTCTGGTTCTTGGATCCCTCGCTGGACCTGCATCTGGTTCCTGGATCCCTCACTGGACCTGCGTCTGGTTCCTGGATCCCTCGCTGGACCTGCGTCTGTGGCCTGGAGTGGGATGTGGAGTAGCTGTGGAGTCGATGAGCCGTGGTGGGAGACATTGATGTGCGACGATCGCCTGTACCTGGTGGTGAAGTCTGGCAGGTCGCATGGAGACACGTTGCTGACCTGTGTGAGAAGCCCGCCTTGCGCACCTTGGTGCAGTCAATGGTAGAGGTGATCTTGTGCACCAACGTAATGAGGTCCGCTTCGCATACTATGATCCACCACTACACCGGGGTGCATGGAGGGGATTACCAATGGTGGGTGCCGTCTCCCTGCATCACAGGACGGATGATGTTGGGCGGGCCGGACGCTCTGGAGGGTGAGGCCCCTGTGCTATGCCGAACTTGCGTGGTCTGAGTGCTGCAACTACACGCCTAAGGGAGCCCTGCTGCATCAACTGCATCGGGTGGTCCACCAGCAGACTACGCGGTGACTGCTGTACCCAGCCCAGTGAAAGCACACCTGGCTCAGGCTCTTGCTGCCTGAGTCACAGATTTGGAGAGAGTGCAGTGGATTGCGCCACGGGGTCAATGTTCAGGCAAGGAGAAGGTGGGACGCGTAGCGCAGGAGGGCCGGGGAGGGAGTCGCTCATGCCTATCACACGTAGATGACGCACCCCCAGTGGCGGCTCTACCGCTATGTTGGAAGAGCGTTGCCCCACCACCTCAAGCAGTGCAGAAGAGGAACAATCATCACATGATGATAACTCAATCAATCAATCACTCAGGGGAATTGTAAGCGCGCCACTCACCCGGGAGGGTCGCAAGGCACTGAGGGGTGGGGGGCCGCAGATCTGTTAGACAAAGAGCCAGGTCTTGAGGGTCTTCCTGAAGGTGTTCAGGGAGGGGGCACCTCTGATGTCTGCCAGTAGCTCGTTCCAGGTATTGGATGCAATGTGGGAGAAGGATCTTCCGCCTGCTCTGGCTCTGTGGATGCGCTGGGTTTCGGACAGTGCGAGGTTGGAAGATCGGATGTCTCATTTGTGTACGTGGAAGTTGATTCTGTCGTTGAGGTATTTGGTTACGTTGTTGTGTAGGCATTTGTAAGCGTGAGTGATGATTTTGAAGGTGACTCTTTTCACCACGGGGAGACAGTGGAGTCTACGTAGGTGCTGGCTGATGTGTTAGTGCCGGGGGATGCCAAGGACGAGTCTGGCGGCGGTGTACTGTAATGTCGGTAGTTTGTGGAGTAGGGACTTGTAAATGGCGGCGTAGAGTGCGTTTCCATAGTCCAGCCTGCTGGTGATGAGTGCAAGGGTGACTGTCTTCCTTGACTCTGAGGGTATCCATTTGAAGGTCTTGCGGAGGATGCGGAGGGTGTTGAAGCAGCTGGAGGTGACGGCGTAGACCTGTCTGTTCATGGTGAGGGAGGGGTCGAGTACGATGCCGAGGTTTCTGGCGTGGTCCGAGGGAGTAGGTGGGCTTCCGAGGGCGAAGGCCAACAGGTGTTGTCCCATGCTGAAGGTTTGGTTCCAAGGACAAGGACTTCTGTATTCTCGGCGTTGAGCTTCAGGCAGCTGTTGGTCATCCAGACTGCGACGTCCTGCATTCCTTTCTGGAAGTTGAGTCTGGCGGTGGTGGGGTCTTTGGTGAGGGAGAGGATGAACTGGGTGTCATCAGCGTAGGATACGATGTTGAGGTCGTGTTGTCAGACGATGGCGTCGAGGGTGCCATGTAGATGTTGAAGAGGGTCGGGCTCAGAGATGAACCCTCTGGGACTCCGCAGGTGATTTACGTGGGATTGGAGAGGAAGGTTGGCAGTCTGATCCTTTGGCTTCTTCTGTCGAGGCTTGTTCCTTGTATGCCGGCGTTGTATAGTCTGGCGACTAGTGTGTGGTGGGAGACGGCATTGAAGGCCGCTGAAAGGACGAGTATGATGAGGGCTGCGGAGTGGCCTTGGTTCAGGAGTGTGCGGATGTCGTCTGTGGCAGTGAGTAGGACGGCCTCGTTGCTGTGGTTGGTTCGCAATCCGGATTGGAATGGGTCGAGGATGGCGTTTTCATCAATGAATCGTGTCAGTTCCCTGTTGACTGTTTACTCTGCAACTTTGGCCGCGAAGGGGAGGAGCGAGATGGGCCAGTAGTTCTTGAGGTCGGTGGGGTCAGCTGTGGTCTTTTTGAGAAGGGGCCAGACTTCTGCACGCTTTCAGTCATCTGGGTAGGTGCCTGTTTTGAATGTGGTGTTGATGGTGCATTGCAGTTCGTGTGTGATGGCGGCCGCGGCTCTGTGGTAGATGTGGGAGGGCATGGGTTGGTGGGGGCCCACGAGTGGATGCCTTTCATGGTTGAGGCTGTGTCTTCGGCTGTGACTGGCATCCAAGTGGAGATGGTGGGCTGGCTGGTGTGTCCGGGGCCCGGGGTGTCTGTAGACAAGGGTTCCTCGGAGTGTGGAGTTGTGGCTGGTCTGGATCTGGAAGTGCAGGTGTTCGGCGGAGGGGAAGGTTTCGCTGGAGGTGGTGAGGTGGAGGGTGCTCTTGTGGGCAATGGCGAGGCACCCTCCCGGGTGGTTGGTGCGATCCTTCCTCTGGATCTTGTATCCGTCCGGGATGGCGGTGTTGATGTCGGGGGCGGAGGAGGCGTTGGTCCAGGTCTCCGTGAAGAAGGCGATGTCGGGCGAGAGAGAGTCGAGTAGGTTCCAGATTTCCACGGCGTGTTTGTACACGGAGCGCCTGTTGAGGATGCATCCTAGGGTGTCACCGGTGCTGGCGTTGGCTGTGTTGGAGTCCGGGGTGGTGGTTAAGCTCTGGCGGCAGTGGAGGCAGGAGAACTGGCCGTGGGTCGTGTTTGCAGAGGCCTGTTGTCAGTCTCTGACTTTCCCGGGGTTGAGTCCGTGGAGGGTGGCTGTGCTGTAGCAGTGGGTGGCCCATGATCCAGGCTTCCTGGCGCTGGTCACGGTTGGGTCGCAGACGTGCGCAGACGGGCGTGTCTTATGCGCGCCTTCTGTGCGCCAGCGGAGCGTGTCCGCTGCGCAATCGCACAGCGTCTGCCATTAAGTAGGGGAGGGTGGAGGAACGATCAGCAGGGAGGCGGGAATGTGCGAGGACAGGGGTGCGGGCCGCAGGGGGCAGCAGCGGCGGGAAGCGGGTAGTGCGGGCTCAGAGAAGCCAAAAAAACAGTTAAAAAAGGGAAAAACAAGGGATAATTAACTGATGTAATCATGCTATGTATCCTCAGGGGGTGGGTAGGACTGCTCCAAACACGGAGCAGGGAATGTGCGGATTGGCATGCACACTCAAGTGCGCAATGACTGTTTGGTCGGCCCACTCAGGCCGCCCAATGCAGACATGCGCACTTCTCTGTTCGCAATGCAGGCTGCATAACAGCCTGCATGGAGAACATGCCCACCCCTCTGGCCCCTGGCTGCATGAATTGTCCCGTTGCCAATTAACAATCCAACCGCTGCATCGCAGCGTTGTGATTGACTCAGGGGAGGGAGCCTGGCTGCCTACTTCCTTTTCCTGGAAGCAGACGCAGGAGAGCAGGAGCTACGAAGACACGGGACACAGCTTAGAGGTAAGATTTCCCTCAATAAATGTTTAACAACACACGCTCACACACACATCCCCCCGTCCACGCACCATCCAGTGGTCTTTATGGGGTTTACCACCTCACAGCTGTCCAGACACCCTCGCACTTCTCAATGGTGGCTGCTGTGCGCCCATGCACAGCGGGCGTACCACTCGTGTACCAAAGGCACATACGTAGTTGCGATGCATGCCATAACATCGCATTCCATTCCAATACATACTAATACTAGGCACATTGCAACAGTAGAGTAGGAGTTGCATAGCGGAGACATGAAGATCACTGTTCCCACTACAGTGAGTGCAACCCAAAAATAACCTTTGCACAACAAACCCAACCATGAACCCTGGAATTCCTTTCTGAACCCCCAAAAGACACCCAAAAGATCACATTTGAGACAAATGCACCCCCAAAGTTCTCTTTATTTTGGTACAAAACACACCCAAGATTTAGAAATTTGACCCCAAAAAACACCCCAAAATTCCCAAATTTACCCAAAAAAACACCCAAATTTTTCATATTTTACCCCAAGAAATAGACCATTTTTCATATTTTACCCCAAGAAATAGTCCAATTTTCAATTTTTACATCCATAACCCATACACACCTGAAAAAGTTTAAAATACCCCAATACTGACCTCACAATGTGTTGTAATCAAATGCGATGTTAAGGGACCCGTGTTGTCGGAGTTGCGTTGCTAACGATGTACTGCCTCCGTTGTAATGGTCATCTCCCGTGACAAAGGCAACACATAAGCTACGCCGTTTGCGTCTGACCTCACAATGCGTTGTAATCAAATGCGATGTTAAGGGACCCGTGTTGTCGGAGTTGCGTTGCTAACGATGTACTGCCTCCGTTGTAATGGTCGTCTCCCATGACAATGGCAACACATAAGCTACGCCGTTTGCGTCTGTCTGCCCCTGGACTGTGCTCAGCACCAAGGTGCATTCCTCTTGGACACTCCACCGCTACGATGCCAGCACCCTCCTCGCCATCAACCCTGGTTGCCACCTCGCCTGCCAGGACAAACCTCTGCTCCGTAACGGACATTGCCTTCGCCATCACTGACGGATGCAGTATCACCCACAAGGAGCACCCCGACCATCAAGGAGGAGGCATTGCCGTCACCTACAGAGGCACACTCCGACTGACCACGCACTCTAATGTGCCAAGGGTGACCATGGACCACGTCAACTCCCAGATCCGGACCAAGCCCAAGAACATCCTCTGTGGAACCCTCATGTGCAGGCCCCCGGGCCATGGCCCCCCATTCTACAATCCCATTGTAGACATCATTGCACCCCAGGGTCTCCCATCCCCCGACGACATCCAACTCGGTGAACTCAAGTTCCACCTGGGCAACCCCAGTGACCAGAGCACCACCCCCTCCTGTCACCGACATCACACGCAAGCAGCAAGTCACCTCAACAGGCCACATAGCAGGACACACGGTTGAGCACGTCACCTCTGCCAGCGGGTACTTCAACTACAGCCACAACACCGGACTCTCCTGGCACTACCATCATTGGATGAATGACGTCTTCACCTTGTCCACCGGACGCCAGCGCCGTCATCACACCCCGTCGCAGCTGGATCAAGGCCACCGCAGAACGTCTGGTCAACTGCCTCCGCACCAACACTCCACCAATGCTTCCAAACGATGACACCGCTGCGCGCAACCACCACCGATGGATCTCCAACATCGCTGACATTCGGGCACCCCTCATGAACGGCACTGCGTCAGTACCTTCCGCCTGTCTGATAACAGGCGTGAGGGTGAGCCAGTGCCATAGGGATAGGCTGGCCCCATGCACTGCTGGAGTTGCGTCATGGTTGTGACACAACTGCAGCAATGCGTGACTTTAGGCGCAGACAGATACGTCAGGATTCCTGACGTATCTGTCATTACTTGCGTCATGGAGCGCTGTCCAGTGAGTACAGCGCATCCATGCTGTTGCAAGGAGGGCCTAATGAGAAGTGTTGCTACGCTGTCTTGTCGCAGTGCAGCAACACTTTTCATGAGTGGGGCACAGGAATGCGCACTTACTCATTGATGGTGCGCATTCCTGCACTGTATTTTTGTCGCAGGGCAGCGCTGCAACATTGCTTGCAGCAATGCCCAGCACCAAAAACATGCATACATGTGGGCCCAAGTCTTGTCCCCATTTTTAAGACCAGCTATTTTTTGGTCTTAAGTTCCTGCAGCTAACGGGCCTTAGCGCGACTTTTTTTATTGCTTCGCGGGTCCGGCCCATCCTTGATAATAGGGCGCAGTGGTGTTAGCGTGAGTTTTCCTGAGATTTTGAGAAGGAACGCCTACCTTGCATGTCATTAGCGATAAATATCGCTGGCATACAAGGCGATAAAAAAAACGGCTGCTATCGCCGGAAAGCTGTCGCTAACGCCTGTTAGCAACAGCTTGCTAATAGGGAGTTAAAAAAAAAATGCGTTAGCGGCAAGAAAGTGCCGCTAACGCGGCGATAAATGGCTTGATAATATGCCCCTTGGTGTCCCTGTGGATAGTCCAGCTCAAACCAGTTCTGGGAGCCATTTGCTCCTACTCTGGCGTGAAACTGGACAAAGGACATGGTAGTAGCCTCCCCCCTGTCCTGTCCCTCCCCTAGGAGGGTCCCTAGAATCTGTCCAACCCTTTCTCGTGGGTATAAAATGGGTTACCTGGCTACAGGACATTAGATTTAACGTGGACAAGATTCTGTAAGAAGATACCACTACACTTCGACCGTCTGGACACGCTGGACTTCGCTGAACCTCCCTTGGGCCCGACTTCGTCTTCCCTTGCCGTCCCCAGTCTCGCCACTGTCTGTGATCCATACAGGCTCCGTGCAGGACCCTGTGGACCTCCAGGACAACAGAAGAATCTCCCTTGGAGTGAAGGAGTCACTCCCCTGTAAATGCAAGCACCCTAATGCATCTGACCGGTTTGCTGATCTGAGCTCCTGCGGACTCCAAAGGTTCCAGCAACACAGGAGGTGGGTTTCTGTAAGTCTCCAAGGTTGAGCTGCCTTCTTACCAAGTTTGAGGCGGATATCCCTCATGGGGACCGTATACCCATACCCCTGTGCACCGCGTTTATTTGCAGCTGCGTATGCTTGTTGCCATGCAACAATTCCGTGCTTTGGGCCATTTGTAGCTCTGAGCCCAGCGCATCTTTTCTGAGAAGGACTCTGGCATCCTCACACTCTGTGCCCTGCTAGCTGGTATCCTGTGAAACTGCCTGAGGTCCCCTTAGAACTCCTGTGCCTTCGGCCTGTGGGTCCACTTGAGGGTCAATTTTACTTTAATTGGGCTCCCCTGGTTGCTCCAGGCCTGCCCTGACTCCCCTTGCTGTGGTGAGTCTCCTGGTCCTTGCTGGGCCATATCGACACCGAATTTGACTATCTGCGATGTTTGCCACTGCCAAGGCTTGTTGGTGCTCCCGCCGGACACCGACCCCTCAGCACTCGATATCCATTGTGGGACAGCTGGCCTCCAGCTCCTGGTTGTCCTAGACATCTCCGGGTCCTCACAGCTGAAGAGTCAAGATCACCATCATCACACCTGAAGCACCCAACATCGGTGGGCATTCGTCTGCCGAGCCCCTGGTCACTCCAAAGTGACCCAGACTCTGTCCCCTCTGCTTTCAGGTTCTTCTCATCTAGAATCCACATTTGGATTCCACCGGACACTTTTCTTACTTCCAGCAGCAGCATTTCTATGTCGACATCCATAGAGAACGACGAGGGTTTCCGACGCCACTTCGTGCCTATGCACCCGGCTCCTCTGGGATAGGTAACTCTGGTACAAAGGTATCCACGGGTGGGGTGGCTCTCCAAACTCTTAAATTCCAAGGGTTGTCTTCGTAATCTGCTGGGAAGGGTCCTTAATCTCTAATTTTCCAACCGCGACTTTCCCATTGAATTGTACGGAGCACGCAGTCGTGTTCTCACTCTGCACCCGTCCTCCGTGGGGTCCCTACTCACTCACCTTGGGTGGTTCCTTGGGGTCCCAGCGATTCTACACCTTCTAGACTAGGTCTAATCCCAAGTTGTGGTTCTTAACCACTTATTTAGTATATGGTTTGGTCTCCCCCGGGAGCCCCCTGTGTATTGTGCTACTTACGTTTGATTCTTTGCAACTGTATTATTTGATTTGTGTTCTATCCTCATGTAGAGGATACTAGAGTGTGTTATATATAATAAATACATATTTTTATAACTACTGTGTGGTTTCCCTTTCATTTAACCAATACTATAAGGTTGCATTCTGGTAAAACAAGGTGCTTAACATTCCTTCAAGACTTAGCCTTAAGGGTGCTTTCTATAGCTACCACTAGGATAGCTTTCTATAAAGGTTATCTTTGACCTAATCACCATAAGGGCTGTTTGGACTGGTGCAAGGTGCCCACTTTAATTAGTGGACAGCATATACCAGGCCAACTTCTCACAGATTCGTTTTTCCAAAACAAAAAAGTTTCATGAGCTGCCACATTAAAGCAGGGCTTCAACGCTCAGCAAACTTACAATGTCTTTAAAGTAATCACCATGGTGGTGGCTCCTCTGAAGACATAGATATCTGTGCCAGGCAGGCGGAGATCTCTAAAATGGTGGGCTGTAGTCTGTTAGGGCAGCGGATGTTAATATCTCTCCGCCTAGAGGACTGCAGGTCGCCCACCAAACTCTAAACGAGGGGTCCTGTCTCCTGTGCCTATTACTAGATGTGGATGAAACATTCTGTCAAAAAGCAGAAGGGGACGAGTTTCACTCAGATTTCCCCTCCCGTTTGTCTCTGATTTGAAAACAACGTTTCTGCTTGTTTCACTCTGTCCCCATGCATAGCCCGGGACTTTGGATCTTTGGAAATAATGCACCATGTGCAAGACATGTTTATTTCAGCTCAGTCAAAGTGACACAACATTCAAGTGAATCATGGAACAGGACAGCTCATGATTAATGTATGTGCTCTGTCCTGAAACTGGCAGGGACACCACCAGTAGAAGGTAAAGCACGGAACACTATGGATCCACAAAAAGGCTGGGGATGTTAGAACCAACCAGACACTTTTCCACTGCAAAGCAATAGCTTGCATCCTTCAGTTTCAAAGCCCATGCATATTTTAACTATGTATCTTCGGATTTGTGATCATTTCAAAATCACCATGTCAAATTTAAACTCGGAACTCGCCCACTCAGGCACTTTACAGATACACTGCTCACTGCTCAACGACTCATGCCCAACTTTTGCTCTTGTTATTCTATTTTCATATACTCACCTCAGAGGTTTCTTTTTTTTTTATTTAGTTGTCTTAAGTGGTTTTCAACAACTATCAAATCTACTAGTTCATTTTCAGTGACATTCAGAGTATCTTTGCAATATCTAAAATAAGCTGAGTGACTAAATTCTTACCACGGTGCTACTCGACTGATAGTCCTTGCTGTTTATTTGTGGTTGCAAAGTATATACATTCGGTTTGGTTGACCCACTTGACACAAATAAATGGATTTTTAATCAGAAATAAACGTAAACTTCACCTCTGGTAGTCCACTGAACAGAGCACCTAGACTACTGTTCCATTTAATATTTTGGCTATAAAGGCAGCAGCTGGGGCCGCCGCCGACTCAGTCGTCCACTGTTACACTCAGAGCCAGAGACCATTAGCAAAGAAGACTAAGGGCCCTATTACGATGTTGGGTGGAGTTTCCTCCGCCCGACACCGTCTCGGTCATGGGACTAACCGACACCCGGTTGGCGGTCCCGACTGACCAATTAGGATGCAACCGAACACTGTTCGGTTGCATGCCTATACTTTACAGTGGGAGCATGTATTCCGGCCGGAATACATGCTCCCATTGTAAAATAGTAGGTGCCGTTCATCCCTGCACCTCAAGGTTCCTGCCACGGGGTGCAGGGATCAACAGGGGGGCACCTAACTCGGCCTACAACCGGAGGCCGTGCACCCATGGGGGCCCTGCTGGGGCCCCCAAAGTCGAGTTCCGACAGCCTTTTTGTGTCCGAAAGGCCGGCACAGAATGGCTGTTGAAATCCGACATCATAATCCCTCGGGCAGAAAGAGCTACCCTTGGGATTACTGACAGCCTTCCGACTGGCAGACAAACTCTCCGAGCCCATCGGAAGCCAGTCGGAATGACCGGTCGGATTCCTTGCCGACCACTTCTATTGTAATGAGGGGGGGCAGAAAGGAATCCGACCGGCATATTACGATGCTGTCAGAAAGGCTCTGACCGACGGTCAGAGCCTTTTCCGACAGCATCGTAATCCGCTCCAATGTGTTTCATACCAAAGCTACTTAACTGTAGTATCCTGTCTGGCACCTGTGTCCCTTTGATTGCGATTTTGTTATTAAAAAATGAAACAAACATCTGGCCCAAATCTTTCAAGTTCACCTAAGCGCAGCCTGTAGGATAATATTAACAACGGGGCAGTGACCTTCAAACTGTAAGATAAGCCCATTGGAAAGCTTAGCACCATGTCCGGAGGGTGTGTGTGTGTGGTGGGGAGGTAGAGACCAAGAAAATAAAAAACACGCAGTGCCCTCCAGCACTCGATACCTTAGCCATCATATTAAAAGGTCTTTATCACCATTGCCACTCAATAGTTTCCATGAGTTAAGGGCTTCACAGCTGGATTTTCACATGGGCCATCAGAATTAACAAGCCATCAGGGGAAACCAATATGCTCTTTGTTTTTCCCCTTCACAAGCTTGCCAAGAGATCAGCCTAGATATGAAAGTGTTCTACAGTATTGTTCAAAACAAATTATTAAAAAGTAAAAGAACTATGTTTTTTATGACCATACGAATAGGGAGAGACAGTAGAAACACAGCAGATAGGCTGCATGCTATGTTCATTATGGGCATGAGAAATAACACGTCCGTTCACTTATATGAAAAATATCATTTGTATGCCGGTGTTTGGTTTTAGCTTTTAATACAAGTGGTTGACAGGATGATGAGCAATGGTAGTAGTAATTCACCCTTAAACATTTGAGGGATGGGCTCATTAAATTTTTTTTGTTTTGGTAAAACTAAGGGGCATATTATCAAGAACGGCGTTAAAAATTATCGCCTGTTTAGCGGCAGAAAACTGCCGCTAAAGCGGCGATAATGGGCTTGATAATATGCCCTTGAGAATTCCAATAGAAGTCCATGTTCTGGTGTGAACATGGGCTTCGATTGGAATTCTCCAGGGCATATTATCAAGCCCATTATCGCCGCTTTAGCGGCAGTTTTCTGCCGCTAAACCGGCGATAATTTTAACGCCGTTCTTGATAATATGCCCCAAAGTCCTAAAGTAGAAGTTTTTTTTTTTTTTTTAAGAAATATACTAACAGCTCTGACACCCTTAAGGAGTTTTCTCCCAAGGTGTGGGATCCTGGCAGCATTCTTTCTGGATAGCATGCAAGATTGGAAGTCCATATTGAAACCTGATTATTTAGAAGCCAATGTCATCTTTAATACATTAATTCGTTTTTCTGGAAAAGTGTGACTAAGCTTTCTCCAACCGAGAGTTGAAGATACAATATGCCACTTTATTCTAAACATTGAATCCTTTGTATTGCAAAGACTGCCATCTAGCTAAAACGGAAATTTAAAAAAAAATGCAATTATCAGTCAATTTTTACAAATATTTTTTATTAAAGTTATGAGGAACATACACAAGAGGCGGGGAACAGAAAATAAATTACAAATCCTGCCAAGACATGAGAACAATCCTTAAACAAAATACATTCTAGTGGAGCAAGAATAATCAACAACCAGATAAGAAATTCATTATTCATAATAGAAGGAAGCACTGTGGTGAGAAGTAAAAGCAAAACCATAGTGTCCTGACTAGCAAATGCATCCGTCATCCAAAGCCGAATTGGATCCCATATACAACTCAGCCTCCTACTCCGTGGTTCATTCTCTACTAGTGCCATCTCCAGCATGCTAATATTCAAAAATATTGTCTAGGACGATCCTAGACGAGTCAATAGAGTCCTTGGTGCCCGCTAAGAGTTGTGGTAGAGAGGAAGGAGAGGGGGCCCGGGCTGCAGGCTCATGAAGTAGTTCAATGCCCTTGCTTCCAAGATCAAGGGCATCACTTGAAGCTGCAGAAGAGGAGGAAGGGAGTGGAGGAAAAAAGGAATCCAATGTTCACTGTGAGCATGGCAGTGTGTCCCCCAGCACCATCCCACCAAGGCCAGACACAGATATAGTAGAAACACCAGACAGCTTCTCTGCGGGCTACGAGTCTAGGCCGGACATGACCGGACTTTTTTCCGCTTGATCCAGACCATGGGTGGAAACTGCTGATGATTTTGCAGTAGTTTTGGGCCCCCTAAGTCCATTACGACTACTGTGGGTGCTGTTCGTCTGTTTACTGAGAATAAGCTACTTCCTTTCCAGCTTTGGAGAGAGAAGAGCACTAGTTATGTCTAGCCACCCTCCTCTCCTTGGTCTGCCCCTGGCCAGCATCCTGACTTGCTCACGATCAATAATTCGCCAGATACACTGCAATATGAGACAAATCTCTTTGATAGTGTCTGCGGCCTTAGCCCTTAGCATCTGACGTCAGGGAAATACTCCTGTGGATGGTGAGATGGCATACAACAGAGTATCCAACAAAATGAGCAGCCGGGAGCCATACAGACTGCTGTCTAATTTGTGTGCAGGAACTGCTACAATGTATCGACAGCGAAAAGAAAAAGTTTTCCTTCTTACGTTTAGTAGATAGGGCCGTTGTAGCTGCGCAACCATCCACTGCCCATAGCTCCCTCGCTGTAGTGCAGCACCAGCAGTCCTATGCTAGGCTGTCAGCTGTAGCTTCTCGGGGGTGGGCTCTGCCTTGTAAGTTGTAACTGCTCCAGACACTCAGAAGCCTTCCCTTGACGTGTGCGAACCCAAAGAATGGCAGCGCCTGGAGCATGAGGGCCATAGGGCGGTGCCCACGGCCGGACTGGCCATAGCGGGCACCAGGCATTTCCCCTGTGGGTCGCCAGGGCGGGGGCTGGTTCTACACCCCTGGGGGCAATATCGGCCCCTAGCAACTAAAGCGGCACAAAGCTTTCCACTAGCACCTACAACCCCCCCCCCTCCGCCCCACCGGGGGCCAGCTGAGCTCTTTGCCAGGGCCGCTTTGGGTTCCCAGTCTGGCCCTGGCTGTGCCATCAGCCCGAAGCAGGGAAGCATAAAGATACTGCTGGCCGTGGTGTTCCGCTCCCACGCCAGTACTGTAACAGCTTCTCCTCCTTGATGCGGGACAATTTTAAACAGCTACCTCGGCCTCTAGTGGCTGTAGGGGGGGTCAAAGACAGAGACATGATAGAAGGCAGAGCCGGAGGGAAGCAAGGGGATCAGTCCGTCCTCCTGTGCGTCCCCGAGGAGCCAGACCTCCGACTAAGCTCAGCCGCGAGCCACCATTTTGTTCCCTCCCTGATCGTCATCATCAGTCTAATTCATACTTAGTTTAGAAATAAAAGGTTTATCATTCGGAAAATAAGCTGCACAACATAAACATTGTGATAACCTTCATACTGGTGCAAGAGAAAAAGATGTTACAATATGGAAATGTGTATATCTACTATACCAAGCAATCTCTGTTACCATCAGCAGAAATTACTGTTGTCACTTTATTATCTCATTTTAGATTCCGGGAGGCAGTGCAATGATCTGGCTACTAGTCAGGATGTGGCTATAAACATGCTACTTATCATTGTATGGCTTGCACTCAAGGAAGTAGTTTAAAATGTGGGTTGTCCCTGTGCTAAAGAACCACAGTTCTTTCAACAGGCATTTCTGTAGATGTCAAAGAGTTATGCTGTCCGCAAACTTACTGTAAAATATGTAATGTGGCAAAGATTATGTTTTACTGCCTGCCTTACTGTGAAAAGAACAATTTATTTCTAGAAATATATTTGTGATCTGAAAACCCAAGATCAACTTCATCACCAGATATGACTCAAACAGTCAGTGTTCGGCACAGTGACACATATATGTAACCCCCATGGTAAAGTTATGGTATACCTTTCCAAATTTAATATAACATCCAACTTTCGATTAAAGTGTGGAAAATGATTTGAGAGTATGTTTGTTTTGTTAATATCCTAAAATTCACATTCATCTCATTGCATAACTTGAGACCAAGAGTCAAAACATGTAATTGGTCTAAACAATAAGATTGAAGGCCTTACTACGAGTGTAGCGGTCCTGGGACAGCTGTACTCGCAGTGGCGGTCCAACAACCACCACCCTCGCGGTCTGACCGCAGTATTACGATTGTGGCAGTGGGACCACCACAAGACCTCCGCCTTCGCCGGGATCAGGGATCCCACGCAGTAGCAGTGTGCAAAGGGGCTGTATATGCTGGTGGTGCTGATGCTGGCACCGTCAAGCATATTACGACCTGAATTTCCACCGCCCATTTCATGCCGGGAATCCCACCATGAAAAGCGTGGCAAAAATGCTGGTGGGCACCTGGGTGATTCTGCCCATAGGGGTGCGTGCGGGGGGTCATATGTTGTGCCCCCCTAGAATAGCATCTAAGTTTATGCACTGTGTGGCATGCATGACATGGTGCATGCCATACCACGCATGAACGTGCTGTAGGCACTGTCACTGCAGTGGTATGCTGTTTAGGCTCTCCTATGAGCCTAACATACCCGCCGCCGTGACATCCCCGCAGCACCACCTGTCCGTCCTGGATTCAACTTCTAATCTAACGGGCGGGTTCATCACAGGCTTGGCGGTCTTCCTGGGACTGCAGCGGTGACGGCCACAGAGGAAAACGGCCAAACTCGTAATAAGGCCCTGAGTATATTGTAATTTAAGTCCAGAATTACCTCCTCTTCTGTTTGTAAAAATATGACTTATTCCGCAGAAATAAGCATTTGGACACCTTTCTATCTGTATTACAAATGGCATACAAGTGTTCCTTCTTTGTGGACTTTAAGGAAAGAATCATAGAGCCTGCATTTTAATGTTTAAATCCTGTAGTCCCTGTGATTGTGTGTGCATAATTTGAAAGTGGCCCTGGCTAGAAAGTTGTAATAGGCAGAACATTTAATTATTTTTTTTTTCACATATTTTCAAATAAGTTTACGGAGTACCATGCTAGTACCTAGCATGTAAGAATTTCTTTTAATGTACCTTTTTAAGCATATTTTTTTAAGTTGCTTGGTAATTTTAGGTATTTCCCCAGTACTATGTACACTTTTTTACATAATTAAATATGTAAAAAACTGAAAAGAACACTGTGCTATGCTATATTTCTCAAAATTTGTGTATTACAGTTTTTTCATTTTTTTATCATATTTAATTTTTTTGATGCCACAGTGGTAGTACTGAGGTATGCCGAATGTTTTTTTCAAAATACATAGAAATGTATAATAATTTTTCCCTACCTATTGCCACTGTACTTAAGTGGTGATTGGTAGGTAAAACATAGAAAACCTAATACTTAGCTCGGTGTAAGCCCCTAACCCAGAACACAGCCAAAATGTGATAAAAAACAACATAGTTGCCTTTGATTTTTATAGGGACAGTCATTAGCCAATCACATAATTACTTGTCATCAATATATAATGAGGTAGTTTTGCAAACTTTTGTGAAACTACCATTGTCACACGTATCACTAAGGTTTTAAGCTTTATAACTTAAAAAATAATTACCCTACTTGTTTGTTATAACCAAAAGGATAATCTGCACACCATAATCTATAATCCTGCCAAATTTCATGAAAATGAAATTTTGTACAGCCTGTGTCTAGCTAATTGGTATAAGTGTTTATAAAACGCATGTACTCCTGAGACACCATAGGTGTGCAGAGGTATTGAACACTTTATAAATCTTTGTATTGAAGAGTAACTCTGTGCGCAGTTAAACAGTGTCAACAGTACCCACTGTTATACGTATGTCCCCTTCTTTTCTCAATGTAGGTTTAGTGACTGTCAGGGATTTTATACAGGTAGAAACTGTCCATAATAGGGCATTAGTTATGTAACAAGACTTCAGTATCTGGAAGTATCTGGTTTTCACTGAGCAGTTGTATACAGATTGAACACCGTGTGCAGGTTAGGTTACCCTTTCATCTGTGGTTCATAGTCACATGAACTCGGCTACCCACGAAGTGCATGGTTTAGGGTTCATAACACACGCTTGCTTTACCTATGGGGGTTGTATGTATGATAACATTAATGATCTTTCATATTATTCTGAACTATTTTGCGCTTACTTTCATAGCTTTTATGGTATACCCGTTGAAAGAGCAATGTGCACAAATGAAGCTTGGAAGATGTCATCAGTGATGTCATCAATGATGTCATTTGAGATGTTATCAGCGATGTCATTTAATGATGCCATGGGACATGTCATGAGTGATGTCATATGTGAGGTCATAAGCAGTGCATGGCAGGGGCACAAGTTATAGTTAGCTCTGCTAACAATAACTGGGGAATTTCTGTTGTTTTTTTAGTTTAAAACGTTAATGTTGTCACTTACAATTTCACCTAACTATAACGTTACTTTAACCTCCATTTTCTCAGTGAGTTTCTAAGGTTTTAGAAAAAAATTAAAACAGATCTTTTTATCACACCTAGCTATTACATTACTTTAACCTTTTGTTTTTTCAGTTCATTTCTAGTTTTTTTTTAACAAAAAATAATATTTAGTTACAATATGTAAATCCAACCCCCCCGCTGCCCCAACCCCATGTTGCACACTGCCAAAGGCAGTGCACAGTGGGGGATTTGCCACAAGGTCTGGTGGCCAGGTCAGGCCCTGTATTTAGTCACCATAAAGGCAGCCAACTGCACACAGCCTTCAGACGTGCGTGGTAGGTGTTAGCCACAGACCCTGGCCCTCAGGACCCCATCCCCCAGGGACTTTTTAAAATTAAAGTGTGGGGTGCATGGTCCCCCTCCCCAAGCCTCATTAGGCCTTGGGGACCCCATTTTACAGGGTTGTTGTTTTTTATTAAAGGGGAGGGAGGCCATATGTGGCCCTCCGAGCCTTGTTAGGCCCTGGGGATCATATCAGCACCAAGCGGGGACTGAGAAAAAGGGGGGGTCCCAAAACACGTTTTCCCCTTTGCAATTTCTCATATGGATTTTGAACACGACTACAGCCCTAACCGCTGAACGGAATTACACCAAATTTGGCAGAAAGCTAGCTCTTGGTCCTAGAAAGTGCCCTTTGTGTAATTTGGTGTAAATCCCTTCAGTAGTTTTAGAGTTATTTAAGAAAAAAGAAATATAAATATATAGGGACACAACTCTGCAGAGATCTGATTGGATGCCAACACTTCAACCAGGAAGTGTTAGCAGACATTTTGGGACTCGGACTCAGTCGAGTCCAAAAAAAAGTAAAACAAAAAGAGAAGTGTGCAGGGTTAGAATACTTTGGCGCCCTAGGCCTGGTGGTGGGGTCCCACAGAGACCATATTGGGGCCAAAAAGCATTTTTTTAAACATTTTTGCTGAGAAATTCAAGGCAAATCCACGAATATCAGTAAAATTTCTAATAAAGAACACGTGCGGTCTCCTGCGCTTGTTTTTACTTCAGCCCTCGGGTGGGCCAGGTCTGGGGGAAAATCTATATAAGTATATTGGGGGGAGGGGGCGCGCATGGCCTCCCTCCCCATGGCTGATTTTAGCCCCATGGACTGCCAACTTCCAGGGTCCAGGCCAAGGAAAATTAAAGGGGAAAGGGGGGCCATGTGGCCCCCTGCACCAGACCATTTACAGTCCCAGGGATTGCCACGTCCCCAGGGCGAAGCCAATGTTTATAAGGAGAGGGGGGGCCGTGCGGACCCCCCTCCTGTGACCTTTTTGGCCCCAGGGACCACCACCTCCCTATGGCCAGGCTGTTTTCTATAAGGGCAAGGGGACTGCACGGTCCCTCTCATGGGACATTTTCAGCCCCAGGGACCACCACCTCCCTGGGACCAGGCCGATTTTGTGACTGGGGAGGGGGGCCGCGTGGCTCCCCTCCTGGGCTACTTTCTGCCCCAGGGCCAGGCTATGCAAATACAAAGGAGGGGGCAATGTATCCCCCTCCTGGAGCCGTTAATGGCTGTGGGGACGGCCACCCCCCCTAGGGCTGGCTCCCTCTTTCCCGGGGTGCCCACCCTCAAGACACAGTTATTTGCTTTCTCTTGGTTGGAGCTTTGACAGCTCCTGCCAAGCGAGAGAAATCAGTGAGTCCACTCCCAGCAGGTGGGAGCAGGAAAACTGCAACCGCACAGTAGGAACAGACTTTTCATCAGTTTCCCTGCTCGCTGTCAAGCAGGCAGGAAAACATATGAAAAGATTTCTCCTGCATGTAGGGAGCTGCATTTTTTGGTGCTCCCTGCATGCAGGAGCAAAGCTGGCTCCCGCTGGAGTTGGGGAGCCGGCAGGGACTGCGGGGCATTAAGGCTTGCTCGTGGCCTCCAGTAGTTGGCGGGCCCCAGGGCCAAAAGCGACCCATGGAGGGGGGCCCCCTCCCCTTTTACTAATGGGCCGGGTCCTGGGGGATGGGATCCCTGAGACAAAATTAGCCAGAGGAGGAGGGTTGCGTAGCCCCACTCCCTTTTACTAATTGGCTGGACCTCGGGGTGAGAGTCCCTGGGGCTGAAATCATATATATATTCTACTGTCAATCACCATAGTTAGGACCTAGTTTCCATAATAAAGCGTATTTTGTTTTGCCAATAACTATGGCGCCATTTTCCTAATCTTAAAGCAATTTTCTAGTTTGCACCTTGGTTCAGCTGCTGTGCTGAAAATTCCGGGGTGATTCATCAAGCGGGGGCCTCGCAAAAGGTGGGGGTTCCCAACACACGTTTTCCCCGTGCAATTTCCCATAGGGAATTTAGACACGAATACAGCCCGAACTGCTGGATGGAATTACACCAAATTTGGCAGAAAGCTAGCTCTTAGTCCAGAATGAGCCCTTTTTTTTTAATTTGGTGTAAATCCGTTCAGTAGTTTTAAAATTATTAAAGAAAAAAGAAATATAGATATCTAGGCACACGGGCCCTTTATGAATCCTTTGCGGTGCACCGCGAATCCACGTGCCAACAACAATGCAATGATTGGCTGTCTGCAATCTGACCTTTTTGTTGGTTTTGGGCTCTGAGCACTTTCTCACTGCTGTCTAATGCTAAAGTGCATGTGTTCACTCTTATAAACATGGTGTAATTGGTTTACAACAGTTTTTTGGCATATTTATTTTACTTGTAAGTCCCTTGTAAAGTGGTATACCATGTACTCAGGGCCTGTAAATTAAATTCTACTAATGGGCAATGTTGCGCCAAGAACCCGACAGCGTGTGTGGGTGCAGCAACAAATATCAGGTAGGGGGTATGTAAATTAGGCAGGGGGAGGGGGGTCGGAGTAGTGGCAACCTTAGCCACACGTACTCCTTTACCATTCATGCCTTTACCACGAAAATGCGTGGTAAAGCCATGCGTGGTAAAGGAATGCATGGTTAAGACACATTCGTGGTTCGGGCTGCGTGGTGGAGGCATGAGTGTTTTAGCCATGCATGCATCTATCATACAACCGGTCCAAGTGCTTTAAAAAAAGTATGGGAACTGTGATCCTGTGTGCAAGGGGGCAGGGCAGGGTGAGTGAGGGTGTGGGCGTAGCTATTTAAACGTAAGTTTAACTTAAGTTAGGATTTTGTCTTAAGACCAAAACTTAAGACAAAATCCTAACTTTACTACTCCTAAATGCCTTTTGTGAATACCGAAAGTCGTAAAGTTAGGATTTTGTCTCAGATTACTTTTGTGAATCGGACCTTGCCTCTTTAGATAAGCTTGACTCCTCTGTGCCAAGCTACCAGAGGATGAGCAAGGTTATCTTTTAGCGTGTATCTACCTTACCCTGTCTAGAGTGGTGGTGGTTCCTGCTTAGAAAAGGCACATACCACTGCCAACCAGAAACCCCATTTCTAACAGGTATTCAGTATTATGACCATTATGACCAGGATATTTTGTAAGGTCATATTTCGGCTGCATATTCTGCCATTTCATGGTTGATGATGGTTGCCAAACGTACCTATAAAACCCCTGCAACAATAGTGTGTGGATTCCATAAACTACAACCACGTGTCATAAAACAAATAACAATTTATGCACACTTAGTAGCACAACAAAGATTAAAGTCTGCTCTCTGTACAATCAATCAATCAATCAATCAAGTGTCCTGTAAAGCGCGACTACTCACCCGTAAGGGTGTCAAGGTGCTGGGGGGAATAAATAAAATAATCAGTGGAGGGCATGATTGTGAGACTGATTTTGGGTGCACATATTTCATACAAAAGATTGTGGGTATCTTTATGCTCCAGCTTGCATGCACTTGTCACCGCTCACAAATACTGCTGCTTCAGGACGAGTTTTCTTGCAGGCATGAATGTGTTCTTTAATGAAGACAAATATATTGTAAAGGTTGTAAGAGAGTATGTGTATGCAAAGGACATGAAGCACAACCATAGGCCATGAATGCAACCTCTGTTAGACCATTGGTTCCAACCTCTTCAATGTACCTGTCCCTGGAGTTCCTTGGTGTTCCTTTTAAAAGTAACCCTGGACTGTCCTAGCTCCACAGTCCATTCCTGTACTAAATGTTTTATGAAACAATATAAACAGTATACAGAACACATAACTTGTTTTCTTTGCAAGATTTGTTCCTTGTCACAGGCCTTCCTTTAGCATCTTACAATATGGGAGAAAAAACATGCATCGTTTTTCTTCCTGACATATAGTATGAATAGGCTTCCTAGTGAACAGGTTATCTGGCAACCATATATGATACTAGACCCTTCTGTTATCTTTATAGGAACTTCTACTGAGGTACTGAACCCTTTGTACTGACTTCAGAGTAATCACTAGTGATGGGCTGTGGTACTGTGCTACCCCTTCTGCTGATTTGAGAGTAATCTATAGTAATGGCATGAGGTACTGACCCCTTTTTCATGTCTTCAGATGGACCTCAAGAGGCATCCTCAGAGGGACCTAAGGGCTATTGAGTGATACTGCAAATTCAAACCAGCACTAGAAATGACTGATTAATGGTGCAAATCTAAACATGTAATTAGGATTAAAGAATAATATTACAATTTTGAATATGCATTAAGGATTGCTGAGTGATAAGCCACATACGAAAAGGAGTAATGGTGATAGTTTCTAACATATGGTGGGTATTCTTGTGTAGTTCCTACACTGTCATGAGAGCATTAATTGTTGAATTAGTGTAGGCAATCTTGGAAAAACCCTTAATATTATGCTTGCTCTAGCCTAATGTTGTTGATCATTTATGCATATAGATGGTCTGCATTTATGGTGGCACTGGGTGCAGCCTTAGTGAAATGCTTGCCTGCAGTAATATTGGTAATCCTTGGCACTTTTAAACACTATTACTGCTGCTTTTGTACATTCAACCTGTATGGTTTGTGCAACCTGTTGGGGGAGTTTTTCTAGTGTCATAGACTAAGCACCTGCATTTCCATACTTTGGCCTATTTTGATAACATACTTTACCAAAAATATACATTAGAATGACATGCTTGCCCGAGTAGGTTAACAACTTTTGATCCTGTCATATAAATTAGATTATGTGGCTTGACACTCTTCTGTAGGTTGGAAGCCACAAGGAAATGAACAATTAAAACACAGACTATGCCATGAAATGACTTTAGTACCGACTCCTTGCCTCTGAAGTGTGAACCAAGACAGTGACAGCCATATATGTTCTTGAGATCTAAAAAGGTCTTTCAACTTAGCTTTCTGAAAGTTGCCTTTAGTTGTTTTTATAATGTACACAAAAGTACTTCACCTCATGTGTCTCTGATAAGCTGCATTCAATAAGATGACTTGTTCTCTCAGTGTGAATCCCAGCAGAACGCAGAGTATGTAGAAAAGTCCGGGAACCCTGGAAAATTTTCAAAATAGGAAATTATAAATATGTCTACCATGTCTGTTGGAAAAATATATGGCATAGTAATACTTTTTACCGTCCTAATAACAGCAACTGGAAGATGAAGTCCTCTATGCAAATGAACATGAGAACAGGTGTACTGTTATGTTATGTCATGTCATGTTATGTTCGGTTATATTCTGTGGATTTTTATATCATCACATCACCTGTGAGGGCATCCTGGTAATTTGCAGGTGTGTAGGAGGTTCTTGGGGGCCTTATGCAAAGAGCCATATTTACAGCTTCTTGCAGAATTCAAGAACCTATGAGGAGGCTCTAATGTGGTGTGGGGGGTTGTACCATGTGTTTGGGAGTTCTGCATGAGAAGGCACAACCTCTTGATCTGCTTTTGAATATGCGTGGCAAGTGTGCTAGTAAGAGTTCGGATTAGCGGATGAGCAGTGGTGCTGCTTACCTGATAATCAGCGCGAAGTTCCATCAAACCACCTATGATGGAACTTCACGCCAATGTTCAGATAAGCTTGATTGAAGATTTGCACGTGTTGTGTAGTTCTTTGTATGGGTAGATAAGAAATTTGAACTGCACACACTGGGGAGCCAGTGTAGTTCCTTTAGGTGTGGTGTGATGGCAGATGGGCATGGTAGGTTGAGGACCAGTCTGACTGCTGCGTTCTGGACAGTCAGGGGTCTTTTTGCGTGTTGGTTGGTGATTCCCGCGTAGAGAGTGTCCCTGTAGTCTAGTCTGCTGGTGAGTAGGGCTTGGTTGACAGCTTTCTTGATGTTGCTGAGTAGCCAATTCAATATCTTTTTCAGCATTCTCTCGGTGTGGAAAAAGGCCATGTCAACAGTGTTTACTGAGGCGGGAATGTCCAGCTTGCTGAAGAAACAGAAACCTGAGGTTTCATGATTGAGTGCTGGTGGGGCAAGGGGGTCTGAGGTCCAGAGGCCACCAGGCAGAGAGCCACAGCAAGGCGTCTTTTCTAAATATCACCACTTTGCTCTTCTCTGTGTTAAGTTTGAGGCAGTTGGACTTTATCCAGGTGGCCGCTTCGACCATGCACGAGTTGACGTTTTTCCAGTTGTTGGGTGTTCAGTTGTGTGTCTTTGGTGTAGGTCAGTATGTCAATGTTGTGTGCACAGATGACATCTACCAGTAGCCTCCTGTAAATGTCAATAAACGGACTGAGTGAGGACTCCTCAAATGAGTTTCTGGGCTTCTGAAAAGTATGGTGGCACGTTCACTGTTTGCGTCACTCCAGTAAGAAAGGTGCAGATCCACTGGAGGGCTGGTCCTTGGGTGCCTGTCTTGATCAGGGTGGTATGGGAGACTGTGTTGAAAGCTGAGGAGAGGTCAAGTAGGAGGGCTGCTGTTTCTTCACTGTCGAGGATCATCTAGATATTGTCTGTTGCTGTGATAAGAGCTGTCTCAGTACTGTATTTTGGCCTGAAGCCTGATTGCATGGTGTCAGCGAGCTGGTGGTTGGCGAGATGGTCAGTGAGGCATCTGTTGATAGGACCTTGGCAGGGTATGGTAGGAGGGAGATACGTCTGTAGTTCGGGAGTTTGGCTAGGTCTGCAGAGGGCTTCTTCAGGATGGCTGTGACAGCTGCATGCTTCCAGGCTTCTGGGAAAGTGACTGCATCAATGGAGGTGTTGAGGATGGGGGTGAGGGCTTTGCTGATGGGGGTAGAACCTTTGTCAAAGACATGTAGGGGCAAGGGCCAGATGGGGCCCCGAAGTAGATGCTCCTCACTATTGCTGTGGTTTGCTCTGTGGTGATTGGGTTCAATGTTGTCAGGGTGTTGCCTGTGTCCAAAGCTGAGCACTAATTGCAAGGCTGATTAGGTGCCATTGTGGGCCAAAGTTGATGTACATGGCTGTGATTTGTTTGCAGATGAAGTGTGAGAGGTCATTGCACGGTCCTTGGGTTGGGGTGATCTTGCTACTGCTTGCTGCTGTTGTAGAGAAGTCCTTGATGATAGCGAAGATTTCTTTGCTGCTCTTGGAGTTGTTGTTGATGCATTCAGTTAGGGTCTTCCTTTTTGGTTTGCCAGATTTGCTGGTGGTATTACCTTCAGATGGATTTAAATACTTCCTTTTCTGATTCTTCTGGGCTCGCTCTTCTCCTCCATTCCAGTTGCTTGCAGTGCTGTTTGGTCATATTGAGTTCCTCCATGTACCAGCTGGCTTGCATTTGCGTTCTTGCTACTTGGCTACTTTTCCGACAGGCTAGGGACTAGGCACAAGCTGTGATCCAGGTTTGGAAGTTGTTGATGTTGCTGAATAGGTGACCTGTGACATTTGGTTGTTTTTTGTGGATGGTGAAAGCCCAATCCACCTCAGATATGTTGCTCTAGTGTGAGCGGTCAGGGCGTTGTGGTTCTTCTTTGGTGGGGATATGTTGATTGAGAAACTTACAATGGTGTGGTCCGTCCAGGTGATGGAAGTGGGTGTGTTGATCATGATACCATTAAGTGAGGTAAAAATGGGGTCCAGTAAGTGGGTGGTGGCTGAGACATGTTGGATGAGTCTGAGGTTTCTGAGGCTTTCGAGGAGTACAATTGAGCTCCAGTCAGCTAGGTCTTCTAGGTGAAAATTAAGGTCCCCTAAGAGGATGTCATTGGTTGAATCAATGATTAGTGGGGCGATGAATTCCAGGAAATTGCTGGGGAAGTTGGCTCGGGGTACTGAGGGTTGGTAGACTAGGGTCCTCACCAGGGTGAAGTTGGCTGTGATTTGCAGTTTGAAGTTGAATTGTTTTATGTTGTCAGTTCCAGATTTTGGGTTGGCGGTGCAGCTGATGGAGTCCTTGAATTTTATGGTGATCCCTTCTTCTGGAATGTGTTGGTGATCTTGCTTAATGATTTCATAACTGGTGAGGATGGTTGCAGCAATGTCTAGTGTTGATGCTGTGGTTAGAGATGTTTTGATGAGAAAAAGAAGGTCTGGGGCAACATCGTCCTGAAGGTCTCAGACCTCCTTGGAGTGGTTGCTGAATGAGCAGGTGTTGAGGAGCATGCACAATATCAAGGATAAGAGTGCGGGTGGATGTTGGTATGTGGGTGCTTGAGTGTGTGGGGTGTTGGATGCTGTTGGTGTTGTTGTGGTGGGTGTAGGAGTAGTGGGGGTGGTTGTGCAGGTGAAAGGGCAAGAAGGGCAGATGACAGCTCCTTCCATGTTGTGACATGGCAGCAGGATGGACAGCGGCAGCTGGTGTGAGGAAATGGAGGAGTGTGGGGTGTTAGCAGTGGGTCAGGGGAGGACTAGGGTTTCTGGTGCTGGGTACAGTCCAGGCATGGATGAGTGCAGACGGGCTTGCCTTTGGAGCACAGTTAGAGCACCAGTGTTGCAGCAGCAAAGCATCTGCACTGCAACTGCCATTAAGTATGTCCTGGGAAAGGGATAAGCACAAGAGGTGGTGGGTGGGGCTGGGAGGGGAGCAGGGAGGTGGGAACGGAAGAGAGCAGAAAAGGTGCACAGTGAGGAGTAATTAAGGAGTGTTGGTGAGGGAGGGAGGTGCTGAAAGGGCAGGAACAGGGCACAAAACGAGGAAAAAGGCAAAGAACAAAACGGGTGAAAAGCAATAAAAAATACTGGCACAAAGACAAGAGTAAGGCAAAATTGGTACATACACAAGGAAAAGGAAATGAGAAAATGAGTCAGAGCAGTTATGATGAAATACAAGAGAAAGCAGAGGTGAGAAGGTTACAGATGAGAAAGAAATAGTGAGGAGCGGGAGGGAGAGATGAAGAGAGAAGGGGACTCAGCGGGAGCCTCTAGGCACTGGAGCCAGGTCCAAAAGGGATTTGACCAGTTGTAGGACTGTCCGCGGGAAAGTCTAGGGGACTAGGGCCACCACCATCATTAGTACGTCATTCACTCCACATCAAAAACAATGAAAACGCCATCTGGGGTGCCCCTTATGTTTTATTAACATCTGAAAAGAACCAATGTCATCCTAGTCAGAAATAAAAATAACAAACCTATTATTTGTGTAGCTCTCCAGAGACCCTGGGTTTACCTTTATCTTTGGTACATCTCTTAAATCTTCTACTCATTCACTGGATTGCAATCCAATGTCATACTCATGCTGTATTAATAAACAAAAAAACTATACATTTTACATTATTAACCAATCACCAGTTCCCTGACCTGTTTGTTGAACATACAAAATGATAAATGTATGGCACAGAAGCCATCTTGAAATATGCAATTATTACTTACACTACACTATAAACATTTCAGTTACCTTTGTGCAATGTGTAGTATGCAGGTACCACTTTGCAGGACCTATACCTACACTTTAAAGGCAAGAACACATATCTGCCGCTAATAGGGCAAACAAGGCTGGACTGTCTGCTGGGCACATTTCCAAACAGTTCATTTACTGCATGACAACATAAAAGAAAGAGAGGGTAGACTTCTGAATTGTTTATATCTCACTATGAGCAGGAGTGAGACCAGTTGGGTACAATGTTATGTTAGTCATTTTTCCAGCGATTATGGTGTATAATCATGGTATTCAATTCATCAAAATGCCTGGGGTAACAGAAATTGCATATGTCCAATGACAATCACAAAACCTAATGTCATGTGCCCTTTGAAACTACTGACCACAAAACGGATATTAATGAAGATAACAAACCCCACAATATGAGCAAGGCTGATAAAAGAGCAAAACCTGTACTAATCAAGCAAAATCTAGATTAGCGTTTATCTGCACTCTAGGGAACTACTACCATGCTATGGCCGGGGTGGGGGTCATCACCTACCTTTGGAATGCCCACATTGGCCAAAGTATAACTTCATAAACTGAATTCCAGCATTAAAATACCAGACACAATCTAAATGTTTAGGCACACCCATAAAATTACTAGGCTCAGCACCAAATGTCAGCCTCCAATACAATGGTGTGGCATCGTCATATGCCCTGTTAAACCAATCACATGCCCAGAACCAGCCTCAAGTGACCAGCCAAAATCATCATAAGCACAGCCATAATCGCATCTGCACAGGCATACCTCCACATGCATAGGCATTATTATTCCTTCTCATATCACTTTTGATTATTAGGGATCACCTTGATAAAATGTTGGCTGGTGACCACGTAACAATAATTTACTGTGCATTTCATCAAATACAACCAATAGTCAGATCAAATGATCAACTCCGCCCCAGGAGAGACATGGAAAAATCCTACGTTATCGGTTTCAACAACGGTACTTCTGTGATTGAATCTCCTCTTTTACAATTGATTGGCTCCCCAATGAGAGGACACCATCTCAGTACCTCATGCCTGAATAGACTCAACTGACCACCCAGAGAGAGAAACTGTAGCATGAACACTGCTACTAGCTCAACCAAATATTGAACTGTTCAATAACCATTGAATAAATCCTCCT
Organism: Calotriton arnoldi; assembly: GCA_963921515.1. Taxonomy (NCBI): domain Eukaryota; kingdom Metazoa; phylum Chordata; class Amphibia; order Caudata; family Salamandridae; genus Calotriton; species Calotriton arnoldi. Next base: position 2,336,532 of record CAWUFW010001998.1, read on the forward strand.
GTATTTACCATGCCTAACACATAAACTGATCAAGGTTGATTGGCACTCCAACTCCATTTTTCCTTTTTTTCCTCCTTCTTATAGCACAAGCTTTGCTCAAGAGCACAAGGGAACTGTGAGAAATTAGTTTGTTGGTTGACTGGGTGTGAGCCCTGGTCAAGCAACAGCCTCAATCCCTTGCAGGGTGAACCACAAAAAGTCACTAAATTAACCTCTGCTTAACCCTTGATAACTTGGCACAAAAAGCAGTCAGGCTTAACTTAGAGGCAATGTGTAAAGTATTTATGCAGCCCACAAACAGTAACAAGAAAAATCTCAAACCAATTTCGGAAAATAGAATAATCGAAACCATAAAAACCCAATCAGTGAAACCGGAGTTATGAATTTGTAAAGAATAAACTTTAAAGTAGCGCCTAAAAGATAAAAGACCCAACTGCGTATATATGGTTTCAGCTTGACTGAGGAAAAGTGAAAAGTTAAGGCCGACTGCGATGGAGCGCGGGTCGAACAGAAGAAGTGGATTGGGCCTGGTCAGTGCTTACCTATGGACTTACAACTTTTTGAAGAAAAAGTGTCTGAGAAGGTAGAAGTTCAGTGAGCAAAGGCTGCAGGAGTGTCCGATGAGGGAGCATTGTCATCGGATAGCAGTGGAGCGAAGCAATGGTGAAAATGTTTACCTTCGGACTTAGCCATCGAGATGAAAGTTGAAATTCTCCAGCGGGACGAAGCACGAGGCTGAGTCAAAGACAGCTCCACGAGGTCGGATACCCCTTTGGCGAAGGGCTGCTGAAATGGATTTGCTGCTGCGGAGAAGAACGTAGTGGGAGATGCCGCAAGGTCAATCCGACCGGCGATGCACTTCGGGCAGACAGGCGAGCAGATTGGTCCCAGTCTCCTCCTGGTTCTCAGAGTACTTTTTGGCCAAATTTTGTCTAAGTCCTCCGCTTTGGAAAATGGCCATATGGGCAACATAAGCACCACAACCCAGGGTCCAGGAGGGGATGGAGACCTCTTGTGGGTTCAGGACTCACTCCGGCTGGGGCCAGGTGCAGGTCCAAGATGGTGGGAGCCTGTTATGTCCCTGTGGCTCTGAACAGGAGGCCAGCAAACTAGCGCTTGGAGTCACTTCTGGCAATCCGGAGATTGCAAGTGAAAAGGCAAGGCTCAACAGCAGGGCCCAAGGCAGGCTCTAGGCAGCAAAGCAGTCCTTCCAGGTACAGCAGCAGTCTGGACGAGTGTACAGCAGGTCACAGCAGCAGGCAGTCCTCTGAGAGTCCTTCTGCAGGTCCAGTAGCAAACTGAAGAGTGGGTCTGAGAGCCCTATTTTTATACCCTGGTGCCCTGTTCCGAGAAGGTGGGAGAAGTTTCTGGAAGGGTCCTTTGAAGTTCTGGGAGTTTCCTGCCTCCCCTGCTCTGGCTCCAAGCTGGCTGCACTCAAAATACAGGGCCGTTAGACCTATTGTAAAGAGTTAGCTCCGCCCCCATCCTGCCAGCTGATGGCCCAGTAAGGCGCAGCTAATCACACTATTGCGTGACTGTCTGCAGGGAATTCACAAAGCTACACCCAGTCGTCTAACCTTGAGCTGTATATTGGTTGACTTATAAAAAACAACTAAGTTCCATGCAATCATTGAGTCCTTTAGGAATTAGAGTGTCCAGTTTCTTTATTCAGTATATCTCTCTCTGGAGCAGGTTTCTTCTGTTGTCGATCCTCTCATGTATCTCAATGGATTCCAATATGACGAACCTTAATTGGCTAATATTGTGTCCATGTTTTTTTTGTTCTGAATGTTGCACTTATGCTCAATCAGTAGAGTCTTGATTTTTCGTTCCTTCTTGCCTACATAAGCAAGACCGCAAAGGCATTTCAATATGTAAATAACATTTCTTGAATCAAAGCTAGCTGTGGTGTATAGTTTAATTTTGGTTCCCTTCGACGGGTGAGTGATGGTGGCACCTTTTATGATGGTGTTGCAGTTACCACAGTTCAAACAAGGAACGATCCCTTTGTTCTCAATCTTTCCTTTCAAATCCTCCTTGTTATCTAGGCATTCTTTAAGGTTTGTTGCTCTTTCGTATGCAAAAAGTGGAAGTTGATTAAAGATCCCTCGAAAATCTTTTTCCGTTTGAAGCATGGGCCAATGCTTTAGAATGATTTTCTTGATTTTATTGCTCCTGGTAGAGTATTTAGAAACATATACCATTCTCTTTGTGTCTTGCTGAGAGCTGTTAGGAGCCAGAAGTTGTGATCTAGCTTTGATGTTTACAAATTCAATGGCTTTATTGATGATGGTATCAGGGTAACCTCACTGTGTGAATGTATTCACCATGCAATTCTTTCCCATGTTGAACTTGCTGAGGTCGGACAAAATCTTTTTGACTCTTAAAAAAATTGTGCGTACTGTAGATGCATCTTCAATGAGCTCTGGTGAAAGCTGTAGTAGTATAGAAAGTTATTGCAGTCAGGGATTTTTGTATAAATATTGGTTTCAAGCGTGTTGTTGTTACTGGTAATTCGGATATCTAAAAACTTAATACTTTCATCGTTGATGGTATAAATGAAACTAATTTGGACATTGATGGTAATGAGTTTATCAATGACTTAGCTGTTGAGTTGAAAGTCGAAATTCTCCAGCAGGATGAATCGTGAGGCTGTAGCTGAACAGAGTTCCACGAGGTCAGATACCCCCGGTCAAGGACTGTTGAAATGGATTTGCTGCTGCGGAGAAGAATGCAGGTGGAGATGCCGCAAGGTCAATCCAACTGGCGATGCACCCCAGGCGGGATGGCGAACAGGTTGGTCCCAGTCTCCTCCTGGTTCGCAGAGTATTTATTAGTCAAATTTTGTCTATGTCCTCAGTTCAGGACTCAGTCAGGCTGGGGCCAGGTGCGGGTTCAAGATGGTGGGAGCCTTTTATGTTGCTGTGGCTGTGAACAGGAGGCCAGATAACTAGTCCTTGGAGTCACTTCTGGCAATCCAGGGGTGCAGGTGAAAATGTTGGGCTCAACAGCAGGGCTGGACTCTAAGGGTTCAAGGCAGGCTCTAGACAGCAAAACAGTCCTTCCAGGTACCACAGCAGTTTGGACGAGTGCACAGCAGCAGGCAGTTCTCAGAGAGTCCTTCCACAGGTCAAGTAGTGAACAGAATAGTGAGTCGTAAAGCCCTATTTTATACCCTGGTACCCTGCTCCCAAAAGGTGGGAGAAGTTTCTGGAAAGGTCCTTTGAAGTTCAGGGAGTTTCCTGCCTCCCCAACCCTGCCTCCAAGCTGGCTGCACTCACAATACAGGGCCGTTAGGCCTATTGTTAAGAGTCAGAATGCAGCCTATTCAGGTGCAAGTGGGACTGTGCTCAGCTCCGTCCTTCAATCCTGCAAGTAGATGGCCCAGTAAGGCTCAACTAATCAAACTATTGGTTTTTTTTTTTGGGAGAGTTCATCTATTACAAAAGTCCATAAATACAGAGAAAGATCAGAGAAAATTACACAATTGCATCAATACCATCATCCATTAAGATTCGGCAAAAACATTCTGAATATGATAAAAAAAACACTATAAATTAATATACGCCATTACATAAAAACCCCTCTTAGCCGAACATTTGCAATAGTATGAGAAATTTCCTATTTGACCCAGATCTTAATGCATATCTCCTTTCCAACTCCTTAATCCTGTTCAACTCTGACCATAGATGTTCAAATGTTGGAATTCCCTCCGATCGCCATTTTTGAAGGGTTAAGGATCTAGCTAATAAGACCACAATATACAATTGATTTTTCGTAGCGGATCGGCTTTTGGCTCGGGTGAATATCCTAACACAGCTGTCTGTGTGCCTATGGGTTGTTGCAATTTTAGTGTGTGCATGCATCATTGATTGATCTCATTCCAAAACCTATACATCCTTGGACAGGACCATATAATATGTGTTCAACTACCCCCTCCCTCTGCGTTACATCTAAAACAGTTTGCAGAGAATTCCAGATTAATCTTCTGAAGGACGGCGGGAGTCCTATATAAAAGCCACTTGGTGTAAAATTGCATTCGCTGCAAATTGGCGGCCTTTAACCAAGAGAAATTAAACTTATTAATCTTATCTCAGACTGGCACAGATATCTGACGGTTTTCTTTGGCCTGCCATTTTGCTTGCACTTTTCCATAAGGTTTAGCCACACCATAATTACGCAATAAGGAAACCCAGCTGCTGATAGTCCTATGAGTGTCAGATTCTATCAAATCCTCAACGAGTTCTACAGTTGCGATTATATGTGTGGGATTTAAGTCCTGTAAAAAATGCCTGATTCTAATAAAGGACCATTGCATCATTTCTCTTCAGTACTTAATATTGGGTTCTATTTCATTCCAGTTTTTCCAATTCCCGTCCCAAAAATCCCCGATCCTTTTGTAGCCATTACTCAGCCACCTAGATGCATCAATCTTATCCACCAAAGGATCCACCCCAAAATACACATCTGATAAATGGGTTGCAGCATTAATTAAGGGAATATCATGTCGGAAGAATTGCTGGCTACGTTTAATATTCCACTGTAAGATTTTAAATCTGACATGTTTAGGGGTTTTCATCAGGCACATAAAATTAATAATATCATATTCTTTAAAAATGTAATCTAAAAGAAATTATCATACCTATTAATGTTTAGGGATGTATTTAATCTATACTTGGTGTGTGCAAAATTCACAAAATATTATTCTTTTAAATCGGGGAGGGCCAATCCACCTTACTTCACTGGTCTATAAAATGTATCTAAAGCTAGTCTAGGTGTTTTATTTGCCCATAGAAAAGTCGAAAACATACCTTGCACTTCTTTAAAAAAATCTCATCAGTACTGCATTCGGAATAGCGGAAAATAAGAAACTGCATAGGGGTAAAATTGACATACGAATCAACGCAGCTCGACCTATTATTCACAAGGGTAACTTATTGAATTTTAAAAACAGCCCTTTTATCTTATTTAATAGTGGGTCAAAATTTAAAGCATATAAATCGCTAACATTTTCTGAAACATATATTCCAAGATACCTCTTGGGTCTAGCATTAGCTGCGGAGTGAAATTCTGTTGCTAAAAGTGTTGAGTGCTGTATTACATAGCAGAATCTCTGTTTTTGCTTTGTTAATCTTATATCCTCCAATTAGTTGATATTCCTGAAAAATCCCAAATATATTTTTCGGAATCTCTAAGTCAGGTTTGAGAAACAAGGCTATATCATCTGCGTACAGTTTTATATTCGTCATCTCTGGAAGTGGAGCTGTTAAATTGCTGTTTATCCGAATAGTGATTGCCAGCGGCTCGATAAAAAGAGCAAAAAGTATAGGTGACATAGGACAACCTTGCCTTGTACCTCTGTTGACTCTGCACATACTAATATTATTTGAATTAATAATTATTTGCACAGAGGCCCCTTTATAAAAAATTAGATATCATACAAATGATCTTAGTGGGGGGCCCGAATTCAGCAAGAATGCAGAAAAGGCTTTCCCAGCAGACCAGATCGAAAGCCTTCTCGGCATCTAATAACAAGACCTGAGCAGGGATTTTATTTTGGCTAAAATAATTTAAGGCCTCCACTAAAAAAGTGGTGTTAAAAAATAGCTGCCTACCTGATACAAATCCACACTGGTCTGAATGTATGATTGACCCTATACATTTACTCATTCTATTAGCTAAAATCTTAGTTATGATTTTATAATCAGTATTTAAAAGGCTTATAGGTCTGTATGAGTTGACATCCTCCTTATTGTTATTTTTTTTGGAAAGCTAACCACAACCTCCCTGTGAAACGAGGGAGATATCCCACCCCTTTTAAGATGTAATAGGCTACCGTCACCAGTTAAGGGTTTAATAATGAAGAGAATTTTTTATATAATTCTTCTCCACATGTTTTTTCCATTAGCTAACGATTGCACTGCATCTTCCATTTCTTTTAGCGTAATATCTGCCAGCAAACTCTTTATATTACTTATTTGCAGTTTAGTGATTGGAAGCTTGCTTAGAAAATCCCTAAGTTTTAAAATGGTGACCTCCTATCTGACAGAATAGATAGCTTCTAATGTTTAAAAAAGCTCCATTGTATTTGTGCTTCCTCTGTAATACAAATTTTAGTATCCTTATCTACCAGGGATGTAATCCTGTTACAGGCCTGTCGCTCTCTTATTTGCCAGGCTAAAACTTATTTGCCAGGCTAAAACTTTCTTCATATATTTTTGGGAGATATGCAGAATTTGCCGGGTACCCTCTAGTATAAAAGTGATCTTGCCTAGTTCTTTGAATAAGTGTCAATTTGTTTTTACTATTCTTATTTCTTATATATTGTTCGTTTGCCCGATGGACCTCTAGTTCTTTTTTTTTTACGTTTTATTGCGAAATTAGGAAACAAAACCACAAAGACACCAATAATAATAAATCAAAAAAGAACAAAATTACGGTGACGCATGCCTCCAAAAAGCATAAAATAATACAATACAAATGTGCAAGAAAATGCAAAAGAGACAACTACAACAAACAAGAGAACAGAAAATCAAAACGACTCGGTGAAGAATAGCCAACATCACCAATATAAGGAAAAAACAGGAAAACAGTCGGGGTCCAGTAGTGAAACTGTGGGAAATAATGACCTGCAATTATGGGCTGTGCCTAAGAGGAGCATATTGTATCAGCTATTAACAGTATTGGAGGAAACTGAGGGCGAAGGAATAGCCTGCGACGCAAGGAGTGTGCGCTGCAGGTGCGTGCGATAGATGCACCAAATGTCCCGGGGCCTGGAAGTGGAGGGTTGAAGTGAAGCGTAAATCTCAGATTGTACGCTACAGTACGTAGGACCTCTAGTTCTAATTGGGTCCTTTCTATTTCTTGGGAGCGTTTTATTGCAATATCTTTGCACGAATAGTTGCTTTAAAAGCCTCCCAGATACTTTCTGTTTTAGCTGTGTCTCTATTTACTTGAAAAAAGCAGCTTATTTCGTTACGGACTTCCGAGCACCAGTTTTCATCCTCGAGATGCACCTTATTAAAAAAAACACCTCCCTGGCAATTTACAATTTCCAAACCCTGCTATTTCCAACTTTACCAGAGCATGATCGGAAAACCATTCTGAATATGCATACAATTAATAAATATTAAGTTGCGGGAGGTAAGAAAGTAATCCAATCGAGCCGTTGTCTTATATTTAGCTGAGAAACATGAATATTCTCTCTTATTTGGGAACTTTGCCCGACACGTATCTATCAGATATAGCTTTTGCATGCACTCAGCTAATGCCTTTGCCATCCGAGGTTTATTTTGTTTACGTTTCGCAGAGGTTGAATCCAAAGCTGGATTTTGCAAAAAGTTAAAATCTCCACCCTTTATCACCGCACCAGGGATGGGTAATAGTGCATGGTGAAGATCTAACATTGGGGAAGGATTATCCTCTATCAGTGCGTATATTGTAGCTATCGTTAATCTAATATTGTTAATCAGTCCGCTAATAAAGACCCCATCTACCTTCTTTATCTGTCTGAGATTAGGTAATTTGAAAAGGGAATGATTGGCAAACAAAAATTGCTATCTCCTTATGGGCGGCATTTGCTACTGAAAAATATCGATCACCTGCCCACTGTCTAAACATACTATATCTGGGTTCTTTTTTATCCTTATAATGCATCTATTGAATCAATACAATATCAGGGGCATGGCCTCTCACACTTTCTTCGATAGCACGAGCTTCGATTTTGTTATTGAGGCCATTAACATTCAAAGCAAGAATACATATGGAGTCTCTATGCATCTGTATGGCAGGGGATAATATTAGGAACCATGTGGTCTAAAGTGCACTGTGCATACATACTGTAATGTCCGCTTCTAGTTACTGTAAGGTACATTATTACCTCTTAGAAAACAAACCAGCAGCAATTTACAATCTCTTCCCATTTCGAATTTACATAGCTCATTTCTCAAAACACACCCCTGGAATGAATTTCTTAACATATGCTAACTACTTAAAGTGCACATAAACAATAAAGTGCATAGCCTTCATAAATATTTTTAACCTGTTCTGCTTTTCCGCATAACCCGTTATCAAGTAAAGTGCTGCATAAATGTATAATAGAGAATCAATTGCACTAAAAAACAAGCATTGGCAATGCCAATTGGTCTCGGCATATTAATGAGTTTAGTGGTGTAGTTGCTATTATAAATAAATTAATATACTGTGTTTAGTATCAGATGAATAAGTTAGCAGGTTAGCAATGACTTCAGAAGTAGCAGAATAGTAATGCAGCAGTTTTAGTAGTAAAGCAGTTACAGCATGAGCAATAGAGTAGTGATAGCAGTTAACATTAGTGCATTGCTAGTAGTATTAGCAGAACAGCAGTATGAGCAAAGTTAGTATGATAGCAGTGTCAGCAGATTGAGCAGTTTAGCAATAACAGTAATATAAGGAGAACAAATACAATTTCACCAGGAGAATAGTAATAGGAGTAAGATTACAGAAGTAACAGTGGGACAGTATTGTGAGCAGCATTATTAGAGTAGAACTGCACTAACAGGAGAACAATAATAAAAGCATTAGGAGAGCAGGAACAGCAGTGGTATTTGTAGAGCTTTAATAGCAGAGTTATTGTGAGAGTTGTGACAGAAGTTCTAGGTAAGCAGTAACTGCATCATTAGCAATAGACAGCTACAGCGGTATCAGTAGTTAACAGGATAGCAGTAACAGTAGTAAAGGAGAAGAACAGAATAGCAGCAGGAGAGCAGTAATAGGGGCGTGAGTAGCTTTGTGACAGCAGCGTTAGTAGCATTAGTAGAGTACTGTGTGCAGTACCAGGGGAGCAGCGGTTAATAAGTTACCAGGAGAGCAGTGATAAAAGTTAGCAAGAGAGCATTAATAGTAGTGTTAGTAAAACAGCAGTGATAGTAGTGTGAGGAGTACAACAGTAACAGAAGTGTGAGTAGGACAGCAGTAACAGAAGTGCCAGGAATAGCAAAGACAGCAGTAGGCACTCACAGCAGTATTAGTAGTTAACAGGTAGCAGTAACAGTAGTAAAGGAGAAGAACAGAATAGCAGCAGGAGAGCAGTAATAGGGCGTGAGTAGCTTTGTGACAGCAGCGTTAGTAGCATTAGTAGAGTACTGTGTGCAGTACCAGGGGAGCAGCGGTTAATAAGTTACCAGGAGAGCAGTGATAAAAGTTAGCAAGAGAGCATTAATAGTAGTGTTAGTAAAACAGCAGTGATAGTAGTGTGAGGAGTACAACAGTAACAGAAGTGTGAGTAGGACAGCAGTAACAGAAGTGCCAGGAATAGCAAAGACAGCAGTAGGCACTCACAGCAGTATTAGTAGTTAACAGGTAGCAGTAACAGTAGTAAAGGAGAAGAACAGAATAGCAGCAGGAGAGCAGTAATAGGGGCGTGAGTAGCTTTGTGACAGCAGCGTTAGTAGCATTAGTAGAGTACTGTGTGCAGTACCAGGGGAGCAGCGGTTAATAAGTTACCAGGAGAGCAGTGATAAAAGTTAGCAAGAGAGCATTAATAGTAGTGTTAGTAAAACAGCAGTGATAGTAGTGTGAGGAGTACAACAGTAACAGAAGTGTGAGTAGGACAGCAGTAACAGAAGTGCCAGGAATAGCAAAGACAGCAGTAGGCACTCACAGCAGTATTAGTAGTTAACAGGTAGCAGTAACAGTAGTAAAGGAGAAGAACAGAATAGCAGCAGGAGAGCAGTAATAGGGGCGTGAGTAGCTTTGTGACAGCAGCATTAGTACATTAGTAGAGTACTGTGTGCAGTACCAGGGGAGCAGCGGTTAATAAGTTACCAGGAGAGCAGTGATAAAAGTTAGCAAGAGAGCATTAATAGTAGTGTTAGTAAAACAGCAGTGATAGTAGTGTGAGGAGTACAACAGTAACAGAAGTGTGAGTAGGACAGCAGTAACAGAAGTGCCAGGAATAGCAAAGACAGCAGTAGGCACTCACAGCAGTATTAGTAGTTAACAGGTAGCAGTAACAGTAGTAAAGGAGAAGAACAGAATAGCAGCAGGAGAGCAGTAATAGGGGCGTGAGTAGCTTTGTGACAGCAGCGTTAGTAGCATTAGTAGAGTACTGTGTGCAGTACCAGGGGAGCAGCGGTTAATAAGTTACCAGGAGAGCAGTGATAAAAGTTAGCAAGAGAGCATTAATAGTAGTGTTAGTAAAACAGCAGTGATAGTAGTGTGAGGAGTACAACAGTAACAGAAGTGTGAGTAGGACAGCAGTAACAGAAGTGCCAGGAATAGCAAAGACAGCAGTAGGCACTCACAGCAGTATTAGTAGTTAACAGGTAGCAGTAACAGTAGTAAAGGAGAAGAACAGAATAGCAGCAGGAGAGCAGTAATAGGGGCGTGAGTAGCTTTGTGACAGCAGCGTTAGTAGCATTAGTAGAGTACTGTGTGCAGTACCAGGGGAGCAGCGGTTAATAAGTTACCAGGAGAGCAGTGATAAAAGTTAGCAAGAGAGCATTAATAGTAGTGTTAGTAAAACAGCAGTGATAGTAGTGTGAGGAGTACAACAGTAACAGAAGTGTGAGTAGGACAGCAGTAACAGAAGTGCCAGGAATAGCAAAGACAGCAGTAGGCACTCACAGCAGTATTAGCCGTTAACAGGTAGCAGTAACAGTAGTAAAGGAGAAGAACAGAATAGCAGCAGGAGAGCAGTAATAGGGGCGTGAGTAGCTTTGTGACAGCAGCATTAGTACATTAGTAGTAACGGTATAATTCGTAAAAAAGTAGTAAGAGCAGTAGCATAACATTGGTGTCATTAGTATGAGAAGCAACAGAGTAATCACAGCAGTGACTGCAGAGCTAGGAGGATAGCAGTGATAAACTCCAAACCAAGCAGCAGGCACACGATCGGCAGCGGTTCAACTCGATCAATAACGCACTTCCAAAGCTGCTCAAAAAGTAGTTTTTTACGTATTTTACACTTTCCCAAACAGAAAAAAAAATATTTTGTTTACTTTTGCAATAACTGAGCAGGAGGGAACAGTGCCCAACACAAAAACGCAGCACAGAAGTTGCCAGAACAGGGCAGCGCAAAACTGGATAGAACAGAACAGCGCCCAACAGAAAAAGCCAGCACAGAAGTGGGCAGAACAGGGCAGCACAGAACAATGCAAAATAGAGCAGGGAAGCACAGAACAGTGCACAATAGAACAGGGCAGCACATAACTGAACAGAACATTGCAAAATAGAACAGGGCAGAACAGAATAGTGCACAGCAGAACAGGGCAGAACGGCACAGGGCAGAATGGCACATTAATATAAACGGAGTTCTGACCTCAGAAAAGCATCTTTTTGGTCGGAGATTGTAATCCGCAGAGCTGGAGGCCGGTGAGTATTGAGGTGGGCTGGCTTGTCCAAAATAAAAGAACGGAGGAGGAACAGGCCCTGGGGACAGTACCCTCTGAGGTGAAGAGGGGGCAGCTGCGCCCTGGATGGTGATGGCACTCCAGGAGCTGGCCGGGGCACCAGGGATGGATGTTCTGCTGGAAGGAAGGGACAGCTCTTCGCAGGGTACAGAGAGGAGCTGAGCCGGTGCCGGGACTGGGTTATGTACAAGGGTCGCAGGCGTGACAGAACAAGGCAGCAGAACTACCCGGGGTAAAGAGAGGAGCTGGCTCGAGCTGAACGGAAGTAACTGTAGGGGTTTTTATGCCCTGGCCTCCTAGGGTGAGCCCAGCTCCTGAAGTGGTCGGGAAAGGAGCAGGATATCTGACCCAGGTAGGGACAGGTGTTAGGGTGTCCTGTACGAGGGTGGAAGTAGCTTCTCACCTGGCGGGGAGCACAACGGGAGCTGTCACGAGACTGAGCGGAAGTCATACAGGGGTTAGAAGCCCCGTCCTCCTAGGGGGAGCGGACCTGAGGATCTGACCCCGGTTGGTTCAGGGCTTAGGATGGCAGCAGCTCCTCGCATGATGGAGTCTGGACCACAGGAGCCGGCACGGCATGAGCGGAAGTAGCTGCAGGCAGGGGTTACACGCACTGTCCTCACACGGAGAGCCCAGCTCCTCAAGATGTCGGGAAAAGAGCAGTGGATCAAACCCCATTACGTGCTGGAGTTGGGATGTACTGTACGAGTGCGGCAGCAGCTCCTCGCAGGCCTAAAGGCGCTGGCGCGAGCTGAACCGAAGTAGATGCAAGTGTTTGCGTAGGGAGATCAGCAGAGGAGCTGAGCTGGGGTAGATACAATGAGTTAGGAGGATGGTGAGTAGGCAGAGTACTGCTGATGCTGAATCAGGTAGGTACAGTGAGGACTGTGAGTAGGGAGGGGACCAGAGGAGCAGAACCGGGGTAGTTACATGGGTTAAGATAGTGCCCAGAGAGAGGGTCAGGGAGGTGGAGGCGTTAGGATGCGCTGCACCGGGAGGGCAGTAGCTCCTCACACGCTAGAGAGGACAGTGAGCAGGGAGAGGACCAGTGGAGCTGAACCTCGGTAGAATTCGGGGTCAGCATGCCCTGCCCTGGCAAAGCTGCAGCTCCTCCCAGCTCTGGGGTCGCCCTAGATGCTCATTGCTCACACTTCAAATTTTCCTAAAGTTTCAGTCCGGCCCTGTGACGTTACAGGAGGTACACCGATGAGCGGCGGCGGTGGTGGCTGTCCGTCAGCCAGCTCTGTGCTGCAAGACCAGCGACCAGACGGGGCGCGCTCTCGCATACCAAAACAAGCGCACACCGTACCAAAAGAAAATACAAAACAAGCCCTGCCCACAAAAATCCCGAAACGGCTTACATAAGGATTACATAAGGATAGAGAACACTAAAGTCCGATAAAAAACAAGCACTGGCACTAACAGTGCCTTAGGGAGCCCTGTTCACTAGCTCCTCCCGGTGCACTCCACTCAGCACCAACAATGTGCACCGACCGGCCCTACTTACCGGGCTGTGTTGCGGCGATGAGCAGCGTGGAGCCCTGCTTTTTTTTCTGGAAGCCTGCGAGGCTCCGATCCCCCTCTTTGGCATTGGAGCAATTGGGGAAGCTCAGTGTTTCTCTGGCTGGTGTGCGGGACTCTCCTCGGTGCACAGGAGCCCCGCCCACACTGAAGTGAGAGACGCCTGACTTCCGGTCTTTGCGACTACGTTTCGCGAGGTGGGCTTGCTAGTGACTGCGCACTATTTTTAAACAAGCATTTGCAATGCAATACGACTCGCATTTACGCGAGACGTATTGCATTACAAATGGCAGCTTCCACATTTAAAAAAGCACGAACAGGAGTGGGAGGGGTGAGAGGGGGGTGAAAAAACTGCGAACTGCGGGAGGGGGCGGGGGGACACACAGGGCAGCAAATACTGTTCGAGTAAAGGGGCTGATAGCCTCGGAAGGAGCAAAATGACGACATAGGCGTCAGGAGGCGGGACTAAAAAGTCAAACACCAATCACAATGCAGATTTTCTGAATAAAGCCAATCAAAAAGATGGGCGGAAAGTGGGTGGAGCTTCCCCCACTATAGTGTATACAGCATCTCTGAACGAGACAGCGCATGCGCTGCCTAGTCCGAGACCTAATCAAATGCATACATGCTGACTAAAACCATGTAAGAAATGGCTAGAGTCTGTTCTAAAAACTATCGTCCACCCCTCTGATATCTACACCTTTCATTTTGCCCTTAAAAGTATTCCTTCAAATGCAACATAGATTGATTTCCTAAAGTGTCCATGTAAAGTAAAGTGCAAGGTGCCTAACAATGGTAAACATCTTTGGAGACAATATAAAGTGCTTAGATACATTATAAAAAAAGGGGGAACCCCCCCACAATCCAAAAAAGCAGCTAAAGTCAGGTTTAACCCATCAAAGATCTTCTCAGATATCATCTCCTTCGATTTTCCCAACCCCCATTCCTTCAGAAGTTGGCAGTTTAAGTGCAAAATATAATGCATAGTGTTTAAACAAACATACAGTCCAAATCCCCACTCGCAGATACAAATGGGTCCGACACAGCTAGGGTTGATTCACAAGTGGATTTAATAGCAAAGCCAATTTTCTCTGCGCATAGTTCCCGGATTTGTGAAACGCAATGGCAGACGCGTTTCAGCCTGACAGCTTTCTTCAGTGCCGATTTCACTAACGGATCGTTTCACCTGGAGTCCATTTCAATGCTGACATATCCACTCCCACTGGAGTAATGGCTTGACCCCGCCTCTGCCTTAAAGGTGTAATGCCTCTTGTGATGACTTCACCATGCGCTTTGCTTCGAACCGCTACATGGTGGTATGCCCATTCCGATGTGAAAGCCCATTAAGTAATTGGGGATTTCAAACACACAGTGGTGTCCCAACAATGTTGGCTCACGGACAGCACACCTGCCACTGCAGCCAGTCCCTGTGAGTTCGTTATCACGGTGAGTCCACAACTGTAAACAACTGTACATATAATTCTTTCACAGGCATGATCAGCTTATCAAAACCACAAGATGAATTCTCCTCTTTTTGCCTCCACTAATCACCCTGTGCTTCTACCCTTCCCACCCCACCCTCACCCCCCACCACCTCCCAGTGCACCCAGTGGGAGGATAACCCACACCTCCTCCCTGACCCCCCTCAGTCTATGAGAGGATCCTTCATCGAACTGTCAACCCATCGATGTCGAAGCTGGGCTGTTTGGCTGCAGTGTTTGTCAGTTTATCTGCTCACCTTTTTTTAAATATAACGCGCACAGCAAATGTTCTTCGCTTTCTGATAGTGGCCCAAATTCTCTTCCTAGGAGGGTAACCTCTACGATAACACCTCTGGGATCATCAAATGCCATTAATGAGTTTCACTTCTACAATATTAATTGTTGGTCCCTGCCTAAACAACAATTACATATTTTAGACTGTCTAGAGGATATGCAACCAGATGCTGTGTTTGTTACAGAGACTTGGCTCCATGAGGGTTCGGCACCGGATGTTGTGGCGGCTCCCCCACCTAACTACTCCATAGTCAGGAAGGATAGGCAACATAGGATAGGCATTGGTGTGGCAATTGCCATCAAAAATACTATCAAATGTAAAATTGAAGATTTCCCTGCCCCCAACTGCGAAGCATTACTTTTTGCCCTTGCACTTACTCCTAAATTTACATTCTCTCATATTCTGGTGTATCTCTCCCCTGGCCAAGCTGGAAATTGGTGTCTCTCCTTCCCAGATTTAGCTGCTCCTCATATTCTAAAATCAGCTAATTTCACAATCTTGGGTGATTTTAACCTTCATCTGGATGATCCCAAATGCTCCAAAAGTACTTCTCTTATTGAGGATCTTGGGACTTTTTAACTTGAAACTGTGTAATCACAGTCCTACGCATGTTACAGGTCATCTGTTGACCCAATTTTCTCCAATCTGTCCGACTTGGCTATCGCTCCCCCCGGCCCTTTATCCTGGTCTGACCACTTTGCAGTACTCTTCATGCTGAGAATGGCATTGTCCCTCTCTCCCTCTTATTCGGCCTCCAAGGCAAAAACCAGGAGCTGGTCTAAGCTGAATGTCCCAGCCCTCAATAAAGAACTTCATGACACCAGACCAGATTTTAAACAACTGTCGATTTCGGACCAGGATCTTATTCATAACTTGCTTACCGGGGGCTGTGGAAAAATGTCTTCCGGCCTCTGTAAAAAGTTTTGGCCGTCGTTTGCCTTCTGGCCCCTGGTTCAATGAAATGCTAAAATCCAAGAAAAAACAATGTAAGGTCCTCGAAAGGCTCTGGAAGAAATCTTACACCGAAGACTCAAAAACTAATTACGAAATAGCTAAAAAAAATATCATGGGCTTTGCAAATCTGTTTGTGCTGATTTCTTCTCTAAAAAGATCTTAGACGCTCAAAACTGTGCCAAAACACTTTTTAAGGTGGTGAAGGAATTGTCGGTCCCCTGTTAGTTGTCAACCTCCCCACCTCTTTTCCACATTCAATGTGAGGAACTTGCCCTCTTTTCATCAAAAAAGTTGAAAATATCCATTCCCAACTGACCAGCAACCAATCACAGAGAGTGCAATCGGATGATGCTGAGTAATTGGCAATCACTCAGAATTTCTTTTTTACTAATTAATCTAACCCTCAGCCTATAGTTAGCCCTCCATCTAAACTCAATACCTGGCTTCCTTAGGACATTGTGCCTTTTAATCGCATTCTCCAAACCATTAAATCAGGCTCTCCGTTAGATCCTCCCCCATTTGCTTTGTCAGCTGGGCCCTTGATTATTATCCATGATTATGGATCTTCTTAATGCCTCTCTGAATGAAGGGGTAGTTCCCCAGAAATGGAAACACGTGATGGTCCTTCCTCTTCTAAAGAAAACGAAACTGGACCCTACTAACTCCTCCAATGTTCATCCTATTTCTTTGCTCCCCATTTTCTCTAAAATTCTGGAGAAACATGTTAATAGCCAGTTGACCTTTTTTGTGGAATACCAGAATTTCCTTCATCCCTCCCAGTCAAGTTTAGGGCAGGTTTCTCTACGGAATCCACCCTTTGGGGGGTAACTGAGTTGTTAAGGCAGCGCTTGGATTTGGGAGAAACAGTGGCACTCATCCGATTAGATCTTAGCACTGCCTTTGACATGGTGTCTCACCATATCCTCCCGGATGGGCTGATGGCGCTTGGTCTTGATGGAGTGGCCCTGGAGTGGTTCCACTCCTTTCTTAAGGAACAATCCTTTCAGGTTTCTTCTTCTTCTGCCAGGTCCAATTCCCATGTCCTTTCTTCAGGAGTTCCGCAGGGCTCGGTACTGAGCCCACTGTTATTTAACATATACATCCTCCCACTAGTGGAGGTGGTGGGAACCTCTGGGCTGTCTCTTTTCTCCTACGCTGATGACACTCAGATTTTCTTCTCTCTGTCGTCTGCGCAGGGGCAGGGGTCCTCCGAACTCAGCTTGGGTTTGAATAAGATATCTCTCTGGCTGCAAAACAACTTGCTCAAACTCAACAGGGATAAAACAGAAGTCATGATTCTGGGCAAGAGGCCCGGTCTCTGGGGACTTCGTCACTGGCCTGTTGAGTTAGGCATTCCTCGTATACCTTCAAGCCAGGTTGAGAACTTGGGTTTCATTGTGGACGAATCACTATCCATGAAACAACTAGTGGCCAAGGTGACTGCTACTTGCTTTGCGGTACTCAAATGGTTAAAAAAGATCCTTTGGCTGATCCCTTTCTCAGCACAAAGGACTGTGATCCAAGCTCTTATCATCTCCAGATTGGACTACGGCAATGTGTTATACTTGGGAGCTGACAAGTCAACTATTCATGGGCTGCAGCTTGTGCAGAATGCAGCCGCCAGGCTTCTTTATCAGTTACCCAAGTTTGCCTCAGCCTCCAACCTTCCCCATGAGCTGCACTGGCTTACTGTGGCTAATCGCATCTAGTTTAAAGCGTTATGCTACATGTTCAAGGCAAAATCCAGAACGGCTCCCAAATATCTTCTGGACCTGGTCCATCTATACCATCCATTTCGCCTTCTGAGAGCTTCCCTACAGACTCAGTTCACTGTACCACGATTCCACTTGTCCCACATGAAAGGTCGTTCATTTGCCTATTTAGGCCCTCAAATTTGGAACTACCTTCCAGCTTCTTTGAGAGACTCTAAACCCCTACAAAAAGCAAGAAGAGATGCACAAAGACCTGGCTCCTTTAACTCGCTACTTTGCTCACTTTTCTGACATCCCCCTACTCTTCCTTGCCCCTTAGGGTAGCTGCGCGCACTATAAGTCCCATAATAATGATAATAATAACCTACTTGCCTAAATTATATGCAAGAGGAAATGAGGCCCTGAATGCTCAATTTACTCTAATAGAGGTTGTAACAACTATTTCCAACATGCCTTGCGGTAAAGTCATGGGACCTGATTATATTCCCACCAAAATATACAAACTGTTAGCAAACTATATTGCTCTTCTCTTTCTGGAATTATTTAACAGCATTCAAATAACCAACCATTCGCCTTCTTAGCGGCGTGAACCTATAATAGTTGTTTGTGTGAAAAAAGATAAATATCCACCCAACTGTCAATCATACCACCCTATATCACTGTTAAATGCAGATTCAAAAATATACACTAAAATTCTGGCCACCAAGATCAATGGTATTATCACAACACTAGTCCCAAAAGAACAATATATATTCAAACCTGGAAAAGACACCACCACATTCCAACTTTTTAACAACATTGAAAGACTGGGTTGAAGCGCTACAGGAACCTTTAAATATCATATTATTAGATGCAGAGTAGGACTTCAATCAAGTGTCTTGGCAATGGGAGCTACTAAAATAATTTAATGTCAATTCTGATTTTAACAGATTGATACAAGTATTGCAGCTAAAATTTCCATACATCAGTTGTATCTGCCTTAATAACTATTTCCAGAGAGACTAGGCAAGGATGTATGCTGTCACCCGCCTTATACGCTCTCCACATGGAGCCATATATCAAGCAACTTCAAATGTTTATACCTTCAATTCCAAACATTCAAATCCGCTCTCCACTAACAGTATACACGGATGATGCACCTGTCTATCAATTCCAGTTTAAATATTATAGAACAAGAAGTTATACATTTTGGTAATCTGTCTGGAAATAAATGAAATTCTAATAAGACTCAAAGGGGCACATGCATCAAGCATTTTTGCCTTCGCAAACGGGCCTTTTGCGAACGCAAAAAATGCTTTTCCGATGCAGCAAACTCTATTTTGCAATTTGGTAACCTGTTACCGGATCACAAAATGGGTTTGGGATTCACTATTAGGAAGGGGCGTGTTTAGGGCGTCCCTTCCTAATACCGAATCGCATCGGTATGTAGGAATGTTTTGTGACCAAAATGGGGTCGCAAAACATTTGCATTTTATCACCTACTTTAAGTAGGTGGTAACCCATTCGCAAATGGGAAGGGGTCCCCAGGGGGCCCCTTTCCCTTTGTGAATTTTTGTTAAAGCATTTTTTAAGAGCAGGCAGTGGTCCCAAGGACCACTTCCTGCTCTTACAAAATGAAAGGAAAACTTTTCATTTTTTTGTTGTAAAGCAGCCCGTTTTCCTTTAAGGAAAATGGGCTGCTTTACAAAAAAAAAGATTGCTTTATTTGAAAGCAATCACGGACATGGTGGTCTGCTGACCCCAGCAGGCCACCATCCCTGAGATTTTTGCGATTCCTAGGGGGTCGTAAATTGCAACCTACCTCATTAATATTCATGAGGTAGGTCAATTGCGATCTCCTAGGAATCGCAGAAAGTGTTCAGAACACTTCCATGCAAATCGCAATGATTCACAATTAGGAAATCGCAAAACGTGGCCTTCATACATCTGGCCCATATAGTCTTAGCTGATGGAGCTACCAATGCAGACATAGATCTTACACCAGCGACCAAATACTTTGGTATTATGACTGCACCAAAATTAAAACTCTGCTTTAAATATATTTACATGTCTCTAGTAGAATAGATCAAAGGTTTATTGGCTAAATGGAAACATTTCTTTATCTCCCTGATAGGCAGCATTAATTTGGTAAAAATGACTATCCTACCCATGATACTATATCTTTTCTGTGCACTTCCTGTCTATATTTTTACACTTATTATAAACAATTAGATTCCATCATCTTTAAATTTACTTGGAAAGGGAAAGCAGCCCGTAGATTCATTAAACAGCTGAAGCTACCAGTCGATCGAAGAGGCTGGGATCTACTGGACCAGAGAGTATATTAACAAATTAGTATAGGAAATCGCATTAAACAATTATATGATGATAATCCAACTAATTGGATATTCCAACTACTTAAGGATAGTTATCTGCAGTCTAGAAGACATACATATGCTGAGACAAATGTTTTTATAAAGTTACATTAAAAACTATCAACAATGTGAAAAAGACTTGCTATTGAAACAGACAATACTTGAAGATTTCAGATAGAAATGAGCACACTCCAATACTAAATAATCCTGAACTACCCGAGTGCTTCACAACTCTCCCCTTATCCAATTGGCACCAATCAGGAATCACCCAATTAGAGGACTTATTTGATAATCATTCACTGAAATCCTTCTCAGAATTACAAACTTAATTTATATTTTATCGTAATCAATTCTTTAAATAATTACAAATTAGGTCCTATCTCTTAAATAAAAATAATAGAGTGATATTACCTTTAATTCAAGATGACTTTGCTAAGATGATGTTTAATGCAAATAAATCCTCCATCTTCGCTTGTTTGATGAGATTTAAACCCAATGACTCACAACAATGGGCTGATAAGTGGTTCCAAGGGCAGGGAGAAGTAGTAACATCTAACAATATCACTAGTACCCTGACGCGTAATTGTAGAACTATTACCCTAACAAGATTAAGAGGTCAATTATATCATGCTATTTATGATTCTTATGTCACCCAGTCCAAGCTTAGTGAGTGGTACAACTTAACACAATCATGCCACTGCTGCTTGTGCATCACAGCGGATACTATTCATATGTTTGCAAGGACAGTCGAGCCTCTGATGACGAGCGAACGGCTCAGAAACGCGTCAGGCGAAGAACGACTGAGAGCTGACACCGGCATGCTGATGTGTCTTCTACCCGCTGGATTGCGGTGCCGCTCGAGTGCAGCCTCGCCTGAGGGCATGGTGTTTTACAATTGATACGCTGCAGCCCTGCCGTGGAGGCCTGCACCACCCCGATCTTATGGGGGTCACGGGACTCGGTACCACCGAAGTCTGATGTGAAGCAGCATCGAGGGATTAATGGACACATAGTATTCTGGGGCCCATTCAGGGCTTTATATTTTTCAGCTGTGGCGCCCCCATTCAGGGAATTAACACTTACTATATATCCCACAATGCAGCGTTCAAACTCATTTGAGTTCTATTTAAATAAATAGTGGGAGTGTTAAGCGCCAAGGACAGTCGAGCCTCTGATGACGAGCGAACGGCTCAGAAACGCGTCAGGCGAAGAACGACTGAGAGCTGACACCGGCATGCTGATGTGTCTTCTACCCGCTGGATTGCGGTGCCGCTCGAGTGCAGCCTCGCCTGAGGGCATGGTGTTTTACAATATATATATATATGGATATAATGGAGGTTGTCCGCCCCCAGCGCTGTGACCGCCCTGAAGAGGTCCATGCTCCCTGCGGATACATTTAGCTTGGATATATATATATATATATATATATATATATATATATATATATATATATATATATATATATATATATATCTATCGACAACAACTCCGTCATCCACCATGGAATCCTCACCACAAAGACGGAGCACGGACCACAGGATAGTGCAAAGCAGTTTATTGTTGCTCTCCGACCTCTACAGCCATGACGCGTTTCAGCCCGTCAAGGGCCTTGATCACATGACACGCTCTGTCAGTTGGGTAGTACTTATATACCATTTTTTTCTTTTACTCAACCAGTGTTATCTTAGAGTGACAAGTGCCTTTGGGTTAAAATGCATGGAAATGAACATCAGACTTTAGTCATATAGTGTGGGCTTGGAGATGCAATCTCGTAATCTATCTTTATAGATATTTTACATCCAGGTATAATACCTTGACGTGTTCCATCATTTGATTTCCCCTAAAAAATATTGGAATGACTGTCTTAAAACTGTACCGAGAATTTGTAAAAGCACTTAAAACTGATAGTAAAAAATAGGGAAACATTGGCCAAATGTAAACTTTTTACAGTTAAACATCCTGGTAATATATATATATAATACAAGAGGAGAATCAGGCAGTTTGTCATTGATATTTGAAGCAGTCAGAGGCATAGCTCACAAGAGCCCTGCGTTACTTTAGAACAGCAATCACAAAGGATACGGATGAATGGCAGTGCTTAACATATGTGCTTCTGCCAACGTGTGAAACCAAACCTGCTAAACTAGCAGATTAAATGCCACCTCCCTTTCTCCCTTAGTCTCTTCCACAATGACTTGAGGCACAGGCTTTGAAATGGGGTTTGTGTTTTTCCTGTGCATGTCAGAGGTGCCATATCAAAAAAAATATATTTGTTCGTGTTCATTCCCCACAGAAAGATCTTTTACTAGCTAAGGGTCGTTGTAAGTGTAGGGCGTGGCTAGCAGGGTGCTAAGATCCAAGCAAATGTGTAGTGCTACTTCTCTATGTCCCCGAAAAGTGAGTCCCACTGCATGCTGCTGTCCTTGCTGCCTTGGGTCACTGGTGGTACCATTAAATCTGAATATATAACTGATACATAACAATGACAAGGAAAATACCAAGCTGTCAAACAAAACAGGGTCTGGCTCTAATCAGCAAGGCTGAGCCTCTAAACAGAATACAACACACCTTGCCTGTACTGATCCTTATTCCAAAAAGCAAATCATCCAGGTGACAGCAAACAAATTATTGTCAACCTCCTCAAGAATTATTCAAAAATAAATATTTTTTATTTTACATTTTCAAAGATCATTTTGTTTTTCACATAATATCATGGTTCAACAATTTTTACATTACACCACAAGACCAAACAATTGAATGACTACAAGTCAAAACACAAATAATAAATGACATCAAAAGACAACTGACTCACATACAAAACATGTAACACAGAACATATACACTAAGTCATCTTTTTCGAGAATTCTTTACATTGGTTGATCAATCTAGAAAAACCAACAAAAACAGTGTGAGTTATTCAACGGAAAAATGTCTGCACTGTGCCAATATATGGACGTTTGTTTCATCATTCATTTAGCCAGGCAGAAAACATCTTATTATTAATCACACTTGTTTAACAATAACAACAAAAAAGGTCGACGCGTTTCGAACACCATAGGTTTGTAGCTGGGGGTTCTCCTCAGGACCATTCACTACAAGACAATAATGAATAAAGAAAGATTACGAGCCAAACTCCTTCTGTATATGAGCTAAGACAAGCAAAACACTTTAAATCCCTTGAGTCAACAGTTTACGGGCGGCAAGCTTACATATTTGGCGAAATCAGCCGATTTCGCTTATAGACTCAATCAGTTGTTGACTAACACGGGTAACTGCAACAACATAGAAGAAAAAGAAAAGAAAAACCATCTAAGGAACCAGTTGAAACGTCATTTCCCAAAAAGCGGAACACTCATAGTCTATTACTTACTTGGTGTGGATAAAATCAATAGGACCTCTTGAAGACTTGAATGAAGAGGGTGAGCCCTGGAGGGGGAGGGGAAGAGTTTTTAATGCAAACCAAAGGTGCATTTGGCTGCTGGTTCATTAACAATATTATGGAATATGCCATACCTTTCATTAGTTTCATTTAGTTGTGAATGTAGGCGGTCTCGTGGCAGGAACAATTTCCTACAAGAGACAAGATAGAATCATGCAAACGATGTTTGTAAATGCGCGTTGCGCATAAACATTGAAATGCGATAATGCAACAATCATGAGGCGTGAACTAGTGGAAGCATATTCGGGGCTAGTTAAAGGGCTCTCAGGTTTAATGGAGGATCTGCCACTTTAAAACAAATCGTATTCTAGCATATTAAGACAAATTCCGTCCTTAGGTCTTGTTCGTGAGTCTGCATTTACCTTTTATCAGAGCTGGCGTCTCCGATTCTTTTATGCACGTCCGGGCTGGGTCACGGAAAAAGATCTTTAAATTACGTGATCAGACGCTTGTATTTAAGCTTCCGGGTTTCTCGGTTGTGATGGAAGCGGCTGTGCGAGACTTCCCATAATTCCGTTGTTTGGCCGCAATGTAATTGGCTGGGCTCTCAAAACATGACTCCGGTGCTGTATGGGAAATGGAGTCGATGGCGCGTATGTCAATTTGAATAAAACTTTATTGAGTCTTAAAATTCAAATTTGCGCATATGTGTTGCCTCATTACACGTCTACCATCTTAAATCTTGCATATTCATTGGTTATGCATTGAAGCAAACCTAATAGGAAGACTTTTGATCTATATGAAAAAATGGTTGGTGTCCAAAATGGATTTTTTGTGAAAAAATTCTGACGTGAGGGTTAACAGAAATGCAGTAACAGTGGGTTTGATGCAAACTCTACTAAACGGCGCTTGTCTAAAAACCTCATGAATTGTTATCTGAAGCTCATATATCATTAATTTCGTTTATTGGTTATAGGAAGGAACTCATTGTTGAATGAAGACGTTATGGACTTCTGTTCTTTGCTACAAAGTTAGACTTCTCTGTTTGTCATCCTCGTTGTTGTTTTATTATCAGGGGGCAATCTATATGATTAAACAGAGAATCTAAACAGAGAATCTATTAGACCAACATTGAAAGTTACGTGAACAATTGGGATTACCTCCAATTTTGGGTCACCATAAATGTGGTACTTGTACATGTTGTGACAAAACCATTGAAGGCTCTCTCTTTTGCCACAAAAACGTAAATTGGAAACATGATGCCTATACAAATTGTAAGACGAAAAATGTAGTCTATGGCATCCTATGCCCTTGTCCTAAACTTTACATTGGAAAGACCAATCAGGAGGTTCGCCACAGAATCACACAACATAAATCGCGAATCAGAAAGAATGTGCAGACAGCCCCTTTGGTCAATCATTGGCGAAGCCATAACCACCAAGAAACAGATCTAACCTGGACTATAATATCAAAGGTAGATCAGGATCCCCGTGGAGGCGACTTAGAGAAAAAAGTGATCCGCCGTGAAGCCTTACTCATAGTCAAATTTAATACGGCCGTGGATGGTCTTAATGAACTTTCTAAAATCTATAGATTATGATTGTTTTTGTTAAAAACAAAACAATACATTGCCATCTTCTTTCAAAAACTTTCAATGTTGGTCTAATAGATTCTCTGTTTAATCATATAGATTGCCCCCTGATAATAAAACAACAACGAGGATGACAAACAGAGAAGTCTAATTTTGTAGCAAAGAACAGAAGTCCATAACGTGTTCATTCAACAATGAGTTCCTTCCTATAACCAATAAATAAAATTAATGATATATGAGCTTCAGATAATGATATATGAGCTTCAGGTTTTTAGACAAGCGCCGTTTAGTAGAGTTTGCATCAAACCCACTGTTACTGCATTTCTGTTAACCCTCACGTCAGAATATTTTCACAAAAAATCAATTTTGGACACCAACCATTTTTTCGAATAGATCAAAAGTCTTCCTATTAGGTTTGCTTCAATGCACAACCAATGAATATGCAAGATTTAAGATGGTAGACGTGTAATGAGGCAACACATATGCGCAAATTTGAATTTTAAGACTCAATAAAGTTTTATTCAAATTGACATACGCGCCATCAACTCCATTTCCCATACAGCACCGGGGTCATGTTTTGAGAGCCCAGCCAATTACATTGCGGCCAAACAACGGAATTATGGGAAGTCTCGCACAGCCGCTTCCATCACAACCGAGAAACCCGGAAGCTTAAATACAAGCGTCTGATCACGTAATTTAAAGATCTTTTTCCGTGACCCAGCCCGGACGTGTATAAAAGAATCGGGGACGCCAGCTCTGATAAAAGGTAAATGCAGACTCACGAACAAGAACTAAGGACGGAATTTGTCTTAATATGCTAGAATACGATTTGTTTTAAAGTGGCAGATCCTCCATTAAACCTGAGAGCCCTTTAACTAGCCCCGAATATGCTTCCACTAGTTCACGCCTCATGATTGTTGCATTATCGCATTTCAATGTTTATGCGCAACGCGCATTTACAAACATCGTTTGCATGATTCTATCTTGTCTCTTGTAGGAAATGTTTCCTGCCACGAGACCGCCTACATTCACAACTAAATGAAACTAATGAGAGGTATGGCATATTCCATCATATTGTTAATGAACCAGCAGCCAAATGCACCTTTGGTTTGCATTAAAAACTCTTCCCCTCCCCCTCCAGGGCTCACCCTCTTCATTCAAGTCTTCAAGAGGTCCTATTGATTTTATCCACACCAAGTAAGTAATAGACTATGAGTGTTCCGCTTTTTGGGAAATGACGTTTCAACTGGTTCCTTAGACGGTTTTTCTTTTCTTTTTCTTCTATGTTGTTGCAGTTACCCCTGTTAGTCAACAACTGATTGAGTCTATAAGCGAAATCGGCTGATTTCGCCAAATAGGTAAGCTAGCCGCCCGTAAACTGTTGACTCAAGGGATTTAAAGTGCTTTGCTTGTCTTAACTCATATACAGAAGGAGTTTGGCTCTTAATCTTTCTTTATTCATTATTGTCTTGTAGTGAATGGTCCTGAGGAGAACCCCCAGCTACAAACCTATGGGGTTCGAAACGCGTCGACCTTTTTTGTTGTTATTGTTAAACAAGTGTGATTAATAATAAGATGTTTTCTGCCTGGCTAAATGAATGATGAAACAAACGTCCATATATTGGCACAGTGCAGAAATCTTTCCGTTGAATAACTCACACTGTTTTTGTTGGTTTTTCTAGATTGATTAACCAATGTAAAGAATTCTCGAAAAAAGATGACTTGGTGTATATGTTCTGTGTTACATGTTTTGTATGTGAGTCAGTTGTCTTTTGATGTCATTTATTATTTGTGTTTTGACTTGTAGTCATTCAATTGTTTGGTCTTGTGGTGTAATGTAAAAAATTGTTGAACCATGATATTATGTGAAAAACAAAATGATCTTTCAAAATGTAAAATAATTTTGTTTTATTTTTTGAATAATTCTTGAGGAGGTTGACAATAATTTGTTTGCTGTCACCTGGATGATTTGCTTTTTGGAATAAGGATCAGTACAGGCAAGGTGTGTTGCTGTATTCTCTCAAGGAAAATACCAAGCCATGTCTATGTCCGTGTTGGTACCTATCAGTCTTTGGCCAAGGAGACTGTGCCGCCCTGAGAGTGTGCGTTCACGGTATGAAAACCGAGTGTAGCTTAGGGATCTGTTGATTCGGTTTGCAGCGGCAGGCCGATAGGATGATGAATCCCATCAGAACAAGTGGTGGTTCCTATCCCATTAGCATTAAGAACACTATGCATTAACCATGCTCACGGATTGAGACTGGACTTGCAAAAACATTGAGCATTATCCTAATTCCTTTCTTTCTAGTTAAGGTTCACATGCTCCCATTTTCACATATAGAGACAAAAACAATCTGTTTCTCAGTCTGTGTTTATATTTAGAAATGAAAAACTCAAAAATCAAGTCTCATGTCTCCATACTGTCTGGCATTACTGGCAGGCCAACACCTGTGAATACTGATTGCATAGAGAGATGAAGAACAGGAGGGAATTCCCCATTGAAGCTTGACTAGCTGCAGTACTATAATGCTAATGCTTTCAGGTGATTTTACTGTTTGATTGCATATGGCTATTTAGCAGACCGAGGGACTGATTTAGAGTTTGGTAGGCAGTTTGGCATTTCCGCCTGCCTTATGTATCGATGGCGTGACCTTAACTATTCTGTCGACAGAGCCCCCATTAGCTACATTGACAGAATACTTCCTCTGATGGCAGAGGGTCGTTCGACTGCCTGACTTATTTAGCGTAGAGAGTGTAATGTATGTTTTTTTCATGTCTGTCACCGCCTGGAAAAACCTGACAGTGCGGTACAGGGAAAAAAATATAATGACCCCCCCTGCACTTTAGAAGAAAACTCCCAAATTGTAGATGCCATTCGTTTTTTCAGAAACAAAAAACCTAAGCGGGAAAAGAAAACAAAAAAATGGTTAAAAGTTGTCCACCAAACTTTTAGTACACTGAAAGGAACAACCATGATGGCGGTTCCTTTCAATATACAGAGATGACCATTGGGTGGGCAGAGTTCAAAACCTTGATTGAGGTGAGAAAACGATCAAGGATTTTGGGGAGGGGGGGTGTTAGCCCTTTCAGCTGATAACTCTGCAACAGTCAAAACTCAAAAGTCAATAACTATAACAGCTTATTACGTGCTAGGGCCTATTTTCAAACTTTAAGAGTGATTTTCCAGAAATGGCAGGTTAACAAAAATAGGAAACGAGTCACAAGGGTTAGTAGAGGTGTGTACTAATGATCACATTCCCGGATGAATATGCTCAAATATTAATGTGCTCTTAAAGTTTTCTCATGCAACACTTTAGCTAGGTCAACATGAAAGGAAACATTATGTTTAGATGAAGAACAGAGATAGGGGCAGGCACAGATGGCAAGAGATGGAAGAGGAGAATGACAGAGACCGAGAGAAGGAGAGGATGTGGCACCAGAGTAGTGATGTCAACATTTCGTCTGACCATAATATAATTTCCCAATACAATATTATACAATAATATAATGAATATGTACAATAATACAATACAAAGCTATCGCCTCATTGGAGTTAATATTATAAAATATACATCCAAATAGGAGATGTTTTGTAAACGATATTAAGGATGCAATATTGATGTCAGACATTATTTCTAAATTCTTTATTCTGTCATACAAGTGAAAGAAACAGCCGGTGAACATCAGTTACTGGATAGGTCACCGCGATCAAGAATTCTTTGAACATGTTTGCTCATCAGATGTATATTTTAATTTATAGCAATTCAGAGCATGCTTGGCCAAAACTCTCATTACTCACTGCTTATTAAATACAAATGGGTTCTCTGTGATGCACTGAAATCCTGGTTTTACTTCCAAGAACTTTTCCTTTGAAGCCTATGGCACGCTGGTTCCAGCCCTTGCTTCACTAAGCACAAAACAATGTTCATCGGCAAAGACGGTCAGAAAAGTAAACAGACCGCTGTGTGTCTTTCCCAGCTAGCTGCTGACATACACCACTGTCGATCCATCAACACATCGCCTGATGCCTCTATGTCAGAGCCTTTTTTTAAGGATGGGCAAGACGGCAATTGCACAGGGCCCCCACCTTCCAATGGAACCCTGATAAAGTGAGAGCTAACCTTTCTCTTTCTCAGCTTTGTTTCAGTTTGTTAATCAATTCGATCTCCCTCTCTATCTGTCTACGTATCTTTGATTATTTTCTCTCTACCTACCTTCCCTCACCACTCTCTACCTATCTATCTATTGACCTACTTACTAATAAAAGCATCAGATCGTGAGCTAAAACTAAATGTTACAGCCTCACAAATTGTCCTTATTTTAGCTTCTCTACATGCCTGCCATAGATATTTCTTCCGGAGATCAAGTAGCTTTGGGCAGAGGCAAATGATATGATCGATTTTTTCAGCTTTATATCAACATAGTTTACCTCCCTTAATGCCTGTTAAGCGGAGTGGAATATACAGCATTATATGGTGTAAGTATTTCCTTTCTGTTGCAGGTTCAAGATTGGAATTGATGTATGGTTGCTGTGGCATAGAATAAAAGTCGTAGAGCAAATAGGTATACCTGTGCAACAGAATCAAGGATAGGTCTTCTTCATAGCAAATATTCTATAGAATATGCCTAATCAGAGTCTTGCACTGGTATTTTGACAGTGCCCCCAGCACATCCAATTGGGGTAATTTTTGTTGTGTCATTGTTTTGTTGAACATTGACAAGTCCAAGCCCATTCTCCTGAAGGGTCTGGATCTCAGTTCTTTCAGCATTAGCCTCTTTAATGTATTTGAACTTGCTTTGCTACAATTGTAGATATAATTGATATTAGTTGTAAGACGGTAAATAAATAGTGAATTCAAATTAAGTTCCAAGCACAAGTTGCACTGAGGTATTGACCCCAGTAAATTGTGTTCAGTTCTGATATTATCTTGCTGCTAAAGACGATGATGCAAGCAGAAGTGAGGAGATAGTTTTGATGTTTAAAACATGTAATGATTGACCTATCGCTCTTCCTTCATAGATCTTAGCAAACCTTTTAATAGCTTTAGTGACCATACCATTTTTCAACCTCTTTGAAGCGAAATGATGAGACCAAGCCAGGTTTTTATCGTTTTTTACTCCCAAATACTCATAATTGGTTACCTTCCCAATTATAGGTTCCAATCATCTCTGTCTTTTGTCTACAACTCT
The DNA here is from genome assembly GCA_963921515.1 of Calotriton arnoldi. NCBI lineage: Eukaryota > Metazoa > Chordata > Amphibia > Caudata > Salamandridae > Calotriton > Calotriton arnoldi. The sequence goes on from CAWUFW010001998.1 coordinate 2,366,399, forward strand.
TTCGAAAGCACATTACTTCTAACAACTGATTGTGAGGCCAGTCTTTAGACTGTAGTTGTATACTCTTGTTAGTTGATGTTGTAGGCCTTTAAAGGGCATTGAAAATATCATCAGGTTATCTGCATAAGCCAGATGAATGATCAGTTGCTTCCCCAATTTCTGCGGCAGCCGCTCTATTGGGCTGAGGTGTGCCGAGGGATCTGAAATGTACAGGGGAAATAAAAGAGGTGCCAAATTGCAACCCTGTTTCAGAGTTTACATTTTCGGTGGAAGAAAGTTTTGGCTGGGAAGCTTGATGCCATGTTTCTTGATGCAGTAGTATAATATAATACTTCTTTCATTCAACTCATCTCTGTCTGCCTTGCGTATCTTGCTTTCTTTCCCCCCTCCTTCTACATAATCTTTCTCTACCTCATCTCCCTAATCTATTGCTCTATCTTGTTATACCTTAACTCCACCTCACCAATCACCAAATTCTAGTCCTTCTCTCTACCTCAATTCTCTGCGTACCTCTCTATGCGACTCGGTCTATGTAACCTTTCTCTATCAGCCTCTACCTCCCTTTCGCTGTCCCACCTATCTCTTTTCTCTAATCTCTCTTTTTATTTCAGCTCACCTATTCTACCTCACCTCTCTTAGCCTTCCTCACTCCACCTATCACAGCATTTCTGCAAACGTATTCTTTCTTTCTCTACCTCAATTCTAACTACCTCTCTTCTTTCTACCACCTTTCTCATGACCTCGTGACTCTTGCCTCACTCCTCTCTCTGCACCTCACTGCTCTGCTTCTCTTTCATCTCCCAACCTCAATTCAAGTGATAAGTTATTATTATTCAACAGTCCACTACACATTCTCCAAGTAAGCCATACGGCATCTTTCCTGCAACTGGAAGAACAGACTAATTATATTCTGGATTCTATGTCAAATATGTTATTGTTGCAGGTTATCTGTTGCTACTACTTGACTGGCAGACAATGGACAGATTGGATTTTTTTTGCTTTGGAGAGCCTTCGTTCCTAAAGTTTAATCTATAATTCGATATTCTTTGGCATCATGAGTGCTTGAATTAGTTGAAAATGGGTAGTAAATTCAAACACAGTCATGTAACTATTTTCTGATTAGGGCCCAAAAACCCCTCAAGCTGACACTGCTCCAGGTGTTATAATACAAATATTTTGCCGCCATGGAACTGATGCATGGGGTTGAATCTTGTGCAGATGTAAGGGTCACCCATGCATGTTGTGTACTAAACCTTTTTTGTCTCACCTCAGAAAGCTGCCAAGTGATATATAAGCTCATTCTACCACCACACTATTGTGAGTACTGAAAGTGAAAAAGTAGATGCTTTATCACAGGAAATCCTATATGGAACAGAGTGTGAAGGATTATGCTAATCCCAATTCAACCGTAAACCTGAGATTATGGCCAAACCAGGGTTCCCATTTCAGCAGGAATCCTTGCACCTTCGAGAATCTTTTACATTATCAATTACTTTGGATGCTTTTTATTCGCTGGATGCTCACCGCCCCTAAACAATATCCCTCCATATCTCTCTGCCCCCTGAAAATGGCTCCCCACACATAAACTACACTCATCCCTGACTGAACCTTAAAAACTCTTTCTAACCCTAAACTCCACCCATCCCTGAACCCTAAAAAACCCTCACCACACCTAATCTCCACCCATCTCTGACCCCTAAACTCCACCCATCCATGAAACCTTAACACTCTTTCTAAGTCTAAACTCTACTCATCTCCTAATCTAAAACCCCCTCACTACCCATAAACTCCAGCCATTCCTTAAACCTAAAAACATTTTTTATGCCTAAAAACCACCCATCATTGATCCCTTAAAATCCCGCACCACCCCTAAACTCTACTTAAGCCTGAACCCTAAAAGTCCTCACCATTCCTGAAAACCACCCATTCATGACCCCTAGAACCTTTCACAACTCCTTAACTCCCACCATCCCTGAACCCTAAAAATCCTTTCTACATATAAACTCCACCCATCCCTGAACCCTGAAAATACCTCACCACACTAAACTCCTCCCATGCATGATTCCTAAAAAATGCTCACTATCCTATACTCCACGCATCCATGAACCCTAAAAATACCCAAACCCCTCATCACCTCTAAACATCAACCATGAACCCAAAAATCTCAGCTTTCCCTAATCTTCACCCAAATGTGTGATTTTGGATGCGTCCTTAAAATTATCTTTCCTTTAAAATGTTTCCTTTAATCTTTAATTTACTTGTATGTCCTTAAAATTGTCTTTCCTTAAAATTGTTTTTCCGTGGTTTGGTTTCCTCCAATGTGGTTTCTCAGTCTTTGTTTTTCCATTAATTCACATACATCAATTACCAGTCAAATTAGCAAATTGAGTGTTTCAGTACTACTGAATGCAGAGCTACTGCTCCGCTGGAATTTTCCAGGACATATTTGACAGATTCAACCATGAGCAATTTATCTCTGAAAAATCGCCATCGAATAGTGAATTACCTACTACAATTGGTGCAGTAACAACCATTTATCCAGTAATTCCCAATCTGTAGGGAACAACTCAGAATACAAAGATAATTCTGCATTCTGAAATTACTTCTCAGTGTTGTTTTGGTAATTTCTGGCAGAAATTTACTGCATCAGAATCTCTGGTCCTGTTAGAATGAAGGCCTACACGAAAAAAGGTAAAATGTGAATGTTGGAAATTCAAGGGAGGACACTGCTGAAAATGGTGTTGAAACAGCGGTTTCCACAGATATTCCCCCACCGTGGCACAAAAATTATAATCCTAAGAGAAAAAAAACACATCAGGGAATTAACAATCTCTGTGCCATTTCTGGAATTCCAACCTCTTTGCCAGTGAACTTAAATGAGGTTCCTAGTGTGAGCGTTCTGAGCTATGGACGTGGGCATCACAACTACAGCGCCTAAGAGGTTAATATGGTTAAATGCAAATTACTTGAATGCATGAATTCAGCCATATGTGCATTCATTACTAGAAGAAGGAGCAAGGAATCGCACTCCAGGGCCAGATGTTCACAAATGTAGAACTGTAGGATAATCGAGTTTTTCTACAAATAAGGGACTGCGATGAAGATCGAAGCAGCTCTTACATAAATATTACACCATTTGCCATTGGAAACAGCAGAAAGGCAAATTTACCCTGCTTTCAGTGAAACACATCCCACTATCTTTGCTCCGAGAGAAGCATCTCACAAGAGAAACACTTCAGAAAATCTGGCGGAACTGCAATACTGTTGTTTAGCCAAGGAAGAAACCCTAAATAAGAAGTTACCACCACGAAAACATACATCTGTAAGGCAGAGTATAAACACACATGCAAGGTTACAAAAAGAGTTCCCTGTGCTGCAAGTAAGAACACATGAAGTAAGTTCTTTGATGTTCGCAGGCAAAATGACATCACTCAACGTGGTCAACTAATCAACATCTTGTAATGAAACAAGAGATAGTAGTTAAAGCTAAAAGCGCTACAAAGAGCACACACCTCCCACACGAAATCACTCAATGCATGGCCCATGCAGGCCAATCAACCAATTGATTGACACAGCAACTAACAAATGACAAACAAAAGCTGAGCCAAAGCCCCTTTTCTATGTATGTCTATGTATTATAATGTACAAATTTCTCAGAAAACACGAGGCTGGCAGACAGCTAAAGCTGCCTGTAGGCCACATATAAAAACAAGCATTGGCATAGCCAATAGGTCTCGCCTTTGGGACCTTATGTGTTTAGCCAGAACTTTTGGCTATGATGTAGAGCATTGTGGCTGCTGTGCATCATGTTGAAAAGTTATAATAAAAAGTGTTAAGCATTTTTGTTACCTTTATACAAACCAAGATGACATTATATACAACTGAACAACCTGATTAAAAAAAGATTTTAAGATAAAAAATGTCTTCTAGTTTTTTTGTACTTGCACTGCTGGCAACTTCTTCCTGCCTGTTCTTATGCTTGTTTGTTATAATTTTTTTTGTTATGGGGGAGCGGGACATAAATAACGGGGGAGTGGATGTTGGAAAACAGTAATTTAATTAGAACACGAGCAGCGGACGGACACTAGGGGAGAATCAACAGATGCCAGATTCCGAGGGCAGACTAACGCGATGCTTAGGTGATGTTTAGGTGATGCTTAGGTGGTGCACTGATGCAAAATGGTGGTGGTGAGTGATGTTTGGTGCTCAGGTGGTGCCACTATATGGTGTGGATTGAAGGTACGTTGTGTATTGTGGAGTTGAAATATGTTTGGTGTGTAATTATGTGGTGTGTACTGGAAATGTGGGGAGTTGAATTGTGTGGCCTGGAACTGTGGTATTGAGTGAAATTATGCTTAGTGAAATTGTGTCATGGTGTGGAGTGCATTTATGTTGATTGGTGGTATGTGGCATAGAGTGCATTTATGTGGAGTGTATTTATGTTGCATTGAGTAGATTGCAATTATGTGGTGTGTAATTATGTGGCACTGAGTGGTATTATATGGAGTGTATTTATGTTGCATTGAGTAGAGTGTTATTATGTGGCACTGAGTGGTATTATGTGGAGTGTATTTATGTTGCATTGAGTAAAGTGTAATTATGTGGCGTGTTATTACGTGGCACTGAGTGGTATTATGTGGAGTGTATTTATGCTGCATTGCGTAGAGTGTGATTATGTGGCGTGTAATTATGTGTCCCTGAGTGGTATTATTTGGAGAGTATGTTGCATTGAGTGCAGTGTAATTATGTAGCATATAATTATGTGGCACTGAGTGGTATTATGTGGAGTGTATTTATGTTGCATTGAGTAGAGTGTAATTATGTGGTACTGCGTGGTATGTGGGGTGTATTTATGTAGCATTGAGTAGAGTGTAATTATGTGGCGTGTAATTATGTGGTACTGAGTGGTATTATGTTGATTGTATTTATGTTGCATTGAGTAGAGTGTAAATATGTGGCGTGTAATTATGTGGCACTGAGTGGTATTATATGAATTGTATTTGTGTTGCATTGAGTAGAGTGTAATTATGTGGCGTGTAATTATGTGGCACTGAGTGGTATTATGTGGAGTGTATTTATGTTGCATTGAGTAGAGTGTAATTATGTGGTACTGAGTGGTATGTGGGGTGTATTTATGTTGCATTGAATAGAGTGTAATTATGTGACGTGTAATTATGTGGTACTGACTGGTATTATGTGGAGTGTATTTATGTTGCATTGAGTAGAGTGTAATTATGTGGCACGGAGTGGTATTATGTGGAGTGTATTTATGTTGCATTGAATAGAGTGTAATTGTGACGTGTGATTATGTGGTACTGAGTGGTATTATGTGGAGTGTATTTATGTTGCATTGAGTAGAGTGTAATTATGTGGTGTGTAATTATGTGGTACTGAGTGGTATTATGTGGAGTGTATTTATATTGCATTGAGTAGAGTGTAATTATGTGGCGTGTTATTACGTGGCACTGAGTGGTATTATGTGGAGTGTATTTATTTTGCATTGAGTAGATTGTGATTATGTGGTGTATAATTATGTGGCACTGAGTGGTATTATGTGGAGTGTATTTATGTTGCATTGAGTAGAGTGTAATTACGTGGTGTGTAATTATGTGGTACTGAGTGGTATTATGTGGGTGTATTTATATTGCATTGAGTAGAGTGTAATTATGTGGCGTGTTATTACGTGGCACTGAGTGGTATTATGTGGAGTGTATTTATTTTGCATTGAGTAGATTGCGATTATATGGCGTGTAATTATGTGGCACTGAGTGGTATTATGTGGAGTGTATTTATGTTGCATTGAATAGAGTGTAATTGTGACGTGTGATTATGTGGTATTATATGGAGTGTATTTATATTGCATTGAGTGGAGTGGAGTGTAATTATGTGGCATGTTATTACGTGGCACTGAGTGGTATTATGTGGAGTGTGGTGACGGGTCACTGAGGCCTACAGTTTGGCTGCCTTCGGAAGCTGGTCACGGTGCCGGAGCGGCACATCTCCTGGCACATAGCTTTGGCTCCTGGTCTCTGCTGCGGGGCGAGCCTGGTGGTGGGCACGGTTCACTGTTTCCCAATGTCCTTGAAACCATCCGAATTCACCGTTATTAGGAACGTGTATACGTCCCAGTCCACGTCGCAGGGATGCACGTGCGTCCGCGAGGGACAGTGTACAAGCCGCAGTACAAGTTCCTTCTTGTGTGAACGGCCCGATCCAGTCAGCGCGTGGATGTGTGTATGTTTACGTCTACGATGATCTGTGTACAGGCACCAGTTCACTGTTACGAGAATTCATTGAAACGTCCCAACTCACAGTTGCACAAGGATCTGTGGATGTCCACTAGTGTCGGTAGTACGGTACACCGTCACAATCCACTGTGCGCGATGGTCTGTGTACATGCTCCAGCCGGCCCACATCTGTGCATGCCCCTGCCTTAGACCCCGGAGCTGAGGAAAGTGAGAGAGCCTTGCACGCCCCGCAGAGCCCGCCACCCAACAGCATAAGAGGATAGTTTACCACAGATTACGCTTCTTACCGGTTATTTATAGCTCAGACTTTGTAAAAATGGAAACATGCCCTCCCTCTGCCCGACGGTCCACAGATGAAAATCACATGTGCGCACATACAAACACATTCACCACATATTTACACACTCTCGCATCACAGGCGTGCACCTACAAACTCAAGCACTGCAGATATCCACACTAAAATCAAACGTCTGCACATACAAACACGAGCACCCTAGATACACACTCTCATGTCAACACAAGCACTACATTTAAACACAAACTCTCAAACCACACGTGTGTTCCCAAAACACATACTCACTAAAGCAAGGATCCGCAAATCCCTAAAGCACGTGTGCACACAAGAACACGCCACGGACCCACATGCGGATACCTTTTGCAAAATTGGGGCTATTTATTCTTTTTTTTCTTAAGCTGTGAAGATGTGTCGGAGTGCTTTTCAAAGCGCAATAGGTCCCATCAATCTAAAATAGAAAATGATTAAACCTTTAAGACCCAAAGCAAGTTAAAATCAATTCACGGATGAAGAAGGGATAACAGTCCAGCAAACCTCGTACCGAACCAATTTTTCAGAGGTGTTCAAAACGATTATTCTTCTTAAAGGAGAAGGGAGCACACTGCAGATGTCAAGGGGAAAGAGTGGGCGATGTACGAAAGCCAGACAGGAAAATTACAAAGTAACGGGTGTGCTTCTTACACCACCAGACACAAAAGAAACCAAGGTTAGAAGCCAAGTTGCAGTCGAAGCAAGCACTGGCAAAGTCGACAGGCCTCGCTTTGAAAGCCATTAGCAGACCGGCTTTGCCAGACTTGCTGCCGACACTGAACAGCCTCTGTAAAAGTAAAACAAACATTGGCTCAGCTAGCAAGTGTCACTTGCCTTCCGAGTCCTGACGAAACACCGAAAATGCCTGCTGAGTGTAAAAGTAACAAGCGCCAGCGCGAGCGCCATCTGTTTCTAATTAACGCGAACACGAGACGCGGGCGCGATAATTAGAAACAGATGGCGATGATGCTCGCTCCCGAGCTCCCTAGGCCAGGGGAGAGAAAAGGCGGGACATGCACCCGCCTCTTGCCAATTGCGTGCTGTCTATCTTAGAAAGACGCACGCAAAGGCCAATAGCGTGTGAAAGCACACGCACGAGCGTGTGGTCCCAGTTTAAAGCCTTTACTAGAAGTCTCGCCAGAGCAGCGCATGCGCGCTGGCTCAGGCGAGACCTAATGACCCCTACACTCTGGGACAAAACTCCTAAAGTGTCAGGGCCGTTCATTTTTTTTATTTTTTCAAAGCAACGTCCCTCATTGGAAGTTTGTTTCGAGAAGCAAAACAGTTTGCGGAGCGTCTGCATGATTCACGGTGGCCTCTCAGCAATCTGGCAATACCTTCAGAGAATTCTCCATGGCGGTGTCTCCGATAAAGGCACACAGAACTCCACCCAGAAGGAGGAGAACTCTAAATATGGCTGGGGGTAGTCTGCCATACATTCCTCCCCTGCCCGGGCAGACTAGAATACAGCCTACAACCTTTAAATGAGGCCCTTAGTTTGGTGGAATGGATGCAATCCTAAAGCTAGTCCAGCAAGGTCAACTTTTCATTTTGATTCTTACGCGCTCCAGTTGCCTATATGTTAGTGTCTGTTGACGAGTTTTGGTCCTTCATAGACTTTAAAGTGGTAGAAAAATGAAGTGATTTTTCGACCATAAATCTCCTTCGGAAAGAAGTGGAGAGTTTGCTTGACTGTTTATTTTAGATATCTCTTATCCTCAAATAATTCGAAATTGAGTATCTGAAGAAAATATGTATATTAAATGAAGCCTTTAAGGGCTGAACCACAGACAGTACTGCTCTCATTTCTTAACTAAGTTGCCTTCTCTGAGTATTATGACCCAAAGATGTTATTTCCACTGCTATTGGGAAAGTGCCATCTAAATTTGATGTGATTATTTGACATCGGTTTTTATTTGTTCTGTGGCATTTTAACATCCCACTTTCTACAATCTTGTTTTATAGGTTGTCGGGGTGTGGGGTGCAGCGATTAGCTTGGGCCAACGGGAGTGTGTTGTGTTTACTGGGTCCCATTTAGGTAACAAGACTGATATTGTACTCACTTTTGTTAACTGCTAGTTATAGGTAAGCGGAAGGCCATTGGTGTTGCTCCCACCCTTAACAAACCCAATAAGTGAGCAAGGAAAGGAAGAGAGCACCCTCAACCAAATTAATGATGTGATTGAGGAGGTTGAAATGATATTGAATCCTCCTACATCTCCTTTGACCCGCGGTCCCGAGAAGAGTTTGAAATCTACACTACCTGATATCTTTGAGAAAAGGCCTTCCAGGGTACAGACAAGCAAGAACAAGACTCTCTCAATTTTGGCACCTGGGCAAATTGCAGCTATAGATGGGGCATCTTCAAGCGCTCCCTTGGTATGTCACCCCCTCCACTCAAACTGGTAGTGGTCTGTTTCAATAGGTTTACCCCATTGATGGAAAGTATTGCAGGTGGGTCACCATTGCCTGCTTGTAGGGAGGAGGAGGCTAGTATTACCACCCAGTCACATGATGCAACTACTAATCTGTATGAAATCGTACTAGCTCTGCATAATGAAGTAGCCAGCTTAAAGGAGGTTGTCAAATCCCTGGAATGGAAACTAAACACTGCTTCAGAAATGATAGCTCAGGTTATCAAACCGCAGGGTAATACAGCTAGTTTTCTTCCAGCCTTGTCCCTTGCCCCCCCTACTCCTGATGTTTCTCAGCAATGCAGATCACAGGAAATTCGGAATACTTGTAGGATCTTGCCAGCTAGCCCTGTCTATCTATCCCAAATCAATAGACATCAAGACAGGCAACGGGTGCAAGATTATAGATGAGACCCCAACTTTTCCGACCCCTGCAGTTCAGGGTGTTCTACTAGTACTGCTCCTGGACACAATGGAATGCCTTCTAGAGAGTGGGCGTGGGTCAGTCCATTGGGAAGGGACATTCGAGGTCCTATTTACAGAGAGAGACTGACCCAGAACTGACATAGTAAGGGCTACTATACTTTTAAACTGATTAATGTTCCAAAATTGGGAAAGGAGTGTTTCGAGAGCAGGGAGTCACTTCACAATAAGGTTCTACACTGGCTAAGGGGTACCTACAAATGTAATCAATCTTTATGCAAGATATCCTGTGTGCCTGTAGAAATTCTGTTGAGCTTGAGCCACGCGACACTATTGGAGTAGAGGTGGCTTTCAGGGAAATCCTAGATGGTCTGCTGGCCATTGAAGCAATTCAACTTTCCTTCTGCAGCAGTAAGGGGAGTGGTGGTTACCCAGTTCTGGAGGGGGAATTGATTCCAGAAGGGAGCGGTCTTTGAGTCGTGGTGATTTACTGCAGCATCTAGCTTCCCACGATACCCCTGGCCCTTCATCTAATGAAGATGACTCTGAAGACTTGATACCCCATTTAGAAGTAGAGGCAGATGCTGCCCCGGGGGATGAGGAGCATTTGTTGGGTACTGCATTTGAGCAACCATGAACTAGTGGACAGTTCCAGATTCTCTTGTGGAATATTGCTGGATTAGGCAGTAAACTGGTTGACTCACTATGGGGAGATTGTATTAATTGTTTTGCCCTTTGCTTCTTCCAGGAGACGTGGGCTCTAGAGCCGTTATATAAGTCAGGGTTTGTTACCTTTTCATGGATGCACTTCCTTCTACATCTGGTCGTCCCTCTGGGGGTCTCTTGATATGGGTTACAATCTCTCTCAACTGGGTCATTGAGCAACTGATGATTGAGTGGTCGGATGTCCTAGGGCTAAATGTAAGGGCCAGTAATGGATCCACTATTAATATTTATAATATCTAAAATCAAAGTGTGGCTTACCATAGCTCTTCTCCAACATTAAGCACTTTAGATAATCACTTAGAGTCCCTGTCTTATAAACCTAAGCTCATCCTTGGAGGCGACTTTAATACCACCTACGAGCCATTGGACCATATCATGGTTGTGACTGAACCTGAAGATGCAGCCCTGGCCATTCCGGATTTAAATGCTCCCCCCTCTTATGCGGACATCCAGGTTTCTAGGAAACCCTCAACCATTTCTTCACATCATAAGAATTAGGGTTCTTTTTAAAAATGGGCTTCTGTTCATAATTATGATCCAGTGGCTAGAGACATCTTTCGTTTCCTTGATTTTCTCTGGGAAGGATTCCTCAAGAATTTAGCTCCTTTCACTTTGACCGCTCAGTGGTCCGCTATTAGAGCTTTTAGGGGTCCACTGGATAGCTGGTTGAATTGTTTTCTTTGGTTATCTGGCTTTTGAAGAGTTTTCATCTTAAACAGCCTCCTCTTTACTCCATTACTCCTGCCTGGGATCTACCTACTTTTCTGAGTGGTTTACAAATGGCTCCATTTCAGCCCCTGGAAGATTGCCCTCTGATGTGGTTATCGGCCGAGCTGTTTTTCTTTTGCTGGCTATTACCTCCGCTTGGTGTTTAGGCAAGCTTGGGGCATTATTCATCTCTTTTCGTTATCTAAGGATATTTCCAGATTGGGTTGTTCTGCATCCTGATCCAGGGTTTCTCCTAAACCCAGCTCCAAATTTGATTTGCAGCAGCAGTTCATTCTTCCAGTGGGGTCCCATCCTCCCTTGATGTTAGGTGTTGTTCATTGGATTATTTACAGCGCACTAAGGATTTTCACCTAGTCTTTATTTGTCTCCTTTGGGAATGTTCATAAAGGCGAAAAGGTGATGACTGACCTTGAGTCACTGGGTAAGACAAGGTATATGTCAGGCATACGTTTCTCTTGATCTGATACCTCCTTCTTCTGTCCAGGGTAGGTCCACTAGATCGATCTCGACGTCCTGGGCGGAGGTGGGTGGTGTATTTATCCAGGAAATCTGTAGGGCAGCTAACGAGCCTTCTTTTGAGACCTTTGTAAAACACTATTTTGTTTTTTTACTTTTCTTTATTGATTTTCACAATGACAAATACAGCAACAACACAGTGCAATTACAATTAGACATGATGTAATAGTACTTATAGATCAGCGAGGTCAACTGACAAAGGCCTACATTGCCATCAAATATTCCAGCAAATCAATTTTCTTTGTAAAACACTATTGATTGGATAGTGATGATGCCATGGCAAGTATTTTTGGTCATATGGTTTTGACCACTGCTGTGCAGTCATTTGCTTTCTATTATGAATACATTTATGTCCGTGCAAACCTTTCTTTTGTCTCTAGCTTGTGATTTCCTCACTATGTAACGACTGTGACGAGGAGGACCTAACCGGGGTAATGAAGGTTACTGGTGCGTAAAGAAGACTCCTTGTCACTTTATCTCTCTCTCGGAACTCAGAGACATTTTGCAGTCCATTTGTGGAGTTACAGGAGTGTGGTTTTATTATTTGCCAAGCTCTTTATTTCAGTCAGTTTTGGCAAACTGTATCACTCAGGTGGCGTACAGCAACGCTTTCTGAACGCCATACAAAACACCCAGCTTTTGGCAGGAGAACCGCGATCCTTCATTTTATAGTACCGTGCTAGCGATCAAATGGAAAATGTAAATGTTACTTATTTATTAACATTGTGTTAGCCATGAAACTGCTTTTTTATTTGCTGTTTTTATTTTCAGAAATGTTCTGCTTTCTGCGATCATACAGTGATCATCAGCGGTATGAAGGATCCCTGATTTATTTTTCCCTCATTATTGATTTACTATACATTCTATATTGCATGTGCATTCGAGCTGACCTTCATTTTAACTGTCCATATATTTTTATATGTTGAGATATTATTAAAGTGGTTTATCTTTCTAGAAATTCATACCCAGGCCAGACAATCATATCTTTATTTCAGCTGTGATGACTGTGTTGCACTGTAACTTTTGTTGCAACATTTTGAAAACTAACAAAACATACTGAACTGAGAAGCATACTGTACATATCCCAGAACGTTTGGATACCTGTATACTCCTGACAGTAAACTGTTCTGCTTAAAACCTTAGGACCAGAGTACCACCTAAACATTCCCGTTACCTTTGTTTCCTAGAAAACCTCTCATTATGGCCACGTGTTATATCCACAAGCCACACATACACCCTTTGTACCATTTTATGGCACACATACTTTTCAGACACGTTCTGGTCGCTCATGTCCTTTGCAGAAAAAGCGATTACATTTATGCATTCGGCACCTGTGCCGATTTTAATTTATATTCCTCTCAAATAATGTATTCAAACACGTACTCGTGTGTTCCCGTGTCTTTATAACCTTAAAGTAAGGTCACCCTACTTAAGCACTCTAGTCTAAATAAACAATTTCTACACATAATGTACCTCTACATACAGTCATCCATCAGCAATGTATCCCACGCCGACTGTTTCTCTTTCTCTATCTTCCTTTTTATGTTTCCCGCATAGACGGTTTTCTTCACTTATCAAAACCTCCTCACAGTCATGAAGAACAAGTGGATTACTAAGAAACTGAGAGAGCAGTGGAGAAGGAGGACTGTGGGCACCAGAGTGTTATATCAGAAAAAATAAAAAATCATAGGCCAGGACTTGCGCAGGGGGTTTGGCATAGGGTCTGGCTGAAGGCCAGTAGCGGCTCCTGGAGGGAGTGCTGCGGGGCGGTGGGGCGGGGGAGGGGCAGGGTGGGGGGTTGTAAACTCCGGCTTACGGCCGAACTGAGTTAAGTACATAAATAAATAAATAAAACTAATTACATTGCGCGCGCTGCATCGCCGATTGCGATGCAGCGCGCACAATGTAATTCGTTTTATTTATGTACTTAACTCAGTTCGGCCGTAAGCCAGAGTTTACTACCCCCCACCCTGCTCCTCCCCCACCCCGCCCCACCACCCCGCAGCACTCCCTCCAGGAGCAGCTACTGCTGAAGGCCAAGACCTGCAGCCATGCTCCTGAAGGCTGTGCACAATGGGATGTCCACTGGGCCTAGCCTCTACGTTTTTATTTTCCTGATAGAATGCACTGGTACTCACTATTCACATTCCCTACCAATCACCCAGCCTGCTGCAGCTGGGGCATAGTGCCTCATAAGACATCAAAATTCCCTGGAAAAAATCACAATAGGTTGCTTATGGCTCAGCTAATTAAAACCAAAGAACACCTTGAAATTCATCAGTTAGCGTTGCAAAGCCTGACATAACTGATGGTAATGGCCATGTTCGGTGCACTGTTTTTCTAATGGTACAGGAAACATGCATTGGCAAAGCCAATAAGTCTTGCCAATGCGTTTTTATTTTCTGATGGTGAGTGGGGGTGTGAAACATGGACACCGGAATAGGGAACAGGCTACACGGAGAACAGGAAGGTGGGAACAAGCAACATGGACAACGAAGTGGTGGGAGGGACAAAGCAATGCAGACAATAAGGGGTGGGAGGGAAGATGCAACACGGACCACAAATGCAACATGGAAGAAGCAACACAAACAACAAGGAAGAAGAAAGAAAAATAGTACCTGCGTCAGTGTGCTAGCAGTGGAAGGGCTCTGACCAAAATGAAATAATCAGTATTTGGTCAAGACCACTGACTCATTGTCAGTGAAATTGCTCTCCCACCCTCGCAGCTCCACCATTAAGTGAGGCCTGCCCTTGCACTCTCGAGTGTTGGTGATCGAGGCCCTCCTCCACCCGCAGGTTTCCCTGCGCCTCATCCCTGGTGGTCCAGTGGACCTCTGTCTCCTTCCTCTCACTCTGCTCTTCCACTTGTTTTCACTCGTTTTTCTACCCTTTTTTATCTTTCACCTTTCTGCACTTTTCTGCATCTCTGCTCTTTTGTGCCTTATTTCTGCTCATTTTCCCTTCCCTTCCTCTCGCTCTGCTCTTTCAGTCGTTTTCACTCGTTTTTCTACCCTCTTTTATCTTTCACCTTTCTGCACTTTTCTGCATCTCTGCTCTTTTGTGCCTTATTTCTGCTTATTTTCCCTTTTTTCTTTATCCCTTATCTCCTCCCTTTACCTTTCCCCGACGCTGCTGCCCCGCGGCCCCTCCCCCCCAGCGCGACCGGCCCAATCCAGCTCCCCTCCCCTCTCCCGCCTCCCAGCTGTCCAGCCCTCCCTGACCCCTACTTAATGGCGGCCGCTGCGGGGACAGGCGAGCAAGACCACTGACTCATTGTCAGTGAAATTGCTCTCCCACCCTCGCAGCTCCACCATTAAGTGAGGCCTGCCCCTGCCCCTGCACTCTCGAGTGTTGGTGATCGAGGCCCTCCTCCACCCGCAGGTTTCTCTGCGCCTCATCCCTGGTGGCCCAGTGGACCTCTGTCTCCTTCCTCTCGCTCTGCTCTTTCACTCGTTTTTCTACCCTCTTTTATCTTTCACCTTTCTGCACTTTTCTGCATCTCTGCTCTTTTGTGCCTTATTTCTGCTTATTTTCCCTTTTTCTTTATCCCTTATTTCCTCCCTTTACCTTTCCCCGTCGCTCCTGCCCCCGCGGCCCCGCCCCCCCCAGCGCGACCAGCCCAATCCAGCTCCCCTCCCCGCTCCCGGCTCCCAGCTGTCCAGCCCTCCCTGACCCCTACTTAATGGCGGCCGCGGGCAGCGGGCGCACCGCTGGCGTGCCGAAGGCGCGTCAAAGGCAAGCCCGTCTGCGCCCGTCCGCGACCCGACCGAGAACAACACCAGGAACCCTGGACCTCCGCCCCGCCAACGCTACGACCCAGCAGCACTCCATGCACTCAACCCAGGCCGCAACAACAACTGCAAGCTAGCATCACCATCCGACACCCATGGACCCTTCAGCTGTCACCGCTGCCGGCACACCTGCAGCACCGCCAAGAACACGGATCCAGCACAACCTGCCCACAAGAACACAACCAGACCGAAGACCCTGCAATGCATCCTCCTCAACGTCCGATCCCTCCACAAACACACCACAGAAATCTGGGACCTCCTCGACAGCACCACCCCGGACGTAGCGTTCTTCACTGAAACCTGGACCAACACCACCTCGGGACCGGACATCGCCATCGCCATCCCCCAAGGATACAAGATCTCCAGGAAGGACCGCCCCACCCGCCCAGGAGGAGGAATCGCCATCGTCCACAAATCCAGCCTCCGCCTGAGCACACTCTCCGACGAGCCCACAGAACTGATGGAACACCTTCACTTCAAGATACTGGCCAGCCCCACCGCCACCCTCCGAGGAACCCTCATCTACCGACCCCCTGGACCCCGCGGACCCTTCGCCAACTCCATCACGGACATTATCTCCCCGCAGGCCATCGCATCCACCAACTACACCCTGCTGGGAGACCTCAACTTCCACCTCGACAACCAACTGGACCCCAACACCACATCCCTCCTGGACAACCTCCACAACATTGGACTCCGCCAGATCGTGACCGAGCCCACGCACTCAGCAGGACACACCCTCGACCCCCTCTTCACTACAGGAAACTCCATCACCTTCAGCCACACCACCGAACTCCCATGGACCGACCATCGTTGCGTCCACTTCACCTTCAGAACACCCACCATCCACAGACACCAGCACCTGCTCCCACGAAGAAACTGGACCAAAATCACTGACGACCAGCTCACCTTTTCACTCAACAACTCCACCCCAACCATCGCAGAAAACGACGACCCCAACACCGCAGCCCGAACCCTGCATAGATGGATCTCGGACAGCACCAACACCATGGCCCTCCTCAAGAAAAACAACAATACCCGCGCCAAGAAAGCCAGATGGTTTACCACCGAACTTCGAGAGTCCAGACGCACATGCCGCCGCCTCGAAAAGGCCTGGAGGAACACCAAATCCACAGAAGCCCACAACAACTTCAGAGCCGCCACCAACGCCCACCATCAACTCATCAGAGAAACGAGGAAAAAAGCGATTGAAGACAGAATCTCCACCCATGCGCACAACAGCAAGGAACTCTTCAGCATCATCAAGGAGTTCGCCCAACCCACCAGCGAGTCTACAGACATCCCTCCCTCACAAGACCTCTGCGACAAACTCAGCACCTTTTTCCACCACAAAATCAAGAGCATCTACGACAACTTCGACGAAGACAACCAACACACTGAACCCTCACCAACCACCCCCGACACCAGGAAACCAGCGATTGATGACTGGACATCCCTCACCACCGAAGACACACTGAAGACAATGAAGTCAATCCACTCAGGGGCCCCCACGGACCCCTGTCCCATCACATCTTCAACAGAGCCGCCAACACCATCGCACCCATGCTCCGCCACACCATCAACCGCTCCCTGGTGACTGCCTCGTTCCCCGACGACTGGAAACATGCCGAGGTCAACCCCCTACTAAAGAAACCCTCAGCGGACCCCACCGACCTAAAAAACTACAGACCCATCTCCCTGCTCCCGTTCCCAGCGAAAGTCATCAAGAAAGCCATCAACAGCCAACTCGCCACATTCATTGAAGAACACAACATCCTCGACTCCTCCCAATCCGGCTTCAGAAAAAACCACAGTACGGAAACCGCCCTCCTCGCCGCAACAGAGGACATCCGCACCCTACTGGACAAAGGAGAAACAGTAGCCCTCATCCTCCTCGACCTATCAGCGGCGTTCAACACAGTCTCCCACTGCACCCTAATACGCAGACTCTACAACACAGGAATCCAGGACAAGGCCCTCGACTGGATCCGCTCCTTCCTCTCCGGCAGGACGCAGCGGGTCAGACTCCCCCCTTTCCTCTCGGACCCCACACCTACCACCTGCGGAGTCCCCCAGGGCTCCTCCCTCAGCCCGACGCTCTTCAACGTCTACATGGCTCCACTCGCCCCCATCGTCAGAACCTACGGACTCAACATCGTGTCATACGCAGACGACACCCAACTCATCCTCTCCCTATCCAACGAACCCAACACCACCAGACACAACTTTCGAGAAGGCATGGAAGCCGTCGCCAAATGGATGAAAAACAGCTGCCTACAACTAAACACCAACAAGACAGAAGTACTCATCATGGGCCCAAACCCCGACGCCTGGAGCAACACCTGGTGGCCCCCCGCCCTCGGAAACCCGCCAACCCCCATGGACCACGCACGCAACCTGGGAATCATCCTGGACTCCGAGCTCAAAATGGACCGCCAGATCAACTCTGACTCGCCTTCCTGCTTCCACACCCTCCGCCTCCTTCGTAAGACCTTCAAATGGATCCCCCTCGAACACCGAAAGACCGTCACTCATGCCCTGGTCACCAGCAGACTCGACTACGGCAACGCACTCTACTCCGGAATAAACAAAAACCTCACCCGCAAGCTACAGAACATCCAGAACGCCGCCGCAAGACTCGTCCTCATCCTGCCAAAACACTGCCACATCTCCCAGCACCTGCGCACACTCCACTGGCTCCCTGTCGAGGTGAGAATCACCTTCAAGATGCTCACCCACGCACACAAGGCCCTCCACGGCACCGGACCAGCATACCTGAACAGCCGACTCAAATTCCACGCTCCCCAAAGGACCCTACGATCAGCACAGCTCTCCTACGCCGTGGTCCCCCGCACCAGAAAAACCAGATCGGGAGGCCGCTCCTTCTCCTTCCTCGCGGCCAAAGCATGGAACGCCCTTCCGCTCCACCTCAGACAGACATCGCTCCCCATCTTCGCAAGAAACCTCAAAACCTGGCTCTTCGACAGACCCCCTCCTTAATGGAATGGAACCTGCACCCCCCCCACCCCTAGCGCCTTGAGAACCTTACGGGTGAGTAGTCGCGCTTTAACAAATCCCTGATTGATTGATTGATTGGTCCATGCTCCACAAAAAAAAGAGGACGTGAAACTGGCATGCCCTGGCCAATTTGGAGTCAGCAAATAAGAGTGGCAATGAAGCAAACGAAAGGTAAGCAATGGGTGGGCTCCAAGCCCCATTTAGTAAACAATATCTCTCACAAGCAACAGCACATAGATGAGACTACAAAAAGCAAAATAGGATAGGTGGCGTGAGTTATGGTGTTTGTGTGTGTTATGCAATCTATAAATGATGAATTTCATTTTTGTTTCAGGATTAAAATCGCTGAACCATAACTAACATTTCACAGTGTTTGTTTCACTGACTACGTGTATACACACACATAAATACACACAAGGCCAAAGGTGGAGAAGTTTGAAAAAGTCACCAAAACCATTCGGTGAAGTTTGAAAACGTCACCAAAACCATTAGATTGCTTTGCTGGTCCACAATACACGTGTTTTGCTGTGCTAAGAAGCACATTCTGACAATAGAAGTGAGCGATTTCTGAAATAACTGTCTGAAATATTCAGGTAATAAAGGATTCTGATTGCAATTAGAATGTTCAGGATTTGTTCATCTTCCTCGAAGCAATTCCAACAGTGCAGCTCATTAGTCGGGCTTAGTGTTTTCATTATGTAAAAGCACATATGACAAATTAGCTCATAGGCAGCAAATCACACCGAGATCTGACCGCCTGTTGGATGAAATCCATAAGAGGTGCCTAAAGATTGATTTTTGTGGGAAAAAACCATTACTCCTTACTAACAAAAAAGAGTTTGCTCCCAGATGGGGGAAAGGAACGCATCACCCCTTCATAGCCTTCCTCCATTCACCCTAGAACCTTTGATCAGCATATCATAAAATACAAAATATTCTATTGACAGTTTTAATATTGTTCTTCTGGCGGTGGTGAGTTAATGAAAGGGCCCCACATGAGTAGTAGAGGGAGAACATTATAACTCTGATCATTGCAGGCTGAACATCATCATCACACTCTCGGGTCTCATCCACTCTCCGGTACACAATTTACACTAAGCTATACACAGTAACACATGAACTTTTGTCAGTAGTTGAGACTGTCATTAAACTGTGCATCCCCTTACCTTGGCTTTCTGCGGAAGATTCTCATGCTGCTTCAGGTCTCCGCCAACTGAGCCTTGATGAACCATAGACATCAAGCAGACAATGCAAGCTGGTTCCAGCACCCTGCAGTTGCATATGAGAGAGAAAAACATCCATATTGCTTCATCTCACTTTGGAATGGAGATAGTGAAAATCCATCTCTCTTACAGCTGATATAGAGCAAGTGAGAAAGAGGCAAATAGGCTGAGGAGGACATCTACTAAACCAAAACATCTCCAGACCAACCCACATGAGAAAGAGAGAAGGAAAAAGAGTAAAAGTTAGAAAGGTGATATGAGAAGGAGGGACAAAGAATCTGATAATCTAAGAGTAAGATAAAGAGATGGGGGGGGTGTTGGGAAAGAAAAAGAGAAAACAAAGCAGGGGAAGCTGGGGAAATGTCAAAGTGGTTGGGTGTGAATACCTGCCTCACATTGCACCAAGCCAGTAAGTAAAACAAGCGAGTCTGACTTACTCCAAGGAAGGTTCCAGCCACTCCAAGAAACAGAGCCAAATGGCGTTTTATGAGCACAATTTCCACATACATTGACAAAAAAAAAAAGTCATCATGTGGTCCTGAAGGGGCACCCAACAAATATACCACTATTTTTATAGTGTGTCATTCCCACAATAAGAAAACTGTAGACAAATAGTGCTGTTTTCAGCATACATTTTTCCTAACAATTGGCTAAAGAGGTATGTTTATTACAGGGAAATTAAACAAATCTCGGCATGAAATTTCACATTCACGATCATTTTAGAAGAAGCAGTTTTATTCACTTCTACATTCCACTCATCCATCCTACCCACTTCAAGCAGATTCTCTTGTATGGCTGACAATTTACTTAGAAAGGGCACTGAGGAAAAATCAAAAGCCACGCACACCTCACAATCATAGACTACAGATATTAGAAATGGAAACATCTTTAAGGCTCTTGCAGCATTGTTAGCACTCAGTTTACAAAGCCTTGACCACACGTTTCAACAATTTGACATGTTCAGGCCTCTGGCCTCAAACAGCAGTAATGATATCATTAAAAGCTTTTTAATCTCACTGGTGAAAAAGACGTCTTGAAATAATACCCGTAGCAGTATGTGACCTCTAGTACTAAGGAATCAATATTACCAATAAACGTTCCAATCTCAGCATGAAATATCATGCAAATATTAGATTTAAAAACATTTCAGAAACCATTATGTCGCCAAACATTAGCTTTCAGTAAATGAAAATCAGAATACACATATTTTATTTTCAAATACGGACTTTGAATTTGGCATAAATAGGCTGGGTTCCATTTTCACCAAAAACAGATGTTCATCTTTAGTAGATACATATTTGGGCTCAAACCACTAACCTGCCACTTTCGTTAATGACGTTTATGTACCACTGCCCCACAGGCATATTCTACCTTTCAAGCCCATTTATCATCATTATCAGCACCAGAGATACCCTTCAAATGGACATACTTCCACAACAATTTTTGCAGAGCTATCCAGAATCATGTCATAAATGTGCCAATTTGCAAAGATGGCCACCTATATGTGAGGTGCACCAGTCAATCAATCAATCAGGGATTTGTGAAGCACACTACTCACCCGCGAGGGTCTCAATGCGCTGGGATGGGCGCAACTATTCGGGAATGCTCACAAAATGTCAAGGATAGGTACCATTGGGCCAGGGCCAACATTATGCCAACAAAAGCCACAAATATATCAAGAGTGCAGTCAATATTTCAAGGAATGGAACTTTTATATCATGGTCACAATTATGTCAGGGACAACCACAATTATGTCAAATGTGCCCACAATGCGTCCATAAGGTACCATTATGCTTTGGGCACCATTGTTCTGTGGAATGCCACAGATATGTCTATACTGGCCACAGAATGTCAAAGAAGGAAATATTATGCCTGGGTCACCAATCTGCCAGATGTAGCCACAATCATTTCCAGAATGCTCATATTGACATCTTCAATCTTACCTGCACCCCACCTTACTGCTGAAACTGATATGCAGTGTCAGCCAATCAGCAGAGGAGGATGAAGCCTAGGTGAGGTCTTTGTGCGCAGGCTGCAGTATAAGGCAGAGTACACCACCTTTCAGGCATGCCATGCTGTGGGCCGTTGTTCATAGGTGCTCTGCATGCAAAGCATGGCTACAGCTCCAACGTCCTCCATCTACATGCAGTGTGCATGTCAGGGGAAGACCCTGAGCTAGTTTACTGTGTGCATAGGTGGCAGCTAGAAAATGATGCGCCATCACCCCTCAATAGGGGTATAAACAAACTGTGAGAGCAAGGGTGACAGTGAGTGAGTAAAAACGAGAAAGGGGTGATTAACAGCATAAAAGTTCAAGAGAGGTGACACGAAAGATCAGGGGAGAAAAAGTGGTGAGTGTTACATGATGTATGAGTAATAAGGAGAGAAGAAAGGGGACGATGAAGAGAGTTATTGCTAAAGAGAGAGAAACATCCAGAGAGTGAGTGGGAGAAGGATAGAGGAAAGGAGTTCTTTTGAGACATGAAGAACAGATGTGTGTGTGAGCGTAACTGAGGGATAGAAATTCAGGCAAAAGTTAGATGATGAGAGAAAAAGCTAAAATCTGTTAAGGGGAAAGTGAAGGATGGATAGAGCATAAGAGAAAGGAGTATGGGAAGGGAGGGGAGTGATGGGTGAGAGAAAGAAAGGGACAGGGTACCGAGAAGAAGTGAAGGAAAGAGGAGAAGATGCAAAAGGGAGCAAGGAGTGGAAGGGGGTGGGAAGCAAGAGTAAGTGAAATAGAAAGTAAGTGAGAGTGTAACAATACTTTAGATTGTAATATTATTATTTATTCTGTTGTTTTCCTTGGAATAATTAGAGATTAATAGTGTCAATTTCTGATTAAGGGAATCCACACATCTACAGACTTAATTCTGGTGAAAATGTTATGAAAAATATGCAGGGGTGTATTACGTTGGAATCTAATTTTTCGCAATTGCACCCTGATATTCCCAAAAAACACTAGGATTCAACTTTCCAAGCTACTGGAAACATGAGACGATCTGAATAAGGTGCTGTCTTGTAAACACAGGTGGTGCAACACATTTTCTTGCTTTAATACCACAACCTGCTCTCCGCACAGATACATACCCCAAGTATTGCAGTAGCAAATCAGTTTCACACCTCTCCTGGAGAAATGAAAGATAAAAATCAGCACAGAAGAACAGAAACACAGAACAGCCCCATTACAATATGTTATAATCACTACCACAAGAAAGCTTACAAAATGTCAAGGCATATGCCTTGAATGGAGAAGAACAGGAGATCTTAAAGCTTTACACTGAGGAAAGACTGTGAGAGTCACCTTATGGGACCCCTGTCTTTTTCTGAGCTCATTTAAGATCACAGATGCCTGCATAGTAAAACATTTTTTATATTTTGTTGTATATATAAAATAAATATATAAAATTAATTTGTATTAATTTTTTAACTTAAACTATCTGTAATAATTTATTACAAAAATAATAAACTATATATGCCCTACACTTTAACATAGGGAGATATCCACCTCGACTGTGGAGTCTCCCTGTGGCAAAGTACAGAAAAAAGTAAAAAAGTTGATTTAACTAGAAATAAAATAGTAAAAATATTTTTATTTTGAAAACTTATTTAAATTCATTTTATATAATTTATTTTAAATGTGGAACTAAATAAAAGTTGGTACAGCACTCTTGAACCTAATTTTTTAATTGAATCTTTAATTCATTTAAATGTATTAAATGAAATAACAAATATTTTTTTTAAATTAAAAATCAAATTCTCATCTAACGTAAAAAAAAAATGTTCATTATTTATTGGTATTATTTATTGTTGGATATTATGCCAACAAGGCAAAACAAACATACAACAAATATGTTACATTTTGAAAAACAAATACTGTACTACATCATAAAATTGTAAAAACGTTTACAATACTTGATACCTTAATTCCTCAAAATAACACTTAGGGGCCGATTCCGATCTCGGCCGGTAGGGCTCCGAATAGGATTCGGCTTTACCGGATCCGATTCGGAGCCCTTTTCCCGACCGAATCGTACGCGGGTCCGGCCGAGCGAGTACGATGCGACTCGCCGACCGACTCGTCCGGGCGACCCGACCGCTCCGACCGACTCGTACCCGGATCGTACCGCTCCGACCGACTCGCTCGGACCCGATTCGCACCGCGCAATGGAGACGTTTTCCGGCCGGGTAAGTACGATGCGCACCTCGACCGCTCCGACCGACTCGCGCCGTCCGACTCCAACTCGCTGTCGGAGCCGTACTTTGGGGGTCCGTGTCGGACCCCCTGTACGCGCGTACCCGTGCGAGGCGCACACAGGGGGGACCCATGGGTCCCCCTACCTGTGCGTGTACGCCGCGAGCGCTTCGCGGCGTACTCGCTGTAGAGGGCGCCCTTGTCCGCCTCGCACCCATTGAGGCAATGGGAGCCCGCGTACGCGTTGTACGACCGGCTCCCATTGAGTTCAATGGGAGTCCGACCGACTCGTGTCCGGTGGCATACGAATGCATCGGACTCGTTCGGTCGGACTGCACGGGTCCGATTCGGTCGGAAATCTCTCCGGGTCCGGCTCGGTCGGAGAGATTTCCGGCCCGAATCGGAATCGGCCCCTTAACTTTCAATATGACCCCAAATGAGCAATCATTTCTCAGGGA
Organism: Calotriton arnoldi; assembly: GCA_963921515.1. Lineage (NCBI taxonomy): Eukaryota > Metazoa > Chordata > Amphibia > Caudata > Salamandridae > Calotriton > Calotriton arnoldi. Next base: position 2,390,465 of record CAWUFW010001998.1, read on the forward strand.
GGTACAGATAAATTCAGGAATATCACACTATTCAAAAAACATCCAGAGATTATTATAAAATGTCAGTTTACGATACAGATTCCTTAAAAGTGTTTTGGTTCCTTGGAAAATGAGTATATATACAACGTGACTGAGTCCTCGATAAGCCCAGCTACTGTCTCCACCTCTGTGTTCCAAAATGTCAATGCGTGGTGCGGATAAATAAACAGACATCAGCCTGATAGTTATCAGATTCTGGCAATAGAAAATATTATATTTGGACAAGCTAGAGATGGTAATAGACAGCGGAAAGGTGCAAAGTGTCCAATTAATTACCAACTTGGGGGCATATTAACAAGGGCCGGCGATAAATATCGCAAAGCACGCTTAGCGCTTGCATATTTATCACCGGCTATCTCTGGAATTTATCGCCCGGTTAGCGCGTTATCAACAACGTGGATCGCCGAGGCGATAAAAATTCCAGATATAGTGTGGATATCGCCGTTTTCCATCGCCGTTTTATGGTGGAAAACGATGAAATCCTAGATGATAGGGCCTGTGGTCTTAGCCACAGAATCCACCCCCCATGTTAAGTATGCCTTAGTTAGGAATTTAACAGACGTTAAATTCCTGCGTTAAGTCATACTTAACGCAATTTAAAAAATCGCTACCCTTCCTTGTTAATATCGCGAAGCTGCCTTCGCGATATTTTCCCTGGTTGGTTTCACAGCCACGCCTACTTTGCATCTCATTAGCGATGCAAAGTTAGGCGTGCTGGAAACGGGCGCTAAGTCAGCAAAACACGCAATAGCGTGTCTTTGCTGATAAGGCGATGAAATTATCGCCGCTTTTCGCCCGAAAACGGACGCAAAAGCGGCGATAATTTCATAGCGCCGCCTTGATAATATGCCCCTATGTTATTGAAATTTCTGTACTTCCTCTGCCTCAGCCTCATAGTGATACCATTCTGGCAACTGAGGATATTTAGAGTAGTCCCTAGTATAGTCCAGGGTAAAAATGGCTACATACTGAAGTATAGTTCAACAAGCCCAAATAACTCAAATCCTACACTAGATAGGCATTCGATTCTAGATCCTTCTCAATTTCTATGTAGGTTAAAGTGGTAATGGTAAAGAGCAACGTGATCCACTAACTGAGATTTTCCACCCTATAGGCTTTCTGTTCTTTCTTTGTCTCCTATTCTGTCGGGTTAGCAATGAAAATATACACGAGTAAGGTGCGATGTGCTTATCTAGCTGAAATCCTCCAATGTATCAGGTTACCACTCATCCTCTATCTCTTAATTCATACTTTTCAGAACAGTTTCTAGGTATTTACCCAAAGCATAACATAAACAAATATGATCACATGTCATAATGGATATCATCAAGTCCTGTAAGTGCAGAATCTTTGATTTTCTAAGAATTGGCAATAACAATCTATTTCTCTCCAGGACAAAAGCTGTGCAAAATACAAAATGCTCTGCATGAGCAGATGACAGTTTACAGTCTTTATAGAAGGAACAGTCAGTAATATCTGCATTCTCATTTCCCTTAGCATTATTACTCTTCCTCCATTTTATAAAAGCACGCACTTGTCCAAGTCTTAACTTCAACATCCATGTTGTTATTTGCCTTGGTTTTATGTCTCTTAAGTAAAGCTGAAAGTGACCTCTATAGTCTGTGTACAACAAATTCACTAGTTTGCTTCCTCTACGACAGTTATTATGCATTAATAATTATTAAAAGTGATGTATAGAACTAATTAAAAGTAATGACATTATATTTTTTAAAACATTAACAGTTACATTAATAAATACATTTAAAAAAATTGTTAAAATATTTTATAATTAAATAATAAATATCTTTTTTGACACTAAATTGTATTTATTTTTAACAATACTAAATAAATTAATTTAATGCAACATTATTTCATAAGGTTTTAAGACCCTAGCACCGTTATTTCCCATGGGAGGGTGTTGTAGTACCAGTGGTTGGTCATGTGTGATGCTGGTCTTTTCCACATCTGATCTGGAGTAATTTACTATTGTTTTGAGTCCCCTTTGGCTGTAGTAACATTAGAAGTGAAATTTGTGAATAGCAATGTGTTTACTATGTTGTGCGTGGCTTAATGTCTCTCCCTAAACCCTTTCATAACCCTCCCTAAACTCCTCTCATTTAGTAGCAAGTATGCCCGGTTTTCCATCCACTCCTCCGGTCCATCCCACATTTACTACTAAGTAATAAACTTACATGTGTGAAGATCTCCCCATAGATCTCCCCATAGAAACGATAGGAGAGGTGAAAATAGAGATTTACACTTGCAGGTTCGTGAATAGCATTTCTAGTACCTTAGCAGCACTATTGTAGTACTACTAAACATAGTACAGTAGTTTGTGAATAGGTCCCTTTGTCTTGAGTAAATGATAATCATGCTAAAGATGGAACCTTTTTCTAACTATCCCTTAGATTGTGAACTGTAGATGACTCCTGTTGTTTGATAAAGGAAAATCTATTGTGGTGTCCAATTAGTATCAAGCTTTATTTGAACATTATTCAGTTATCATAAAAGCATCTGAAAAATACATCAAAATAATATAAAACACTCTTAAAAGCATCCACATCTTACATATACCGCCATACAGACAAAAAAACATATGAAGAAAATCCTATACAGGTCCAGCCTTATAAAACAGTCTTAAATCATTGGTCTACACTGATGAAAAAGACATCTCATTTTTTACACACAGAGCATTTTTAAGAAACAGACAGGTATTAATACAAATCTTGGGAGTGCCCAACTTCTGCAAGTATGTTAGGGCCAAATTATATTTATTACATCCTATAGCCCATAAAATAGGAATAAAAACTGTTTTGTCAAACAAGAATGAAAACCACAAAAAAAAATCAAAATGAAGCAAACTTTGTGGAGATCTTTTATCGCAAGGCCAGAGTAGAATAAAGGCTCGGTAAAACTGTCTAAAGGGGAAACAAATATGCCATCTAATGATTCCAAAATGGAATCTAGTCAAAAGGGACCTATGCCCAGCATGTAAGGCGTAGTCAAGATATGACTTTACACCAGGGGAGGTTTTGACCATAACATACTCCTTGATCTGAATTTTAGTAAACTCCTGCGATTTTGGCAACTGCTTCAGGGCCAAAAAGAGTAATTCACCCATGATCTATCACCCTTTGATATACCTGTTGAATTGAGAAAAATAGATGATCTTCCCAAGGTGACACATGGCATCTCGGTGTATTGTATACAGAGGATACAACGCCCCATCACACGATAAACAATCATCTATAAGTTCTCTACTGAGCACAGTCGAGAAACGGAACACCACAATAATAGTGGAGCAAGATTTATAAGTGTCCAATAAAATAATTGAACAGATTTAAAACATTCTAGAGCAAATTAAAGTGAAAAGAGGACATTGAAATTGAGAAACATTTTCCATCCTTGAGAAGGTTCTAATTTACAATTTGGCAGATGGGAGACTCAGTCACAAACAGGCAGATTTCCCGTCAGCCACATTCCAAGTACATTATAGTTAATGTCACTTATAGGCACTTGTAATATGACTGTCGGAGTATCAGCCATGCTTGCGGTGGAGTATCCCAACCGCCAAACTCGAAATAAGTCCTGAAATAGATACAAATGTAACGATTGCAGTGATAAAATGGCAGCTATAATATAGGTCCTCCTGGAGCCAGATAACTATATATTTAGGGCCTGATTTAGATCTTGGCGGATTTGGTCCCGCCGTCATTTTTCCGTCGGATTCTCCATCCGCCTACTAGGTGGTCCACCCTCTGTACTTTGATGCTGGCGGGTCCATGGACGAAAGACCATTGGAGTGCCGCCGACTCGTTAGATCTTTCTACCCAAGTTGATGGCATCATAGGCAAAAGTGACTGTCGGAGGGATTACAGACAGTTTGTCCGCCGGGCCAATCACGATGTGTCTTCCTGCCAATGCAGATGTGGCGGGGGAACCTCCACACCTGAGTTAGCAGATTGGAAGGGATAAAAGGCAGAACCTTACCTTCTTCCTGTTTCACACTTCCTTTTCCATCATGGACTCGATTGTCCAAGTCCTGCCATTGCTGATGCTACTTGATCACGAAGCTGATCAACCCAGTCATCGAGGGAATTGAAGATAGGCTTCTTTTTTAATTGTTACCTTTTGAATTATCTGTCCATATTAGCTCTGAAATCGCACATTTTCCAATCATTCTTGCAAGCAATATTATACGAATGTGTAATGCATATGTGTGTAATGTGGTAGTTTAAGAAACACACCTGTATAACAGCATTATATTTTTTTAATTTGATGCAAGCTGATTTCATGATAATGGGCTTGTAAACCAAAATTGACATCAATCAAAAAATAAGTGGCCATACAGGTGGGTTTCAATTAATTTTCGTAAACTATCATATCATAAACATATGCATTACACATAATTCATATTAAATCAAATTTAATATAATGTAGAAATTGCACTAGACAAGGCAATATGTTTGTTTTCGAATAAATGTAAAATAATTGTTAGTTCTAAACTTAAAACATCTTATATGTATATTATTGTTAAATTTCCCCTTGTCTACTGCACTTTCTGTAAATATGCAAATTTAAGTTATTCATAATTCTTTTTAGGTGTAATGCATATGTGTTTATTTTTTAATCACTTATCAAATTAAAATAAACACACCTGTATTAGCACTTAAAAGAATTTCAAAACAAATTAATTTTTTGGTGTAAGTGTCCATTATCATGATGAATGCTTACACTAAAAAATCGGTGGGCAGTCAAATATCGAATTTTAAATATCGACCTACACTAATATCGAGTTTTTAATATCGAAGGGACAGAATATCGAAGTAAAGAATATCGTTGACCAGAATATCGACTTTAAGGTAAGTAATATCGATTTTTTTTAATATTGAAGTAAGTAATTTCGAAGTCATTAATATCGTTAGCAAAAATATAGTTGTTAATAATATCGATTTTTTTTTAGTGTTATGTATTTTATATGTATGTTTAACATTTTTTTTAAAGTTTTTTCATTATTTTTAAATATATGTATTAAATGTTTAGAAAATAGTAATTTTTTTAAAAGGAAATTTTGCGTTTTAGTATCAGAGCGGGTTGTGGGTTTATAGGGGAATAGGGTGGGAAGTAATTTAATTATAATTAATTAATTAATATGTTTTTATTTATTGTTATTCATTGTTAATTTATTGTTAATTAATTATTAATTGGTAATTAATTTATATTAATTGGTTAATTTATAATTATAATTAATTTATTATTAATTTTTATTTATTGTTATTGTTAATTAATTTATTGTAAATTAATTGGTAATTAATTTTAATTCATTGAATAATTGGTAATTAAATTAGCGGGTTGTGGGTTTATAGGGGAATAGGGTAGGAAGTAATTTAATTCTAATTAATTAATTATTATGTTTTTATTCATTGTTAATTTATTGTTAATTAATTATTAATTGGTAATTAATTTATATTAATTGGTTAATTTATAAATTACAATTAATTTATTATTAATGTTTATTTATTGTTATTGTTAATTAATTTATTGTAAATTAATTATTAATTGGTAATTAATTTTAATTCATTGATTAATTGGTAATTAAATTAATTATGTTATTTTTAATGTGTAGCTTTATAGCTTTTAATGTGGGTTTATAGGGGAATAGGGTGGGAAGTAATTTAAATATAATTAATTAGTTAATATGTGTATGGGGTAGCTGCTGCGCTTATAAGCTTCAGTATTATTATTATTATTATTATTATTATTGATTATTAATTTATTGTTAATTAATTCTTAATTGGTAATACATTTTTATTAATTGGTTAATTAAAAATTATAATAATGATACTTAATTTATTATTATTTTTTATGTATTATTGTTAATTAATTTATTGTTAATTAATTGATTGGTAATTAATTTTTATTAATTGATTACTTGATAATTAAATGAATTGTGTTATTTTTTTATGTGTAGCGCGTTGTGTGTTTATAGGAGAATAGGGTGGGAAGTAATTTAATGTTATTTAAGTAAATATTAATTTAATTTAATAGGTATTTATTAATAATTATTTGGTTAAATAATTATTAATATGTTATTTATTTTAAAAAAAATAATAATTTATAAGTATGTTAATTTAACCCCTACGCGATCCTACATTTTCCCTACTGTTGCACTCACTGGAGTGGGAATAGTAATTTTTACCCCTACGCTATCCAACACTTTCCCTACTGTTGCACTCACTGGAGTGGGAATAGTAATTTTTACCCCTACGCTATCCAACACTTTCCCTACTGTTGCACTCACTGGAGTGGGAATAGTAATTTTTACCCCTCCACTATCCAACACTTTCCCTACTGTTGCACTCACTGGAGTGGGAATAGTAATTTTTACCCCCCGCTATCCAACACTTTCCCTACTGTTGCACTCACTGGAATGGGAATAGTAATTTTTACCCCCCCGCTATCCAACACGGCTACGGAGCCACGAGGGGGCGATTATGTGAGGCAGCACCTTGGTATATAGTGCAATTAGCACAGGGTCTCTTTCGTTCTAAGGCTCATGATGCCATTGGCTTCAAAACAACAAATTGAAACTAAGGAATTTCCTTTTTGCAAATAATATTGAGACCATTGTGTCTCCCTTTGTAGCATTTACCACCTGTCTACACATAGTACTGAAACTGTTGACATTGTCACACCATCCATGTGAGTAGGGTAGGGATCTGTGTACCCGTCCTGATAAGAAGCAGCACGCTTCGAAACATGTTGACACACGCAGGAGGTTTTGTACATTAATACAACATACCTCCACCTCACACCTTTTTAATAATACCGGCACCAAGGCTTATTTAAAAAAAATTTACTCCTATGATGCTAGGTATTTTTTAACATTCACTTACCACTCACTCCTGACCCTACCTTTCACCACCTCTCTCATACCACACATAGAGATTACATCAGTGCTCCTGCGCATTCGTTGGTAGTAGCACGCCGCGTTCCGTAGAGGGATGCGAAGACCCCTATGATGAAGCATGACACCAAGGGCCCTTTTGGTGTGTGAGGGGTATTTAAGAAACACGATGTGCTTCCCACCAATGAGGGAACCAACTTGACCCATGATCAGACTTCATTAATTACAATCTCCCTTGGGTGGATCTTCTTGTTTACCAATATAGCCAGATTGGCACAGCAGCACTCTTCATGGAGGACCCATCTGAACAACTTGGGATTCTCCCTCTTCTTAACCATTAAACATTTCAGTGGCTTATGATTCATTTACAATACAAACTTAGTGCCAAACATGTAAGGCCATAACCTATGTAAGGCCTGGCAAACCACTCCTTCTCAATAGTCGTCCAGCTCTGTTTCTGGGTAGTAACCTCCTACTAATAAAGGCTACATCATGCTCTCTACGTTTGTCATCCAGTTGAGCTAACACTGCTACAACTCCTTTACCAGATGCATCCTTTTGTTCAATGAAAGGCTAACTACAGCCAGGTGCTTTCAGTACAAGTGCAGTGCTTAGTGCGGGCTTCAGTTCCTCAAATGCTTTCTGACACTCCTCAGTCCATATCACTTTCCTCTGCTGCTTCTTGGAGGTCAAGCACTCAATGGGGCAACTATCCTTCCAAAGTTAGCCACAAAGTTCCTGTAATACCTAGTGAGTCCTAAAAAGCCCTCACCTCCATCTAGGTAGTAGGCACCTCCCACTCCATCACAGAATGAGTAATGGCATCTAACGTGCAAATCTTCCTGTTACCTACCCCAAGACCAAGGGAGACTACAGAGGACTGCACCACCTGACACTTGGTCAACTCTGATAGACAGTTTTGCCTCCCATAGCCTAATCAACACCTGTTCTAGGTGCCCCAGGTGGTCCTGCCACGAATTGCTGAACACCGCAATGTCATCCAGGTAGGCCACACAGAATTCTTCCAGCCCTGAGAGAACATGGTTAACCAGGTGCTGAAAAGTGTCAGGAGCATTCTTTAACCCAAAGGGCATCACCTTGAACTGATATAGCTCCTCTGGTATAGAGAATGCAGTCCTTTCCTTGGCATCGTCTTCCAAAGCAATCTGCCAGTACCCACTGGTCAGATCCAAGGTGCTCAAATACCTTGTAGCACCTAACTGATCCACAAGCTCATCTGCTCTTGGGATTGTATGGGCATCAGTTTTGGTTACCTCATTGAGGGCTCAGTAGTTCACACAGAACCACAAGTCAGTAGAGCCTTGCTTTGGTATGAGCACCACAGGACTAGACCATGGACAACGAGATCTCTCAATGACCGCCAGGTCCAACATTTTGGCAACTTCCATCCTAAAGCATTCCTGAACCCGGTCAGGCATTCTGTATATCCTGTCTCTTCACTGGTAGACTGTCTCCTGTGTCTATGTCATGCACACAGACTGGTGTCAACCCTGGAGTAAGCAGGAAGAGGTTGGCAAACTGTCCCTACACTGCTCTACATTTCCTCTGCTGCTCAGGAGTTTACTCGGGGGTTAGGTGAAACATTCCACAGTGCTATCCCTCATGCCTCTATGCAGCAAGTCAGGAAGAGGCTCACTGTCTTCCTCAACATCCTCTGCCATAGCCATGACATTCACTATTTAATCTCTCCAGAGGAAAGGTGTCAGCCTGGTCACATGGAACACCCTCTTGGGTTCTCTTGCGGCACCTGTGTCCACCAAGTAGTTAACCTCAGACATCTTCTGAACTACATTGTATGGCCCACACCAGTTGTTCTCCAAAGCCCTAGGACAAATAGGTTTTAGCACCAATACCTCCTGAACTTTCTGATACCCAGTTAGTATAGCTTCTTGGTCAAACCACTCCTTCATCAGCACTTGGCTGGCCTGAAAGTTTTCCTTTGCCTAATCCATGTATTGTACCATCAACTTCCTAAGGCTAATCACAAAGTCCACAACATCCTTCTGTGGAGACTCTGACATTCCTTCCCAGCCGTCTCTGACTAAAGTGAGTGAACCCCACACTAGGTGTCCATACAGAAGATAAAAGGGACTGACCCTAACCCCTTCCACAGAATCTATTGGTAGGCAAACAAGAGACAGGGCAGGGGAAATTCCCAATTCCTCATGAGGTTCTCTGGCAGAGTTACCATCATGTTCTTCCATGCCTTGTTAAACCACTCCACCAAACCATCAATTTATGGGTGGTAAGTCATGGAGATGTGGTATGTCGCACCACCTTGCTCCCACATCTCCCTTATTTAAGAGGAGATTATGCTAGCCCCAATGTCAGAAAGTACCATCCATGGAAAGAAGACCCTAGAAAAGATCCTCAGGAAAACTCTCGCCATCACCAGTGCAATCTTGCTCCTCAGAGGTACAGCTTCTGGGTACCTGGTGACATGATTCAACATAACAAAGAAATACTTGTTGCCTGACTGTGAGGGGGGGCAAATTGACTAATTATGTCTATTCCTACCCATTCAAACAGAACACCTACAACTGGCAGAGGCACTAATGGTACCTTAATTCGTCTTCCTGTCTTACCACTCATCTGGCAAGCAGGATAGGTTCTACAGAACCTCTTTGTGTCTCTGGGCATCCCTGGTCAGGAGATCAGGGGGTCCAACGTATCTGGGTATTTCTAATCCCTAAGTGTCCTGCTAAGGCACCTCATGGACTAGGGACAACAAGAAATTCCTGTGCACTAATGGAATCATTAGCCTCTTGCTAATCCCTTACTCAGGATTCACCAGCTCACTATACATTTGTCCATCCTCCCATTCAACATAGTGTTTCCCAACCACTCCTTTGCTGACCTGTTCCCGGGCTTCCTATCAAAGTCCCACAAGTGTGGGGCACTTCATCTGTGCCTTGCAGAAATCTTACCGGGTAGGCCCTCCAGCAGCTACCAAACCATGCAGCTCTGAAAACAACAAAGACTCCAGCACCTGGTATGCTTCAGGAGCCTCATCCTCCCCTCCTTCTGGAGCAGAAGCAGAAACAATGACCTCCAAGGCCATTGCCTTCCTGGAGTCTGCCCTTTCCTGCTTACTACCTTGCCCTGGTTCCTGCAAATCAGGAATGACCCCAGTCTCACTCTAAGACTACTGTGCAGCCTGTGTTCAGGTCAATACAGCTGATGTTGTCCAAGCCATGAAGACTTCTGGTCCTAGCACCAATCCAGGGGCAATCAAAGCATTGCCCAAGAGACATCCAGCACCTTGCTTTTACCTTTACCTTTACCCCAACACCAACCATGACCACCCTGCCATTTAGCTCAATCTCAACTTTTGCAAGGGATACTCCATTCCCTCTCCACTGGCTACCAAGTCTGTATCCTTGGTATGAGGGAGTATCTCCTCAGGCTTAGCATACCTCCTCTCAACCACAGTAATGAAGGCTCCAGTATCCCTCAGGGCAGGCACTTTCCTCCCATTGATACTAACTTCCTGCACATACCCCATCATGTTAGGATGTATGTGCTTTAGAGCATCTGGGTCCCTCTCCCGGATCTGCATAGCTACTAGGTTGAGCACAACCGGGTCGTCGCAGGTCCATTCATCCATGTGTAACATGCTTGTTATCAAGGGTGTTGCTGGGTCAGGGTCTTTCACCTGACAATCCCACTTGAAGTGTCCCAACTGATGGCGCTTGTAGCAAGTCACTACCTTGGACTTTGAAGAACTTCCCAGTCCTCCCTTCCCATGATGCTCCTTCCCGGGCACACCATTACCATTACCATTTGTCCTGAGCCCTCCTCAATTCGCATGGGAATTACTCTGGTCCTTACCCTCTGGTTTAGAACCAGTCTGTGGAGAGTTCCTCTCTCCCTCTGGCTTAGAACCGTGCTGTTCTAGCACTTGCGAGCCTCGTTAGCTAACAACCTGCAAGCCAACACTGCAAGCTTTTCTTGATCCCTCTCCATCAAATCAGACAGGTATTGCCTAAGTGGGGTATAGCACTCCACCTTGAGTCACTCTGTCACCATCAACTGTGTAGTGTCTTGTGAGTTAGTGATGACGGAACCCATTTGGCTCCTGATGGACTCCGTAGAGCTGTGATGTAAGTGTTAAAGTGGAATGCAATGAAGGCTGGTTTAGAATGTTGAGTTTGCAATTACATGCACACAAAGAAAGACATGTAATACTAAGCTCCGTGTCTGGCGCAGTCATTGGCGGGTATCCAGGCTGGGGAGGAAGCTACAACTGACAACGAGATAGGGGTTAAGTAACAGAAGATCGGCTATGCTCTCCTAGAGAGTTTGCCGTGGTCCAAGCAAACTGCTTGTGCATGCCATATGTGCCATCGTCAAAGTACGAAATCAACGCTCAATGCATGTGGAGTCAAAGCGCAGCTCCAGTTGCAGTGAAGCAGTTGAAAATAACTGAAGCATTGTAGAGAACATGCACGTTGTTGGCCGAGAACCTGCTGGTCAGGCCATACATAAAGGTACCGCGCTGCTAAGCAAGATAAAGTTATACGTTGTATGGAACACAACTGCCAAAGGTGGATAGGTACAGATACAGAAATGAAGTGCTAAAGACTGCAGTAGTCAAATATGAATAAAATATATAAAAGCGCTAGCTGACAGAACAATTAACAAGAAACCATATTGTCTTTGCGCTTACCAGAGCCTCGATAAGTGGAACTCTATGACCTCAGCACTGGGCGAGGAGACCCAAGAAGAAGCACAGGGTTGTGCTTACTGAGCTGTCCTACACCTAAAGTGGCACACCACCAAAGCTGCCAGGTGACAGCTCAGAATGATGGAGGCCAAGAAGGTGGTCACAGTCCCGCACACTGTCCAGGATGATCCAGAGGCTGATCCATTGCAGGGCCTCAGAATTGCGTGGATGACACAGGTACTAGTGGATAGTCTACAATATCTGAAAAAGCTCCACCTTCAATGTCAGCCACTCCCATAAATGGTTACAATGCTTCTACCTTCCTGAAACCACCACCACCTTTCGATACTGCCAAAAAGTAAAATATTGGTGATAGATGGATTGTTTGAATAGAGACATTTGATACATGAAATCAAAGTTCATTTTAAAACCCCAGTGGGATGATGTGCGATCTCGTTAAAAACATGCTGCATTCTTAATCCTCCGTGACAGGATTACCTCCCTTTACGATGACACCCAGTCTTAATTGGCCCCCGGGTGGGCCAAGTCCCGGGGGCATGTGGGGGTTTATCATATTTATGATGGGGGGGCCTCTAAGGCCCCCCCAAGCCCCGGGGACCGCCACCCCCGGGGCTTTAAATAAAAAATGGCGCGGGAGGGCTCTTCGCCCTCCCGCAGCCCCGGGGACCGCCACCCCCCGGGGCTTCTTTTTAAAAAAAATAATCACCTATGTGGGGGGGCTCCAGCCCCCCCACATGCCCCGGGGACCGCCACCTCCCCGGGGCACTTAGAAAAGAAATGTGGGGGTCTGTTTCGGACCCCCGAAGCCCCGGGGACCACCACCTCCCCGGGGCAGTGCAATTGAAGGGAGGGGGGCCGCACAGCCCCCCTCCTGGAGCCTGTGGTGGCCCTGGGGACCGCCACCCCCCAGGGCCGGCTCCTGCAGTGTCCCGGGGTGCCTACCCCCGGGACACTGTAGTTTGCTATGACAGGACGGGAGCCTCGCGGCTCCCGTCCTGTCATAGCAAACTGCTTTGGATATTGGAAGCGATTTCCAATAACCAAACACATTGCTTTTCCACATGGGGAGCTGCATCTTAGCAGCTCCCCATGTGGAAAAGCAATGCCGGCTCCCGCAGGAGGCGGGGAGCCGGAGGGACCGTGGGGGGATTGGGGACCCCCCCACGGTCCCCAACGGAGAGGGCCAGCCCCGGGGGATGGGGTCCCCGGGGCTACAAGTGGCCCAGGAGGGGGGCAACGCAGCCCACCTCCATAAGTTTTTTTTTTTTTTAAAAAGGCCATGCCCCAGGGGATGGGGTCCCCAGGGCCGATTAAGGCCTGGGGAGGGGGGCCACGCGGCCCCCTTCCAATTTTTTTTTTTTAAAACAAAATATTAGGGGGTAGGCCCTGGGGGATGGGGTCCCCAGGGCCAAAAAATTGGAAAAAGAAGGGGGGCCACACAGCCCCCCTTCTTAAAAAAAAATAAAAAAAAATACCGGCATCGCGCCGGAGGCCACGCCCCCTCCTTGCAGCACTCTGCAAACGAATTCCCCTTGAATACTGGGGGTCCCTGGGGGCCAACTAGCCCACCAGGAACCTCCAGTATGCGCCAGGGGGCTGCCTTGCAGAGAGGTGTTCTGAGGCCACGCCCCTTTTTAAACCTCTCTGCAACGCAGCTCTGTGGCGCTTTTTGGAGGTACATGGTGGGCTACTTGGACTCCAGGGACCCTCAGGATTCAAGGGGAGTTAATCCCCCAACTTAAAACGTGCCACGGGCGCGTTTGCACAGTGGTGAAGGGAGGGGGCGGGGCTTCAGGTGACATGTGTGCAAACAGGCCCCGTGGCGCGTTTTAAGATGGGGAATTAAATCCCCTTCAATCCTGAGGGTCCCTGGGGGCCAACTACCCCAGGTACGTCCAGAAAGCGCCACAGAGCTGCATTGCAGAGAGGTGCAAAAAGGGGCGTGGCCTCTGAACACCTCTCTGCAACGCAGCTCTCTGGCGCATACTGGAGGTATCTGGTGGGCTAGTTGGCCCCTAGGGACCCTCGGGATTGAGGAGGAATTAATTCTCCAACTTAAAATGCGCCACAGGGCGTGTTTGCAGACATGTCACCTCAGGCCCCACCCCCTTCCTTCACCATTGTGCAAATATTCCTCTAAAATCAGCCGAAATACGAATTCCGATTTACTCACCTGTTATCAGGAGAGACCTCAGTGCTGCATCTTTCAGCCCAGTACTGATCCTGAAAAGTAATTTTAACCGTACTTACCAGTAACTTGAATTTCCTTCCATAGGATATCATTGCCTGCTTTTTGCTGAAAAAGTTTGTCGATTTTTGAAACATACAAATATTCCTCTAAAATCAGCAGAACTACGAATTCCGATTTACTCACCTGTTATCAGGAGAGACCTCAGTGCTGCATCTTTGAGCACAGTACTGATCCTGAAAAGTAATTTTAACTGTACTTACCAGTAACTTAAATTTCCTTCCTTAGGCTAACATTGACTGGTTTCACTTGGAAATTCTTGTAAGTGTGGAGTTTTGGAACTTTATACTATTCCTCTAAAATCAGCCGAACTACGAATTCCGATTTACTCACCTGTTATCAGGAGAGACCTCAGTGCTGCATCTTTGAGCCCAGTACTGATCCTGAAAAGTAATTTTAACCGTACTTACCAGTAAATTGAATTTCCTTCTATAGGCTAACATTGACTGGTTTCACTTGGAAATTCTTCTAAGTGTGGAGTTTTGGAACTTTATAATATTCCTCTAAAATCAGCCGAACTACGAATTCCGATTTACTCACCTGTTATCAGGAGAGACCTCAGTGCTGCATCTTTGAGTCCAGTACTGATCCTGAAAAAAGTAATTTTAACCGTATTTACCAGTAACTTGAATTTCCTTCCATAGGATATCATTGCCTGCTTTTTGCTGAAAAAGTTTGTCGATTTTTGAAACATACTAATATTCCTCTAAAATCAGCAGAACTACGAATTCCGATTTACTCACCTGTTATCAGGAGAGACCTCAGTGCTGCATCTTTGAGCCCAGTACTGATCCTGAAAAGTCATTTTAACCGTACTTACCAGTAACTTGAATTTCCTTCCATAGGCTAACATTGACTGGTTTCACTTGGAAATTCTTCTAAGTGTGGAGTTTTGGAACTTTATAATATTCCTCTAAAATCAGCCGAACTACGAATTCCGATTTACTCACCTGTTATCAGGAGAGACCTCAGTGCTGCATCTTTGAGCCCATTACTGATCCTGAAAAGTAATTTTAACCGTACTTACCAGTAACTTGAATTTCCTTCCATAGGATATCATTGCCTGCTTTTTGCTGAAAAAGTTTGTCGATTTTTGAAACATACAAATATTCCTCTAAAATCAGCAGAACTACGAATTCCGATTTACTCACCTGTTATCAGGAGAGACCTCAGTGCTGCATCTTTGAGGCCAGTACTGATCCTGAAAAGTAATTTTAACTGTACTTACCAGTAACTTAAATTTCCTTCCTTAGGCTAACATTGACTGGTTTCACTTGGAAATTCTTGTAAGTGTGGAGTTTTGGAACTTTATAATATTCCTCTAAAATCAGCCGAACTACGAATTCCGATTTACTCACCTGTTATCAGGAGAGACCTCAGTGCTGCATCTTTGAGTGCAGTACTGATCCTCAAAAGTAATTTTAACCGTACTTACCAGTAACTTGAATTTCCTTCCATAGGCTAACATTGACTGGTTTCACTTGGAAATTCTTGTAAGTGTGGAGTTTTGGAACTTTATAATATTCCTCTAAAATCAACCGAACTACGAATTCCGATTTACTCACCTGTTATCAGGAGAGAACCCAGTGCTGCATCTTTTAGCCCAGCATTGACCCTGAAAAGTAATTCTAACCGTACTTACCAGTAACTTGTATTTCCTTCCATAGGAATCCATTGTCTGGTTTTCAGCAGAAAAGTTTCGGTGTCGATTTTCACAAACTACAAATATTCCTTAAAAATCGCCTGTATGACTTAAACGCATTCTTTCAACTGTTTACAGGAGATGCACCAGTGCTGGATCCAGGATCCACCACTGAGTACGAAAAAGTAACGATAACACTACTTACCTGCTAAGTGAATTTCCTCCCATAGGATAACATTGGTGCTTCTACGTGAAAAAGTTTCTAAGTGTCAACTTTTAAAATACAATAATATTCCTTAAAAATCACTACTGTAACCAAAACGCTTTTACTCAACTGTTTACAGGAGATGTCCCAGGACTGAATCTAGGATCCATTCCTTTGGATAGAAAAGTAATCCATAAAGTAACTAATTGCATTTAACTTGAAATTCACATTGAGCTCAATGTTGCATTGTGTTTGAAATTGTGTTGCCCATTGCAACAACTGTAACTACTGTACTTAAAAGTCTATTGCCTATTTGCAAAGTATTTAAACTAAAGTAATTCATTCTGAGAAAGTATATTTTGTAATGTAATGTATAATGTAATTACAATGTATTTAAAAAATAAAATATCTAAAAATAAATAGTTTAAAAAAATATAGTAAATCAGTATCAAAAAAATAAATATAACAATTAATACATTTAAAAATTGTCATTTACAAAACCTTTGAAATTCACTGAAAAAACCATAGGTTTCAGGCACGTTATAGTTAGAAATTAGCATTTAAAAAACCTTACAAATTCACTGAAAATACCATAGGTTTTAGGGACAGTTATAGTTAGTTGAACATTGCACTCGTACAAAACCTGTGAAATTCCCCCGTTATAGTTAGTTCAGGTAACTATAACTCGCGCCCCCGCAATGCACTGCTGATGACGTCACATATTACATCACTCATGACATGGTCAGTGACATCACTGATGACATCACTGATGACATCTCAAATGACATCACTGATGACATCACTGATGACATCATCCATGTGATAATTTGATGCATCTTCTCACACCCTAATATAACGTTTGATACACCCACTGTAAATTACAGACTGCCATTGTCAAAACCATAGACACTCCAACACCAATTACTATATACACACTCACTGATTCTTAGGTCTACACACACACACACATCTACTCACTCACCCGTACAGTCACTCATACTTATAGTCACTCAGTACAGGACTATTATATGCACTCATACACCTATATAAACACTCACACACCGCCACTCATCCATAGAGGTACTCACACACCTAGTCAGTCATGCAAAAAAATTAAGCACACACCCATTTACTCACCTATACAGTTATACACACACCAGCTCACTTACTCATACAAATACTAGCACATTCTTACGCTCTTATACAATCTCTGATACAAGCACACACTCATCCATACAGTCACTCTCACAATCACACACTCGCTTATAGCTATTTATATACTCCAACACAGATATATACTGCCTTTCACATATGTAGTTACTCACACATGTACCACTGGGACATACATTCACTCACTAACACACTCTTACACACACTCACCCACCCATACAGTCTATCACAGATGCACTCTTGAAACCATCCACCCAGTGAATCACCCACTCACACATCTATGCACAGAGTCGCACACACCCCACCCACACAAACACTCAGGCACCCATACAGATACTCAGACAACCAATCAATATCTCATATAGACACTTATGTAGCTATTCACAAACCCATGCAGCCACTTACACAGCAACAGACAGACGGATACAGACATTCACCCAGTTTAGTCACTAACCCATGCATTCAGTAAGATACGTTTAATCACTCACTTATAGAGTTAGTCACGCACCTACTAAATCATCCATTCAGACACTTATACACCCACTCATTCTTCAATACGCCTTTCCCTATATATATTAAACATATTTAAACTTTACAGAAACACACAGTCACTGGATGATGTCATCAGTGATGTCATTTGAGATGTCATCAGTGATGTCACTGACCATGTCATGAATGATAAAATATGTGACGTCATCAGCAGTGCATTGCGGGGCGCGAGTTATAGTTACCTGAACTAACTATAACGGGGGAATTTCATGGGTTTTGTATGAGTGCAATGTTCAACTAACTATAACTGTCCCTAAAACCTATGGTTTTTTCAGTGAATTTGTAAGGTTTTTTAAATGCTAATTTCTAATTATAACGTGCCTGAAACCTATGTTTTTTTCAGTGAAATATATATATATATATATATATATATATACACACATATTTATATATCTATATATATATTCACTGAAAAAAACAAAGGTTACAGGGACGTTATAGTTAGGAAGTAGAATTTTAAAAAAACTTTAGAAATTCACTGAAAAAACAAAATGTTACAGGGATGTTATAGTTAGGCTGACATTTCACTCTTACAAAACCAGAGAAATTCAGCAGTTATACCTATAGCTGAGCTAACTATAACTCACGCCCCCGCAATGCACTGCTTATGACCTTACATATTACATCACTCATGACATGACAGTGGATATTGTGAATTATATTTATATAATACACCATTGATTTTTGATTTCTTATGTCTTTATCAGAAAATACATTAACTGGTTTTATTTTTAACAATTTTGTAAGTTGGCACAACTTTTGTCATTAGTAAATGTATTTCACCTACTGAAAAATTTACTTAAAAACATTTTTTAAATAAAGTTTAACTCTAAATATGTAGTAGAATATTCCTTTAACTATTCTTTCTATGATCAATTTAGAAGAAAGCCACCTTCTCACAAAAAAAAAGTATTCGCGACTACCGAATTCATCGCGATGACGTCGGTAGTAGCGAAGAGCGCCTGGTTTAAACAAAGTGTATAACAAATATATAGACATATTCTACAGTATATTTAACAGTAGAAGTTTATTGGTGACCTTTTTAGACTCATATTTTTCTAGTGAGTTTCCCAAATAATCACCTCCAAACACTTTTTCCTGTTTCCACCAAGAAAGCCATAGTCGCGATGACGTCGGTAGTCGCGGATAGCGTGTGTTTTTCAACAACTATAAAACATATATGTAGAGGCATTGTGAACAAGTATAGTGTAGCTGTTTACTACAATAATATTTAAAGTTTGGCTTTTATTTCCAATTTTAAAGAAAACTACTTTAAATTTGTATTTTGCATTTCCGCTTCACTGTGGTAACCGCTACTATTTCAGTCGCCGCGAATATCACATGACTGGCAAAGCAAGGAATATCATTAGATAATATACTTCTCAGGAAAATCAATTGAAAGTACACACCCACTCATCCTTCTTGAATCTTCTTTCATACAACTTCATTCTGAGCAGGTGGATTCATTTTGCTCTGCAAACGTTTTGGCCTTTTTTTCTAGCAGAAATGGCAACACAGCAAGGAGATGGGGTCAGCAGGAACAACAGCTGGACAAGGATGTGGAGGAGGTGGAGACTGAAGATTTGCAAGAAGAGGAACCTCCACAAAAGAGAGTCAGTATGGCAAGGGATTGTTTTTTACAATCCCATCAGGGGAATCAATTGTATTGTATTGTATGTGTTATTTCTAAAGAGCAGCTATCACTCCGCTGGAGTATCTTGGTGCTGTACAGAAATGCTTCTGTCCCGGAATTACTGGAGGAAAAAAATAAGAGAGAAGCAGAGAGAGTCCGGAGCTCCAAAAATTCAGGTTTTCAAAGATTTCCTGAAACAGGCTTCAGATTGGATGAGTTGAAGATAACTGGGGAGTATAATCCATGCTTTACTCCAAGAACATTTAGTGATCTACCCCCATCATGCACGTATACGTGATGATATCAAGCATGGCCAGGCTGGAACTAGACATGCAACACTTGGTTGCAGCATGCAGTAATTAAACTGCTGACATTTCGGCTCACTGCGGGCAGCGAGTCTTTTGGTGCCCTACGAATGGAACTTAACCCATGTGGCGTCGGTTACGAATGCATGAGGACGTCACACGCATGGCCAGGATGGGACTGCGGCCCTTTGGTTGCAGATTATCAGTGAATTATAGAGGGCACAGCAGCGTCATGGCAATTGTTACATATAGATAACAATGTTGTTGGTCCAATAATGACATGAGTCGGACTTTTAAGTGTACTTATGTGTGCAAAGTAACCAAAAAAATGTAAATAGATTACAAATAGGGATTTATAACCCGTTTCACAATCAATATAACAATCATTAAAAAGTGTCTTCAGACATTGCATTCAGGGGTTTGTTAGAGTCAGCACATAGGCGGATGGGCAACTAATATCATCATTGTTTATTACAATAGCAATAAGCATGTGTTTTTTTTAAAACTTCCAAGTCACCTTATTGTCACATATGTTTAGGTTATGATTTTCTCACTGGGGCTTTCTTCGACCACTCTCTTCTTTCTTTTCTTGATTAATATCACCTTTTTGAAGTGCCGCAATGACAAGTATTAAATTTATGTGTAAATAAACTGTGTATTATGACAAAATAAATACTTGATTTGGCTGAATCAAGTTGGCAGAAAATAACTGATTCTGGCTACTTTTTCCAATGTGTATCTCATTTTGGATACAAGTGCTCTGTACAATTATCCATAATCCATGTTGTGATTTAATCAACACAAAAATTCTTCCTTTTGTGAAAATATACATTAGTAATTACAAATGAGTTCCATGTGAACACTTGTATGAAGACTCATCATGAAACAGTGGGAAAAAACAATCAATGGATTGCAAAAAAAAACAAATGTGCACAGTAGATCATTATAACTATGTCATACTGTTCACTGCACTCACTACAAGTTTTTTAATACTGGCTTGCTGATAGCTTACTACCTTAATGAAAATAACTATATGGTAAAGTTGTTTCTGATATTATTATATCTGATACAAAATGTCCAACAATCATGAAGCAGTCTTCATTTTTGCATATTCTTTTGTAAACATCATCCCTATTAGGCCAAATGATGTCTAAAATGTTCTTAGTCCATGTATGAAAAAGCATTTGCAATGCAATCTGTCTCGCCTTTGGGACCTTATATGTATTTAGCTATGCAGCACATTAGCCTGAGTGCTGAAACATCCACTGTTCTTTAACATGGAGGAAAAGTAAGACCCAAACTGCGTGACATGGCAGGTATGGGAACACATGGAGAGAAATATTGCCTTTCAGTGTGAAATGGTATAGTCCAAAGCTCTGTTTTTAATAAAAAAATCAGGGCCTTCGGTGGTCATATCACTAAAAATACAAGATTTGAAAAAAATATTATTGTCTAAGGGTGCTCGTGGAAGACAATTGCTATGGACTGGAATCTAGAAAATGCTAAAGTGATTCTGGTATTTTACTGACCTCTGCTGGTCGGTTCAAGAAAGTTAAATAGAGGTAGTCGCCAGAAAAATAAAAAAGAAAGTCTCTCAGCAGAATGCAATGCTGGTATTTTACTGACCTCGACTGGTTGTTTTCTATCAAGACAGTTAAATAGACGCAGTTGAACAGAAAAAAAGTCCCCAAGCGGAAGCAGACATGTCGTAGGGATGATCTCCAGAGCCCACAAAGTACATACACATATAAGTATATACTAAAGTATATACAAGAGGTCTTGAATGCTCAACCTAAAAACATAACTCATGGCACAACCTAAACGTTGCTGTAGCAGAAACAAAAGGGGACATTTTTTTAGAGGTGAAGAGACTTTTCACATGCAACTTAAGGCTACTCTTGTTATAGTACCTCCATTTACTTTTTATCTGTAGTAACACAATGTAGTCTTCAAATATTTATGAATTCCTTTCCTGAAGTTAAAAAGAGTCCTTCATTTCTAACAGCTTCCTGTAGACAATACCCCCAATAGGCCAAATAATGTCTCAGAAACACATAATACATATATATATATATCAACACAATACCACATTTTCTTATCTTAGATTCTCCTTTGAACTTCGGTTCTAGAAACAGCAGAAATGAACTTGGTAACTTTTTGGGTAGTCTTGATTTGAATGCCACTTGTATGTCATTGCACTCTGTCCATCCTGTTTGACATCTTAAATATATTGTACAGAGTCCAGAGGTTATATTAACTCCTTCATGAAATATGATTGCTATAGTTGTGAAAGTTCTTTTTGAGGTGAAAATTTGTGCAGCTTTAAAGTTTGTAATTTTAGTTCCTAACTTAGTACCATCCACTCTGCATCTTTGTAGCATGACTATGATATATTTTCCATACCTCTGAAGAAACAACGTTGACCTAAGTTCTGATCTGCAGTTGGACAGGTCATATCTTGATGGGCGTTTGTAGTTAAATTTTCAAACGGCACCCCTTCACAATCTGCTAATTTCAAGAAGAGGAATCGTTCTGAATTGATTTCAGTGATAGATGTAAATTTACAATCTTCACAGTTATGGGTCTATTTATAAATTAAACCAAATAATTCATTTATATTCACATCTTCTTCATCTAATAGTCCTAGCATTACCATTAGAAAGTCTTGAGCATCCTGCTGAAGAGTTTGTGAGAACACTACTGATCCAGTACAGTCATCAGTGAGTTTTCTTATTCCAGTAGCAGAATGCATAATACTTCTTCAAGTAAACTACAGAGTTGTGAAGACATTCTTTTATCTACCTTTTCTTTGATAGAATTTGTAAAATGAGGCAAATGATATAGTCCATTTAACACTACATTTGCATAACGGTTCACTCCAGATTCATTATCAAAGTTGATAGCCTTGTATTTCCTCATTGAGCTCTGGTTTTCTTTTCTTTCCTCCTTTTTGATTTTCTTTCCTCCTTTTTGATTTTCTTTTTTCATCTTTCTGTTCGATTGTGATAGACTGTTTAGATATTTTCCACTTTGGAAACAGTATTGCTTTTTGAACCACAGGATACTGGCCTAAATGAGGTGCATATTGAGCTCTTAACCGACTATACTCCGTTACACAGCTCACATCAGCACTTAGTTTCTTCTTATCAAAATCTATCAGAAATAAATCAGACAATATTCTAATTTGCGACAAAGCATCATATGACATTCCATATTTGAATACACTACTACCAATATTAACAAGACCTGTATCTACACTTAAACCTTGCGATTTATGAATAGTTACTGCATACGCTAAAGACACTGGGAACTGCTTTCGCTGGACATACTAGTCTTTCACAAGTAGGAAACATACAACACATCTACCAATCTGCTTAACTTCAGCAATATCATCAAATTTTATGGCTAAGTATTCCAGATCATTTCTGTTTGGATAAGTAACAAATTTCATAACGTTTACCTATTGCTCCATTCACTAGCCCTTCATCGACATTTAAATTATGACGTAAGATTACACGACAATTTTTACAGATACGTAACTGTTTTTCTAATCCTGCAGTTTTTGACACAGACTTTTCTAAACTATCCAATTTCGATTGCAGTTTTTCTTTAAGTAGCATGGTAACTCCTTGATGTGCCATTTTATCATTTGCTCTATTTTCGACAATCTCTTCTTTTTCCAGTTGCAATAATTGTTCATTGAGATTACTACACTCCTCAAGAATAGACTTCTCTTCCTTAACAAAATTGTACATTACTTCAGCAGCTGAAACATTACTTGGAAACAAAGTTTTGGCGAGACAGGTTTTTAATACTGTCTTTCCCTCCTTTGTGAGGACTCCCACTCTTATATCCTTTAGTATATCTGCATAATGCATATCTGATGCTTGGCGCATATTTTGGATTAACTCTTTGTATTGAAAGTTTTCCAAAATGTTTATATTTCCAATACTTCCTAGTGAATTCCTTGTTTCATTATGTAGTAGTTTCTTGAATACAGGTTATCCTTTTACAGGAGTTAGTTGTAGCAGGTCTCCAAAGATTATTAAATGTATTACTCCAAAATGTACATCGTAGTCAGTTTTTAATAAGACACCATACTGACTTCATTATCAATAATTATTAGCTTTAATTTCTTTAATGCTCTTCCCACTTCATGACAAGCATCACCAGATAATTTGTTGTATTGTAATTTGTTGTCATGTTCAGCAGGCAGCATTAACAATCGATGAAGGGTAACTCCTTTACCATTATGAGCAGCTAAGCCTGTTGGTGCAGTGACTACACACGACAAATTGGACTCTTTTCTCTTCTGTAGGTAACTTGTAAGTACTTTAATCAAGAAGCTTTTTCCAGTTCCAGCTTGACCACTTATGTACAATAGAACTGGTTTATATGTAGAATATGCACACTTTTTATTCTCATGGAGAAACCCATTTTCTACTTTACCTTTTACCTCTTCAAAACTGTTTTTCTGGTCTGCATTCAAGTGCTGTCTTAGTAGTTCTAGATCCACAGTGTCCTGTCTTACTTGCTGCATTGCATTCTCCACCTCATTCATAGCTATTGCAGCTTCATTTTCAATGATTGGCTGTCCAAGAGGATCTTGACATCCAGATGTTGAACTTTGACTGCTCTGAGAACTCTTTCTTGCTATCTCAGCAGCAATTGTTTCTTCTTGTTCAATCTCATCTCTCAACATTTGAAGATACGTTGGAAACACAGAGCACTCAATGGTGTCTTTCACAGCGTTGAAAGAGTCTTCATAAGAGTCAAATTCTCCAAGTAGCTCACTTTCAGTTCGCCATGGCCTAAACAACTGTAACAAGGCTAAATAGAAAAACTCTTTTGTATGGAGTTTGGCAACTTAGCTTTCGATGGTTGATTACATTTCCTTTGTTATGTCTCACCAAACATCCTTCACATCCACCCACAGCAAATTTACCTACATCTATGTTTTCACTGACATTACTTCTGAAAGTATAATGTTGAAGTATTTTATAAAGACACATCCTTTACAGATGATGGGTTCTTCTTGGATAGTACGTATCCAGCATGTTACTCTTCAGAACATCTGTACTGTGTGGCTCAAATTCTGCAAGATATTGAATTTCCGGAAAAGACTTCAGTACTCTGTTACGAGTAAACTCACCCATAGAAGTCCTCTAGATTTAAAAAACAAAGTAGCTGAGCTTAACCAGTCTACACATTCATAGGAGCCTATCTCTCTTTGAGAAAGCATTTTCATACTAAAACTGTACAATTACTATGTAAGACTCTTTTCTGCTGAAATCTCCTCCCACATCTCTTTCATCTCAGTTTTCTCTGACTTTGTTATATAAAATGTAACATACCGAGCAACTGCAATTGAGTTGTCTGCAACAAACTGCACATCCATGTTTGCATTCCACATCTTCAGAATCACAGGGTTGTAATCATTAATGTACTTGGAGGCCTCTCTTCTTCTTAGGTTGTATATATTTTTCAGTGATTTCCTTGTAAGTGTATATCTGACTGCAGACAAAAAGCTGTTGACTCTTCCTTGTGAGATGACAGGTCGTGGGAATCCAAAATGACATATTATGTCATATTTCCCTTTTGCTCTGTACCTTCGCTGAGAGTATTTCCCGCATCTATGATTTTGGAATTGTAGAACTTGTTGTCTTAAAATGTTGTCACTAATCTCCTTTGGGATTGAGCAAGTTACATACTGCTCAATAAAAGCCAACACTGACTCATCACTGTCTGTTCCAAACTTTGGGGCATTTTTTACCCGCAACAGCATGGGAATATGGGGAGCACCTCTGGCTTGGTACTCTTTATGCCAAAAGAAATCAAGCACTTCACCATGAGGAGGTTTTGTTTTGTTCAAGATAAAAGCCATCATTGCTTGAAATCTGTGATTAAAATATCTGCAAACATTTGAAGGGTCTAGTAGGCACAATTCTCTTGGTGTCTTCAGATGGTGTCTTTTGTATTTGAATTTGCCTCCTGCAAGAATTCTAGCAGGTCATCACAAGTATATTCAGAACAAATCAGCATCAGGAACCAAGTAGGTGCTCCAAGGTTCCTCAAAATGCACTTGAGTTCACCATGACGCCGATATCAATATTCATTAGTCCCACGCTGATATGCCATTAGGTTTATTAAATTGTATTCCAAGTGCTCATCTTTTCCTTGAACTTTTTCTAAACGTTCTCTTGCTGTTATATTATGCAAATTAACTCCTGTTTTTAGAATATGATTCACAGCATATGAGAGGCCAGACAAGTCACTCTCAAATAATAGGTGAAATATTCACGAAATACACTGATTAAAATCTAGGGTCTTCTGAATAAAGTCTACTACATCTATACTCAGCTGCAGGTATTTGCACAGGCTGCTCGTCATACCTGCCACCTACTCCAGTAGGAAAAAGATGTGGGAAACACAGAGCTTCTAAACTTTTTCCCACACACTTATTGGAGCTCCTTTTGCTTCCTTCATTTGACACAGCTCAATGGCATCACTAATAACTTCTTTAGAATGCAAAGGGTGGATGCTATAATGTTCATAAATGTCTTCTTAGCCACCTTCTCAATCTAACCTGTTGATGGAAATGTCTGATCCTCCATATATGTGATATCTTGCAGGCTTTCCACATTTCTATAGTAAACATTATTTTGTACCAGATATAAAGTTACTTTTTTACCTTTGGTAACATCCACTAACTCCTGCCATAGCTTCTTGTTTTTGGTAGGCACACCATTTACAAGAATTACTAGTCCTTCCTCTAAATCTCTGTTTACCATAATGTTTCAATGTGCTTCTTGACATCTAATGGCAAATACACTACTCTACCTTTTAGACCTTTTTGCAGCTCTGTTGGGGGTAACTTGCCTGTCTTATTTTGAGTTTTAAACTTCGCCTTGGAAATATACTTAGGAATTTCCTTAATATATCAATGGATTGCTGTATAATGCTAAAAATACTACTACACTTCCATTTGTAAACAGGGGCCTGACTACGCCTTCTTTGTACCTATTCTGCAATAACTTCTTCTACATTTCTAGGTACAATCACCTCTTTTCCTATAGGACTGCCATTCTTCATTTTATAACATTGTCCACTTTCATCAATAGCATGAACTAATCTATTTTCCTGGAGATAGCTTTCTACATTAAAGAAAGGCTCTGTACTAGAAGTATGCATTCATTCTCCACTAAAAACTGTACAAACTTGTAAAAAACATGTATTTGTGGTTGAATACATGAATACTCCCTGGATGATTGAATTGGTGCATACATAGTACCGTACCTAGGTGATTCTTTGAGGATACAGGTACTGCCTAGAATAGATGATTCCCTAAGTATATCAGAACTCCATGGGTCGTTCAATATCTGCATAGTTACTGCCTGCATGTTTACATGAGTATATCACTACTATCTGGGTGTTTGGATGAGTGCATGAGTAATGACTGGGTGAGTGGATGAGTGCATGGGTAATGCCTTGGTGAATGAATGAGTGCAAGGGTAGTGCCTGCATCTTTAAGTAAACTCAAAAGTCCCACTGTACATATAGCTATGTGCAACCACAAGAACCATATCTCACCATCTAAGCATCTGCAAAGCAGTCATATAAGTTCAAAACCACATTGACAAACAATTCCCAATACATACCTAACAAGTATACTTTTTTCCAATTCATATACAGGCGGACAACTGGTTCTCATCTTTTAATTGTGACTACACTACTCCTGTGACATATCTTTTCATATCACTGTGATACTCTTTTTTTTTATCAAACTCCCATATAAATCTTCATTTCTAATGTAATTTGTTTATAAAGAATTAAAAAGTTATGTACATACCAGTCAATTCAGTTTGTAGACTATATTGTTGTTTTAGCTCTTTGTGGATAGTTTTGACACTGTTAGGATTTCTGAAAACTAAGCACAAGAATGGTACACCACTCTCATACAAAGCAACCATAAACTGGCAAACCTCTTCAACTTTGCATTCAGTGATCATGAGAAAGGCAGCAAATGAAATCATGTCTTTCATTTTAGACTACACTATCTCCTCTTGTGAATGGTTAGTATCTGTTAACCCTTTCCCTCTCTTTCAAAAAGAGATTCCTATCTATGTGTGTTCGCGATGTTTTCGCGATCATCGCGGAGAAATCGTGCAAAAAACCAGGAGTTCCAATTTATTTCTAGCTTCATTTTAAAAAATATGTAAATACTACACAACAGTTTATTACATAGTCCTGAGTTGGAAATTAAATATTGCCATTACTTAAATTGTGTCATCACTCCTCAACTTTAAAAGAAATGTTCTGTCTCTTTAATACCCTTCCCCCCAATACACTGTTACCTCAGTGTACCTAGCAACCCAGTTCAACCAGTAGGTCACAAGTTCATAACACATTCTAGAAGGAACATGCTGCTTCCAAATAAGATACAGCAGGTGTGTTTTACTCCACAGATTCAAAAGTATATCAATGTTTGTATTACATTTCTTTTATTAAACAACAGCCAATAATAAGACTTCTTGCTAAGGCGTCCAACACACTAGCTAATTTTATTCACTTTCATGCTGACAGCATCCAATGAAATATATCTTTTTTTAAAAACACCTCTATTTAACTGCTTTTTATTTGGAAAACTACCTTATTCAGCTCCAGCCTTTTCTTCATTGCTATTGCTCCTTCACTTAAAAAATCTTAGAGTATGGATTGTTGGCCATAGCTATATCTACTGGGCTAAAGAGGCTTCAAAAAAGAGAGGTATTGACAGAGACTTGGGTTTGCCAAATGTGCATATTACTTGTTTTGGCCGGAGAGGGTTAAAGTTTAATCAGTTGATGGCTTTGGTTAAATCCATTGTGGATTCCCAAGCTCCTCACCTCATAATTGTGCACTGTGGTGGCAATGACCTAGGCAGATTGACTGGGGTAGGGCTGGAAATCCTAATGAAAGAAACCTTTGCAGTACTGATGTCGCTTTTCCCTCACACTGTCTTGGTGTACTCTAATATATGCCAAAGACAGAAATGGAAGTGGTCAAATCAATTCTGTCCACAGATTGACAAAGCCAGGAAACATGTTAATAAAACTTTCTGCATTCCTCAGAGAGCATCACATGGGCAGTATCTATAACAACAATCTGCGTTTTGACATGCATGGAATTTATAGAAATGATGGAGTGCACTTTACAAATGAAGGCAACAGGGTGTTTCTAACTAACCTGAAACTCTGCATCCGCTCTTATGTGTAGCAGCCATATACACACAACCAACGCAACGGCTCTTGTCAGAGCCACTCTAGTACCCGAAATATTGTGAAGTTTTTTTTCCTTTAGTTTTTGGGGATTTTTGTGATGATGTCGCGATTCCCGCGAACACGTCACGAGAACGGAAAACAAAAGCAGACATTCAATGGCCACCAACACATCCAAAAATAATATGTAAAAAAATCCATTCTGAACATTGCACTACACATATTACTATGTACATGCTTATTTCTTCCGAAGCATGTTTATGCCCATATTTTTGTACTAAGTTTCTTTTAAAACCATCTTTTAGACCTATTTTCCGTTTTCAAGCTTATTCGGGATGACGTTGTTAATCGCGACGATCGCGCCTTTTCCATAAAGTGAGAACACTTACATGTACGCACATTACAGTATTTTACACTGTAGAGGTTTATTACTGTACACTTCAAACTCATGTTTTTCTAGTTTATTTCTAGAACAACCATCTCTGAAACCTATTTTCTGTTTTAGCAGTGACTCCAGAGATCACAATGATGTTGCTCATCACGATCCCCGCGTTACGTTCGTGAAAGCGGAAAGCAAAAGCAGGATTTCAATAGCCACCACCACATTCAAAAATTATACCTATATAATTAATTCTAACCATCACAGTAGATAACTCACTATATAAATAACTCTATAAAAACATTTATCAGAATCTCAATATCTCCATAAGAATGCGCATTAAGGATTCACTAATATTCGAGCAACGTCGTTAGTCACGATGTCCCCGCAACGGTACGCGGGGGCCACGCTGGCAGTCACGGTGTATTCGCAAATATCGCGCACGATTAAAAAAATTAATTTTGGCACATAAATTGTGTCACTAACACCTCCATTTCTCAACCATCGGGTCAGAGTATCTTCACACTGACCCCCTTTTTTTTTTTTTGTCCTCATCAGCCTAGGTCCACAAAAGGTATAGGAAGAGATAACCTCCGGGGTCTCCCTGTACACAGCACCATCCGGAGTCCTTTTGTATTTGGATCTAAGATGGGTCACTCTATACCTTGCTTCTAATACTCCAACCATAGGCAGCCTAACTAGCCACCACCGGAGTAAACGAGCAACATGGCATAGAGGCCTAATCATAGGACTATGAGTATGTTTTTAGATTTGCATATATTTTTATACATTTACAGATTTACAAAGGGGTTATCCAGGACTCGAAGGGGAGCCAGAACTCATTACTCTTCTGCTTTAAGGCTCTGTTCAACCTAAGTGTATATTTTACAGAAGCTAGCCACTCTGCTTTATTCGGTGGCAG
Organism: Calotriton arnoldi; assembly: GCA_963921515.1. Taxonomy (NCBI): domain Eukaryota; kingdom Metazoa; phylum Chordata; class Amphibia; order Caudata; family Salamandridae; genus Calotriton; species Calotriton arnoldi. Next base: position 2,420,429 of record CAWUFW010001998.1, read on the forward strand.
GGCTTTAATCCAATACTTACAGATTTCTCTGCGAGCAAGCAATATTAAATAGAAAATTAATTTTCTTGTATCTTGCATTAATACTTCATAATTATCTGGAAGCCCAAAAAAGACAAGGGAGATGCTTACCTGGATTGAAACGCCAAGTACTAGCGATATAGTATTACTCACATCTCGCCAGAAATCTCGTAATAACGGGCATTCCATGAACATATGTTCATCATTACTTTTTTCTTCCCCGCACTTAGGACACCTCGGCACGACACCTTTCGCAAATTTTGCCAGCTTATATGGCGTCCAATAGACCCTATGGAGACAAAAGAGGTGGTTCCGCCTTAAATTTGCGGGACGTACTGTGGAGTATAGTATGTTACAAGATACTTGCCATAAATCTATGGACTGCTCTCCCGGCAAGCTCTTTTCCCACAATGTTGCTGGAAGATTAAAGTCTCCATCCGAGCTCTCCACTAGATTCCAATACCATCTTGCCACCTCTTTTCCACGGGATCCTCCAGATTTTATTAAAGATTCTAATGCGTTAGATTGTCCTGCGCCTAGCCCATCCGTAAGGCTCCAGCTTTTAATTTGAAGATATTTGAACTTTGACAGTTGCCCAACCGCAAGCTCCTGGACCTCCTCCCAGGACATCAAAGCTTCATCAATCACCAGTTGTCCCCAAGATCTAATCCCTGCTTCTTTCAATGGCCGAGCCAGACGATCTTTTGACCATTCCGGAGAACCCGTAGAATCCCAGACAGGGGCCAGAGCACTATAGTAATTGATATTAGCACTGCTCCTGATTTTGTACCAAATTACTGCAAAGCTTTGCAGAGTCTTGAGCCTAACTTTTTTAAAGTAGCGTGGATCTCCATATTTCTGCATGAACTCATGCTCGCCCCTTGTATATCAGATAACATTGCCTTGAACATTCTCCCAGTATCAGAGCTATCTGGCTTGCTTAATAAACATTTTCCTCCTTTTAATAGAAACACCCAAGCATAATAAGCCAGATCCGGGAGTCGTAGCCCCCCTTTGTCATATTGCCGACTGAGCTTTTTCCAGGCAATCCTCGTACCTTTCGACGCCCAGATGAAGCTCATTATCCTGGATTGGGATTTCTTAAGCCAGACCTCTTTAAAGGTCATTGGAATATTTTGAAACAAAAAAGTAAACTTAGGAAGGATAACCATTTTTACGAGATTTACTCTGCCATAAATTGTTAAAGGGAGGTGCGACCAGCTCAATAAGAGTTTCCCTACTGCCTTGTTGACTTTTTGGAAATTTATTTCAGGAATTTGTTCTATTTTCTGCACAATTTGGATTCCAAAGTATCTCATTTCTTCCTTTACACAGCTCAATTGTGAATTGATATTCCATTTCATCACTACTGTTTTATTTTCATTGATCTCATAACCAGAGATCAGCCCAAAACGAGCTGCCAGATCGTATACTATTGGCAGTGCTATGTTAAGGTCTGCAGTATATACTACTAGATCATCCGTATAAAGTCCTACTTTTTTCTCCCACTCCCGAAATTTAAAGGGCTGTATGCTCTCATGACACCTTAGTTTTTCGGCTAGTGGCTCTATGTATAAGTTAAAAAGTAGGGGAGATAGCGGACACCCCTGCCTGGTCCCCCTGTGGATATTGAAACTATTCGAGATGTTACCATTCACCAATACCCTAGCAGTAGGATTTTTGTATAGAAGAGCTATTGCCCTACAAAAATGTTCCCCCAAGTTAGAGAGTTGTAAAATTTCTTGGAGATAAGATCAGTTAACTCGATCAAATGCCTTGGTCGCATCTATTGTAATAACTGCCAAAGGTAATTTGAACGAGGTTGCTATGTCCACGGCACCAATTAAGTTGGAAGTTAATTTTTTAATGCCTCTGCCCCGTATAAAACCCTTCTGATCTTCATGTAGCAACACATCAAGCACTCCAGTTAACCTATCTGCTAATAGCTTCGTGAAGATCTTGTAATCTGAATTGAGCAGCGAGATAGGCCTATAAGGGTCACAAAGGTTAGGTGGTTTATCAGGCTTAAGGATCAGAGTGACAGTGGCATCATTCCAAGATTGAGGGATCTCCTTACCCTCTTCAAAAATCTCAGTGAACAGTCTAACCATTACTGGGACCAACACTTTCTCCAATTTTTTATATACCTCAACTGGGATGCCATCTGGTCCTGCGGCCTTATTTGCTTTCCCAGCTTTGATAACATTTCTAATTTCGGATTCTTGAATTGATCTGTTCACCTCTTTTCTTTGGAGCTTAGACAACTTGTGGGGATCTTCCTGGCCCAACCACACTCTCACTTCCTCTCCCTGTATTACTAGATTTTCAGAGTACACTTCCCCGAAGTAGTTGATCAGAGCCTCTTCTATATCTTTGGGGAAAACATGGCGGCCGGTTGAAACGCGGTCGCGGAGGCTCCCGAGGAGAGAAAGAGTTGAACACGTAAATTCCCCAGTATTCGAAAATGAATAGTGATGAGGATTCTCTGATGTGCGCAATCATTGTTTGAAGTGTGCCCTCGGAGGCTGCCACGCGTCAGTGAGGAGCGCGGAGAGTGGAGCTCGGAGCTTTGAGCGGAAATCACCCTGTTTACCTTGGATTGCGGTGAGGGTTTTCCCGTTGCTCCGTGGCTGGTGAGAGGCCCCTGGAGGGGTAAGCGGTTCAGTGGAGGTGCTGATTTTCTCCGATCGGGTCTCCTGCTGGGCTCGGGCAGCCCGAGAGCTCAGCAGAAGCAGGAGAGCTGTGGCGCGGCGCTCCATCCGGGGCGGTTTTGCCGCGATTGGCAGAGACAGCACAAGCACCCCTCGCTGCTGCAAAGAGGTCTGGCGACCAGCGCTGGAGGTGAGGAAGTCACTAGAGACGGTGGAGTCAGTGGAGCAATCGAAAACTGGGGGGGCTGCTGGGTCCACGATACAGAAGACTCGGAAGGTACAAGAGGTACGGCACCCTCTGTTGGGAGAAGGGGTGGGGTCAACAAAACATATAAAATCTGGAAAAGTTTTTCTCCCGGCTAAAGAAAAAAGCACCTCTTTGTTCTCGCAGCCTAAGGGGGGTGTGAGGGGGGTAGAGCAAGGGGGAAAAGTCGCTCTGACTGCCGGGTATAACCTGAGAAGTTTGGAGGCCAGGAATAACGGGAAAAGCACTTCATATAAAACCCACAAGAATACTTGCAAGCTAGGGTCTAATCTTTTTCTTAATGCGGATGAAGGCGAATGGGTGACCCCGAAGAAGAGAAGGTCTAGAGGAAAAAGAGGGAGCTTCAGGTTCCTAACTTAAAAATTACCCCTTCATTGAGAACTTTTTTTAAAGTGGTACCTAGTTCTCTGGTATTAAAAAACCCTACCTTGACCCTGGGGGTCGAGACATTTTGAGCCCTAATAAATATCAGGTGCTGGCAGACCCTTCTGAGCCCAATAATTTGCCCCTTTCATTACCCCCAAAGGAACATACAGCAGCACAGGAAGAGGAGGGACCGCTTCCTGGTACTATGGCTGAGCATGCTTCCCACTCAGGAATAATGGGTGGGCAAACCCCACCGGAATCTCGGGATGGTGTAGAATGCGAGTCTCTCAGGGAAGATGTATACCACTCCCAGGCGCAACAGGAACACCAAGAACACTCGCACTCCCAGTCAGTGTCGGATCTTATTCACTTGTTAACCATCGAAGTCAGGAATAGATTTGAAACCTCCGAAAGTAACCAAAAAGAGATCAGAGCTTCCTGTGACACCTTAGAGAAAAAATGGATGACATCGCAGTCAGGACTTCACAGCTGGAGTGTTCCGTAAAGGACTTAACAGCACAAACTGAGGCTAATTCAAAGGAGATCATGGTTCTAAAGGGGAACGAGGCTATTCTGAAGGAAAAACTGGAGTCAATGGAGAACAATCAGAGAAGAAACAATCTCCGTATTTTAAAAATCCCGGAAGGGTCAGAAGGCGAGGATATTAAGATCTTTGTGGCACGGTTGATTAAGTTGGGAGTGCACATGGAATGCTCTGAAGAAGATCTGGTTAAAGACATGCAGAGGGTTCATAGGGATCCTTTTAGGTTAAATCCAAAGAAACCAAAACCCAGAAGAATCCTGGTTAACTTTTTAACATATAAAATAAAGGAGGAGATACTATCAAGAGCCTTAAAACAGAAGAATCTTTCGGTAGATGGAATTAATTTTGATATTAGATCCGATGTCTCTCAAATTACAGCCAACAAACAATGGGAGTTTGGCAATTTGATTGAACCCTTTAGAAAATGGGGTGCGACGGTGCAATTAAGATTCCCTGCTAGTTTAAGGGTGATGCATAACAACAAAATGCAGACCTTTCGGAGAGTAGAGAAAGCTGAGGAATTTCTTAAATCCTTATCTGACACTGGCGTGAAGTAGGCAGCTGAATATGTCTTACATAGCATTCGCAGGACCCGCATGACTACTTTTGTTGTAGTCTTTATTCACATTTTGGAATGATGATACATTTTTGATTTTTTTGGTTGTTTCACTTTTTTCTTCGCTTTTTCATTTCGCTTTTTTAATTTCTTTATCTACTTTTCTCTAACAAAACTTTGCACTGGGTGTGTTTTGTATACCTTTTAGCAAGAGCTCTTTAACCTCGGGAAGCCTCCTTAAGGCTTAGGCTAGGCTTAGGCTATGAAGGACTATGAGGAGGGTTTTCCGAGGGAGGGGGGGGGTATGTGTGAAGGCACAGTTGGGGGTGGGGGAGCAGTGGGAAAAAATACAAGAAAATATTTGTCCTCTTTTAAAGTTTAGGATTTCTAGTTGCAAGGTTGGGGTGAAAACCAGGAATAAAAATGAGTACTATTAGAGAGGCTCAGATGGAGGTATTATCTTGGAATGTTAATGGTCTCAGGGTAAGGCAAAGAAGGGAAAAAATCCTGCAATATATAAAGGATGCTCCGGCCCAAATTATACTCCTCCAAGAGACTCATTTAACTTGCAAGGAAACAATGGAAATTTTTAAGTCTAGAAGATGGCTGCAGCGAGTAATTTGCACAGATCATCAGCTCACTATAAGAGGTGTGGCGATTCTTGTAAAATCTAACCCTCAGATTATTATTGAAGATAGTAGATCTGATAAGTCAGGAAGATGGGTAATAGTGAAAATGAGATGCTACAACCAGAGTTACACTCTGGTGGTTTATTACGGGCCAAATGTAGACAACACTACCCCGTTTAGTAATTTACTCTTGGAACTGCTGGATTTTCCGGACCCTATTATAATTGCAGGGGATTTTAATGTGGTTTTGGATGAAAAGTTAGATCGCTCCGCTAAAAGTAGAGCGTCTACTCACAATAAATCTCGCTCTCTAATCATAAATTCAATAAAGAATCAAGGTTGGTGTGACATTTGGCGGGAAAGACAGGGGTCCCTAAAAGCTTTACGTTCAATAATAAAAAATATGGCCACCAGTCTCGAATAGATTATTTTTTGATTGACCAAGCTATAAAAGACCAGGTTAGAGAGGCTAGTCATGTGGGGTCTCATTTGTCTGATCATTCGGCCATTACTATACGTTTGGTTCCCCCAAATATGTTGTGCAAAAGGAGATGGACCTTTGATCGAACCATATTGGCGGATGAGGTGATGATGGAAAAGCTAGGGGAGGATTCTCAAAGGTTCTTTGAGCAGAACTTAGATAGTGCCTCATTAGGTACGGTATGGGACGCATATAAGGCCTTTTTAAGAGGGAGGGTAATGTCCATCCAGTCTCACAAATACAAGTTACGCAAGGGGGAGATTGCTATCATTGAAGCTCAGATTAAGCAGATGGAACAAAAGACACAGGACAAAGAAATAGCGCAGGAGTTTGGTGAGGCTGCTATTGAGGCCCTTAAAGTGGAGCTAGCTGGTGTCTTGGAAAGAAGAGTACAGGAGAGATGGCAAGTGAGCAGACTTGCCCATTTTAATTATGGTGAAGGGTGCGGCAAGCTACTTGCTTGGAAGATAAAAAACGATCAAGCTAAAATTTTTATAAAAGAACTAAAGCTGGATGGGTCAGAAGTCCTAGCAAGATCAAGAGAAGACCCTGACCCCTTATGTGGGCTTTCACACACATTTTCAGCCCCGGGAACCATTCCCGCTAGATAAAATGGCAGCTGCAACTTTCTATTCAGGTTGCAACCAGCCAATCAGAGCATTCCCCTTGATGCGTGCATTCATGATTCATCGCAAAACCTCTGTGAAATATCCGTGGCCAGAGATATCACTATAATTTTTGGCTTAAATTTTTCAAAAACTACTGACAGATTTACACCAAATAAGCAAAAGGCACTTCCTTGAACCGACATCTACCACCCTGCCAAATTTGGTGTATGTCCGTTTAGCGGCTCGGGCTGTAGAGGTGGCTAAAGGTTCCTATTGGAATTAACGTTACAAACGCAACCTTATTTCGTACCCCAAATTCTCGGTCTCCACTGCATGGATCACCCCCAAGCCTTTTCCAATCAATAGTACCCACTGTGACACTTTTTTGACAACATTTCATATAGATTGGTCAAACGACACCAAAGTTATAGCCAAGTCAAAAAATGCCTTTCCTTTGGAAACTAGGTCCTAACTATAACTACATACTGGCGACCGCCAGTAGGTAATATATATATATATATATATGAACCACAGCCCTGAAGAAAATCCTGTATCTTAGGAAAATCAGGTACGGACCACAACGTAGTTTTTTGAAATCTTTAGTGCTTTATTGCAACCTCCACAGCATGACGCGTTTCGACCAGGTCACCCCGGTCTTGATCACATGACGTGCCGGGACCCTTAACGTGAATAAAAAGATACACCCTGGGAGAACAATCCCTCCCTCCCGCTCAATAGAACTCGACAACAGACTATATGTATAGCCTCATCTTTAAAACCAATAGCTGCCAATAAATTACCCTTCTTAATAAACACTGTATCAACCACAAAATTCAACATTTAAAATTGTTCATACATAATTTGATATACACACAATGATACAAAATACATTTATACATAATACATTTTGTATAATGGGCAAGTGCCCAAAACCATCGTGCTAATGTGTGTCGCTATTAAAGCAATACACACAGGAAAAACTAGATGTCGTCGATTAACGGTTCTATTGTTGTTGAGCATATTGAGCGCATACCAAAGACTGTGCAAATATCCTAAACAAAGTGCAAGTGCCAATAAGGTGCTAATGATAAAAATAAAACAACTATTACATCATAGTTGATACTTTTACATATAAAAAAATGAATAAATATTTATGGTTGGTCGTGCTATGCCTTGATCTTCATTAATATGCACTACAAAGTGCATTCTATCCTGTACATAAATGCACAAAAACCAAACAATGTAGATATAATCACATAAATTCATACATGTACATTAGTAAGACGGGGAGTCCAAATAAATTAATTTCAATGTGCAAAAAATAGCAGAATCCACAGTGCAAATAAGCAATAATGCAAATGAGCAGCAGTGCAAATAAGCAATAGTGCAAATAAGCAATACCAAAGGTCGATATCAAAACAGTACAAATACAATTAAAAACTGTACAAATACGCTGTCATGAAGTCTATATGTAGAATGAATGACTGGTAGTATAATACTTGTAGACTCCAAATAATAAAGTATTAGTCTTTTTTAATAAAGTTCTTACCTTATTCATAATACAACCAGAGTCCCCGAGCAGGAGCCCCCTATCACCAAGTAAAACCGATAAATTCCAGTAAAACAAGGTAAAACTAGGGCTAAAACTGGGCTAAAATCCACCAGACAAAATTCAACCAAATGAAGTTAAACAAATCTGTATTGGTTTAAAAAAAACACAAAAACAGATACAGTTATCTAAGGATAAATACGGAGGAGAGCCAGTGCAACTTCTTAAACACATTTTACAAAAAATTGTGTAAATCTTCCCCCGTATTTAAACCATTTGGCATCTTAGTATCTAGTTGTAGAATGTAACGAGTCTCCAATTGTCTTAATTTCTTTTCTCTGTTACCTCCTCTTATCGACCTTGGTACCGCATCAATTACAAAATAGCTAAAATCACGTAAGTTGTTGTTATGTACAAGCTTAAAATGCCTAGCAACTGGGTAATTGGGGTCAGAATTTACTATCGCTCGAAGGTGTTGCAAAATACGCATAAACACCTGCAGCTTAGTGCTGCCTATGTACTGTAGATGACATGAACATTCCAGTACATATACTGCAAAATCAGTTTTACAGGTGAACATGCCATTTATTTTCGATGGAATGTTTCCAAAAGCGTCAGTGTATTCTAGTTTGTTTACCCCAAACGTACACGCTCTACAGGAACTGCACTTAAAAAACCCCGTCCTATTCGAGAGCCAGTTTCTAGGAGTTAATACCTCCGGGCTAGTTTTAATTAATGCATCCCTCATAGAGGGTGCCCTCCTGAAAGTAATGGCTGGAGTCTCAGGTAAAATTGGTGAAAGGGTAATATCAGTTTTGAGTATTAGCCAATTTTTGTTGATAATACTTCTAACTTGCTTTTCTTGGCGGCTATATGTAGTTATTAATCTAACCACCTCATCTTTTTTGTGTTTATTACCCTTTCTTACAGCTATAGGAGACAGGGTTTTTGGATTTCTGTTGGTAACTACCATCTCACTACTAATACTGTTGGCTCTCAATAGTGCTATTTGCAAATCTTTAGTTTTGTATCCTCGTGATTGGAATCTCTGTAATGATTCTGCTTGACACTGCTTCAAATCTGTATCTGAATTACAAATTCTTTTAATTCTTAGAAATTCTCCATACGGAATACTTTTTATTAAGTGTCTGGGGTGGCAGCTGTTTGCATGCAAAGTTGAGTTCCCTGCTGTGCTTTTCCTGTGGAGTTTTGTCTGGATATTTTTGTCATTTATATATAACTCCACATCAAGGAACTCGACTCTCTCATTACTGATAGTGGCTGTAAACTCAAGATTTAAATTGTTAATATTGATGGTGTTAACAAAGTCTAATGCATATATCTCCAAGAAAATCCCAATGTCACGACAGACACTCCGGCGTAACACACGGGCACAGACTCCGAAAGCTGGTGTGAAAAGAGTGAAAGTTTATTCACACATCAGGAAATGGTCCAACATGACGCGTTTCGGCTGCCAAACATGCAGCCTTGATCACATAGCGCTCATTGAGGACATGTGCAGAATATATACAGGTGAGGGTGATTGGCTACAGAAGTCTGCTTACTATGTCCATTGTAGTGAGTAGGCATATTACTACATCTAACGCCAACAGTCATGCGTGTGGTTTTACTACAAGAGGGAAACCATGTGTCAGATGACATAGCAGGGCATATAGACAACAGGGAAAACAGACTGTGCAGAGAAAATAAAATAAAAAATGACAACAACTTATGGCGGCTAGTGTAGTCCGAACGAAATACATGTTTGGAAACGAAACACCTCAACTTTAAGCCTCTCGCGCTAATAAAACAGAGAGACAGTGCAATCTGGCAAGCGCTGGTGGAAAAGGTACGATGAAGGCAAAAACTTTTCATCTAAAGGCTCACGTATGTCATGTATGAATTCCACTGACAATTTAAGTGCTCGTAAATCTGAGCTACAGGGGCCCGAGAATGACCCCACCAGTGAGTCAGGAAGTGCAGGACTACGCCACAAATTAAAAAGATAAGCAAAGGTGCCCAGAAGCTACGTGCGCCAAAGATGTGTAATTGTCAAAAGAATGCTGTTTGCTTAGAGAGCCCCTGTTGTAGAGAGCTAAAATGTACCGAACTGAATGCCTGGTATCACTATGTCAACTAAAAATGTGACAAAGCAAGCGTACTACTGCAAATGAGCCTTGAAGTGGGAACGCACATGGTGAGAGGGATTAAGGGGAAGTGCTTAAGGGTGAATGGAGGAGACGTGCGTGAACGAGTGCCCAGAGTATTGAGTGATGGTATTGAAACCAAAATTAAAAATCTCCTCCCATTCAAGAGACTAGTGGTATAAAAATGAGTGTGTGATGCCATGTTGTAAAAATAGGTAACATGTGCATCCAAGTCAAACGAAACCATACCAACTATACAGTATTCATCTAGTCAAAATGACTATTTAATGTGGTGACTAAGGCGCGCGTGTAATTCATATAATACTTGTGTACAGGGCAAGTAAACAGTGACAAACATCAAAATAATAACTGCTTCAATACAGGGCGTCTGCTTATGCCTGAAAAATTATGCACACAATCATGCAGCGTATGTCGAAAAAGCTGTGGGAGTTAAAGTAAAACGCATCATATCATACAATCAAAACCACAGGAAAACACATAAAAGGACATTAAAAACATAAACAACTGTAAATATTCACAGAAAGTGATAGAGGTCCTCACTAGTGTTAAGGCCTGCAGGTTGTTTAGTGTTAAATTGCAAGATGTATTTACTTTCAGTTTGTCGTAGCAGTTTTTCCCTATTCCCACCCCTTCTGAGTGTAGGGATGCAGTCAATCACTGAATACCTCAGGTGTTCTAGGTTGTTTTGATGTGTTTCCTTAAAGTGTCTCGCCACCGGGTATGTGGGGTCACTATTCACAATGGCTCTGCGGTGTTGTAGGATGCGCATGTGTACAGCTAACTTGGTACTCCCAATGTAGCGAAGCCCACAGTCACATTCCAGAATGTAAATGGCGTATTCTGTTCTGCATGTCAGGTGTTTATTGATGATGAGTGGTGTTTGTCTGAAGGTGGAATCAAGTTGTGTAATGTTTTTTCCAAATTTGCAGGCCCTACAGCTATTACATTTAAAAAAACCCTTCCTGTCAGAGAGCCAGTTGGCTGTGTTCTTGATTTCAGGACTATTTTTGACGAGAGCGTCACGCATGGATCTAGCCCGTTTATAAGTGATATCTGGAAAAGGAGCAACCAAAGGGCCCAAAGTTGGGTCGGATCTAATGATGCCCTAGTTTTTGTTAATAACTGATCTTATAGCTCTCTCTTCAGTGTTATGGGTGATAATGAGTCTCATGCTGACCGTCTGAGTAATCTCCTTGGCTGGGATGCCGCTATTATCTGGTTCAGAGGTGCCTACTGTGGACCCACGCCCTTCAGTGGAAAAAATGATTTGTCTTTCTGCACTTGAGTTCCCAGTCCCCGTGAGGAGAGCCTCTCGGGGTTGGGCATTAGCTCTCTTCATCGCTTTGTGGATGTTTGCTAGGGAGTAGCCTCGTGTTCTGAATCTCTTAGCTGCCTCCTGTTGATCAGCAGATCAGTGGGTGAGCTACAAATCCTCCTAATCCTGAGCATTTCTCCATAAGGGATGCTGGCTATATATATATATATATATATATATATAGATAGATAGATAGATAGATATATATATATATATAGATATATTTGTAATTTTTATTTTTCATTTAACTGAGGGGGGATGTAGTATCTTGCAAGTTAGCAATGACAGAACCCTTTGTGCTCCTGATGGACTCCGTAGAGCTGTGACGTAAGTGTTAGAGCGGAATGCTATGAAGGCTGGTTTAGAATGTTGAGTTTGAGGTTACACACAGATGAATAAAGACATGTAATACTAAGCTCTGTGTGTGACGTAGTCATTGGTGGGTACCCAGGCTAGGCTACAAACTGATTAAGGGACTAAAAGCCCCTGGTCTCCATCCCTCTCATCCACTAATTACAATCATGCAATACACCATGAATCCAAGTCTCAAATGGAACACCATCCACTCTCTTGCAGTCCCAGGATCTCTGAAGGTATTGAGCTGGCCTCAGCCCAAACTATTTAATAAGAACCCTCTTTATTCACTCGTAGCCCATTTGGTCTGCCACAGGCATCCTTCCAATAACGACTGTCCCTTCCAATGGCATGCTCCCCAGCTCATTCAAGGTATGTGCCTTACAAGCAACTTCAAAGCTCACACACCTTTCAAAGATGTTCTGACTTTCCACACACACATGCACAAGATCTCTTGGAATCTTGGCCACAACCTGGTCTGAACTGGATGTAGAGTCACTTATCCTAGATGGGGTTGTCATTGCTGCCATCCGAGGTGTCTCTCTCTCTCTCTCTCTCTCTCTCTCTCTCTCTCTCTCTCTCTCTCTCTCTCTCTCTCTCTCTCTCTCTCTCTCTCTCTCTCTCTCTCTCTCTCTCTCTGCTATCCTTTCCCTCTATCCTTTTCCTTCTGCTTCTCCTCCCACTCTCTCTCCTTCCTCAGCCTTAGCATTCTGAAGCACCAGCTGCAAGCTCAGGATTTCTGCCAGACTCAACCAACCCAAGGGATTTACTCCTGGAATTGGTGACAGTGGTACACTAGAAATTACGGGTGGTGTACACACCTGGGACATTCTAGAAACTAAAGGTGGCCCTAACTCTTGGGAACCCTCCACCCTCTGTCCCTACATAAATCCTTCTTGTGATCTATGGACATGGTTCTGAGGTCTATTCCCAACCCTGTGTTTTCAATTATCTATGCATGTCGACTTTGTCCATAAAACTGGGCTTATTGTACTACTGGCATAAATCAAAAATGGCCAATGCCACACCTGTACCCAAGGCTCCTAATGTTATGCATGCCACCACCTGCCGCAAATTGTTACAACCCTGTTCTGAGGGCCATGGGGCAAGCAGGAGCTACTGGGCACAACCGTGAGGGTTGAGGCTTTTTCTCCTGATGTCCTGTGGCATGACCTACTATGGATCCTGAGCAACTGGGCCGAGTACCTCTTTAGCACTTGACTCTCAATGGTACCGTGGGCTGAGCACTCCAAGGTTTTTCAAGGGAAAGGTAAACAGAGGTAGTGAACACAGGCTTGCAACTCAAAATACACTCATCAGCAGCAATAAATGATTGCCCATTCAAATATTTGCATTTATGAAAAAAGGAGCATTTATATATAAACACAAAAAATAATAAGATATTCACAAACAATACACACAGTGAGGTTAAGGCTCTAGTGTTTCATAGGTGGGTCCCTGAGCCCCACTCCCCTCTCTCTAGAGCTAGTGATTATTCCCCATTCACTATAAGTGACATTCAGGATAAGCCCCACTAGCGGTCTGAGTGTCAGGAGTCCCACTACGACTCTTTATTAAAGTCAAAGTGTTCCTGCAGGCAAGTTTCCCCAGGGCCGTCTGTCCTGTAAATCAGTCTTACTGCACCAGCAGGATTTGAGTAACAGGAGTTTCTGAGTGCACCCTTGAGCGGAAGCTAGAGCTGCAGCGGCTGCCTCCTGTGAGTCTTTCAAACGTGGCCTGGGAGGGCTGTGGTCAGTTCTCCTCGAGTTCCTCACATGTGGTCCTGCAGTGGCCTGGGGGTTCTCGATGCTCCTCCGATGCTGGTAAGTTCCTTGTCATTCTCCCCACATGTAGGTGAGTGGTTCAACGCTCCTGATGCTGGCCCTCAGTCGTGGCTTGGGCCTGCTCAGTTCACCACAGTGGCCTTCTTCCTCTGCAATGGCACAGCAGGGCTCTTCACGGTGGCCCCACGTAGAATACGGGGTACCCAACTTACAAACTGCAAGCAGTCGATGACCTGTTTGATGCAGCAATGTTCATAGTTGACTTCAAAGAGGACCTCATCTGACATAAGGGAGTCGTTGACATTCCCCTGCCCATGAGCAACAACCAAATTGGTGCAGCAGCTGACTCTTCACACCTCGCTACTGGGATCCTTTCACCAGGATCCCCCACTGGAACTCACTCTCTCCAACAGTCTCCTCTCCCTCAAAGGGCATACTGGTTTTGCCAAGCAGACAGGCGCTGGTTCTCTAGGCTCAAGAGGCAGGTGAGCTTGAGGTCCCTGGGTGATGTCCCCTCACCCAGCTAGAATACTAGCAGGCCTTGGCCCCCAGTCCTAGTCACAGGAAGAATTATTGCAGAGCTTCTCTTCCACACATGGCCCCACTGGCTGCTATACTGTCAACAATTGTTGGGGCCTTGAGCTCCCTTTCTTATAGACAGTTTCTACACACCAAATGTGATTTATAGTGAGTCTTTGAAGTTTATGTAGTAATCCAGGTTTCTTTTGAAGTGCCCTCACCTCTGCTCTGCTCTTCCTCGAGAAAGCAGTCTGTCACAGCAGAAGCAACTTCAAATCCACAACACAGGCCATGGAAGTGACTACAAGTTCACACCTGGATGTCAGCCATGGTGATATGTGTATTAAAAGGTTACCCCAAGGTCCTAGCCCTACAATTTATGATTCTCTTTTCATCCCCATTTCCTTCCTGAACTGTGCCCAGGCCCCTTCCCAGTGATCACTCGCTAAATCAAAGAGCACCCTTTGAAGTGCACTGGTGAGTCTGGCTCTCCTTCCCTCTAGTGTGCTGCACCTAGCTCACAGGAATGCAGCAAACCACAAATCTGTCTCGGGGGATTCCTATACCTCCTCTCCTCATGTTGCTCCAATAAGCCCTGGGCCTCCCAAAATGGAACCCAGAGTTCTCCATATATTGTACAATTCAGAGGCACACGTACACCCAGCACATGCATATAGGATCCATGCACTGCACAGCACTTCTGTAATGCACCATTCACAGACACACATACACCCGGTATATGGACAAAATATTGAGTTGTAAAAATTGGAAAACAGAAATATTAGAAATAAACTATTGTTTATATGAATGTTATTTTATTTTTTAAATATAGCATGTAATGGTAGGCTACTTAGATTTTTTTATTTAATAGTGATTTAGGGTGTTGTACTGGATTGTTGGTTTTGTAAAGGGATAGATTGGGAAGTTAATTAGGTAATAATTAATTATGAATGATGTAATTGTATATTTATTAAGTACATTCTGTAACACTTATTTATTTTTGTTATATGTTATTTGTGGACAGTTAGGTTTGTAGGGGTAGAGGGTGGGAAGTTAATTAAGTAATAATTCATTAACAATTAATTATTAAATAATGTTTTCATTGCTTTTTAATTATGTAATTTGTGGAATACTTATTTATTTTACTTATAATTTAGTTGCCATCTGCTAGGTTTGTAGAGGTTCAGGGTGGGAAGTTATTTAAGTAATAACTAAATAGCAATGTATTACGGATTTATTTTAGTTATATTTTAGTTGCATGATGCTAGGTTTTGATGGGGTATAGGGTGGGAAGTTAATTTGGTAATAATGGATTTACTATTAAATATTATTTGTAAATAATTATTTAATTGCATTTTAAACATGAAAATAGAATACTTATTTATTTTAATTATATTTTAGTTGTGAGCTGCTAGGTTTGTAGGGGTCTAGAGTGGAAAGTTTATGACACAATATTAATTAACAATTCATTATTATTTCTTTAATAATTATTTAATTGATATTCAAGATGTAAATTATGGAATACTTATTTTTTTAGTTATAGTTTAAGGGTGGGCTGCTAGGTTTGTAGGGGTATAAGGAGGGAAGTTAATTAATTAACAATTGAATAACAATTGTTTATTAATTGATAATTATTGAATAGTAATAGTAATTATGTAAATTGATTGTTTTTAGTTGTTTTTAATACATATATAATGTTTGTTAATTAATAATGTTTATATTAAGAGTTTCATTTTATTTCTACATTTAAGGAGTTACTCATTTATGCAATGTGTTAGAAGTGAAGTGCTTTCCCTACTCTTGCACAGACTGCAATAGAAATAGTAAAAATAACCCCTCCACAGTCCAACTCTTTCCCTACTGATGCGCTGTTTGGAGTGGGAATAGTAAATTTCACCCCTCTGAAATCTAATGCTTTCCCTACTGGTTGTACAGACTGGAGTGCGAGTGATACATTTTACCTCTGCAAAGTCCAACACTTTCCCTACTGTTGCACAGACTGGAGCAAGAATAGCAAATTTTACCCCTCTGAAGTCCTACACTTTACCTACTTTCATGCTGTTTGGAGTGGGAATAATACATTTAACCCATCTGAAGTCCAACGATTTCCATACTGTTGCACAGACTGGAGTTGGAAAAGTAAATTTTACCACTCCGAAGTTCTACACTTTCCCTACTGCTGTTGGGAATAGTAAATTTACCCAACCGAAGTTCAATGCTTTCCCAACTGTTGTATAGACTGGAGTAGGTATAGTACATTTTACCCCTCCGAAGTCCGACACTTTCCCTACTGTTGCGCTGTTGGGAGTGGGAATAGTAAATGTGGCCTCTCTGAAATCCAATGCTTTCCCTGCTGTTACACAGACTAGAGTGGGAATAGTAGATTTTACCCCTCTGAAGTCCAACACTTTCCCAACTGTTGCGCTGTTTGGAGTTGGAATAGTAAATTTCGTGCCTCCATAGTACAACACTTTCCCTACTGTCGCTTAGACTGGAGTGGGAATAGTAAATTAATTCCTCCTAAGTCCAACTCTTTCCCTACTGTTGCACTGACTGGAATAGTAATAGTAAATCTAACTTCTTCAAAGTCCCACACATTCCCTACTATTGTGGTAACTGGAATAGGAATAGAACAGCTAACCCCTCCAAAGTCCAACACTTTCCCTACTGTTGCATAAGCTAGAGTGGACATTTTATATTTAATATTCTTAAATTCCAATAGTTTTCACAATATTATTTAAATAGATTTTATAGCATTCATCATTTTTTAAAAATATTTTCTACTCTCTGTTTTCATTTTTAAATGTATTTTAATGTTTATAGGATATTTAGTAAATGTGTTTTGGGGGGTTTTACATTTTTTATATTTTATTTATTGCCTAAATTAATTAATATGTTTTTTGTTATTGAATTGCTGATATTTTTATATTTTATGGTGTATATATTAATATACTTAACATTTACTACTTTAAACTCTTTTTATATTAAAAACATTAATTTTATTTATATTTTTAGACGATATCAGTGTCAATGATATTTTTTCCCGATATTTTTGTACTTACCATAATAAGTATAGGATCAAGATTTGTGGTAAATGATATTTATGACACAATATTTTTGTCAACGATATTGTTTACCACAATATAATGTCAGTGATCCCATACACCCAGCACATACATATAAAATTTCACCCACTGCACAGAACTGCATCATCCCTGTATTGTACCACTCACAGGCACACATACACCCTACACTGGGCAGCACTTCACACCAAAACGATGTGGGCCAAAGGTGAGTTAAGTATACAGCAGTGAAACTTTGACTGAGTGAGCCAGTAGGCCTCATTCCAGTGACATTCACTGAAAAAACCATAGGTTTCAGGGACCTTATAGTTAGTTGGACATTTCACTCATACAAAACTAGAGAAATTCGACCGTTATAGTTAGTTGAGCTAACTATAACTCGCGCCCCCGCAATGCACTGCTGATGACGTCAGACATTACATCATTCATGACATGGTCAGTGACACCACTGATGACATCACTGATGACATCATCCAGTGACTGTGTGTTTCTGTAAAGTTTAAAGATGTTTTATATATATATAGGCCAAGGTGTATTGAAGAATGAGTGGGTGTATGATTGTCTGAATGGATGATTTAGTAGGTGTGTGACTGACTGTATAAGTGAGTGATTAAACGTGTCTTACTGAATGCATGGGTTAGTGAGTAAACTGTGTAAATGTCTACATCAGTCTGTCAGTTGGTGTGTAAGCAGCTCCATGGGTTGGTGAGTAGCTACATGAGCGTCTATATGGGTTATTGATTGCTTGTCTGAGTATCTGTATGGGTGCCTGAGTGGGTAGGTGGGGTGTGTGTGACTCACTGCATGGATGTGTGAGTGGGTGATTCACTGGGTGTATGGGTTCAAGAGTGCGTCTGTGAGAGGCTGGGTGGATGGGTGAGTGTGTATGGGTGTGTTGGTGAGTGAATGGATGTCTCAGTGGTACATGTGTGAATAACTACATATGTGAAAGGCAGTATATGTGAGTGTTGGAGTATATAAATGACTATATGTGAGAGTGGCTGTATGGATGAGTGTGTGCTTGTATCAGTGATTCTAAAAGAGAGTAAGTATGTGTTAGTATCTGTATGAATAAGTGAGGTGGTGTGTGTATAACTGTATAGGTGAGTAAATGGGAGTGTGAATGATTCTTTGCATGATTGACTAGGTGTGTGAGTATAACTCTATGGATGAAAGCCGAAAGAATGTTTGTATAGGTGTATGAGTGCAAATAATAGTGCTGTATTGATAAGTGACTGCATGTATGAATGACTGTATGGGTGAATAAGTGGACGTGTGTGTAGACCTAGGAATCAGTGAGTGGGTATGTAGTAACTGGTATTGGTGTGTCTATGGTTTCGAAAATGGTAGTCTGTATTTTAGAGTGGGTATATCAAAGGTTATATTAGGGTGTGAGGAGGTGCATCAGATTATCACGTGGATGATGTCATCAGTGATGTCATCAGTGATGTCATTTGAGATGTCATCAGTGATGTCACTGACCATGTCATGAATGATGTAATACGTGACGTCATCAGCAGTGCATTGCGGGGGCGCAAGTTATAGTTAGCTCAACTAACTATATCGGCCGAGTTTCTCTGGTTTTGTACGAGTGAAATGTCCAACTAACTATAACGTCCCTGAAACCTATGGTTTTTTCAGTGAATTTCTATGTTTTTTTAAATGCTAATTTCTAACTATAACGTCCCTGAAACCTATGGTTTTTTCAGTGAATTTCAAAGGTTTTTTAAATGATAATTTCTAACTATAACGTCCCTGAAACCTATGGTTTTTTCAGTGAATTTCAAAGGTTTTTTAAATGATAATTTCAAACTATAACGTCCCTGAAACCTATGGTTTTTTCAGTGAATTTCTAAGGTTTTTTAAATGATAATTTCTAACTATGAATTCAGAGGTAGGACATGTGAAGAAAGAGGAAGAAAGGCACAGAAAGAAGCAATAGAAATGCAGAAAGAGGCAACAGAAGTCCAGAAAGACGAAGAAAAGTGCAGGAAGAAGCAAGAGATATGCAGAAAGAACCAACAGAGGTGCATAAAAAGGCCTTGTTGCAAAGTCATCCTGTGCCCCCAACATTTTACTGACTGCTACTGGTGGTAACTGACTCTGACTAACCAGGCCCGGAGCCAGTGCTATGCTGAAAGACACTTAGAATACAGTGAAAACACCTACATACACTAGGGTACACTATGGGTTGGGGTACTCCTGTGATTGGCATGACCTCCCCTGTAAGGCCCTAGTACATAATATGGCAGGGGGTTTAAAACTACCTCTAACTCAGAGGTGCAGAGAGAGGCAAGAGAAGTGCATAAACAGGCAGGAAAGGTGCAGAAACAGGGAACAGGGTGCAGAAAGAGGCAAGTGAGGTGCAGAAAGAAGTAAGAGCAGTGCAGAAAGAACCAACAGAGGTGCAAAAAGAGGCAAGAGGGGTGCAGAAAGAAATAAGAGAAGTGCAGAAAGAGGCAAGAGAAATGCTGAAAGAAGCAACAGAGGTTTAAAAAGAAGCAAGATAAGTGCAGAAAGAGACAAGTGAGTTGCAGAAAGAAGCAAGAGCAGTGCAGAAAGAACCAACAGAGGTGCAAAAAGAGGCAAAAGGGGTAAAGAAAGAGGTAGGAGAGGTGCATAAAGAGGCAAGAGGGGTAAAGAAAGAGGTAGGAGAGGTGCACAAAGAGGCAAGAGAGGTACAGAAAGAGGCAGGAGGGGTGCAAAAAGAAGGAAGAGAAGTGCAAAAAAAGGCAAGAGAATTGCTGAAAGAAGCAACAGATGTGTAGAAAGAAGCAAGAGAAGTGCAAAAAGAGGTAAGTGAGGTGCAGAAAGAAGCAAGAGCAGTACAGAAAGAACCAACAGAGGTGCTGAAAGAGGCAACAGAGGTGCAGAAGGAGGCAAGAGGGGTGCAGAAAGAAGGAAGAGGAATGCAGAAAGAAACAACAGAGGTGCTGAAAGAGGCACGAGGGGTGCAGAAAGAAGGAAGAGAAGTGTAGAAAGAAGCAACAGAGGTGCTGAAAGAGGCACAAAGGGTGCAGAAAGAGGCAAGAGAAGTGCAGAAAGAAGCAACAGAGGTACAGAAAGAGGCAAGAGTGGTGCAGAAAGAGGGAAGAGAGGTGTAGAAAGAGGCATGAGAGTTGCACAAATAGCGAAGAGGGGTGCAGAAAGAGGCAGGAGGGGTGCAGAAAGAAGCATCAGAGGTGCAGAAACAAGCAAGAGAAGTGCAGAAAGAGGCAAGAGAATTGCTGAAAGAAGCAACAGAGGTTTAGAAAGAAGCAAGAGAAGTGCAGAAAGTGGCAAGTGAGGTGCAGAAAGAAGCAAGAGCAGTGCATAAAGAACCAACAGAGGTGCTGAAAGAGGCAACAGAGGTGCAGAAGGAGTCACGAGGGGTGCAGAAAGAAGGAAGAGGAGTGCAGAAAGAAGCAACAGAGGTGCTGAAAGAGGCACGAAGGGTGCAAAAAGAGGCAAGAGAAGTGCAGAAAGAAGCAACAGAGGTACAAAAAGAGGCAAGAGTGGCACAGAAAGAGGGAAGAGAGGTGTAGAAAGAGGCTAAAGAGTTGTACAAAGAGGGAAGACGGTTGCAGAAAGAGGCAAGAGGGGTGCAGAAACAGGTAAGAGAACTTCAGAAAGAGGCAAGAGAATTGCTGAAAGAAGCAACAGAGGTGTAGAAAGAAGCAAGAAAAGTGCAGAAAGAGGAAACTGAGATGCAGAAACAGGCAAGAAAGGTACAGAAAGAGGGAAGACGAGTACAGAAAGAAACAACAGGGGTGCAGAAAGAAGCAAGAGAGTTGCAGAAAGAAGCATGGAAAGTGCAGAATGAAGCAACAGGGGTGCAGAAAGAGGCAAGAGAAGTGCAGAAAGAAGCAACAGAGGTGCAGAAGGAGGCAAGAGAACTCCAGAAAGAGGCAAGAGAGTTGCAGAAACAGGCAAAAGAGATACAGAAAGAGGGAACAGAGGTGCAGACAGAGGCAAGAGAGGTGCAGAAACAGGTAAAAGGGGTGCAGAACGAGGCAAAAGGGATGCAGAAATTTGCAAGAGAGGTGCAGAAAGAACAAGAGCAGTGCAAAAGAACCAACAGAGGTGCAAAAAGAAGCAAGTGAGGTACAGAAGGAGGCAAGAGAACTGCAGAAAGAGACAAGAGAGTTGTAGAAACAGGCAAAAGAGGTACAGAAAGAGGGAACAGGTGGGCAGACTGAGGCAAGAGAGGTGCAGAAAGAGGGAAATGGGGTGCAGAAAGAGGCAAGAGGGATGAAGAAATTTGGAACAGAGGTGCAGGAAGAAGCCAGAGCAGTGCAGTAAGAACCAACAGAGGTGGAAAAAGAGGCAAGAGGGGTGCAGAAAGGGGTAAGAGAGGTGCACAAAGAGGCAAGAGGGGTACAGAAAAAGACAGGAGGGGTGCAGAAAGAGGAAGAGAACTGCAGAAAGAAGCAACAGAGGTGCTGAAAGAGGTACGAAGGGTGCAGAAAGAGACAAGACAGGTGAAGAAAAAAGGAACAGAGGTACAAAAAGAGGCAAGTGTGGTGCAGAAAGAGGGAAGAGAGGGGTAGAAAGAGGCAAGAGAGTTGCACAAAGAGGGAAGAGGTGTGCAGAAACAGGCAAAAGGGGTGCAGAAAGAAGCAAGTGAGGTGTAGAAAGAGGCAAGAGAGTTGCAGAAAGAGGCAAGTGAAGTGCAGAAGGAGGCAAGAGAACTGCAGAAAGAGGCAATAGAGGTGCAGAAAGAGGCAAGTGAGGTGAAGAAAGAAGCAAGATAAGTGCAGAAAGAAGCAAGATAAGTGCAGAAAGAAGCAAGATAAGTGCAGAAAGAGGGAAGAGGGGTGGAGAGAGAGGCAAGAGGGGTGCAAAAAGAAGCAAGACAGGTGCAGAAAGAAACAAAAGAAGTGCAGAAAGAAGGAATAGAGGTGCAGAAAGAGTCAAAAAGGGTGCAGAAAGACATGAGGGGTACAGAAAGAAGCAAATGAGGTGCAGAAAGAGGCAACAGACGTGCGGGAAGAGACGTGCAGAAAGTACAAGAGATTTGCAGAATGAGGTCAAGAGACGTGCAGAAAAAGAAAGAAACATGCAGAAAGAAGCAACAGAAATGCAGAAAGAGACAAGAGAGGCGCAGAGGGAAGCAAGAGTGGCTTGCACACCATTAGTACCAATTTAACACCCACATTTAGCAATAAGTAACAGGTGACCATTCTAGGTTTGCAAAGGGCCTTCCACCATGCTGTAACACTTGTCGCTGCATTTTTGGTAACGTTTGAGCCTTTTGAGCTAGAAACAAGGCTTTTTTTGTTCAAATCTGCAGATTAGGGTGCAGATTATGAATTATGTGGCTAATGCAGAAAATGTATAATTGTGCGAACGTCGGTGCAGCCAAACAGTCACATAATTTCAGTGGCCCTGCTCATACCTCTGACTAGGTCCACAAGTGCTCCTCAGTGATTCCTTCTTTTTTTGTCTCACTGAGTTCATAGTTGAGCTTCTATGGAAACGAGGAAGACTAAACCTGAGGTTACCACTCCACAACACAGACTACCATACCACATAATTACTCTCCATAACACATAATCTCACTCTACATAATTCCTATACACTAAATACCACATACTTTCTATCCACATAATTCCACTACACACAACGTACATCCACTCCACTCCAAAAAACATTAGTAAAAAACTTGCATTTACAACACCAATAGCTCTAATTCTCACAAATGCGAAACCTATTACATTGCAAACACTTCTTTAACTAGTAGTGGCGTTTGCAGAGTGATGGAGAAAGGGTGCTGGGCCTCCGACCAGCGCTCAGGAATTCCGCTGCGTAGGGCTTACAGGAGGTACCAGTAGGGCTTCTTGGCCCCCAAAGTCCCTCAGGAGTAAATTGGACTTCATCCCCATCCTGTAGTCTGCCAGGAGGCGCGTTTGCAGAGTGGTGGAGAAAGGGGGGCATGGCCTACGAAGACGTCTTAGCAATACCATTGTGTGGGACTTACTGGAGGTAACAAGAGGGGTAGTTGGCCCCCAAGGTTGTCCTTGGGGGCCAACTACCCCTCCTATTACCTCCAGTAAGTCCCACACAGCAGGATTGCTAAGTTCTCATTGCCGGCCACGCCCCCTTTTCCCACCACTCTGCAAACCCGCTCCCTGGCACGCTCTTGGATGGGGGTTGAAGTCCCCTTCGCTGCTGGGGGTCCTTTAGGGGCCAACTAGCCTACCTCTTACCTCCAGTAAGCCCCACACAGCTGGATTGCAGAGAGGTGGTCCGAGGCCACGCCCCCTCTTTACACCACTCTGCAAACGCGCCTCTTGGCGCACTGTTGCCCGGGGGATGAAGTCCACTTGTGTCCTGAGGTCCTCAGGACACAAGAGGACCTCATCGCCCCACCAGCAGTGCGCCAAGAGGCGTGTTTGCAGAGTGGTGTAAAAAGGGGCGTGGCCTCGGACCACTTCTCTGCAATCCAGCTGTGTGGCACTTACTGGAGGTACCTGGTGGGCTAGTTGGCCCCCAGGGACCCTCAGTATTCAAGGGGAGTTAATTCCCCAACTAACAATGCGCCAGGGGGCTCGTTTGCAGAATGGTGGAGAAAGGGGGCGTGGCCTCCGGCGAGATGCCGGCTTTTAAAAAAAAAATTTTTTTAACAAGGGGGGCTGTGTGGCCCCCCTTCTTTTACATTTTTGGGGCCCTGGGGACCCCATCCCCCAGGGCCTGACCCCTTTTTATATAATTTTTTTAAAAAACTAAATTGGGAAGGGGGCTGCGTGGCCCCCCTCCTGAGGCCAATTTCGGCCCGGGGACCCCATCCACCGGGGCATGGCCAGACTTTTTTTAAATGTAATTATTTATTTATTTTGAGGGGGGCCACGTGGCCCCCCCTCCTCAGGCCAATTATGTCCCCGGGGACACCATCCCCCAGGGCCGGCCTTTCCGTGTTTTTAAAAAATATATATTTTTAATTAGAGGGGAGGGGGGCCACGTGGCCCCCCTCCCGGACCACTTCTGGCCCCGGGGATCCCATCCCCAGGGCCTGGCCTCACAGTTGGGGACCGTGGGGGGAGCCCCAAAGCCCCCACAGTCCTGCTGGCTCCCCGCCTCCTGCGGGAGCCAGCATTGCTTTTGCACACGGGGAGCTGCTGACATGCAACTCCCCTTGTGCAAAAGCAATCTGCTTTGGTTTTTGGAAGCGAGAGCAGGTTTCCTGCTCTCGCTTCCAAAAACCAAAGCAGTGTTTGCTATGGCAGGGCGGGAGGCGTGCTCCCACCCTGCCATAGCAAACTGCAATGTACCGGGGGTGGACACCTCGGGACATTATTGGAGCCAGCCCTGTGGGGTGGTGGTCCCCAGGGCCATCGAGGGCTCCAAAAGGGGGGCCGCGCGGCCCCGCTCCCTACATTTCAAAGCCCCGGGGAGGTGGTGGTCCCCAGGGCGTGTGGGGGGCTCTTGCCCCCATACATCTTTTTTTTTTTAAAACAGAGCCCCGGGGAGGTGGCGGTCCCCGAGGCAGCGTGGGGGGGTTGGGACCCCCCACGCATTTATTTTTAAAGCCCCGGGGAGGTGGCGGTCCCCGGGACTGTGGGGGGGCCATGTGCCCCCGCATACAATTAAATAAGCCCCGGGGAGGTGGCAGTCCCCGGGGCTGCAGAGGCCCCCGCAAATTAATTACGCATTGCCCCCGGGACCTGGCCCACCCGGGGGCTTATATAAAACGAAGCGCGGGAGCCCGCGCTTTTTTTTTTTGTTTGTTTTTCTCAGCCGGATTCGCGCACCCAGCGCGAATTCGGCTGTTTAAAAAAAAAAATGCTTTGTTTTGGCCCTGGGAGTCCCTGTGGTACCCCCTGAGCAGGCCTAGGGGGTCAGGGTGTTTCTACCCTGCCCACTTTTCTTGTTTTTCTATCATTTTTTTTATACCTTTTTCTTGTGACTCGGTTACCGAGTCACAAGATGGCTGCCAACACTTCCTGGTTTGGAGTGTTGACAGCCAATTAGAATGAAGCTCGTGCTGGGGAGGAGATGTGTGGTTAGGCTCCGCCCAGATATCTATATTTCTTTTTCCTTTAATATTTCAAAAACTACTGAATGGATTTACACCATTTTTTAAAAAAAGGGCGCTTTCTGAACCAAGAGCTACCTTTTTGCCAAATTTGGTGTAATTCCGTTCAGCAGTTCGGCCTGTAGCCTATTCCAAAATTTCCTATGGAAATTAACATAGAGAAAATGCGCTTTGGGACCCCCCTTTTTTCTCGGCCCCCGCTTCACGAATCACCCCGAAACTTTCAACAGAGAAACTGAGAGGGCCGACTCATTAGTTTTGAAAATTTCGTGAAGATTCGTCAAACCGCGCTAAAGATATTGGCAAATCAAAAAACGCTTTCCCTATGGAAATTAGGTTCTAACTATAACTACCTACTGGCGACTGCCAGTAAGTTATATATATATATATATATATATTAATATATTAAAAGAAAAAGAGTTGCCCCTCGAGTGGAACAACACTCGCAGGTGGGTAAAGCACAGAACAGGAGCAACTGCCGCAGACACGCTCCTTACAAACCTCAATGTCCGACCCGTTTTGGGCTAACGCCCTTCTTCATGGACACTCTCCCTGTGACAAACAGCAGACTGGGAAGCACCAGTGAATTCCCTCCATTTATTTAAATTTTGACAATTACGCTCAGGTGAGCGACAGAATTGCATGCTGGGACTGGTAGTTCTATCTTTGCAGGAGCAACTATGCAGGACATTTGATAGCCTTTGAAAGAACTTTGGAGTGTGTGCTAACAGTAGTGACCCACATGGGTAAAAATCGATGTAGAATTCATTCTGACAAATGTTTGGTGGCATCCTAAAGCATCAAGATTTACCAGTATTGAGAGAGCACTCATAATATATAACCATGGATAAACACAGGTTAGTCAATGAATACGGCGTACCTTTGTTCGAAATAATTAAAGTTTATTGGACAGGCCAGGTAATTTGGCATGGGAACACCACTATTTACTGCCTGGTCGCTTACAGAGACAACTCTCCAAACAGTCACAAAATCTATTCGGTGTGATTTTACCTTGCTTATATAAATCTTACCTCTTTTATCCTCAGTTTGGTGAAATACCTTTTGGTACAGCAAATGCAGATGATACAATGCCATGTCATAAACCATATAAACAGATGCACAGAGTTAATTATGCTATTTATTACCATTGTTGTGAGGGAGGGGGCATCATGACCTATTCGAGGCTTTGCCTCTCACGAGTCATGGCCCCTCCTACACTCAACAATGGTAAAATGGTAATAGATGGCATATTACACTCTGCGCATCTGCATGTAAACAACATCTATCTATCTATCTATCTATCTATCTATCTATCTATCTATCTATCTATCTATCTATCCATCCACTGAAAAACCAAAGGTTAAAGTGACATTATTGTTAGGTATGGTAATAATATATTACTTCGCATTAAAAATGCTTTAGAAATTCACTGAAAAAAACGAAGATTAAAGGGTTGTTATAGTTAGATGAAAATGTCAGTTAAAACATACTGTTTTAAATTAACAAAACCACTTACCTAAAGTAACTATAACTTGCGCCCTCGACATGTACTGCTAATTACCCCACATATTACAGCACTCATTACACGGTCTATGACATCATTGATAACAAAGATAATTATAACTATAACTGGTGAATTTCAGTGTTTTATTTCAAAGCATTGCGCTGTCACTGAAATGTTGACCTAACTATAACGTTACGTTAACCTTTTTATTATTTTATTACCATATGTAAAGCTAACTCACCGCCATGCACCAGATTCTGTGGCCAACACCTCGCAGGCAAGCAAGAAATCCTACGCCGTGACCGAGCTACTATTGGCCCCAGGGACCCCATCCCCTGGGGTCAAAAAATATATTATTAGGGGAGGAAGACTTGTGGCCCTCTCCCGGAGTCTGTAGAGGCTCTGGCGACCCCATCCCCTGGGGCCAAAAACATTTATATTAGGGGAGAGGGGTGCATGGTTCCACACCCCTTAGCCTCAATGGACCCTGGGGAACCCATTCCCCAAAGCCACACAGTAGTTATAGAGGAGAGGGGTGGGCGGGCCCTCTCCCAAAGCCTTAAGAGGTCCCAGGGACGCCATCCCCCGGGGCTAAAAATACTTCTTTTAGAGGAGGAGAGTGGTACCCCCTCCCTGAATGCAAATATGCCTCAGGGACCCTATCCTCAGGATCATAGTCTAATTATTGGGGAGGGGGCACATGGCACCCCCCTTCCCGAGCCTTAAGGGGCATCGGGGTCCCATCCTCCGAGCCAAACATTTGTATTAAGGGAGGGGGAGCACGTGGACCCTCTACTCGAGCCCAAATGGCCCTGGAGATCCATTCTCCCATAGGCATATATTAATTATAGGGGAGGAGGCATGTGGTCCCACTTCCCGGCCTTAAGAAGCCCCGAGGACCCATGCCCTGGTATTAATACTGGTAGGAGCTAATTGGCCCAGCAGAAAAAAAAGCTCCCTGGGCCAATCAGAACACCCTATTTTTAAAAATTGGGATAGAAGGGGCTCTCCTGATCATCCCGATGTAGAAATATTTTTGCAACTTAATTTCTCACTATTACACAAATTTACACCAAATCACAAAAAGCACCCACCTGGCCCCCCGCAGCCCCGGAGACCGCCACCTCCCCGGTGCTATTTTGAAAAAGAAAGTGTGGGGGGAGCTTGAGCCCCCCCACTGGAGCTTGAGCCCCCCCACTCTGCCCTGGGGACCACCACCTCCAAGGGATACTCTTCATTAAAATGTGGGGGTCCGTTGTGGCCCCCCGGCCCCAGGGACCACCACCACCCCGGGGCTTAAAACAGTTGGGAGGGGGGCCATGCAGCCCCCCTCCTGGAGCCCTAGATGGCCCTGGGGACCGCCACCCCCCAGGGCTGGCTCCTGCAATGTCCCGGGGTGCCCACCCCCGGGATATTGCCATTTGCTATGGCAGGGCGGGAGCGCGGCTCCTGCCCTGTAATAGCAAACACTGCTTTGCTTCTTGGAAGCGAGAGCAGAAAACCTGCTCTTGCTTCCAGAATTGCTTTTGGGCAAAGGGAGCTGCATGTCAGCAGCTCCCCTTGCCCAAAAGCAATGCCGGCTCCCGCAGGAGGCAGGGAGCCGGCAGGGACCGTGGGGGCATTGGGACTCCCCCCACGGTCCCCAAGGTGAGGTCCGGCCCCCGGGGATGGGGTCCCTGGGGCCAGAAGTGGCCCGGGAGGGGGGCCACTCGGCCCCCCTCAGTTTATTTATATATATAATAAAAAGAATGGCCAAGCCCCGGGGGATGGGGTCCCCGGGGCCGAAAATGGCCCGGGAGGGGGGCTACATGGCCCCCCTCCCTTTAAAAAAAAAAAAAAAAGGAATGGCCAAGCCCCTTAGTTTATTTATATATATAATAAAAAGAATGGCCAAGCCCCGGGGGATGGGGTCCCCGGGGCCGAAAATGGCCCGGGAGGGGGGCTACGTGGCCCCCCTCCCTTAAAAAAAAAAAAAAAAGGAATGGCCAAGCCCCGGGGTATGGGGTCCCCGGGGCCAAAAATGGCCCGGGAGGGGGGCCACGCTGCCCCCCTCCTTTGTTTAATTTATTTTAAAAAAAGAAGTCCTGGCCCCGGGGGTGGGGTCCCTGGGGCACAAATTGGCCTCAGGAGGGGGGCCTTGTGGGCCCCCTCCAAAATAAAAAAAGGCTGGGTATGCCCCGGGGGATGGGGTCTCCGGGGCCAAAAGTGGCCCAGGGAAGGGGGGCCACGCGACCCCCTTCCATAAAATGTAAAAAACATTTTTTTTAAAAGAAACCGGCACCTCGCCGTAGGACCCGCCCCCTCCCTGCACGACTCTGCAAACGCGCCACCTGGTGCGCTCTGCATTGGGGGATTAAGTCCCCGTTGCTAGTGAGGGTCCCTGGGGGCCAACTAGGCCACCAGGAACCTCCAGTAAGCCCAACACAGTGGGATTGCTGAGAGGTGGTAGGAGGCCATGCCCCTTTTTACACCACTCTGCAAATGCGCCTCTTGGCGCACTGCTGATGGGGTGATGAGGTCCCCTTGTGTCCTGAGGACCTCAGGACTGAAGTGGACTTCATCCCCCGAGCAGCAGTGTGCCAGACGGTGTGTTTGCAGAGTGTTGTAAAAAGGGGGCATGGCCTCGGACCACTCTCAGCAATCCAGCTGTGGGGGGCTTACTGGAGGTAACAGAAGGGCTAGTTGGCCCCCAGGGACCCTCAGGAAGCAAGGGGACTTCACCCCCCAACCAAGAGCGTGCCAGGAGGCGCGCTTGCAGAGTGGTGGACAAAGGGGGAGTGGCTGTGTGTGGTTACTGGAGGTAACAGGTAGGCTAGTCGGCCCCTAAGGACCCCCAGCAGCGAAGTGGACTTTAATCCCCATGCAAGAGCGCGCCAGGGAGCGCGGTTGCAGAGTGGTGGGGAAAGGGGGTGAGAACTTAGCAATGCTGCTGTGTGGGACTTACTGGAGGTAATAGGAGGGGTAGTTGGCCCCCAAGGTTGTCCTTGGGGGCCAACTACCTATCCTGTTACCTCTACTAAGTCCCACACAGTGGGATTGCTAAGAGGTCTTCAGAGGCCACGCCCCCCCTTTCTCTACCACTCTGCAAACGCGCCTCCTGAAGTCCACTTTACTCCTGAGGGACTTTGGGGGCCAAGAAGCCCTCCTGGTACCTCCTGTAAGTCCTACGTAGCAGAATTCCTGAGTGCTGGTTGGAGGTCCAGCCCCCTTTCTCCACCGCTCTGCAAACGTGACTACCAGTTAAAGAAGCATTTGTAATGTAATAGGTCCTGCATTTGCAAGAGTTAGAGCTATTGGCGTTGTAAATCTAAAAGTTTTTTACTAATGTTTTTTGGAGTGGAGTGGATGTACTTTGTGTGTAGTGGAATTATGCGGTATGTTGTGCAGTTAAATTATGTGGATAGAAAGTATGTGGTATTTAGTGTATAGGAATTATGTAGAGTGGGATTACGTGTTATGGAGAGTAATTATGTGGTATGGTAGTCTGTGTTGTGGAGTGGTAACCTCAGGTTTAGTCTTCCTCGTTTCCGTAGAAGCTAAATTATGAACTCAATGAGACAAAAAAAGAAGGAATCACTGAGGAGCACTTCTGGACCTAGTCAGAGGTATGAGCAGGGCCACTGGAATTATGCGACTGTTTGGCTGCACTGACTTTCGTATAATTATACATTTTCCGCTTTAGCCACATAATCCATCATCTGCTGCCTAATCTGCAGATTTAAACAAAAAAAGACTTGTTTCTAGCTCAAAAGGCTCAAACGTTACCAAAAATGCAGTGACAAGTGTTACAGCGTGGTGGAAGGCCCTTTGCAAACCTAGAATGGTTACCTGTTACTTATTGCTGAATGTGGGTGTTGAATTGGTACTAATGGTGTGCAAACCACTCTTGCTTCTTTTTGCGCCTCTCTTGCCACTTTCTGCATTTCTGTTGCATCTTTCTGCAACTTTCTTTTTTTCTGCACTTCTTTTGCCTCTTTCTGCTCCTCTTCCACTTTCTGTACCTCTCTTGCCTCTTTCTGTACCTCTCTTGCCTCTTTCTTCAACCCTGTTGCCTCTTTCTGCACCTCACCTGCTTCTTTCTCTACCCCTCTTGCCTCTTTCTGCACCCCTGTTCCCTCTTTCTGAACCTCTCCTGCCTGTTTCTGCACCTCTCTTGCTTCTTTCTGCACTTCTTTTGCCTCTTTCTGCACCCCTCTTGCCTCTTTCTGCACCCCTGTTGCTTCTTTCTGCACTTCTCTTGCTTCTTTCTGCACCTCTGTTGCTTCTTTCTGCACCCCTCTTGCCTCTTTCTGCAACCCTCTTCCCTCTTTCTGCACCTCTCTTGCCTCAGTCTGCCCACCTGTTCCCTTTTTCTGCACCCCTTTTGCCTGTTTCTGCAACTCTCTTGCCTCTTTCTGCAGTTGTCTTGCCTCCTTCTGTACCTCTCTTGCCTCTTTAAACACTTCTCTTGCCTGTTTCTGCACCTCTCTTGCCTCTTTCTGTACCTCTCTTGCCTCTTTCTGCACCTCTCTTGCCTCTTTCTGCACCCCTTTTGCCTGTTTCTGCATCCCACTTCCCTCTTTGTGCAACTCTCTTGCCTCTTTCTACACCTCTCTTCCCTCTTTCTGCACCACTCTTGCCTCTTTCTGTACCTCTGTTGCTTCTTTCTGTACCTCTTTTGTCTCTTTCAGCACCTCTGTTGCTTCTTTCTGCAGTTCTCTCCCTTCTTTCTGCACCCCTCCTGCCTCTTTCTGTACCCCTCTTGCCTCTTTGTGTAGCTCTCCTAACCCTTTCTGCACCCCTCTTGCCTCTTTTTGCACCTCTGTTGGTTCTTTATGCACCTCTTTTGCTTCTTTCATCACTTCACTTGCCTCTTTCTGTACCCCTCTTGCCTCTTTCTGCACCTCTGTTGGTTCTTTCTGCACTGCTCTTGCTTCTTTCTGCACCTCTGTTCCAAATTTCTGCCTCCCTCTTGCCTTTTTCTGCACCCCTCTTCCCTCTTTCTGCAACTCTCTTGCCTCAGTCTGCCCACCTGTTCCCTCTTTCTGCACCCCTTTTGCCTGTTTCTGCAACTCTCTTACCTCTTTCTGCAGTTTGCTTGCCTCCTTCTGTACCTCACTTGCCTCTTTTTGCACCTCTGTTGGTTCTTTTGCACCTCTCTTGCAAATTTCTGCACCCCTCTTGCCTCTTTCTGCACCCCTCTTAGCTGTTTCTGCACCTCTCTTGCCTCTGTCTGCACCCCTGTTCCCTCTTTCTGTACCTCTTTTGCCTGTTTCTGCAACTCTCTTGCCTCCTTCTGCACCTCTGTTGCTTCTTTCTGCACTTCTCTTGCCTCTTTCTGCACCCCTGTTGCTTCATTCTGCACTTCCCATGCTTCTTTCTGTACCTGTCTTGCTTCTTTCTGCACCCCTGTTGTCTCTTTCTGCACTCGCCTTCCCTCTTTCTGTACCTCTCTTGCCTCTTTCTGCACTTCTCTTGCTTCTTTATACACCTCTGTTGCATCTTTCGGCAATTCTCTTGCCTCTTTCTGCACTTCTCTTGCCTGTTTCTGCACCTCTCTTGCCTCTTTCTGCACCTCTCTTGCCTCTTTCTGCACCTCCCTTGCTTCTTTCTGCACCCCTTTTGCCTGTTTCTGTACCCCTCTTCCCTCTTTGTGCAACTCTCTTGCCTCTTTCTACACCTCTCTTTCTGCACCACTCTTGCCTCTTTCTGTACCTCTGTTGCTTCTTTCTGCACTTCTCTTGCCTCTTTCTGCACCCTTCGTGCCTCCTTCAGCACCTCTGTTGCTTCTTTCTGCACTTCTCTTCCTTCTTTCTGCACCCCTCGTGCCTCTTTCTGCACCCTTCTACCCTTTTCCTGTACGTCTCTTGGTTCTTTCTGCACTGCTCTTGCCTCTTTCTGCACCGCTCTTGCCTCCTTCTGTACCTCTGTTGTTTCTTACTGCACTGCTCTTGCTTCTTTCTGCACCTCTCTTGCAAATTTCTGCACCCCTCTTGCCTCTTTCGGCACCCCTCTTCTCTCTTTCTGCACCCCTATTCCCTCTTTCTGCACCCCTATTCCCTCTTTCTGCACCTCTTCTGCCTGTTTCTGCACCTCTGCTGCCTTTTTTTTTTTTTTTAATTTTTATTGAGCAGAGCATAAGGGCATATAACACATAATGGTCACAGTAATCATCAGGAATTAAAACTGACATTTTACGATCAATAAATCTTATTCATTTTTCAAATGGAACCAACATGAATTAAAAACCAAGACAAGAACAGAAGAAAATAAGCAACAGAAGTCTGGCTGAGTCTTACATTATTTGAAAGTAAACCGATCTGACTCATTAATTTTCTAAAGTGCTTGAGTGCTAAAGTGACAGAAGATAAATATACTGACATTATTCAGAGGCCTTTACGCTTACCTAAAATCATCGTAAAAGCAGAAATAATTAAACCTATAACCTCGATTATAGAGCACTACTAAAAACCATATTCTACCCAATCAAAAATATGCAAACATTTTACCTGCAGAGATGCTGCATTATAAAAGTGCAATCGTGCCTTTTCTAAAGTGCATCTCGAACGCGCCTAAAGAAAGTGCAATGTGCTATAGTTCTCCCCAACGCTAAAGTGCAATGTCTATAAAATTTACATTTCCACCATAGTTTCAGAATTTTCAAAAACTTCCAAACAGCGTTAAATTTTCTTGTTGCGCCTACCCTCTTAGCATAAGCTTCTTCAAACCTCATGGTTCGTTTCATTTTGTTTAACCATTTAGAGTAGGAAGGTACATTTTCAGACCTCCAATTTTGGAGAATTAGAGAACGAGCAACTAAAGAGTTAATCGCCGTATAGGTCTCTTCTGCTTTTGTCAAATCAGACCTTACTCTACAAATGCCGAAGAGAGCTACCTCTGCCTCAGGGTCAAGCCTCTTCTGAAATGCCTGACTTATAGCCGAGAAGATCTTAACCCAGAACGACTCAAGTTTTGGGCACGTGAAGAATGTGTGGAGCCAATCCCCTTCGCCTTCTGCCTGACATGGGAAACATCTATTTTCCACTTCCGGATGTCTTTTACTTAGAGTTTTAGGAGTATAATATGCCAACCACCGAGATAGAAAAGCCATCCTTTTAAAGTTGGCTGCTCTTAATGCCTTACTCCCTAACTGGGATATAGACTGCCATTCCTGGCGAGAGAAAGAGCAATTAGTTTCCCGGATTACTCTTCCCAGGAATTCTTCCACCAGGGGGCTCATTACACTTTCTCAACTGAGAGTACCAGTTTCCAACCCCTTTAATTTGGCTCTGTATAGAGCGCTTACCTGCTTTGTTGGAGTACCGCTTAATGATAGATTATACCTATTTATAACATTTACAATCTGCAGATGCTCCAAGAAACCAAGCTTATTACGGTCGCCATATCTGTTTTGTACCTCTTGCCAGGAGATTACCTTATTATTAATTAAAAAAAATCCCAATTCCTCAAGACCACAGTCCTTCCATATTTTGAGACGACTAGAGTGTATTTGGAGTCCGAGAGTCTTACATTCCACTAGCTTTAAATAATAAAATCCTGAGGAGCCGGCTTGTTTAAAAAAGGATTGCAGTCTAGAGGAAAAGTCTCGTACTGTCTTGTATCTGGTCTTTTTCGGCAATTTAGATGTTTTTAAAAATATCGGAATTTGCGAGCCAGACTCCTGAACCATTCTGTCAAAGAGAAAATTGTCTAGTAAACCATTTGATTCCAATAAGCGTGCTGTAAGATCCAAAATCGCTGCCTCATAGTAGGTTCGAATTTTCGGTAATGCTAGACCACCCTGATTAGTTTCTAACTGCAGTATAGCTAACTTAACCCTAGAAGCCTTCCTACTCCAAACAAATTCCCTGAACATTGACTCCAGCTCTTTAAAATAGTTGGAATTGATTTTCAAAGGTATGTTTATAAAAAGGAATACTAGTAGGGGGAGAATGGACATTTTTATAAGAGCTACACGGCCTATTAGTGTTAGGGGTAAGAATTACCAATTATCAAGCAATATTTTAATTTTATTCCGCGTTGCTAAGTAGTTTAAGCTGAAAGTTGTTCAGCTTAAACTACTTAGCAACGCGGAATAAAATTAATCATAGTGATTAGAGACATATATACCCAGATATCGTATTGGTTCTGTTTTTAAAGCCTGAGATTTGAAGTTGGAGGGTAAAGAATTACAATCGACATTCAATGTTAGGATCTCGGTTTTATTTTGATTAATTTTATACCCCCCTATTAATTCAAATTGGCTGAATTCTTTTAATGCCTGATCCAGGTTCAGGCTCTCGGGGCTCAAATATAGAACAATGTCATCTGCGAAGAGTTTTAATTTCGCCATCCCCGTTATTGGAGCTTTAATTTCAGGATTTCCGCGAATTCTTATGGCCAGGGGCTTGATAAAAAAGGTGAACAGTAGGGGGACAATGGGCACCTTGTCTGGTCCCATGATTGATATTGACTGTCCCTATTTGATTGGCATTTATCACCACCTGAGCCTGGGCACCCTGATAGATGTTCCTCAGCAAATTTATGATTTGGGCAGGGACACCAAATTTATCCAGTCCAAAGAAAAGTGCGTCCCAATTAACCAGGTCAAACGCCTTTTCGGCGTCCATCATCATAATGAGCGTTGGAGTTTTATTGTTCGTAAAATAATCGAGAGCCTGAATTAGGAACCCAGTATTGGAGGACATGGACCTCCCCGCAACAAACCCGGACTGATCGCTATGGATCAGTTTCTGGGCTATGGGGGTGAAGCGTTGGGCCCAGACTTTCATTAGAATTTTATAATCAGCATTGAGAAGACTGTTCGGTCTGTATGAATTGACGTCCTTATGATTTTTTCCCTTCTTCACAAAGCTAACGATTATAGATTCTTTGAAACTTAAGGGAACACAGCCTCCTGACTTAATATTATTAAACAGCTTCACCAAGAAGGGAGTCAATTCCATAGAAAAAGTTTTATAAAATTCACTCGGCAGCCCATCAGTTCCACAGGCCTTTGCCCCTGCAATAGATTTCAAAACATTAAGAACTTCGGTTTCTGATATGTCGAGATGGATTTGTTCCACTAGCAACTCTGACATACTGGGAAGATTTACCCCCTCAAAATATTCCTGGATTTGGTCCAATCTTGCCTCATATCTGGTGGCATATAACTGCGAATAGTGTTCCATAAAGACTTGGGCTATGCCGTCTTTATCCGTTATCGTGTCCCTGGTCTTTGGATCAATAATTTCGGAAATCAAAGTTGCTTCTTGTTTGGTTTTTATTGCCTCGGCTAGCAATTTACCAACCATTTGGCTGTCCTCATACACTTGTTGTTGGTATGTTCTAGAACTATTTATTTCTTCAATTAAAAAAAATTCCCTCAATGCCTGTTTCGCCCTTTCAAGCTGACTTCCAGCTTCCCCCGCCCCCTGTGATGGGGTATTTCTCAGGCGTAAAGCACTGTCTACAGCCTGCTGAAGTTTGGCTATTTTATCACGCCGTTGTTTAGACTGTGCGGCTGAAAAAGCAATCATCTGCCCACGTAAGGCAGCTTTAAACCCCCCCAAACAGAAAAAGCTTCTGCCGTGTTCTCATTAATCCTAAAGTATTCTAGTATCCATTCTTTTATGTTGGCTACCCATTGGAGATCCTGAAGGAGGAGACGATCCATCTGCCACCTGGATCTTATCCTCCTTCCCTCCTCAATTTCCAACTCGAGCTTTACAAGGGAGTGGTCAGAGAATGAATTTGCCCCTATTTCAGTACCTGTATGTTTCTGGGATCGCGGTATTAAAAAAAAATCAATACGGGAAGCCGTATGAAATTGACGAGAATAGCATGTATATTTACAATCAGTCGGATTAGTTAGGCGCCAGGGATATAGCAAGAGATGCTCCTGTTTTAAAGCATCTAGGACTTTTTGGGTTTTAGGCTTTAACTGTTTCTTGTTCTTATTGGAGGTGTCTTTCTTTAAATCTTGAATGAAATTAAAATCCCCACCCAAAAGTATCTTCCCCGGTACCCCCCTAAGTAACTCACTGATTTTCAAAAGTGCTGCGGTATCATCTACCACTGGGCCATAGTAATTTACAAAGTTTAATATCGTACCGCTTAATTTGGCCTCGATCCAGATCCACCTTCCAAAGGGGTCTCTCTGGACTTGACCGAATTCCCACGGAAGACCTCTACAAAAATAGATAGCTACCCCTCTTTTGGCCAGCCCAGCTGATGCATAAAAAGCGTGAGAAAATGCTCTAGGGAGAAAAAGCTTTGGGGAATTCGTTTTTAAGTGAGTTTCTTGAAGAAATAATACGTGGGGCGAAAAGGAAGCTAGCCACCTAATAAGTCCACCATACTTTTGTTTGTTTAGTATCCCATTAACATTGACTGAAATAATACAGCACTTATCTATCATTTCTTTAGAGTTTCAAATAGCAAAAGAAAACTCCCACAATCCTGATGACCTTTCCCCAATTGCCCCTGCTGCTGCTCTTTTACTGCTATACCCTTCGTTGAAGCCACCCCCCTCTACAACACCCCCTCGAGAAATGGGGACCACCACACTAAGCACATCTCTCCCTCCCAACTTCTCTTTTGGGTGTCATGGACCTACACCCTGGGTGACCCTCCTCCCCCCGGCAATAGTGAACTTTGATACATCCATGTAAACATTGTCTAGCATATCATTTCACTTTGAAGCAGAGATCTCCTTGAGAAAACCCTGGGCATCTTCTAAATTAGAGAACATATGGAATTTCCCCCTCACGAGAACACGTAACTTAGATTGTTGGGCTAAAGACGCCTGAGCGCCTTGAGCTTTAAAGAGGAAGAGCAGTTTAACAAACTCTTTCCGCCTATGTGCAGCTGCCGCTGACATGTCGGAAAAAATACGGCAAATCGAAGTTTTATTAATCAAGAATTGTCTTTGTTGTATGGCCTTTGTCAAGATCCTCTCCTTAATTCGATAGTCAGCAAAGTTAACTAGGATGGTACGTGGACTGTTAGAGTTAGGCAGCGGATGAAATGGGACTCTGTGGGCCCTTGTGATTGTAAGGTCCCCATTATGCTCAGTCAATAACCTCTGCTTAATAAAGGATTCCACCCATTGCAACACCTGGGAGCCCTCACTCCCCTCGGGAACCCCCACAATACGCAAGTTCGAACGCCGCGAGGGGTTTTCAAGTTCCTCAAGTTTA
The DNA here is from genome assembly GCA_963921515.1 of Calotriton arnoldi. Lineage (NCBI taxonomy): Eukaryota > Metazoa > Chordata > Amphibia > Caudata > Salamandridae > Calotriton > Calotriton arnoldi. Next base: position 2,458,017 of record CAWUFW010001998.1, read on the forward strand.
TTTTCTAAGATATTCTTATCCTTGGTGGCTTCATTTACTTTCGAGAGCATGCAACTCATTTGGTCCTCTAGCTGGGCGATCCTTGACTCGGCTTCTTGAATTTTAACTGGGAGGCAAGCCACTGCTTCTTCTATTTTCCTGAGGCGCTGATGGAGAGAGGCTATTTCATTTTCTTGAGACCTCTTCATTTCTCTTATCTCCTCAAGGATCAGGTTTAGCAAGATCTTAATATCCATCTGTTTAGTAAGGGCTGCATCCGACGAGGCATCCATTGAGGCTTCTACAGATTCTGAAACCAGCAGTTGTCGATTCTTTGCCCCCTTCTGACTCCCCGGGAACTGGCCTGGTGGTCCCGCATTATTGTCATCGGGCAGCTGAAGCGGGGTCTGTTGCTGTACCTGGGCCCCTGATTGCAGTGCTGTTGATTCTACTGCCGGAATCTGAATGAGCTGGGTATGGAGTAGCGGAGTGACCCCAGAAGAGGGAGATGTTACCTGGACCACGCAACTTTGGCTAGATTCTTGTGCTGTAAAGTTGGGTGGGAGAGCAGCTTGAGCTGTTGAAAATACATCTATAGATGCAGATGAGGATGAGGTCTGTCGTTGGCTGTTGAGAATGTCTTCTATCCCAACTGCCCCTTCCTCAGACAGCCATGATGGTTGGGCAATGGGATTGAGGGGGGCCGCCTGGGATGCCTTTTTCGAAAATAGTGGAAAGTCTTTTGTGTTTTTTGACTCCTCCTTACTAGACCCTGCTATAGGGTTGCCAGCCAGATTTTTCTCAGTAGTGCCGGGATCCTCCATCTGAAGCTGGACTGCGAGGGCCCCAGCTTCCAAGAGCGGCTCAGCAGGCTCCTCTTCCGAGCTCTCAAAGCTTGAGTTGAGGCCGGGGCGGTTAACCGTATGTCCAGCTCTAACCGATGGAGAAAGCGCTTTTGCCTGTGCCAAACGAGTTTTGGCTTTTAGTCCTGCCACAGAATAAACTTTGGTGACAAGATTATTCTGTTTGTTATGCTTTCCCATCTTTATCTTCCCCTTTAAATATATACACCAGATATTTCACAGTCCTCTTAAAGATTTCTCTCTCCTTTCCTTTCCCCTTCCTTTCTCTTTTCCTTTATGAAATCAGTTTCATACTTAAAGATTTGGAGGGTAAATTGAAGGAGGATAAAAAAAACTAAAAAAAAACGTTCTGCCCCTCAGTTTGTTAATTCAGCTCTGAAGGAAGAAAAAAAAAACATAGTTCTCAGGGCCAGTTCACCTCACCTCCTCGAAAGCAGTGTCTCTCCCAGCAAAGCGGCTCCCACTCCTGCTCTAACCTACTCCAACCAGCTCGGTTCCAGTCCGAAAATCCAAGCCTTGTCCTGCTCAGTCATCCACTACCATGTGACTCTTCTCAGCTCCTGTCGGTAATACTGCCGGTAATACTCGCGATGCCTCCCCGATCATTCAGCACACCGAACACACCACAAAAACGCATCGGGAACTTTAATGCGCCCGCCGCCAGAGATCTCAGCTCCGTGCCGAGCCGTGCTGCTCAGAGACGCCGAGACGCCATTGCTGGGGGAGGAAACTGCGGTCACCTGTGGCTACGCGGAGGTGTGGTTCTCCACGGCCATCCTCCGCACCGCCACCTCTGCTGCCTCTTTCTAAACTTCTCTTGCCTCTTTCTGCACCTCTTTTGCTTCTTTCTGCACTTCTCTTGCCTCTTTCTGCATCCCTCTTGCCTCTTTCTGCACCTCTTTTGGTTCTTTCCGCACTGCTCTTGCTACTCTCTGCACCTCTGTTGTTTCTTTCTGCACTTCTCTTGCTTCTTTCTACACCTCTCTTGCTTCTTTCTGCACCCCACTTGCCTCTTTCTGCACCCTTCTTCCCTCTTTCTGCACCTCTCTTGCCTCTTTCTGCACCTCTCTTGTCTCTTTCTGCACCCCTCTAGCCTCTTCCCCAACTTTTTTGCTTGTTTCTGCTCTTCTTTTGCCTCTTTCTGTACCCCTCTTGCCTCCTTCTGCACCTCTGTTGTTTCTTACTGCACTGTTCTTGCTTCTTTCTGCACCCCTCTTGCCTCTTTTGGCACCCCTCTTCTCTCTTTCTGCACCCCTGTTCTCTCTTTCTGCACCTCTTCTGCCTGTTTCTGCACCTCTTCTGCGTGTTTCTGTACCTTTGCTGCCTTTCTGAACGTCTCTTGCCTCTTTCTGCACCTCTGTTGCATCTTTCTGCACTTCTCTTGCCTCTATCTGCATCCCTCTTCCCTCTTACTGCACCTCTGTTGCTTCTTTCTGTACTTCTCTTGCCTCTTTCTGCACCTCTCATGCCTCTTTCTGCATACACAGGGTTACTTTTAAACTGACCTCAGGCTCAGCAGTGCACGCATGCAAGTGCAGGAAAGGGCTGCTGGCATCTAAACATGCCATGCCCTATTATATGCTAGGGACTTAGAGGTAGTTTTAATCCCCCTGCCCTATTATGTACTAGGGCCTTACAGGGGAGGTCATGCCAATCACAGGGGTACCTCAACCCATAGTGTACCCTAGTGTATGTAGGTGTTTTCACTGTATTCTAAGTGTCTTTCAGCATAGCACTGGCTCCGGGCCTGGGTAGGCAGAGCCCAGGGTCAGTCAGAGTCAGTTACCACCAGTACCAGTTAGCAAAAAGTTGGGGGGGTGCCCAGGGCACAGGATGACTTTGCAACAAGGCCTCTTTCTGAACCTCTGTTGGTTTTTTCTGCATATCTCTTGCTTCTTTCTGCACCTTTCTTCCTCTTTCTGGACTTCTGTTGCCTCTTTCTGCATTTCTCTTGTCTCTTTATGCACCCTTCGTGCCTCTTTCAGCACCTCTGTTGCTTCTTTCTGCAGTTCTCTCCCTTCTTTCTGCACACCTCCTGCCTCTTTCAGTACCCCTCTTGCCTCTTTGTGCACCTCTCCTAACCGTTTCTGCACCCTCTTACCTCTTTTTGCACCTCTGTTCATTCTTTCTGCACCTCTTTTGCTTCGTTCTGCACTTCACTTGCATCTTTCTGTACCCCTCTTGCCTCTTTCTGCACCTCTGTTGGTTCTTTCTGCACTGCTCTTGCTTCTTTCTGCACCCCTCTTCCCTCCTTCTGCATCCCTTTTGCCTGTTTCTGCAACTCTCTTGCCTCTTTCTGCAGTTCTCTTGCCTCCTTCTGCACCTCACTTGCCTCTTTTTGCACCTCTGTTGGTTCTTTTGCACTGCTCTTGCTTCTTTCTGCACCTCTCTTGCAAATTTCTGCACCCCTCTTGCCTCTTTCTGCACCACTCTTACCTGTTTCTGCAACTCTCTTGCCTCTTTCTGCAGTTCTCTTGCCTCCTTCTGCACCTCACTTGCTGATTTTTGCACCTCTGTTGGTTCTTTTGCACTGTTCTTGCTTCTTTCTGCACCTCTCTTGCAAATTTCTGCACCCTTCTTGCCTCTTTCTGCACCCCTCTTACCTGTTTCTGTATCTCTCTTGCTTCTGTCTGCAGCCCTGTTCCCTCTTTCTGTGCCTCTTTTGCCTGTTTCTGCAACTCTCTTGCCTCTTTCTGCAGTTCTCTTCCCTCCTTCTGCACCTCTCTTGCCTCTTTCTGCATCTCATTTGCCTATTTCTGCTCTTCGCTTGCTTCTTTCTACACCTCTGTTGCTTCTTTCAGCAATTCTCTTGCCTCTTTCTGCACTTCTCTTGCCTGTTTCTGCACCTCTCTTGCCTCTTTCTGCACCTCTCTTACCTCTTTCTGCACCTCTCTTTCCTCTTTCTGCACCTCTCTTGCCTCTTTCTGCACCTCACTTGCTTCTTTCTGCACCCCTCTTGCCTCTTTCTGCACCCCTCTTCCCTCTTTGTGCAACTCTCTTGCCTCTTTCTACACCTCTCTTTCTGCACCACTCTTGCCTCTTTCTGTACCTCTGTTGCCTCTTTCTGCACTTCTCTTGCCTCTTTCTGTACCCTTCGTGCCTCTTTCTGCACCTCTGTTGCTTCTTTCTGCACCCCTCGTGCCTCTTTCTGCACCCTTCTTCCCTTTTCCTGTACGTCTCTTGGTTCTTTCTGCACTGCTCTTGCCTCTTTCTGCACCCCTCTTCCTTCCTTCTGTACCTCTGTTGTTTCTTACTGCACTGCTTTTGCAAATTTTTGCACCCCTCTTGCATCTTTTGGCACCCCTCTTCTCTCTTTCTGCACCCCTGTTCCCTCTTTCTGCACCTCTTCTGCCTGTTTCTGCACCTCTGCTGCCTCTTTCTGAACTTCTCTTGCCTCTTTCTGCACCTCTTTTGCTTCTTTCTGCACTTCTCTTGCCTCTTTCTGCACCCCACTTGCCTCTTTCTGCACCTCTTTTGGTTCTTTCTGCACTGCTCTTGCTTCTTTCTGCACCTCTGTTGTTTCTTTCTGCACTTCTCTTGCTTCTTTCTACACCTCTCTTGCTTCTTTCTGCACCCCACTTGCCTCTTTCTGTACCCTTCTTCCCTCCTTGTGCACCTCTCTTGCCTCTTTATGCACCTCTCTTGCCTCTTTCTGCACCCCTCTAGCCTCTTTCTGCATTTCTTTTGCTTGTTTCTGCTCTTCTTTTACCTCTTTCTGTACCCCTCTTGCCTCCTTCTGCACCTCTGTTGTTTCTTACTGCACTGCTCATGCTTCTTTCTGCACCTCTCTTGCAAATTTGAGGTGTGAGGAGGTGCATCAGATTATCACGTGGATGATGTCATCAGTGATGTCATTTGAGATGTCATCAGTGATGTCACTGACCATGTCATGAATGATGTAATATGTGACGTCATCAGCAGTGCATTGCGGGGCGCGAGTTATAGTTAGCTCAACTAACTATAACGGCCAAATTTCTCTGGTTTTGTACGAGTGAAATATCCAACTAACTATAACGTCCCTGAAACCTGTGGTTTTTTCAGTGAATTTCTAAGGTTTTTTAAATGCTAATTTCTAAACATAACATCCCTGAAACCTATGGTTTTTTCAGTAAATATATATGTGTATATACATATATATATATATTCACATATATATTATATTATCTACTGGCGGTCGCCAGTAGATAGTTATAGTTAGGACCTATTTTCCATAGGAAATCCGCAACATTCTATTTGAAATAACTCTTGCGTCTGTTGAGGAATCTTCGCGAAATTTTCAAACTTTATGGCCCGCTCCGCTCCTACCGTGAAAGTTTCGGGGTGATTTGTCAAGCGGGGGCCGAGAACAAAGGGGGGTCCCAAAACGTGTTTTCCCCATTCATTTTCCCATAGGAAACTTTAGCCACGGCTACAGCCTCGAACTGCTGAACGGAATTACACAAAATTTGGCAAAGAGGTAGTTCTTGGTTCAGAAAGAACCCTTTGTTAAATGGTGTAAATCCGTTCAGTAGTTGGGGAGAAATTAAAACAATAAGAGTCAAAAATCAATTTCCCATAGGAAACTTTATGCAAGGCTACAGCCCGAACTGCTGAACGGAATTACACCAAATTTGGCAAAGAGGTAGTTCTTGGTTCAGAAAGAACCCTTTTGTTAAATGGTGTAAATCCGTTCAGTAGTTGCTGAGAAAATCAAAAGTAAAAACACATATATATCTGGGCGGAGCCTAACCACACATGTCATCGTGAGATCTGATTGGCTGTCAGCACTTCATCCTGGAATTGCTGGCAGCCATCTTGGGACCAATATAAATGATAGTACCCCATTGAAATGCATTGTAGTGAATCGAAGATTTTGAGGGTTACCAAAAGGAGAACTATAAAGGGTGATAACAGACTTTAGTTACATTAGAATTCATTTGTTGATGGTACCATACTAATTTCAGAAATTGTGGTGTGTTCTAAGGTGATTTTACCCTGTGAAAAACCTTCTGCTGGGATATCATGAATCATGTTTGAGAGAAAACTATTTTCACATGCTTGTCCCATACAGTTTTGGAAGGTGCTCCAGAAGCTAAAATGAGAGCATATTTTCTGTAAATTCACATTATCTTTCTCAGTCATGTGAGAATGAAGTCTGACATTCTCAGTAAAACATGTACATCCAACAATGGCAGAGACTGTCAGTTGATTCCTTTGTGTTCTACTGCAGCTTCCCAGAGTGTTCTAAAGAACAACTAGAGTGCTAACAGCCTTACTTATGACAAAAGTATGGCACACCTGAAGCCATCTTGATTGGAATAAACTGGTAACACTTAAAACATTTAATTTAAAAAGGAACAAAATGAGGGGGTTCATTTTGCCATAGAAATTATGGTTAGTGCTGTAGAAAGAAAAATTAGGACATGTTTTAAGTGAGATCTCAAATATCTTCCTGTTATATTTCAACAGGAGCAGCCTGTCAGTTGATGCCTTTGTGTTCTACTGCAGCTTCCCAGAGTGTTCTAAAGAACAACTAGAGTGCTAACAGCCTTACTTATGACAAAAGTATGGCACACCTGAAGCCATCTTGATTGGAATAAACTGGTAACACTTAAAACATTTAATTTAAAAAGGAACAAAATGAGGGGGTTCATTTTGCCATAGAAATTATGGTTAGTGCTGTAGAAAGAAAAATTAGGACATGTTTTAAGTGAGATCTCAAATATCTTCCTGTTATATTTCAACAGGAGCAGCCTGTCAGTTGATGCCTTTGTGTTCTACTGCAGCTTCCCAGAGTGTTCTAAAGAACAACTAGAGTGCTAACAGCCTTACTTATGACAAAAGTATGGCACACCTGAAGCCATCTTGATTGGAATAAACTGGTAACACTTAAAACATTTAATTTAAAAAGGAACAAAATGAGGGGGTTCATTTTGCCATAGAAATTATGGTTAGTGCTGCAAAAAGAAAATTTAGGGCATGTTTTAAGTGAGATCTCAAATCCTCTTCTATTTCATTAGAAAATTCTGACATGCAGACTGAAACAATCACTTTCAATACCAACAGTAGACTTCCAGTTAACTCCTTGGTGAGCAGTAGCTTTACTACAGTGATCTAATGAACAACTAGAGTGCTAACATTCTGAATTTATGGCAACTGTGTGACACATCTGAATGCCTTCTTGATGGAATCAAAGTAAAAACTGAAAGCATTTCCTACTGAGGAGACTGTAGTAAATGAGGAAATTAGGAAACTTCATGACAAATAAGTCTCCCAAGATGGCCACCAGAGAAAAAAGAGCCCAAATGTAGCACAAATATCACCCAGAGGTAGCCCACGTATAGCCCAATGACAGAAGTGTGCAAAACACTTTTAATTTTTTGTTTTTTGCAGTTTTATATAGTGCAGACTGGTCAGGTATTGGAGTGCTTTACATGAGCATTGGTTACATCACACAAGGACAAATTCATGTTGGTTGACCCCTACACTACCCAAACACCACTGCACTACCCTAAACCCTAAAACACTACCCCCAGCACGACCCCCTTCACTACCCAAACACAACTGCACTACCCTAAACTCAAAAACACTACCCCCAGCACGACCCCCTACACTACCCAAACACCACTGCACTACCCTAAACCCTAAATCTACCCCCTACACTACACAAATACCACTGCACTACCCTAAACCCTAAAACACTAGAACCCAGAACGACCCCCTACACTACACAAACACCATTGCACTACCCTAAACCCTAAAACACTACCCCCAGCATGACCCCCTACACTACACAAACACTACTGCACTACCCTAAACCCTAAAACACTACCCCAGCACGACCCCTACACTACCCAAACACCACTGCACTACCCTAAACCCTAAAACACTACCCCCAGCACGACTCCCTACACTACACAAACACCACTGGACTACCCTAAACCCTAAAACACTACCCCAGCACGACTCCCTACACTACCTAAACACCACTGCACTAAACCCTAAATATACCCCCAGCATGACCTCCCACGCTACACAAACACCACTGCACTACCCTAAACCCTAAAACACTACCCCCAGCACAACCCCCTACACTACCCAAACACCACTGCACTACCCTAAACCCTAAAACACTAACCCCAGCATGACCCCCTACACTACCCAAACACCACTGCACTACCCTATACCCTAAAACACGACCCCGTACACTACACAAACAGAACTGCACTACCCTAAACCCTAAAACACTACCCACAGCATGACCCCTACACTACACAAACACCACAGCACTACCCTAAACCCTAAAACACTACCCCTACACTACACAAACACCACTGCCCTACCCTAAACCCTAAAACACAACTCCCAGCATGACCCCCTACACTACACAAACACCACTGCACTACCCTAAACCCCCTACACTATACAAACACCACTGCATTACTCTAAACCCTAAAACACTACCCCCAGCACGACCCCTCACAACACAAACACCACTGCACTACCCTAAATCCTAAATCGACCCCCAGCACGACCCCTACACTACCCAAACACCACTGCCATACCCTAAACCCTAAAACACTACCCCAGTATGAACCCCTACATTACCCAAACACCACTGCACTACCCTAAACCTTAAAACACTACCCCCAGCACTACCCCTACACTACACAAACACCACTGCACTACCCTAAACCCTAAAACACTACCCCAGCACTACCCCTACACTACCCAAACACCACTGCACTAACATAAACCCTAAAACACTACCCCCAGCACGACCCCCTACACTACCCAAACACCACTGCACTACCCTAAACCATAAAACACTACCCCCAGCATGACCCCTATACTACACAAACACCACTGCACTACCTAAACCCTAAAACACTACCACCAGCATGAACCCCTACACTACTCAAACACCACTGCACTACCCTAAACCCTAAAACACTAACCCAGCACGACCCCCTACACTACCCATACACCACTGCACTACCCTAAAGCCTAAAACACTACCCCCAGCACGACCCCTACACTACTACACTACCCTAAACCCTAAAACACTACCACCAGCACGACCCCTACACTACCCAAACACCACTGCACTACCCTAAACCCTAAAACACTACCCCTAGCATGACCCCCTACACCACCCAAACACCACTG